>CM062811.1:247177556-249618345 GCA_031772625.1 Pinus tabuliformis
CTGATTGTACTCGCTAAACCCATCTAGGAAAGAGAAAAACTTTTTCCTTGCGAGACCGTCTAACACTTTTCTATGGAAGGTAAAGGAAAATGGTCCTTTTTAGTGGCTTTGTTCAATTCTCGATAGTCGACACATATTCTCCACTTACCATTTTTCTTTAGCACTAGCACCAAAGGAGAGACCCATTCACTATCAGAGATGGGATAGATGAATCCTACATCAAGCAATTTCTGCAGTTCTTCCTTAACAATATCTTTAGTACTAGATTCATCCTCCTTTGAGGCTGCATGACTAGCTTGCAATCCTCCTTGATGTATATATGATTAGTACATACTAAAGGGTGCACTCCCTTCATCTCCTTATAACTCCAAGTGAAGGCATCTAGGTGTTTTCTCAGTAGGCTACACAGTTCCTTCTCCTAGGAAATGGATAGGGATGGATTGATTTTCAAGGTTCTTTCTGGGCTGACCTCTATATTCTTAACACGGAGAGAAGTGGAATCGGCCACACAGAGATCAGTTGAGGGGTTGTTTTAGGTTTCTCTTACTATGTCCTCTAATGGTGATACACTGGGAGGTGGATTCTGAATCATATTTTCAATCATATCATCCTCATCTTGCTATTTCCCCCCATGGATATTTCTACTGCACAAAGTGGTGCAGAATAAACTTCATCCTCATCTTCCTCCTCCAACCAGAGAGGTAGATCATGTTCTAGCAAGGTTGGGCGAAAGGATATAGGATTAACTGCTTGGACATGTGCTCGTTCTTTATGGTCATGTTCCCAGCTTGACAGCTAATGTAGGCATTGACGGTAACCAACCAGGGTCTTCCTAGAATGAGAGGATACCCAGTGAGCTTTGCCTTTGGCTGGAAAACTAAGAAATCAGCAGGGTACTTCCCAAGAATGAATGGAGACCATCACATCTTCCACAATCGCCTCAGGGGTCATGGTGGAGCGGTCTGCTAGCTGTAGCACGGTCGTGGTCTTCCTCAAGTACCCCTGGAGGTTAAGTTTAAGCATTGTGTCCTTTGTCATCACATTAATGTCAACTCCCAGAGCAATCAAGATATGTGGGATCATGATGCCATTGATGTGGACATCAACTACTAGGCTTCCAGGGTCTAGATATTTTGGACAGATTACCTGCCCTAACATCAGGTCAGACAGTTGTCTTATGACATTGATGGTTGGGGCATCTCTCTTGCGCCTCCCTAGATGCCTAAAGATCTTCTCTTTGATCAACCTATTGTAGATAGGCAAATCTTTTATGGCTTGATGAAGTGGTATTTTCACACATAAATGTTTCAATTCTCCCAGGAGTTTAGTCTCTTCTAGGGTAGGTTGGACTATAGTGGATAGTCTCTCAGGAAAGGGTGGATTTGATTTAGGTTTGCTTGCCTCTTTATCTTCCTCAACCTCCCTAGGTGGAGGCTGGATATCTCGGAGAACTTTCCCAGATCATAAGTTAATTTCCTGAATCTCCACAACATAAATTGGGCATGATGGTTCCCCACTATACACTTACTGAGACTGTCCGTTGTTCGGGTTCAGATTTGGTTGGGTAGGCATTTTGGGTTGCTTTGGTGGAGAAGGAGGCAACAGTTGTGGTTGGGTAGGTGGTGGAGGTAAAAGAGCAGGAAGAGAGTTGTATTGGGGCCTCCACCCTTGATGAGGTGCGTTCCACTGAGGTTGTGGCTGAGCATAGGATTGAAATGAATGGGTGGCTGGTTGGGCATGATATTGAGATGTGAAGGACTAAGGAGGAGGCATGGACCATGAAGGATGAGCAGGAGGGCCCCAAGAAGGTGTGGAAGTGACTTGGTTGGGGTTGTAGTATGCCTGAGATGTCCCTTGCATCCCCTGCTGGTATGGTCTAGGTCCATGCGACCTTCTTTGGTTTATGTAATAGAGCTATTCAGTGACTCCCTCAGCCCCTTGATATACAACTTTAAGTTCGGGCAAGGAAGAGCACTTATCTGTAGAATGATTCTCTTCACAGATTGAACAAACCTCTATAAAGTTCAATGGGCATTCATTCCTAGGATGCCTCTTGGTGCATCTAGCGCAAAAAATGGCCAAATCCCTCTCTGCTTCTCTTGTTTCCTTTTGACATGTAAGGTATCCATTTGCATGGCAAGAGTCTGTAACATCTCACTCTTGAAGTCTTCCATCATGTTTCCAATTTCTTCTTTAATGGATGAGTTAGAGGAAGAGGTACTGGCTATGGGTTGACTCCCCCTACCTTTCTTTCTGGCTGCTCTAGAATGGTTTCTAAAAATAGTCTTTATGTCCTCATAAGATAGTTGGTAGATGTCTCCCCTGACCAGTAGATGGAGGGTGTCTAAAAGATCTTCCCGAATTCCCCCGAGCAATACGAACTTCAGAGACTCAGGGTCAAGTGTACACCCGACCCTTTTGTAAATGAGCTGGAACCTCTCTTCATAGTCTTCCATGGACTCATCACTTCCTATGGTCATTTGGAAAATTTCTTCTTTAGTATCTTTTGACCTAAAATAGTCTCGATACTTGTTGTTAAAGGCTTGTTGCATCTGAGCCCAAGTTATGATTCTATTACCAGGTAATCCCATGAACCAGTGCAGTGCTGCATCCTTGAGATTAGAAGGGAACAGTTTCAACTTTTTCTCATCTTCTGCATAGTCATAGGTTCGACAGATAACAAAAAACTGAAACAAAAAGGTGGCAGGATATTCTATAGTTAGACCATGGAAATGAGGTAGGGCGAAGGGCTTATATTCTTCATTTTGGTGTCCCCATTGGTCTCTCGAATGGGAAAGGTACCCTCTATTCTCTCTCCATTCCCCCTAGCATTTCTTTTTTTAGCCATTGGCTGCAAAGGAATGTTTTCCTCTTCTTCTTCCCCTATAGGTTCTTCAAATATGTCTTGTTGTTCACCTAAGGGTTCTTCTTGATCAGAGCATCCAAAGAAGAGTGAAGGCTTGCTGTGTGAAGCAGTGGGGGTGTTGGGAAAATTTTTTCCTGAGTTATCTCTATTTGAGGCATGAAAGGAAATATTTTTTGGTTGGTTTTTTTGTTTCTTTTTCCCCACACTGATAGTACCTGCAAAATTGAAATTGATTGAACAAAACAAATTGCAACTAACTGAAATGAACTTGCTGAAATGAAATTTGCAGAATTGAAGAGGAAAGAAAGGAAATACAGAACTGAAGGAAAATGAATGACTAGTCTACTCTTTCTGAAATGAAATTAGAATTGAAAAGGAAAGCAAGGAAATGCAGAACTAAAGGAAAAGAAAGGACTAGTCTACTTTTGCTGAAATAAACTATTAGCAGAATATTGCAATAGAAAATAGAAGAAAGCAGTCATCACAGAATACTCTGACACTTCCCCGGAAATGGAACCAAAAAGTGGTGAGCACCAGTATTGCAGCAATAATACTGCAACTCCTGGGTTGCCTACTTTACTTCTTATCAAACTGGTAGTTCGTAACAAACTTGGAAGCGTCGGTGCTGTATGCACAAGTACTAGTTCTTACTGCAGGTTGTCACTTGGTCAGCCAACGCAAGATCACTAGGAGCTCAAGCCAACTTCTATGGATTATAGAAGAAGCTCTATATGTGATGAAAGGAGAGAAATATTACTCTATAGATGCTACTCTAACTGCAGAAAGGAGAAAGACTAAAATGTAAAGCAAACCTAGTAAACCCTAATTAACAAACTAATCCTACTTTTGTAGAAAGCACTATGAAAACCATAAAAGGAATGCCATTACCTACTCAAGGAAGTAAACAAAATCTACCTAAGCTATTTCTAGAAGTAAATAAGCAAAAAACATCTTTTTGGATTTTTATGTATTTTTATGTCAATTTGACATGCATATGATTTATTGTGTGTGAATGTGGCAGCGAATAGGTGGCATTAGAGGGTGGTTTTGGGACTTGAGAGGATGTAGGATGATGTGGATGGGTCCTAGTAGGTCTTAGGTGGCCTTATGGAGGCTTTTACCACACTCAGCCTTCAAAAGAAAGCCTATAGGAAAATCTACAGGAGGACATAGGAAATCTACAGGAGGAAAATAGGGCAACTATAGGAGACCTACAGGAGGAGGCCGAGAGCAGTTTCCACTATTTTGAGGGTGTGAGAGTGAGTGAAAAGGTGGATGAAGGTTGGAATGAGGTGCTAGGGCACCTAGGGTATACCATGAATCACCAAGAGAGAGGAAGATGATTGGGTTTGCTCAAGGAGAGAGGAAGAAGTTCTATGGAAAATGCAGGAAACTTAGGCAGAATTGACGTGAGGTTTGGGCGACCTATAGGGCATGGATCAGATGGAGGATGTTATGGCTAATAAGTTGGCCTAATTCAAGAATATATCTGCTGCAAAGGAACTGATAGTCAACCAATAGGATCAAGAAAGCAATGAAATGAGTGCATCTAGAAAAAACAGAGTTTTGCATCAAAATAGTCTAAACTATGATCTATGAAAGGAAATGCTAAGAAATGCTGCAAGAAAGGAAAGTATGAAAGAAGAATATTGCAAATAAAGAAGTGAGCATGATGAAGAAGATCTGAAGCAAAGAAAAACTAGACTATTAACCTACTAAAAGGATGCAAACACTAGAAGTCCTATGAATGAGGAAAATCTGTGTTTTTGGGGAAGCAAGAGGATCTTTGCCTCAAATCATGGTCGCAAAGGAGGAAGAGAGGCCAAGGAATTGTTGCTAGCCTTTTGAATCTTCTCTTTATCACTGCTTAACCTGCTATAGAAAGCACAAATGGAAGCAAACTACTGAATCATCAAAAGCAACCTATTCTTAACCATAAAAGAAATACATCTAACAACAACCTAATCTACAAACTGAAATAAAATATACAAATACAAGTAAAGAGGACTTGGCTACTTGGATTGGGGCCTAAACTAAGAGCTTTAACCCTCTAAGGTAACTCAGTGCTAGCTCAAAAATGATTTCATCTTTATTATCAAAACAATAGCAAGATTACATGAAACTGTCACAAAAAAATAAGCTCGAAGTTGGAGCAGAGTTTACATAAGAAAAAATCCAACAAAAATCCAACCCTAGTGAGGCCCTAGGCCCTTCTACTTATACAAATGAAGCTACCAACAGCTTCCTTAAAATCAGGGAGGCTTGGCTCCCAAAACTCGAGATAATCATCAATCATCCTCCACTTGCTCGGCTGCCTTCTAGTGCATATTTTAGCTGCTTGCACTCCGAGCTAAGTGAAGGGGAATTCGAAGTGAGGAGTAATAAATGAGGGGGATTCCCTCCTATAAGTCCTCTCCTTTGTCTAGTTTGACTTATTGATGCCATTTTTCCATTGGATCCTTGACTTTGACCTCAAAATTCAATAATAATATGCATTAAACACATGTTAGACCAAATGGCATCATAACTAACTCAACTCACTCCATAAGCATAAATATAATCAAAAAATCATACAATAAGCTAAGAGAATGGTTGATTTGACTAGGTTAGGTGGTAAAATGAGCCCATATAATTACCCATTTATGAGGCTCATCACCTTCTGCCCCAAAACTTGTGTGTTTAATCCAAAATTAACCCCTAGGGGACCCATTCCCAACAGGCCCCCAACACAAACATGGTGACTCACCCTTGAGTCACTCGGCTCGTGAAGAGATCTTGTAATGTAGACCTCCCAGTTCAACCTGAACAACTGCTACCTTGGTGGCGCACTGCATCGCTTCCTGCTTCAGCTCTTCAACCAACTATTTTGTCACTGGCCCTATGTTAGCAGTCTGTAGCTTCTACTGAGTCTCCTGCAAACTAGCCAGCTTGCCTTCAATGGAGGCCGTGATCAAGTAGGCCTTGTCTAACCAAGGCTTCAAGTGTGCCTTCAACATTGCCTCTTTATGTTGAGCTGCATCTACCTGTTCCTTCAATGCCTCCGCCTCCTACAGCTTCGTGAGTCTCTGTGTGATGGCGATAGTACGCGTTGTCCATTTTACCTCGTCGTAGCGCTGCTACAGCTCTCGCACCTCTATTTCCAGCCTCTGCACAATAAGGTCTTCTTGTAGGTTGGTTAGTACTTCAAATGACTATTTGAAAAGCATTGTGCAGTCTACCACTGCACTTTCTACTTCCGCTATTGCCTCTGTTATAGTAGTCGCACACTGCTCCTTGAATTCTGGCAGAGTCGAAGGTTGGGCCTTCAATTGCAACTCTGTAATTTGGAGGTTCGGCTCCAACTGAACCTTTTCCAAATCCGTGCGGGCGTCACACACCCCCATAGCAAGTTTGCGAGCATGCACATCTACCAGCTCATCCTCAAGAATGGCCAACTCTGGGACCATTCGGCATGCTTCCTCCATGACCTTAATAATGCGCTAATTCGTGTCAGTGAGTTTCATCATGGAGGCGATGGCGGAGTCTTGCTACACAACCATCTGAGTATTTTTGATCTTCTACTCACTGATCACCTGCAAAGAATGTTGTTCGCAGGCCCTCAGTTATGTGATCACCCCATCCTACAATAGGTGGAGCACCTCGCTAAGAAGCGCTACCAAGTTCAACCATACTACCTTGAGGGTGCTAACAGCGGGCCCGTTAGCTTCAATCTCTGTTGTCAGTGCTCCATATGGCAGCACTATGGCTTGGGAGTCCCTTGCGCACAACATCTCAGCAACTTCTAAAGTACCAATGTCCAAACTGGTGGATGTCGCGCTGGTTGTGATGCCCAGATATGTAGCTCTCGTAGACTCACCTGAATGGCCCGTAATGCCTGCTGCTACTGCTACTAAAACTGCTGTAGTATTTCTGTGGTGGCATTGTGCACTGTATCTCCAATGTCATTCATATCCCCCTTTGTTATGGTGATTGGTTCCATGAATGTCTTGCTGGCCTTGGAATTCTTCCGCGACCCTACTTTTTTTTGTTCCCTTGGACGCTTGATACAGAATGGAGGCGTCTGCGGGTCTACTCCTCCCTACTCTGTCTGATCATACTCTTCTTCCTCTGCCTCTGGGGAGGGCAACTTCTCTTTGTCAGATCCATGCTTCTCTCCTCCTGTATGTCTGCATGTCTCCTACGCGATAGCGTGGTCTACCTTAGCCTTATCGTTAGCCTCATTTCTCCTTTTCTTAGCTAGCTGCTCCATCTTGAGCTTGGCCTCCTCCTTTTTGTACTGCGTGGTGGACTTGCTTGATCCCGCTGCCAAGTCCAAGGTAGTATGCCACTTTTCCAATCAGCACTTAAGAACCGCAACGATTGCATCATCCGTTGCCAAGTAGGGCAAGTCATGCCACTTCTGCTCAGGGTCCTTTTGTGCCCTGATTGATACATGGTAGAAGTCAACCTTGATAGACAACAAAAGCCACACATAGTGGAAGGTCTTGTTGAGATCCTACACCTCACGACAGTTCATGAGGAACTCACCACAGAGGTAGCGTGCCCAATTAAACTGAACTCCCTTCGCGCATTAGGCCGCTAAAGCCACGATGGGCGCTAGTACTTCATCAGAGTGACACTTTCACATGACCTTCCCTACCAAAATCTGTGTGGCCACTTTGACCGCAGGGTCGAAAATATTTGTAATAGCATAGTCACGTGACTTCTTTACTAATCTGAACTTCTTCTTCATGGCCTCCACGAGGGTCTACTTGCCCACCTTTCCACCAAACATCATGGCCAGATTCTCCCCTATATATGGCTGCCACATGGTCCTATGGATCAACATATCAGTGATGCATATCGGCTCCTCCAGCCATAGACACCCATCATATACCAAGCACAACAGTTGGTTGATTACTAGCAAGGTAATGGGTGTGCGATTATAATGCGGCACCCATAATAGGTTGAGTAGGTCTGCCTTATCCATGCCTTTGAGTCACTTCCGCAGTTCCAAAGTGGTCATCTCGGTGGTCTTATGGAAAACGCGATGCATTATTTGGTCTATCACCAAGTGAGGGAATCACTTGGTGTCAGCTAAGTCCCAGTCCTCCAATTTCAACAGTGGAATCTACCCCAAGCGTGGTCCTTCAAAAACAATCTGGTCCAACAGTAGAGGTGTGTACAAGGTGACCTTGCTCTTGTCAATGTCCTTAGGCACCTTAGCCTTGCCCCTGCGCAGAGAGACGTACTCAATAAATTTAGTAATGGGGTCAGACCCTTCAACTTCAAAGTCCTCCGTTTCCACCCCATGATCCTCATTGTCCATTGGGATATCCTCAATTTCTTCCTCCTCTAGATATAGGTTAATTGTTTTTCCCTTTCCTTATGTGGGCCTGTCCTTTGGTGGGTTTCTCCTAGGGGACACGCGTACCGGCTGCGGTGTCACAACCTGCTTGCCTTTCTTTCTTTTTCGCACTTTCCTGGGCTGGGGTAGGCCTTGGTATAGGCGACCATGGCAACTTGGGGACGTCAGTTGGTATCTTTGCAACTTCCAGAGCAGCTCCCTCTACTTCCATGGCAACCTCTGGCACAGACCCTTCGGCTGTCACTTCTTCCCCAATATCTACGATTTCTGCCGTTGTCGAAATTACTCAATTCAACAGTTCTTGTGTCTCCTTTGGAAATTACTCAAATGTCGAACTCGCTATCAGAGCCTCAAAGAATTCATAGTTCATACGTGCATGAGAGCTCAACAATGCAATGCTCAAAATGGCAAGTGTTCTTCGTTGGGCAGCCACATGTAATTTATAGGCCATTTTGAATTCAAATCGGACCGTTCCCCCCAAAAATGGTTCATTAATGCTAGATTGGCGGAAAATTTATAAGGATCTCGCCCACAAATTTCGTCTTAAATGCCACCCCCCTCCATTTGGCCATTTTTTCATCATTAAATCATGAACAATAACTTTAATAGTCACTTTCCAGCTGACCTAAGTGGTTTTTCTCTAGGTAGAACATCTTTCTGCGTGCTTGTGTGGTCTCTGTGACATCTCCTTGTTTCACGTAGTTTCCTCATCGTGCAATCCCCAACCCAGGCAGTGTAGTTTATAGTCCCACGCCTTCTTTCAGTTGTCTGGAGCACTAAGATTGTGCTACCTTCATATAGTCACCTAGCTAGACCACTAGTGTCTGGCTTCAATCGGCTACCATTCACCTTTCCTAGGAAATGATCCCCATTTAACTTAACCAACTGAGTTGATCCACCGTTGATAATCTCTTTGATGACAAAGGGCCCCAACCAGTGCATCTTAAATTTCCCTGGAAATTTATCAAACTTGTTGTCATATAACAAAACCATATCATTTAGCTTGAAGGTGCGCAGTTTAATGTGCCGATCATGCCATGCCTTTTCGTGCTCCTTTTGAACTTGTTGATGAAATCTAGCTAGAAATCGATCCTCCTCAATCTCTGCTAGCTGCATGCACCTCTCTTCCAAGGCTCTGTGGTCCTCCATTCCTGTGAGTGCCACTATGCACATAATAGGTACAATGTATTCCATTGGCATTATAGCTTCTGTGCCATACACGAGTCTAAAAGGTGTTTTCCCAGTCAACTTCTTGCAAGTCATTCTATAGGCCCATAACATCGTTGGTACGTGCACACCCCAGTCACTTCTCTGAGCATTGTAGACCTTGTCAGTTCATTCTCCAATATCTGTTGGGCATGAAATTCCCACATAGCAGGTTTTGAGGCTCAAAGCACATGTTTTGGTCAAAGGTGTTGTAAAATTATGTGAATTGTGGGCACGGAGCGCAAAGTAGAGGTTAAGTCATAGGGTTGTTCACCCTAAAATAATGTAATGTAATGTAGAGTCATGTCAGCCTACCCATGGTCCGCAGACCATGGGATTGTATAAATAGAGCGAGGCTATAAGTTGTAAAAGTAGTTAATAATAGAGAGTAGCGAAGTAATGGTTTGAGCCTAGAGTAGAATTCCAAGTGTCTTGGGTTGTAGTAATAGGAAGAGGCTTGCAACTAAGTGCGAAGAGGCCTAGTAGAGTCCGCAGCTGAGTGCACGGACCCCTACAGCTTAGTGCACAGAGGCCTAGTAGAGTCCGCAGCTGAGTGCACAGGGCGGAGTCAAGTCTGTAATCAGGACAGAAAGCTAATAAAGAGAAGTTTATCCTAATTTTGTGCATCTAGTCTTGAATCGTTATTCTGTTGTTATGTATTACTTTTACTTTGTTTATTTACTGCGCGTAGTTGAGTAAATGCTTGTATGGTTTAGAATACTTATATATGAAAATAATCTAAGTAATCAGCTAACAGTGCATAATTAGGAAAGACTTGGGTAAATAACAAGGATCGCGCTATGAATAGGACTGCGCGAAGACAGCATCGCAGGCTGCGAGGTGCCCACTGGTGTGCGTAGCACAGTGAGCGCGAAGGTTGGACCACGTACCAATCCCAACATATCAGACATCCCCAAGGTGTGGAAACCTAGTTCTAGAACCCTACCATACTACTTTGGGTGAGACCTCAGTCTGCACTTTGCAGAATGTTGTCGAAAGGGCCAGTAGTACCGGGATTTGCTTGGCTAAATCACCTCTGTACCTGGGTCAGGCCCATACAAGCCAACAAATGGTTCTGTTGCTGGGACTGGGATTTGCATAAAGGATGTCTGATGTAATGCCACTAGAATCCTACAAAGAAACAAACTGAAGAGTGGTTGGACAAGAAGATTCACGAGTTCGCGGCGCAGGAAAACAGAAATCCATGAGTATCTAAGGAACAATGATTAGATCGCTACTTGTACACTTAAATCCATGAAATTTTATTTGCATCTTTTCCATATGATCTGTATGAGTGGATCGCAAAGTTAGAAAATAGCCAGGGAAGGTGTAGGCTCGAAAAACCAATAGTGTGGACTCCGGAACTAGTGCGCAGACTGGAAGCCTCAGAAGATAAGATAGCATAAGCTGTGGACCACTGACTCGACCGAATAACAGGAGGATTTATCAGTGAGTTTGTGGTAGACACAACAGTCAGCTACAGTGAGGCCGAGCAACATTTTCTCAAGTGACCGCGAGGTAAGTATATTAAATCTTTGAACACTTGGATTAAGATGCTATTGTGTAAAAAGCAGGTTATGCAAATAAATTAATGTTTGGGACTATGTGAAGTGGAAAGATCTACAGAAGTAGAAGTAGTAAAGAATTAGAAAACAGTCCCTTAATTTCACCCTTGCGGGAGAGCGAGGACGAGCTCATGAAGGTTTCTCCGAGAAGTGCGGTTAGTTTGATAAGGCAGCGAATTCCGTGTTTACCACCTCCACCCACACTGCCACCCACTTCACCCCCCTCATCTCCATCTCCACCCACTCCACATCCGCCACCTCCAAAGTTCAATATGGTGAGCGTGATCAAACTACCAGTATTTAGAGGAGTAGGGAATGAAAATCCAGACCAATTCTAGTTCGTAGTAAGAGCAGTATAGGAAGCATATGGCGTCATGGATGATAATATTAAAAAGGCTATGCTGGTGAGCACATTGCAGGATCACGCATTAATGTGGTATATCAAGCATTCTAATGATCACCTGAACACAAGAATTGTAGAGATCTAGACCGCGCTGAATAGGGAATTTAGCAGGCCAAAATTAGAGACACAATCAATCATCGGGTTTAAGGAGATCGCGATGCTCCCAGGAGAGATCCCATGGGATCTGGACCAAAGGTCGAAGAGTATGATCCACAAAGCCAATATGATGTTAACAGATGCACAACATCATGCATGGTTTGTGGCCTCACTTACGCCACACTTAAGGACGACACTATCACAACAAAAACTTTCCACCCAAGCCGAAGCATTAGAGATGGCAATGAGATTGCATGAGACCCCTATATGAGACCCTGGTTGGGAGTCCAAAAAATCCATGCGCAACTACAGAATTTGTGTCTAGAGATGAAAAGTTTGAAACAGGACAGGACAACTCGGTCGGAGGTGCGTGAGGAAGTATGGTGCATAAAATTCAAAGGCCAAGAGTACGACAAGGACCACTTTCTAGTGTTCGTGAACTACTTGGCAGGGGGAGGCCAATGCCATTAAGACCAAAGGCACAGGCCGGGCTGAGCGCGTTACCAGGAAAACTAGTGTCTATTCAGAACTGCTAGTCCCACTAAGATGGGTAGCTATCTTAGAAACAAACAACTAAAGTCACTTGTGCTTTTCTTTATGAGAGATAGATGAGAAAGAAGCAGAGAGTACCAACCTCAGTCTTTTGCTTGGCTTCTTGCTTGTTTCCTTTCCCCTTTAATAGAATCTCACCACTGATTCCTTACTTGTCCCACTTCAAAGAAAACTTGTAGAACCACAGCAGCATACACACCCCTATGAAACTCACTAACTCGCTGCTTGGATCAAAGATGGCCCAAGCTGCAAAAGATAGGTTCCATGTACTATGACTCGCCCCGTCAGCATATCCAACAGATGATTCCAATGGGTTCGACATCTGCAACAAAATGCAAAAGTGGATTACCTAACCAAAATGATCACTCTTAACGAATTTTTTTTTTAACAAAAGAATATGAAGAGGTTACCATGCCAAGTCAAGCATAGTAACGCTTAAGGTACAACTTGTTTCGGGGTTGCAACAGTGGAATCCTGTCATAATCTACTAGCTCGTAGGCTCCTTTTGCTAATGCATGCTTAAAAATGTAGGGACCCATCCACAAAGACTAGAACTTACCTGCTCCCAATTTATTGGATTCCTAATCGTAAAGCAAGACCAGGTCACCTTCTGAGAAAACGCGGGGTTTGACATTCTTGTCAAATTGTGCTTTGACCCATTTCTTATGTGCTTCATTAGCCAAGGCGGCGTCATGATGGGTTTCATCTAGTTGGATTAACTCTAAGAAATGAGCCTCTTCCTCTGAAGTTCCGAGGAGGAGGTCAACTGCAAGCTTGAGAGACGAAATTTCGCACTGAACTAGTAAGATCGCTTCCAGGCCATACACCAGCTGAAAGGGTGTAAACCCGGTCACATTTCTTACCGATGTCCAATATGCCCACAAGGCTGAGTACAGGATTAGGTACCAACTCCATTTATGGACTCCAATCATCCTTTGCAGCATGCGTTTCAGGACTTTGTTGATCGCCTCAACCTGCCCATTAGCTTGCGAATAATACGGAGTAGAGCTGTCGTGGGACAATCCTAATTTGGTGGCCAATTCAACCATCATGTGATTGAGAAAATGCAATCCATGATCTGTGACTATAGCTTGTGGAATGTCGAACCTGGAGACTACATGATTGAAAAAGAAAAGAGCAGCCGTTTTGTCGTTGTTGTTTAATGTAGGCATCACCTCGGCCCATTTAGTAAAATAGTCAACTGCGACTATGATATACCCATGCCTCCTGGCCGAGGTGGGGTTACATTACATGAAATCTATGCCCCATTTGGCGAATGGCCCAACAAAAACTACTGGATGCAAAGGTGCTGATGGTATTCTAGTTTTGTGGTCGAAGATTTAACAAGCATGGCAACTTATGACTGCGGTTATGAAATCTTTGAACATTGTTGGCCAGAAGTATCCTGCTTGTAAAATATTTTGTGCCATAGCATAACCAGATTGATGCCCCCCACATGCACCTGAATGACAATCATTCAGGACTTTTTCAGCCTCCTCATGGGTGAGGCACCTTCGCAGAACTGTATCATCACCATGATGGTAAAGTGTATCACCAACGATCATGTAGTCTTTTTCTTGGTATCGAGTACGTCGCTGTTTTGAGTGAGAGGTATTAGACCTATACATTTGGGTTTGGAGATAAATGATTATATCTCCATACCACGGATCACTTGAAGATATCAGAAACAAAAATTCATCCACGATTGTTGCTTTAGATGTTGAATCATTGGACGACGATGGGAAATCACATAGTAACTCCGCGAAAACTAGAGCTTTCTTTGATTTGGATTTTACGAATTCTAGATCAAACTCTTGCAAAATTGCTATCCACTTTGAATATTTTCCCCCAAGCAACTGTCGCAACAAGATGTAAGTCATGGGGTTGCAATCTGACAAAATGGTAGTTTTTCGAAAGAGAACATAGTGTCGAAATCTCTGTATTGCTTGAACAACTACGAGAGCCAGATTTTCAACATAGGAGTACTTGCTTTCTGTATCATTTAAGTTTCGACTCAAATAATAAACAAGATGTTAGATTCCATTGTATTCTTGAATTAAAACCATTGCGATGGTCGTATCTGCTGCAGCCAAATACAGGTTAAAGTCTTTTTGATAATCAGGAGCGTACATTAATGATGCTTTTATTAGGGATTCCTTTAGAGCATCAAAGGAAGCTTGCGCGACCTGATCCCAGTTGAAGGGTACTTCTTTTTTCAAAAGACGCATATAACCTTTAGCAAGTTTGGCATAATTTGGAATGAACCTCCTCAGAAAGTTTGCTTTCCCTTGGAGTTTCTGAATCTGAAGCAAATTTGAAGGTGGAGGCAAATCGATGATTGCCTGAACCTTGCATGGGTCGAGACGAATTCCGTCCTTTGAAACTACAAAGCCAAGTAAATGACCAGAATCGACACAAAACACACACTTGTGCGGATTGAGTCTTATTTTGTAGTGTTGGCAACGTAGAAATATTGCTCTCAAATGCTGCGGATGATCGGTCTGATTTCACAAGTGAGCCAGAATATCGTCGAGGTATGGTTGAACGATTTTCTTGATGTCATGGAAGGCATAATTCGTTGTCCTCTGAAAAGTTTCCCCTGCATTATTTAAACCAAAAGGTAGCTTATGGTACGCGAATGTGCCCCAAAGATAGATAAATGCAGTCTTTGACTGGTCTTGTGGGTGGATATTTATTTGATTATACTCGGAAAATCCATCCATAAATGAAAAGATTTTGCATCCGGCGAATTCATCAATTATCTGGTCGATGAAGGGTGTAGGGTAGTTGTCCTTTGGAAAAGCTTGATTTACATCCCTGTAATTGACGCACACTCTAATTGTTCCTTGCTTTTTCATCACAGGAACAATTTTGGATACCCAATCAGTTAGAGGAATCGGGTAAATGAAACAAACATGGAGAAGTTTTTCAACTTCTACCTTGATGGCAGTGGCTTTCTTTGGGTGCACCTACCGAAGCCGTTGTCTTATTGGTTTGACATCTGGATACATCTTAATTTCGTGTTCAACTATGATCGAGTCAATGCCTAACATTTCTTCATATGACGATGCAAAGACATATCTGAACTCATGAAAGAGAGCGTAATATACTTTCAGTTCTAAAGAAGAACAAGATTTGCCGACATGAATATTTTCTACAGTATCTAATTTGGTCGAGATATTTATGGCGATAGTTTCTTCAATATTGGACAGATTTCGCTCGGAATCCACCGTATTTATAGTATTTGATAGAAAATCAAAGACTGATGGATGATTAAGGTCATCGGAGTAATCTTCGTTGTAATCCGGAAGATGGGAATGATGGTGGTAATCTTCCCATGGTGCCCCCTCTATTTTCATTGACTGAACAATTCCTTCATCTGTAGAATGTACATGCAACCAAGGATCTGAAGAGGTACCATACTCTTTAGACATATCTACCCAAATGCTTGACGAGCGTTCATTTGGGTTTGCCTCCCATGCCGAGAACATTGATTGCTACAATACTTCTATTGGGCTTGGAGGCAATACCTGGTGATGATCCATGCTAATATCGTGTTCAGACATCTTCTGAATGGAAGATACCATATTGCAGGTTCCCAACATGGCCACTTCCGCCAGGTTGTTTAGAGGCAGTAGGGAAAAAGTACCCATCAATGTAGGGTCTTTTAGCAGGCCTACTTCGATATTTTAAAGCAACTGAGAGCTTCCGTGGATCATCAGTATGCTTCCCGTAACTTGCGAACTATTTGGGAGAAAGGTTTGTTGGTCAACAATTGTAATTCCTCCTTGAAAAGGAAATGCAATCTTCCTAAAGTACATTGACACAATAGTGGCCATAGCATAAATCCAAGGCCTTCCCAGTAGGTTGTTATAATCGAGATTTCCATCGATAACTTCAACATTAATTTCTATTGTTTTTCCCCCTAGTTCAACTTGTAAGTTACTCAAAATCCCATATGGAGTGTATGTTCGTCCATCGAATGCTTTTAACATTGTTGACGATCGCGACAAGGGTGGTGATCCTAAATTTTTCCAGCAACTCATTGACATAATACATGTAGTTTCCCCCTCATCAATAATTGTTCGATGAACAGTTTTGTTGAGGGCTTTCACTTGAATGAGGAAAGCGAGTTGAGCTGGTAATTTAGGTTCATATCCTTTATGATTAAAGGCCACAATATTGGAATCTGCTGGGTCAATCCCACCTATTGCTGATAATAGAGCCTGCTTTTGGGAGGGGAAATTTTGCAGTACTTCAAGTGTCAACATAGCGGACGGTGATTGGGCTAGGTCCTCTACTATATTATAATTCTGTGCCACTCTGGCACGAGGTTTAAATGTCGATTTGTGTAATACTCCCTTTGGCGGCTTTATCATTAGCTCAGGAATGATGGGTGGCACAACTTCGGTTGAAGTTGTTGTCGAACTACTAGGTTGATCAGTAGCCTTGTTGTTCGACAACTGTGGATTCCCGTAATATTTATTCCTTGTTGATATCAAAGCATAATTTTGCTGTTTTGAAATGGAAAACATAAGCACTTGGGATGGGGAAGCATTATCACTAGCAACCAGATTGGTTCCTGGGTTCGGAAATGGGTCAGTCAATACTGCTGAAGTTCTGGAATTCTTAAAGATTTTCTTAACTTCATCTTTATATGGACAATCTCTCATCCAATGATCCTCATCGCATATGAGGCATGGCCGACTAGGTTTCCTTTGCCTAGAAGGGTTTGTAGAAGATTTTCAGGAGATGAATCATCCTGTTTCTTCTTTTTGCCTTCCCTTTCTTCTTGCCCCCTGGTTGCTTTGGTTCTTTGCCTTTGTTGGTCAACACGACATTAACCTCTGAGGCGAGAAGTTCTTCATCTACATTTTGACCAGAAACATTACAGGCTTTCTTAGATGCAACCTTTGTCGATTTCATGCTTGTCGTACCTATCACGCCATTGCCGGCATGAGAGTCCTTGTTTGATTTAGGAGGAGGAGGAATGGAAAATTCTAGCCTTGGAGCATCAAGGATTTTGTCATAGAGCGTGCCAGACTGAGTATAGATCAAGTCTAGATATTGCGCACGAGCAATGACCTGCTCTTCAGTGACGACTCCTCCTTTTGCGACATCTTTTATAATAGAAGGTAATAAAGAATTAATAAACCATTCAGCTAGTAGTTGATCAAGGACATATGTTTTTACCATTCTACGATGACGTCGCCATTCATGAATATGATCAAATATGTGAGTGGCTTTCGTCTGTTTTAAATTGGTAAGAAGCTCTGTTCATGTTTCGTACCTTATTGGTAACTGAAAATGGGTTAAAAAGGTGGTGGCAAGGGTGCCGAAGTTATCAAATGAAGCTCTAGGAAATTTGATGTACCATTTTGCTGTTAGACCAGTTAACATTTGCTGAAAAAGGTGAAGCCTAATCGAATCATCATTTAGAGTGTTGGAGGAACACCATAGATGAAAGGTCATCACATGATTTGATGGATCTTCACCCAGATTTCCATTGAATTTAGGAATATCTGACGGAAGTTTATGAGGAATCGCCGGCCACCAAGGGGCATAAGCGATTGGATCGTTCGTTAGCCAATTTAGATCTCTAAAGTTGCCACGAAGGGCAACTGTTGATTCAAGTTCGGCGAAGTGTACCCAAGATAAGATGGGATCACCTGAGCAGTGGGTCTTTGCATACTAGCATAATGCATTTGATGTTGATGATAAGGTTACTGGGCATAACCAATTTGGGATGATTGATGATAATCGTTTTGAATATACGGCTACCCATTACCTGCAAAGCTTTTTTGCTCAGGTCCTTGGTAAGCTTGTTGGAATTGTGGTTGTTGATGTTGCACCAGACATGGTTTTGAAACCATTTGTTGTTGCCCAATACTGGATGTTTGACCAAGATGAGGGGTAATAGTACCCATTTGAGCTTGAGTCACTCCAGTTAAGGAGCCACTAATTGGCGATTGCGGCTGCATCGTGGAGATAAGAGGTTGTTGTACTACGACCTAAGAAACTTGAGGCTGGCATACAACAGGCAATTCTTGTACTTGCGACATTGTCACAATAGCTGGTGTAGTGGGGATATTTGACACAGGTAGACTCGGTTGCATTGAGTATACGACTCTTGGTTGTTGAGGCAGTATCGGCACCCAACTGCTGGGTGTGATTCTAATTTGACCCGAATTCGGTTGTGAACTCTCATATGGTTGTTCTCCCGGAGGGAACAATGAAAGGGTATAGTTCCCCCCATACGGTGACAATCCAGTGCTTAAAGGAATGATCGGTCTTTGGAGACCAGACTGCCCAAATTGATATTGTTGTGAAGGATCAATTTGCTGAGATTCAACATAAGAAATTCCAGATACTATTACGGATGAACAAATGGGAATAGACCATACTGTTGAAACGGTCCCTGGGTGGACTCCCTCTAGCGGCTGAGAGCTAGTTGGGACAGATGGTATACCAGCGAACATTGTCGGAGTGGTGGTAGGAGGTTCTGATACCGCTGTATTGGATGACACAGTCCTAGATGTTGATGGTTGTCCAGACATATCGAGTCTGTCCAAAATACTTCCCAACGATTCTAGAGGAACTTGCGATGAAGGATTTCTAACTCTGAAGTAGAAGGATATAAGTGGATCCCAGTTCCAAAATGCGATGGAGCACTAGATGTAAGTTCCTCTATAATCTCTTCTATAGCAATCAATCCGGGTGGAAGAGGCAGACTGTTAAGTCTGTAAAATATTTCTGGTGCCGAAGAAGGTATAGATTCTGCAGCGACAGATGCTGGAGGGGTAACACCTTCCGAATCAACCCTAGATGGAGCTGGTTTAGGAATAGAAGTGTTTACTATTACACTAGGATCAGTTCTAATGTCCTCTTGTAACTGCGGAACTTCTTCTGTAGAGGCAGGGATACCAGAAATGGTTGGAGTAACTGGAGTCTCAGAGGATGTTGAAACACAAGTTTCAAAAAAACTAGGAGACTTTAACCCAGTTAAACGAGTTCGCTTGGCACGGAATGGTTTTGTTTCCAGAGTCAAAGATTGTTGACTCATCAGTCTCCACGAACGACGGGGTTTTGATTGACTTTCTTCCACGATTGCAGATTATTTGATCAACTCAAAATAAGAGGGGAAAATGTTATTCCGAATTAAATGAATTTTAGACGCTTTGACACAACTTGCTTTTTCAATTTTTAAGAGTCGAGAAAAATCTAAAGATGACTCTAGTCGCCTTCAATTTTTAATGAGCCTAAAGTGACAAGTGCTCAGATGGACCTTTTCCTTTAAGGAGTCTAAAAAGGAATGAAAGAGACTACTCTAGAAATCTAGACAAAGGGATTACCAAACCAATCGCAAAACTGTAGAATACTTTTTATGGTACGGAAGTCAATCTTCCTGAATGTTGTGTTCAGTGCATTGCGATCGATAGGGCGGCAGACACAGATTCCTAAGGATAAAGGATGTAGCCTATTGTGGTCTCCCAATATATACTCGACGGTACATGGGAGCACAAGTCCGTACTGGAACTTGCCGTCTCAAAGAGGAGGAATCACCCAACCTATGATGAAAGCGATAGTTACCAGGCTTTACGACGCCGGAATACGTCTCTAGCCTAGACTTCTAGATGTTGTGCGTTAGGTTCCAAAGCGTTTTTATGTTCATTGAATTTATTTTATAGTTGATATTTCTTAAGAAGTTTTCCTTTAAGGTTCACTGTGTGATGTAGATATACAACTCCTAAATATGCAATCTAAGATGATAAACAGTCGTTTACTCTTCTTTTTGCAATGCAAATCCTAGCTACTAAGGAAAGAGAAACAAAATCCTTTCAACATAGAGCAGAGAGCACACACTAGATGCACTGTCCTAAATCAAAGTCAATAAGCAGTCTAAATGCAAATGCACATGCATGTACTTGCTTTCCGCTTTCTTAATGTGTGAATGACAAAAAGAATGCTAAGTACAAATCTGAATTATATCTTCTTTCAAAGTGACAGTAGTAACGATTTTCTTTTCAAAAAACGAAAAGGAGACAAGACGACACTTTGTGATTTTGAATTGAAAATTGATTTCGACACTTGAAATACTATTAATTCAGATCAAATACAAGAGTAATAATGTAATCGACTATCAAAAAGAGGAGGATTATTTTCCTTGACTGAAAACGACACTTGCGACACTTTCAAATCAAAAGACGATAGTCCGATTAAGCTACCATTTTGTAAATGAGAACTGTGAATGGCGAAAAATACATTAAAAACATTCACAAATCTTTGTACAATGGAGACTGGATGATGCAAAGGAAGGGGGTTTTAACAGTAGTCTACTGATCACAGACAACAAAACTCCTGAATAAAGCTGAAGACAGTGAAGAAAAAACCAAAATCTAGAGGCAGAAACAGTCTTATCTGATCATCACACCTGTAACACAGGGAAACAGGGATGCATCTCACCTACTGCACACAGGAGGTGTGATGCATCCAGATTTCCAAGAAGAGAAGGTGCGATGGTCCAAGGACGAGACTTTAACTTGGTTTTTGGTCACATTTTGCAGCTTAGTTTAGGGATTTAGGCCGAGCTAATGATAGTCAGTAAATACAAAGTATAGGGGCTGATCTAATGAGGTTACTTGAGCTACCTCTAGGGCACATAGGATGTTTGCAAGTTAATTGTTCAGTTCATAAACAAACCCGAAGATTGACTGAAGCACCGTTGATATACTTTGCACTTGCATAGAAAATGCAGTTCGAAGGTTAGTTGGCTTAACTTCAGGCTTCATCTGTGGTTTATGAAACAAAAAAATAGAGACAAGCAATCAAACTAATTCCTCCCTAGTGGAGTCGCCATTTTGTTACCGAGAAAACTAGTGTCTATTCAGAATTGCTAGTCCCACTAAGACGGGTAGCTATCTTAGAAACAAACAAACTAAAGTCACTTGTGCTTTCCTTTACGAGAGATAGATGAGAAAGAAGCAGAGAGTACCAACCTCAGTCTTTCGCTTGGCTCCTTGCTTGTTTCCTTTCCCCTTCGACAGAATCTCACCACTGCTTCCTTACTTGTCCTGCTTCAAAGAACACCTGTAGAACCACAACAGCATAATACCATCAAATCATAGAGATCTATCACTGTAAACGATATAGGATCAGATATATATTGACCATGCAAATGCATATATCAACACAATATTCAGAGATACACAAGAATATTGAAGAAAACTCAAATAGCTTTATTGATAAAAGTAGTAGAAGAGAGGATTACAACCACTTGGTCTGACCTAGTGCCATCCTCCCAGCTTGAAAGCCCTCTTCACCTCTATAAAGCAAGATCACCCAACAATGTCCTCAAAGAGAAACCAACAACACTTCTTTGCAAATTACCAAATTCCAACCTCTAGATCTCTAGGATGAGGGATCCATATATAGATATTTGCAGGGGGGTGAGTCAACTTTTGGGTTTTTGATTAGTGTCATCTCTCTGATAGTTCTTGGTTCCAATTGGAGATTTCATGATCTCTTATTCATGCTTGGGCGAATTTAGGGAGGCAAGTGTTAAATGAGCAGCTTCTAGAAGATTCTCAGGGTTTCCACCTAGCAAACTGCTTGTGCCATTTGTCTGCTCTCACTCATCGCACCCTACAGAAGGGCTTTCCAGTATGCATCGCACTTTTTGCATGTGGCAGGTGAGATGCATCACACCCTTAGCACTGGGCAGTCTGTATGGTCCTGTTTTGACCAGTTCCGAGTGGTTTTTAATGGATAACTTCTGGGAGATGATGTAATCAACTGACCTTGCTCCTTTAGGGTATGAAACAACACTTTTAGGGACTTAGAAGCCCTTGGTTTATGGACATATGTGATTTGGGTTGCTGTGCCAAAATATGTCTATAACAGAGAACAGGGTCTGCGTTATGGTGCGTGATCTGCTAGATAGGAGGAAAACATACCACAGATAATTGTCATCTATTGCAAAAGTATACATAGACGTCCCAACAATTGTTTTGTAATTTTTGTAGGTCAGTCGGCCATGATGAACGCACCTATTGAAGCTATGAGTTAATGATGGATCGGACTCCTGCCTACAGGGTGCAGATTGAAATGTGAGCCCTTGACCAAAATGCAGGAATGGCATGCGCTGGGTTTCAGGGGCGCGATCGGGGTCAAGGTGGAATGGGACCAAGAAGGGGTCGCGGCCAGATAATTTGTTATAGTTGCAGAGGGCTAGGGAATTATGCCTATGATTGTACGAATCCGACTAGGATATCATGTTGGTACTATAATCAGTTTAATCATGAGGCAAAAGATTTCCCTTCACTAATAGAAAATATGCGCAAAAAGGGGGTACTCCAGCCCCCTCCGACCCAGACTTTACAAATGATGAGGTCTAAACCGTGCGAAGAAGACCCAAATGTAAACATGATGCTCAATAGAGGTATGGCCATGGGAGAGGATAAAGGAAAGCAGCCAAAAGACAACATGTGGGTTCGCAAGGCTCCTACAAAGGAACCTGAGTTTGATTTAGAATGCACGAAGGAGACATTCATGGAAGCTAAGAAGAGCTTCATGGAGGCTTCCACTTCAGGCAGTAAGGATCAACTAGAACCAGGGATGGATCCTTCCATGCTCACTACCTTTCTGGAGACATGCATGATACTGCTGCACGACAGCAAGGCAGGCAAAGGGCTATAGGAACTTATCACTAGGTGCATGGGGTCAGGAGAACCACGTGTGGTCTGAAAACTTGGAAAGCATGCATTGCGCATAGGTAGGGAGATGAGGTTGACTACGCAAATAGGTGAGTACGAAATGGATTAGGTAATCCTGGATCTGGGCTCGGACGCAAATGTACTACCAAAGCAAACATGGGAACACATGTGCAGACCCGTGTTACAATGGTCCCCTATTCAGTTACGAATGGCAAACCAATAGAATATTTTTTTCCCATGGGAAGATTGCAGGGGATGATAGTTGACATTGAAGGTGCGAGTGCGTAGGTGGATTTTGAAGTGATAGAGATTGTCGATGACAGCAATCCCTATCCTGCGCTACTACAAATAGACTAGGCTACTAATATGAATAGAGTCATAAATCCAAAGAAGCACAAAATGACCTTTGAGAAAAAGTCACTACACGTAGTAGTACCACTGCACCTAGCCGAGGGAGCACGATACACTGAACCGGTGCATGACAACGATAGTGATGACAATCTCAACTGTATCTATAAGGTAACTGCACAAGGCAAGGATTGGGTGAATCTAAATACAGATGGAAGGATTTCGTGGGAGTGTGAAAGCTCCTGCACTTCAGATTCAAACGAAGAGATAGAGCGATGGTAGAATCGGCTGCACGAAGTAATAACACTGAATTGCAACATGATGATCAAATCATTGAGTTGCATAACAACAGAGGTAAGGGAGATGCCGACATATGATGGATTGTCAGCAGTGGATGAATTTCTGAGCAAATTCGAAAGTGCAGTACCAGAGCAGCAATGACTCAATGCGCTGAAGTGGGCACTACGCACAACACTCGCATGATGGTGGGGTATGCATCAAGGAACCTTTGAAGACTGGTGCTGATGCATAAGTATGATGCGCCTACATTTTGGAAAACCCCAACTTTGAACAAAATCCAATCAACTGGGGCGGAACAACTTGCCCGCCCACCTTTCTCGATGGGTACAAACATATGCTGTACAGTCCGCACAAGCGTACCCCACCCCTAGCCTAGAGAATCAGAACAAACCACAACAGTAGGAAGGGCGATGCGCATTACCAATTCTCCATGATGAGACATTCCATAGGGTGCGTGGAGTACTAAACAAGGTTTACCAGACGAGACGAACTGATTGGGACCTGCGCATGCCAGCGGTTCGATGGGCTTATAGGACCATGTGAAAAAACCTGAGCACGGATATGATTCCAAAGGTGTGAAATAGAGTAGAACTAGAGATTTTTGAAGGGAATACCAAAAGGAATCCACACGTAATAGCTTCCGAAGTTATGGCAGCATGCGAAGACTAGGACGAAGGAATCACACAGCTACACGAGGACGACCATATAAGGATTTGAAAATCCATTCAACGAGGGAACCTTAGATTTCGCGAACTCGAGGAAGATTCGGTATGATTCAGGAAGAAAAGCATGTTGAAGGATGCTGATATCAAAAGACTGGAAAACGAGGTTACTCAAGAATGTCTCGTCGATAAACCAAGGATGACAAGGCAAGATACAGATGGTCATACCACTGCATTGGAAGATTGTCAATGAGAATTTATGATTCTGTTACCATGGCTGAGACCGCACCTTACCAAATGCAGTAACAAGGGAAACACACCACATAAGATGAAACACGCGGTTCCGGGTGTCGCGAGGGAAATTGAGGAGTGTCCACGGACTATATTGGAAGGTGAATTGAAGTCTCGCACAGATGGTGTGACCACCTGACTAGCCATAGGGAGCATAGTCTCAATGCTCCAGACAGTTGAAAGAGAGCGCGGGACTCTAAAAGAGTCTGTTTGGGAACTATGCGGTGAAGGAGGTGCGCGCAGAATCAACATGGTACAACATTTGCACCTGTGCACGGGGGCTGTGCTACCACACGGGTCAACTGGGAAGTAACCGTTGATGTCATTGTTCATGACGAGATGTCCAATTTAAGGCAAAAGGGAGCAGGTGACGGGCAATTAAGACATGAATTAAGAGCTATATTTGGGATGATCTACTGCCAAGAATGCATTAATCACTTAGAAGTGGGGGGAACAGTAAAATTAAAATTCAAAAGACGCTATAAAACTCCCAAGGCTAGCCACGAGACAACACTTGTTTGTTTGAGATTTGAGCTATTACAAAGAGCACATAGTGTTAAGCGCCAAGCGATATTTGAGCCCCCAAGTTCGCAAACAACCACGGACAGTTCGAACAAGATGAAAACTACCAGGAGAGGTGTGGGTTTTGTAGAGAGTACCACCGAGGAAACCGCGCAAAGCCCTATGGTGTAGGTGGGGGATGCACTGGAAATTCTGAAATCACCTCGGACGCTGAGGCCCAAGAAGGATAAACAGGGAGCAGGATCAGTCCGCATGTCCCTGGGAGATCCGTGTTTTGGTAAACTTTCCATGGCAGAAAAGGGAAAGGTTGTTAACCTTGAGATAGATGATGAGGAGGAGGACCTCCAGGCTCTCGTAGATGAGATAGAGGCAGATGAAGAAATGGAAGAAGACATCTAGCGGATGTGCATTGCAGCAAAACTTCTTGAGTATGTTCCTCTATGGAAAGGGAAAGCTAAGGTACCCAAGGATTTGGATGCTGCTAAGAGCGCACTCCAAACCCCGCTCATCCTAGATGGAATTCTGTTTGAGGGCTCGGCCTTGGGCCACGTGCCCACAATGAAATTTGAATACTGGGACCTCGCAGCCAACGAAAATTTCCCACATTTACAGACTGAGAACCTCATGAAACAAAGCAAGGAGGGGTTAGTTACATCGCTAGAGCCGCAGAAATGGTTACGCGGTGTGGAGAAGGCCGGGCTACTCCACCTACTATGGATTTCGCATTTTCACCGCACACCTATAATGATCTTTTTCATCAGGTAGCTGCTTTCCTAGTGCACCTTGGGTACTTATGGCTGGAGGATCCTATTCCCATCACGGCAGAGCTTATTCACAAGATTTCTTAGCTTCCCTATAAGGGAAAGGACCCCATAGAGATAGCTGGCAAAATCAGAGATTTGGCACTCGCAGAGGCCATGAAGAAGAAGTACAAATTGGAAAATAAGAAGAGAGGCTACGTAATTAGTAGCATTAAAGACAAACGGGTGCGTGTAACCACCCAACTGCTGGCCAGGAAGGTGATGAGAAAATGCAGCGGAGATGAGGTACCAACACCGGTTATTGTGCTGGTAAAACAATGCAGGGAGGGGGTCCAATTCAATTGGGCTGAATTCCTCTCTGAAGAATTCCTAACTAACTGCAAGGAAGCTCATGAGCAGGGCAAGACCTTCCACTACGCGTGGTTTCTCTTGTTTATTTTATTGGCGACATGGGAACTACCTAAGGACAATCAATTCCCTCATATTGAGTAGGACTTTCCAGAGGCTAAAAAATACCCATCGTTTTGGGCTACGAAGGATGCCACGCAGATCCACAAGACTATGATCTTCAGGGTGCTCATGGAGGCGAGCGTCTAGATGTGGATTAACAGAAGGTCACACTTATCCCCCATACTGTACAACACTCTGCAGAGCTTTGTAGACTTCAAGGTGGATATGCACAATGTGTATATTAAGGCGCGTAAGGATCCAGCGCAGAACTAGACCAAGCTTCCTTTCATCGCAATTGATGATGCCATCTTCTCCATGCTCGACTCATGGCCTCTCGAGTTGCGCACCCCATATCTGGCAGATCATGATAGAACATTGGCATAAAAGCAGAAGGATGCTACCAAGCTGCGAATCAACCAGTTGGCCCAACAGAAGCGCAACGAATAGTTGGCCACAAAGGTAAGAGCTACCCCCGAGGCAGCGAAGGCAGCTGCAAAACAGGCCAAGGCCACTGAAAAAGTAGCGGCAGCACAGGTAACAGGGGCCACCATGATGCAAGAGGAAGGAGGCCCGAAATTGACCACAGGACAAGGAGAAGAGGACACAGCAGAAGGCGCGGACCCAAGAACAACATCTACACAGCTGAAACGGCCGCGTGGTATGGAAAGAGGAGGCCCATGAAAGAAGACCAAGGATTCCAAACTGGACACTGAACCAATTACATTGACAGAGGATGACCTCTATGACATCAGTGACATAGTTCATGAGGTCACCAGGGAAGCACTGCAGGAAGCTATGATGGAGCAATAGAATGTGTTAGGGGCCCTTAGGGTGCAGCTGCAGGAACTTCAGGTGCGGCCCACACAGGAAGGAACAGTAGCCGCCTACGGTGCCATAGGTACATCAGCAGCAGAGCAGCTACTGCGTACAAAAATGACCAACACCATAGTACTATCGGAAGGAGCGCTAACAGCGGAAAGCGATGAGGACAGAGCCACGGTGGGTAGGATCAAGGGACTTAGCCTAAACTTGGTTACCCTTCTGTGGGATACATTATATCAGCTGCAAGATGAAGCAACAACAGAACTCCACACTAGGGAAGGACGTGTAGTACATATGCTTAATGAACAGAGAATAAACATTGAGCAGCTTAGTCTATAGCGCGATGAAGTGCTTGCACAGAATCAACAGCCGGAGCAAATTGTAGAGGAAGCATGTCACCGCGTTCCAGAGCTAGAAATCGCGACAGACCTACCAGTTGGAGTGCGAATCCAAAAATTAGCCAGTGGATTCCATGAGGCAAAGGAGGAAGAAACGAGGGTACAACTGGACCTCAAACTTCAGATTGCCGAGCTGCAATAAAAGGTGCAACCCTCTATGCTCCCGAAAGTTAGGGAACAATGCACTAGTGCTATTCAAAATGGGCTAGAGGAAATAAGATAGGTAGTATAGAATTGCACCGCTATGTTAGAAGAATCCTTCGCGGTCCTCACTTCATTATAGGAGGACCCCAACATACAACGCTTGGAAACGGAGGTGTGGGAGCTTCAAGTGCGGTATGACAATGTGCGCGGAATGGTGCAGACAGTTGTCTTGACCTTGTTAGTGTCAGTCTTTCCAGCCTTCCTCCAGTGATCAAATATGCTCTTACAAAGTGGTCTTAGAGTGTCAAGGTCAAATTTTGTCATTTCAGTGAGTCTTCAAGAAAAATTTGGTCACTAGGCATTAGGTCTAGGGTTTGCTTTCACTCCTTTCAAAGTTGCCCAAATGTCAGTCAATGTCACTATTCAGCTGATTCTATCATCATTCAAAGGGTTGTCATCATCATGTCAGGTTCCATTGGGTCATTTTACACCTTGTTCATGCTTCAGTTGCACCTAGGCAAGGTTCATTTCTCTCTCCTAGGGTTTTGAAGGCAATTTCTCTTGAATGGTCAAATCAT
This sequence comes from Pinus tabuliformis, assembly GCA_031772625.1. Classification (NCBI taxonomy): domain Eukaryota; kingdom Viridiplantae; phylum Streptophyta; class Pinopsida; order Pinales; family Pinaceae; genus Pinus; species Pinus tabuliformis. Next base: position 247,205,580 of record CM062811.1, read on the forward strand.
TAGCAAAACTTGTATCCTGATGTTCATACACCTTCCTCGATCCTTAAAGTACCTTATCAAACACTTCCCATCACTGAGATCCCCCGAATTCCTCATTTTTGCACAAACCCTAGTTTCTTGCTACAACTTGGCAATTTTCTAGGTTGGGCCTGTGTTTTTCCCTTTTGGACCCATTTCTCTCACTCAATCTCTGATATTACACTTTCCCTTGCTTCCTAACATCCCTCCCTACTTCCAAAAATTTTCTCAAGAGTTTAGAAGCCCCTTATCCCCTTCATTTCGCTTCATTTCGACAAATCTCTTGTTCCACACATCGGGGTAGGTTTTACTAAAATGATGTTTCTGAGAAATAAAAGATGAATTTGGGGAAAATGAGAGAGTTTTTTGTCCAAAATAGGTCAAGGAAGAAAAACCTCCTTCACTTTTTACACAGGTATCATGGTTTTAGAGTAATGTCAAAAATACCGTTGCCTCAGGAGAATTGAATGCACCTCTGAAGTGACCTTGGAAAAATCAAGTTTTCTCCTAGCTTGGTTGGCCAAATGACTTTATTTATGAGTCAAATGATAAATATACACAAATATCTTTCCAATTAGCTATCATGAGCTCAATTTGGAGTTGAGGAAGACATTCAAAACTTGACTGCAACAGCACTCTGCCTTGAGGCAACCTCATTTGGCACATTTTGACCAGTCTTGGGAGATTTAATTTTTGACAGGGAAAATGAACTCCAAATTAAAAAATTCTAGTTGGGTTGGAAAGTAGATGCAAATACCTTTCCAAAGAGCTATCTTTTACCCAATTTGGACATCGGGAAGGCGTCCAAACGTCACCTGGAAAAAGGCACGGCGCATATAAAGAGCACGGCGCACTGGGAGAAAATTTCCAGTGTAAATTTACACTGGCGCGATGCATATAAAGTGCGTGGCACATATAGCCTCAAGCCCTGAAACTTGCTTGAAATTTCACCAATTCACCCATACCTTGCATGAATTCGCCAGGTAGGCCCTCATTCTTGCTGTTGCTTTGAATTTGGTGATAAGTGTGAGTTGTTTATGGGTGATAGTCGTTGAAACAAGAATCTAAACCCGTTGAAACAAGAATCTAAACCCTCCCTTTAAAATACATTCAAAGGAAATTTGATGTGGGGCCTTGAATTATTGCTTGGTCGCCAAGGACTCTCCCCTTCCCTATTTTCCTTTTGTTTCCTCATTTCTTACCCCCCCCATCAAGCTCATTAATCCTACATTGCATTCAAATCCTAAAACCCCAAAACCCTAGCCCTTATAACAATCTCCCAACCCTATACAACAATCCCAAACCCTAAATCCTATTCCTATACATAAATCCCCAAACCTCACACTCCTAAAACAAAATCAAGTGACTGTCCTCACATTGCAGGCTTCCATTGATTGAACCATATCCTTACCCTCACTCCATTATACCTACTGTTTCATATTCCTCACAGCTCCTCATTTCCCTTAGCATATTTGGCGCTTGGAGACAAAGACATAAAGCCTTCATTTCTCATTTTCAACAAATCAAACATACACTTTTCATAGACTTTCAACATCATGGAGGCGAGCACCGATACATCATATGACCAAGACAATGACTCTACAACTGAAACTGCATACACCAGGAGGGTACTGAGGAGGCACAAAACACATGACCGGCTCCAAGTCTTGACCAAAGCTTCTTTGGTTGAGCATGGCACTTGATGGGGGACCTAAAGTCCAAATTTCAAGAATTTTGGAGAAATTTTTGACATTTTGGAAATTTTTGTGTTAAAAAACAGGCTTTTCCCTATATGCGCCGCGCACCTTGTGTGACGCATAGGATTGGGAGCTCCAAATTACAAATGGATTGCAGTTTTGGATTTTTCATGAGAAATCATGAATTTTGGTACTTGGACAATAAATTTGGGCAAGTTTAGGGTCCCCAAAAGGTCAAAAAACATGCAAAAAATGACCTCACTGCCCCTATTTTGACACACAGGAAGCAGTCTTGGGAGAATGCACTTTTGGAGGGGAAAATGGACACCAAATTGGAAAATTCCACTTGGGTTGGAAAGTAGACAGGTAGGGCTTTCCAACAAGCCAACCTGAGCTCAATTTGGACTTCAGCAAGTGCCTCAAAATCAGCAGCAAAGTAGCGCAGCGCATATAGAAATCAGCGTGGCGCATATAGATTTTTTGCCCAATTTTTCATCTTTCAGCTCAGAAATTCGGCCAGTTTGACTAGTTTTTCTTTGTGATGTAATTTTTGACTTATCTTGATGTAATTGAGTGAACATGATGTAATTTTGACACTTATTTACTTGTTCTAGAAGATTCATTCACCAAAGAGTGAAAATTTAATGAATGAATCAGTTTCCTACCTTATAGAGGCAAGTTGTTTTGACTGCCTAGATTTTAGTGCTTTGTTTAGAATTGGTTGAAACAGCTCCTAGAATGATGAGCTCGACCCCTAGAGGCAAGGGAAGAGGTTGGATTGCCTATACTATGTAATTTCTAAGTCATTTTCATGGTTGGACTCTTGGGAAAAGTTTGACACTCTATTGTACATTCACTTCTGCATTTTTGGCAAAGGAAAGACCAGGGTTTTGCAGCACTGTTTGGGATCCATGTGGCTTTATGTGTTGATGGTGTGCTACTTTCAGTATTTGTAAGCTGTTATGTGTATCATCTTCCTTCTCTCATCTTCTGAAATTGAACAAATGAAGTATTAAGGTAGAATCCATAGATTGTTATGCTCTGCATTTGAATTTGTTTAACTTTTCATGTTTTCATCTGTTTAAGGAGAATCCTTGAAAGCTTATTGCTCCTTAGCTTCTCACTAGTCAGATCTAGCCATTCATTTTATTTAAAAGCATCAAGACAATCACCTACCTTGCCCTAAGTAGACCTCTGCAAAAACTGTGTCTCATCCCCGCACCCAAAATTGCATTTCCCTCTGATTCAACAAAAACCTCAAAAATCAACCTCAAACTCCTTGTACTTCATACCTAGCCTAAGATCAATTGCAAGTTTAGTCATCTCGAGCCTCATTGATTACCGTTTGTCGAGATTGACCCAGAGAGAGCCCTCTCTTGTCCTTGTAGGGCTAGCTACGAGGCTGAGCGTGGTTTGATGTGGACCTAGAACCTTGTCTTTTCAGCCTGAGACAAATCTAGGCTCTAACAGACCTAACGGCTTGTGAAGCTACAATAGGCAAAGGCGTTGAAGGAACATGTGGATGCCACATGGCAGAAAGAGGCAGTCCTTAAAGCACACGTCCAACCTTGGATTGATGAGGCCTTCCTCATCACTACAAACATCGAAGGAAAGCTCGAACAGATGAAGGCGATTCATGCCTTAAGACAGGGATTTTCCCCTGATAGCGAGAATTCGACACAGAGAGGAGTAGATCCAGCGAACTGCAGAATAGTTCATTGCGGACCTCTGCGTAGTGCAGGATAGGTTGGAAGGGTTCCGTGCCAAGATCGCTGCACCAGAAAAGTGACTCGGAACGAGTCACGATGATTGTGTTTGGGGCCTGTTGGGCATGGAATCCCCCCAAAACAGGTTTTGGGGCTCAAAGCCCAAGTTTTGGTCAAAGGTGTTGTAAAAATCCGCGAATTGAAGGTGCGAAGCGTGAAGTAGAGGTTAAGTCATAGGGTTGTCCACCCTAAAATAATGTAATGTAATGTAAAGTCATGTCAACATACCCATGGTCTGCGGACCATGGGATTGTATAAATAGAGCGAGGCTCTAAGTTGTAAAGGTAGTTAATAATAGAGAGTAGCGAAAGAATGGTTCGAGCTTAAAGTAGAATTCTAAGTGTCTTGGGTTGTAGTAATAGGAATAGGCTTTGTAGCTGAGTGTTCAGAGGCCTAGTAGAGTCCGCAATTGAGTGCACGGACCCCTACAGCTGAGTGCACAGGGCAGAGTCGAGTCTGTAATTGGGATAGAAAGCTAATAAAGAGAAGTTTATCCTAATTCTGTGCATCTAGTCTTGAATCATGATTTTGTTGTTATGCATTAATTTTACTATGTTTATTTACTACGCATAGTTGAGTAAATGCCTGTATGGTTTAGAATACTTATATATGAAAATAATCTAAGTAATCAGCTAACAGTGCATAATTAGGAAAAACTTGGGTAAATAACAAGGATCACGCTGCAAATAGGACTGCGTGAAGACAACATCGCAGGCTGTGAGGTGCCCACTGGTACGTGTAGCATGGTGAGCATGAAGGTTGGACTGGTTACCAATCCCAACATATCAGACATCCCCAGGGTGCGGAAACCTAGTTCTAGCACCCTCCCATACTACTTTGGGTGAGACCTCAGTCCACGCTCCGCTAACTATTGCCGAAAGTGTTGGGTGTGGAGCCTGATTATCTTCTGTATTCAAAGGTTTCAGCGAAATGTATACCCCAGGAAGACTGTACACCCCTCCACGCGGGGGGGACTTGTCCTCCCCATGGGGGTTCGGGGGCAGTGCCCCCGAAGCTAAAAATAGATGTAAAATTGCCTTGTAAAAGTCTAGCAATTTCTAGTCAATCTGGGCCGTTCATTAGGTGGATGATCTGACGGTAGAATTCATGTTTAATTTAGGGTTTTTTTTCCCCTAGAATTCAACCCCTCGCTATATATGATGGAATTGTATTGTGTATATGGATATTTGTATTCTGAGTGAGGAAGAGAGAGGAGATTGAGAGCGAAGAGGGTGTTACAGCGGATCTGCTGTAGGTTGTATCTCTTTAGTTTGCTGGATAATATAATAAAATAAGGACTAGCTGTTTCTCCGTAGATGTAGCCCAAACTGTGTCTCTCTTGTTTTATGCATCTTCTGTGTTTATATTTCTGCAATATTTTATGTGTTCCATTGCTTCGTAATATATAATTTTCTAACAGAAAGGGCCAGTAGTACCGGGATTTTCTTGGCTAAATCAACTCTGAACCTGGGTCAGGCCCATACAAGCCAAAAATATCTTATTGAATTCCCCCACTATCCCATTGGCCTGCTGGTGATAAGGCGTGCTCTTCTGATGATACACCTAAAATTCTTCTATCAATGCGCTAATTGTTTCATTAAGAAAGTGCGTACCGCAATCACTTATCAAGATCTTTGGATAGCCAAATCTTGTCAATATGTATTCAAAAAGAAATTTTGCTACTATCACACCTGTACAATCCTTTCCAGGCTGTGCCTTCACCCTCCTGGTCAAGTACTCAGTCATGGTGATGATGTACCACACACCTATCTTCTTTCTTGGAGGCTGAATTTGGCCTACATAGTCGATCGCCCATTTCTCGAATGGTTGTGATGTCACCTGCGGCATCAAAGAAAGTTCATTCCTCTGCAATGGCCTACCAGTCCTTTGACACGTGTCACAGGCCCTACAATATGCTTTCACATCATTATGCAGAGTTGGCCACCACGATCCAACACACAAAACCTTCTGCATTGTGGCCTTTCCTGCATAATGGCCTCATGCAACTCCTCCATGAGCCTCCATGAGGATGCTGCTTCTCTCAAAGTCAGGTATATAATGTCACAATATTTTTTCTAACCCCATTTTGTACAAGTTTCTTGCAATTATAGAGAAGTCTGCTATGCGCACTACTAACTTCTTCTTTTGCTGGCTTTTTTACCCTCCTGGAGCAGTCCCCGTAGCTAGGAAATGTATGATATCTTCAAAGTGACTGTCTGTGACATGCATACAAAGAGCTGCGCATCAGATAGTCCTTCCTCCAAATTAGTGAGCTCCTCTCCCGTTTTGATGTGCGACAGATGATCTGGTCGTGCATTCAATCATCTAGGCTTCACAATAACTTCAAAATCATATTACTGGAACAATAACAACCATCTACAGATCTCCCCCCCCAACGTAGGCTTATTTACCAGGTATTTCAACACAGAATGATCCGTCTACATCTTAAAATGTCCACCCAGCAAATAGTGCCTAAATGTTTGGAGCGCGTATACCATGGCTAGTCCTTCGATCTCTGTAGTGGAATAGTTCTTCTCAACCTTGGACAAATTTCTGCTCACGAATGCTATAGGATGGTCCAATTCCTCCTCACCCTCCTATGTTAGCATGATGCCCAGTGCAATACAAGAGGTATCCACATGCACACAAAATTCCTTCTTCCAGTCTAGGAAGACAAGGATTGGCGCGTTGACCATTTTCTCTTTTAGCACCTCCAAGCTCTTCTGGAATTCATCACTCCAATAGAACGTAGCATCCTTTTTCAACAATTTCTCCATAGGCATGGTGATCTGGGCATATCTCTTGATGAAATTCCTATATTATCCGGTATGCCCCAAAGTTGCGTGCAACTGTTTCACATTCCTTGGTGCCTCCAAGTTGATTATCATCACAATCTTTGCGGGGTCTACCATCAGTCCTTGTCTGCATACCACATGACCCAACAGGATCCAAAAAGGGACACAAAATAGACACTTCTTCATATTGAGCGTGATCTGGTATCTATGACATGTAACTAACATCAAGCGTAGACGTTCCACAAGATGCTTAACTAGTCCAAACACTATCCAATCATCAAAGTACACCTCCAAAAACTTATGAATGAAGTCTTTGAATGCCACAATGACTACGCGAGAAAATATTGCTTGCACATTCTTCAGCCCAAAAGGCATTAAAGTGTATGGAAAACATCCCCACTTAGTCATGAAAGTTGTCTTACTTCTATCCTCAGGTGTGATTTTGATCTGATGGTAACCAGAGAACCCATCAATGAAAGAGTATGCTGCTTGGCCGCACACATTACCTAGGACCTCATTAGTGAATGGGGTCGGGAAGGGATCATGCACACAAGCATCATTCAGCTTCCGAAGATCCATGCATATCCTTATTTCTTCTTTCTATCTCTTTTCCTAAACCACTATCGGGCTTACACAATCAAATTCTTCCACTGGTTCAATAATTCTTGTCGCGAGCATCTTATCTAACTTAATGTGAAACCTTTCCTTATACTTAGGATTAAGGCAGTAAGAACTTTGTTTTACGGGCTTCACATCTAGTTTTAGGGTGATCTTCATGACACCCAAGTATCCTATTATCCGTTTTAAATTAGAAAATGTCATGGGGAACAAATCCTGATATTTGTGGACGAGCTTAGCGACCTTGTCTACTCTCACATCATCTCAATATTCCCCAATATTTGCAAATTTTGGTTCCACCTTTGTGCCAATTTTGACCTACCTAGTTTTCAGCAGCGCGATTATGTCAGGATCCTCTATCTGCAGAATTTCAACCTCATGGTGACCTTCAGTTTCTAGAATATTAATATTTCAGGGATCCTTGTCTTATTCTTTAATGATCACATTATAGCATTCTAGTGCATGTCTCAGCTAGGTAGTCCAATAAGGTTGGATCAGGTCCAAAGGATCTTGCGGTATCCTAAATATCGCTACCTTAACCTCCTGTAGCACCACATCAATACAGTCAAACCCATCCTCAAAGCTAAACGTCATTAAAAATCCCTGGTGCAAGATGTCCCACTCTTCAGTGCCATGGTGGAGTTTGGTTTCCAAGTGCTAGTTCATTGGTATGATGCCCAGGGTATGACAAAACATATGCACCCATTTAGGCTGGGGCTCTGCTCCATAAGCCTCAGTCCATTTGGCTAGGTGATCACGCGGATCATCCATTCCATCATACTTATCTGTCATCTGCACTTTTGGCTGCCCAAAACGTATTCTCATCCTCCTCCTATAGTCGTACCAATCACTGAAACTATCCTTGTACGTACCCCACCATCTTGCAGGCGTAGCGTTCAGTACCCAGTCCAGGGCCTGGAAGAAATGTTTCTCCGACACTTCTCTTTCAAATGCATCCAAAAAGCAATCAACATCAGTTATCCCATCATAATGAGACAGATCCCTGACTTCGGATGATACACAACACAACGACTTGGTCATCATATTACAACGTAGCGTAGATACTTCATGTAGCTGGTTCTGCCAGTGCTCTAATTCTTCATCTGAATCTGACATGCAGGAGCTTTCGCGGTCCCATGAAATGCGTTCGTTCACTATTGGATTTATCCAATCCTAGTCTCACGCTGTTATCTTATAAATCTATTCCAGATCATCATCACTTTCATAATCTCGGACTGGTTTTGTATAGCGCGGTCCCTCCGCGGGATCCAGTGGTACCACTACGCAAAGTGACTTCTTTTCAAATATCATCTTCTGCTTCTTCAGGTTGATTACCCCATTCATGTCAATGGCCCAATCAATTCCAAGGAGTGCAAGGTAGGGATTTATATCATCCACAATCTCTATTACCTCAAAATCCAGTAGTGCGCTTGTGCCCTTGATATCAACTGTGATCCCTTGCAGCCTCCCCATTGGGGTAATTTTCTGTTGATTCACCATTCTTAACTATATCGGAGACCACTAGAGTGCAGGTCCCCCATTCTTTCCCAAGTCTGTTTTGGAAAAAAATTCGTGTCAGACCCGAGATCCAGGATAACTTGGTCCATATTGTATTCCCCTATCTACACAGTGAGTCTCATTTTCCACCCGGTCCTTGCCTTGTGCTTGCCAAGCTTCCTGATCACATGCGGTTTACTAGTAGCTCCATCCTTACTAGTGCACCGATTGATCGGTTCCTACAGGCCCTTCATAGCCTTACTTTCATGGAGCAACTTCATGCAGGTCTCTAAGAATCTGGTAATCATCGATGGGTCCATTACTTCAGCTGGTTTCTCCTGACTTCCTGGGGTAGAGGCCTCAGCGAAGATTTTCTTTGCTTCCATAAATGTTTCTTTTACGCACTCCAAATCAAATCCAGTCTCCTTTTCTAGTGCTTTGCGGACCCATTCACCTTCTGCAAGCTACTTGCCTTTATCCTCCCCCGTTGTAGTTCCGCTTCGTAGCATAATTTTTACCTTAGGTTCTTCCTCGTGGGGCTCAACCCTCATCATTTGGAGGTTCTACATCGATTGCGGATGCTGTGCCCCCTTTTCCTGAATCTTAGCCAATAATATTGGGAAATCCTTAGTCGCGTGGTCAAACTAAGTACAACAGCGGCATGATAATCACGTCATATTCAGACAGTCCCTGGCATAGTGTCCTAGGCCTCTGCAATTGTAACAAATCAGCTGCCCTCGGCCTCTGCCAGGCCCTCCTCGACCTTGGTCTTAGGTATGCCTATGATACTCACCTTGCGTTCCCCCAATGCCTTCGTCTAGAGGTTGTGTTTCTATCTGCACTCTATATGCAGGTGTCCTGTCCATCATCAATTCATAAATTTGAAAATTGCACTCATCATGGCCTATTGATTGAAAAAAATTGCAAAAGAGTTATTGTGGTGTCTACAAGAATTTTTGGATCAAATGGAAAATGTCGGTTGCATGTTTCCCAACCACCTAGCATATAGCGCACCATAGCGCAGACCCTGCACTTGGCCCTACCGCGGCCTCCAATCGTAGAGGCATTGGTGCTCCTGCTGCAACATAGTTCGCAAAGACTGGGCAGTGATCCTTGTCATGCCCCTAACCGTTGCATTTTATACACCAAACTTCTTTGCATTCCTCTGGCCGAGTCATTCTGTCCTACTTCAGACTTTGCATTTCGAGACAAAGGTTTTGCAACTACCATGAATTTTCTGAACCCCCAGGTTAGCATCCTTCATTGGTGTCTCATGCAGTCTCATCACAATTTCCAGAGCTTCTGCCTAGGTCCCAATCTTCTGTTGTGATAGCGCAACCCTTAGGTGGGGTAGGAGTGATGCCACAAATCATTCGCGATGCTACCCATCAATTAGGTTCATCTTGGCTTCACGAATCGTACACTTTAGTCTTTGATCCAAATCCCAGGGTGTCTCCCTTGGCTTCATCATGATCTCCTTGAATCCTACAATCGACTGTGCTTGAGACTTAGGTCTAGCAAATTATTTATTCAATGCGGCCTAGATATCCGCCAACACAGATGTTGGATTATCATTACTGTACTTTATGTACCACGTTAGTGCGCGATCCTGTAGAGCACTAATCAGTGTGGCTTTCTTCATTTGGTCATCCGTGATACCCTGGGCTTCCCATACAACCTTTGTGGAAAACTAGAATTGGTCCAGATATTCATTCCCTACGCCCTTGAATACAGGTAGTTTTATGGAGTTCGACATATTGAACAGTGGAGGTGGTGATGGTGTGGGTGATGGGGTGAGTGGTGGAGGCGAGGATGGAGGCAATGCAGATGGATGGGATGAGGGTGGAGGTAGTGTAGGTATTCATGGGAACCCTTGTCTTATCAACTAACTAGCGCTCAGGGGAGAAGTATGCAGTGCTCCTTTAGTGTCACTCAAAGGAGGTTCGATCAGCAAGCTATACTCAGGGCCTTTTCTTCCTTCGTCCCTGAAAGGATTTCTGCTTCACGTAGCTCCAAACATCAAGGTAACCACATAATCCGCTGTTCACATAAGAGCATCTTAATCCAAGTATTCAATGATTTTAAATACTTACCTCGTGGTCCTTTAAAGAAGTGGCACTCTGCTTCACTATAACTAACAGAGGTATCGACCGTAAACTCTGTCACAAATCCTCCTATGATGCGGTTGAGCCAATGGTTGACAGCGCGTGCGATCTTATCTTCAAAAGCTTCCAACCTCCTTACTAACTCCAATGTCCAAACAATCGGATTTTCAAGCCTCCACCTTCCTTGGTCATCTGCCAACTTCGCAATCCACTCGTATAACTCAACTGGGAAGGAACAAAAGAAGATTTCGTATATTTTTGTGTACAGGTATCTGTCTAACCACTGTTCTTTCGTCAATCGTGGATTATTGTTTTCTTGCACTACGAATTCGTGGATCTTTCTATCTAACTAGGTTTTGATTTCTTTCTTAGTTGGATTCCACCGACATGACATCACACATCTCGTTATGCAGATCTTGGTCCTGGTATCAAAACCATTTTTTGGCTTGATGGGTCCCGACCTAAGTTCAGAGTTAAGTTTTCCAAACAAATCCCTACACTATTGGCCCTTTCAACATCAATCTGCGAAGTGCAGACTGAAGTCTCACCTGAAGCAGTACGGGAGGATGCTGGAACCAAGTTTCCACACCTAGAGATGGTTATGATGTCGTTTTATGCCCTAACTAAGCCTTCACACAGATCCATAAGCCTCTTAGGGAATATCGGTGTACTTCTTTTAATCACCCTTAGACCTTTGTGAATGTCTACAACTATCTTTCTTGGACACTAAATAGGTGAATCTACAACTTACGTGTCTCTGCAATCACTCCTACGTTTGTTATTACCCAGATCGGCGTAAGTATTTCATAACTTTAACATGCATTAAGATATTCTTTGCGTAAACAGATATTATGACTTGTGTTCATATAATAATGTAAATCATACAGATTCGCATATTAACACAACATTAATTCATAAACCCATTATTCATCATAACATAGTCACATTTATTCTTAACAGAAGTAAAAGGGACAAAACACAGATATTTATGGAACAATCTCTTTATTAATGCTTCAGATCTGCTTATAGACTCAAACTACCCTACGCACATAGCTGCAGGGGTTCGCGCACTCAGCTGCAGACTCTCCTCTAGGCCTCTATGCACAGAGCTCTAGAGCCTCTCTTCTACTCTGAGACCCCTCACTCTTCACTTCTAATGACCCATTACATTCATTCTTTGCTTATGAGATGCTACCTTAGACTCTCTAAGGCTCTCCCTTTTATACAATCCCATGGTCCACGAACCATGGGTAGATCTCCAAAACTGACACAACTTATCTAAACTAAGGGAAAAAAGCCCTTTTATCTTTAGATATCTTCGCACTCTGTGACCACAATATGCGGAGACTTTACATTTATTCACACAAAATTTAGGCCTTCTTCCTCAAAACTTGGGTTTTTAACCCAAAATTCACCCCTAGGGGACCTGTTCCCAATAAGCAATGACAAACTCATAATGCCCATACCAAGTCCGGAAAATAGTCTTGTAAATGTCTTCCTCTTTGATGCATACCTGATGATATCCAAATCTCAAGTCTATCTTGGGGAACACTGCTGCTCTCTTCAACTGATAGAATAAGTCATCAATCCTTAGTAATGGGTACTTGTTCTTGATGGTCACTTTGTTAAACTACTTGTAGTCAATGGATAATCTAAGTGTTCCATCTTTCTCTTCACAAACAATACCGATGTGCCCCATGGTGATACACTTGGTCTAATGTACCCTTAATTATTTCTCACAAGGACAAGGTCTACTCGACATGGACCCCGAAAATAGAACATTTTTGCTACTTGACCACAGCTCCAAATAAACCAATTTTTCCCCCACGATGGTAAGGAGCCAAAAGATCTACTACTTTAATGCCTATTTTAAATTGTAGGAAGCAAAGAGGTTGCATCCATCAATCAAGAAACAAGAGAAAGGCACTACCTTTGTTTCCATCTTTGCCTTTGCCTTGACCTCCTCTGCGGATTCCTTATCACAAGCAAAAGAAAAAGACTAATCTTATTACGAATCAATAGGGGATTGACGAGACTCCTTTTCTCTTTTTTTTTCCTGTAAAGCCTATAAATATTTTCATATGAATGTACCGTATGATGATTACACTTGTTAGAAACGAATCGAAATTAAGATGTGAAAAGAGAAAACAAAAGGGAAAAAATGTTTTCACTTTTGGATCACAATGTTTCAATATATAACTTCTTCATCATCCTTCCCTGCCTGAAGGACTTGACAAAAATGTCCCTGTTTAGTTGGTCAGTAAGACTGTTTTTATTGACTAGCAAGGAGGCAAGCAATAATGTGGATAACTTTGCCTTTCATTCAAGGGTTGTTTCAGGATCACCTAATAATGGAAACTACAACCTTAGTCACCATCTCCATATCTTGTTTACTTGTAAGCTTTACTGGTTATGCCCTATACACCACCTTTGGGCAACCCTCTAAACAAAATTTCCTTCAATTTCAAATTTAACTCAACCAACTTAGGTGTGCTCATCCTGTAAGGTGCTTTTGATGCTGGAGTTTCCCCTGGCACTAACTCAATAGAAAAGTCTACCTCCCTATGAGGTGGAAAATCTATGATGCCCTCAGGAAATACATCCTTGAACTACTGTAAAACTGAGTACCTACTCAACACATCTATATCCTCAACTTCCTTACCCTTATCACTAGAAATGTACACTGTGAATAATTTACACCCTTTCTTGCGGCTACACTTTGCTTGCATAACTGTCACCATCCTAATTGATGTAGCTTTCTTCTTTCCCTGTAAGACTCTTGGTTCCCCATTGTCATAAACACACTCAATGACTTTATCATAACAATCCAGCTTGGTTCTATGAAGATACAACCAATCCATTCCCAAAAACATATTGTATGAACACAATGGCAATACATTCAAATGTGTTGCGGTAGGTATAACACTCAAGTCAAATGCAAAATCTCTTACCCAATGATGAACTCACTTCTTCATACTTGTAGCCAGCTGCACTAACCAATATTCTCCATGCAATTCCTTACTCAAACCACACTTATCCAACATGTCAGGACTAACATAACTATAATTAGATCTAGGGTCAATCAAAATGGAAATAACTTGATCACAAATGTTACCATCTATTTCAATGATAGATGCTTGATACTCTGCCTTTTTCTTATCCAATGCTGCATAGATACATGGAATACTCTGACCAACATCTCCAACTGTCTATGCCTCTTGCGCACTGTATATCTTAGGCCTACCACTCTGGTATTGTGGACAGTCTCTTATGCGATGATCTCCTCCACAAGTCCAACACCGGACGGGCTCGTTATTCAATTCCTCAAATCGGTGTCCTTGTCCTCTGTCTAATGCATTGAACCTCTAAGTTGGTGCGACATTCTCCTTGTTACCTATATCCTAAGGCCTTGCTCTCTTTCTGTCCCATTTACCTTTATTCTTTGCATTACCTCTCCAGTTTGGCTTAGTCTCGGTTCTGCACTTCAATTTTTCATAGCAATATCTTAGTTTTTGAATGGCCTCCTCCAATGTTCTAGGCTCATTGAACTCAATTATATCAAAAATTGCAACTGATAACCCACTAAATAACCTTCGAATATTGGCCTTTTCCTCTATGAGATAAGGTACATACCTCAATAACTCCAAGAACCTACTAGTGTACTCATCATCTATCATAGATCCCATCTTTAGCTCATAAAATTCCTTCGCCTTGTCATTAAAGTATCTTTCTGACAAACACTTCATCTTGAATAGTCACTCAAACTCACTCCAAGTCAAATATTCCTCATGAATACATCTGAAATTCTTCACATCTTCCCACCAAATATATCCTTTACCTTTGAGACCGAATTTAGCCACTCTAGCTTTCATGTTCTCTGAATAGTCATGCAACCTAAAGAATTTCCTTATGCCAAGCAACCATGCCTCTACATCCTTTGGTTTCTTCATCTCTCCATCAAATGTTTGTGGCTTTGCTTTCTTTAACTCAACTGAAAAATATCCCCTATCACTCTTTCTATAAGGATGATGACGATGATGATCATGATGCCTATCTGAATCAGAAATAGAATCATACTTGTGTCTATGCCCTCTCCTATCCAGAGTGTCCAAAAATCTTCCCTCTCTCATTGTGTCATGTCTATATGATCTTTGACCACCATGCAAATTACTACCATATGCCCCATTAATTTTATCCTCCTTCTCATAGCTCATCCGACGTGGTCTCTATCACTACAAATCTGTCAAACTCTGAAGTATTACTACATTTACCTCTGCTTGTTTCTCCTGTTACTGCATGATTTTGTCATTATCTGCCTTACAACTCATTATTTCTTCCTTTAAGCTTCTCAGTGTAATTTCCAAATCGAAAGAATTTGCAACACTATATTGCTCTTCATATTCATAGGGAGAGTCTTTGTAGTCAACCATCTTGCTAGCCATTTGACATTTCTTCTTGCAGGGTGTGTCATGTCAACTAAACCAATGTACCTTAGTATAGGTCGAGGAGGATACCTTGTCTGCAAGATCAAAAAATCAGCGTGATACATGTATGAAATAATCATGATAACATATAGAAACATAAAACATAAAATATGACCATGCAAACATCATTCTAGCTAGGCTCTAGTCATCAATGCATGACCCCAACAACAACACACAACATGACCTCATGCATGACAACCAACATCATTATGTCACTATACACTTGACCACATGAAAACATGAATATTCATAAGAGATGCATAAACACGTATGATTAAGCATGAATGAACAATACTTGAAATCAAACCTACAAGAGTGGTACATGCAACCAAGCACACAATAATGAAACTAATCAAGCAAGAATGTAACCAAGCATACTACAACGATACATGTAAGTGACATAAATCAACATGTAACCAATCATACACTCACGAAGACGCATTACTCAACAAAACATCAAGTTTCACCTGACGAAATCACTACAACCATGAACAAAATCATTCAAATGCAATAAGCACACAAAATGCAAGGGTGAGAGATACACATGCAACTGACATGCATGCATGACAACCACATAGACCATCCAATATGAGGGGTGAACCATGCTCTGATACCACTCTGTAACACCCTCCTTCCACATCTACCCAAGCAATCGGCCAGTCGGGGTAAACATGCGATGAGAGGCCACTATGATATGATTCGACCTGCTAAGTCATGTTAAGGAAGTCGAACTGACAGAAACACACCATATAGACATTAATCATCAACTACAGGACCCTCAGGAACCAATCCAATACTTTAGACAACTTACGTTAGGGTTCCACTAAACTTTTTGACAACTTAAGCCTCAGTTTCTCCCATTCTATAGGCATGCATGTGACCATAAACCCAAAGTCCCTCTCACAGGATTGCCTACCAATGACAAGAGACGAAAACTGTCAGTGCTATGCTAGCAACTCTGGGATTTGGGTCACCTTTTCAGGCCCAGAGCCCAAGTCATTGCCTAGAATTGAACCATCTCTTCATATGACTAAAATAACATGGAAATGGCAGTACTAAAGAAAATACTTGTTCAAGACCTTGAATGGACCCCTACTATCCATGACAAGCATTTCGTCAAACATATTGCAAATGTGTAATCTACAGGTGTAATTAACAGTTCTAAGCATAGGGGTCTCATACTTAACTGAGAACTGCTAAGAGCCATTGATGTCTAAACACATCAATTGCCATTCTATCCATTAGGTCATAGATACACTAATCATTCAATTACAAGTAAAAACATGATGAGAGCCACACATGGCTGCCATCATAAAACACATACATAACCAACTTAATAGCAACAGAAAATACTCATGAAAGTACAGTCATATAAACCACATATAATCCATCAAAATTATCATATAAATATAAGGAGAAACAAACTTTCATTAATGATGAAAAATCCAAACCCTGGATGGACTTCCATGTTCCACCCGACCATAGAATGGTTAAGCCAAATCTCTCTTCAGTCATTCACCCCTGTGCCATATTCCAAGCATGAATGTGGGATCTCATAGAACACATCAATAAAAAACTATCCAGGGCTTCTAGAGGCCATCCACCTCAACCCATCAAACAATAATTCCACCTCATAGTCATACATCACAAAACCATCATCAAATTGGTCTCTATTCCAGGCATCCAAGGCTCCAAAGTGTTTGTTCCAACCAAGGATCGAGGACTAGTAACTAAACCCATAACTGTCGTTGGGATCCACAACATTTGTCCAACCAAGGCTCTAGGACTAGTAACTCAACCCACTGAGGGATTCATAAAGTTTGTCCAACCAAGGCTACGAGACTAGTAACTCAAGCCAAGTTATTATAGGGCTCCAGAGCATTTGTCCAACCAAGGTTATGGGAACTAGCAACTCAACCCAAGCTAAGGAAACATGAGAACAAACCAAAAACAAAAAATGAAAGTAAACCCACAATTTGATTAAAAAAAAAATTAAAGTAAACCCACAATTTGATCCAGGTGGATATTAGTGGCCACCCACCTATTCCACCTAGACCTCTAGTTAGTTTCAATTGTTTTCTTGTTTATTTCAACATTTACTATTTTTAGCAGTTTTTTGGGTCCTGAACTTCCAGAGCAGTTTTGACCCCCTAAACAACGTTTTTTTGAGGTTTGTTGCAGGACCATAGCAATTAGTAGGGGCCTATAGCAAAACCTATAGTACTCAGAGATACCTTTCCCAAAAGGTATCGTACGTGCCGAACAGAGATAATATGACCAAGTTATGACCCTAGGAAGTTGTCTGCCCAACTAACCCCAACGAGGCCCATAAATTGTTGGTGTTTCATCTCCTGGCGTTAGGATTTTGGTTGTTTAGGGTTTTATCACGTTTTTCAATAATAAATAGGCCCTTGAGCCTCATTGTAACACAGTTCAGAGGCATGTAGCCTCCATATCTATTCTCAGAGATAAGCTACCATCACCCAACTAGTCTTATTTCCATTATGTTTGTAAGCATATTTTAGCATTTGATATTAATTAAATGAAGTGTTATTTCTATTTCATCTTTGTATTTATGGTTATCTCTGTAATTTATTGCATTATTTTTTAAATTCATATCAGTGGTATCGGAGCGGTTCGCTCTTTCTCTGTTTTTCTTTGCATGTCCCCAATGGGGTCGGGATATAAGGAGTTAGAGATTGAATTGGTCAAACCTTTGCAAGACCAACCTCACAAATCTTGATGGCCTCCCATGACGAAAGAAAAGAAACATGTGGGGGCAGGAGATCCTATCAAAATATTGCTCGAAGAATCCCTCGAGCAACAATGGAACGCGATGATGGAAACTTTGCCCAGATCCTTCAATGGCTACCCAGGGGCAATGCATCAACTTCCAACAACTACTCTGGAAGCGCCACACCATTTAAGGTACAAGTTAATTTTGACATTCCCATATTTGAGGGTCAGATAAATGCGAATGCCGTAGATAAATGGTTAAATATGATAGAAGGAAATTTTTTTGTTCATGATTTTTCCAGCTGGGAAATAATTAATTTTTATCTTCTCAAAGCTGCCACCATGTCAATCACTGGTGGGAAACATACTACGAGCAGAAGGATGAAAGTATGCTGTCACTATTTTCGGCTGCACCCACTTGGGATTCATTTTGGGATACCGTCAAAGAGAAGTACTACCCTTTCAGGAGCTATGAGGATAAATACATAAAGTGGACCACATTGTGATAAGGAAGAGACCAAGATATGCCGAAGTTTACCAATGTTTTTCATACCCTTCGTACAAAGTTGGGTATCAAGGATTCTGAGAAACATTTGGTACTAAAGTACCACAATTGCCTACATAGGTACATCCAGGATGAGACAGAGGTCCTGGACATCTCCTCACTCGGCACAATGTATCGATACAATGTCAAGATTGAGAAGAATATTAAACAAAAAAAGAGAGACTTTGGATCTGTGAATTCGAAGCAATGGAGAGGTGCCCCCAAACTGCAGAGAGAAGGGAAACACCAAGGCGGGATGACCCAGGATAAACCGTCAAAGCTGCAAGAAAAGAAAAAAAAATGAAGAGAAAGAAGGACATGGGAAAGTGGTATGAGTTCCATAAGGGCTCCACTCACAAAACAAGTGAGTGTCAGGCCAAGAAGTCATTGGTGGCCGAGCTGAAGGCTTTTGAGTCCGACGTATGCTCCGACACTGAGTTAGAACTTGACAAGGGGAATGAAAAATTGAATAAGATTATTAGCACAGAGCCCAATGCCACTTTGGCCACCACCAATATATATAAGAGTGAGCTTGAAGATCCAGAAAAGGGGGAGTGCCTATTCCACTCACAAATGTCATGACGGTTTCTCTGTTGCAGTTCATTGTCGACAATGGGAGCCAAAAGAACCTCATTTCAGTAGAGGTTGTGAAGTGGCTAGGCTTACTAACTACATCACATTCATAGCCGTACACCATCGGGTGGCTTCACCAAGTACAAGATCTTCACGTCAGCCAGCAGTTTCACCTTCCCTACAACGTCAAGACCTTGATGGATGAGGTACTGTGTGATGTTACTCCTCTTAAATTTTGTGATGTATTATTAGGAAAACCATAATTATGGAAGTGGCATGCTATATATGAGTCTAGAACTCACTCTGTTATTATTTATTTGGGTACTAAATTATATAGGATACCAGAGGTAGCCCCACCTACCCTCTTTGATCTCTGCTACGCAATGCAGTAAGGTCATCTCTCAGACCGAGAAATTTGTTTTCTTTCTGGTTCACTCTCAAAGTAGGGGGAAGGTCATAGCCACGTTCATGGCCTCTGGGAAGGGTTCCTCCAAGTAGCAAAATCAGGTGAATGCAGTCATGGCAGAATACAGGGACATCTTCTCCTCACCCATAGAGGTACCCTTTCATTCTCAGGTCAAGAATTCAATCGATCTCACTCCCAGAGCACCTCTGCCCAACGAGACAATATATTTCAAATAGATTTTGGAAAATGAAGAGATCAAGTGGGAAATCCTAGAGTTGTTGCAAAAAGGGCACATCAAACCGAGTTCCTCACCTTGTGGGAGCCCGATTGTACTGGTATAGAAGAAGGACGAAACTTGGAGGCTCTGCATTGATTATTAGGAATTAAACAAAATCACTGTTAGGAATTGGTACCAAATCCTACGGATTGATGACCCATTGGACCAACTAAAGGGGGTAAAGTATTTCAACAAGATCGATCTGAAGTCTGGTTATCACCAAGTTCCAATAGAGCCCACAGATGTATGGAAGACTGCCTTTAGATCCAAGGCATTTTTGAATTGTTGGTTGTGCCCTTCACGTTGAAAAATTCCCCCTCTACTTTTATTAGGCTAATGAATGACATATTGTGGCCCTTCACTAACTCGTTCGAGGTGGTTTATCTAGATGACTACCTCATCTTCAGTAAGAGTTGGGAAGAACACTTGCAACACATTCGACAGGTCCTTCAAACCCTTTGACAACACAAACTGTGTACCAACTTGGATAAATGCACCTTTAGCATGAGCCAAGTCCAATACTTGGGGTACATCATAGATGAGCGTGGCGTACATGTGGACCCAACCAAGATCCAAGTCATTTGGGATTGGCCACCTCCGACCACTCTAACGAAGCTTCGCAGCTTTCTGGGCCTTGCAAATTTTTATCGGAGGTTAGTGTTGGGATTATCCCATATCACTTGGCCTTTGAGTCAGATTACTAAGGGAAGGGTGAAAGAAATTTTTTCCTGGTATGAGTCCCAACAGAAGGTGTTTTTTTAGTTGAAGCACCGCCTCTGCTTTGCACTAGTACTCACACTGCCAAAACTAGAGCGTGCCATTTGAAATCGAGATAGACACCTCAGACTATGCTATTTGTGTAGTCCTCATCCATGATGGGCATCCAATGGCCTATCATAGTGAGACACTTTCAAATACAATTCAGAAGTACCCGACCTATGATAAATATCTATATTCCATCGTGCAAGCTTGCCCATAGTGGAAGCACTACATTTTGGGGAAGGAGATGGTCATATACACCAATCACCAACCTCTTAAATTTATACAGACACAGGGGAAGTTGCAGAACGATCAACATCAGAAGTGGTCTACATATCTGAAACAATTCCACTTGAACATTAAATACAAAAAGGGCAGCACCAATCATGTTGCAGACTACCTCAGCCATCCCCCAGTTGCAGCATTGACTACTGTTCTCAACTCTTGTGGTCACAAGGCCTCTCGATGGCTACAACTATACAAAAATGATCTAGAGTTCAACTCCACATACCATATGCTAGTAGATGGGAATAAAGTTCCTAATTTCCACCTCTAGAATGCATTATTATGCTACTTGGGCCACATTTTGGTTCCTTCAAGCGAGCATGCCAAACTAATTTAGGAGGCGCACTATAGTGAGATCACAGGACACTTTGGGGTGGAGAAAATTGTGATTGTACTACAAAAGTACTTATATTGGCCCAAACTCTGAATAGATTTTGGGAAACATATTAGATTCTACACTGCCCGCTCCATCGCCAAGCCTTCCATTAAGAAGCAAGGCCTGTACACTCCTCTTCCTACTCCCAGCTAGCCGTGGGAATGCATCTCCATGGACTATATGTCTAGCCTCTCTTCTACCAAACATGGTAATGACTATGTATTTGTGGTCGTGGACATATTTTCTAAGATGGCTATATTGGCAGCCTGCAAGAAGAGTATCACACGAGAAGAAACTGCTAAAGTCTTATTTGATTGAGTATGGGTAAATTTTGGGATGCCGCAAACCATTATATCAGATCAAGATAGCAGGTTCCTAAGCATAGTCTAGTCAAGCCTCTAGACACTATTGGGCACCAAGCTCACTAAGTCGACTGCCTTCCATCCCAGACTGATGGCCAGACGAAAGTTGTCAACATGATGATAGTGCACATACTTCGCATGTACAACTCCAAGCATCCTCAAACTTGGGATGAGAGTCTTCCATATGTGTAGCATAGTTATAATAGATCTCTCCATAGCTCGACTAGATGCAGTCTTTTTCAAGTGGGTATAGGATTTCAACCATTGTATTTGATTGATGTTTCCATGCCTTACGTGACTACAGAGACATAATCTACACATGTATCATCTGAGGTAGATAAAGCAACCAGATTTATTGAATGCATCCAACACATCTGCCAGTGGGTTCATGACATCCTGGAGAAGTCAAATGGAAAATACAAATAGCGACATGATCAACATCAGGTGCCACACAAGTTTCAGGAGGGCGACAAAGTCTAGTTGCATTTGTAGAAAGAATGCCTTACCGAAGCTAATCAGAAGCTCATAGCACTCCAATATGGTCCTTCCACCATTTCCAAGGTAGTGGGAGATAATACTTTTGAGCTTACCATTCCCCCATTCCTTGGTCTGCACCTAGTGATCAATGTGGACTGCCTTCAACCATACTTCCCACCATTACTGGACACATCGGACATTGCAGAACAACTCACACCAACAGAGTTAAATCCAAACTACATGAAACAAGCCATAACTAATCAGATTATGGACACATAGGTCAAGAACACTCACCAATAGAAGATCCAACTATATTAGGTTATCAAAGCTGGCCAACTCCTACACCAAGGCAAGTGGCTCACTAGGGACCAGGTTCAACAGAAATTTCCTCACCTCATGGAGGCTCTATATGTAATGGACCATTTCTTCCTGGGGGGAGGAATGATCCAAGTGGATGTTGGTGGCCAGTGACCTATTCCACCTAAACCTCCAGTCAGTTTCAATTGTTTCCTTGTTTATTTAAGCATTTACTATTTTTAGCAGTTTTTCAGTTCCTGAACTTACAGAGTAGTTTTGACCCCCTAAATGACATTTTTTTGAGGTTCACTATAGGTCCATAGACATAGGCAAGGGCATATGGAAAAAGCTATCGTACTCATAGAGACCTTTCCAACAAGGTATCTTATGCGGAAAACAAAGATAATATGACCAAATTATGACCCCAGGAAGTTGGTTTCCCAACTAACCCCAACGAGACCCATAAAATATTGGTGTTTCATCTCCTGCGATTAGGGTTTTGGTTTTTTAAGGTTTTCTCATGTTTTTCAATAATAAATAGGCCATTGAGCCTCATTGTAACATAGTTCATAGGCATGTAGCCACCACATCTCTTCTCAGAGATAAACTACCATTGCCTGAGCAAATCTTATTTCCATTCTCTTTGTAAGCATATTTCAGTATTTGATATTAACGAAATGAAGTGTTATTTCTGCTACATCTTTGTATTTATGTTTATTTCTATAATTTTTTTTTGTTCCAGTTTAGATTCGGATCATTGGTATCAGAGCAGTCTGCCATTTCTTTGTTTTTCTTTGCATTTCCCCAATGAGGTTGGGATATAAGGAGTTATGGTTTGAACTGGTCGAACCTTTGCATGACCAGCCTCACAAATCCCGCCAGCCTCCCATGGCGGAAGAAAAGAAAGACAAGGGGGCAGGGGATCCTATCAAAATCTTACTTGAAGAATCCCTCGAGCGACAAAGGAATGCGATGATGGACAACTTTTCCTAGATCCTTTAGCGGCTACCCAGGGGCAACACATCTACTTCTAGCAGTTACTCTAGAAGTGCCACACCCTTTAAGGTACAAGTTAACTTTGAAATTCCCATATTTGAGGGTCAGATAGATTCAAATGCCGTAGATAAATGGTTAAATCTGCTGGAAGGATATTTTTTCTATTCATGATTTTTTCGGCTGAGAAAATATTACTTTTTCTCTTCTCAAAGTTTCCCCCACGTCAAGGACTAGTGGAAAACTTGTTGCAAGAAAAAGGATGAAAGTATTCCCTCACTATTTTCAGCCGCACCCACTTAGGAATTGTTCCAGGATGTCATCAAGGAGTTGTACTACCCTAATGGGAGCTATGAGGATAAATACATAAAGTGGACCACACTTTGACAGTGAAGGGACCAAGACGTGCCAGAGTTTACCAATGTTTTTCATACCCTTTTCATGAAGTTGGGTATCAAGAATTCTGAGAAACATTTGGTACTCAAGTATCATGGTTGTATACACTGGTACATCCAGGATGAGATGGAGTTCCTGGACATCTCCTCGCTCGACACGACATACCGATACATAGTCGATATTTACAAGAAGCTTAAACATAAATAACGAGACTTTGGATCTATGAATCCAAAGCAAGGGAGAGGCACCCCCAAACCGCAGAGCAAAGTGAAAAGCCAAGGCAGGGCAATCCAGGATAACTGTCAAAGCTGAAAGAAAAGAACAACACCACAAAGAAGAAGAAGGACATGGGAAAGTGGTGTGAGTTCCATAAGGAATCCACTCACAACACATGTGAGGTTCGTGCTAGGATTCTCCCATATCACTTTGTCTTTGAGTCAGATTACTAAGGGTGGGGTGAAAGAAAAGTTTTCCTGGTCCAAGTGCCAACAGAAGGCGTTCATTGAGTTGAAGCACTGCCTCTGCTCTGCATCAGTACTCACATTCCTAGACCTGCAACATACATTTGAAATCGAGATAGACACCTCAGAATGCGCTATTGGTGTAGTCCTCACCCAGCATGGGCATCCAGTGGCCTATCATAGTGAGGCACTTTCCGATACAATTTGGAAGTACCCCACCTATGATAAAGAAATGTATTCCATCGTGTAGACTTGCCAATAGTGGAAGCACTACATTCTAGAGAAGGAGATGGTCATCCACACTAATCACCGACCTCTTCAGTTTATACATACATGGTGGAATTTTCAGAACAATCGACATCAGAAGTGGTCTACACATCTGCAACAATTCCACTTAAACATTAAATAAAAAGAGTCCAGCACCAATCATGTTGCAGACTGCGTCAGCCAGCCTCCAGTTGCAACATTGATTACTATTCTCAACTCTTGTGGTCATGAGGCCTTTCGATGGTGGCAACTATACAAAAATGATCTAGAGTTCGCTACCACATACCAAATGCTAGTAGATGGGAAGAAAGTTCTTGATTTCCACCTCTAGGACGCATTATTATGCTGCCTAGGCCAAATTTGTGTTCCTTCAAACGAGCGTTCTGAACTGATTTGGGAGGCAAACTACAGTCGGACCACATGGAACTTTGGGGTGGAGAAAATTGTGGTTGTACTATAAAAGTAATTATATTGGCCCAAACATCGAATGGATGTTGGGAAATATATTAGATCCTTCACTGCCTGCGCCATCACCATCATCCGTCAAGAAGAAAGCCCTGTACAATCCTCTACCTTTTCCTAGCCAGCCATGGGAATCCATCTCCATGGACTATATGTCTAGCATCCCTTCTACCATACATGGTAATGACTGTGTATTTGTGGTCATGGACAGATTTTCTAAGATGGCTATATTGGCAGCCTACAAGAAGATTATCACATGACAGGATACTGCCAAACTCTTCTTTGATTGAGTATGGGTAAATTTTGGGATGCTGCAAAACATTATATTAGATCAAGGTAGAAAGTTCCTAGGCACATTTTGGTCAAGCCTCTAGACACTATTGGACACCAAGCTCACTAAGTCAACTGCCTTCCATCCCCAGACTAATGGCCAGATGAAAGTTGTCAACATGATGATAGTGCACATACTCCGCATGTACAACTCCAAGCATCCTCAAACCTGGGATGAGAGTCTTCCATATGTGTAGCATAGTTATAATAGATCTCTCCATAGCTTGACTGGTCGCAGTCCTTTTCAAGTGGGTCTAGGATTTCAACCATTATGTTTGATTGATGTTTCCATGCCTTAGGCGACTACACAGACATAATCCACACATGTATCGTTTGAGGCGGATAAATCGACCAGATTTATTGTACACATCCAACACATCTACCTGCAAGTTCATGAAATCCTAGAGATGTCAAATGGCATGTACAAATAGCGACATGACCAACATCAGGTGCCACACAAGTTTTAGGTGGGCGACAAATTCTGGTTGCATTTGCAGAAAGAACGCCTTACCAGATCCCATCAGAAGCTCATACCACTCTAATATGTTCCTTACACCATTACCAAAGATGTGGGAGACAATGAATTTGATCTTATCATTCCCCCATTCCTTGTTTTGCACCTAGTGTTCAATGGGGGCTGCCTTCGACCATACTTCCCACCATTGCTGGACACATTAGACGTTGTGGAACAACTCACACCAACATAGTTAAATCTAGACTACATGAAATAGGCCACAACTAATCGGATTATGGAAACAAAAGTTAAGAACACTCACTAGCAGAAGCTCCAACTATATTGGGTTGTCAAAGCTGGCCAACTTCTGCACCAAGGCAAGTAGCTCATGAGGGGCCAGGTTCAACAAAAATTTCTTCACCTCATGGAGGCTCTACATGCAATGGGAACCATTGCTTCCTAGGGGGGAGTAATGATCTAGGTGGATATTTGTGGACATCAACCTATTCCACATAGACCTCCAATCAGTTTCAATTTTTCCCTTGTTTATTTCAGCATTTAATATTTTTAGTAGTTTTTCAGGTCCTAAACTTCTGGAGCAGTTTTGATCCCCTAAATGATGTTTTCTTAGTTTCACTATAATCCCATAGCCATAAGAAATTGATTGTGGTTAAACCTATAGTACTCGAAGAGACCTTTCCAACAAGGTATTGTATGCACCAAACGGAGATAATATGACCAAGTTACGACCCCGGGAAGTTGGTTGCCCAAGTACCTGAACATGGCCCATAAACTCTTGGAGTTTCATCTCTTGGGGTTAGGGTTTTGATTGTTTATGGTTTTCTCATGTTTTTCAATAATAAATAGGCCCTTGAGACTCATTTTAACACAATTTAGAGGAATGTAGCCACTACCTCTCTTCTCAGAGATAAGCTACAATTGCCTGAGCTAGTCTTATTTCCATTTTGTTTGTAAGCATATTTTAGTATTTGATATTAATGAAATGAAGTTTTATTTGTGTTGCATATTTGTATTTATTTTTATATCTGTAATTTTTTGCATTCCTATTTAAATTTTGATCAAAATCACCATGGCTATCCAGGAAATGGCAAGGTTAGGAAATCCACTATCAATCCAGGAAATCCTCCATGCCAATGATAGATCACAACCAAGAAACCACATGCATGTGCCATGCATGCCAAAACTAGTGAAGGAAACATACATGCAACTCAGTACCTGTAAGAAAATATGATGTAGCTACTGATTTCAATGCCTTCTTGCGCTTTCTTGATCTTCCTTTGCCTTCTTTCTCCAAGAATCCAAGTATGCCACACCCACCAAGAGTGCTCCAAGAAAACTCTAAGTCTCCAAGAGTATGAGAGAGAGAAAATAATGAGAGAGATCCAAAAATGAACTGAAAAAAGGTTACTAACTGATCCTCAGAAGCCTTTTTATGAATGAGGCCTCTATTTTCTTCATTTTCCATTATTTTCCTCCTCACGTGCAACTTGTGACCTTTCACCTGCTTTTTCTCCTCATTTCCATTATTTTCATAAATGATTGTGCCAAAAAATGCCATTTTTCTCTTTCCAAAGCCTTAGCCATTTCCTTTTCCAATTTTCTTAGCCATAAACAATCACAAGTGATCTCCATCACTAGGATTTTCCCAACATTCAGCTTGGAATAAGTGTCCCATCATCCGTGGTTATTATTTGCCTTTATTTACTTTTATTGCATGGAATTTTCACCAGGGCTGTTACAAAGTGATAACAATCCCAACTTAGAGGTACTTTGCATTTTCTGCCATTAAACACTTCAAAAGGACTTGTCTTCAACAAAATTTGGTACCCATTATTATAGGAAAACTAAACTAGGTGAAGGTAATCTTCCCACTTAGTTGGTTTTTCCATAACATACATTCTTAACATATCCTCTAAAATCTTGTTAGTTCTTTCTGTTTTCCCATTTGTTTGAGGGTGATAAGCTATACTAAAATTCAATTTTGGCCCCATTACTCTAAATAGTCCCTTCCAAAATTTTGAAGTGAATTTGGCATCATAGTTTGAAATTACTGTTTTGGGCATACCGTGAAGCCTAAATATTTCCTTCATAAAAAAATTTGCTATGTTGATAACTTTCAAAGTAGATTTACTAGG
This sequence comes from Pinus tabuliformis, assembly GCA_031772625.1. Lineage (NCBI taxonomy): Eukaryota > Viridiplantae > Streptophyta > Pinopsida > Pinales > Pinaceae > Pinus > Pinus tabuliformis. The sequence continues at coordinate 247,233,171 of CM062811.1, forward strand.
GATAAAGTGTACCGATTTGATAAGTTTATCCTCCATTACCATGATTCAGTCATTCTTCTTTCTACTCCTTGGCAATTCGATAATGAAATCCATGGATATGGTTTCCCATTTCTATTCTGGAATTGGAAGGGATTGCAACAATCTCCTTGGATGTTAATGGAAAGCCTTCACTTGTTGGCATTATAAACACCTAGCCATATATTTTGTTGTCCCAGATTTCATATTGGTCCAATAATAATCCTTCCTTTATACAATTATCAGCCTTTGATACCTAGGATGAGCAGTTGTTGGTTTCTTATGCAATTCATCTAAGATAAATGTTTTCAATTTTGGTTAATATTATGCCTTTAAACAACAACAAATTATGTTGTTTTTTACTCCTTTTAATCAAATTTGTATTCCAATTTGTTGTTTAAAGTATTCATATTTGATGTAGTTTTCTTCTCAAAGCATCAACACTTTTATTCTCCTTGTCTTTAATATGTAGAATTTCAAAATCATACACATAGCTAAGAAATGCTAACCATTTGGATTGTTTATCATTTAGGTTTGGATGTTAAAAAATATACTTAAGGCCAACATTATTTGTTCTTAGATGAAATTTCCTCTTCATGAGTTAATGTCTCCACTTTCCAATTCCAAATCATACGTAGCATAAGTTTTTTCATTGTCCTTTAGCTTTCTAGATTGATAAGTGATTACATGACCCTCTTGCATTAAAACACCTCCTAATCCTTCTTCACAAGCATTTTTGGACACAATAAACTCTTTATTGGGGTCAACTAGTTTTAAGATGAGGGAAGTGGTTAATAGAAGCTTTAACTTCTCAAAGCTATCTCGACACTTTTGACTCAATTCAAATTTTATCCCCTTCTTTTGCAAAGAAGTAATAGGTTAGGCCAATTTATAAAAGCCATCTATAAACCTTTTATAGTAACATGTAATCCCCATAAATTAACTAACATCATCTACATCTTTAGGCATTAACCACTCAATAATGGCTTTAATCTTTTCTGGATCCACTGCAATCCCTTCTTTAAACACTACATGCCCCAAATACTAAAATTGTTCTTGATAGAATGCGCACTTGATAAACTTAGCATATAGCTCATTCTCTCAAAGTTTTTGAAGAATAATCTCCAAGTGCTAATCATGCTCTTCCTTACTCTTGGAGTAAAACATAATAATATCTATAAATACTATGACAAATTTGTTAAGAAAATGACTCAATACACTATTCATCAAGCACATGAAAGTTGATGTCGCATTAGTGAATCGAAATGATAACACTAAAAATTCACAATGTCCATATCTTGTTCTAAATGTTGCCTTATGTATATATTCATCCTTAATTCTTATTTTATGATATCATAACCTTAAATCAATCTTTAAAAATATTGATTCTCCTTGAACTTGATCAAATAAATCATCAAATCAAGGTAAAGGGTATTTGTTTTTAATTGTCCTTTTGTTCAGCTTCTTATAGTCAGTAAAAAGCCTCATTGTCCCATCTTTCTTTTTGATGAATAGAATTGGTGCACCCCAAGGGGACACACTAGGCCCTATGTACTTTTAACCAACAACTCGTGCAATTGAATTTCTAGTTCCATTAACTCATGAATACTCATCCTATATGGAGCTTTGGACACTACAACAACTCCAAGAATGAGATCAATATTGAAATATTTTATCTCTCCTTGGAGGCAGTCCTTGTATCTCCTCAGGAAAAACATATTTGTATTTTTGTAAATCAAGTTAGTTTTCCAAATATGGTTTGCGTGATAAAAAACATTTTTTTCAGACCTAGAGGTATAAAATCCAAATACTCCTTTTTTTTTAAATATTTTTTTCAGAGCTCATATTTTGGTTTTCTGTTTATATTCTCAATTTTCTACTCTTTCTTGATTTCATATGTTCTTTGTCGTGTGATTTGTATGATCTAGGAAAATAAAAAACAACAAGAAAAGTTCAACTTGCCTGGTAATGTTGTTGAGTTTTGGCAAAAAATATTGAAATATTGTTTGTGTTTGGATGAGCACATATTTTCTTGTAGGCACGCAGTTATAAGAAAAGCTAGTGAGGGAAAATATAACTTTTTTTTTTGCTTACCATCATCCATCACCACGCGGTTCTTTCCTACTATTAATGCTTTTTATAAAAGGGCATAAATTTCACATCCAAAATCCATTTTTAGTGTTGTTTTTTTTTTTAAATAACTAAAAAATTTCTATCCAAACAATTAGTTTCATATTTTAAAACCATATTATCTTCATATTTTAATATGGCCACTCCAAGCCAACTTTTGCTTACTGGTGCCAACTACTTCTCATGGAAATCTCACATGGAGGATGTACTAAGAAGTAAAGGATTGTACCACATTACCTTGGGACAAGAAATTCCCCCAGTGATCTTGATAAGAAATCCAAATGGGATAATAGGAATAACAAACCCCATGGATTAATTAGAATGTCAATTTCTCTTGATCTACGATTTCATATTTAAGAAATCTATTCTCCATATTAAGCTTGGGAAAAGTTACAAAATATATTTGGTGAAGCCAATATCAATAGATCTCATTAGATTTAGATGATTTCGCTTGCATTAAATATTACTTATCTAAGTTTAAAATATTTAGAAATTTTCTTAAAGACTGTAAGTTTGATTTAGATGACGAGCATTGCATATATATTATTCTTTCACAGCTTGGTTTCAATACTCTATTTTTGTATCTACATTTTATGCCACTATAGAAGCTTTGGGAATTTCCTATAAAAAAACTTCTCTTGAATATTTTTTTGACTCTTTGATTAGAGAACATGACAAGCTCTTTCATATTGGAGTGATTAGCACTACCGGTACATCTAACAATGCCTAAGTGGCCCAATAGAAAGATAAAACCAAGCATCCAAAGAAGAAAAATCCTTGTAGCAAGAAAAATAAAGGTTTTATACCTTCTCAACCAACATCTACTCCTAATGGTGACAAGAGACAAAAATCAAAGAGTAAGAAGCCTAATAGGAATAGCAATTAGTGTGGCAAAGACTATCATCTAGATTCCAGATGATTTAAAATGATGGAGGCCTTGGAAGAAACAATGAAGACACACAACATTGTCCTGACTTATTCTTCTAACACTTCCTCTCATGGACATGCACTTTCCGTTTATGGTTTCTCCTTCTTTTTTATGTTGACAGGGGAATTGGAAACTGGGGCAGCCTCGCAACTCACGTAACACGGGGTCGATTCTGGCCGCTACCACTATAACCCTTGGGAGACTGCGCCCACCCCTCTCCATAGCTCCGGGTTAGTCCGGGGGATTTGAACTCATGACCATCAGTATGAAACCCGCCTTTCTAACGAACTTCACCGCAATGTGATTACCAACTCACCTACCCCCATGGGGCTATTTATGGTTTCTCCTTCAATGCAACCTATGTTTCTTATTTTGATGAATGGCTTATTGATTATGGAGCTTCTTATCACATGGCTAAGGATAAAGCCATTTTTTTCTTTGAATGATTGTAGCACAAAGAAAATATTTGTTAGTGAGGATAGATCTCAGTGTTGTAGGATTTGAAACATTTCAAGTAGATAATGTTCATTTCAATGATGTATTATGTGCTCCAAGTCTTTCCTGCAACCTTATATCCTTATATCATATTATTCATTTAGGTGAAGGTAAACAATATAATTTTCACCTCACCAAGTTGTAATTAAGGATTTAGAATATCTTAAGCACTCCATTTCTACATGAATAGTTGATGATATTACTCGGTTATACAAGTTTGACAACTTTGGGTCATCATCTATCCCCTAATTTTTTATTGCTCATAGTGATAACTCCGAAAAAATTTGGCATGATTGATTTTTCCATCTAAACTATTGCTCATTACAACAACTATGTAATCAAAATATCTTGACTTGTCTTCCTCTTGTTTCATGCAAATGATGGTGCTTGTGTCAGTTGTGTTCTTGGAAAACATCATCGAGATATTTTTGAAAAACATTCCTCTTGGCACACCTCAACCCCTTCGTAGCTTGTTCACATTGATTTATGTGGTCCAATTTCTCATCCTTCCTTCCGTGGGTTCAATTAATTATTAAATTTCGTTGGTGACTTCTCCAAACGCGCTTGGGATTATTTATTGAAACTTAAGTTTGAATTTTTTGACTTGTTTTTGGCCTACAAGGCATTTGTAGGAAAAACAATATGGACATCAACTACAAAGGTTAAGAACATTTAATGGAGATGAATATGTCAAAAATAAATTCACAACTTACTTCACTGCACAAGATATTCAAATGCCACATAATATTCCATATACACCACAACAAAATGGTGTTAGTGAAAGAAAGAATTGTACATTAAAAGAAATGGCTAATTACATTATTCAATCTAGGGGATTAAGTATTCATTATTGGTCTGAATCCATAAACTATGAAACTTAGATAGTAAATCACACTCTCACAAAGGATTTAAGTAATATAACATAAGAAGAAGCATAGACTAAAATTAATCCAAAAGTAAGCCACTTTTGTATCTTGGGTAGTGTAACATGGGTTCACATTCCTGATGAAGAAAGGAAATATTTATAGCCTAAAAGTGATAAGTGTATTTATTTTGGATATTTTGAAGATGTAAAAGGTTATAAACTTCTTATACTTTACTCCAATGAAATAATCATTAGAAGAGAGGTTAAATTTGATGAAAATCTCTTGGCCTGGGATCCTAATTCGGTAGTTGTGCCCTCTTCATCTTGCAATCCATCTTTAGCATTTGTTCCACCTTAGCTTCCTACTATGGTTTCATCTTCAAATGATGTCACTAAGGATGTAAATCAACCCTTTCATGCTCACATTCCTCCAAATGAGTCCATTGAACATATACCTACACCAACATCACAACTTCCCAAATCAGTATGTTAAACATGTGAAGCAGTTGGTGACCTTGTTGGTGATCCTCCATATCAATGTCATACTTGTTCATAGTTCTAGTGAGCCTCCTCTCTTTTAGCTCAAGTTTCAGAGACTCATGATCCAAAAACATTTGTAGAAGCTTCACGACATCTAGATTCAAAAACAATAATGAATGAAGAATATTGTTCCTTGATGGAAAATGATACTTGGGAACTTGTACCTCTTCCAAAAGGAAGAAAACTTGTTATATGCAAATGGGTATATAGAACTACGTATGCATCAGATGGAAGTATTGAAAGAAATAAGGCCCACTTAGTTGAAGGAATTGATTACAATGAAACATTTACCCCTATTTCCAAAATAAATTACATCTGCCTTGTTCTAGCCCTTGCCACCTCATATGGACGAGAGATCCATCAGATGGATGTTAAATATGCATTCTTGCATGGGGAATTACAAGAAGGAATCTACTTGGAACAACCTCCCACCTTGCAAACCAAGGAAGGTATTTCTCTTTCCTAATCTAACTATGCATGTGACCTTCTTCACCATTTCTCCCCTTGTTACAATGTTAACCAACCCCTTCTCCCTTTCAATCTAGAGTCAAAATTAATGCTACTTGCACTAAACTTGAAGTTAATGCCAATTTGTACTATTAGTTAGTTGGTAGCCTCTTATATTTGACTCATACCTATCATGATATTTCCTTTCCTATTAGTCTTGTTGCTTGGTATATGCAACTGAAATTCATTGAAAAGCAGCAAAATGGATACTTCGATATATTTAGGGTACAATTCAGTTTAGGGTATATTATAGTTTTGGGGGGGGATCCTTTATTGGTTGGTTTCACTGATTCAAATTAGGTTGGCAACCCTGATGATTAGTAATCTACTCCAGGTTTTGTTTTCAATCTTGGTTTTGGACTTGTCATTTGGGCTTGTAAAAAGAAACATGTTATTTCTCTTTCTTTTGCAGAAGCAGAGTACTAAGTAGCAGTTAATGTAAATCAAGAAGTATTGTGCCTTTTACATATTTGTTTATACATGTCTCTAGTGGTTGGGAGGAATGATTGTTACACTCTGCACCTAGGTTCAATTCCTACAATTGATATAATGGGATTTTTCGCAATGACTTATTCCCAATATGAGAGATTTTTTATTTGATTGTTGGGTGATTTTTACTTCCCAATATGAGGAAGATGTGTATTTTCATTCCTAAATGATTTATATGGAGTGGATACATGGAATTTAAACAATATTAATAGTAAACAATATTTTAATATGTTCCATAATAATCTCTTTATCTATTTATGTGTGTATAGCATTTGAAAGTAAAAAAAACCTTATGTTTAAAATGTTTCAATGGTGTGTTGTTAAGCATGAAACAATATACATACATTCATACATGTCAATGTTGTCCTAAATAAAATCTCTCTCTCTCTCTCTCTCTCTCTCTCTCTCTATATATATATATATATATATATAGAGAGAGAGAGAGAGAGAGAGAGAGAGAGAGAGAGAGTTGAAAGTTAAAAATGCTCATGATTAAGGCATTTCCATGGTGCGTTGCTAAACATGAGAGACATGTGCACTGAACCTTAAGTTGACACACACACTCTCTCTCACACACACACATTCATGGATAGATTGATCTTAAATCTAGATCCTGTCATGTGCATAAAGCATTGAAGATCCTTGAGATGAAAAATATTTTTTAAATTAAAAGATATGAGGAAAGGTTTTCATGTCTAGGGATTTGATTTCTCTCAGTGTAGGATGGATGTAGAGTTAAAATGGATCTATTCTATTCATAGTGTGAAAGTTATTTTCTCTCTTTAATTTTATTCTTTAGACTATTGACTCTTATGTTTCCTCAAATGTTACTTACCCTAGTTTCATGAATCTTGACATTGATTATGCCATAAGTGATCCAGGTGGATATTGGTGGCTACCCGCCTATTCCACTTGGACCCCCAACACTATCTCTTTCATTTTTTTGGTTTCATTAATTGTAGCACATTTTACTATTTTTGGCAGTTTTTTGGGTCCTGAATTTCCGAAGCCGTTTTGAGGCCCTAAACAACGATTTTAGGGAAAAAAAAGAGACCAAAAACATCCCAAACCAACTTTCTCCTTTTTGTTTAGCCTTCTCTTCGAGATCTTCGAAATGAGGTATTATGATAGCCAAACAAAGATCGTATGCCAACGTTATGACCCCAGGAAGTTGATGTACCAATTTACCCAAATAGGGCCCACAGTTTTGGCGCTTCATCTCCTAGGGTTAGGTTTTTGGATGTTTAGGGTTTTCTGTTGTTTCTCAATAATAAATAGGCCTTTGAGCCTCATTGTAAGACAATTTAGAGGCATGTAGTCGCCACATCTCTTCTAAGAGATAAGCTACCATCGCCTGAGCTAGTCTTATTTCCATTCTGTTTGTAAGCATATTTCAGTGTTTGATATTAATGAAATGAAGAATTATTTCTACATCTTTGTATTTATGGTTATATCTATAATTTGTTGTGTTCTTGTTTAAATCTAGATCAGTGGTATCAGAGCGGTCTGCTCTTTCTCTAATTTTCTTTGCATGTCCCCAACGAGGTCAGGATATAAGGAATTAGGGCTCGATCTAGTTTAGCCTTTGCAAGATCAGCCTCACAAATCTCGATATCCTCCCATGGCAAAAGAAAATAAAGATGCAAGGGTAGGAGATCCTTTCAAAATGTTGCTCGAGGAATCCCTCGAGCGACAGAGGGACGCGATGATGGATAGCTTTTCCTAGATCCTTCGACGACTACCCACAGGCGATGCATCTTCATCCAACAGTCACTCTGGAGGCACCACTCCTTTTAAGGTGCAAGTTAACTTTGATATTCCCATATTTGAAGACCTAATAGACACAGACATCATAGGTAAATGGTTAAATATGTTGGAAGGATATTTTTTAGTACATGACCTTTCCAATCGGGAAATGATTACTTTTGCACTTCTCAAAGCCACCCCACATGTCAAGGACTAGTGGGAAACCTACTGTTAACAAAATAACGAGAGTTAATCGTTGTTGTTTTCAACTACACCCACTTGGGGTTCTTTTTGAGACACCATCAAGAAATATTATTACCCTGTCGAGAGCTATGAAGATAGGTACATTAAGTGGACCACACTATGGCAGGGAAGGGACCAAGACGTGCCGAAGTTTACAAATATTTTTCAAACCCTTCGCACGAAGCTGGGTATTAAGGATACTAAGCAGAATTTGGTGCTCAAGTACTGCGACTATCTACACAAGTACATCTAGGATGAGATGGAGTTTCTGGACATTTCCTTGCTCGGCACGACGTACCGGTATGCTGTCAAGATTGAGAAAATGTTTAAATAGAAGAAGTGGGACTTTGGATCCGCGAATCCAAAAAAACAAAATAACAAAGGACCAAGCCAAGGCGAGGCTACCCAAGACATCTCACTGAAGCCGAAAGAAAAGAACAACACAATGAAGACAAAGAAGGACATGGGAAAATTGTGTAAGTTCCATAAGAGGTCCATTCACAACATAAGTGAGTGTCGGGCCAAGAAATCACTAGTGGCCATGCTGAAGGCTTTTGAATCAGACACGTGTTTCGACTCTAAATCAGAACCTGATAAGGGAACTGACAAAGGGAAGCGGGTCATTGATGTGGAGCATAGTGCCACTGTAGCCACCACCAAGATCCAGAAGATTGAGCTTGAAAATTCAGAGGAGGGGGAATGCCTCTTCCACTCACAGATGTGAGTGAATGGTTCTCCACTGCAGTTCATTATCAATAGTGGGAGCCAAAAGAACCTCATTTTAGTAGAGGTCATGAAGCGGTTTGGCCTAAAGACTACAAGGCATCCACAACCATACACCATCGGGTGGCTTCACCAAGGAAGAGATCTTCACGTCAGCCAGGAGTGTCACCTTCCCTACAACATCAAGCTTTTCATAGATGAGATACTATGTGATGTTGCTCCCCTTGAAGTTTGTGATGTACAGTTAGGACAACCATACTTGTGGAAGGGACATGATGTATATGCGTCTATACCTCTCTTTGTGAATATTACCTTGGCCAATAAGTTGTATAAGATACCAGAGGTAGCCTCGCCTACAACCATCTCTTTGATCACTGCAAAGCAATGTAGTAAGACCATTTCCCAGACCAAAAAATTTATTTTCCTTATGATTTTCCCTCAGGGCAAGAAGAAGGTTGTGGCCACGGCTTCCAAGCAGGGCTCCTCTACATAGCAACAACAGATGGATAAGGTCGTGGAGGAGTACAAGGATATTTTCGCCTCACCTACATGGGTACCTTTACACTGTTAGGTCAAGCACACCATTGATCTGACCCTAGGTGTGCCGCTACCCAATGGGCCAATCTATCGATGCTTTTTTCTAGAGAATGATGAGATCAAGAGGTAGATTCAGGAACTATTGCAGAAAGGGCACATCAGGCCAAGCTCATCACCTTGTGGGAGCCCAATTGTATTAGTCCAGAAGAAGGATGGGACCTGGAGGCTCTGCATCGACTACCAAGTGTTGAACAAGATCACTGTCTGGGATAGATACCCAATCCAGTGGATTGATGACCTTCTTGACCAGCTCAAGGGGGCCAAATATTTCAACAAGATTGACTTGAACTAGCTTATCACTAGGTGCCTATCGAACCCTCTGATGTGTGGAATATTGCCTTCAAATCCAAGGAGGGCCTTTTCGAATGGTTGGTCATGCCGTTTGAATTGATGAACACCCCTGCAACCTTCATGAGATTGATGGACGACATCTTGTGACCCTTCACCAATGCATTAGCGGTGGTGTATTTGGATGACATCTTGATCTTCAACCAGAGTTGGGACAAGCACCTCCACCATATTCGATAGGTCCTTCAAACCTTGCGATAACACAAGTTGTCTGCTAACTTGGAGAAATGTACCTTTGGCCTGACCCAGGTTCAATATATTGGGTACATAATTGATGCGCAGGGTGTACATGTGGACCCAACGAAGATACAAGTCATTCGGGATTGGCCAACCCCAACCACTCTAACAGAGCTCCGTAGCTTTTTGGGTCTTTCCAACTTCTACCGTAGGTTCATGTTGGGGTTCTCTCATATCACTTAGCCTTTAATTCAAGTCACCAAAGGTGGAGCAAAAGAAATTTTTTTTTGGTGTGAAACCCAACAACAAACGTTCTCCGAGTTGAAGAATCACCTATGTTCTACACTAGTTCTCCCATGACCAGACTTGCAAAAACCATTTGAGATTGAGAAATATGCCTCTGACTATGCTACTGGTGCAGTTCTTACTCAGCATGGGCATCCTGTGGCTTATCGCAATGAGACACTTTCAGGCACAGTCTGAAAGTACCCCATTTATGACAAAGAAATGTATTCCATTGTGCAGGCCTGTTGTCAATGGAAGCATTACATTTTGCGGAAGAAAACGGTCATCCACACAAACCACCAACCTCTATAGTTCATACAGACATAAGGGAAGTTGCAGAATGATCGCCAGTAGAAATAGTCCACCTACCTGCAACAACCCCATTTGAACATTAAGTATAAGAAGGGTAGCACTAATAATGTTGTTGATTGCCTCAGCCGACCACCGGTCATGCTGCTTGTTATGTTCCTATACCAATAGGTGTCATAATTTTTGAATGGATGAGGTTAAAACTGTAATATGTACATACCTTTACTTTCTGCAAATGTTTTCCATATACACAAAAAAAAAAAAAATGTAAAGAGGGTATGTCCCAAAATAAAAATCAAGGGACAAAAAGATCAAAAAAGGTCAAAAAGATGAAAAAATGAACCCAAATGAAAAAAAAAGGACCAATGAAAGTGTGCAAGTCCAAATGCCACTACTATTTACTTTTGTACAATAATGATTGTGTGCAACTTGTTATTTAGGCCACAATCCATGGTAACCAAACAATTTAATCTTGGTTATTCCATGTGTTGAATTTCATGTTTATAGATAGAGAATAAAATATGACCAAACTGTTTAATCTTGGCAGATAAGTAGATAGGTAGAATTAATAAAATGAGCTCAACTGTTTAATATGAGCCCTTGGATGTAATAAGGATAGACTTAGATAGATTTATATTGTAAAAGAAAAGAAAAATGTTTTGATAAGGGTTTGCCAGCTTAAGTGCACCCTAATAAAGAGTAGAAAAAATGGTAGGATGAGTAGATGGGTAAGTAGTTGGATGGTTGCAGAATTATGGTGATTGATTGGATAAAATCATGTCATTTACTTTCATCATCAAAGTTGCTTAAAGTATGGATGATAAATGAACAATTACAAAATCAAGTGATTAATTTCCCCATTCATTTTACCTTTAAGTTTACTAATTTCTCATAAGTAAAGGAAAAAGTACCTAAAACCTTAGGTTAAAGGGGCTCATAGCATTTCTTTGACATTTGGAGGGACCGGACCCTAGGCCCAATAACTTATAGGATCCAAGTACTGAAACCCCCTTATCAACATTCACCCCCTCCATAATTCATTCATTTCACCTAAAAAATCCCTTTTCCTAAGGTGAAATCACCATTTGCCTAGGGAAAGTAATTGTCCCCATGCAAAACCCCTCTTTTCACAAAAAACCCACAAAAAGCATTTAGCCTAAGTTATAATGTGTAGGTGCAAATATGTAAATAAATGTTAAACACATTATACTTAGCGCAAAACCCACTTTTCCGCTTTCATTTCATATTAACTTTAATTTTCATTATATTTATTTAACTCCTGAAAATAAAACCCTTCCCCGTATACTTTATTAAAACCCATATGATAATATCCTACCCGAGGTTTGAAATATAAACCTTATTAGTAAATTAATTAAATGGATTAATTAGCCGATCAGCGACTAATTAAGAACCATAACCCTCCGTCAAATAAAAAGGGTTAATTAATCAACCAATGATTAATTAATAGCCTGTTCCACCAATCAATTCACCCCCGACGTCATTAAGCCCTCCCTAATTTGCAATTAATATCCCGTCGGGCCCCTCCATTAACTCCTCAATCAAATCATTGCCCTGATCATCGTATGATCTGACCCCTTCAGATCCAACGACTGATGCTCATATTGGGCGCCCTCCAAAGGCCAACCTTTACTCGCCCGATGTGAGTGGTTTCACTGTTCATCCCGCCACTACGTGGCACCCAATGAATGGCATCAGGTGGCCTCCCCCAAAAACCACTTATCCCAAAAAGCAATGCGATGGATTTTGTTTACCGCCTCTGCTACACGCCAAAATGTCACATCCATCGATTGGCGCCAATTGTCGTTTTCCCAGTGTACCCACCAATATCATCGACTTCACACATAAAACCAAAAAACTCATTGTTTTTTTGTTTTTTATCGTGAAAAGAACATTCTGACTTCCATGCAAAGCACTGAGTACATTCAACTATCAACCTACTGCCAACCGTCAACTTTCCACAGCCACTGAACTCTGGACCACCTCGCAAACCTGTGTGCTTCCTATCAACAGTGCATAGTCGCCATTACCTCGTTCAACAGCCGAAACCAGGTATTTACCCAATTTCACTGTGAAACCTTGTTTTCTTGCTAAGCCTGAACTGAATTGCTTTAAATACTAAGTGATTTAGTTAGATAAGCTGCTCGGTGACTCTCAAACACCCTGGAACAAACCAGTTCATCCCAATTTACTGTAAACCCCTTGCCTCCAACCTTGAATCCACAAGAACCAAGGATGGAAGACCCAATTGCCTTGAATATCATGCCCATTACGACTCCCCATAGGGATTTAGAACACCTTCCACTTGCAGAAAAAGATTTCCAGATTAAAGATACCTCTGTCTCAAAATCCCCTTTGAAATGTTTCTGCAAGTACAGAGATCGGTACTTGAACCAAGCAAACTCCATTGGACTTTGGGAATCAGGTTTACCCAAGTACCAGTTCCCCAGAGTGCATATATTCCCAGAGATTGTACATTACTGTCACATGAACTATGATCCCATCCAAAGGGCAGTGAGAACCCCTGACCATGCTGTTCTATTTACCATCACTATTGAATCTATTAATGAAATGCTACAATTACAACCAAGCCAAAGTCTGACTCCCCTTTCCATTGGAGATATGTTGAATAGATACCCTACCCTTACATTAATCAGACTGGCTCAGTTATTCCAGACCTTCATTATAGAAGAACAGTATACCCCAAAGGAATCTCCTCCTTATCTGTGGATAATATTCTCCAGCCTTGGCCATGACATCATAGACATGATATTCAGTGTGCTAGGATACACCACAAGTGAATTTGTTGATGAAATCATAATATCTTTTATGTCAATCTATTCTCCTGGCCAACCTCTAGCCATCATGTTTGACTATGCCAAGTTTATTGCTGACAAAATGCATGATCAATTCATGAGATTAGAAAATGAAAGAGTGTTTAAGTATTCCTCAGTCCTATATCATTTATTCCTATATTATCAAGCTGATAGATTTCCAATTTCCCTCCAAAAGCTTGATACTAGAGGAAACCCCAGATCAGTGATCTTCTGGACTTCATTGATCCATCAATTTGATTCCCAATACTCTTATACAGATTTCATAGACCTCTTTGTGTACCCTATGACAACTATGCTACTAGGAAGCCCTCCACCCAGAATCAGTGCAGACATCAGGAGGGTCCTACAGTTGTCAAAGCAATATAAAGTGGGGGATTGGTACTTGTACCAAAACCATATTGAAATCCGAATCTATGGATGTGAGTTTCCGCCTTACAAATTGCCTAGATACCTCCCTATGAGATTGTTTGCTCTAGAGTACTACAGGAAAATGATCAATTCAGATGAGGTGCACTTTGTAAAAGCCAAGAAGAAAGCCCAACTCAGGATAAAGGATCAGCTGGGCCCATTTATTTGTAATAGTAGGGAAGTAGGAAAGGAGGCAGATGAAATCCTCCAAAGGTTGAAACTGAAACAGAGTTTTGTATGGAATTATGATCCCTTAGACTTCATTTGTAATAGGAGACAAAAGAATAAACTATCTCCTTACATCCACCACAGGATCCCTGAAATAGAACAATATGCTAATCAATCTGAATGGGTGGAAGGCACTTTGATAGATCGAGATAGCACAGAGGTTGCTGTTGATAATGTATTAATAGACTTAGACAGAAGACTTGATGAGGATTCCTTTGTATAGGTGCCAAGAGAGTCTCAATCTCAGAGGCAATCCCAGGGACACAATGGGCAGATAGTAGAGGTAGGACCATCAGGGAAACCAGAGTCTTCAGATCAAGCAGGGCCATCAAAGCAACCAGAGCTTTCAGAACAACCAGAAGAATCTGAACAGCTTGAAATTTCAGAGGAACTTGCTCAACCTGAAAAAATCATGAGCAATCCTCCAATTTTGCAGAATCCTCTAAACGAGGAGAGGAACCTTAAGAGAGACAGAGAGGAGGCCACTCCTTCCAGCAGACCTATTGCCCAAACCTATGCTAAGAGGCAAAGGTTGAATCCATTTGCAGAGCAGGAATACACTAAGGAAACAGCAGGAACTTCAGGAGCAGAAAGGACAGAAAGCATGCATACCACTCCTTCAGGAGGGACACAAGAACCTTCCACCTCACATGCTCAAATGTTGGAAAGGCAACAGAGTGTGGAAGTATCCTCCTTCAAGGCTCCTACTGGACAGAGCCTAGATATCAAGTAAAAATACAAGGAAATCAAAGCAAGGAATGAAAGGCTAAAGGTGCAAAGTTATGCACATTATCTAAAGATGGCTCCAACAAACTAAACAAGGCTAATGTCAACCTTTGACATAAAAGAAGGGAAAATGCAGATGAGTTTTTTGAAACCAATTGATGAGCCCCAAAAATGGATAATTATATGGGCTCATTCAACCTCCTAATTCGACTTAATCCACCATTGTCATTAGTTTATTGCATGTTTTTTATTATATTTATGCTAATAGAGTGAATTGGGTTAGTCATTATGCCAACAAGTCTAATGTGTGCTTTATGCAGTCTTTTTGGTCAATTTGGAGACAAAATCAAAGGTTTAAATGAGCACTTGGCAGCCAAATTCGTGGAGAGGATTTTTAGGAAGGTGTACCCTTCATTTATGGGCCCTTACCTCGAATTATCCACCATCAGCTCCAAGTTCAAGGGCCACCAAATCAATTATCACAAGGGTAGCCGAGCAAGGGATAATAAAGGTGTTGTTCACTACAAGTTTTGGCAGCCGAGTTCCTAAAGTTTAGGAGGGCTGTTGGGGTCCTAAATTTGTATAAATAAGAGGGCTTAGGGCCTCATTTCAGTTAGTCATTTTATAGGCAGATGTTAGCTAGTTTGTAGTTCAATTTTAGTCATTTTTTTAGTCATTTTTTAGGCAGTAGGTTAGCACTCTAGCGCTGCTCTATTTTTGCTCATTTGTGGAGCCTTTGCTGTAAACATTGCTGTGATGTGGTTATTTTCTGAATAATGGAGATCAGCTTTATTCTACTTAAGATATGATCTTCTTTTAGGAGCTTGTAGCTCTTGGGGTTGGGCCCAACCCAAGTGCCAAGGCCTCCTCAATGTACTGTCATATGTTTTTTTGTTGTCTTTAATTAATTTCTGTTAGTAGGTTACAATCTGATTTAGTTATTTAGTTCATTTTTACTGATAGAAATAGTTTCTCATGTTTTAAGTTGATTTGATAGGTTATTAACAGGGGCAAGCTTTAGAAAAAGGCCATCAAGCACCTTTGGTTTCACCTCTCCCTCAGTGGGATCAGGAGCTGGGATCAAGGTGACCTTGCTGCCACCAAAAACACTATCTTTGCTTTCCCATGCAACCATTAGTGTTTTATTCTTATTTTTAGAAGTTGGTTACATGTTCAGATTCTTGATTGCTTCATTTCATAGTTAGTATACATGGTTTCATTGCAATTAAAACTTCTGTTCATTCTCTTTACTGTTAGCTAGATCAGATTAGGTCAATGTAACTAGGTCTCTGATTTTACAAGTCTTCGTTGGTTCAGTTCGAAAAAAAACTTGCAGAGCACCTGTACCACTTCTTTATCTACCCATACTCCATCAATCCCATCTGCTCCATCCCCTAACTCGAATTCTTGCCTCACGTTTGCCACACTTGCTCACATAACCCTAATTTTTGTGCAACATTGCTTCATTCCTCCTTGAACAAATCCAGCCATCTTCATCTTTCCTCAACTCCATCCACCAAGTCCTAGACCTCCTCACACCCCTGTCCTACCTCCATACTCACTCCTTCACCTCTCACTCTTCATCTATCCTCCAAAATGCCATTTCTGAACAACCTGTAGAAAATTACAGACATCCTGTAGAAATTCCACAACATCCTGTAGAACCCCTGCAGACTTCCTGTAGAAGCTCACGAATGAGGTTTCTTGATATCCAAACTCTATGAAACTCTCTGGAAGGGTGTTAGGGACCCCTTAGGCCCTCTCTGAACCTTCCCAACCTCCTCCAAGCATTTCCTCTCGCCAATCCACCTCTGCACAGTAAAAAAAAGTTAAATCACATGCATGATAATTCTGGCAACTTATTCAAAAATACGAAAAAGATGTTTTTTTTCTTCAGATGTTACTATAGAAGTGGCTTAGACACATGTATTTTACCTTCCTAGAAGTCAATGGAATCTCTTTCAGTAGCTTGCATCCTCTTTCTTGCATCAGTAAGGTTAGCTGGTAAACTGAGGGTTTGCTAGGGTTTGCGTTTCCTTTCAGCTTTCCAGTTTCTTTCTGCAAGTAGATTAGCCTTCTTTGAGTTAGCTTTCATCCATCAGTTAAAAAGCTTCTTCAAAGAGCTCATAGAAGTTGGCTTAAGCTCCTAGCGGACTTGTGCTAGCTGATCAAGTGACAGCCGTGGCAGGAGCTAGTACTTGTGCATACAACACCATCGCTTCCAAGTTTGTTACGAACTACCGGGTTGATAAAATTAAAGAAGGGAGTTCCAGGAGTTGCAACATTATTGCTGCAATAATGGGGCCCACCACCAACCACACAACAACTTAAATCCATGGAAGATTATCTTAAAACAGATTTTGAGGTATTAGCAAAGGATATCCATCCTATTGACCAAATTGAATTACATAAGCAAATTGGTTTAATGGTCTATTCCACCTTGACCAGCAAGGCAATAGCAGCCCACCGACTTCAGAATTCACTAAATAACATGTCAGCACAATTCCAATTGGAGAAGGCCTCTTCACAAGCCAAAGACACAAGAATAAAGTCCTTAGAGGACTTGGTCATAGAGCTAGGACATGATCCCAAGGATGTTAAAGCTGCAAAGAAGCTTATTGAAAAGAAAAACAACGATACAACTGCATTGAAAAAGAAGCTCAAGATTCCTCCTCTTCATCATCCTCAAACAGATGAAGTGTTGGAAACACAGAAGGAGGAATAGCTTATGGACCTAGTCCTTAAGTTGAATGACCAATTGAAAGAAACTGAAAAAGAATTGGATAATTTGATACAGTCCAAGCAGATTGAGTTGGCCACCACTCCTTAGACTGTAATACCTACAGTTTCGACAGCAGTAACCTCCACCTTGGCATTTGTCTTAGCACCTACACTTCCACCGGTTACAACATTACCAGTTACAGGTACTTCAATAGGTATAGGTACATCAACCAGCACATAGACACCAATAGAGAAGACTGCAGAATTGATCAAGGCCATGGAAGAAATGAGTATCCAGGCCACTGAGCTTAAGAAGCTCAAAGAACAAGTGTCAAGTTTAGAAACCAATTGTAAACTTGTAGAAATACAGCAAAAAGAAGAAACTCAGAGGAACCTAAGGATGGCAGAAAGGATAAAAGCCCTTGAGAAGGATTTAACACTGCAAGAACCATTGGGAGACATGAAAGAAATCCTTTGGACCAACATAATTGATTCCATCAATGAGGTTTGGCCTTCCATTCAGATTATTTTTGAACAAAATGAATTGGTTAAAGCAGCTATAGAAGCAATCCACAAGACAGTGGAGAAATTGGGAAATAAACCTGAAGAAGCCAATCAGTTGATCACCTTTTTGAACAGAAAAAACAGATATTAGCTTGATGAACTGGAGATAGAAGACAAAACAAAAACAATCATAGAAATAAAAAAGGTTCTCACTACAAGGAACCTAATGCTCAATCTGGAGAAAAGATGTCACAACATCCAAACATATATTGACAGCTTTATGCTGAAGTATGGCATCTTAAGAGAAAAAGGACTTCCCAGTCCTGTGGTGATAAATGATAAGCTGATGACCCAGGAAGATTACAATGACAGGTTAAACAAGCTGGCTAAAAGCCAAGCTAGTACTTCAAGGGTGAAATCTTTTCCCCCTAGAAAGGTGCTTTATGATGGCCTTGAAAATCTATTCTACATAGAACATGAAGTCAAGTACTTGTTCACAAGAAAACCAAATTTTTCCAAGTACACAAAAGCTGATGAAATGTATAGGAAAATGATAAGGATGAAATTACCTAAGAGTGGATGGTGGACAAATTTGATTGATTTACTATAAGTTACTGCAATAAATCTACATGGGAAAACATGGCTGCCAGGCAAAACATGTAAGACATGATCAAAACAGAACAGGTAAAGAGTATCAGTAGGTAGAAGATAAAAGTGATTCTAGCACATAACTACAAAGCAAACTGAAAAAGCCAAATCCGAGTTACAACAACCATCACAGTCACAATAAAAGGGACAACTAGAAGACAGTTCCCCATCTGTCTCTATCTTCGTGTTGAAGATATTTTTTGTTTCCTAGAATAATTCTCATATGGTTTTGAGATATTTTGTATAAATACTTCACAAATTGAAGTAATTGGGGTGGATTAAAATACATTTCTATAGACATTTTATTTTTGAGCCAAGGAACTATTGTACTCAAGACTGGACTAGTTTTACTGTAAATGAAATAAAGCTAAGGACATTTCACTAGATTCTCGTGCACAGTTGGAACAAATAAGTATCATCTTCTCATGTTTAAATATTGTATTCTCTTCATGTTATGAATATTCATATGTGTTTCTTATTAAATCTGTAAATCAAACAAGGAATGATATCATTAGAATTAGCTTAAGTGCTCTCTGTTTTAACTGTTTGCTTTATTTATGTTTTCTACTAAACTGCCTTGGTTTGGGAATCCTTAATTGCTCCCTTACTTCCGTAGTTGACCCCCCCTTTTGGTCCATAGTAAAGGATTCTTCATTTCCCTTTGCTACTGATCATCCTTCCATTCTTCATCTTAATCCTGGTTAAAGATCCTTCACTGCCCTTTGCCTTGGTTAGGACTACTTCATTCATTTAAACCTGCAAATTTGATTTTGCGGTGCTAGCCTGCCCTGTGGACTCTTACCTTAGTGATAAATCAGATCCAGTTAAGCCTTTCTTGATTGACTCCATAGTGCAATGCCCTAAATACTTGCTCTGCCCATTTGTTTCCTTAATTCCACCACCCAATCAAAACAAACAATCATGAACACTAAGAACTAGCCTAAAATATTATTCAAATCAAAGTTAAATTATAAAGAGAAAGCCCTCTCTGGACTTAGGTTGGCTAGAACCTGAGTCTAAAAGATTAGGTTTGTGGTTACCTCAGACTATTCCTTCTTTGATAACTTCTAAGGAAAAAATATGAGTGATAACATAGTGGCGACCATACTGGGGACTCAAAACCCTCAGTCTTAATAAACCTTTGAGAAATTAAAATTTTTATTTTTAAGCCTCTTAAAGGGTTATTAGAAGTTATTTCAAAAGTTCATAAAAACCAAAATAATCATAAAAATCTCGAAATCTGGCTTCAGGGAGAACTCACTATACTAGGGCCAACCCTGATCCAAATCCTCCCCCTGTATTTGACAATCCCAACCTTATTACGAGAATAATCAGAAGACAAGAAAGTTCAGTAAGCCCTAGACCTATTTTTAGATCCAATTCATGCCCTGTTGAGTGGTTATTCATTGAAGACATCCCTTTTGACGAGTATTTTGACCTGTCCCTATTTAGAACCAATTTTGATAGTGAACTTGTGGACACAGTCCTAGACTGAGAAGTCACAAGAGAACTTGAAGTCCAACGAGCCAACTTGTCAATTGACCAGTACCTTCTGAACTCCCCTCAGTCATCCCCTAGCACTGATAGACTCCCTGAGCTTTCTAAAATAGCTTATCTTTTAGCTCACCATCATTTCCCCACACCTCTGAAGACCATCCCTCATCTCCATTCATACCTTCACTCCCCCATCAGCCCATCACTACCCCTCAAATACCCATTACCCCTGTTACCCCAACTCCCCTTGTTGTCTGAAATCCTCCTGTTACCCCAACCCCTGTCCTCAATCCTATCCAACTTAGATCTATAGCATGCAGATATGCCCCCTTGTGATGCCTTCTCCTCAAGGTGCCTTACCAACAGATTATCATAGTAAAATTACCTTATTTGTTGGCACTGGAACTTACATAGCACAACAACACACAAAGAAAATTACATACTATTTTGAACTTCATGAGATTGACATAGGAGATGATCAAATGAGAATCTTTGTCCAAACTCTAGCTGGAGAAGTGAGAACATGGTTTAGATATTTGCCTCCTCAGAGTATAGATAGTTGAAAGTGCTTTACCAACAATTCTTAAATAGGTGGGAGAAGAAAAAGAACCCCCTTCAAATTATCTTTGAATATGAAAACCTTAAAAGGAGACCAAACGAAACTATTCAGGACTACTGTACTAGGTTTAAAAATGTTTATAATGCAATCCCACTTGACATTAGGCCTCCACCTAGCTTAGCCCTGATTAAGTTTCTAGACGGATTTGACACAGATATGGCTTTTCAACTTAGAGAAAGGAATCCCCCTACACTTGAAGATATGCAAAGTGTAGTAATTAGCATGGAATCTAATCTTCTATCCAAAAGGGCTAGGGTTAGAAACGAGAGAAGACCACCTCTGAAAGATGAAACTTCACCCTTTGATAAAAAAATGGATGCTTTAGCTAAAGGGATGGAAAGGTTGATGTATAGAATAGAAGTCATTGAAAGAAAACCTCACTGGGATAACCAATAGGCTAATCCAGTAAGGAATTCAAACTTTAGGAAAAACCAGAACCAGAACACTGGTAAAAACAGGCTTGATCAGAACATTAGACCACCTTTCCAAGAAAATTATGCTGAAACTTCTCACCAAGAAGACCCTGAGATAGACACCCAAATCAACCTAATGGGATTAGATGATGAAGAAACTATTTTTCTAACTCAGGATGATCAAGAATTATACATGCTTCAACAGTTACAGACCCAAACTGGAGAATCTTTCGACTATAAGCAAGGGTATGACTCTGCTATTTTCGAAGTGCATAAATAGTACAATTTAAGAAGCAAAAAGAACACTGATGTTCCTGATCAAAATAAAAAGGCAGTGCCTAACTAGCCTAAGAAAGTAAAAGCTGCAAATCAGAATCCTCAAGTTACAAAAACCTTACAAATCCTTTCTAGACCACATCAAAACCCTCCCAGTACCACCATTGAAGATGTAACTAATGACCAACCTTCCACTTCAGTCCCCCTCATGGGAACAGTGGAACAACCTCCAGAAATTATATTAGAAAATTCAAATAGAAACACTATGAACAATGAAAAAGAAGAAAATGCTACTCAGAACCTTGGCTCTAAAATTTCAAATGTTCAAACAGACAAAGCCCCTCTGCCTTTCAATTTGGGAGCAGAAGTGGCCAAACTCAAAATCTCAATGCCTCTGATAGAATTGGTTAAACATGAAACTTACAGATCTCAAATTAGTAAATCTTTAAACTTTGTTGAAAATGAAGACTCTGTGAATCTATTTGATGATCAACCTGAGTTAATTTTTGGACCTGATGTGAATGGGAAGCTAGTTGAAGGAGGGATACCACCCTTCTACATTAGCCTTAACATCCATGATAAAATCCTACATAATGCCATGCTTGACTCTAGAGCTTCACATAATCTTATGCCTAAGTCTGTAATGGAAAAGCTAAATTTGGATATCACCAGGCCTTACAAAGATCTGTTTTCCTTTGATTCAAGCCAAGTTAAGTGCTTAGGGCTGATAAAAGATTTGTTTATTTCCCTAGTTAAATACCCTGCCAAGACCATACTTATGGACATAGCTGTTGCTGATATACCACCTAAGTATGGTATGATGTTGTCTAGATCTTGGGGTGCCAAACTCCAGGGATCTCTACAACTAGACATGTCATACACTACCATATCAGTCTTTGGACATCCCAAGAAACTGTATAGAGAGACTCTGATGAAGTATGTAGTGAGTACACAGGAGAGGCCTCAAAACTTTCCTATATATTCAGTGCATTCTGATATTGATTCTTTAATACTTTACAATGATGAATCTAATCAAGAAGACACTTCAAACGACATAACAACAAAACCAACAGAAATTTTAGTATTAAAAGAAAATCAAAATGTCCAAAGTCATGAGATTTCAAATAAAAAAGATGACCTAGATACCTTATTCAAGAAAGATTTCATTCCCCCAGATGAAAATTATGAGCATGAAATCCTATGGCATCTTGAATTTGATGGGTCAGTCAACAAACTAGGTGCAGGAGCAGGTGTATGGATTTACAACTTAGAAAATGATCATTCAGAGGGTCATGCCTACTTACTGAATTTTAAATGTACAAACAATATGGCTGAATATGAAGCACTTATGTTAGGTCTGAAACTAGTCAAAAGAAGGAGCCATAAGAGTTTCTATTATGGGAGATTCTGAGTTGGTAATCAAACAAATTAATGTTGTTTATATAACTAGGGAACCTAGGTTAGGATTTTATAGAGGTACAGTGGTAGAAATACTAAATACTTTTTTGGAAAATAATCTTGATGTTATCCCCAGAAAACAAAACATGCAAGCTCACAACTTAACCATGTTTGCTAGTACTTGTATGTTTCCCTTTCAACCCAACCATCAGTACACTGTTGAGGTTAGGCATAGACCTACTATTCCTGACAACTTAAAGAACTGACAAGTATTCGAGAATGATAAACAAATTAACAATTTTTTGATTTTAAATGAGGAGTTTGTAAATAACAACATAGACACAGACATAGCATTAGATTTTGATTGCTAAATAGCAACATAGACACAGACATAGCATTAGATTTTGATTGCTTTGGTGAAGTAGAGATTAACAAAGTAGAAGATGATCATATAGATAGATTCCATCCCACAAACTTTACAAAAACAAATATTTGAAACCTAAAACAAATGGAAATTGATGAAGCAATCGATGAAGAATTTGAAGTCATCAACCTTAGAGACAATTTTTTATCCAAAGGATTAACTCCTTTGGAGAAATTATTTGATTCAAACGATATTCCTAGAAAGCCTAAAATGGAACCCTTGAAATAAGACATTGAGGAATGTAATATAGGTTCTAAAGAAGATCCAAAACTGATAAAACTTTCAAAATCATTACCTACCAATGAAAAAGTGAAATATATGGAACTACTAAAAGAATTCCAAGATGTTTTTGCCTAGAATTATGAGGACCTGAAATCCTATGATACCAACGTAATTCAACACACCATTCTGTTAAAAGAAAACCAAAAGCCCTTTAAACAGAAGCTCAGAAGAATCAACCCTATTCTACTACCTTCTATTGAAAAGGAGATCAAACAAATGTATGAAGCTAAGAATATTGCACCAATTAGATTCTCAGACTGGGTTTCTAATTTGGTACCTACTAGAAAAAAACTGGTGAAATTAGACTGTGTGTTGACCTTAGGAATTTAAATATAGTTTCACTTAAGGATAATATCCTCTTCCTAAGGAATTTAGGAAGCAAAGAGATGGAAATACTAGGCAATTTTCGTAAGGGTTTAGGGTAAAAACCTAGGATTTACTGCAGCAACTCACAGGCACCTCGAGTTGGGCACCCGACTGATTGTTTTTCTTACTGTTTCCATTGCAGCCACGTCCATCTCTCTCACTGTCAGTTACTGCTTGTATCATGGGAGATTCAATGGAAGTTGAGGAGGTCGATTTTTCCGAGAACCCATGCCCTGACCATGTCATTTTCAGAAACCCTAACCTCTCTTTGCCAACATCTGGCTCTACTCACCCGTCCGGCCCTGCTCCGTCTATTTTGTCGCCAATGGTTTCCTTCCGGGGCACTATACGTCTCCTCTTTTCATCAAGTCGCTTTCCATTGAATCTCTAGCGTTGGATTTTCCTCCTTTATCTCTTGGTACTCTACACATTCGCACCACGAACACTCCTCCATCACCCTCTTTTGATCCCCATCCATCCATCACGACTTTCTTCTCCACGCCACCTGAAGTCATCCACACATTAGAGGTTCCAAACCCTCCCTTTTCTGCACACTCACTATCAGGATGCTTTGAAACCCCCGTGGTTAAGGTAAAGTTTGCAGAAAATACACCTTTGGAAGATTCACCTGACCCTTTGGCAGACCAACCATCGGCACCTCGTACAGGGAAGTGAAAGACAAAGTGTGTGAAGGTGACTTCAAAGGACATCACCATCCAGTTTGAAGAGACCTCTGCTATTGGGGAAGTGGCATATATGGCCAACACAATGCTCGTGGGACATGTTCACGGCAGAGCTTATTCGGCTACCAGACTCACTCTATGGGTTAAGGAGATTTGGGGTGGAATGCTTAAGGAACTACTTGAGGTACATGTCCTACCCAGGGGCTGGTTTGCCCTACATTTTGTGAAAGAAAATTACACGGATTTGGTCCTCACTAGGTACTGGCACATTCAGATGGCACCAGTACTCCTTAAGAGATGGAGCCCCCTTTTCGATCCTAAGCGAGAGAAAATTGGAGCTGGGCCACTCTGGGTGCACTTGCCAGGGCTCCCATTATAGTACTGGTGTGAGGAGGTCTTCATCAGGATCGTGAATGCCCTTAGTACCTACCTGGACCATGATCGAACCTTCATGGAATCAAAGAATAGAACCCTCACTCTCATCTTGGTCCACTTGGATATGCATGAGGGATTGGAGGAGAAAATTACAATTCAATGGGGGAAATTCACCAAGGTCCAGATCTTGGACTATGAGGGAGTTCCCTTCCACTGTCGGTGATGTCACAGGGTGGGTCACATCTTCAAAGACTTCCCTCTCAACAAAAAACTAGATGACCCTCCAAAGACATCAACAACTCCTTCGAGGATTGACTTGTTGGCCGTGAAGTGCTCACCTGTTCCGGGTTCTTCTCCCCTGGCCAGCAACCCCCACCCACCCCCCCATAGTCGGTGGATGAAGTGCACAAATCAATCTTGCCTCCACTCACCAGATCTCAGGCGGTTGCTAAAGCTACAAAAGCATCGGGTATTCCTCTGACCTCTCCTACTCCTTCAATTGAATTTTGCACATCTTTTGTTGTACCTTCCTTTATCACTTCTATGGCTCACTGCACTCTGGCTTCTCCTCCCTCTATTAACACCGCTGCCCCATCTATTCAATTGTTATCCACTTCCTCCTCCTCTCCATCTTCCAATAAGATTTCATCATCTCACCACTATAATCTTCGCTCTCGTAACCTATCTGGTGGTACTTCGGTACATCTTGCTGGCTTAGGACTCACCCTACCCAGCTCGGTTTCATTAACTTTGAGGGGGAGGAAATCAGACCTCTCAAAAGCCATCAAATGAGCAAGGTCTGAGGTCACCTCTAGCCGTCAATCCACTCTCGATGGGGTTCTTAGAGCATTGAACACCCTGGGTAGGGTTCCCCCATGAAGTGTCTATCATTCAATTGCAGAGGCATGGCTAGTGCCTCAAAGAAACTAGCCCTACATAAAATATTTGAGGTTGAACCTATTGACATTATCCTTCTCCAAGAAACCCTAAGAGAGGTTGATCACATTACCAGCTCCCTAAAATATATTTTGTCGGGATGGAACTTTATGGCAATGGATGTAGTAGGGAGATCACGGGGCCTTGCCATTGGATATAAGTCCCATTCCATTAGAGCTTTAGCATCTTGGGGAGGCCACGGATTCATTGGATTAGATTTTTTCTCAGCAGAGCTTGGCATTAACCTAAGGGTTGTAAACATATATGGCCCCTGTCATCAGAGGGAGCATTTCTGGCAGCACCTGCTTGATCTCTCGATTTTCTCCCCTGATCACATCATCCTAGGAGGCGATTTCAATTTCTCCCTGGGTTTTGGTGAATCTTGGGGGTCCATGGCTCAAGTGGATTCTATTTTGGGGTACATGTCAAACCTACTGGAGCAGCATAACTTAGTGGATATCCCCATGAATAAACCTCTTCCTACATGGCAGAACAGAAGGGTGGGTGAGGCTGCACTTGCTCGAAGATTAGATAGATTCCTTTTGAAGGTCCCCCTCATGCATCATTTGCATCACTACAAGCAATGGGTCGGTTTAGGGGGTATTTTAGATCACTCCCCCATTTATCTGGAGGTGTCTAGTCCTCATCCTAAGCCTAAAGCCCCATTCAAATTTAACCATGTGTGGTTACAGGACCCTGCATACATTAACATGGTTTTGGAATTCAGGGCTGCAAACCCGATAGAACAATATGACTCCTTGGCTAAAGGCTTCTGCCATAACCTGTCTCAGCTCAAACATCTTTCTATTGATTGGGAAAAAGAGAAACATCAGAGGGAGGATTCGCTTCTATCTCATATTGAATCTGAGTTGAGCTCTCTGCTAGATGAGGAAGCCTGGGGTTTATATTAGCTGAGGACAAATCACATTTGATTGAGCTAGAGAATCAGAAGGCCAAGAAATTGAAGGAGCGAGAAGAAACTTTGAGACTTAGAAGTAGGGCCATATGGTTGAAAGCAGGTGATGACAATATTAGATTCTTTCAGAATTATGCAAAAGGTAGGAAGGTAGCAAACACCATATGGAACTTACCTCTACCAGAGGGTGGATTTGCTGATACTTTCAACAAACTCTCCCATCTTGGCACTACACATTTCAAGAATCTATACAAAAACCCACCCAGTTAAAATTTGGCTGATATCATAAATGTAGCTGGACATTTCCCAAGATTCATTAATCAGAATGAGGCCGAGGAATTATGTGCACCTGTCACTACAGGAGAACGCAAAGGAACATTGAAATGGTTCAAAAAGGATAAGAGCCCAGGATTAGATGGTTGGACCATAGAATTCTATCTTGCTTTCTATGACCTACTGGGGTGTGATCTATTGAAAGTTGTGGAAGAATGCAAATTGTCCGGATCGATGTAAAATGCTATAAATTCGACTTTTATTGCCCTCATACCAAAATCTGATTCCCCATCCTCCTTCAATGACTATAGGCCCATTTCATTATGCAATTGTTTGTACAAAATCATTTCCAAGATCATTGCAAATCGACTCCGCCCTATTCTATCTCGTCATATTGCCCCCCAACAATTTGCCTTTCTTGAACATCACCAGATACATGAAGCCATTGGCTCAGCCCAGGAGGAAATTCATTCGATCTAGACTAAATATCATAAGGGCATTATTCTCAAGATCGACCTGGCCAAAGCTTTTGACTACATCAGCTAGCTTTACATTAAGATGCTTCTTATTCATCTGGGCTTTCCCCATGATTTCATAACCTGGATTATGGCTTGTATTACCTCCCCTACTTTTAGTTTTCTCATAAATGGTTCTGCTTCTCATTTCTTTTGAGAGGGGGCTTAGAAAAAGCTACCCTTTCTCTCCCCTCCTTTTTTTGATCATCATGGATGGGCTTAGCCGCTTACCTGCATCGGCTAAGAGCGATGGAGATTTTTGTGGTCTCAAGATATCTGATGACTGTTTCCTCACCCATCTGCTTTTTGTGGATGATATCCTCATCTTCCTGGATGGGATTATTTGGGACTCTCTTACTTTCTCCAAGATTCTCTCTCTTTTATTGGCGGCTACTGGGATGTTAGCAAATCACTCTAAATCTACCATACCTTTAGCTAGAACTTCCATCCAGGAGTCTCAACTTGCCCTCCAGCATTTCCCTTATTGTATCATACCCCTGAATAGGGGTTTCAAATACTTGGGGTTCTGGATAAAGCCTCTTAGTCAGAAAATTGCAGATTGGGTTTGGCTTGTCACCAAAAAGGCTTTTAATCTGGAGTCTCAGATATTTATCTAGAGCAGTCAGGCTTGTTCTCATCAAATCTATTCTTGAGGCCACACCGGTATTTTGGATGGCACTTGCATGGATCCCCAGGAACATATTGGCTCGTCTACAAAAACTCTGTATTAGATATCTTTGGAACAGAAATCAAAACAAAAAGATTTTTGCATGGGTGAGTTGGAACGAGATTGCTCTACCAAAGAAATGGGGAGGCTGGGGTCTTAAAGATCTTACTCTATTTGCTCAAGCCCTTGCTGCAAAAATGGGCTGGACTCTGCTAACAGGACAGAATCTATGGACTACTATCACATATCATAAGTACATATGGCCTAAACAAATCATGGACTAGGTTTGACTGTCGAGCTGGCCCAAATCTGACATTTCATCAGTCTAGAGGGGAATTTTACATTCCTTTCCTCACATCAGGGACAATATTTTATAGAGAATAAACGATGGCTCATTGGCCCACATTGGTTTGGATCCATCGTCTAGAGGTGGTGGTAGGTATAAACTATCTAGAGACCTCATATAGCATCTCCAATCCCAAGAGATCAAGGTGATTGCAAATATAGTGGACCCTGAAAACACCAACATCTTCTCCCAAGGATAGAAATCTACCTTACAACTTGACTTAACACCACATTGGCACCAGGAATGGCATGATTACATTTTTGCATTATGCGAATCACATATCAGGATAAAAGAGGGACCAGGCGAACTCATTTGGTGTCTTGCGGAGAATGGTACATACTCTGCAAAGATTGGATATCTAACCTTGATCTCCCATAAGCAACTGGAGCAGACCACTTTCTTGTGGAAAAGTATATGGAAATTAACATTGCCTCCTCAGACCAGATTGTTCTTTTGGTGTATACTCAGAGACAAATTCCCCACAAGAGAGTCCCTCACCCATCGATCCTATCATGGACCGAGCTCATGTATTTTGTGAAAAAACTCATCTGAATCAACCCACCACCTATTTCTGAAATGCACATCTTTGATTAACCTCTGGAAAAATATCTCTACTTCCATCCACTATTCTGGGCAGTGGGAAGGCAAAGATATCGACAGTGCATGGGAAGTTTGGTACAATCAACATCAGGGTTCAAAGTTACAGAGTCTTCCTTTGATCATTAGCCGGCATATTTTGCTGGCGCGAAACTGTTCTATATTTGACAACAGACCTGTGTGTTGGCCTCACATCACTACTTGTATTATATCAGCTTATAATGAGATGCCTGAACCTCATCAACCTCGACCCCAGAGGCCACATGCCCCAGTAGCCATTGATAAAAACATTCCTTGGGCATTCTTCGATGGCACGGTACAACAACATGGATGTGGTGGTGGTTTCATCTTTTACTCAAATGATCAACATTATTTTAAAGTAAAGATGGGACTAGGAGCTGGAACTAACAATTATGCAGAACTCATTACCCTTCGTCACCTCCTACGACTCTCTTTGGGACATAATTGCATGAGTTTAAATATTTTTGGGGACTCAAAGATCATTGTGAATTGGTTCAATAATATTATTGTCTGTCTCACACACACACACTCAGTAATATATTGGATGAAGTAAATATATTCAGAGCACAATTTAACACCATCTCATACAATCACATTTACAGGGAACATAACAGCTATGCTGACGGGTTATCCAAGGAGGCCATGACACTTCCTAGAGGAGAGTGGATGATCCAAGAACAGCGAGGGACAAATGAATATTGCTACTAGCATCGGCCATATATAGATCAAAACTACCACAGGGCCATGAGCCCTTGATCACTGGTTTTTTTGTAATTTGAGCAATGTATTTTAACAAAACTATGTATATACTATATCAGGTTATATTTATGTTTCTTAAATGCCCTATGTGGCATATGTACAGTCATATATCAAACTTCCTATATTTGAAATGAACACCCTGCGTGGTGAAGAAAGCATAGAGTAGCATAAAGATTTTTGATGAACTCATACTTTTTGACCGAGCCCTCAGTGGCTAGAAGGACACAACATATGCAAATAGCATATATAACATGTAATTTTTCAAAGTTAATGAAAGATTACGATTTTTCCAGTGGAGGAAAAAAAAAAATTATCCTCTTCCTAAAATGGATCACATACTACAGAGGGTAGTAGGTTTCACCAGAATCTCACTGCTAGATGGGTTCTCTAGTTATAACCAAATCCTAGTCCATCCAGATGATCAGGCAAAGATTGCATTCACTACTCCATGGGGCACTTTCATGTATGTGAAAATTCCATTTGGGTTAAAGAATGCGGGGGCCACCTTTCAAAGAGTATTGGACATAGCCTTTGCTACGGAAATCCATGACTTCCTGGTAATCTACCTAGATGATATCACAGTGTTCTCTAAATCATATTAGCAACACCTGGATCATCTTAGGCAGGGCTTTACTAAATGCATGAAATATGGAATTTCTCTTATTCTTAAAAAATCTTTATTTGGGTTGGAAGAGGGGAAATTACTAGGCCACATTATCTCCAAAGATGGTATTTGGATTGACCCAAAAAGAATTGAAGCCTTTTTGCAGATACCACATCCCAGGAACATCAAAGAACTTCACGCATTTTTAGGAAAAATAAACTTTTTGAGGAGATTTATCTCTAATTTAGTTGAGTTAATTAGATTACTAAACAACATGTTAAAGAAATATTTGGCTATTAAATGGACTCTAGAGGCTAAAAATTCATTTGAATATATAAAGTTTTCCCTAACACAGACACTAGTTCTCATCAGTCCAATGTTTGATAGGGAGTTCATCATATTTTCTTTTGCTTCAGAACACTCAATTGCTGCAGTCCTTTTGCAAAAAAATAACTAGGGTTTTGAATAGCCAATAGCCTTCTTTAGTAAAGCCCTGAGAGATGCACCTTTAAAGTATAATATAATGGAGAAGAAAGCTTTTGCTCTGGTTAAAGCAATTAAAGATTTCAGAGTTTATATATTGTACTCTCATATAGTAGCTTATGTCCCCAATGTTGTAGTCAAAGACATTCTAAGACAGGATGGACCTGATGGAAAGAGAGGAAAGTGGATAGCTACAATATTAGAGTATGAATTAGAAATTAAACCTACAAAATTGATCAAAGGCCAAGGTTTGGCTAAGCTCATGGTTGAATCAAACTATCAGGCCCTAGACATAAAATTCATTGCAAAACTGGATAACGAAGAGGAGATGGCGACTCCACAGATTAGCCAAGCCTTTATAGATTCACCAAGGTATGCTTACATAATATACGTTCTACAAAACCTTCAAGCTCCTCCAGAGCTATCTAGGACTAAAAATAGGTTCTTAAAGATGAAATCTTTGAAGTTTTTCATAATTGACAATGATTTATTTGGAAAAATCATGAAGGCATCTCTCTAAATTGTTTGTTAAAAGAGGAATCTGATAAAATTTTGCAAGAGTTTCATGCAGGTGACTGTGGGGGACATCTCTATTGGAAGACAACAGTTGATAAGATCTTGAGGGCTAGTTTTTACTAGCCCAATCTATTTGCTGATGTTAAGAAGTTTGTAACCTCATGCCACAAATGTCATATTTTTGAAGGGAAAAGAAAACTACTACCATTATCTTTGAAACCTATATCTACTAAAACACCATTTTAATAGTGGGGCCTTGACTTCATTGGTGAAATTCATCCTCCTTCCTTTGCCCAACATAGATGGATCTTAACTGCCACAGATTATTTTACAAAGTGGATAGAAGCGATACCCTCAAGACAAGCCACTGATATTGTCATAATAGGTTTTCTTGAGGCCAACATTCTATCCAGATTCGGTTGTCCCACTAAAATCATCATAGACAATGTTGCAGTATCTAAATCAAAGAGGATGATTGATTTTTGCAAAAAATATCACATAATCCTTGGTCATTCCATAGCCTACTATCCCCAAAGAAATGGACTTGTAGATTCATCTAATAAGAGCTTAATGAATATTATCAAAAAATTGTTGGAAGACAATAAGAAGACCTGGAATAAGAAACTAGTGAATGCTTTGTGGGCAGACAGGCTGACTACAAAGAAATCTATTGGTACCAGTCCCTATCAGCTAGTCTATGGAATGGAGGCTGTCTTCCCATCTTCTTTGGGAACTCCAGTGATGAAATTACTCCAAGAAGCACAGGTTGAGCCAAATGATATTCAAAGGAGGATTAACCAGACAATTCATTTGCAACAAACCAGGGAGCAAGTATACATCAGGTCCCAAGTTGTGCAGGAGAGAATCAAGAAAGCATTTGACAAAAGAACCAAGGCAGAAGATTTCTATCTAGGAGATAAAGTCTTGAAATGGGACTCAAGAAGGGAAGATAAAGGGAAACATGGGAAGTTTGACTTCCTATGGAAAGGTCCTTACATTATTTATGCTTTTAGAGGTAATAATGCCTATTTCCTTAAAGAATTGGATGGTGCAGAAGTAGAAGGAGGACCAGTCAATGGTCGAATGCTTAAGCACTATATAGATCCCAGTCACTGATTCCACTAATCACTTGTACATATTATATCCTTCATAAAGTTTAGTGTGGATTGGATGGTAAATTTTGGAGTTGAAGCCCGAAGAGAAGGCCCTAAGCTTCAAAAGTTTCACTATCAATAAATATCAATAAAGTAGCAAAATAAAAGGGAAAGTTGCAGAGTAAGATCATAGAAATTCAAAAGGCCATTGATCTACTAGTTCTTGACATTTCACCAGGAAATGACATCCCCAAGTGGAGCCACTGTTATGTTCCTATACCAATAGGTGTCATAATTTTTTAATGGATGAGGTTAAAACTGTAATATAAACATAACTTTGTTTTTTGCAAATGTTTTCCATATACAAAAAATCAAAAAAATTTAAAAAATGTAAAGAGGGTATGTCCCAAAAGAAAAATCAAGGGACAAAAAGATTAAAAAAGGTCAAAAAAGATGAAAAAATGAACCCCAATGAAAAAGAAAAGGACCAATGAAAGTGTGCAAGTCCAAATGCCACTACTATTTACTTTTGTACAATAATGATTGTGTGCAACCTGTTATTTAGGCCACAATCCATGGTAACCAAACAGTTTAATCTTGATTATTCCATGTATTGAATTTCATGTTTATAGATAGAGAATAAGATCTGACCAAACTATTTAATCTTGGCAGATAAGTAGATAGGTAGAATTAATAAAAGGAGCTCAACTGTTTAATTTGAGCCCTTGGATGTAATAAGGATAGACTTAGATATATTTCTATTGTAAAAGAAAAGAAAACTGTTTTGATAAGGGATTTCTAGCTTAAGTGCACCCTAATAAAGAGTAGAAAAAATGGTAGGATGAGTAGATGGGTAAGTAGTTGGATGGTTGCAGAATTATGGTGATTGATTGGATAAAATCATGTCATTTACTTTCATCATCAAAGTTTCTTAAAGTATGGATGATAAATGAAAAATTACAAAGTCAAGTGATTAATTTCCCCATTCATTTTACCTTTAAGTTTACTAATTTCCCATAAGTAAAGGCAAAAGTACCTAAAACCTTAAGTTAAAGGGGCTCAGAGAATTTCTCTGACTTCTGGAGGGACCGGACCCTCAGCCCAATAACTTATAAGATCCAAGTACTGAAACCCCCTTACCAACATTCACCCCTTCCATAATTCATTCATTTCACCTAAAAAATCCCTTTTCCTAAGGTGAAATCACCATTTTCCTAGGGAAAGTAATTGCCCCCATGCAAAACCCCTCTTTTCACAAAAAACCCACAAAAAGCATTTAGCCTAAGTTATAATGTGTAGGTGCAAATATGTAAATAAATGTTAAACACATTATACTTAGCGCAAAAACCCACTTTTCCGCTTTCATTTCATATTAACTTTAATTTTCATTATATTTATTTAACTCCCAAAAATAAGACCCTTCCCCATATACTTTATTAAAACCCATATGATAATATCCCACCCTGAGGTTTGAAATATAAACCTTATTAGTAAATTAATTAAATGGATTAATTAGTTAATCAACGACTAATTAAGAACCATAACCTTCCACCAAATAAAAAGGGTTAACTAATCAACCAGTGATTAATTAATAGCCTATTCCACTAATCAATTCACCGCCGCCTTCATTAAGCCCTCCCTAATCCGCAGTTAATATCTCGTCGGGCCCCTCCATTAAATCTGCGATCAAATCATTGCCCCGATCACCATACGATCTGACCCTTTCAGATCCAACGACTGACGCTCATATCGGGTGGCCTCCAAAGGCCAACCTTTACCCACTCGATGTGAGTGGTTTCACTATTCACCCCGAAGCTACATGGCACCCAATGAATGGCATCGGGCGACCTCCCCCCAAAACCACTTATCCCGAAAAGGGGTAAGATGGATTCCGCTTACCACCTTCACTACACGCCAAAATTTCACATCCATCGATTGGTGCCAACTTGTTGGAAATAATACTAAGAGGGGAGGGGCGGTGAATCAGTGTTATCAAATCAAACATTTTTTCATTTTCATACTCAGGTTCATATACGCCACTTCAGTGAAGGAAACCTGTGTGTACACGCAATTGTGTCTAATGCAACTAGTGTATATCCAGTAAACTTATGATTTAGTTAATCCATTAAATGTTGATCTTTAGTTAGTACATCAGAAATTTTGTTAACCATATGAACAGTAAACAGGTGCAGTAAAACAAAATAGATCATCACACACAAGAAGCACACATGAACACCATGATGTAAGGTGGAAACCCAATGTGGGTGAAAACCACCTACTGCAAGTCGTCTCTATCTTCTTTTAATAAGAAACTTCTTTTTACAATATTTCTATACTAGTGCAGTCTTATACCAATACACAAGCTTCTACCTGCAGAAGGCTACAACCTTCTCTCGTTTTCCAGCTTCTCTTGGAAGGGAGTTGCAACCCCCTTAGCTCTTGTACTAGCAGATCCTTTTACTAGTACATAGGTGCTGGCCTATTGAATGGTCCATCCTTCACTCATTTTCCAGCTACTACTGGAAGGGAGTTACCACCCCCTTAGCTCTTGTACTAGCTGATGTACTAGTACGTAGGTGCCGACCTACAGAAGGCTACAACCTTCTCTTTCTTCCTCCAGGTACCACGTTTCATAAATTTTTAGACTAGATACTCATGGAACACAACATCATAATATGAAGGCCACGTTTCATCCAATTTTCATATTGGACCCATCAATATCATTGAAGCACACAATCAATCAACACTAGCATCATCAATCTCTGCATCACCCAACACTGAATCACTGAAAACCTAGTCAAAAAACTACAATCACCAGAACATAGAACTCTGCAACAATATTCAGAACCAACTATATCATCAGAAATCATGCATACGCTACTTGGAAGAGCCAAACCAGCATGTATACACAACTTCACCAAAGTGAACCAGCGTATATGTCAACAATTACTTACTCATAACTTCACTACACTTCCTGACTTCAGACATACCTAGATGATTACATATACAAGGATAATATATATGTTAGCAACCAGATCTAGTCCATCAAATCACATAAAGATAAGTCATTATGATCCTGATCCATTATAGATCTCACAATCAACCAAACTGAATATGCAGAATACTGACACCAGTAAACAGTCACCAGAACTCAGACTTTGCATCAACAACCAGAACCACCTGTAACTTCAAACATCATAGTTCATATTATATACGCTACTTAGATGTATCTAACCTGTATATGTACGCGCTTTTATCGAAGTCAACCAGAGTATACATCTATAAATATTCATTCATGTTTTGCAGCTATTTCAATATTAAGTTATATTCGATCAGAACATTACATGCGTCAGTATACAGATCTAGAACAAGCATGATCAAACCATATAGAGATGTTTCATTCCAAACCATTTGATCTCGATCTATCCTTAGATCTTGTTCTCCATCAACTGCTGAGATTCCTCCTTAGCTTAGATCAAGCAAAGCATCATGAACCCATAACATGCATACTAGATCTCCTACATCATCAGATATTCAAGACTTTCTGAATGCCTTTGCCTAATGATCTTCTTCTCCTTTTATAGCCTTAGGCCTTAATACCATGGTCCAAAACCATTTAGAACCAATACTAGGGACCCAATACTTGGGTTCAACACTTCGGACGCAATACCAAGGTCCAAAACCATAGGTATAAATACCATGAACCCAAAAATAAGCTTTCCCACATGTACGCGCTTTTCCGTGCATGAAAGTGCGTGCATACGCATCCACGACATTTGATCAGCAATCACACGTGTATACGCGCCTGTGTATATAGTGAACATGTGTGTATAACCTGCGTGTATACACTACTTGGTATATAGCAAACCTACGTATATACGCAACTTGGTATACAGTGACCCTGGGTGTGTACACAACTTGGTATATAGTGAACCTGCGTATATACTTTTCTTTCTTCATTCTTTGTAGCCTGATCTTCAATTCTTTGCTACTGACCCGCTACACTATGATCTGTCATCTGTATGAGTTTCCATCAAGGAAAATGCTTGTATCATAATGCCAACAATCTCCCCCTTTGGACTTGATGGCAAACCTAACTTGCCATACTAAATACTGTCAACTTAATGAGTTGTCATTGTACATTACATCTGAACTGATTCCTTTGAGCTGCCCTGCATCCCATGTGTTCTGTCACATCTGATCTCTCTTCTGTAGATTCATCTAGTTATGTATAAGTGAGATGTTCTACTACAAGTGGGTTGCCATCAAGTACAACACATGCATCATAATGCCAACAATCTCCCCCTTTGGACTTGATGGCAACATCCATACCAAGTCACTCTCCCCCTTTGACATCAAGGGAAAAGGGCAAACCAAGATATTCTCTTCCTTGATATACATTCCACTGTCCATACTCCCCCTTAGTACCTGCTGAAATCTCTAATTGAGTTCCCCTTTGTATATGCCAAGTTGTACCAATCTATCCATGCTCCCTCTGAGTACATGCTAAAATCTCTGCTCTGCTAAACAGTGCTATTCATGCTACCCCTGACTGTAAGCAAGGTCTGAAAAAATATGTTCTATAAGAAGAACATGACTCTATCGTAAATGACCTTCCTATCACCAAAGACTCATACATACATCCATCTCCCAACCAAGTGGGGATATACCAATATTGACTCATCCACCCAACCAAGTGAGGATACACCAGATACCAATTGTTTATACATGACTGAAATATTACATCATCTTTCCCATGCATAGTGGGGGTACAGATTACATCATATGACCAAAAGGGATTCATCAAATGACTACAATAGATAGAGACAAAATATTACATCATGAGTCTTGATATGACCTTTACATGACATTTATAACAGAGACCAAACATCTAAATAAGACCATGATAGTCATCAACAACTATCATACACAATGTATGATATGATCCATAAGCATCTGTCAACAGCATCTAGACCAGCAACCTGTATATGTCCATTTTTGTATAAGTCACAACCTATAACAAGGTATGTCTGCATATAGATATCAACTCATCCTTTTGAATAGAAATCTGCATATGAAATACAAAATCATTCACATTATATCATATGTGAAAAAACACCATAGCTGTCTCATCAAGATCTGCATGATCCAGGTATCGTCATTTTGGGAACATCTGCATCAATCAACATATGTAAGTATCAACCTATCATCATATAGGTAAGAAATCATCACCATCATGTCTCCAACAATGCAACTTTGAGTAATCATTCATGTATCTAGCACTATGTATCTTGAGCTCAAGATCATTTGTCAAGACTTTTTGATATCATCAACAGCAACAATCCTCATCCACATGAGCGCCAAGAACTATAGGAATCCTGCATCATAACTGTATTATATGATCTTTATGCATATGATGATAGCAGCATATGAGTGACTCATCATCAAGTAATGAAGATGTGTATTCAAGCTTTGTACTTCTCCTTATCCTTATGAAGATCACCATGTAAGCACCATATATGCATCATCAGAGAATCAACCACAAATCTGATCTGAACATCAACTATGTAACCCCAAGAATCATATGAGATTTTTTCATGGATAACTCATAACCATATCATAGCAAGATATATCATTTAGCCATATAAGCATCATTACCAAGGACTACTAACCATAATGCCAACAATGCATTATTAAAAGCATATGCTCCCCCTGAACCTGTGCCATCTGTTCACTGTCAGATCTGATCATGCATATATCAGCAAGAAGTATCAAGGCATCATCATCAATAATATAATATCAAAACACTTTAAAACATCTTACAAGTGTCAAGACATTTCCACACATTATCAGCAGATTGTAACCATTATCAAATAGAGCAAATAATGGACTGAATCATATCCGACCCTTTTTCTAAGCCTGTCCCTACTGCTTTTCTTCAAACTAACATATATGTGACTATGAAGTAACTAACTCGCGTATATATGTGACTTCCCTTTATGAAACTTGTGTATGAGATTTAGGACACTGAAGTTTTACACTTTTAGTTCCCTCTGAGTCTGTTATGTCTGTATATTGTGTTGTGCCACATCTTTCTGACTGTACTTCCTTCTTCTTCCATATCTTCAAGTGTGATGAAGTTTTCTCCTTTGGTATGGTGCCCATACTTTGTTCCTACAATCCTTAGCTATATTTCCAAGCTTATTACATGCATAACATCTCACATGTTTCATATTCATTCTGTAGCAATTAACAGCTCTGTGACCAAACATATTGCAGGCAAAGAAATATCCCTTAAAGTACCTAGAACGTGATGGTCTTGAACCATTCTTCTTCTGCATCTGGCTGAAACATGTCCAAGATTATGACATACATAACATTCAACATTATTCATCGGAGGAGTAAAATATTTTCTTTGAAAAAATTCTTTCCTGGGCTGTTGATGGGGTTGTCTTCTCATCTCCTTGTTGATTATTTTAGATTTCTCATTAGAATTCCTTGCCTCTCCTTGTGAGCTAGATTCATCTTCAATAGATTCATAAAACCCAGGCCAATTTTGATAGCAGGAGACCTTTGACTACTAAGAATATCATCCAAGATCTTAGTACTATCTTGAAATCGTAAGAGCTTATCCTTTTCTTCTAAGTTATCTTTTAGAATATTTACCTCAATCTGATGATGCTCCTCCTTTTCATGATACTGCTTCTTCATGTTTTCTTCAACTTTTCTTCCTTCTTCCAACTGATGTCTTAGTTCAAGAACTACGTTTTCTTGTTTTTCAAGAGCTTGGAGTAGTTCTTTATTCTCCTTATTTGATTCTTCAAGATCTTCTTTTAGCGAAAGGATCGTAGCTTCAAGACTTTCATAGTAACTGGATCTATCTCTGAGTTTCTTGATTGTTGTGCTCCTTTCATTGACTTCATTTCTTAATGATGTCACTTCATCCTGTAACTTTTGACATTGATCTTCCTTGCCCTTGAATAACTTCCTTACCTTGCTTCCTTCCTCTAGTTGAGCTTTTAGTTTGGTAGCTTCTTCTTTGAAGGCACATTCCTTTTTGTTCAATAGATCTTGTTGATCTCTAATTTTGTCTGTAAGCCTTTTAAATTCAACCTCTATTTGATCTTTCTTGCTCACCCATAAGAGGAAATTCATTTGTTTCGCTATCACTTTCATCATATTCAAATGGATGGATAAATGTATCACTAGAGGATAACAAATTCATACTTGATAGTTCTTTTTCTTGTTCATCTTCATTCTGAAGTGATTTTGAATCTAAAGTTCTTCTTCCACATATTACCCAATCGATTCTCCCACTGTCATAGCTCTTCTAAGTTGTCTTCTTCTTCTTAGGTGCTTTCTTCTTAAGCTTCTTTCCCATTGTTCTACAGATCTCCTTCAAGCGATCAAGCTTCTACCAAAGGACCTGCTCTGATACCAATTGTTGGAAATAATACTGAGAGGGGGGGGTGAATCAGTATTATCAAATCAAACACTTTTTCATTTTCATACGCCACTTCAGTGAAGGAAACCTGTGTACACGCAACTATGTCTAATGCAACTAGTGTATATCCAGTAAACTTATGATTTAGTTAATCCATTAAATGTTGATCTTTAGTTAGTGCATCAGAAATTTTATTAACCATATGAATAGTAAACAGGTGTAGTAAAACATAATAGATCATCACACACAAGAAGCACACATGAACACCATAATGTAAGGTGGAAACCCAATGTGGGTGAAAACCACTTGTTGCAAGTTGTATCTATATTATTTTAATAAGAAACTTATTTTTATGATATTTCTGTATTGGTGCAGTCTTATACCAGTACACAGGCTTCTACCTACATAAGGCTACAACCTTCTCTCGTTTTCCAGCTTCTCTTGGAAGGGAGCTGCAACCCCCTTAGCTCTTGTACTAGCTGATCCTTTTACTAGTACGTAGGTGACGACCTACTAAATGATCCAACCTTCACTCGTTTTCCAGCTACTACTGGAAGGGAGCTACCACCCCCTTAGCTCTTGTACTAGCTGATGTACTAGTACGTAGGTGTCGACCTAAAGAAGGCTACAACCTTCTATTTCTTCCTCCAAGTACCACGTTTCATAAATTTTCAGACTGGATACTCATGGAACACAACATCATAATCTAAAGGCCACGTTTCATCCAATTTTCATACTGGACCCATCAATATCATTGAAGCACACAATCAATCAACACTAGCATCATCAATCTCTGAATCACCCAATACTGAATCACTGAAAACCTAGTCAACAAACTGCAATCACCAGAACACAGAACTCTGCAACAATATTCAGAACCAACTGTATCATCAGAAATCATGCATACACTACTTGGAAGAGACGAACCAACATGTATACGCAACTTCACCAAAGTGAACCAGTGTATATGTCAAAAATTACTTACTGATAACTTCGCTGCACTTCTTGACTTCAGACATACCCAGATCATTACATATACAAGGATAATACATATGTTAGCAACCATATCTAGTCCATCAGATCACATAAAGATAAGTCAATATGATCCTGATCCATTATAGATCTCACAATCAACCAAACTGAATATGCAGAATACTGACACCAGTAAACAATCACTAGAACTCAGACTTTGCATCAACAACCAGAACCACCTATAAATTCAAACATCATAGTCAATATTGTATACGCTACTTAGATGTATCTAACCTACGTATGTACGCACTTTTATCAAAGTCAACCAGCGTATACATCTGTAAATATTCATTCATGTTTTGCAGCTATTTCAATCTTAAGTTATACCCAGATCAGAACATTACATGTGTCAGTATACAGATCTAGAACAAGCATGATCAAACCATATAGAGATGATTCATTCCAAACCATTTGATCTCGATCTATCCTTAGATCTTGTTCTCCATCAACTGCTGAGATCCCTCCTTAGCTCAGATGAAGCAAAGCATCATGAACCCATAACCTGCATACTAGATCTCATACATCATCAGATATTCAAGACTTTCTCAATGCCTTTGCCTAATGATCTTCTTCTCCTTTTATAGCCTTAGGCCTTACTCAATACCATGGTCCAAAACCATTTAGAACCAATAATAGGGACCCAGTACCTAGGTTCAACACTTCGGACGCAATAACAAGGTCCAAAACCATAGGTATAAATACCACGGACCCAAAAATAAGCTTTCCCACATGTACACACTTTTTTGTGCATGAAAGTGCGCACATACTCATCCGCAACTTTTGATCAGCAATCCCGCGTGTATATGCGCCTTTGTATATAGTGAACCTGCATGTATAACCTGCGTGTATACACTACTTGGTATATAGCGAACTTGCGTATATATGCGACTTGGTATATAGTGAACCTACGTGTGTACACGACTTGGTATATAGTGAACTTGCGTATATACTTTTCTTTCTTCATTCTTTGTAGTCCGATCATCAATTCTTTGCTACTGACCTACTACACTATGATCTGTCATCTCTATGAGTTGCCATCAAGGACAACACTTGTATCATAATGCCAACAATCTCCCCCTTTCGACTTGATGGCAAAGCTAACTTGCCATACTAAGAACGGTCAAATTAATGAGTTGTCATTGTACATTACATCTGAACTGATTCCTTTGAGCTGCCCTGCATCCCATGTGTTCTGTCACATCTGATCTCTCTTCTGTAGATTCATCTAGTTATGTATAAGTGAGATGTTCTGCTACAAGTGGGTTGCCATCAAGTACAACACATGCATCATAATGCCAACACAACTGTCATTTTCCCAATGTACCCACCAATATCATTGACTTTACACATAATACCAAAAAACTCATTGTTTTTTCATTTTTTTATCGTGAAAAGAACATTCTGACTTCCATGCAAAGCACCGAATACATTCAATTGTCAACCTGCTGCCAACCATCAAATTTCCACATCCCCTGAACTCCAGACCACCTCGCAGACCCATGAGCTTCCTACCAACAATGCATAGTCACCATTAGCCTGTTCAACAACTGAAACCATGTATTTACCCCAATTTCACTGTGAAACCTTGTTTTCATGCTAATCCTGAACTAAATTGCTTTAAATACTAAGTGATTTAGTTAGATAAGCTGCCTGCTGACTCTCAAACACCCTGAAAGAGAATAGTTCATCCCAATTTACTGTAAACCCTTTGCCCCCATCCTTGAATCCACAAGAACCAAGGATGGAAGCCCCAATTGCCTTGAATATCATGCCCATTATGACTCCCCATAGGGATTTAGACCACCTTCCACTTGCAGATAAAGATTTCCAGATTAAAGATACCTCTGTCTCAAAATCCCCTTTGAAACTTTTCTGCAAGTACAGAGACCAGTACTTGAACCAAGCAAACTCCATTGGACTTTGGGAATCAGGTTTACCCAAGTACCAATTCCCCAGAGTGCATATATTCCCAGAGATTGTACATTACTGTCACATGAACTATGATCCCATCCAAAGGGCAGTGAGAACCCCTGACCATGTTGTTCTATTTACCATCACTGTTGAATCTATTAATGAAATGCTACAATTACAACCAAGCCAAAGTCTGACTCCCCTTTCCATTGGAGATATGTTGAATAGATACCCTACCCTTACATCAATTAGACTGGCTCAGTTATTCCAGACCTTCATCAGAGAAGAACAATATACCCCAAAGGACTCTCCTCCTTATCTATGGACAATATTCTCTAGCCTTGGCCGAGACATCATAGACATGATATCCAGTGTGCTAGGCTACACCACAAGTGAATTTGTTGATGAAATCATAATATCTTTTATGTCAATCTATTCTCCTGGCCAACCTCCAGCCATCATGTTTGACTATGCCAAGTTTATTGCTGACAAAATGCATGATCAATTCATGAGATTAGAAAATGAAAGAGTGTTTAAGTATTCCTCAGTCCTATATCATTTATTCCTATATTATCAAGCTGATAGATTTCCAATTGCCCTC
Source organism: Pinus tabuliformis (assembly GCA_031772625.1). Taxonomy (NCBI): domain Eukaryota; kingdom Viridiplantae; phylum Streptophyta; class Pinopsida; order Pinales; family Pinaceae; genus Pinus; species Pinus tabuliformis. Next base: position 247,276,703 of record CM062811.1, read on the forward strand.
CAAAAGCTTGATACCAGAGGAAACCCCAGATCAGTGATTTTCTGGACTTCATTGATCCATCAATTTGATTCCCAATACTCTTATACAGATTTCATAGACCTCTTTGTGTACCCTGTTACAACTATGCTACTAGGAAGCCCTCCACCCAGAATCAGTGTAGACATCAAGAGGGTCCTACAGTTGTCAAAGCAGTACAAAGTGGGGGATTGGTACTTGTACCAAAACCACACTGAAATCTAAATCTATTGATGTGAATTGCCATCTTACAAATTGCCTAGATACCTCACCATGAGATTGTTTGCTCTGGAGTACTATAGGCAAATCATTAATTCAGATGAGGTCCACTTTGTAAAAGCCAAGAAGAAAGCCCAACTCAAGATAAAGGATCAACTGGGCCCATTTATTTGTAACATTAGGGAAGTAGGAAAGTAGGCAGATGAAATCTTCCAAAGGTTGAAACTGAAACAGAGTTTTGTATGGAATTATGATCCCTTAGTCTTCATTTGTAATAGGAGACAAAAGAATAAACTATCTCCTTACATCCACCACAGGATCCCTGAAATAGAACAATATCCTAATTAATCTGAATGGGTGGAAGGCACTTTGATAGATCGAGATAGCACAAAGGTTGTTGTCGATAATGTATTAATAGACTTAGATAGAAGAATTGATGAGGATTACTTTGTACAGGTGCTAGGAGAGTCTAAATCTCAAAGGAGATCCTAGGGACACAGTGGGCAGACAATAGAGGCCGGACCATCAGGGAAACTAAAGTCTTTAGATAAAGCAGGGCCATCAAACCAACTAGAGCTTTCAGAACAACCAGAAGAATCTGAACAGTTTGAAATTTCAGAGGAACTTGCTCAACCTGAAAAAATCATGAGCAATCTTCCAATTTTGCAGAATCCTCTAAATGAGGAGAGGAACCTTAAGAGTGACAGAGAGGAGGCCACTCCTTCCAGCAGACCTGTTGCCCAAACCTATGATAAGAGGCAAAGGTTGAATCCATTTACAGAGTAGGAATACACTGAGGAAACAAAAAGAACTTTAGGAGAAGAAAGGATAGAAAGCATGCATACCACTCCTTCGGGAGGGACACAAGAACCTTCCACCTCACATGCTCAAATGTTGGAAAGGCAATAGAGTGTGGAAGTATCCTCCTTTCGGGCACCTCCTGGACAGAGCCTAGACATCAAGGAAAAATACAAGGAAATTAAAGCAAGGAATTAAAGGCTAAAGGTGCAAAGTTATGCACATTATTTGAATATGGCTCCAACAAACCAAACAAGGCTAATGTCAACCTTTGACATAAAAGAAGGGAAAATGCAGATGAGTTTTTTGAAGCCAACCACACAACAACCTAAATCCATGGAAGATTATCTTAAAATAGATTTTGAGGTATTGGCAAAGGATATCCATCCTATTGACCAAATTTAATTACATAAGAAAACTGGTGAAATGGTTTATTCCACCTTGACCAGCAAGGAAATAGTAGCCCACCAACTTCAGAATTCACTGAATAACATGTCAGCACAATTCCAGTTGGAGAAGGCCTCTTCACATGCCAAAGGCACCAAAATAAAGTCCTCAGAGGACTTGGTCATAGAGCTGAGACATGATATCAAGGATGTTAAAGCTGCAGAGAAGCTTATCAAAAAGAAAAACGACGATATAGCTTCACTGAAAAAGTAGCTCAAGATTCCTACTCTTCATCATCCTCAAATATCTGAAGTGTTGGAAACACAGAAGGAGGAAGAGCTTATGGACCTAGTCCTTAAGTTGAATGACCAATTGAAAGAAACTGAAAAAGAATTGGATAATTTGATACAATCCAAGCAGAGTGAGCTAGCCACCACTCCTCAGACTGTAATACCTACAGTTTCCATAGCAATGCCCTCCACCTTGGCATCTACCTTGGCACCTACACTTCCACTAGTTACAGCATTGCCAGTTATAGGTACTTCAGCAGGTACAAGTACATCAACCATCACAAAGACACCAATAGAGAAGACTACAAAATTGATCAAGGCCATGGAATAAATGAGTATCAAAGCCATTGAGCTTAAGAAGCTCAAAGAACAAGTGTCAAGTTTAGAAACCAATTGTAAACTTGCACAAATACAACAAAAAGAAGAAACTCAAGGGAACCTAAGGATGGCAGAAAGGATAAAATCCCTTGAGAAGGATTTAACACTGCAAGAACCATTGGGAGACATGAAAGAAATCCTTTGGGGAAAAATCATTGATTCCATCAATGAGGTTTGACCTTCCATTCAGATTATTTTTGAAAAAAATAAATTGGTTAAAGCAGCTACAGAAGCAATCCACAAGACAGTGGAGGAATTGGGAAATAAACCTGAAGAAGCCAATCAGTTGATCACCTTTTTGAACAGAAAAAACAGATATCAGCAAGATGAACTGAAGATAGATGACTGAACAACAACTATCATAGAAATCAAAAAGATTCTCACTAAAAGGAACCTAATGCTCAATCTGGAGAAAAGATGTCAGAGCATCCAAACAGATATTGACAGCTTTACGCTAAATTATGGCATCTTAAGAGAAAAAGGACTTCCTAGTCCTGTGGTGATAAATGATAAACTGATGACCCAGGAAGATTACAATGACAGGTTAAACAAGTTGGCTAAAGCCAAGCTAGTACTTCAGGGGTGAAATCTTTGCCCACTGGAAAGGTGCTTTATGATGGCCTTGAAAATCTGTTCTACATAGAACATGAAGTCAAGCACTTGTTCACAAGCAAACCAAATTTTTCCAAGTACACAGAAGCTGATGAAATTTATAGGAAAATGATAAGGATGAAATTACTTGACAGTGAATGGTGGACAAATTTGACTGATTTACTATAAGTTACTGCAGTAAATCTACATGGTAAAACATGGCTACCAGGTAAAACAGGTAAGACAGGATCAAAGCAGAACAGGTAAAGAGTATCAGTAGGTAGAAGATAAAAGTGATTCCAGCACATAACTACAAAGCAAACTGAAAGAGCCAAATCCGAGTTACAACAGCTAGCACAGTCACAATAAAAGGGACAGCTAGAAGATAGTTCTCCATCTGTCTCTATCTTCGTGTTGAAGATATTTTTTGTTTCCTAGAATAATTCTCATATGGTTATGAGATATTTTGTATCAATTTTTGTATAAATACTTCACAAATTGAAGTAATTAGGGTGGATTAAAATATATTTCTGTAGACATTTTATTTTTTAGCCAAGGAGCTATTGTACTCAAGATTGGACTGGTTTTACTGGAAATGAAATAAAGCTAAGGACATTTCACTGGATTGTCATGCACAGTTGGGACAAAAACGTAACATCTTCTCATGTTTAAATATTGTATTCTCTTCATGTTATGAATATTCATATGCGTTTCTTATTAAATATGTAAAGCAAAAAAGGAATGATATCATTAGAATTAGCTTAAGTGCTCTTTGTTTTAACTGTTTGCTTTATTTATGTTTTCTACTAAATTGCCTTGGTCTGGGAATCCTTAATTGCTCCCTTACTTCCGTAGTTGACCCCCCCTTTTGGTCCATAGTGAAGGATTCTTCATTGCCCTTTGCTACTAATCATCCTTCCTTTTTTCATCTTAATCCCGGTTAAGGATCCTTCACTGCCCTTTGCCCTGGTTAGGACTACTTCATTCATTTAAACCTGCAACTTTTCTTTTGTTGTGCTAGCCTGCCATGTGGACTCTTACCTTAGTGATAGATCAGATCCAATTAAGCCTTTCTTGATTGACTCCATATTCCAGTGGCCTAAATACTTGCTTTGACCATGTGTTTCCTTAATTCCACCACCCAATCAAAACAAACAATCATGAACACTAAGAACTAGTCTAAAATCTTATTCAAAACAAAGTTAAATTAGAAAGAGAGAGCCCTCTCTGGACTTGGGATGGCTAGAACCTGAGTCTAAGAGATTAGGTTTGTGGTTACCTTGGACTATTCCTTCTTTGATAACTTCTAAGGAAAAAATTTGAGTGATAACAATGCTAATCACTATGCTCGAATCTTGTGCGAACGAGACATCGGGGTGGCTGCATCTTTACAAGAGTGATCCAGAATTTAGCAGCACATACCAGACACTCCTGGAAGGGAAGAAAGTTCTAAGTTTTCACCTTTACGATGCATTGTTATGCCACCTAGGACAGATCTATGTTCCTTCAAGCGAGTGCGCCAAGATGATTTGGGAGGCGCACTACAGTTGGGTCGCTAGACATTTCGAAGTAGAAAAATAGCAGTGTCATTGCAAAAGTATTTTTTCTAGCCAAAACTTCGTCAGGATGTTGGGAAGTACATCAGATACTGCACCTCCTACGCCATTTCCAAACCAACCATGAAGAAGCAAAGCCTTTACACTCCTCTACCTACTCCTAGTCGTCCTTGGGAATTTGTCTCCATGGATTACATGTCGGGCCTTCCTTCTTCTAAGCATGACAATGATTGTGTTTTTGTGGTTGTCGACAGATTCTTTAAGATGGCCATTATGGTGGCCTACAAGAAGAGTATCACAGTAGAGGCCACTGCTAAGCTCTTCTTTGAGAAAGTGTGGGTACACTTTGGGATCCCACAGTTCATTGTCTCAGATAGGGACAACAGATTCTTGAGTGAATTTTGGTCAAGTCTTTAGTCGATGCTGGATACAAAACTTACTAAGTCCACGACTTTCCTTCCCCAAAGCGAAGGCAAAATAGAGGTTGCCAATAGGATGATCGTACACATTCTACACATGTACAACTTGAAGCATCCATGCACATGGGATGAAAGCCTCCCCTATGTCTAGCACAACTATAATACAGCTCTCCACAACCCCTTTCAAGTAGGGTTGGGATTTCAGCCATTATGTCCCATTGATGTGGCCATACCATTTGCAGCTACTCAGGCATATTTGGCTCATGTCCAATCTGAAGCTGATAGGGCTAACAACTTCATTGAGCACATCCAATACATTTTCCAGTAGGTCCATGATACATTGGATAGAGCCAATGCTAAGTACAAGCAATGCTATGATCAACACCGAGTGTCCTATAAGTTCCAAGTGGGTGAAAAAGTTTGGCTACATTTACAAAAGGAGCGTCTCACTGGACCCCACCATAAGATTCGCCCGCTTTGATATGGGCCATACACCATGTTGGGCAATTTATTGGACTTAAATTGCTGCATAAATTATCGACCAGGGAAACTCGTAAGCTTGTGATGGTGCCAGCAATATATATGCAAGACTAGGCAACTAATTCTATGTCTAACTAAATTATTTAAGATTCAATACAATGTGCAAGGGAAGAGGCTCCTAACTAAGGAGGTCCTGGTTGTCCTTCCCTACAGTATCATAGGGAAACCATACAAAACTAAAAACTTGAAATAAAGACAAGAGAATGAACTTTAATTGTTGCTCAGATTCAAGTAGAGAGAGAGACTAACTTAGTCTCTTGATTTTCCTCTCATGCACTAATCCAAACTAAACTAAGATTCATTCATAAGCAGAAGAAATGAAATAAAAGCGCAAAAGAATGAATTTCAATTACCATATAAATCATTGGAGAGAGAGCCTAACTTAGACTCTTGGTATCTCCTCATATGATACTTGAAACATAAAAGCAAAAGAATGAATTCCAATTATCATACAAATCAAATGGAGAGAGAGTCTAACTTAGACCCTTGGTTGTTCTCTCACATGCTGATAAGATTTTAATACAAAACTCATTCACCAATCAAATCCTTAAACATCTAAACAATGAAATAAAACAAGATCTAATATGAAATAACATGTTCCTCTCATCCTTTTAGAGTGAGCTCAATTCTCTTAAGAACAAGACAAATTATTCCATATACTACATTAAAGAAAATTAAATCTAAAACTACATAATGGAAAACTATTTCTATAACTACTAAATGGAAATATATGTAAAACAAAGCTTTATTCTATTCCATCATAAGTTGGATACAATGCTCTAAGAGTCCTCCTCTTGGAATGGAGGAGGTACTCCTATTTATACAATGAGAGGAGATAACAAACTCATAATGATGATCCATTAATCTCTCTTTTAGTTCCATACATTTCTCAACCATCTAGACACATAATCCTATCCTCCATGATTTCCTCCATGAGGTCCATGATCTTCTCCATGATCTTTTCCATGAGGTGTATCTTATCAAATTCGAATTTGATCTTTCAAGGCCACAAAAAGGTGTCTTGGAAGCTTCCTTGCAACCTACACATGTCAACAAACTCATGCTAATTGTTAGGTATAAGTTTAAGCATATTATTTTCTAAGTTTTAGCCATAAATTCACTTAGAAATGTTAAGAATTAATAAACTTTGGAAAAGTATTGTTATGACCCAATAATGAGGTAAACATAATGATATGGAGGTGGAATGGAGGTGACATGAAGGTAAAATGTGAAGATATAAGTGAATAATGGAGTGAAAATAGGGACGATTTTGAGGCCCAACACACCATCACCAAGGATGTAGGGGAGAATGCTTTCGAGCTTAAAATTCTACCTTTCCTTGGTCTGCACCCAATGTTCAATGTAGACCACCTTCAGCCATACTTTCCACCATTGTTGGACACATCCGTTGTTACAGAATAACTCACATCAACCGAGCTAAACCCAGACTACATGGAATACGCCACCAATGATCAGATCATAGACACACAGATCAAGAACACTTGCTAGCAGAAGATCCAACTATATCGGCTTTTCAAAGTTGGCCAACTCCTTCACCAAGGCAAGTGGTTCATTAGGGACCAAGTTCAGTAGAAGTTTCCCCATCTCATGCAAGCACTCAACGCAATGGGGACCATTGCTTCCTAAGGGAGAGGGGGATGATCTAGGTGGATATTGGTGGCTACCCACCTATAGCACTTGGACCCCCAACACTATCTCTTTCATTTTTTTGGTTTTCTTAATTGTAGCACAATTTACTATTTTTCGCTATTTTTCAGGTCTTGAACATTTGAGGTTGTTTTGAGGCCCTAAACGACGTTTTTAGGGAAAAACGAGAGACCAAAAAATTTCCAAACTGGCATGCCTATTTTTTTTAGGCCTTCACTTCAAGATCTTCAAAACAAGGTATTAGGATAGCCAAACGAAGATCGTATGCCAAATTTATGACCCTAGGAAGTCGATGTACCCATTTACACAAATAGGGCCCATAGTTTTGGCACTTCATCTCCTAGGGTTAGGTTTTTGGCTGTTTAGGGTTTTTCGTTGTTTCTCAATAATAAATAGGCCTTTGAGCCTCATTGTAACATAGTTCAGAGGCATGTAGCTGCCACATCTCTTCTCAGAGATAAGCTACCATCGCCTGATCTAGTCTTATTTCCATTCTGTTTGTAAGAATATTTTAGCATTTGATATTAATGAAATGAAGTATTATTTCTACTGCATATTTGTAATTATGGTCATATCTGTAATTGGTTGCGTTCATGTTTAAATTTGAATCAGTGGTATCAAAGTGGTCTACTCTTTCTCTATTTTTCTTTGCATGTCCCCAATGAGGTCAGGATATAAGGAGTTAGGGATCAATCTGGTTGAGCCTTTGCAAGATGAGCCTCGCAAATCATAACGACCTCCCATGGTGGAAGAAAAGAAGGATGAGAGGGTAGGAGATCCTTTCAAAATGTCTCTCGAGGAAGCCCTTGTTGGTCCCCTATTTTGTCCCCACTGCCACTGTTTTCCACCTCTATTTCTGACCTTTTTTCACTCCTAAACCACTCACATGTCATTTTTATTGCTCTAAACAGTGTCCAAATCCTACTACGAGGTAAAGCCTTTCATGGTAACATTTTGTTGTTTATTAGTTGAATTTAAGTGAATTCAAGTAGCTATCAATGAACTAACTAATCAGTATGGTTGAGTGTGGACATTGCAGCAACTGAGCAAGGTGACAATAGGAGAATGTTGGCCATGAACCATGATTCCTCCACTTTTGTACTCAACAGCCATTTTGGGTTCAGTACCTAAAAATGAAAAGGATGAGACACCACATACTTCTAGATTGGTGAGCCACCTCTAGCTATGTTTGAACGTGTTCAACTTCAACCATGATGAGAATCTTTGTTATCCTCTGTGAATGTAGTAGACACCAAGATTGGGATTGGTTGAGGGTTGTTTGGATAAATTGAACAGGTTGTTCAAGCCACCCAATTTGGAAGATTGAATTAGCTAGGCTGTTAGAATTTGTTATCTATGGTTCAATTTGTTTCAACTAAGTTAACGCCTATAAAAGGATGCTATGTAATGATTAGAGTTAGCGGATAGAAGACAGATTGTTATTTTGTATCTTTCAGAATTATTATTTCTAATCGAAGACTTTTACAATGGCTATGCACTGATTTCAAATTAATTTGTTTGATGGTTCACTGTGGATTAATGAGTTAGCTCTGATTGAAGTTTCTGATTCTCTGTAAGTTAATAAGATCCCCAGGTGTGGTCGGGCCCAACCATCTGGGATCAACTCTGTACTATTGCATAGGAACCTAACTGTGTGATATACACAATTACTTCTCATTTATATTTGATTCATAACTTGTTTACATACTGTGTGGAGATTTCAATTGATTTCCAATGATTTTATTGTGTTGATGATATATGCATTTCAGATCCCTTTGCTTTAGCAGTCTGAACACATGACTCTTATGTGATTAGCACTCTTACTCCAAAGGAAAGAAAATACTCTGTTCTCTAAAACTATAAATCATATTACCTCGATTGTGTTGTCATAAATGCATATAAAACTAGTTTGAATCACATTGTTTGTTAAATTCTTATGACAAGCTATTCTATTCATTAAGAATGCAAAGCTACCTTCTAATGCTGAAGTCATATAAAATAATGAGTAATAAAAGTTGATAGGGTCCAAGTTTGATTATATAGTGGATTGTGTTCAGTCAATTTCGAAATCACTTTCTCTTGTTTTTTTTCAGTAAACGGATTGATTGATTTCATTCTAAACTGTTGTGTGTTCCATAGGAAGCATTCATTCCAGATCGGTTATTTAGAATAGTTGGATTTGTTATGAGCTTGATTTAATTAAGTTGATTGGGTTTCTGCTAAGTTATTTTCATAAGTGTGTATATCAAAGAGGCCTTGCTTTCTAGAATAATTGATTGAAATGGCTTATCATAGTTTGTGTTAGTTTCATTTGTCAAATGGATTCTTAGTTTTCTAAGTAGAATGTGTGGATTGATTTTAGACTGCAAAAAGAGTGATTTAGTTTTAGTTTTCAAAGTGATTCCCTTCATTTCATTTAAAATGCTTGATTTCCCTTGTTTTGTTTGGAATGCTTGATTATATATCCATAGCTTAGAATTTGGTACTTTGAGTCAAAACGTAGCTCAAATTAATTCCCATCAAATGCATGCCTGATTGGATTTCAAAAGCAAAGTGTTGGTTTGTTAAGGTTTTGAATAGGTTTACTTACATTTTGAAGATTGATGCGACTGTAGGGTAGTTATTGAGTACATATTCTCAAAGTTGTTTTGTTTGATTGCCATATTTGAATAGAATTAGTGCTTGAAATTGTTCTTATGGTTATGATCAATTAGGAACCTATATGCAGCTTAGTTGAGGGTAAAAAGTCAAGTTTTTTTGGTTAAGTGTGAAACAGAGTATCTAAATTAGTGCTCAACATCAAGATCTTTGGTTTGTTGTCAAGCTAGTAGGGTTAATGAGTCATTGAGTAAAGTTTGATTACTTAGCTAGAGTTGGATTACCATTACAAGAAGTAAATATTTACATCCCTTCGAGTGAGAATTGTAAGAATTAGAACTAGAACTAGAACTTGGGTGTTTTGATTGATTAAGTTTTGTGTGACTAGATGTTCATTCTCATAACCTGGAATTTGTGGTAAAGAGTCAAGTCACCTTTTAAGTCCATATTTCAGTTGCAATTCTGAATAGGTTAAGTTTAAAGAAGTTTTGAAGTCTTTAATTTAAAATTTGATTATTGATTCTGCCTGTGCTGGGTAATAGTTTGATTTCTTTTGAGTTTGCAAGCATAGGTTTGTTTTATTACCCAACTGCTCATTATAAATGAAACACCAAAATCTGACTTGGAACTGAATATAGAAAGCGCAATACAACTCATGCTTATGAGCCCGAATTGACACAGATGTAGGAAAATTAATACACCCATTAAATCTCTCAACATTTTGGCGTTGTTTCCAGGGAATTTGTCATTTATTATTCAAGTAACCATTATCATTTGAGTTTCAGGATTTTGCAGGACTATCAGAGGGCAGGGAGTGTACGGTAATATGTGAGTGAAGAGCCATGCATCTGCTTTTGTGGGGTTGCTCCAAAGTCTGACCGATCACTACTTGTTCTTGAGTTTCTATTTCCTTTATATTTATGCGTAGGAGTATAGGTAAACCTAGGGATAACAAAGGTAGATTTATTTCCAGTCCTAAATTGCCTGCAACTTTTGGATCAGTTAATATATTGATTCTTACCGCTGCTAATCAATATGCAGGACTGAGACAAGAAGGAGGAAGTGTTGATGCCAATGTGGTTTCAAATTGAGAATTCTTAGATCAAGGGGAAAGGATCATTCAATATGTTGTCTTTGACAACCCTGTAGCAGAACCAATAGAACAACAAGATAATTTGGACGAGCAATCAACCAACATCAACCGTGTTCCAATACCCCCTGTTCACACCATAATCAGCAAACCCTAGTGGGTGCCTGTTGCAGATATGGAACACCAAGATGGAGAGGACAAAAACAATGAGGAATGCCAAGAAGAGGGAGAAGGGCCTTGATGCAATGGTAACCTCTTTGGAGGAAACAATCAGGAAGAAGAAGAAGAAGTTACCTTTGGGTTCCCTATCCTAGATGTGACTCGCAATATCACCATGAAAAGCATTTTGATGGCATCTCTCCCATTATTCTACGGTAATCATTTGAAGACCTTGATGCCTTTCTTTTTTAGTTCGATATTTTATGTCGCAATTATAATTACTATGATGATGCACATAACCTTAAATTGTTTCCCGCCAAATTAAAAGATGCAGCCCTTAGGTGGTTCATGAGTCTAGGGCAACACACTATATATACATGGGATGACATGAGACCAATTTTCCTTAAAAAGTATCGAGATTTTTGTAAAAGCATGGACATCAATGATATCCTTAGGATGCAACAAACCGAAGACAAAAACCTAGAGGCGTATGTTGAACGATTCCTATACAATTTTCACAAATCTCGTGGGTCAAACCTAGACAAAAAGATTATCAAAATTGTGTTCCTAAAAGGGCTGAGAGATGATTGCATTGAAACATTAAACCTACTTAGTGGTGGAGATATTTATAAGAAGATATTTTCTGATGTAATCGAGCTTTGTTGCACCTATTCTAGGAGCCAAGCTAAAGTAGGCAAAAAGCTTCACGACCTTAGAGATAATTCTAGAGACTATGTGCAAAAGAAAATTGTGGCTAATGCTGTTACAAGAGTTGAGCTGGGAAGCCTATTAGAAAATTTAAAACTTATATACTAAGAAAAATCAGTAACCAGCTAGACACTATGAAAATCAGATAAAAATAAGAGGCCGAAAAAGTATCCATGGTAGTATTTTGTTCCAAGTGTAGGCATACACATGTAGAGAGGGAATGTCCTTTAAATACCATTGAAATCTGTGGAATCTACACTCTAGAACACCCAACCTAGAAGTGCCCATCACTTCCTTATAGGCCATCTACAAGGGGAACATTGAAACCATTGACCAATCTCAAGCGACCAAAAGACCCACCTAGAGAGGCCAGAGTCAGAATATGTTTTCAGACCCAAATTCTCAAGGTTATAGCCAGAATTAGCCTTGGAGCTTTCCTGCATCCTACCCTCCTTGGGTTGCTTAGCAACCATAAAATACTACCTGGAGCCAAAATTGGAGGACAAACCCTTATACCAACACATATCAACTCCAGCCCCAATTCTATGTGCCTTATCCAAATATGCCAAGTACTTCGTATAATCCGACCATGCAAACCTATCAACAAGCATATAACCCCAACATGTATCAACAACCTATGCTGCCACCACCTCCTTTGCATCAATTATTACCTGCACCTACTAACCCATCATCTTTGCAGGCACCTTCTACTGTGAACCCACCTCGACCTACGTTGTTTCCTGCGCAACCTGTACCTAACCCAAGTCATAATAGGTTACCTCAACCAGTGCAAAACATTGATATTCAACCTTTTACTACATACATGATCAATGCCATTCCTATGAATGAAATCCAATTACGATCAAGAAGGATAGTTAAAAATGGAAAATCAGTTGTTGTTATCCAAGAAGAGGTACCCTCCACATCATCTGAAAATCATTTACAAAATGAAAAACAACAACAATTACAAAAAGAAGAATCAGCTGAACCACTGTACTAGGAAATACTAATTGTAAAGAAAGAAGAGATCCTGCTTGAGTATGATTTGGAAAATGAACTTAGGAATGTCTGCATTAAAATCCCACTCTTATAAGCAATTAGAGACATTCCAATATGCACCAAAATTGTCAAGGATCTCTGCATTAAGAAACCAGGGAAGAAGGGGCATAAGAACCAGAATTTCAAAATCATAAGCTAAATGTCTACTATGATTTCTGATATGCCTTCAAAATACAATGACCCTGGGAACCCCATTGTCACCATTGAGATAAATAGAGTACTTTTTCCAAACACTCTCGTGGATCTAGGGGCAACAATAAATGTAATGACCTATGAAACAATGATATCATTACAACTACCTGGACTTAAATCCACCACTATCCTTTTAGAAATGGCAGACAAATCCGTCATCAGACCAATGGGATCCCTAGAGGACATGGTAGTCACTATTGCCTCTTGGCAATATCCCATAGATTTTGTAGTCATTTATAAAAAAACCTCTAGACCCAGACACCCTGTGGTTTTGGGACGACCATGGCTGGAAACTGTTGATGCCATCATTGGATGTAGAAATGGAGAAATGATTATTTATAATGGTTCTCACAATCAAACTTTGTTTATTTTCCAACTGCTCAGATAGTTGCCGAAGTACCATTATGGCTTGAAAACCCATATGGAGACAAAGGTTGTATGTTTCATTTGTTGACATTAGATCAGTTGAGAGGTCTCTAGGAGCATTCTAATGAACATGTTTTGCAACAGTTTTTAGTTGATAGCTCTTGTATCGATTATCCCATCTCTTTTAATGTTTATCAACATGTGTTTAGTGATGAGTTTCAGGAAACCTTCCACTTAGCTATCTTCACCTCTTTTGCAGTGATGGAGGAAAGCCATTAGCTCACCATAGAACCTGTGGAAATTTCTAAAGGAAAAATCTTACATATCGGTACAAGATTAATTGTAGAACAAAGGTAGCAGTTGATGAGTATGATTCGCAAACAAATTGGAGCATTCGCTTGGGATTACTTGGATATGAGGGGCATACATATAGACACTTGCATCCACCATTTCTATACAAATGAAGAAATGAGACATGTTCGGAAACCACAAAGGTGTATGAACCCAACATTAAAACACATTGTCAAAGATGAGCTTTGGAAACTTTTGGCTGCAGATTTTATCTACCCCATTTCTGACAGTAAATGGGTGTCACCTCTGGTAGTGGTTCCAAAGAAGAACGACAAGTGGCAGATCTGCATTGACTACAGAGAACTAAACAAGGCCACATTGCATGACTATTTTCCATTGCCCTTCATTGATCAAGTCCTTGACACGCTTTCAGGTAAGAAATATTTTTCTTTTCTAGATGGGTACAGCAGTTACAATCACATACAAATAGCTAAAGAAGACCAGGAGAAGACTACCTTTACATGCCCTTGGGGTACTTATGCATATATAGTCCTTGCCTTTTGTCTTTGTAACGCCCCTACCACTTTTCAGAGAGCTGTACTTGCCATTTTCTCTGATTTGATCCATGACTGTGTGGAAGTCTATATGGATGACTTCACAGTTTATGGAGATGACTTTCCAAAGGCTTTTGAAAATCTAGAGAAGGTATTGATTCGTTTTCAAGAAGCTGATCTAGCCCTTAGTAGTGATAAATGTAGGATTGTGCAAACTAAGGGAATTGTTCTAGGCCATCATGTGTCATTTGAAGGGATTCAAGTTGACCCAACAAAAATTGAGATAATCTCACATATCCCTATTCGAGCTCGCAAAAAGAGGTAAGAAGTTTCTTAGGGCACGAAGGATATTATCGACAATTTCTTAAGAATTTCATTAGAATTGCAACCATTATTTAAATTGTTAACTAAAGATGTTGACTTTGTATGGAATGTTGATTGTCAACAGGATTTTCAGGTACTGAAGGAAAAGTTGTCCACAGCTCTAATACTAAGAGGGCCAAATTGGTCCTTACCTTTTCATATTTGTATAGATGCTTCAGATACTGCATTAGGAGTGGTTTTGGGACAAAGGGAGGATAAATTTCCCTATGCCATTTATTTTGTTAGCAAAAATCTCTCTCCCACTGAATTAAATTATATGGTTACTAAAAAAGAGTTGTTAGCAGTTGTGCATGCTATAGGGAAGTTTAGGCATTATATTACCAATTATGAGACATTTTTCCATACTGACCATCCCGTTGTTAGATTTTTAATGAATAAACCTATTACTAATGGTAGGATAACTATATGGTTTTTTCTTCTACAAGAATTCAATATAACTATAATTGGTGGGCCTAGAAGAGATAACTTGGCAACTGATTTCTTATCTCATTTGAATCTTACGTAGGGAAGCATGCCAACACCAATGCCTGATGATTTTCCAGATGAAGCATTATTTTCCATTTCCACTATTACTCCTTGGTTCTCTGATGTCGCCAATTATCTGGTATCAGGAAAACTACCTCAAAACATGTCAGCCCGAGAGAAGTATAAAATAGTACAGCGGGTCCTAGTTTCTCTTGGATCGAAGGAGATCTATTTTATATCTGGACAGACTTGATTTTGAGGTGGTGTGTGCGGGAAGATGAAATGCATGATGTGTTAAGTGCCAGTCACAACGAGCCTTGTGGTGGCCATTTTGCCGATAAAAGGATGCCATACAAATTTCTCCGTACCGGATATCATTTTCGTACGCTCTTTAAAGACACCAAGAAGTTTGTTTTGAGTTGTGACACTTGCCAACTAATGGGGAGACTAGTTGCCTCCGATGAAATGCCTCTTCATCCACAAATTTCCATTAAACCCTTTGAGAAGTGGGCATTGGACTTCTTAGGTCCCATCTCCCCAATGTTGAAGAAGAAAAAATATATTTTGGTGTGCATTGATTACGTTGCCAAGTGGGTGGAGGCTAAAGCATTGTATGTTGCCACTGAAAAGGAAGTAGAAGAAATTTTGTTTGAGGACATCTTTATGAGATTCGACGTGCCTCGTGAAATCGTCACAAACCAAGGTACACAATTTACATCAAAGTTGGTCAAGGCCCTCATGGCGTAGTATCAAGTTAAGCACCACAAATTGACTCCTTAGCATCCCTAGGCCAATGGGAAAGTGGAGTCCACGAAAAAAGTTTTGGAATAAATCCTTAAAAAAACCATTCAACTGCATCACAAGGATTTGGCAGATAAGTTACCAGAAGCACTATGGGCTTACCGGATCACTTGGATAAATGTGACCAGACACACACCTTATGCGTTAGTCTATGGTAAACAATGCTCTTGCCCATCGAGTTCCAAGTAAAGACATTCAGAACTGCCTCTTAGTTGGGCATGAATCTAAATGAGGCACAAGAGCAGAGATTGATGCAATTGAATGAACTTAACGAAATCCAACAGGATTCCTACCACAAAACGGCATTGGTGCAGAACCAAAGAGCCCGATGGCACGACAAATTTATGAAGAAGAAAGTCTTCCATCTAGGTGACTGGGCCTTGTTATATGATAGTAAGTTTAAGCATTTTAAAGGTAAATTCTCTACCAGATGGTTAGGACCATATGAAGTAATTGAAGTTTTTGATAACGGTTCGGTTCGTATTTGTACCATCGATGATGATAGGACTTGTTTTGTAGTAAATGGTCATCATCTTAAAGTTTATCATAAACCACTTTCACATGATCAGATTTTGTAGGAAGTATGAAAGGATCCATGTTTGGATTGATTCATACAAATGACCAACCCCTTGCTGGTTCAGCTAATTAATTTCTTTATATTTACATATATATATCTATATATATATATATATTAAACCAGTGGGTTGTCACTTTTCATATCTACAGGTGGTTCTCCCCACAACCCATGTAGAATAAAAGAGGAATTCACCAAGAGCAAGTTTATTCCTTTATCTAGGCCTGGTGGATTACATATGGAAAACGAACTTGTGGAGTTTTCTTTGGAGGCCTTCAGACTCTATAAACATGATGTTGGGTAGTGGAGGCCTCGCGTAACGGTTTTGGGACCCTAAGTCAACAATTTTGGGAAAAAAGTCTAGTAAAGACTCCGTGAAGTGCACGGAGCACAAATTGTAATGAGTCAAGTCAAAGGGTAGTCCGCCAAAAAATAATGAAAAATAATAGGAAGTGAGTTAACCTGCCCATGGTCCACGGACCATGGGAATGTATAAATAGAGCAAGGCTCTATGGCTAGAAGGTAGTTTTTGGAGAAGTCTTTGTCTTGGATATTGGTGTTATGGTTTTGTGAGGACAATATTATCTGCATCTGTAAGTCTGAGTCAAGGGGGTTGGTAGATAGATAGAGGCTATACAGCTATGTGTGCAAAGGCCTAGTAGAGTCCGCAACTATGTGCGTGGACCCCTGCAACTGAGTGCGCATGGCAGATCTGGTTGTATGGACACAATATTTTAATAAAGATATGTGGTTTCTGAAGTATCACAGATCTCTCGTGTTCTGATTTATGCATCTATTATATGAGTTTATATCTTTTTATGATTGCGTGCACTGGGTTTTATTGTTAAATTTTTGCTTAAAGATGATAACAAGAAGATCATATCTATAATAATTTCATTAATAAGAAAGTACACCCGCGTGGATCTTTACGGAAGCTTGATAATAGTCTAGAGTGGCGCAAGGCCACAAAACGGTTCGTGACCCCTCCAAACCACATCAAGACATCCCAAGGGTGCAGAAAACTAGTTCTAGCACCCTCCTCTACTACCTCGGGTGAGACCTCAGTCTGCGCTTCGCGGGCTATTGCCGAAAGGGCCGATAGATGTGGGATTTGTTTGGCTAATAACTCTTCCAAACCTGGGTCAAGGCCCAATAAGCCAACAAATCATTTCGTTGCTGGGACTGGGATTTGCCTAAGGAATGTCTTATGTCGGAACACTGGAACCCTACAAAGAAAGAACTTGAATATTGGTTGGATCAGAAACTTCACGAATTCATGGTACAAGAAAATAGGAACCCACAGATATCTGAGGAAAGGTAGTTGGATCGCTACATATACACATAAATCCACAAGATTTTCTTCACGTTTTTCTCGACAGAGATGTATGAGTGGATCGCGAGGCTAGCTAATAGCCAAGGAAGGTGCAGATCGGATCAGCACATTGTGTGGACTCCAGGGTTGGTGCATAGGATAGAAGCATTTGAAGACAAAATTGCACGAGCAGTAGATCACTGGTTGGATCGAGTAATAGGAGGGTTTATAACCGAGTTTGCGATAGACACAACTATGAGTTACAACGAGGCAGAAAGGCACTTTCTCCAAGGGCTGCGGGGTAAGTACGTCAAATCGTTGAATACTTGGATTAAAATGTTGTTATGTGAAAAATGGGTTATGTGCATCCATTGATGTCTGGGGTAATGAGGAGCGGAAGAGGCTACCGAGGGACCGAAGGATTAGAAAACAGTCCTCTGATTTCATTCTCGCGAGAAAGCGAGGAGGAGCTCGCAGGGTTCTCTCCGAGAAGCGCAGTCCGATTTATAAAGTAGTGCTACCCACAAATACCACCACTTTCCACGCCCTCACCTACTTCACCTACATCCAACCCATCTTCACCTAACCCACCACCACCACCATCGAGGGTAGGGATGGCAGGTGCGATCAAGTTGCCGGTACTTAGAGGCATAGGAAATGAGGAACCAGATCAGTTTTGGTTCATGGTAAAGGCTGTACTGGAAGCCCAAGGCGTAACAGATGAGAACATGAAAAAGGCTTCTCTATTGAGCGCGCTGCAGGATCGCGCCTTGACATGGTATATAAAGTACTCTAGCGATCACCCGAATGCGGGAATAGCGACGATTCAAGACCTGCTAAACAAATAATTTAGCTAACCAAAATAAAAAATGCAGTCGATCATAGGGTTCAAGGAGATTGCGATGATGCTTGGTGAAACCCCGTGGGATCTAGATCAAAGATTGAAAAGTACAATCCATGAGGCAAACATGACGCTGACAGACGCGCAACAGTGTGCGTGGTTTGTGGTGTCATTGACACCACATCTGAGGACGGTGATATCATAGCAAAAGATCTCAACCCAAGTTGAAGCATTGGAGATAGTGATGAGGTTGCATGAAACTGCAATACAGGATTCAGGGTTGGGAGTTCAGCAAATCCATGTGCAACTACAAAACCTATGCTTAGAAATGCAAAGCTTAAAGCAAGAAAGGGCACCCCGACCGGAGGCGCGTACAGAAGTAGGATGCATCAAATGTAAAGGTCAAGGTCACAACAAAGACCACTACCCCATATTCATGAATTATCTCGCAGGAGGGGGGTTGATGCCATTAAGGCTGGAAGTATAAGTAGGACCAAGTGCGGCGCCTGCCCTATGGTGCATGATTTTTCAAGTAGGAGGAAAGCACGCAACAGACAACTGCCACTTGTTGCAAAAGTATACCCAGACTTCGCAGCAGCTGTATTGCAACTTTTGTAGGTCAGTAGGTCACGATGAGCAAAGTTGTCGAAGCTATGAGCTAATGATGGAGAGGACCCCAGCCTATCGAATGCAGACTGAGGCACGCGAGGTTTCAACCCAGCCGCAGGGCCCCATGGGGGATTCCAAGGACATGGACGAGGAAGAGGAATGGGGCCTGGACAAGGCCGTGAACAGCTAATCTGTTATAATTGCGGCAAGCCGGGGCATTACACTTGTGATTGTACTAACCCTACAAGAATATCGTGTCCATACTGTGAGTAGTTTGACCATGAAATGGTAGATTGTCCGATGGTAATTGCCTAGATGCACGAAAATGGGGTATTACAACCCACTCCAACTCAAAATTTCCAAATGATGAAGTCGGAACCATTCGAAGAGGACCTCAGTGTAAACATGGTACTAAGAAGCGGCATAGCTACAAGGGGAGATGTGCGGAAACAACCTGTAGAAGATGAGAAGGGTCGCAATGCCCCTACAAGGGAACCTAGCTTTGAGATGGAACAGGTGAAGAAGACGTCTAAGGAAGCTTAGAAAAGCCTCACAGAAGTCTCTACTCCAGGAAGAGGGGATCCAATTGAGCTGGGAATGGATCCCTCTATGCTTACCACCTTTTCAGAGACATGTATGAAGTTGTTGCACGACAATAGAGCTGTTAAAGGACTGCAAGAGCTGATCACTAAGTGCACAGGGTTAGGGGAGTTGCATGTAGTCTAGAAACTAGGGAAACATGCTCTGTGCACCGGATGGGAGATGCGAATGACAGTGCAAATTGACAAGTACGAGATGGACCAGGCCATTCTAGATTTAGGGTCAAATGCGAATGTGTTGCCTAAGCAAACGTGGGAACGCATGGGTATGCCCACATTGCAGTGGTCTCCTATTCAACTGAGGATGGCCAACTAGCAAAAGATCTTACCAATGGGACGACTACAAGGGGTGACAGTGGACATTGAAGGCGTAAGTATGCAGACCGACTTTGAGGTAATAGAAATTGTTGATGACAGTAATCCATACCCTGCATTGCTAGGAATAGATTGGGCCATGGACATGAATGGGGTCATCAACTTAAAAAGACAGAAAATGATGTTTGAAAAAAAGTCACTCCGGGTAATAGTTCCGCTGGACCCAGCTGAAGGAGTGTGCTACATTGAACCAGTGTGCGACGAGGACAGTGATGATGAATTGGACTGCATCTACCATATAACAACGCAAGACTAGGATTGGGTGAATCCCACAGTGGATGGGAGAATCTCATGGGAGCGCGATAGTTCCTGCACCTCGGATTCAGACGAGGAGATCGAACGATGGCAGAACCGATTGCATGAAGTCACAACACTCAACTGTAACATGATGATTAGATCACTACGACGCATGACAACCGAGGCACGACAACAGCCAGCGGACAACGACACAACAAAGGAGGAGGATTTTGTCAATCTTGGCAGAACTTCAATCATAAGGCTGAAGCCGCAGGGGGTGATGGAAGAGGCACTGTGTGCGGCAATCACACCAGGGTGGTGTGCACAAAGGAAGATGAGGAGGAATGAGCGCGGAGGTAGAAGGAAATTATGGGTATGGATTAGCAGATGTGCTGGGCGAACGCAGCCAGGGCAGCGAAGACAAAGTAGGGTAGCCACCCATCTACAACGACGGACATAGTGGTATGCTACACAACCATCAACCTAACTGAATCTGTGCGTAACAAGGGTTCGTTGGGCCAATCAGACCATAAACAGAGTAGGGGGTGCCAAGGAAACTCTATCCGCAGTCGGACAGGAAGTAAAGGGAATTTCCTTGACCACTGTCCCTGTCGTTCGACTTGAGTGAATAGACCTAGGTGAAGGGATATGGCGGTTGCAGGAAGCCATTTAGCGCAGTAGCTTGAGACTTCGCGAACTGGAAGAAAGAGGGGCAAGGCTAAGAAGGAAAAGTGCAAGGCTGGACAAAGAAATTGATAAAATCAAAATAGGAGACACACAAACGGGCTGTACGAGCACACGAGGGAAGGAATCAGACCTGGATGACCCTCCTACGAGTCTAGCACAAGTTGTGACCCTGCTATCATGGTTGCGACTGCACCCTACGGAACAAGGAAGTACAAACCGCAAGAAGCTATTCAATTCGAAGGTATGCTAATGGTGCCCACGGTTGGGGCTAGTAAGGAAAAGGAAGGCTCGCACGAAAGGTGTGACCACCTGACTATCTATAGGAGGCCCAGTTTCAGTGCTCCACACAGTTGAAAGAGGGCACGGGACTATAAAACAAGCTACAGGAAAGCTGCACGATTCGGCTGTGGCACGCAGGGCCTGTCAAAAGCATAGAACGCACCGGCGTACCAGGGGTTGCACTGCCACATGGGAGGGAATGAAGGTGACCGTTGTAGTTACTATTCATGATAATATGTCCCATTTAAGACACCGAGGAGCAGGCGGCGAACAATTAAGGCATAGGGGTAACCGCTAAGATCACATTAATGAGCCACGAATGGGGCGAAAGACCAAATTTGAATTTGAAATCATATATAACAAACAAGTGAAAGGGTACACAACAAAGCTTGATCATTCGAAGAATAGGACGCCCTGGGTTCAAACCGAGAGGAGCAAGATGAATGAAAAACTAATGAAAGAAAGCCCGTGGTTTCAAGAATTTCCAAAGGAATTGCGAGAGTCATTACTCAGGTCAATAACCCCCACCAAGGAGGTTCCACAAAATCCTATGCCACAGGCAGCCAAAATCCCTAAATCACCCAAGACGTCACGGACCAAGAAGGACCCCCAGATACCAGGACCAGTAAGGATGTTGCCGCGAAATCTGTGATTTAGCAAGCTCACAATGGAAGAAAAGGGCAAAGCTGTTACTATTGAAAGTGACGAGGAGGAAGAGGGACCTCCGACCTATGTTGAAGAAATAGAACCAGATGAAGAAGGCGAAGAAGATATCCAGCCAGTAAGATGACCCAAGTATGTTCCTCCAAGCAAAGGGAAGGCTAAGGTCCCTACAAATCTGGATGATGTTGACAACATACTCATCACCCCGTCCCTTCCTAAAGAGGTGCCGCTCGAAGGAACGACAACTGGCCACATCTCGACTATGAAGTTTGAAGACTGGGACCTTGCAGATACTGATAAGTTTCCCCATTTGGCAACCAGTGAACTAATGAAGCAAAGTGTGGAGGGAACTGTTACAACACTTCAGCTGAGCAAGTGACTGCGAAATGTGGAGGAAGCTGGATTACTCTGTCTCTTGTCCATTCCACATTTTCAATGGCCGCCCATCACAATATTGGTCATCTGACAATTGCTCTGTTTGGTACACGATGGATACTTATGGATAGACAAACCTGTTCCCATCACGGACGAACTTATTCACAAGATCACGCAGCTTCCTTGTGAAGGCAAGGACCCCATGGAAATAGTTGCTATGAGTGGCGATGTGACAATGACGGAAACCTTGAAAAAGAAATACAATTTGGAGAAGAAGCAGCGAGGGTATGTTGTTGACAGTATTCCGAACAAAACGGTTCGCATTTCTACCTAGTTGCTAGCAGGAAAAATGATGTGGAAATGTCGCACCAACAAGGTCCTAGAAATAGTCGTCGCGCTAGCGGAGCAGTGCTTAGAAGGGGAACGGTTCAATTGGGCATAGTTCCTCTACGATGAATTCCTGACCAACTGTAGGGAGGTCCAAGAGGAGGGTAAGACTTTCCACTATGCATGGTTGTTGTTATCCATCATGTTGTTTACAAGTGAACTACCCTAAGACAACCAGTTCCCTTCCTTGGACCAGGATTGGCCAGAACCCATCAAATATGCATCACTCTCGGCGACGAGGGACGCTGCAAGAATCTGGGGCATCAAGATTTTCTGGATACTAATGGAAGCAAATGTCTGACAATGGATCAACCAGCAACCCCGTCTATCCGATGAGACATATGACAAGGTGAAGAACATTGTCGAGATCAAGGCATACATGCACTATGTATACATTCGGGCGCGCAAGGACCCAGACCAGATGTGTTCCACACTCCCCGTCATTTCCATTAACGAGGTTGTTGTTGCGGTATTAGATACCTGGCCACCAGAGTGGCGTGGACCCGATGCGGGGGGGCACAATGAGACCACTATCCAAAAATAGAAGACTAAAGCTAAGCGCATAGCATAGCAAAAGAGGAACGAATAGCATGCTACAGAAGTACGGGTGGCCCTGGAGGTAGCGCAGGCTTCTACAGGTAAAACACCCACAGAAAGGGATATGACGAAAAAGGATGCAAGCAGTCCAAAGGTGCCCATAGAGACGTCCATGAATACAGGGATGGAAGGAACACCGCCAACCACCACGAGTGCACCCTTAAAACGGCCACAACCGACAGAACGGATGAAGCTACGAAAGAAGGCCAAGGCGTCTAAATGGGATGGAGAACTAACCACATTGACCGAGGGCGACCTAGGTGACATAGGGGACACAGTCCATGAAGTCGCCCTGGAAGCAATCGACGAGGCCATTTCGGAGCAACAGATTGTGTTTTGGGTGCTCCACGTGTAGAGACAGGAACTTGGGACACAAGCATCGCAGCCGGGAACCATCGCTACTCATGGAGTTACGGGTATGTTAGCCATTGAGCAACTACTAAAGGACCAAATGGCTAATACTATCGCGATCCCAGTAGGAGCGTTGATAAGAGAAAATGTGGCGGATAGAGTTGTGGTGGGCTGGCTTACAGGGCTTGTATTAAATTTGGCTGCCCTCCTGCGCGAAAGCTTGTACCAGCTCCAAGACAGCACAACGATGGAGCTCTGCGCCAGGGAAGGATGCGCGGAACGGGTACTCAACGAATAGAGAATTAATATATAGAACAGTTGAGCCTCGAACGAGATGAAGTGGTCGCACAAAGTCAGTAGTTGGAGCAACTTGTAGGGGAAACATGTTTGCATGCCCCTGAGCTGGAAATCATGACCGAGTTTCCTGTTGGCATACGAATCCACAAGGTGGCTAGTGGGTTCCGCAAAGCAAAGGAGGAGGCCTTGAGGATTCAGTTGGCTCTTAGCTTGCAGATCATAGAGCTGAAACTCAAAGCACAACCTTCTACACCATCGGAAGTCACCAAACTATAGAGAGGCATCATTCAATCAGGATGAGAAATGATAGCATGTGCTATGTAAGAGTGCTCCGATGTGTTGGATCAATCACTTCTTACGCTCATGTCCCTACAGGGCGATCCAACCTTACAATGGTTGGAAAGAGGAAAGGAAGCTACATCAAGCCTATGATAATGTCAGGGGGACCACGCAAACGGTTGCTATTATGCAGCGTTTGGCCAAAATGAGGGAGGTTTGGGCTCTTAAGTTACAGGCTGACGCCACTCGGCAAAAAGCAGCAGTAATTAAAGAGCGGATCCATCCTTGGCTTGATGAGGCATTTCGGGTTTCCACCACCATCAAGCGAAAGGTGGCCCACATGCAAGCAGCATATGCAACCAGATAGGCAACTGAAGCAAATACTGATGCATTGACGGCTCGTGTAGAACAGGTACAACAGATGGCGGAAGAATTTGTTGCAAGTGTAAGCGAAGCACAGAAGTTGCTGCATGAACTTCATGCAAAGATTGTTGCACCAGCCAAGTGACTTGAGACAAGTCACGTTGATTGTGTTGGGGGCCTATTGGGTAGCGAAGGCCCTGCGTAATGGTTTTGGGACCCTAAGTCCACAATTTTGGCAAAAAAGTCTAGTAAAGACTCTGCGAAGTGCGTAAAGTGTGAATTGTAATGAGTCAAGTCAAAGGGATGTCCACCCAAAAATAATGAAAAATAATAGGAAGTGAATCAGCTTGCCCATGGTCCACGGACCATGGGAATGTATAAATAGAGCAAGGATCTATGGCTAGAAGGCAGTTTTTGGAGAAGTCTTTGTCTTGGATCTTGGTGTTATGGTTTTGTGAAGATAGTATTATCTGCGTCTGTAAGTCCGAGTCAAGGGGGTTGGTAGATAGATAGAGGCTCTACAGCTGTGTGTGCAGAGTCCTGGTAGAGTCCGTAGCTATGTGCACGGACCACTGCAGTTGAGTGCGCAGGGCAGATCTGGTTATATGGAAAGAAGATTTTAATAAAGATAAGTGGTTTTTGAAGTATCGCGGATCTATTGTGTTCTGATTTATGCATCTGTTATATAAGTTTATATATTTTTATGGTTGCGTGCACTGGGTTTTATTGTTAAATGTTTTCTTAAAGACTATAACAAGAAGATAAGATCTTTAATCATTTCATTAATAAGCAAGTACACCTGTGCGGATCTTCGCGGAAACCCGATAATAGTCCAAAGTGGCACGAGGCCACAGAACTATTTGTGACCCCTCCAGACCAAATCAAGACATCCCAATGGTGTGGAAACCTGGTTCCAGCACCCTCCCCTACTACCTCGGGTGAGACCTCAGTCCACGCTCCGCGGGCTGTTGCCGAAAAGGCCGGTAGCTGCGGGATTTGCTTTGCTAATAACTATTCCAAACCTGGGTCAGGGCCCAATAAGCCAACACATGAAGCTCCTAGGCATTGACTGATCTGGGCTCAAGGAAATTATTATGGAAAGGAAACCCCCTAGAGTCTACTATGGGTAGCTCAGACTCTCTAAATATGAATGCCTTGAGCACCAACTACTTTAGGCTCATTAAAACAATAAAGTAGTGGTAGTTTAGGGATCCTTTGGGCATTGAATTATTATTTTCCAGGTCCAAGGGAATAATTACGGAAAATAAGCCCCCTTGGAGCTATCTTTCTAGACATTTCTAGCTCTCTAAAGAAGAAATTCCCCAGGTAATCATCATTCCAGGCCTGGTCAAAATCCATGGATTGATAGGCAGTGTCTTTTTCTAAAGACAATGAGCAACATGATATATGACATCAAATCTGAGGGTCCTGAAATTATGTTCAAATGGGTTGTGCCCTATACTCTGTCTAATTGCAATTTTTTATTACATATGAGGATCTTGAAGTTATGTCCAAATCTGTGTCCTATACTCTACCAAAATGCACATTTGCTATCACAGTGTCTGTGAAGAAGCCCTTCTGGATCTTGGAGAGATTATTTTATATATATATGTAAAAATGTTTCCTGAGTCATCACTCATCTTTACTAGCAAGAAAGAATGATCGTTGTTACCAATCGATCTGTCTAAGTACAGATCCATCGGATTTGTACTCAACTTGTAGAGGTCAAAAATCCTTTCAATTGAGTTCCATTTTCAGAATCTGGATCATGGCACATAGTTGTAGCTAGCATCGTTTGTATTCAAGTTCTGGTAAGCTGCATCAAAATCAAGAAATCAACAAGAAAACACTAAAGTGGTTTAGGTACGTGCTCTTATTTTTCTTGAATTTGATTAGTAAGTGGTTAAAATGTATATCATGGAAGTGCAGCTCTGAACCTCTCCTAAAGTTCACTTATAATCCTATGCCATACTCCCTAACCTATCTATTACCAATACCACAATGATTACTCTCTAGCACGTTTGATGAGACACGAACCACAACCACCATCTGCTCATAATTCCTACTTATTGTGTGATGATGTTCACCCTGCCCGCACTTAGCCATTACTTCATGAAACCTCTTAGTAACCATGAGGAGGATGTACCGCCTCTTGGCCACGATACTCACACTCTACACCATGATGTTTGCACACCACATTAGATGCTCTCACATTGCAATCAGATGTTCACACTTCGAACCAGATGTGGATAGGACGATCGTCATGATGGTGATCAGTCTCACACTACCAATTAATCATGATTGAGTGATCATTCATCCAAATTTAATAAAAGGGGTTTCTACGACCATGGTTATAGAATTAGTCAGTGTTCAAAGGTGCACAAAATTTTGAAAAGAAGAATTATAGTGAATGCAGGCACCATGGGAGCTGAGCGTCACGAACCTACCTTCAGCTACTTCGTGCACAACACAGAGTATCATCAATGCAGTAGTATTTTGGAGGAAAAAGGTTGGATGACCTTTCTACAAAGGTTCCAAGGTTACAATGACCAGGTTTCTATGGCATTCGCATGAAGTTTCGATGGAGAGCACATCTCAATGGGCAACTTGAATTTCGGGGTCACAGAAGAGTCTGTGAGCAGGGCCATCAGGCTAATGGATGTGGGTGAACAATTCTTCAAAGGTGGGTAGTTGGACATTCCAAGTTGTACCATGTTTTTAAAACCTGCCTATAGGTCTATTAGTTGGGCAAAAGGAGTGCTACACAATTGCATCAAGGAACGATGACACCCATTGCTTATGATGTTGCAACACTTCGTGACCTGCGAGAGGAGGTATGTTGTTATATTCCTTTACCATATCAGGTTGATGACCCATTTTACTGAGGAAAAATAGCTGAACATTCCTCACTTTTTGAAATTAAGTTTGCACAAGATGGCTAGAGGCATGCAGTCATAGGGAAGGAAACCCGAGACTGCATTAT
This sequence comes from Pinus tabuliformis, assembly GCA_031772625.1. Classification (NCBI taxonomy): domain Eukaryota; kingdom Viridiplantae; phylum Streptophyta; class Pinopsida; order Pinales; family Pinaceae; genus Pinus; species Pinus tabuliformis. The sequence goes on from CM062811.1 coordinate 247,304,039, forward strand.
ACCACCATAGCCTAGTCAAAATCCTGTTGGTCGATGAGCTCAAGAGGAGGAAAAGGTCATGGGAAGATTTCCTAATTGATGAGTTTCCTAGGCAGGAAAACCAAACTAAGGGTTGGCAACGAGTAGTAGGTTGTTCCCTGAAACTAGATGATGCCACTCCCCTATCTAAATCCAAATCTACACCGACCTCTCCTACCCACTCTCCCACTCCTATTCCCGAACTCCCCCAAAAATAGATAATAGTGTGAAGGATGGCGAAAAAGTAGTTCCTGTGGAAGCCCCAGTGGGCTGAAAAATAAAAATAAAATGAGATAAGGTCGAGCCAAACCGACCTGAGTTGAGCCCCATTACAAAGGGCGACACATTAGAACCCTTGGAAGAGCCTTCCCAGAATCCTGGAAGCGCCACACCAAAGTCCAAATGCAAGAGACACATGTTTCCCTTCAGTAATCCCCTGGCTTATTCGACTGAGACCTCTACTCAAGGCCGCTAGCCGACTCAGAGCATGGCTCAAGCCCCACAATCCAAGGCTGAGGGCACTGGCTCAGAATGTGTCCATAATTTGTCCTCCCATGATATTGATGTCCAACAAATTGAAGTATCCCTTGAAAGAGATCCCATTGCGATGGCCAAGGTAAATATACCTGTGGATATCGCACGAGATATGGAGACCTTATCTCGTGCCCAACCTTCAGCAAGCAGGAGTGTCACCAAGACCCGTAAGCACCATTCTTCCCCAAGAGGATGCAAGGGAAAATCACCCGAAGGCAGTACCTCAAGCAGTCAATGACACCAACCCGAGCTTCTACGTATGATGTGGAAGAAAACTTAAAAATCCAACTCATCAAGTTACAGAAAATGATTGCTAGGCTTATAGAACAGGCCAACAAATATAAAGTTTTATTTCATTTTGCCAGAGATGTAAACCATCAGGTGCAGGATTCAAACATGAATTTATATGCTCATAATGATGCCTTGACCAGAAAGAACAAGCAACTGCTACGTTGGAAAGCAGCAAGGAATAAGCTTGTTAAAAGATTGAATGCAAAACGGTTAGCCCTCTAATCTCAGAAGTTCTCCCCATCAATCAAGCATGGGATCTAGGTATTGATTAAGACTACTGGTCTTTGACCACAATCTCTTTTCCGTTAAGAATAATTTTTCTTTTTGGAGGATGCATGAGGACATGCATTAGAATCAACGTGGGAGGATGTTGGACCCCCATTTTTTCATCACTCTCACTATTTTCCACCTCTATTCCTGACATTTTTGCACTCCTAAACCACTCAACTGCCATTTTTATTACTCTAAACACTGTCCAAAGCCTACTACGAGGTAAAGCCTTTCATGGTAACATTTTGTTGTTTATTAGTTGAATTTAAGTGAATTCGAGTAGCTATCAATGAACTAACTAATCAGTATGGTCGAGTGTGGACATTGCAGCAGCTGAGAAAGGTGACAATAGGAGAATCCTAGCCATGAGCCATGATTCCTCCACTTTTGTACTCAACAACCATTTTTGGTTCAGTACCTAACAATGAAAAGGATGAGAGGCCGCATAATTCTAGATGGGAGAGCCACCTCCAGTTATGTTTGAACATTTTCAATGTTAGCCATGACAAGAATCTTCGTTAACCTCTATGAATGTAGCTGACACCAATATTGGGATTGGTTGAGGGTTGTTTGGCTAAATCAAATAGGTTGTTCGAGCCAACCAATCTAGAAGATTGAATTAGCTAGGCTGTTAGAATTTGTTATCTATGGTTCAATTTGTTTCAACTAAGTTAACACCTATAAAAGGCTACTCTGTAATGATTAGAGTTAGTGGACAGAAGATAGATTGTTATTTTGTATCTTTCAGACTTATTATTTCTAATCGAAGACTTTTACAATGGCTATGCACTGAGTTCAAATTAATTTGCTCGATGGTTTGTTGTGGATTAATGATTTAGCTGTAATTGAGGTTTCTTGTTTTGTAAGTTAATAAGCTCCCTAGGTGTGGTTGGGCCCACCCATCTAGGATCAACTCTGTACTATTGCATAGGAACCTAACTGTGTGATATGCATAATCGGTTCTCGTTTATATTTGATTCATAACTTGTTTACATACTGTGTGGAGATTTCAATTGATTTCCAATTATTTTATTGTGCTGATGATATATGCATTTCAAATCCATTTGCTTCACCATTCTGGAGTCATGTGATTAGAGCTCTTACTCCCAAGGCAATAACATACTTTGTTCTCTAAAGCTATAAATCGTATTACCTCAATTGTGTTGTCATAAATGCATATAAAACTAGTTTGAATCACACTGTCTGTTAAATGCTTATGACAAGCTATTTTATTCATTAAGAATGCAAATCTACCTTCTAATGTTGAAGTTGTATAACATAATGAGTAATCAAAGTTGATAGGGTCTGAGTTTGATTATACAATGGATTGTGTTCAGTCAATTTTGAAATCGCTCTCTTTTTTTTTTTTTTTTTTTTTTTCAGTAAACGAATTGATTGATTTCCTTCTAAACTGTTGTGTGTGCCATAGGAAGCATTCGTTCTGGATTGGTTATTTAGAATAGTGTGATTTGTTATGAGCTTGATTTAGTTAAGTTGATTGGGTTTCTGCTAAGTTATTTTCATAAGTGTGTATATCAGAGAGGCCTTGCTTTCCAGAGAAATTGATTGAAATGGCTTATCATGGTTTGTGTTAGTTTCATTTGTCAAATGGATTCTTAGTTTGTTAAGTAGAATGTGTGGATTGATTTTAGACTGCAAAAGAGTGATTTAGTTTTAGTTTTAAAAGATATTCCCTTCGTTTCATTTAAAATGCTTGATTTCCCTTGTTTTGTTTGGAATGCTTGATTATATCTCCATAGCTTAGAATCTGGTACTGTGAGTCAAAATGTAGCTTGAATTAATTCCCATCAAATGCATGCCTGATTGGATTTCAAAATCAGAGTGTTGGTTTGTTAAGGTTTTGAATAGGTTTTCTTACATTTTGAAGATTGATGCAAATGTAGGGTAGTTATTGAGTACATATTCTCATAGTTGTTTCGTTTGATTGCCATAGTTGAATAGAGCTAGTGCTTGAAATTGTTCTTATGGTTATGATCAATTAGGAACCTATATGCAGCTTAGTTGAGGGTAAAAATTCAAGTTTGTTTGGTTAAGTGTGAAACATAGTATTTAAATTAGTGCTCAACATCAAGATCTTTGGTTTTTTGTCAAGCTAGTAGGGTTAATGAGTCATTGAGTAAAGTTTGATTACTTAGCTAGAGTTGGATTACCATTACAAGCAATAAATATTTACATCCCTTTGAGTGATAATTGTAAGAATTAGAACTAGAACTTGGGTGTTTTGATTGATTAAGTTTTGTGTGACTAGGAATTCATTCGCATAACCTGGAATTTGTGGTAAAGAGTTGAGTCACCTTTTAAGTCTAGATTTCAGTTCCAATTCCGAATAGGTTAAGTTTAAAGAAGTTTTGAAGTCTTTAAATTAAAATTTGATTATTGATTATGCATGTGCTGGCTAGATAGTTTGATTTCTTTTGAGTTTACAAGAATTGGCGTGTTTTATTACCCAACTGATCATTATAAGGGAAACAATAAAACTCTGACCTGGAACTGAATATAGAGAGGCCAATACAACTCGTGCTTACGAGCCAGGATTGACATAGTGTTTCCGGGAAAACTAGTGTCGATTCGAATTGCTAGTCCCACTAAGATGGGTAGCTATCTTAGAAACAAAAAATTAAAGCAATTCGAGATTTCCTTTAAGCGTAATAGATAAGAAGGAAGAAAAGAGGACCAACTTGGATCTTCCACTTGGATCCTTGCTTGATTTCTCTTTCCCTTGATAGAATTTTCCACTTCTCTCATACTTGTCCCACTTTAAAGAGTACTTGTAGAGTCAAAGTAATAGAAAACCACCAAAGCATCTCTATCTAAAACATCGTAAACAATGTAGAATCAGAAACACGTTGACCATACAATTGCATTCATAAACAATAAGATTCACAAATACATGATCATATGGAGGAAAACTCAAAGAACTTTATTAATAGTAGAAGAGAGGATTACAACCCAACTGTATGATCCAACATCATCCTCCCAGCATAGAAACCCTCTTCACCTCATGAAAAGCAAGATCAACCAACAATACAATGTATTTTCTCACAGATAAACCAACAACACTTCCTTACAAATTACAAAATTCCAGCCTCTAGATCTCTCAGATGAGGAATCCATTTATAGATGTCTTGCAAGGGTGTGAGTTAGCTTTGGGTTTTTGATTAGTGTCATTCCACTAATAGTTCTTGGTTCCACTTGGATATTTCCTTGATCTCTTACTCATCCCTGGGCGAAATTTCAGAGGCAAGTGTCCTAGGAGAAGTTTCTAGAAGATTCCATGAGCTTCCACTTAGAAAACTGTCTCTGCCATTTCTCTATTCTCACTCATCACACCCTAAAAAAGGTCACTTCAGTATGCATCACACCTAGCTAGTGTGGCAGCTAGTATGCATCACACCTTGACATGGAGCACTCAGTATGGTCCAGTTTTGGCCAGTTCTGAGTGGTTTTTCACATGGAAATTCTGGGAAATGATGTAATCAGTTGACCATGATCCTTTAGGGTATGAAACAATAGTTTTATGGACTAAAGAGCCCTTGGTTTTATGGACATATGAGTTTGGGGTTGCAGTGCCCAAATATGTCTATAACGGTTGCCCCCTAAATCATGAGGTCATAAATCTTTTGATGTCAGGTGAAATGCTTTATCATGCGGGTCCAAGGTATTCAAACTGGAAGGTGACCTGTATAAGATACAATACAATACATAATCATCATATTATTTTCATGATCTAGCTGAGGTGGGCATTCCCATGCTCAACTTCATAAATTCATTTTCATGTACATAGGATAGAATGATTCTTCATATGAAGAGTCATCTTCTTTTGCTTAGATGACTATCTGTGTAGATTCTGTGCACATTTGATGTCTTTATGTTCCTGAATATATTGCAGTTCGGATGGATGAAACTAGATCCGGGGTCTTCAAACTCATTCAATATTTGCCCGATGTACAAGTCGATCCATGTGAAAAGATGTTTTGAAGTCAAACATGGAAAGACATCGCCTGATTACCAGCCAATAATGTGAGCTGTTAACAGGTGTGAGAAGAATCACCAATAATGTTAATGACCCTCAAGGTACTACAGTACAATTCACATGGTGTGAATATATGAGCCAATGTTGAACACCATGCAAAATATTTTGGTCAAAGGTTATTGATGTAAACCTGTCGCCGGAAGTGAGAAACTTGCCATTAAGGCATGCAAGCTTCAAAGTAATGAAAGGGGTGTTTCTAAGTCAACTTCTTGGATAATGAGCTGATGTCGACAAAAAGTGACCTATCGTAGGAGGGCCTTGATGTATCCCACATCTACGACGCGAAACGAAGAAAATTATTTTTCTAGAGGTGAAAATGATCTGATGATATAAGGTTCAGGAATGGCAGTCATGAAAAATGAAAGGTGAAGGTATTGCAGTGGATGAGGCGTTAGCTGGATGGTAAATTCTCTGAATGGCTTCTCTTGAACATATCGGCGACACTGATATGGACTGGTAGCATTAACCCCATGGATGGTATGGAGGACCAATGGTGATATGGTTAATGGAATAACCCAACTTGACTCAATCATGGTGATGGAGTGAAAGTGTCATGTTCAAGAGTGACCTGCTACCAATAAAATTCTTCAATTTTTCTTCCCTTTTTCCCTAGTCATTGCTGACCAGTACCTCTTTACTTTTTTCAAGCTTGAGGAGGATAACATATGCTTGGTCTATAATTTTCCCTTCAGGAAAACCTGGCGCTATGTTTTAGCGAGCTTAGTGTCAGTGAGACTCGTTCTTATCTGGGTGGAAAAGTTTTTCGCTATTGTTTTAACAATTTTAACGACAAAGATAACGCGGTCCTTTTCATGATTAGAGAGTTTGAAAAGCGATGAAAAGGAAACTCCAACAGTCCTTTTTCGTAGTATAATCCCTTAAGTCTGAAAATGTATAAAATAATATGAAAGGGATTACTTTTCGATTGCTTTAACAAGCCGAAAAAGACAAGCGCTTGATCTTTTTGTTTGATGATCCCTTAGGTCAAAAAAGATTAAAATGTACAGGAGGGATGGAGTTTCATTTTACTTTAATGAGTTGGAAAGGCCAATGGCTCTACAATATTTTTATATTTAACGAGTCTAAAAAGAGTTTAAAAGTGACTCATTTTTGAGGAATGAGTGGCATTTTCAGGTGGCAACTGGTTCCAGGCAAGTTTGGAACTTCTCAAAACATGGTAGTGTTAAGAGGGTGGCAATCAGAATCACTCGTCGTAGCTGTTCCTCAAAGGGTAAATAATCAAGTGGAAGCGTATGATCATCCAAATGAATGGAGGTGATGGTAGGAACACAACCAAGGTTCAAAAGGGCTGATAGCAGGGCAATCACAAAGGTTATTTACCAAAGTTGGATTCGTTTTTTAATGAGCTTGAACCAGGAGAAACTATGCTCAGTGGCAGGTTTATCTTTTAACAAGCTTGAACCTTGTGGGAACATTTCTCTTTGGCAAGTTTATTTTTTAACGAGCTTGAACCTTGTGGAAACATTTCTCTTTGGCAGGCTTATTTTTTAACGAGCTTGAACCTTGCGGAAACATTGCTCTTACCAGTCGTTTGAAGATGTCTCTTGGTAGATTTATTTTTTAATGAGAATGAAATCTACTATAACATGTGCACATTTGCCTTTTTATGTATTCTAGAAACGACCAAGCTACAAAGCTAGAAAACTAAAAAGCTAAAAGGTTGAGAATGCTAAAAAGCTAAAAATGATCAAAGGTCATTTTTTACTTGCATGAAAAGGTTTGCATGCCCCCAGGGCTTTCAAAAAAGGAGAGTTTCCAGGTTACCATATGGAAGTTCCTGTGGTTAGGCAGGATTGTTTCTGTTAGCAGACAAAAACTCTTCCTTGGCTTTGTCCATCGAAATAGACGAAGGCGAATGGTGAGCTTCCAATCACACAACGTACAAGGAAATACCTGTTTTAGATTGATCACATATCCAACAAGGAAATGATTTTTCAATCCAATCGTATAAACTTTCAAGGAAATATCTATTTCATACTGATCACATAACCTACAAGGGAATGTTTTTTCAGTCCAATCATATGACCTTCAAGAAAATCTCTCTTTTCCTTTGGGTTCACCTGTCGAAGTAGACCAAGGTGCATGCCCCCTAAAATCCATTACATTCACCGAACTACTCCTGGTAATTAAGTGGATGGAATGAAGGTTGAAGAGACATTGTTGATGCAAAGAGACCATTTAGGGATGAGGGTTGATTCGTAGATGTGTTTTAACTGGGAAATGAAAGCTGGTCGACTAATTGCACCAGTTTGCCTTCATGCGGAAAACACATCACTCGAAAGAGTGTGGAAAAAATCACTTCCATGCTATATATATAGTCACGTCCAAGGAGTAGATTGTAATCTAAAGGCCCTTGAACTACCATCATGTTCAAATGAACGGTTTTCTTTCTCAAAGTTATCGGTAACTTTGGAAGGATCCCTAACGGTCGATTGGTTCCTTTATTGAAGCCTGATAAATTTTGTTTTTTAGGCAAAAGTGATGGCGAACCAAGCGCTTTTCAAGTAGTTGAGGAAAGGATACTCACTGAAGCCCCTTCATATATGATAGTGCTAGACATGATCATTTTGTAAACTTGCACTATGATCCGGAATGGTACATTAGATGGAAGGCAGGGTTTTTCTAGTTGATTCCAATCAAAGAAAATGACTAGACTGCTCGAAGGAGGTATCGGATAAACGGCCAGATAAATCTCATGAACTAGGGGGTTTTCTTCTTGTTTTAAAGGAACGGGTGGATTTCCCCCAAGTTCATTAGACTCTGTACTGACAAAAAGAATTTGAATGGTGTCGTTCTCATTCTCTTTGGAAATTGTATCATCCGAAGGTGGTCCTCCTAACGGTAAGACTGGGTCGACTGCCATCTAGACCAGTTGACTTTGGTCCAGTATGGACTCAGAAGGTTTACTTTCAATGATAGGTGATTCAATCGACAATTGAGTTATGTCAATCGGGTTTTCAACTAGTGAAGGACTTGGCAAGAGTTTCCTGTATCCAGGTGGAAGTCGCTGCGGTGAAGCAGGATGGTTATCCAAAATAATTTTGGCTTCATCCAAAAAAGGACAATGGGGAAGAGTATGATTACCTTCACATAACCTATAGGGAAATTTGACATTTCTATTTTGTCCATTAACTTCGTTTTCACTAGTTGATGGTGTGCTATCAACCTAACTGCTAGAGGTTGATGACACTGAATGGTGCAAACGGGGAGACCATTCTCTCAAGATCCGCAGAATGCAAGGGCAATCTTGATGGTAGTGGTCTCCTTTGCAAATTATGCATGGAGATTTTGGTTTGGAAATTTTAGTGTGTGGATTTTCACTGGATGATGCATGGTTGCCTCCTTGTTTAGCTGGCTTCTTCTTCTTCTCCTTCCCTTTCTTTTTCTTCTCAGCTACTTGGTTTTTAGTGTCACTAGTTTCACCAAGCGAAGAGGAAGAAGGAGAAGGAGAAAAAAACGAAGTAGAAGGTGAAGGGGTAACTTGTTATGAAACCAGCTCAAGAAAAGATAGAAAAGATAGATCAATGCCTTAGAATTCAGCCTCTTCGAGGGGGCAACCTCCTTTACATTACATAAATGAACAATTCTTGGATGATTGAAATGACAAAACCTCCTTTCTATATATAGGAGTCTAAGGAGTCACAATATAACCCAACCGACCTAACAATAATAATATAAAGCCACAAAAATAACAATAGAGGGATTTTATGGGGCACAGTAATAACAATATGGGAATAATAGGGCACAACAATATTAATAAGCGATGCAACTACAATAGTAATGGGTAATCACTAGTATTATAGGGACCCAACATGCCCCTCTCCTTCAAAAAGTGTTGTCCTCAATGCTTGAGTAGTTCTGGATGCTTCTGTATAAAATTCTCATCCTCCCATGTGGAATCTTCAGTGGATAAGTTCTTCCACTTGATAACATACTCTGAAGTTGATCGATTTTGTAGCTGTCGAGTTCTTGTTTATGTGACTGCTTCCGGTTCCAATATAATTTTTCCTTCCTCATCAAGTTCTTGCAATATTGTTTGAACTGGGAGCTTGTTGCTTATAACCTTCTTTAAACATGAAACATGGAAAACCGGGTGCAATCGAGAAGCTGCAGGAAGCTCCAATTTGTATGCCATAGTACCAATCTTTTGCAACACCTTGTACGAACCATTATACTTTGGTGATAATTTATTATCCTTCTTAGCTTGCTTTAGGGACATTTGCTTATATGGTTGTAGCCATAGGAATACCCAATCACCTACATCAAAACGCTGCGATGTTGATCTACCTGTTGTTTCATTCTATTCTTTGCCAACACGAGGTTATCCTTTAAGAGTTGAAGGACTTGTTGTCGATGTTCGATGTGATGTTCCACTACTTGAACCTTAGAATTTTCTCTTAAATATGATGTGATGGATGGTGGCTGATATCCAAAAAGTGCCATAAATGGGGTCATTTTTGTTGCTGTATGGAAGGAAGTGTTATACCACCATTTAGCTAGAGGCAACCATTTGACTCATTATGTCTGTTTATCCTTCCAAACATTTGTTTACTATCTCAGTTTGCCCATCAGATTGAGGATGATAAGATGAGCTATGAGCTAACTGAGTACCAAGACAAGAAAATAATTCTGTCCAAAAATTTCCAGTGAAAATGGGATCTCTATCACTTACAATAATCTTTTGGGTTTCCATGTAGCTTTTGAATTGTTTCCATAAATGCAGTAGAAACTGTATTGGCTTTAAATGGATGTGATAATGCAGAAAAGTGTGCATACTTCGTAAGTCTGTCAACTACCACCATGATGACACTCTTTCCCTCAGACTTGGGTAAACCTGTGATAAAATCCATTGAAACCTTCTCCCAACGTTGGCTTGGAATGGATAAAGGTTGTAATAGATCCAGTGTCTTAATTGTTTCAACATTATTTTGTTGGAAAACCAAACATTCCGCCACAAATTTTTGAATATCCAATTTAAGGCCATCCCAAAAAAATTCCTTCTTAACCCTGTGGTAACTTTTTAAAAACCCTGACTGCCCTCCTAAGGGAGAAGTGTGCAATTCCATAAGAATCTTTTGTTTTAGTTGGGAATTCTTACAGAGGTATAAGCGATCTTTGTACCATAAAGAATCATTTTGCCATCTAAATGTATCAGACATAATGGAATCTTGTTGTAACTTTGGAATAAGTGCCCACACTTCTTCTTCATTCTTCCATTCCTCCCTTGCTTCGTTTATCCAATCTGGTTGGATAATAGAAATGGTACACAACAATGCTTCCACATCCTCATCCTTTCTTGAGAGTGCATCTGCCACCACATTTTGCTTCCCTTTTTTGTAGATGATTTCAAAGTCATAACCCAACATCTTTGTGACCCACTTTTGTTGCTCTTCAGAGGATAATCTTTGTTCTAAAAAGTATTTCAGGCTATTTGATCCGTTTTTACCTTGAAGTGTCTTCCCATTAGGTAGGGTTGCCATTTCTTAAGTGCATGGAGTATTGCCAACATTTCCTTCTCATAAATAGCTTTGTGTAAAAACTTTCCCTTGATTGGACGACCTTCAAAAGCAATGGGTCTTTCATCTTGCATTAAAACAACACCAATTCCAGCATCACATTCCATAATAAAGGTTTTTATGAAGTCTGATGTAGCTAAGACTAGTGCTTGGCACATTGCCTCTTTAAGATGTTCGAAGGCCTTTGTTGCTTCTGGAGTCCATGAAAATGCATCTTTCTTCAATAATGTTGTTAGAGGTGCTGCTATTCTCCCATAATTCTTAACAAACTTGGGATAATACCCTGTCAACCTGAGAAATCCTCGCAAATGCTTTATGGATGTGGGGATTTTCCATTCCGTAATGGCTTTAATTTTGCTAGGGTCTACCTTAACTCCCTCATGAGATACAATATGACCCAGATATTCCACCTCTTGTACTCCAAAGAAACATTTAGATCTTTTTGCATATAATTGTTTCTCCTCCAATAGTTGTAGCACCTTGTCAACATGTTCAACATGATCCTTCCAAGACTTGTTGTAGATTAGTATATCATCAAAAAATACTAACACAAATTTTCTAAGGAATGGTTTGAAAATGGAATTCATAAAACCTTGAAATGTTGAAGGTGCATTGGTAAGGCCAAAAGGCATGACCAAAAATTCATAATGACCCTCATGAGTTCTAAATGTTGTTTTCAGAATGTCTTCAGTCTTCATTCTGATTTGATGATATCTTGAACGAAGATCCAACTTGGTGAAGTAAATTGATCCATGCAATTCATCTAGTAATTCATCAATGATGGGAATGGGAAACTTATCTTTAATAGCGAGCTTGTTGAGCTCCCTATAATCCGGACACATGCGCCATGATCCATCCTTCTTGTGCACTAATACTACTGGAGCAGAGAAATAGCTTTGTCTTGGTTGAATTATACCAGCCTCTAGCATTTCTGCAACCATACATTCAATTTCACTCTTTTGGGCATAGGGATATCTGTACGGCCTGATGTTTGGAGGAACACTTCCTGGAATCAAATGAATAGCATGATCATGATCACGAATAGGTGGGAGACCTTTGGGAGTCTCAAATACCTTGGAATGATTATCCAATACTTTTTGGAGATCTGGAGAAATAGATGATTGCAATGTGGAAACATCTAGCGAACATAATTGTGCAATTACACCCCTTTGTTCCTTTTTTAGAAGCTTTTTCATACCGTTAGAGCTGATTATCTTTCCTGGTTTCCCTGCAATACCCCTTAATTCAACTTCCTTTCCTTCCATAGAAAATTTCATGAAAATTTCTTGAAAATTAAAAGCTATTGTACCCAAGGATTGTATCCATTGGACTCCTAGTACAACATCAACACCTCCCATTGGAATGGAAAGCATTGGGCTAGTCAATACATATTCTCCCATCGATAGATTGATATTATGGCACTTTCTAGAGCAATTTATTGTTCCTCCATTTGCAACCATCACTTGACACTCTGGTGCTGGATATAAGAAGAAACTCAATTCTCTTGCTACCTTACAATGAATAAAATTGTGGGTACTTCCTGAATCAATCAACACTATTACGTTTTTCTTCTTGATTTGTCCTTCTATCTTGATGGTTTGAGGAGTGGTAATTCCCACCAATGCATTACAAGAAATGGTCGGATTCATTTCTTCTTTATCTAGGCTTTGTTCCTGGAGTATATCCTCTTCTTTTGACCTTTCTTCCCCCTTTTCTTCTTCGTCTTCACAATCTATGTAGAATAATTTCTTCTCAGCACACTTATGACCTTTAGTGTATTTACTATCACAACTGTAACAAAGTCCTTTTGCTCTTTTTTCTTCCAATTGTTGTGGTGTCAACCTTATAGGTTGTGGAAGACTAGGGGCAACAACACTTCCATCTTTATAGTTGTGAGTGGTATGCTTCTTGGTTGCCATAATTTTGCTTTCCATTTTTCTTGCTAACCTGAATGCCTTCTCTAATGAATCAGGTTCCCAAAGGTGAACATCATGTTTGATATTATCCTTTAAAGTCCCTATGAACACATCAATCCTATGCTCCTCTGGAATATTTTTTACCCTTATGTTGATCCAGGTGGATATTGGTGGCCACTTGCCAAGTCCACCTGGACCCCCACCATTGTTTCTCTCAGCATTTTCAGTTTCCTTAATTGTAGCACAACTTACTATTTTTAGCAGTTTTTTGGGTCCTGAAATTCCGGAGCCATTTTGAGGCCCTAAACGACGTTTTTTTGGGGAAATCTGGGGCAACATGGGTCCATGGACCCATGTTGCCTCCCAAAGTGGTAGTGCTCGGATAGATCTTTCTAACAAGCTATTGTACGCGTCAAACAGAGATCGTATGCCAAAGTTACGACCCTGGGAAGTTGGTGTAACAATTTACCCAAACGGGGCCCACAGTTTAGCGTTTCATCTTCTAGGGTTAGGTTTTGGAATGTTAAGGGTTTTCCATTGTTTCTCAACAATAAATAGGCCTTCGAGCCTCATTGTAACACAGTTCAGAGGCATGTAGCCACCACATCTCTTCTCAGAGATAAGCTACCATCGCCCTAGCTAGTTTATTTCCATTACTGTTTGTAAGCATATTTCAGTATTTTACATTAATGAAATGAAGTATTATTTCCGCTGCATATCTGTGTTTATGGTTATCTCTGTAATTTGTTGCGTTCCTGTTTAAGTCTGGATCAGTGGTATCAGAGCGGTCTGCTTTTTCTTTGTTTTTCTTTGCATGTCCCCAACAAGGTTAGGATATAAGGAGTTAGGGCTTGACCTGGTCGAACCTTTGCAAGACCAGCCTCGCAAATCCCGACGGCCTCCCATGGCGGATGAGAAGAAAGACGAGGGGGTAGGAGATCCTATCAAAATCTTTCTCGAAGAAGCCCTCGAGCGACAACGGAACACGATGATGGACAGCTTTGCCCAGATCCTTCAGTGGCTACCCAGAAGCGACGCATCAACTTCCAACAGCTACTCTGGAAACGCCACACCCTTTAAGGTACAAGTTAATTTTGAAATCCCCATATTCGAGGGTCAGATAGACGCAGATGCCATAGATAAATGGTTAAATCTGCTAGAGGGTTATTTTTCTGTTCATGAATTTTCGAGTCGGAAAAAGATTGTTTTCGCTCTTCTCAAAGCAGCCCCCCACGTCAAGGACTGGTGGGAAACCTACTGCGAGCAGAAGGATGAAAGTACTGGCTCACTATTTTCAACTGCACCCACCTGGATATCATTCTGGGATGCCATCAAGGAGCAGTACTACCCTGTTGGAAGCTTTGAGGATGAATACATAAAGTGGACCATGCTGCGGCAGGGAAGGGACCAAGACGTGTCGGAGTTCACCAATTTTTTCCATACCCTTCACACAAAGTTGGGTATCAAGGATTCAGAGCAGCATTTGATACTCAAATACAGCAGCTGCATGCACAAGTACATCCAGGAAGAAATACAATTCCTGAACATCTCCTCGCTCAGCACAACATACCGATATGCCGTCAAGGTTGAGCAGAAGTTTAAGCAAAAGAAGCGAGACTTTGGATCTGCGAATCCAAAGCAGGGGAAAGGTGCCCCTAAACCACAGAACAAAGGACAAAGCCAAGGCGGGGCAGTGCAAGACAACCTGCTGAAGCTGCAAGCAAAGAACAGTGTCGCGAAGCCGAAAAAGGACACGGGGAAATGGTGTGAGTTCCATAAGAGCTCCACTCACAACACAAGTGAGTGTCAAGCCAAGCAGTCACTGGTGGTTGAGCTAAAGTTTTCAGAATCAGATGCATGTTCCGACTCTGAGTCAGAACCCGACAAGGGGAATGACAAAGGGAAGTAGATCATTGATGCAGATCCCAACACCGCTGTTGCTACTGCCAAGATCCAGAAAAATGAGCCCGAAGTTCCAAAAGAGGAGGAGCGTCTCTTCCACTCCCAGGTGTGGGTAAAGGGCTCCCCGCTAAAGTTCATTGTTGATAACAGGAGCAAAAAGAACCTCATTTTGGCAGAGGTCGTGAAGCGGTTGGGTTTACCGACCACAGCACATCCACAACCATACACCATCGGGTGGCTTCACCAAGGACGAGATCTTCGTGTGAGCCAGCAGTGTCGCCTTCCATACAACATCAAGCCCTTCACGGATGAGGTATTGTGTGACATTGCTCCCTGTGAAATTTGTGATGTATTAGTAGGACAGCCATACTTGTGGAAGCGACATGTTGTGTATGAATCAAGGCCCCGTGCTGTTATTATTACATTGGGAAATAAGTTGTACAGGATACCAGAGGTAGCACCACCTACTGCCATCTCTCTGATTACTGCAAAACAATGCAATAAGCTCATTTCCAAAACAGGGAATTTTTTTTTCCTGATGATATGCCCTCAAGGAAAGAAGAAGACGGTGGCCGCAACCTCCACACAGGGCCCCTCCGCACGACAACTACAGATGGACAAGGTCGTGGACGAGTACAAGGACATCTTCACCTCCCCCGCAGGGGTTCCTCTGCACTGTCAGGTCAAGCACTCCATCGATCTGACCCCAGGTGCACCGCTACCCAATGGACCAATTTACCGGCGCTCTATTATGGAGAACGATGAAATCAAGAGGCAGATTCAGGAGCTCTTGCAGAAAGGTCACATCCATCCAAGTTCATCGCCTTATGGGAGCCTGATCATGTTGGTACAGAAGAAGGATGGGACGTGGAGACTCTGTATTGACTATCGGGCGCTGAACAAGATCACTGTTCATAATAGGTACCTGATCCCATGGATTGATGATCTCCTGGACCAACTAAAGGGGGAGAAATATTTCAGCAAGATCGATCTAAAGTTAGGATATCACTAGGTACCAATCGAACCCTCTGATGTGTGGAAGACTGCCTTCAAATCCAAGGAGGGCCTTTTCGAATGGTTGGTTATGCCTTTCGGATTGACGAATGCTCCTTCAACCTTCATGAGGCTAATGGATGACATCTTGCGGCCATTCAACAACTCATTTGTAGTAGTATACTTGGATGACATTTTGATCTTTAGCCAGCGTTGGGAAGAGCACCTCCACCACATCCGACAGGTTCTCCAAACACTACGGCAACACAAGCTATGTGCCAATTTGGAGAAATGCACTTTTGGCATGACCCAGGTTCAATATCTGGGATACATCATTGATGAATAGGGGGTGCATGCGGATCCAGGCAAGATCCAAGTCATTTTGGATTGGCCATCTCCAACCACTCTAAAAGAGCTCCGCAACTTTCTAGGTCTTGCCAACTTCTACCGCAGGTTCGTGTTGGGGTTTTCTCATATTACTTGGCCCTTGAGTCAAGTCACCAAGGGAGGAGAGAAAGCAAAATTCTTTTGGTCTGAATCTCAACAGAAGGCATTCATAGAGTTGAAGGATCGCCTCTGCATGGCACGAGCGCTCGTGTTACCAGATTTACAACAACCATTTGAGGTCGAGATAGATGCCTCTAACTATGCTATTGGGGTAGTCCTTATTCAACATGGACATCCAGTGGCATATCAGAGTGAAACACTTTCAGACACAGTCTGGAAGTACCCCACTTATGATAAAGAGATGTATTCCATTGTGCAGGCCTGCCGAAAATGGAAGCGTTACATTTTGGGGAAGGAAACAGTCATCCACACAGACCACCGACCCCTGTAGTTCATACAGACCCAAGGGAAATTGCAGAATGATCGCCATCAGAAGTGGTCTACATACCTGCAACAGTTCCACTTGAATATCAAGTATAAGAAGGGAAACACCAATAATGTTGCATATTTCCTCAGTCGACCACCGATCATGGCGTTAACCACCGTGCTCAACTCTTGTGGGCACGAGACTTCTAATTGGCCACTTCTCTACAAAAGCGACCCAAAATTTGGCCACACATACCAGACACTCTTGGAGGATCGGCATGTTCCAGATTTTCACCTCCAGGATGCCTTGTTATGCCACCTGGGTCACCTTTGTGTTCCTTCAAGCGAGCGTGCCAAGATGATTTGGGAATCACACTACAATCGGGCTACTGGGCATTTCGGGGTCGAGAAAATAGTGGCAGTACTGCAAAATTATTTCTATTGGCCGAATCTTTGACAGGATGTTGGGAAGTACATTAGATCATGTACTGCCAGTGCCATTGCCAAACCGACCATCAAGAAACACGGCCTCTATACCCTGTTGCCTACCCCTAGTCGACCTTGGGAATCCATCTCCATGGATTACCATGTCAGGCCTTCCTTCCACTAAGCATGGAAATGACTGTGTTTTTGTGGTCGTCGACAGGTTCTTGAAGATGGCCATTATGGCGGCCTGCAAGAAGAATATCACAGTAGAAGCCACTGCTAAACTCTTCTTTGAACGAGTGTGGGTGCAATTTTGGATCCCACAGTCTATCATCTCAGATCGGGATAGTCGATTCCTCAGCACATTTTGGTCCAGTCTCTGGTCAATGCTGGACACAAAACTCACGAATTCCACAGCCTTCCATCCTCAAACTGATGGCCAGACAGAGGTTGTCAATAGGATGATTGTGCATATTCTTCACATGTATAACTCAAAGCATCCACGCACATGGGATGAGAGCCTCACCTATGTTCAACACAGCTACAACCGAGCTCTTCACAGCTCCACTGGCCATAGCTCTTTTCAGGTGGGTTTGGGATTCCAGCCACTATGCCCCATTTATGTGGCCATGCCACTTGCAACTACTCACATAAATTCAGCTCATGACCAGTCCGAAACAAATAAGGCCACCAGCTTCATTGAGCACATCCAACATATTTGCCAGCAAGTCCATGACATTTTTGAGAAATCAAATGCCAAGTACAAGCAGCGACATGATCAACATCGGGTGCCACACAAGTTTCAGGTGGGCGACAAAGTCTGGTTGCATTTGCAAAAGGAACACCTTACTGGGGCCTATCAGAAACTGAGACCACTCCGATATGGTCCTTACACCATTACTAAGGCTGTGGGAGACAATGCATTTGATCTCAGCATTCCCCCATTCCTTGGCCTGCACCCAACGTTCAACGTGGACTGCCTTCGACCATACTTTCCACCATTGCTAGACACATCTGACATTGCAGAACAACTCACACCCACAAAATTAAATCTAGATTGCATGGAACAAGCTGCAAATGATCGAATCATGGACACATAGATCAAGAACACTTGCCAACAGAATATCCAACTGTATCAAGTTGTCAAAGCAAGCCAACTCCTTCACCAAGGCAAGTGGCTCGCCAGGGAACAAGTTCAACAAAAGTTTCCTCATCTCTTGGAGGAACTCAACGCAATGGGGACCATTGCTTCCTAAGGGGGAGGAATGATCCAGGTGGATATTGGTTGCCACCTGCCAAGTCCACCTGCCAAGTCCACCTGGACCCCCACCATTGTTTCTCTCAACATTTTTATTTTCCTTAATTGTAGCACAATTTACTATTTTTAGCAGTTTTTCGGGTCCTGAACTTCTGGAGCCGTTTTGAGGCCCTAAACGATGTTTTTTTTGGGAAATCTGGGGCAACATGGGTCCATGGATTGATGTTGCCTCCCAAAGTGGTAGTTCTCGGATAGATCTTTCTAACGAGCTATTGTACGCGTCAAACGAAGATCGTATGCCAGAGTTACGACCTCGGGAAGTTGGTGTACCAATTTACCCAAATGGGGCCCACAGTTTGGCGTTTCATCTTCTAGAGTTAGGTTTTGGAATGTTAAGGGTTTTCCATTGTTTCTCAACAATAAATAGGTTTTTGAGCCTCATTGTAACACAGTTCAGAGGCTTGTAGCCACCACATCTCTTCTCAGAGATAAGCTATCATCGCCCTAGCTAGTTTATTTCCATTACTGTTTGTAAGCATATTTCAGTATTTTACATTAATGAAATGAAGTATTATTTCCGCTGCATATCTGTGTTTATGGTTATCTCTGTAATTTTTTGCGTTCCTGTTTAAGTCTGGATCATATGTTCAATTTTTGGAATTCCTCAATGTGCTCCATTATTGAACCCTTTTGTTTGAGACTTATCAATTGGCTAAAAAAAGTGTTGCTTTTTGTATCCTCATAATGTGCTGTCAATTCTTCCATGAAAATTTCCCAAGTGATAATTTGTTTACGAGAGCAAAGCCATTGATACCATACAAACTAATTTGGTTCCAAATATAAAGTTGCAATATGTACCTTTTGTGTGTTTTTCACATTATTGAGATCGAAAAATTGCTCCATCTGTAATATCCATGTTGCGGGATCCTTGCCATCAAACTTCCTCATATCGATTTTTGGAATACGGTGGGTCTTTGATCCCACATTAGAGTCTAAGAAATCATGATTAACATTTATTTTGTTCACATCATGAGTTTCCTTTACTACCTTTTCACCATTAGTAAGTATTTCTTGTAGAAAATTTGTCAAATCTGTCTTCAAATCTTCCATGTCTGTCTTCAAATCTATATTCAAATCTGCCATGTCTCTCTTCAAATCTATCTTCAAATCATCCATCTTAGCTTCCATGCCCTTTATCTTAGATTCCATGCCATTTATCTTAGCTTCTGTTAGCTTTTGTGAGAGTGACATTTGTTGCACTCATTCTTGTAATTTTGATATATCATGTAGCATTTCTTCCTCTTCTTCATGAGTCATGCTAGAGCTTTCAGGTTTCTTACTAGGTGTTTGCATTTTCTTTCCTCAGGGCATCAGTTGCTGATAATAATGCTCTTCTATGCCCTTTGAATTCCTTCAAAATAAATTTTCAAACCAAGCTTAAACAAAAATTTAAAAAAGATCTACACACCTTTTTTCACCTTGTAGGAGTTCGATATTGCCTCTGATGTATCTTTGTACTTTCTGATCATCCAGTTTTGAAATTTTGACTTGCAGTAGCCCTCTGTGTGCTCTTTCCAATGCCACTAGTCTGACCCAAATTGGATTCTCCAAGGAAGAGTTATGTGAAATCTCCCACAATGACTTAATTATAGACTAGTTCAGTAGAGCGAACTTGTACGACATGCCACGAGTCACTGTTTCGACCTTTGGCTCTAAAAAATATTTACAAGAAACTAAATTTTGTCCTCTTTTTGTAACTTCTTACAAAATTTCAATCGGATGCTCAGAGAGAAAGTTATGACAATTTTCCCCAAGTCACTTGTTTGGAATGTAATTCCAGAGTCTGCAAAAAGACCAACCTCCTCAGATCATATCTTCGCAAATATAGCACGAAAAACTCTAAAATTCGGACCTGAGGTTCAACGCTATGTCTTCTCAAATGGGTTTTTTTTTTTGGCTTCTGAAACGTAGCAGAAAAAAAGTTATAGCAAAAATTCCACGATGACCTATTTGGAGCAATGAAACCCTAGAATCGAAAGCTCTCATACCAAATGTTATGGAACCAGCTCAAGAAAAGATAGAAAAGATAGATCAACGCCTTAGAATTCAGCCTCTTCGAGGAGGAAACCTCCTTTACATTACATAAATTAACAATTCTTGGATGATTCAAATGACAAAACCTCCTTTCTATATATAGGAGTCTAAGGAGTCACAATATAACCCAGCCGACCTAACAATAATAATATAAAGCCACAAAAATAACAATAGAGGGATTCTATGGGGCACAGTAATAACAATATGGGGATAATAGGGGCACAACAATATTAATAAGGGATGCAACTACAATAGTAATGGGGTAATCACTAGTATTATAGGGACCCAACATAACTTCAGTATCATCTGGTTGCTGATTAGATTATTGAGGAATTACGGTGTTTTGAACGACAAAGGTCGAGAAAAGCCATACTGGCAGGCCGATTATGATTCCTGGAAGGGACAATGTAGCCATATACGAAGAACCAATATCTCCCCAAGAGGAGAAAGGACTAGGATTTCCCCCAAGAGGGATTCCTTGATTGGTGGACTCCATTATCTCTACCTAAGATCAATGAAGGAATAGGGATGTTATTCTGATTTAAATAAATTTTTAAAGACGCTTTGACACAACTTGATTTTTCAATTTTTAAGAGTCGAGAAAAAGCCAAAGGTGACTCTAGTCACCTTTGATTTTTAATGAGCCTGAAGTGACAAGTGCTCAGATGGACCTTTTCTTTTAAGGAGTTGAAAAGGAACGAAAGTGACTACTCTGGAAATCTAGACAGAGGGATAACTAAACCAATAAAAAAACTACAAAATACACCTTGGTGATAAATGATAGAGAAATTACCAAGGACTTATGTACGACAGTCAATTTTCCCAAATGTTGTGTTCAGTGCATTGTTATCGATAGGGCGATAGACACAACTTCCTATAGATAAAGGATATCAGCCTATTGTGGTCTCTCAATATATACTCGACGGTACGGGGAGCACAAGTCCGTACTAGCACTTTTCGTATCAA
This sequence comes from Pinus tabuliformis, assembly GCA_031772625.1. Classification (NCBI taxonomy): domain Eukaryota; kingdom Viridiplantae; phylum Streptophyta; class Pinopsida; order Pinales; family Pinaceae; genus Pinus; species Pinus tabuliformis. The sequence continues at coordinate 247,325,111 of CM062811.1, forward strand.
AGGGGAGGAATCACCCAACCTTCAATGAAAACGATAGTCACCAGGTTTTACGACGCCGGAACATGTCTGTAGCCTAGACTTCTAGATGTGTGGCGTTAGGTTCCAAAGTGTTTTTATGTTCATTGATATTTATTTTAGAGTTGATCTTGCTTAGAAGTTTGTCTTTCAAGGTTCACCACGTGATGTAGATGTACAATTCCTAAATATGTAATATAAAATGATAAATAGTCGTTTATTTTCTTTTAGCAATGAAAATCCTAGCTACAAAGGAAAGAAGATTATGAATTTCTTTCAGCAGAGAGCATAGAGCACACACTAAATGCACTTTCCTAAATCATATTTATGCATACAGTCAAAATGAAAATGCACATGCATGTATTTGTTTTTCATTTCCTTAATGTGAGAATGCCAAAAAGGAAAACTAAGTATAGATCTGAACTATTTTCTTTAAAGTGACATTTCGACAATTTCTTTTCAAAATGAAAGGAATACTAAAACGACACTTTCAATTTCGAATGGAAAAACTACTTTCGACACTTCAAATATTAACAATTCAAATTAAATACAATGACAAAAATACAATCAACTATCTAGAGGAGGAAGACTTTATGACACTCTTCTTTTTGACTCAAAATGACAGTTACGACACTTTTTGCATCAAAAATGACAATTCGATTAAGCTACTTTCGATAACGGAGGACAGTAAATGATGGAGAAATACATAAAAACATTTACAAATCCTAATCAATGGAGGCTGAATAATGTAAAGGAAGGAGGATTTAGTAATGAGATATTGATCATGAACAACAAAAATACTGAATAAAGCTGAAAATCAGGGGGAAAAAACCAACTTTCAAAGAGAGAAATAGTATCACTCAATCATTGCACCTGAAACACAAGGAAATAGGGAAGCATCTCACCTACAACACACAGGAGGTGTGATGCATATAGGCTGCCCAATTACAGACAGTGCAATGGACCAGGGAGTGAAATTAAGTTTGGTTTTTGCTCAAAATTTGTAGCTAGGTTCAGTGATTTAGGCTGAGTTATGATGGACAGTAAAAAAAAAGTATAGGGGTATGATCTTATGAGGTTATGAGCTACCACAAGGGCACTTAGAATGATTTTATGTCAAACGTTTAGTTCATAAACCAACCTAGAGATTGACTGAAGCAGCATTCATCTACTTCGCAATTGCATAGCAAAGGTGGTTCGAAGGCTAGCTGGCTAACTTTAGGCTACATCTGTAGTTTATAAAGCAAACAATAGTAACAAACAAAACAAACTATTCGATCCCCAGTGGAGTCGCCATTTTCTTTCCAGGAAAACTAGTGTCGATTCAAACTGCTAGTCCCACTAAGATGGGTAGCTATCTTAGAAACAAACAATTAAAGCAATTCGAGATTTCCTTTAAGCGTAATAGATAAGAGGGAAGAAAAGAGGACCAACCTAGATCTTCTGCTTGGATCCTTGCTTGATTTCTCTTTACCTTGATAGAATTTGCCACTTCTCTCCTACTTGTCCCGCTTTAAAGAGTACCTGTAGAGTCAAAGTAACAGAAAACCACCAAAGAATCTCTATATAAAACATCATAAACAATGCAGAATCAGAAACACATTGACCATGCAATTGCATTCATAAACAATAAGATTCACAAATACACGATCATATGGAGGAAAACTCAAAGAACTTTATTAATAGTAGAAGAGAGAATTACAACCCAGCTGTCTGATCTAGCATCATCCTCCCAGCATAGAAGCCCTCTTCACCTCATGAAAAGCAATTTCACCCAACAATACAATGTCTTTTCTCACAGATAAACCAACAACACTTCCTTACAAATTACAAAATTCTAGCCTCCAGATCTCTCAGATGAGGGATCCATTTATAGATGCCTTGCAAGGGTGTGAGTCAGCATTGGGTTTTTGATTAGTGTCATTCCACTGATAGTTCTTGGTTCCACTTGGAGATTTCATTGATCTCTTACTTATCCCTGGGCGAATTCAGAGAGGCAAGTGTCCTAGGAGAAGTTTCTAGAAGATTCCATGAGCTTCCACTTAGCAAATTGTCTCTTCCATTTGTCTATTCTCGCTCATCACACCCTACAGAAGGCCATTTCAGTATGCACCACAACTGACTAGTGTGGTAGCCAGTATGCATCGCACCTTGACCATGGAGCAATTTGTATGGTCCAGTTTTGGCTAGTTCTGAGTGTTTTTTCAAGTGTAACTTCTAGGAAATGATGTAATTAGTTGACCATGATCCTTTAGGATATGAAACAAAACTTTTAGGGACTAAAGAGCCCTTGGTTTATGGACATATGAGCTTGGGGTTGCAGTGCCCAAATATGTCTATAACACATAGATGCAGGAGAATTAATACACCCATTAAATCTCTAAAAAATCCTCGAGTGATAGAGGGATGCGATGATGGATAACTTTTCCCATATCCTTCGACAGCTACCCACAAGCTATGCATCTTCATCAAGTTGTCACTCTAGAGGTGCACTCCTTTTAAGGTACAAGTTAACTTCGATATTTCCATATTTGAAGGCCTGATAGGTGAAGACACCATAGATAAATGGTTAAATCTGTTGGAAGGATATTTTTCAGTGCATGACTTTTCCAATCGGGAAAAGATTACTTTTGCACTTCTCAAAGCTTCCCACATGTCAAGGACTGGTGGGAGACCTAATGTGAACAAAAGGAAGAGAGTGAACTGTCATTGTTTTCAGCCGCACCCACTTGGGGTTCTTTCCGAGACAACATAAGGAACAATATTACCCTTTCAGGATCTATGAAGATAAATAGATAAAGTGGAACACGCTACGACAGGGAAGTGTTATAGACATTTTTGTGCCCTGCAACCACAAGCATGAAATGTCCATAAACCAAGGGCTCCTAAGTCCCTAAAAGTGTTGTTCTAATCCCTAAAGCAACAAGGTCAACAGATTACAGCTTCTCCCAGAGGTTCTCCATGAGAAACTGCTCAGAATTGGTCAAAACAGGATCATTGCAGCTGCTCCACTGGCTAAGTGCGTTGCATCTCACCTAAATACACTGTGAGGGTGCGTTGCATTTCAAAAGTCCCTTCTGTGGGGTGCGATGGGCGGGAAATGACAAATGGCAGTGTCATTCCGCGAGGTGGAGAGGTAATGGAAGCTTCCAGAATCTTCTCCTGTGACACTTGCCTCAATGAATTCGACCAAGGATGAGTAAGAGGCCTTCAGTATCCAAGTGGAAGCAAGAACTATCAGAGAGAGGAAACTAATCAAATCACAAGCTGACTCATCCCCCTTACAGATATCTATATATGGATTCCTCATCCCAGAGATCCAGAGGCTGGAATTTTGCATATTGTAAGGAATTGCTGTTGGTTTCTAGAGACAAACATCAGATTGTTGGGTGATCTAAGCTTTGTTTGAGGTGAAGAGGGGCTTCTTTGCTGGGAGGTTGATGCTGGGTTGGAACAACAAGTTGTAACTCCTCCTGGATCTTTTCTTGTTTATCAATAAAAACTATTTGAGTTTTCCTCCATGCTTTTGTATCATTGATGCTTGTTACATTTGTATGGTCAATTTACATCTGATCCTAGATTGTTTATGAATATAGATCCATGTCTTTGTATAGTGCTATGATTCTGTGATCTTACAGGTACTTTGTGAAGCTGGGCGTGCAAGGGAGCAGGTAGCTGAGGACTATCAAAGAAGAGAGGGATCGAATCGAAGGATTAGCGCAAGACAGAGGTTGGTCTTTCTGTTCCTCTCTATCTATAATTCATAAAGGAAAAACAAAAGTAGTTTTTCTCTGTTTGTTTCTAAGGCAGCTGTCACACCTTAGTGGGATAGAGCAGTTCTATATAGAAACTTTTCCCTGTAACAGGAAGGGACGAAGATGTGCCAGAGCTTAAAAATAGTTTCCATACCCTTCGCATGAAGCTGGGTATCAAGGATACTAAGCGACATTTGGTGCTCAAGTACCACGACTATCTACACAAGTACATCCAGGACAAGATGGAGTTCCTAGACATTTCCTCGCTTAGCACAAAGTACTGGTACGCTGTCAAGATTGAGAAAAAGTTTAAACAAAAGAAGTGGAACTTTGGATCCATGAATCCAAATCAAGGGAAAGGCATCCCCAAACCACATAACAAAGGACCAATCCAAGGTAGGGCTACCGAGGATAGCTCGCTGAAGCTGTAAGCAAAGAACAACACCATGAAGACAAAGAAGGACACGCGAAAATGGTGTGAGTTCCATATGAGCTCCACTCACAATAAAAGTGAGTGCCAGGTCAAGCAATCACTAGTGGTCAAGATGAAGGCTTCTGAATTAGATGCATCTTACTACTCTGAATCGAAACCCGAAAAGCGAACTGACAAAGGGAAGAAGATCATTTATTTAGAGCCCAATGCCACCATGGCCACCACCAAGATCCAGAAGATTGAGCTTGAAGATCCAGAGGAAGGGGAACGCCTCTTACACTCACATATGTGGGTGAAGGGTTCTCCGCTGCAGTTCATTGTCGAAAGCGGGAGCCAAAAGAACCTCATTTCAGCAGAGGTGGTGAAGCAGTTGGTCTTGAAGACTATAACACATCCATAGTCATACACCATCGGGTGGCTTCACCAAGGACGAGATCTTCACATCATCCAGTAGTGTCGCCTTCCCTACAACATCAAGCCCTTCATGAATGAGATATTGTGTGATGTTCCTCCTCTTGAAGTTTGTGATGTATTATTAGGACAACCATATTTGTGGAAGCAAAATGTTGTATATGATTCTAGACCTCGCTCTATGACTATTACCTTGGCCAACAAGTTGTACAGGATACCGGAGATAGCCCCACCTACCGCCATCTCTCTGATCACTGCAAAAAAATGCAGTAAGATCATTTCCCATGCCAAGAAATTTGTTTTCCTTATGATTCGCCCTCAGGAAAAGAAGAAGGTCATGGCCACGGCTTCTAAGTAGGGCTCCTCTTCATAGCAACAACAAATGGACAAGGTTCTAGAGGAGTAAAAGGATATTTTTGCCTTTTCTACAGGGGTACCTCTACACTATAAGCTCAAGCACTCCATCGATCTGACCCTGGGTGTGCCGCTGCATAATGTGCCGATCTATCAACACTTTTTTCTAGAGAATGATGAGATCAGGAGGCAGATTTACGAACTATTGTAGAAAGGGCACATTAGACCAAGCTCATCACCTTGTGCGAGCCTGATTGTATTGGTATAGAAGAAGGATGGGACCTGAAGGCTCTGTATTGACTACCGAGCGTTGAACAAGATCATTGTCCGGAATAGGTACCCAATCTTGTGGATTGATGATCTTCTTGACCAGGTCAAGGGCGCCAAATATTTCAGCAATATTGACTTGAAGTTAGGTTATAACTAGGTGCCTATCGAACCTTCTGATGTGTGGAAGACTACTTTCAAATCCAAGGAGGGCCTTTTCGAATGGTTGGTCAAGTTGCCCAGATTGAAGAACGCCCCTGCAACCTTCATGAGACTAATGGATGACATCTTGCGACCCTTCACCAATGCATTCATAGTGGTGTATTTGGATGACATCTTAATCTTCAACCAGAGTTGGGATGAGAACCTCCACCATATTCGATAGGTCCTTCAAACCCTGTGACAACACAAGTTGTGTGCTAACTTGGAGAAATTCACTTTGGTCTATCCCAAGTTCAATATCTAGGGTAAATAATTGATGAGCAAGGTGTACATGTGGACCTATCCAAGATACAAGTCACTTGGGATTGGCGAGCCCCAACCACTCTAACAAAGCTCCGCAGTTGTTTGGGTCTTGCCAACTTCTACTATAGGTTTGTGTTGGCCTTCTCTCATATCACTTGGCCTTTAAGTCAAGTCACCAAAGGTGGAGCAAAAGAAAAGTTTTTTTGGTCTAAAACCCAACAACAAGCGTTCCCCGAGTTGAAGAATCACCTATGTTCTGGCCCAGTGCTCACATTACCATACTTGCAACAACCATTTGAGATTGATACAGATGCCTCTCACTATGCTACTGGTGCAGTTCTTACTCATCATAGGCATCCGCTGGCTTACCACAGTGAGACACTTTCAGACATAGTCAGAAAGTACCCAACTTACGACAAGGAAATGTATTCCAGTGTGCAGGCCTACCATCAATGGAAGGATTACATTTTGGGGAGGGAAACGGTCATCCACACAGACCACCGACCTCTATAGTTCATACAGACACAAGGGAAGTTGCAGAACGATCACCATAAAAAATGGTCCACCTATCTGCAACAGTTCCATTTGAACATTAAGTATAAGAAGGGAAGCATCAATAATGTCACTGATTGCCTTAGTCAACCACCGGTCATGGCGCTGATCACTATGCACGACTCCTGTGGGCACGAGACATCGGGGTGGCCGCAACTGTACAAGAGTGATCCAGAATTCAGCAGCACATACTAGACACTCCTGGAAGGGAAGCAAGTTCCAAGTTTTCACCTTCAGGATGCATTGTTATGCCACCTGGGACAAATCTGTGCTCCTTCAAGAGAGCGTGCCAAGATTATTTGTGAGGCACACTACTGTTTGGTCGCTAAACATTTTGAAGTAGAGAAAACATTGGTGGTATTGCAAAAGTATTTTTATTGGCCAAAACTTTTTCAGGATGTTGGGAAGTACAATAATTCTTGCACCGCCTGCGCCATTTCCTAACCAAGCATTAAGAAGCAAGGCCTGTATACTCATCTACCTACTCCCAGTTGACCTTGGGAATATGTCTCTGTGGATTAGATGTTGGGCCTTCCTTCTACTAAGCACAACAATGATTGCATTTTCATGGTTGTCGACATATTCTCTAAGATGGCCATTATGGTAGCCTGGAAGAAGAATATCGCAGGAGAGGCCACTACTAAGCTCTTCTTTAAGAAAGTGTGGGTACACTTTGGGATCCCACAGTCCATTGTCTCAAATTGGGACAACAGATTCTTGAGTGCATTTTGGTCAAGTCTCTGGTCAATGATGGATACAAAACTTACTAATTCCATGGTTTTCCATCCCCAAATTGATGGCCAAATAGAGGTTGTCAACAGGATGATCGTACACATTCTACGCATGTACAACTTGAAGCATCCATGCACATGGGATGAAAGCCTCTCCTATCTCTAGAATAGCTACAACAGAGCTCTTCACAGCTCAACGAGCCACAACCCCTTTCATATAGGGCTGGGATTTCAACCATTATGTTCCATTGATGTGACCATACCATTTGCAGCTACTCAGGCAGATTCGGTTCATGTCCAATCCGAAGCTGACAGGGCTAACAACTTCATTGAGCACATCCAATACATCCGTTAGCAGGTCCACGATATATTGGACAGAGCCAATGCTACATACAAGTAGCGCCATGATCAGAACTAGGTGTCATACAAGTTCCAGGTGGGTGACAAAGTTTGGCTACATTTATAGAAGGCGCATCTCACTGGAACCCATCGCAAACTTCGCCTGCTCCGATATGCTCCATACACCATCACCAAGGTTGTAGGGGACAATGCCTTTGAGCTTAGAATGCCACCATTCCTTGGTCTGCACCTAGTGTTTAATGTAGACTGCCTTCGTCCATACTTTCCAACATTGTTGGAACCATTTGCTGTTGCAGAACAACTCACACCAACCAAGATAAACCCAGACTGCATGGAACATGCCACCATTGATCAGGTCATGGACACATAAATCAAGAACACTAGTTAACGGAAGATCCAACTATATTGAGTTATCAAATTTGGCTGACTCTGTCACCAAGGCAAGTGGCTCACCAGGGACCAAGTTCGGTAGAGGTTTCCCCATATCATGTAGGCACTCAACGCAATGGGGATCATTACTTCCTAATGGGGGAGGAATGATTCAGGTGGATATTGGTGGCCACCTGCCTATTCCACTTGGACCCCCAACACTATCTCTTTCAGTTTTTCATTTTCCTTAATTGTAGCACAGTTTACTATTTTGGCAGTTTTTCGGGTCCTAAACTTTTGGAGCCGTTTTGAGGCCCTAAATGACGTTTTTAGGGAAATGGAGAGACTAAAAACATCCAAATCCTATTTACTAAGACATTTTTAGCCTTCTCTTTAATATCTTCAAAATAAGGTATTATGATAGCCAAACGGAGATCGTATGCAAAAGTTATGACCCCGGGAAGTTGATGTAGCAATTTACCCAAACGAAGCCCACAATTTTTGTGCTTCATATTTGAGGGTTAGGTTTTTCGATGTTTAGGGTTTTCCGTTGTTTCTCAATAATAAATAGGCCTTTAAACCTCATTGTAACACAGTTCAAAGGCATGTAGCCGCCACATCTCTTCTCAGAGATAAGCTATCATCGCCTGAGCTAGTCGTATTGCCATTTTGTTTGTAAGCATATTTCAACATTTGATATTAATGAAATGAAGGATTATTTCTACTGCATCTTTGTATTTATGGTATATTTGTAATTTGTTGTGTTCTTGTTTAAATTTGGATCAGTGGTATTAGAGCGGTCTACACTTTCTCTCTTTTTCTTTGCATGTCCCCAATGAGGTTGGGATATAATGAGTTAGGGCTCGCTTTGGTTGAGCCTTTGCAAGATCAACCTCGCAAATCCTAACGAACTCCCATGGTAGAAGAAAAGAAAGATGAGGGGGCAGGAGATCCTTTCAAAAAAATTCTCGAGGAAGTCCTCGAGCGACAGAGGGACACGATGATGGATAACGTTTCCCAGATCCTTCGACAACTACCCACAGGTGATGCATCTTCATACAACAGTCACTCTGGAGGCACCAATCATTTTAAGGTACAAGTTAACTTCGATATTGCCATATTTGAAGTCCTGATAGATGCAGACGCCGTAGATAAATGGTTAAATCTATTGGAAGGATATTTTTCATTGCATGACTTTCCAATCGGGAAAAGATTACTATTGCACTTCTCAAAGTCGCCCCACACGTCAAGGACTGGTGGGAAACCTACTATGAACAAAAGGACAAGAGTGAACCATTGTTTTTTTCAGCCGCACCCACTTGGGATTCTTTCCAAGACACCATCAAGGAACAATATTTCCCTTTAGGGGGATATGAAGATAAATACATAAAGTGGACCACGCTACGGCAGGGAAGGGACCAAGATGTGCCGAAGTTCACAAATATTTTCCATACCCTTCGCACGAAGTTGGGTATCAAGGACTGAGTAGCATTTGGCACTCAAGTACCGTGACTGTCTACACAAGTAAAACTAGGATGAGATGGAGTTCTTGGACATTTCCTCGCTCGGCACAGAATACCGGTACACTGTCATGATTGAGCAAAAGTTTAAACAGAAGAAGAGGGACTTTGGATCCGCGAATCCAAAGCAAGGAAAATGGGCCCCCAAATCACATAACAAAGGACCAAGCCAAGGCAGGGCTAATCAGAACAACCCACCGAAGCTGCAAGAAAATAATAACACCATGAAGACAAAGAAAAACATGGGAAAATGGTGTGAGTTCCATAAGAGCTCCACTCACAATACAAGTGAGTACCAGGCCAAGCAGTGACTAGCGGTCAAACTGAAGGCTTCTCATTCAGATGCATGTTCCAACTTTGAATCAGAACCTGATAAGGGAACTGACAAAGGGAAGATGATCATTGATGCGGAGCCCAGTGCCACCATGGCCACCACCAAAATCTAGAATATTGAAACTAAAGATCTAAAGGAGGGGGAACGCCTCTTCCACTCACAGATGTGGGTGAAGGGTTCTCCTCTGCAGTTCATTGTCGATAGTGGGAGCCAAAATAACCTCATTTCAACAGAGTTCATGAACCGACTGGGCCTAAAGACTAAATCACATCCTCAACCGTACACCATAGTGTGGCTTCACTAAGGGCAAGATCTTTGCATCAACCAACAATGCTGCCTTCCCTACAGCATCAAGCCCTTCATGGATGAGATACTGTGTGATGTTTCTCCTCTTGAAGTTTGCAATGTATTGTTAGGACAACCATACTTGTGGAAGCGACATGATATATATGAGTCTAGACCTCACTCTGTGATTATTACCTTGGCCAACAAGTTGTACAGGATACCGGAGGTAGCCCCGCCTACCGCCATCTCTTTGATCACTGTAAAGCAATGCAGTAAGATCATTTCCTAGATGAGGAAATTTGTTTTCCATATGATTCACCATCAGGGAAAGAAGAAGGTCGTGGCCACAACTTTCAGGTAGGGCTCCTCTGCACAGCAACAATAGATGGACAAGGTTGTGGAGGAGTACAAGGATATTTTCGCGTCACCTATAGGGGTACCTCTACACTGTCAGGTCAAGCACTCCATCGATTTGACCCAGGGTGTGCCACTGCCCAATGGGCTGATCTATCGACGCTCTGTTCTAAAGAACGATGATATCAGGAGGCAGATTCAGGAAATATTGCAGAAAGGGAACTTCAAGTCGAGCTCATCACCCTGTGGGAGCCTAATTGCATTGGTACAGAAGAAGGATGGGACCTAGAGGATCTGTATTGACCACTGAGCGTTGAACAAGATCACTGTCTGGAATAGGTACCCAATCCCATGAATTGATGACCTTCTTGACTAGCTAAAGGGGGCCAAATATTTCAGCAAGATTGACTTGAAGTCATGTTATCACTAGGTGCCTATCAAACCCTCTGATGTATGGAAGACTTCCTTCAAATCCAAGGAGGGCCTTTTTGAATGGTTGGTCATGCCGTTCGGATTGACGAATGCCCCTGCAACCTTCATGAGACTGATGGATGACATCTTGCAACCCTTCACCAATGCATTTGTGGTGGTGTATTTGGATGGCATCTTGATCTTTAGCCAGAATTGGGATGAGCACCTCCACCATATTTGACAGGTCCTTCAAACCTCGTGACAACACAAGTTGTGTGTTAACTTGGAGAAATGCAACTTTGGCCTGACCCAGGTTCAACATCTAGGGTACATAATTGATTAGCAGGGTGTACATGTGGACCCATCCAAGATACAAGTTATTCGAGATTGGCCAGCCTTGACTTCTCTAACAGATCTCCGCAGCTTTTTGGGTCTTTCCAACTTCTACCATAGGTTCATGTTGCGGTTCTCTCTTACCACTTGGCCTTTAAGTCAAGTCACCAAGGGCAGAGCAAAAGCAAAGTTTTTTTGGTTTCAAACTCAACAACAAGTGTTCTCCAAGTTGAAAAATCACCTATGTTCTGCACCCATTAGGGGAATTTCGAGGTCTAAAATGGGCCTTGTAAGGAAATTATAAAATAATAGTGGAAATAATAAAATATGATTAGAATACATCATCAAATTTTAGAGGGAAAAAGGAAAAAACTATTTTTCAACTTGTATTTTCAACTTATCTCCCTATGTGTTTACTCAAAATTCGAGCGAAAACACTCGGTGGATGCAAAATTTGATTTCTCATCCAAGGATTACCCATGTTGCATAATTTGGATGGACTATAATATATGAAAAATGAGAAATACATGAAAAACATGATTGCAATCACGTTTTTTCATGTATTTCTCATTTTTCTTATAGGAGAGTTCATCGAAAGTATCCAACATGTGCACTCCTTGGATGAGGAATTAAATTTTGCATCCAATGAGTACCCCCACTCAAAATTTGAGAAAAACCTTAGGGAGATAAGTTGAAAATGCGAGTTAAAAAAGTAGTTTTATTATTTTATTATTTTTTAATCTTTTTACATTTTTACTCCAAAAATGGTGAATCATCCCCCATGGTTGACATCATCATCTAGAATCCTATTGGTTCTTATAAAGTTTATTTTGGTTGTACATATTTCTTAGGAGGCCCATTTTAGACCTCAAAATTCCCCTAATGAGTGCTCACATTACCAGACCTACAATAACCATTTAAGATTGAGACAAATGCCTCTGACTATGTTACTGGTGCAGTTCTTACTCAGCATGGGCATTCATTGGCTTACCACGGTGAGAAACTTTCAGACACAGTTCAAAAGTACACCACTTACGACAAAGAAATGTATTCCATTGTGTAGGCCTGCTGTCAATGTAAGCATTACATTCTAGGGAAGGAAGCGGTCATCCACATAGACCACCAACCTCTACACTTCATACAGACACAAGGGAAGTTGCAGAATGATTGCCATCAGAAATGGTCCACCAACCTGCAATAGTTCCATTGAACATTAAGTATAATAAGGGAAGCAGCAATAATGTCGTTGATTGCCTCAGCAAACAACTGGTCATGGTGCTGATCACTATGCTCAACTCCTGTGGGCACGAGACGTCGAGGTGGCTACATCTTTACAAAGTGATCCAGAATGCAATAGCACATACCATAAACTCCTCGAAGGGAATAAAGTTCCAATTTTTCACCTTCAGGATGCATTGTTATGCCACTTGGGACACATTTGTGTTCCTTCAAGCGAGTGTTCCAAGATGATTTGGGAGACGCACTACAGTCTGGTTGCTAGACATTTCGTACTAGAGAAAACAGTGGCGATATTGCAGAAGTTTTTTTATTGGCCAAAAATTCGTCAGGATGTTGGGAAGTACATTAGATCCTGCATCACCTGCACCATTGAAAAACAAACCATCAATAAGCAAGGTCTTTATAATCTACCTACTCCTAGTCGTCCTTGGGAATCTGTCTCCATGGATTACATGTTGGGCCTTCCTTCTACTAAGCACAACAACGATTTCATTTTCATGGTCGTCGACAGACTCTCTAAGATGGCCACTATGGCGGCCTGCAAGAAGAGTATCACAGTAGAGGCCAGTGCTAAGATCTTCTTTGAGAAAGTGTGGGTACACTTTGGGATCCCACAGTCCATTGTCTTAGATCCGGATAGTAGATTATTTAGTGCATTTTGGTCAAGTCATTGGTTGATGCTGGATACAAAACTTACTAAGTCCATGACTTTCCATCCCCAAACTGGTGGCCAAACAGAGGTTGTCAATAGGATGATCGTACACATTATATGCATGTACAACTTGAAGCATCCACACACATGGGATGAGAGCCTCCCATATGTCCAACACAGCTACAAGATATCTCTCCGTAGCTCAATGGACCACAATCCGTTTCAGGTAGGGCTAGGCTTTTAGCCACCATGTCCCATTGATGTGGCCATACCATTTGCAGCTACTCAGGTAGATTCAACTCATGTCCAGTTTGAAGTTGACAGGGCTAGCGACTTCATTAAGCGCATCCAATACATCTGCCAACAGGTCTATGATATATTGTACAGAGCCAATGCTAAGTACAAGCAACACCATGATCAACACTAGGTGTCGCACAAGTTCCAGGTGGGCGAAAAAGTTTGGCTACATTTATAGAAGAAGCATCTCATTGGACCCCATCGCAAGCTTTGTGCACTCTCATATGGGCCATACACCATCTCCAAGGCTATAGGCGACAATTCCTTCAAGCTTAGCATTCCACTGTTCCTTGGTTTGCACCTAGTGTTTAATGTAGACCGCCTTCGGCCATACTTTCCACCATTGCAAAACAACTCACACAAACTGAACTAAACCCAGATCACATAGAATAGGCTACCACTAATTGGATCATGGACACATAGATCAAGACCACTCACCCACAGAAGATCCAACTATATCGGGTTGTCAAAGCTGTCCAACTCCTTCACCAAGACAAGTGGCTCACCAGGGACCAAGTTCAGCAAAAGTTTCCTGTTATGAAACCAGCTCAAGAAAAGATAGAAAAGATAAATCCACGCCTTAGAATTCAGCCTCTTCGAGGGGGCAACCTCCTTTACATTACATAAATGAACAATTCTTGGATGATACAAATGACAAAACCTCCTTTCTATATATAGGAGTCTAAGGAGTCACAATATAATCCAGCCGACCTAACAATAATAATATAAAGCCACAAAAATAACAATAGAGGGATTCTATGGGGCAAAGAAATAACAATATGGGGGTAATAGGGGCACAACAATATAAATAGGGGGTATAACTACAATAGTAATGGGGTAATCACTAGTATTATAGGGACCCAACATGCCCCTCTCCTTCAAAAAAGTGTTGTCCTCAACGCTTGAGCAGTTCTGGATACTTCTGCATAAAATTCTCATCCTCCCATGTGGAATCTTCAGCGGATAAGTTCTTCCACTTGATAAGATACTCTGAAATTGATCGATTTCGTAGCTGTCGAGTTCTTGTTTCTGTGATTGCTTCCGGTTCCAATATAATTTTTCCTTCCTCGTCAAGTTCTGGCAATATTGTTTGAATTGGGAGCTTGTCACCTATAACCTTCTTTAAACATGAAACATGGAAAACTGGGTGCAATCGAGAAGCTGCAGGAAGCTCCAATTTGTATGCCATAGTACCAATCTTTTCCAACACCTTGTACAGACCATAATACTTTGGTGATAATTTATTATCCTTCTTAGCTTGCTTTAGGGACATTTGCTTATATGGTTGTAGCCGTAGGAATACCCAATCACCTACATCAAAACTTCTTTCACTGCGATGTTGATTTGCCTGTTGTTTCATTCTATTTTGTGCCAACACGAGGTTATCCTTTAAGAGTTGGAGGACTTGTTGTTGATGTTCGATGTGATGTTCCACTACTTGAACCTTAGAATTTTCTCTTAAATATGATGTGATGGATGGTGGTTGATACCCATAAAGTGCCATAAATGGGGTCATTTTTGTTGCTGTATGGAAGGAAGTGTTATACCACCATTCAGCTAGAGGCAACCATTTGACCCATTGTGTCTGTTTATCAGATACAAAGCAACGAAGATATCCTTCCAAACATTTGTTTACTATCTCAGTTTGCCCATCAGATTGAGGATGATAAGATGAGCTATGAGCTAACTGAGTACCAAGACAAGAAAATAATTCTGTCCAAAAATTTCCAGTGAAAATGGGATCTCTGTCACTTACAATAATCTTTGGGTTTCCATGTAGCTTTTGAACTGTTTCCATAAATGCAGTAGAAACTGTACTGGCTTTAAATGGATGTGATAATGCACAAAAGTGTGCATACTTGGTAAGTCTGTCAACTACCACCATGATGACACTCTTTCCCTCAGACTTGGGTAAACCTGTGATAAAATCCATTGAAACCTCCTCCCAACGTTGGCTTGGAATGGATAAAGGTTGTAATAGACCTGGTGTCTTAATTGTTTCAACTTTATTTTGCTGGCAAACCAAACATTCCGCCACAAAATTTTGAATATCTGATTTAAGGCCATCCCAAAAAAATTCCTTCTTAACCCTGTGGTAAGTTTTTAAAAATCCTGAGTGCCCTCCTAAGGGAGAAGTGTGCAATTCCATAAGAATCTTTTGTTTTAGCTGGGAATTCTTACAGAGGTATAAGCGATCTTTGTACCATAACGAATCATTTTGCCAGCTAAATGTATCAGAAGTACTGGAATCTTGTTGTAGCTTTTGAATAAGTGCCCACACTTCTTCGTCATTCTTCCATTCCTCCCTTGCTTCGTTTATCCAATCTGGTTGGATAATAGAAATGGCACACAACAATGCTTCCACATCCTCATCCTTTCTTGAGAGTGCATCTGCCACCACATTTTGCTTCCCTTTTTTGTAGATGATTTCAAAGTCATAACCCAACATCTTTGTGACCCACTTTTGTTGCTCTTCAGAGGATAATCTTTGTTCTAAAAAGTATTTAAGGCTATCATGATCCGTTTTTACCTTGAAGTGTCTTCCCATTAGGTAGGGTCGCCATTTCTTAAGTGCATGGAGTATTGCCAACATTTCCTTCTCATAAATAGCTTTGTTTAAAAACTTTCCCTTGATTGGACGACTTTCAAAAGCAATGGGTCTTTCATCTTGCATTAGAACAACACCAATTCCATTTCCTGAAGCATCACATTCCACAATAAAGGTTTTTGTGAAGTCCGGTGTAGCTAAGACCGGTGCTTGGCACATTGCCTCTTTAAGATGTTCAAAGGCCTTTGTTGCTTCCGAAGTCCATGAAAATGAATCTTTCTTCAATAATGTTGTTAGAGGTGCTGCTATTCTCCCATAATTCTTAACAAACTTGCGATAATACCCTGTCAACCCAAGAAATCCTCGCAGATGCTTTATGGATGTGGGGATTTTCCATTCCTTAATGGCTTTAATTTTGCTAGGGTCTACCTTAACTCCTTCATGAGATACAATATGACCCAAATATTCCACCTCCTGGACTCCAAAGAAACATTTGGATCTTTTTGCATATAATTGTTTCTCCTCCAATAGTTGTAGCACCCTGTCAACATGTTCAACATGATCCTTCCAAGACTTGCTGTAGATTAGTATATCATCAAAAAATACTAACACAAATTTTCTAAGGAATGGTTTGAAAATTGAATTCATCAAACCTTGAAATGTTGAAGGTGCATTGGTAAGGCCAAAAGGCATGACCAAAAATTCATAATGACCCTCATGAGTTCTAAATGCTGTTTTCGGAATGTCTTCAATCTTCATTCTGATTTGATGATATCCCGAACGAAGATCCAACTTGGTGAAGTAAATTGATCCATGCAATTCATCCAGTAATTCATCAATAACAGGAATGGGGAACTTATCTTTAATAGTGAGCTTGTTGAGCTCCCTATAATCTGGACACATGCGCCATGATCCATCCTTCTTGTGCACCAATACTACTGGAGCTGAGAAAGAACTTTGACTCGGTTGAATTATACCAGCCTCTAGCATTTCTGCAACCATACGTTCAATTTCACTTTTTTGGACATATGGATATCTGTACGGCCTGATGTTTGGAGGAACACTTCCTGGAATCAGATGAATAGCATGATCATGATCACGCATAGGTGGGAGACCTTTGGGAGTCTCAAATACCTTGGAATGATTGTCCAGGACTTTTTGGAGATCTGGAGAAATAGATGATTCCAATGTGGAAACATCTAGCGAACATAATTGTGCAATTACACCTCTTTGCTCCTTTTTTAGAAGCTTTGTCATGCCATTAGAGCTGATTATCTTTCCTGGTTTCCCTGCAATACCCCTTAATTCAACTTCCTTTCCTTCCACAGAAAATTTCATGAAAAGTTCTTGAAAATTAAAAGCTATTGTACCCAAGGATTGTAGCCATTGGACTCCTAGTACAACATCAGCACCTCCCATTGGAATGGAAAGCATTGGGCTAGTCAATACATATTCTCCCATGGATAGCTTGATATTATGGCACTTTCCAGAACAATTTATTGTTCCTCCATTTGCAATCATCACTTGACACTCTGGTGCTGGATATAGGAAGCAATTCAATTCTTTTGCTACCCTACAATGAATAAAATTGTGGGTGCTTCCTGAATCAATCAACACTATTACCTTTTTCTTCTTGATTTGTCCTTCTATCTTGATGGTTTGAGGAGTGGTAATTCCCGCCAATGCATTACAAGATATGGTCGGATTTATTTGTTCTTCATCTAGGCTTTGTTCCTGGAATATATCCTCTTCTTTTGACCTTTCTTGCTCCTTTTCTTCTTCCTCTTCACAATCTATGTAGAATAATTTCTTCTCAGCACACTTATGACCTTTTGTGTATTTGCTATCACAATTGTAACAAAGCCCTTTTGCTCTTTTTTCTTCCAATTGTTGTGGTGTCAACCTTGTAGGTTGTGGAAGACTATGGGCAACAACACTTCCGTCTTTATAGTTGTGAATGGTATGCTTCCTAGTTGCCATAATTTTGCTTTCCATTTTTCTTGCTAACCTGAATGCCTTCTCTAATGAATCAGGTTCCCAAAGGCGCACATCATGTTGGATATTATCCTTTAAAGACCCTATGAACACATCAATCCTATGCTCCTCTGGAATATCTTTTACCCTTATGTTCAATTTTTGGAACTCCTCAATGTGCTCCATTATTGAACCCTTTTGTTTGAGACTTATCAATTGGCTAAAAAAAGTGTTGCTTTTTGTATCCTCATAATGTGCTATCAATTCTTCCGTAAAAATTGCCCAAGTGATAAATTGTTTACGAGAACAAAGCCATTGATACCATACAAACTGATTTGGTTCCAAATATAAAGTTGCCATACGTACCTTTTGTGTGTTTTGCACATTATTGAGATCGAAGAATTGCTCCATCTGTAATATCCATGTGGCAGGATCCTTGCCATCAAACTTCCTCATATCGATTTTTGGAACATGGTGAGTCTTCGATCCAACATTAGAGTCTATGGAATCATGATTAACATTTCTTTTATTCTCATCATGAGTTTCCTTTACTACCTTTTCACCATTAGTGACCCTTTCTTGTAGCAACTTCTTCAATTCATCCATCTTATCATCCATGCCATCAATTTTAGCGTCCATGCCATCCATCTTGGCTTCCATGCCCTTTATCTTAGATTCCACGCCATTTACCTTAGCTTTTGTTAGCTTTTGTGAGCGTGACATTTGTTGCACTTGTTCTTGTAATTTTGATATGTCATGTAGCATTTCTTCCTCTTCTTCATGAGTCATGCTAGAGCTTTCAGGTTCCTTACTAGGTGTTTGCATTTTCTTTCCTCGGGGCATCAGTTACCGATAAAAATGTTTTACTATGCCCTTTGAATTCCGTTAAACCAAGCTTACACAAAAATTAAAAAAAAACTACACACCTTTTTTCACTTTATAGAAGCCTGATATTGAATCTGATGTATCTCTGTAATTTCGGATCATCCAATTCTGAAAATGCTACCTACAGTCGCCTTCTGCGTCCTCTTTCCAATGCCACAAGTCTGAGCCAAATTGGATTCTCCAAGGAAGAGTTATGTGAAATCTCCCACAGTGACTTGCTTTTAGACTGGTTCAATAGAGCGAACTTGTACGACGTGCTACGAGTCACTGTTTCAACCTTTGAATCTGAAACACACATACAAGAAACTACAGTCCGTCCTCTTTCTGTACCTTATTACAAAATTTCAATCCGATCCTCAGAGAGAGAGAGTTATGACGATTTTCCCCAGGTCACCTGTTTTGAATGTAATTCAGGAGTCTGCAAAAAGGCCAACTTCCTCAGATCATATCTCCGAAAATATCGTGAGAAAAGCTCTGAAATTTGGATCCAAGGTTTAGCGCAATTCTTCTCAAATGGGTTTTTTTTGCAACTTCTGAAACGTCACAGAAAAAAAGTTATAGCGAAATTTCCACGATGACCTGTTTGGAGCAGCGAAACCCTAGAATCCAAAGCTCTGATACCAAATGTTATGAAACCAGCTCAAGAAAAGATAGAAAAGATAAATCCACGCCTTAGAATTCAGCCTCTTCGAGGGGGAAACCTCCTTTACATTACATAAATGAACAATTCTTGGATGATACAAATGACAAAACCTCCTTTCTATATATAGGAGTCTAAGGAGTCACAATATAATCCAGCCGACCTAACAATAATAATATAAAGCCACAAAAATAACAATAGAGGGATTCTATGGGGCACAGAAATAACAATATGGGGGTAATAGGGGCACAACAATATAAATAGGGGGTATAACTACAATAGTAATGGGGTAATCACTAGTATTATAGGGACCCAACATTTCCCCATATCACGGAGGCACTTAATGCAATGGGGACCATTGCTTCCTAAGGGAGGAGGAATGATCTAGGTGGATATTGGTGGCCACCCGCCTATTCTACTTGGACCCCCAACACTGTCTCTTTCAATTTTTTGGTTTCCTTAATTGTAGCATAGTTTACTAATTTTGGCAGTTTTTCGGGTTCTAAACTTCTAGAGCCGTTTTGAGGCCCTAAAGAACTTCTGAAATCCTTTTAAGGTACAAGTTAACTTCGATATTCCCATATTTGAAGCGTTGATAAATGTAGACAACATAGATAAATGGTTAAATCTGTTGGAAGGATATTTTTCAATGCATCACTTTTCCAATCAAAAAAATATTACTTTTTCACTTCTCAAAGCTGCCCCACGTGTCAAGGACTGGTGGGAAACCTACTATGAACAAAAGAATGAGAGTGAGTCGTCGTTGCTTTCAGTCGTACCCACTTGGGGTTCTTTCTAAGATTCCATCAAGGAACAATATTACCCTTTCAGGAGCTATGAATAGAAATACATAAAGTGGACCACACTACGGCAGGGAAGGGACCAAGATGTGCCAGAGTTCACAAATATTTTCCATACCCTTCATACGAAGCTAGGTCTCGAGGATACTGAGTGGAATTTGGTGCTCAAGTACTAGAACTATCTACACAAGTACATCTAAGATGAGATGGAGTTCCTAGACATTTCCTCGCTCAGCACGATGTACCGGTATGCTATCAAGATTGAGCAGATGTTCAAACAAAAGAAGCGGGACTTTGGATTCACGAATCCAAAGTGTTGGGCATGGAATCCCCCCAAGGCATGTTTTGGGGCTCAAAGCCCAAGTTTTTACTTAATCTTGTTGTAAAGACTCCGTGAATTATGGGTGCGGAGCGTGAAATGTATGATAGAGTCACAGGGTTGTCCGCCCTACTCTTGTAATGTAATGTTGGCCCACCCATGGTCTGCGGACTATGGGATTGTATAAATAGAGCAAGGATTTAAGTGTAAAAGAAAGGGAAGGAAGAAATAGATAGCAAAGTAGAAGCGAGGAGAAAGAGTCTAAGTGTTGAAGTGTGTCTTGGGTCGTAGGGTAGGAGAAGACTCTGCAGCTGAGTGCGCATAGGCCTAGTAGTCCGCAGATGAGTGCACGGACCCCTGCAACTGAGTGCACAGGGTGGAGTCGAGTCTGTAACCAAGGAAGAAAATAATAAAGATAATTTCTATATTAATTTTGTGTATCTGTTCTTGGGTTATTACATGTTTGATATAAATTGCAAATATACTTTTTCCTTACTCTGTGCACTTGTATGAATGATTTATATTGCTAAGTATACTTAAACGCTTACATGTAGGCTAAGTTAATCAACTAACAGTAGAATACTAGACAAGGCTTGCGTAATAACAACATTCAGCCCCCGAGTAGGGTTGCACAAAGGCAACATCTCAAGCTGCGAGGTACGAGTAAGTGCACGTAGCGATGTGCACGCAGGGTCGAACCGCATACCACTTGAACTCATCAGACATCTCTAGGGTGCGAAAACCTGGTTCTAGCACCCTCCCATACTACTTCAGGTGAGACCTCAGTCCACGCTCCACGGACTGTTGCTGAAAGGGCCAGTAGTACCGGGATTTATTTGGCTAAATCACCTCTGAACCTGGGTCAGACCGCAACAAGCCAACAAATGGTTCTGTTGCTAGGACCAGGATCTACATAAGAGATGTCTGATGTCGTGTCACTGGAATCCGACAAAGAAATAAATTGAAGAGTGGCTGGACAGAAAGATTCACGAGTTCGTGGCGCAGGAGAATAGGAATCTGCGAGTATCAAAGGAACAATGGTTAGAGCGCTTCTTATATACGGAAATCCATGAAATTTTCTTTGCATCCTTCCCCTCTAAGTTGTATGAGTGGATCACGAAGCTAGTAGACAGTCAAGGAAGGTGTAGGCTCAACAAACCTATTGTGTGGATTCCAGGGTTGGTGTGCAGAATAGAAGCATCAGAAGGTAAGATCACACACGCTGTGGACCATTGGCTCGATCGAATTATAGGAGGGTTTATCACCGAGTTCGTGGTAGATAATTTAGTAAGCTACAACGAGGTGGAACAACGCTTCCTCAAAGGACCATGAGGTAAGCATGTTAAATATTTGAACACTTGGATTAAAATGCTACTGTGTGAAAGGAAAATTATGCGAATAAATTGTGTTTGGGGCTATGCGAAGTGGTAGGATCTATAGAAACGAAGGTAGCACAGAGATAGAAACTAGCCCCTTGATTTTTTTCTCAGCAAGAAAGTGAGGAAGAGCTCGTGAAGGTTTCACCAAGAAGTGCGATCAGTCTTATAAGGCAATGAAATCAGCGCATACCACCCCCACCTACACCACCACCAATTTCACCATCTTCACCCCCATCTTTGCCCACACCACCTCTGCCACCACCACAGTTCAATATGGCGAGCACAAAAAAGTTGTCAGTGTTCAAATGAGTAGGGAACAAGGATCCAGACCAATTTTGGTTCATGGTAAAGGCTATATGGGAAGCACAAGGAGTCATGGATGACAACATAAAGAAGGCAATGCTGGTAAGTACGTTGCAGGATCACGCATTGATGTGGTACATTAAGAATTCTAATGCCAATCCAAACACAGGGATCACATATATCCAAGCTGTGCTAAATAGGGAATTTAGCAGGCCAAAATCAGAGACACAGTCGATTATCGGGTTTAAGGAAATCGCGATGCTTCCAGGTGAGACCCCCTAGGAGCTAGATTAGAGACTGAAGGGTATGATTCACAAAGCCAACATGACCTTGACGGATGGGCAGCATCGTGCATGGTTTGTAGCGTCACTAATGCCGCATTTAAGGACAACGCTATCACAGCAGAAGTTATCCATCCAGGCCAAAGCTTTGGAGATCGCAATGAGACTACATGAGACCCAATACAAGATCCTAGCCTGGGAGTCCAACAAATCCATGCGCAGCTGAAAAACTTGTGTCTGGAGATGTTGAGTTTGAAACAGGGCATGACAACTCACCTAGAGGCGTGCGAGGAGGTATGGTGCATAAAGTGCAAAGGCCAGGGACATGACAAGGACCATTGTCCAGTCTTCACGAACTACCTGGTGGGAGGAGGGCCGATGCCATTGATACCAAAGGCACAATCAAGAGCAAGTGCAGTGCCTACATTATGGTGCATGATTTGTCAAAAAGGAGGGAAGCATGCTAGAGATAACTGCCACCTATTAGAAAAGTATATGCAGATGTCCCAACAGTTGTTCTGTAACTTTTGCAGGTCAGTAGGCCATGATGAGCGCACCTGTAGAAGTTATGAACTGATGATGGATCAAACTTTTACCTACAAAGTTCAGACTGAAACACAAGCTCTCGATCAAAATACAGGGATGACACGCAATAGATTTCATGGGTGCATACGAGGTCGAGATGGAATGGGACCAAGAAGGGGGTGGACAGTTGATTGGTTACAATTGCGGAGGGCCAGGGCATTATGCCCGCGATTGTACAAATCCAACAAGAGAATCATGTTTATATTGAACCCAGTTTGATCATGGGACAGAGGACTACCCTACACTGATAGTGAGGTTGTGCGATAAAGCAACACTCCAACCTCCCCTGACTCAGAACTTGCAAATGATGAGGTCTGAGCTGTGTAAAGAGGACCCGATTGTAAACTTCGTGCTTTGAAGCAGTATCACAATAGGAGATGACAAGGGAAAGTAGGCCGAAGAGAGTGTCTGGGTTTGCAAGGCTCCAACAAAGGAACCAGAGTTCGATTTGAAGCGCGCAAACGAGACATTCATGGAAGCTAAGAAGAGCGTCACAGAGTCCTCCACTTCAGGTATTAAAGACATAATACAACCGGAGACGGACCCATCAATGCTCATTACCTTTCTGGAGACATGCATGAAGTTGCTGTGCAACAACAAGGCTATGAAGGGACTGCAAGAAATCATCACTAACTACACTGGGTCAGGAGAACCGCGCGTAGTCCAGAAGCTTGGGAAGCACACAACGCAAACAGGAAGGGAGATGAGATTGACTTCGCAAATCGGGGAATATCAAATGGATCAAGTGATTCTGGATCTAGGATCGGACGCAAACATCCTGCCGAAGTAGATATGGGAATGCATGGGCAGGCCCGCATTGCAATGGTCTCCTATTCAATTGAAAATGGCAAACGAAAAAAGGATCCCACAAATGGGAAGACTGCAAGGAATAATCGTAGATATCGAAGGTGTGAGCGCGCTTGAAAATTTCGAAGTGATAGAGATTTTCGATGACAACAATCCCTTTCCCGCGCTACTAGGAATAGATTGGGCCACTAACATGAATGGAGTGATAAATCTAAAAAAGCACAAGATGATTTGTGAGAAAAAATCACTATGCGTAGTGGTACCTTTAAACCCTGCATAAGGATCACGCTACACAGAGCCAGTGCGTGACGACGATATAGACTGTATGTACAAGATAACCGCTCGGGAGAAGGACTGGGTGAATCCAACAACAGATGGCAGGATTTCATGGGAGTGTGAAAGCTCCTGCACGTTAGATTCAGACGAGGAAATAGAAAAATGGCAGAACTGGTTACATGAGGTAACCACGCTAAATTACAACATGATGGTAAGATCATTGCGCTGCATGACAACAGAGGTAAGATATTTTCCTATGTATGACAGGTTGAGTGAGGTGGATGATTTCTTGAAAAAGTTTGAAAGAGAAGTACCGAAACAATAGTGTTTGGAGGCTCTAAAATGGGCACTGTGCACTATGCCCTCAAGCTGGTGGGGTACGCACCAATGGAATTTTAAGGACTAGCATGAATGTAGAAGTATGTTGCTCATATGGTTTGGGAAGCCTCAGATGAGGATGGAAGCTGGGTACGATGGACGAAACAACCTGCATGCCCACCTCTATAGATGGGTACAGGTGTATGGTATGCAACCTGTAGGAATTCACACCGTCCTTACGATAGGAAGAAGGACCAAAAAGCAGGAGCGGGCAAGGTGATGGCGCGAATGAAGAAGTATGATAAAACCAAGCACACCGAATATTATCTGCGTGGAAGCCTTTGACAAAGTATGCGAAGTACTGAACAGGTTCCACCATGTGAGACGCACTGACTAGGACTTGCATGTACCAGTGGTTGTATGGACTTATAAGACCATGTGCAAAACCATGGCCACGCGGGCCCTTCGAATGTTGAAGTATGAAGCAAATGTCGTAACCCCTATGGAGCAGGCAAAGCCTAGTCCGCGCATCACAACACCTGTAGATACAACGGTTCACGAAGCCAGGGAATCACACAGCTGCAAGAGACAAAACATAGGAGACTTGAGGAAGAAATCCAACAGGGAAACCTTACACTCCATGAACTTGAAAAATAAAGGGTATGGTTAAGAGGGAAAAGCGCTTTGATGGATGTGGAAGTCAAGAAGCTGGAAGTCAATATAAACGAGGAGTTTCTTGCCCAAAAAGCTAGGATGGTAAGGCAAGGTGTGTACGATCATACTAATAAGTTTGAGACCTATCGATGTGAATTGGTTAGTCTGATTCCTTGGATTGGAGCGCACATTGCTAAACATAGTAACTAGGGTAGCGCATTGCAAATGAAGAAGTACGCAACCCTAGAAGGTGGGGATTCTCCAAGGACCATGATGGAGGACTGGATAGCTCTCCACACGGGTGTTGCGGCCACCTAACTAGCTAAGGGAAGGATATTGTTAGCACTCCAAGCAGTTTGAAGGGAGCGCGGGACTATAAACTATCCTGCTCAGGAGCTGCGCGATGTTGGAGATGCACCCAGAAGCAGAGAGTCACAAGGTCCACGACCACACACGGGTGTTGTAGGGAAAAGTATCCGATTCGGATGACCCTATCCCACTCTAAGGGTGATAGTACCTCAGCAACAACTGTAAAGAAAACTACTTAAGGTTTACTTCTTTATGAAAGCAAGAGAGAATGAAGAAATGCACTAACCGTTGTCTTGCGCTTAATGTCGAATCCAAACTCTTCTCTTTGCTTGCTTGCTCCCAGCTCCTTGCTCCTTTACTCGCCCAGCTACAATGAGATCCTGCAAAATAACAAAGAAGGAAACTACAAGAAGCATGCAATCATAACTGATTCAAGGATTAGCATAAATCAAATATACAATTATCACAATACATCATTGAAACAAGTGCATATAGAAGAACCTCAATAGCTTTTATTAATGGAAGAAGTAAAGTTCTGAGAGTGTTACAACCATTGAAGGCCCCAATCCAGCAACACCTCCCAGCAGAAAGAATTTCTCCTCTTCACCTCCTTCAAGCAATCACCCAATAGCTCTATAGTGAAACCAACAGCATATCATTACTTTGCACAAAATTCCAGCCCCCTGAGCTCATAGGAGAGAGCTCAATATATAGATGAATTGAGAAAGGATGAGTCAGCTTGCAACTGATGTGTAGCTGCCTTGTGTCCTCTCTCTCTTCAGTTGATCTTTAGTTGATCTTTAGTTCTTGAGTCCACTTGGAGAACCTTGCTTCCACTTGGAGAAACAGAGCCTCTGACTCATCACAAGGCGAAATCCCTGATCCAAGTGTCATTTTTGGAAGATTCCAGAGCAATGACTCAGTGTGCCACTTGTCCAATTTCGCTCAACGCAGGTGGCCTTTGTTCTACCTGCTTTGCAATGCAGGTACACCATGGAGGAGTTGTGTTTCAGCGCAGAAGCCTAGTGGAGCACCTGCTTTGATTTCAGGATTGCTTGTTTTTGAGTGTTTTCAGGTGGAGAACTGATCTGAGAGCTGTTGGTTTGCTGACCTTGTTCCTCTAGGGGTAGGAACATCATGTTTAGGGAACTTTGGATCCCTTGGATTATTGACAATTCATGCCTGTTGCTGTAAGGCACAAAATTGTCTATAACAGATGCCCCCTAAAGTATGAGGTCGTTTATCGGGTGAAATGCTTTATTGAGAGGATCCGAAGTTCATTCAATCTGCTGAGAAGTGTCCTGTAATAAGATACAATACAATACATTAATTTTCATACATTTTCATGATCTAGCTGAGGCGGGCATTCCCATGCTCAACTTTATAAATACATTTTCGTACATAGAACAGACGATCGTCTGATTGTAGACCGATAATTCTCTGCTGAAATTATCATCCTTTGAGAAGGATGATCATCTGTTGTAATGATGTACATATCAAATGTCTTTATGTCCTGAATATATATCGCAGCCCGGATGGATGAAACTAGATCCGGGGTCTTCAATCTCTTCTGATCTTCACTCGATGTACAAGTCGATCCATGTGAGAATTTCTTGAAGTCGAACATGGAAAGACATCGCTTGATTACCGGTCAATGATGTAAACCGTTAACAAGCGCGAGAGGAATCACCGATAAGGATGATGACCCTCAAGGTACGGCAGTACAATTCACATGGTGGGAATAAAGGACTTGGCGTCGACCACCATGCAAAATCTTCTGGTCGAAGGTCATTGATGTATACCTGTCGCCGGAAGTGAGAAACTTGCCATTGAGGCATGCAAGCTTCAAAGTACTGAAGGGGTTGTTCCTAGATCAACTCCTTGGATAATGAGCTGATGTCGACAAGGAGCGATCCGTCAAAGGAGGGCCTTAATGAATCCCACATCAGTGACACGGAACGGAGCTAGTGATTGTGATGAGGTGAAAACAAACTGTGATGTATGATTCAGGGCGGCGGTCATGAAATGGATGAAGGACAATGTATGGCAGTGGATGGGACACGGTTGACTCTTTGCAGAACAACATCTCTTGAACATATAACGACACTGATGTGATGGATTGGTAGCATTACCCCAAATGTGGATGGTGTGGCGAGGACCATGGTGATGAGACCGGTGAATGAAACAACCCAACCCGATGTGATACGGAGGACAAAGTGTCATGTTCAAGAGCGACTTGCTACCATTAAAGCTGTGAGGTTCTCCCAATTTTTCCCCAGTCATTGCTGACCAGTACCTCTTTATTTTTATCAAGCTTGAGGAGGATAACATATGCTTGTTCTATAACCTGCCCTTCGGCCAAGCCCATCGCTATGTTTTAACGAGCCTAGCGATAGGGAAACTCGTTCTCGTCTAAAGACAAGTTTGTCGCTATTTAATGAATTTAACGAGTCTAACGACAAGGATAACTCGGTCCTTTTCATTTTTAGAGAGTCTGAAAAGGTACATAAAGTCAACTCCAGAATTCCTTTTTCGTCATTTAATCCCTTAAGTCCGAAAAAGTATAAAACAATACAGAAGGGATGAATTTTCGATTGCTTTAACGAGCCGAACAAAACAAGTGCTCGATCTTTTTGTGCAATAATCCCTCAGGTCCAAAAAGATTAAAATCTAGAGGAGGGATAGCTCTTCCGGTCCTTTTAACGAGCTGGAAGGCCAAAACTCGGCAAACTTTTCATATTTTACGAGTCAGTGAAAAGAGCTCAAAGAAGACTCGTCTTTTGAGGAACGAGTGATAAACAGGGATAGCAGCAGATTCCAGGTACAGGTTGGAATTTTCCAATCACGGCAGTGTCACAAGGATGGCTAAGTGAAATCACTCTTCGCAGCTGTTCCTCAAAATGGGTAAACAAACATATGGAGATGAACGATTGGCCAAATGAACGGATGGAGGTGAGACTGCAAGAACACGACCAAGGGCTTTAATATGGCTATCAAAGGCTACATTTACCAAGGTTATTTACCGGTTCATTTTTTCTGGGTGAGCTTGAACTCTAGGGGAAGATTGCTCACAACTTATGTTTATTTTTTAACGAGCATGAACTATGTGCTAAAACTGCTCGATTCTTGCGTTTATTTTTTAACGAGCATGAACTTTGCCAAAACTGCTCGTTCATGCCCCCAGCATAATAATGCAGACGAGGCATATGCCCCCTAAACTTTAAGGGGCAGTTCATTTTTTAACGAGCTTGAATGCGTTCAAACCTTGCTCAATTATACCAGTCTTAATACAAGGAACACCTCAGATGAGGTATTCTTATTTAAGGAGCTATACCTCACTAGCTACTCCAAATTGGCAAGTTTTAACTTTTGCCCCACATTCCTTTTTATATGCAAGCTGGAAACGGCTAATCCTACGAGTTTAACGGGTTAGACCTACAGGTTTAAAGGGAGGACCTAAAAATTAAAAAAAAAAATAGTCGTCCCGTGCTTGCACTCCAAAAGGTTCGCATGCCCCCAGGTATAAAGAATAATTTCAAGGCTGCCCCTCCTCTGTCTCACCTCTGTTTTTCTAATTGTCGTCTTGCTATATTTTTAATGATACTTGTCTTCTCGTTATTTTTCGGTGCTGACGGTACTTGTCTTCCCATCAGTTCACTTTTTGATTTTGCAAGATCGCAACAGATAAAACATTGGTGTTACGGAGGGAGGCCCTCTTACTTATTATCCGAAAAATGGTTTTGTTCGCTGCCGCAAACTAAACTCTCTTTTCGGCGGTGTCTATCATTAGGTTGCTAAGGATGGTGACTACTTGTTGCAGCAATTTCATCTCTTTCTTTGGAGACTGCCCCTACTTATCCTTCAAAACATATGTTTTAATGGGTGAGGCTTGACATTCAAAGATGGTGGCTACTTGCCGTCACAAATGGATCTCCTCCCTTAGGAGAGCCTACTTTTTTAGACAAAGGGAGCGATTCTTCCGCTCACATAACTTTGACAAAAGAACTTTATCCTAGAACAACCCTCTCTTCCTTTCTTCGGACGGGGTACGGACTAGTCCATTCTTCTGCGGAAATTAACTTTATACCCAAGGTTTCCTCTGCCCAAGGCAGGCCAGGGTGCATGCCCCCTGGGTCCCAGTTCTTTCTTTCCGAATCACTCGCATTCATCGGGAAGTAGAACCGGGGGTGGAGGCATTCCTTGAGTGAATAGACCGTTAAGGGATGGTATTTGACTATTTGCGATGCGTGATCCTGGAAATGAAAGTTGGTCTACGAGCTTGACCATTCTTCCTTCGTGCGGAAAACACATAACTCTAAAGAGTGAGGACACTATCGCCTCCATGCAATATATATAGTCTCGTCCAAGGAGTAAGTTATAAACCAAGGGTCCCTGGACGACCATGATGTTCATATGAACTGTCTTCCCTTTCAATGTAACTGGAACATTGGGGAGAATCCCTAACGGGTGGCTGGTTCCTTTATCAAAACCTGATAGATTTCTTATCTCAGGTAAAAGCGCCAGGGAACCCAGTGCTTTCCAAGCAATAGAGGAAAGGATACTCACAGATGCCCCTTCATCAATGATAGTTCCAGCCATCACCATTCTGTAGATTTGGACGATGATTCTGAATGGGATACTGGCTGGTAACCGGGGTCTGCCTAGTTGATTCCAATCAAAGGATACAACTAGGTTGCTTGGTGGTGGGACCGAATATACGGCCGGATACGACCCTGACGATGTTCCTTCCTGCGATAAAGGAATGGGCGCATTGCCCTGATGCTCATCAGAGTCTGTGTTGATGAAAAGAATATGGACGGTGTCATCCTTATCCTCTTCAGTGAGGGTGTCATTTGAAGATAACTCTTCAATGACGGTGTCATTTGAGGATGAAACCTCTGAAGGAAGAACCGGGTCAACTGCCGTTTCGACCTTTAGACTTTCGTCTGGTCTGGATTCAGCAGGTTCATTCTCAATGACTGACAGTTCAGCTGACCACTTGAGCGGGCCAGCTGGATTTTCAACTATCGAGGGATTAGGCACGAGTTTTTGGTATCCAGGAGGAAGTCGTAACGGTGATACCGGACGATCTTCCAAAACTCTCTTTGCCTCATCTAAGAATGGACATCGGTGGATGGCGTGATCGCCTCCACACAACATACAGGGTGATCTTGGTCTCCCTTTTCGTCCTTCACTCTCGCTAGTTGACGGACTGCAATCAACATGACTACCAGAGGTTGATGCTACCGGATTGTGCAACCTTGGGGACCAGTCCCTTAGTATCCGGGGAATACAAGGACAATCACGATGGAAGTGGGTCCCTTTGCAAATGACACATGGCGATTTAGGCCCGGTCGGTGCAGTGTGTGGATTTTTGTCAGATGTCTTTTGCTTGCCCCCAGTCGCCTTCGCCATAGGCCCCTTCTGCTTCTTTTCTCTCTTCTTCTTTTCCTTCTTCTCCATGGGAGGCTGACTTTTGCCGGCTCTACCTTGCGAAGATGAAGGATCAGAGGAAGTATTGTAAGAAGTGGAAGGCTGGTGGGTAGTTCTAGACTGGTCTGACTGTTGATTCGACTGCTCAGGATTAGTGGCGATCTGAACTACATTAGTTGAAAAGAGCCATACGGGTAGGCCAATTGTCAATCCTGGAAGTGACAATGTGGCCATATGAGGCGCACCAACATCTCCCCAAGAGGAGAAGGGATTGGGACTTCCGCCAAGGTTACTTCCTTGGTTGGTGGGCTCCATACTTTTCAACTGAAAGATCAACGTGGGAATAACAGGTGATTATGTTCCGATTTAAAATAAATTTTATTAACGACGCTTTAGACACAACTTTTCTTTTTCATGTTTTAAGAGTCGAGAAAAAGCTAAAGATGACTCTAGTCTCCTTCGATGTTTTAACGAGCCCGAAGTGACAAATGCTCGGATGGACTTTTTCAGTTATAGAGTTTGAAAAAGGCCAAAAGAAACTTCTCTGGAGTTCTAGGTAGAGGGTGTGCCAAACTTTTCGCGAAACCACAGAATACGTTTTACGGTACGGGTGGTCGATCTTCGTGAATGCTGTGTTCACTGCATCGCGATCAGTAGGGCGGTCGACACGGCTTCCTATGGATAAAGGCTTTGTTCCTATAGGGGTCTCCCATTATATACGCGACGGTACGTGGGAGCACAAGTCCGTATTAGTGCCACCGACTCTCAGGAGGAATCACCCACCTTCGTAGAGATCGACAGTCACTATGCTTAACGACGCCGGAACACGTCTCTACCTAGACCTCTATGTGTTTGCGTTATGTTACAAAGCGTTGTTATGTAAATTGAATTTATTTTAATGTTGATCTTGCTTAGCAGTTTGCCTTTAAGGATCACCACGAGATGTATATAACAAATTCCTGAATGCAGTCTAAGATGAGAAGCAAACTTTTCAATCTTTCAACTTTGAAAATCTTAACTACTGAGGGAGAAGAAAGGCAAATCTTTTCTCACAGATCATAGAGCACACACTAATGCAAAATTTCCTAAATCGTCATGCAAACAGTCAAATGCAAAATGCACAATGCATGTATTTTCTTTTCCCTTTCTTAATGTTGATTGGTTACAAAAAGAAAGTTGTTATGTAACTTTGATTTCGATTTAAAGCGAAAAACAAACAAGTTTGTCCAAAATCAAAAGACACCTTAAGATTTACTTGTTCAATCACTGGAAATGCATGAAATCAAACCATAATGACGAAAGTAAAATGACTAATCAGCTATGGACAGCAAACAAGCTAACTCTTTAGACCAGCAAAATGCCTAACACAGGTTCAGATCTAAGAGGCCAAAGCAAGACTAGTTTACTCTTCGTTATGGGAAATTGTAAATGAAGTAAGAAATACAAAAGAACAAGTACAATTTCGTTATATAACAGAGGCAGAATGATGGCAAGTAAGGTTGGTTTCAGAACTGGTACAAGACTGGTAACTGGCTGCCAAATCTATAGTGAAAACAGGCAAGAGAAAGGGAGGAAACCCCAACTGCACTAGGAAAAATTGGGCCAACGCAGGTGCTGCTCAGCCAGTCTGGCTCTCAGCGCAGGTATCCCCTTCGGGACCTGCGTTGCAAAGCAGGTAGCCTGTGTACTACCTGCTTTGGAAAACGAAAGTTGCGTTTTCACAGTTTCCGAGTCACAATTTTCTCAAAAATGCACAGTTTTTGCTCAAATCAGAAGCAATCAGTCAAGCACACTCAAAGGGATGATTAGGAGGATGAAAAGCTATCACTAAGAGCTTACAAGGATCCTTGTAGATCAGCTCTTCAAATCATGAACATGGTCAGAAATGAGCTAGAGTAGCTGCCCTCTACTTCGCTTTTGATATAGTCAAAAGCTTTTCGATTTGGTACTCTTTTGTTCAGGAAATGAATAGCAAAATACTACAAACAATCAAACAGATACGATCCCCAGCGGAGTCGCCAGTTTGTTGTAGGGAAAAGTATCCGATTCGGATGACCCTATCCCACTCTAAGGGTGATAGTACCTCAGCAACAACTGTAAAGAAAACTACTTAAGGTTTACTTCTTTATGAAAGCAAGAGAGAATGAAGAAATGCACTAACCGTTGTCTTGCGCTTAATGTCGAATCCAAACTCTTCTCTTTGCTTGCTTGCTCCCAGCTCCTTGCTCCTTTGCTGGACCAGCTACAATGAGATCCTGCAAAATAGCAAAGAAGGAAAGTACAAGAAGCATGCAATCATAACTGATTCAAGGATTAGCATAAATCAAATATACAATTATCACAATACATCATTGAAACAAGTGCATATAGAAGAACCTCAATAGCTTTTATTAATGGAAGAAGTAAAGTTCTAAGAGTGTTACAACCATTGAAGGCCCCAATCCAGCAACACCTCCCAGCAGAAAGAATTTCTCCTCTTCACCTCCTTCAAGCAATCACCCAATAGCTCTATGGTGAAACCAACAGGATATCATTACTTTGCACAAAATTCCAGCCCCCTGAGCTCATAGGAGAGAGCTCAATATATAGATGAATTGAGAAAGGATGAGTCAGCTTGCAACTGATGTGTAGCTGCCTTGTGTCCTCTCTCTCTTCAGTTGATCTTTAGTTGATCTTCAGTTCTTGAGTCCACTTGGAGAACCTTGCTTCCACTTGGAGAAACAGAGCCTCTGACTCATCACAAGGCGAAATCCCTGATCCAAGTGTCATTTTTGGAAGATTCCAGAGCAATGACTCAGTGTGCCACTTGTCCAATCTCGCTCAACGTAGGTGGCCTTTGTTCTACCTGCTTTGCAACGCAGGTACACCATGGAGGAGTTGTGTTTCAGCGCAGAAGCCTAGTGGAGCACCTGCTTTGATTTCAGGATTGCTTGTTTTTGAGTGTTTTCAGGTGGAGAACTGATCTGAGAGCTGTTGGTTTGCTGACCTTGTTCCTCTAGGGGTAGGAACATCATGTTTAGGGAACTTTGGATCCCTTGGATTATTGACAATTCATGCCTGTTGCTGTAAGGCACAAAATTGTCTATAACAACGGGGGACTGCGCTACTACGTGGATTGGCTAGAAAGTAACCATTGAAGTCACTATTCATGATGGGATGATCGACTTGAGGCCAAATGGAGTGGGTGACAGACATTTAAGACACGATTTATGGGCAAGATTTGGGAAAATCTTCCACCAATAAAGCATTAATGGCATGGGATTGGGGGGAACAGTCGAATTCAAATTCAAAAGGTGCTATAAAATGCAAGGGGCTACCTAGCAAACAACACTTGGTCATTTGAGAATTGAGCAGAGCCCTAAGCATTGTGAGCCGAGCGTTGATTGAGCCCCAAAATTTGCGAGTGCCAGATTATAGCCCAGATATGATGACAACAACTAAGGATGGTCTGGGAATTGAAGAGGTAACTGCCAACAAGGCTACGCAGACCTCAATGG
Organism: Pinus tabuliformis; assembly: GCA_031772625.1. Taxonomy (NCBI): domain Eukaryota; kingdom Viridiplantae; phylum Streptophyta; class Pinopsida; order Pinales; family Pinaceae; genus Pinus; species Pinus tabuliformis. The sequence continues at coordinate 247,359,256 of CM062811.1, forward strand.
TGGAGTATGTTCCAAAAGGTGTCAGGGTTGTGGCAAAGATCCCCAAATCACCAAGTACACCAAGACCCAAGAAGGATAAACAGGCAATGGCTCTAGTACGCGTGTCCTCGAGGAACTCGTTGCACAAAAAACTATCAATCGAAGAGAAGGGGAAAGATGTCACAATAGAAACATATGAGGAGGAAGAAGATTTGAATGCCCTTATCATCACAGAGGAAGAAGACGAAGGCATGGAGGAGGATATTAAACCTACATGCTTTGCGACAAAATTGCCCACATATGTCCCCCTGCAAAAGGGGAAGGCCAAAGTACCCAAGGACCTAGACAAAACCAAGAGTTCACTCCAAACCATGCTCCTCCTAGAAAACATTTTGTTTGAAGGAACGCACTTGGGTCGTGTGCCAACCATGAAGTTTGAAGATTTGGACCTTGCTGACTGTGAGAAGTTCCCTCACCTAGAAATTGGGAATCTCGTGAAGCAAAACATTGTAGGGCTGGTGACAATGTTAGAGCCGCAGAAGTGGCTGTGCGAAATGGAAAAGGTCCGGCTATTGAACCTGCTATGGGTGCCGCATTTCCACCTTGTCATCAAGCAGCTTCTCTGCCTGGTGCATGATGGGTATCTATGAGTGGAGGAGCCAATCCCCATCACGATAGACCTAATCCATCACATTTCCCAGCTATCATACAAAATAAAGGACCCCACAACCATATCAGAAGGGAAGGGTAGTGATTTGGCCCTTGCGGAGGCCATGAAGACAAAGTACAAGATGGAGAAGAAGAAGAGGGGCTACGCTATCTCCAACATTAAGGGCAAAGAGGTACACATAGCTACCCAAATCTTGGGTGGCAAAGTCATGTGAAAGTGTTGCACAGATGAGGTACCTGCACCGGTGATTGCACTGGCCAAGCAGTGCGTAGAGGGGGTCCAGTTTAACTGGGCTAAATTCCTCTACATGGAATTCTTGAAGAAATGTTGTGAAGCCTGGGATTAGGGTAAAACCTTCCATTATGCGTGGCTTTTTCTATACATAGTGCTCGTAGTGGGGGAACTGCCGAAGGATAGTTAATTCACTCCAATTGACATACTTTTACCAGAGACTGCGAAGTACGCTTCACTCTAGGCCATAAAGGAGGCGAAAAGGATACATGACAGCAAGATCTTCTGGGTGCTCATGGAGATGAACATTTGGATGTGGATCAATCAGAAGCTGTGCCTATCGCCCATGATGTACAACAATGTGCAGAGTTTTACAAAGTTCAAAGCTGACATGCATAATATATACATCAGGGCGCATAAGGACACAACAAAGAAGTGGACAGAGCTACCTTTTGTAGCCATTGATGATGCCATTTTCACTGTCATGGAGGCATGGCCTCCAGAATGGCATGCCCTAGATCTTACAGAACATGAGAGGGCAGCAGCATAGAAGAAGAAGAAGAAGGACGATGCCAAGTTGCGCATTACACAGTTGGCCGAGAAAAGGTGGAAGGAAACAATAGTAGCTGAGGCACGAGCATCGCAAAAAGCCACCGAGTAGAAAAAGGCCACAGAAGCAGCCACAACACAGGAAGCAACCGCGAAGGCGGGCGAGGGCCAAGCAACACCCTTGCAGGGGTAAGAGGCAGAGGAAGTGGAACAGCAGAAGGGAGCGCTAAACTAGGAACCACATCCACTCATTTAAAGCACCCACACACAGCAGAAAGAGTAGGACCAAGGAAGAAGGGTAAGGCCTCGAAGTTGGCCATTGACCCAATCACCCTAACCGAGGGTGATCTCCATGAAATTGGTGAGATAGTGCGCGATGTCAACAATGAGGCTCTTCAGGATTTTATACGGGAGCACCAGACTCTGTTGGGGGCCCTCAGGGCACAGTTGCAGGAGTTACAGGTATGTCCCCCTCAGGCGGGTACCCTTTCAACCCACCTCGCAACAGGATCCTCGGACGCAGAGCATATGCTGCGTGCATGGATGGCCGACACAATAGTGTTTCTGGAAGGAGCCCTAGTAGTAGCAAATGAGGCCGATTGATTTTCAGTGAGCATGATGAAAGGCCTTGGCCTTAATCTGGCTGCCCTGCTACGTGAGACACTCTATCTGCTATAGGATGGGATAACAATAGAGGTGTGCACTAGGGAGAGCCGCGTGATCCAAGTCCTTAGCGAGAAAAAGATAAAAATGGAACAACTTAGCTTGCAACATGACGAATTGGTGTCACAAAATCAATAGTTGGTACAGGTGGTAGGCGATGCTTGCTGCAGTGTCCCAGAGCTAGCTATCCCAACAGATCTACCAACAGAGGTGTGGATCCACAGACTAGCAGCAAGAGTCCACGAGTCCAGGGAAGAAATGACAAAGGTTCAATTGGAGTTGAATCTTTAGATCTTTGAGCTGCGATTAAAGGCGTAGCCATCCACTCCCCCAAAAGTCAGAGAACAATGTGTTAGCGCTATCATAATGGGACTGGAGGAAATTGGAGGTGCAGTATGGGACTGTACCAACATGTTGGAACAAGAACTTGAGGTCTTCACCACTTTGCAGGAGGAACCCAACATCCAACACTAGGAGATAGAAGTGCGAGAACTCCAGCGGCAATACGACAGTGTATGAGGAACTGCATAGATAGTAGTCCTAACCCAGACACTTGTGAGGATGCAACAAGCCAAAGCACTGATGGAGCAGGTGGACGCGGCGCAACACAAGGAGGTAGTTCTCAAAGAGTGTGTTCAGTTGTCAATCAACAAGGCTTTCACTATCATAGCAAACATCGAAGGAAAGCTCGTGCACATATAGGCGATGCAAACATTGAGGCAGAGAAGCACCCCAGACACAAAGGTTTCAAAACAACGGATGCAGCAGATACAACAAGCAACAGCTTAGTGCGTTGTGGATCTCACCACAATTAGAGAACAATTGGAGGGACTCCACGCCAAGATCGCCGTGCTGACTAAGTGACTCGAGGGCGAGTCACAATGTTTGTGTTGGGGGCCTGTTGGGCATGGAATCCCCCCAAGGCATGTTTTGGGGCTCAAAGCCCAAGTTTTGACTTAATATTGTTATAAAGACTCCGCGAATTATGGGTGCGGAGCGTGAAATGTATGATAGAGTCACAGGGTTGTCCACCCTAGTCATGTAATGTAATGTCAGCCTACCCATATTCCATGGACCATGGGATTATATAAATAGAACGAGGCTCAAAGTGTAAAAGAAAGGGAAGGAAGAAATAGATAGTGAAGTAGAAGCGAAGAGCAAGATTTTAAGTGTGGAAGTGTGTCTTGGGTTGTAGAGTAGGAGAAGGCTCTGCAGCTAAGTGCGTAGGGTGGAGTCAAGTCTGTAATCGGGGAAGAAAATAATAAAGAGAAGTTCTATCTTAATTTTGTGTATCTGTTCTTGGGTTATTACATGTTTGATATAAATTGCAAATATGTGTTTATTTATTCTCTGCACTTGTATGAATGATTTATATTTCTAAGTATACTTTAACACTTACAAGTAGGCTAAGTTAATCAACTAACAATGGAATACTAGCCAAGGCTTGGGTAATAACAGTGTTCGGCCCCTGAGTAGGGTTGCACGAAGGCAACATCTCAGGCTGTGAGGTATAGGTAAGTGCACATAGCGACATGCATGTAAGGTCGAACTGTGGACCACTTGAACTCATAAGACATCTCCAAGGTGTAGAAACCTGGTTCTAGCACCCTCCCATACTACTTCGGTGAGACCTCAGTCCACGCTCCACGGACTGTTGTCGAAAGGACCAGTAGTACCGAGATTTGTTTAGCTAAATCACCTCTAAACCTTGGTCAGGCCCCAAAAAGCAACCATAAAGCAAGGAAAAGGCACCCCCAAACAACATAACAAAGGACCAAGCTGAGGCAGAGCTACCCAGGATAGCCCGCCAAATCTGCAAGAAAAGAAAAACACCTTGAAGACAAAGAAGGACACAAGTAAATGGTGTGAGTTTCATAAGAGATCTACTCACAATACAAGTGAGTGTCAGGGCAAGCAGTCACTAGTGGTTGAGTTGAAGGCTTCTGAATCGGACACATGTTACAACTCTAAATCAGAACCAGAAAAGGGAACTGACAAAGGGAATAATATCATTGATGCGGAGCCTAGTGCCATCGTGGCCACCACCAAGATCCAAAAGATTAATCCTGAAGATCCAAAGGAGGGGGAACAACTCTTCCACTCACAGTTGTGGGTGAAGGGTTCTCCGCTACAGTTCATTGTAGATAGCAGGAGCCAAAAGAACCTCATTTCACTAGAGGTCTTGAAGCAGCTGGGCCTAAAGACTACAACACATCCACAATAGTACACCATCGAGTAGCTTCACCAAGGACGAGATCTTCGCATCAGCCAGCAATGTCGCCTTCCCTATAGCATCAAGCCCTTCACGGATGAGATACTATGTGATGTTGCTCCTCTTGCAGTTTGTGATGTATTGTTAGGACAACCATAATTATGGAAGCGACATGATGTATATGACTCTAAACCTCAATCTGTGATTATTACATTTGCCAAAAAATTGCACAAAAAACCAGAGGTAGCCCCACCTACCACCATCTCTTTGATCACTGCAAAGCAATGCAGTAAGATCATTTCCCAGACTAGGAAATTTGTTTTCCTTATGATTTGCCCTCAGGGCAAGAAGAAGGTGATGGCCACAGCTTCTACGTAGGATTCCTCTGTACAGCAGCAACAGATGGACAAGATTGTGTAGGAATAAAGGATATTTTCGCCTCACCTACAGGGGTACCTCTACGCTGTCAGGTTAATCACTCCATCGATCTGACCCCAGGTGTGCTACTGCCCAATGGGCCGATTTGTTGACACTCTATTATGGAGAATGATGAGATCAGGAGGCAGATTCACGAACTATCACAGAAAGGGCACATCAGGCCAAGTTCATCACCCCGTGGGAGCCTGATTGTATTGGTATAGAAGATTGATGGGACCTCGAGGCTCTATATTGAATACCAAGCATTGAACAAGATCATTGTCCCGAATAGGTACCCAATCCAACAGATTGATGACCTTCTTGACCAGCTCAAGGGGGCCAAATATTTCAACAAGATTGACTTGAAGTCAGGTTATCATTAGGTGCCCATCAAATCCAAGGAGGGCCTTTTCGAATGGTTGTTCATGCCGTTTGGATTGACGAATCCCCCTGCATTTGGATGAAATCTTGATCTTCAATCAGAGTTTGGATGAGCACATCCACCAGATTCGACAGGTCCTTCAAACGCTGCGACAACACAAGATGTGTGCTAACTTGGAGAAATGCACCTGTGGCCTAACCTAGGTTTAATATCTAGGGTACATAATTGATGAGCATGTGGACCCATCCAAGATACAAGTCATTCGAGATTGGCCAGCTCCAACCACTCTAATAGAGCTTCTCAGTTTTTTATGTCTTGCCAACTTCTACATAGGTTTGTGTTGGGGTACTCTCATATCACTCGGCCTTTAAGTCAAGTCACCAAAGACGAAGCAATTTTTTTTTTTGGTATGAAACCCAACAACAAGCATTCTCCAAGTTGAAGAATCACCTATGTTCTGCACCAGTGCTCACATTACTAGAGCTGCAACAACCATTTGAGGTTGAGACAGATGCCTATGACTATGCTACTGGTGCTTTTCTTACTCAGCATGGGCATCCATTGGCTTGCCACAGTGAGACACTTTCAGACACAGTCCTAAAGTACCCCACTTATGACAAAGAAATGTATTCCATTGTCTAGGCCTACCGTCAATGGAAACATTAAATTATGGGGAAGGAAATTGTCATCCACACAAACCATCAACCTCTATAGTTCACACAGACACAAGGGAAGTTGTAGAACGATCACCATCGGAAATGGTCGACCTACTTGCAATAGTTCCATTTGAACATTAAGTAGAAGAAGGACAACACCAATAATGTCGTTGATTGCCTCAGCTGGCCATCGGTCATGGTGCTGATCATTGTGCTCGACTCCTGTGGGCATGAGACATTAGGGTGGCCGCATCTTTACAAGAGTAATCCAGAATTTAGGAGCACATACTAGACACTCCTGGAAGGGAAGAAAGTTCCAATTTTTCAACTTCAGGATGCATTGTTATGCCATCTAGGACACATCTGTGTTCCTTCAAGCAAGTGTGCTAAGATGATTTTGGAGGTGCACTACATTCAGGTCCTTGGACATTTTGGAGTAGAGAAAATAGTGGCGGTATTGTAGAAGTATTTTTATTGGCCAAAACTTTGTCAGGATGTTGGGAAGTACATTAGATCCTGCACCACCTGTGCTATTGCCAAACCAACCATCAAGAAGCAAGACCTATATAATCCTCTACCTACTCCTAGTCATCCTTTGGAATCCGTTTCCATGGATTACATGTCAGGCTTTCCTTCTACTAAACACGACAATGATTGTGTTTTCGTGGTTGTTGATAGATTCTCTAAGATGGCCATTATGGCAGCCTGCAAGACGAGTATCACAACAGAGGTCACTACTAAGCTCTTCTTTGAGAAAGTGTGGGTACACTTTGGGATCCTACCGTCCATTATCTTAGATTGGGACAGCAGATTCTTGAGTGCATTAAGGTCAAGTCTCTGGTCGATGTTGCATACAAAACTTACTAAGTCCACAACTTTCCATCCCCAAACCGATGGCCAAACACAGGTTGTCAACAGGATGGTCATAAACATTTTACGCATGTACAACTCGAAGCATCCATACACATGAGATGAAATCCTCCCCTATGTCCAACACAGCTACAACAGAGCTCTCCACAGCTCAACAAATCACAACCCCTTTCAAGTAGGGCTAGGATTTCAGCCATTATGTCCCATTAATGTGTCCATACCATTTGAAGCTACTCAAGTAGATTCAACTCATGTCCAGTCTGAAGCCGACACGGCTAACGACTTCATTGTGTGCATCCAATACATCCGCCAGTAGGTCCATGATTAGCACTAGGTGTTGCACTAGTTTCAGGTGGGCAACAAATTTGGCTACATTTACAGAAGGAGTGTCTCGCTAGACCCCACCGCAAGCTTTTCCTACTTCGATATGGACCATACACCAGCACAAAGGCTGTAGGGGACAATCCCTTCGAGCTTAGAATTCCACCATTCCTTGGTTTTCACCTAGTGTTCAATGTAGACCGCCTTCGGCCATACTTTCCACCATTGTTGGACACATCCACCATTGCAGAACAACTCACACCAACCGAGCTAAACCCAGACTGCATGGAACATGCCACCACTGATTGGATCATGGACACATAGATCAAGAACACTCGCTAGCATAAGATCCAATTATATTCGGTTGTCAAAGAAAGTGGCTCAGCAGGGACCAAGTTTAGCAGAAGTTTCCCCATCTCATGCAGGCACTCAACACAATGGGGACCATCGCTTGCTAAGAGGGGAGGAATGATCCAGGTGGATATTGGTGACCACCTGCCTTTCCCACTTGGACTCCAAAAAATATCTCTTTCAGTTTTTCGGTTTCCTTAATAGTTGCACAATTTACTATTTTTGGCATTTTTTTGGGTCCTGAACTTCTGGAGACATTTTGAGGCCCTAAACGATGTTTTAAAGGAAAACAAAGAGAGAGAGAGAGAAAACATCCCAAACCATATTACTTCTTTGGTTTTGGCCTTCTCTTTGAGATCTTTGAAATGAGGTATTACGATAGCAAAATAAAGATTGTATGCCAAAGATAAAACCGTGGGAAGTTGATGTACCAATTTACCCAAATGGAGCCACAGTTTTGGCGCTTCATCTCCTAAGGTTAGGCTTTTCGATGTTTAGGGTTTTCCATTGTTTCTCAATAATAAATAGGCCTTTGAGCCTCATTGTAACACAATTCAGAGGCATGTAGTGGCTACATCTCTTCTTAGAGATAAGCTACCATTGCCCGAGCTAGTCTTATTTCCATTATATTTGTAAGCATATTTCAACATTTGATGTTAATGAAATGAAGTATTATTTCTACTGCATCTTTGTATTTATGGTTATATTTGTAAGTTTTTGTGTTCTTGTTTAAATTTGGATCAGTGGTATCAAAGCCAACTCCTCTTTCTCTATTTTTCTTTGCATGTCCCCAACGAGGTCATGATATAAGGAGTTAGGGCTCGATCTGGTTGAGCCTTTGCAATATTAGCCTCGCAAACCCCAATGGCCTCCCATGGCGAAAGAAAGAAAGGAGAGGGGATAGGAGATCCTTCCAAAATGTTGCTCGAGGTAGCCCTCGAGTGATAAAGGGATGCGATGATGGATAACTTTGCCTAGATCCTTCGAGAGTTACCCACAAGTGATTCATATTCATCCAGCAGCCACTTTGGAGGTGCCACTCCTTTTAAGTTACAGGTTAACTTCGATATTCCCATATTTTAAGGCCTGATAGATGCGGATGCCGTAGATAAATCATTAAATCTGTTGGAAGGATATTTTTCAATGCATGATTTTTCCAATCGAAAAAATATTACTTTTTCACTTCTCAAAGTCACCCCAGACATCAAGGACTAGTGCTAAACCTACTATGAACAAAAGGATGAGAGTGAATCATTGCTTTTTTAGCCCCACCCACTTGGGGTTCTGTCTAAGATGCCATCAAGGAACAATATTACCCTATTGGAAGCTATGAAGATAAATACATAAAGTGGACCACACTATGGGAGGGAAGGGACCAAGATGTGCTGGAGTTCACAAATATTTTCCATACCCTTGGCACGAAGTTGGGTATCAAGGATACTAAGTGGAATTTGGTATCTAGGACGAGATGGAGTTCTTGGACGTTTCATCGCTCGGCACAGTGAACCAGTACATTGTCATGATTGAGAAGAATTTTAAACAGAAGAAGCGGGACTTTGGATCTGCAAATCCAAAGTGAGCAAAAGGCACCGCCAAACAACATAACAAAGGACCAAGCCAAGGCGGGCCTACCCAGGATAGCCCACTGAAGCTGCAAGAAAAGAACAACATCATCAAGACAAAGAAGGACACGGGAAAATGGTGTGGGTTCCATAAGAGATCCACTCACAATACAAGTGAGTGTCGGGCCAAACAGTCATTGGTGGCCGAGTCAAAGACTTTTGAATTAGATGCATATTCTGACTTTGAATCAGAACCCGATATGGGAACTGATAGAGGCAAGCAGATCATTGATGCGGAGCCTAGTGCCACCATGGCCACCACAAAGATCCAGAAGATTGCTCCTGAAGATCCAGAGGAGGGGGAATGCCTCTTCCACTCACATATCTGTGTGAAGGGTTCTCCGCTGCAGTTCATTATCGACAGCAGGAGCCAAACGAACCTCATTTGTGCAAAGGTAATGAATCAGTTGGGCCTAAAGACAATAGGACATCCATAGCCATACACCATTGGTTGGCTTCACCAAGGACGAGATCTTCACGTCAGCTAGCAGTGTCGCCTTCCCTACAACATCAAGCCCTTCACGGATGAGATACTATGTGATGTTGCTCTTCTTGAAGTTTGTTATGTATTGTTAGGAAAACCATACTTGTGGAAGCAACATGCTGTATATGAGTGTAGACCGCACTCTGTGATTATTACCTTGGCCAACAAGTTGTACAGGATACCGGAGGTAGCCCCGCCTACTGCCATCTCTTTGATCACTGCAAAGTAATGCAGTAATATCATTTCCACGACCAGGAAATTTGTTTTCCTTATGATTCACCCTCAGGGCAAGAAGAAGGTCATGGCCATGGCTTCGAGGCAGGGCTCCTTTGCACAATAGCAATAGATGGACAAGGTTGTGGAGGAGTACAAGTATATTTTCGCCTCACCTAAATGGGTACCTATGCACTGTTCGGTCAAGCACTACATTGATCTGACCCTGGGTGTGTCGTTGCCAAATGGGCTGATTTGTCAGCACACTGTTCTAGAGAACGATGAGATCAAGAGGCATATTCAGGAACTATTGCATAAAGGGAACATCAGGCTAAGCTCATCACCCTGTGGGAGCCTGATTGTATTGGTATAGAAGAAGGATGGGACCTGGAGGCTCTGTATTGACTACCGAGCATTGTACAAGACCACTATCCGGAATAGGTACCCAATCCCATAGATTGATGACCTTCTTGACTAGCACAAGGGGGGAAAATATTTTAGCAAGATTGAATTGAAGTCAGGTTATCACTAGGTGTTTATCGAACCCTCTGATGTGTGTAAGCCTGCCTTCAAATCCAAGGAGGGCCTTTCCTAATGGTTGGTCATGCCATTCAGATTGACAAACGGCTCTGCAACCTCCATGAGACTGATGGACGACATCTTGTGACCCTTCACCAATGCATTCGTGGTGGTGTATTTGGATGACACCTTGATCTTCAACAAAAGTTGAGATGAGCACCTCCACCATATTCGAAAGGTCCTTCAAACCCAGCGACAACACAAGTTGTGTGCTAACTTGGAGAAATGCACCTTTGGTCTCACCCAGGTTCAATATCTAGGGTGCATAATTGATGAGAAGAGTGTACATGTGGACCCATCCAAGATAGAAGTCATTTGAGATCGGCTAGCCCCAACCACTCTAACAGAGCTCCATAAATTTTTGGGTCTTGCCAAATTCTACCGTAGGTTCATGTTAGGGTTCTCTCATATCACTTGGCCTTTAAGTCAAGTCACCAAAGGCATAGCAAAAGGAAAAAATAATTTCATCTTAAACCCAACAAAAGGCGTTCTCCGAGTTGAAGAATCGCCTATGTTCTGCCCCACTGCTCACATTACCAAACCTGCAACAACCATTTGAGATTGAGACAGATGCCTCTGGCTATGCTACTCATGTGGTTCTTACTCAGCATGGGCATCCGCTGGCTTACCATAGTGAGACACTTTCAGACACAGTCCGAAAGTACCCCACTTATGACAAAGAAATGTATTCCATTGTGTAGGCCTATCATCAATGGGAGCATTACATTCTGGGGAAAGAAATGGTCATCCACAAAAACCAATGACCTCTACAGTTCATACAGACACAAGGGAAGTTGGAGAATGATCGCCATAAAAAATGGTCCACCTACCTGCAACAGTTCCATTTGAACATTAAGTATAAGAAGGGAAGAACCAATAATGTCGCTGATTGCCTCAGTCGACAACCGGTCATGGTGCTGATAACTGTGCTTGACTCCTATGGGCACGAGACATCAGAGTGGCTGCATCTTTACAAGAGTGATCCAGAATTCAGCAGTATATACCAGACACTCTTGGAAGGGAAGAAAGTTTCAAGTTTTCACCTTCAGGATGCATTGTTATGCCACCTGGGACACATCTGTGTTCCTCCAAGTGAGCATGTCAAGATGATTTGGGAGGTGCACTACAGTCGGGTTGTTGGACATTTCGTAGTAGAGAAAACAATGGCGATATTGTAGAAGTATTTTTATTGGCCAAAACTTCGTCAAGATGTTGGGAAGTACATTAGATCCTGCACTGCCTATGCGATTGCCAAACCGACCATCAAGAAGCAAGGCTTGTATACCCCTCTACCTTTTCCTAGTCATCCTTGGGAATGTGTCTCCATGGATTATATGCCAAGCCTTCCTTCTACTAAGCATGATAATGATTGCTTTTTCATGGTCGTTGATAGATTCTCTAAGATAGCCATTACGGTGGCTTGGAAGAAGAGTATAATAGCAGAGGCCATTGCTAATCTCTTCTTTGAGAAAGTGTGGGTACACTTTGGTATCCCACAGCCCATTGTATCAGATCTGGAAAGCAGATTCTTGAGTGCATTTTGGTCAAGTCTCTGGTCAATGCTGGATACAAAACTTACTAAGTCCATGAATTTCCATCCCCCAAACAGATGGCCAAACAGAGGTTGTCAACACAATGATCGTACACATTCTACACATGTACAACTCGAAGCATCCACACACATGGGATGAAAGCCTCCCCTATGTCTAGCACAGTGTTGAAGCCCCGAAAATCGGGTCTACAAGAAGGGGGATACCCACCCGGTCCGAACCTTGGTTAGCAGCTCCTTTTCCGTTTGGTATAGTGGGTCTAACTGGGGATATGGGACCAGTTTCCCAATTTATGTGTGTGTGTGGAGAATTGATATTTCCTTTCTAAAAGTTCTTAAGTGAAATGCTCTAATTCTAACTCTAATCTAATAACATGAAAATTGTATTCTAATAAGCAGAATATCTAAGTCTACACTAACCTGGGGTGTAATACTTCCGTTATGCGATCTAAAATGATTTCAGATAACAATTGGTAATAAAGATCATTCACCTGTTATGAGAAAAGAATTCAATAAAGATGAACCACTTCGTATAAAAAGTTAGATGAAACAATTGGGAAAGGCATATCACATAATAAGCTACTCATACATTAAGCATAAATAAATAGCTATCACCGTACAGAAGTGCCAAATGATAAATCAAGCATTCACGCATCAATATATAAACCACTGAACATGAATATCACTTTTAACACAAAGGCAGAAATAGTTAAGAGATAGAAGTACCATGTATAACTAGTTCTACTCATGAGCTTCAAGCGATAATGATTTATCTCTTCTTAATCCAACATCCACTAAGAGTACAGAAGTGCAACATCAGTAGCAGATATTAAATATAGATATCAATAAATTGTGTTCCATTCATTCATCAAAACCTCCTCAGAGGGTACAAAAGTGCATGTTCTGGGGATAAGTTTTTGACAAATTTCAAGACCCCTCTCTAAATGCATGAGAAGGGTTTAAATACTAATAAATAAATCTAAAAATAACTTATTACAAAAATGTAGGATGCGGTTTAAATGACCGTCCTCATTTCAGGCAAAAATAAAACAAAATTAAAACTAAAACTGAATCTAAAATTAAAACTACTAACTATTTCTGTATCTGATCCTTGAAATCGCAAGTGTTCAACATTTGTTTGAGAAGAGTCGGCTGGCCGACTTCCGATTTTAGCTGTGCTGTGAAAATAGAATCAGCAAGAGCTAGCTCCATCTTCTCGGCAGAATTGATGATACACTTGAGAGTCATGCACTGGTTGTGTGGTTTTACTAAATACGCCCAGTAAGAATCCCAATTCAACTTAGTTAACTTTTGGATTGATTCTTCTTTTTCTTGAGCCTTCTGTCTCTAGCCTGTCTGTAGTCACTGTGCATATATACATACCATTTTGAAGATATTTCTGACAAATACCACTGGTTTTAGGATTCGAATTTTACTTCTTTACCTCTAGCATTACCATTTTGAAGATATTTCTGACAAATACCACTGGTTTTAGGATTCGAGTTTTACTTCTTTACCTCTAGCATTACTTTCTTACAAATTTCTTGGCTTACAGGTGACTGAGAAATTAGAAGCTTTCCTTTTCAAGAAGTTTTTCCCAATGATGCTCTAATCGCGCATCGAAAACTACCTCTGTTTCTTGAACCGGGCTTCCTTGGTGCGTTTTTCACCTTTTGCGCGTTTTCTTTTAGCGAATATAAAGCTCAAATTTTGTGAAAATAACAAATTAATAAGCTCTTGACTCTGAGTTTTAAATTGTCTATTTTTTATGTTAGCGCTGTCCAGTGCCCATTTAACCATGTCTGTGCATGGGAGAATTTTGGGCCTCGCCACTATCCAGTGTAAAAATGAACAAGCTAAATTTGCAACTGATGCCTCAGAAGACCCTTGTGAACCTGCAGTAGTCGTAACCTCCATCACTTTAGGATTTTCTTCCTCAAGTAGACTATACATGCCTTCCCAAGTAGCAATACCAACATCTCTATTACAGGCGGTGTCTATATACAAGGGCGCCATTTCTTTCTCTTCAGAGCTCGGGGCTTTGCCTTTCTTTCCCATAATATCCTGCGTACTATTTTGTATATTTCTCTGTTCTCCGTTCATGCAGTTTACAAATGAGGTGAGAGTCATGATAAGGAAAAGGTGACGGGAAAGCTTTAAATGCTGAAGACATATAAAATATACCACCTTACGTGAAATGGCTCTTTGATAAGCATGAAACCCTATTTCATTAATGATTGGCAACTACCTCATTAATTAGCATTAAAGCGCATAACCAAGTCTCGGTTTATGGAAAATACTTTTTCGAACCACGAGCCCAAAAGATCTGTGATGAAGCGATTTTGTGATTTGCTTCACAATATCATAGATCACAACATCGCAGAATCGCAACATCGCAAGATTGCTAGCTTGCTATATCGCAATGTGGCAAATTCGCAATATCACTTTTCTGCTCTATCGCAATATCGCAGGAGCGTGGCATATGACAATTTTTTGTTAATCTGTTTTCTTCAAAATGCAATTTTTGATGTGCGCCATCGCATATCGGAAGTTTGAATTTTTTCAGCATAAGTGATTTTTTTTAGACATGCGATGCGATAAATGTTTTCTTAATGTGTAGTCTCGCATCGCGATCTCGTAATCTTAGACTTCTGCTTGTAAGGAGGTATCCATTATCTTTTTGCGATGTGATATTTCCTAAGGAATAATTCTACTTTATCATAAAACTTAGGTTTTTTTATTTTTTAAAGGGTATTCTCCTAAGTTTATGATGGTAAGTTTTATTGAAAAAGGAAGTTCAAGTACTAATTGATTTTTAAATTTTTTGACTAAGGGCCCCCACTTATTTAGTATTAGTAATAACACTAAATAAGAAGGGGGGTTGTTGCTGGCCACAACAGTTGGCGATTCACTTGGAAGAACTAGTTATCTTTGCTTTTCTTTTGGATTTTCTAAACTTCCAAAACAAAAAAATTTCCAGAAAATTAAACTTTATTATAGAAAGACAAAGTACATTATGCTTTTACCTATCAATGATATTTTGTTTCTTCTATTTTCAACTTTGATTATTTACTCCCTCAAGCTAGTCCTTGTATCTACATCGGTCATTACTTGGTTTATAAAGATAAAAGCAAAGCCTTCTCTGTAAATCAGTTTTGAATATGCTCATTTGTCGTAGGTAGAGCCTCTACTGCCAGCAGGCGTTTATAGCCTCGACAGGGTTACTTGTTACCCATCAATGATCCTGTATCCTACTTAGAGAAATATACGATTTTAAAAGAGAAATCCACATCCACACTTATTGCTTTCATTTTTCCTTTTACCCTTAAAGAACAATGTCTTGGTTTGATAGCCAATTTATGACACAGTCATTCACTTGATTTATGGCTTTGCTAAACAAGCTAGCTTGTGATGAGACCCCTTGTCTTTTGATTGCAACAATCTTAAGTCATTGCCCTATTGTGGTGTGCAGTATTGGCAAAGTCAGCAAGCTATAATATCTGTGATCATGATAAGTCGGCTCATGATGAGCCCTCTTACTCTTTAAGTTAAAGTGTATATTTGGATCATTCCCTGAACATTGTAGTTTCCTAGGTGGGGTGGAAGTCATTATTTCCTTAAGATGGCTCTGGACGACAATAGTAGAGTTTTTGGAAAGAGCTTTTCTACAAAGAATCTTCGTTTTATTATTGATACCTTTCATTGGACTGATACAAAACAATTTCCTGCTAAAGGTTGCTTTTAGTCAAAATTTACAAGGTCGAAACTAGTATCATTTCTAGGCGTAGAGCCTTTAATTGTATCTTTCAATAATAATGATCAATTTTCTAAAATAATTCTATTTATACAAGTGAGAAAACAAAATATAAAAGAGAATTTGTGTCTTTTTCATGAATTCCTAATGTAACCATTTACAATTGGTTTTATTATGAAACTGAAACAACTACTCTACAAAACAGAGGAATAATCTCCTATGGAAAATATTTTTTGAGGATCTGTCTATTAACAGGTAAATAATCTCTTTTTCCTGTTAAATCCTGTAACATAAAAGTAGACGAACCTATGACTTCTACAATTTGAAAAGGGCCAAGCCACATTCATTGAAATTTTGTATGTTTCCCTTTTTCTTCATGAGCCTTGTCCCATTTTAGAACTAAATCTCCCATCTGAAAATATTTTCTGAATATCATGTTTGAATCAAAAGAAGCTTTCACTAATGCTTGGTGATGAGCATGAATTATTTTATCCTGTTCTCATTGTTCTTCTAACTTAATTATTTCCAGCTGCCTTAGTTGTAAGGAAGAAGTTGGGGCTTCATCAATATATTGGACTAAGGCCAAAGAGGGGATTGCTAAATGAGTTGGAAGAACCACTTCTTTCCCATAAACTAAATTAAAGGGAGAAGTGCCGATGGAGGATTTCTGCGTTATTCGATCTGCCCATAAAGCATATATTAAAGATTATGCCAATTTTTATGATTTTGGTCAGTGGTTCACTTAATGATTCTAATTAAATTCTTATTTGTAGATTCAGCTAACCCATTCCCTTGTGGGTAATAATTGGCAGAGTATTTAAGCTTGATACCCCTTTTGAGTGCAAATTCAATCATCACATTACCAGAAAAATATGATGCATTATCGAACATTAAAGCAGAAGGCAACCCAAACCTGGTGATTATGAACTGATCTATGAATTCGATGATGTGTTCAGCATTAGCTATCTTGAGAGGAACTGCTTCTACCCATTTAGTAAAGTAATCTGTTGCTGTAAGAATATATCTATGCTATTTAAAAGAGTGAGGAACGATCTCACCTATTATGTCCAGTCCCCACTGATCGAAAGGCTGCTCAATGTTAACTATTTTTAGTGGCAAGGATGGTTTCTTTTGTCTCCCAGCAACGGTTTGACAGACTTGAAATTTCCTCACGTAGTTATGTGAGTCTTTGAATAATGTGGGCCAGTAATAACCTGCACGTAATATTTTATGAGCAGTAGCAACTCCAACATAGTGTCTGCTTGCTGGCCCATCGTGGAGTTCATGCAAGACTTTTTCAGCTTCAGATTTCTCAAGACATCTAAGGAGAACAGAATAATAATTTATTCTAGAAAGAACATCATTCATTAGATGATATTGTTTGGCTTTCAACCTTAGAGATCTTTTCTTGGTATGATCGAGGTTTGAAGGAGCGTATCCATTCTTTAGATAATAAATGATATCAGCGTATAATGAATCAACATCGTTTAGGCTTACCTCGTACATTTGTATCTCTGCAGATGGAATTTCGGACATAAGCGAAGCTTCGGCCAGCATTTTGCAAAAGCCTTGACCTTTTACAATACTTGCTGGTTTGATTTCTATGTCATATTCCTATAAGGCAGTAACCCAATTGGCTCTTTTCTCACCCACATCCTTCTGTACTAGAATATTTCTTACCACTGAAAATGATACTATGATTTTTGTATGTGTTTTGAGTAAAAAAGGTCTGAAATACTTAATTGCTTTGAAAACAGCATAAGCTTGTTTCCCCACATCTGAATAATTCAACTCAGCCCCTTGTAAATTGGAACTAAAAAAAGCAATTGGGGCTTCTACCTTTTCTTGATTTGCTTGAGTGAGTATCACAGCATATGATCTATCAAAGGTGAATGTATATAAAATAAAAGGATCAGAAAAATTTGGAGTTGTTAAAGATGGAGCATTAACAATTGCTTGTTTGATCAGATTGAATGCCTCATGTTCATCTTGGCCCCATTTAAAGTTTGAGTTCTTTTTAATCATTGCTTGTAAAGGAGACACGATTCTTGAAAAATCTGGAACAAATCTCTTTACAAAGTTAATCTAGCCAAGAAACGATTGCATGGATTTCTTGCTGTGAGGTAGGGGTATTGCAGAAATCTCCTTGATTCTGTTAGGATCCATGTGAATTCCAGATTTTGACACTATGAATTTGAGAAGTTTTCCTTCACTTAATGCGAAAAAGGATTTTTTTGGGTTAAGTGAAATTCCATACCTTTGACAATGTTGGAAGATTTGTTTTAAATCTCTAAGATGATTGTTTCATTTCTTGGAATATACATTTATATCATCCAAATAGATTACCACTGATTTATTAACTAACCCCTTGAATGCGATGCCCATGGCTCTCTGAAATGTGGCACCAACGTTAATCAGACCAAATGACATCTTTTGATATGCGTATGTGCCCCATTTAGTTCTGAATGTGATTTTTAACTGGTCATCGAGATGTACCAACACTTGGTTGTATCTTGAGAATCTATCCAAGAATGACATTAATTCTGACCCTGCGACTGCCTGCAGTATTTGTTCCATGGGAGGCAAAGGAAAATTATCCTTTTGGTAGGCTTTGTTAAGATTTCGAAAGTCAATGCAGATTCTAATCTCTCCGTTTTTCTTTCTAAGAGGGACCATATTGGAAACCCATTTGGAATGTCGAATGGGAAAAATTATTTTGGCTTTCAACAACTTATTGAGTTCAGATTTGATATGGTTTTCTAGATTGGGATGGATCTTTCTTAACTTTTGTTGGACAGGTTTTTCATCGTCTATCATTGGAATAGTATGTTGGATGATGGAGGTGTCGTACGTTTTGAGTTCATCATAATTCCAAGCAAAGACACTTTTGTATTGTCTCAAGAGACGAATATACGCTAATTTTTCTTCAAGAGCTAAACCAAGGCCTAGATTGATATTCTGTGGTTTGGTATCAGTTCCTAGATTTACTAATTCATAGTTCAAAGTTGAACTTTGAATTTTTGAATTGGTAGATCTTTTAAACCGATCTTTGAAATCATAAAGGTCTTCTAACTTGACTACTTACTTAGGTATGGCATTTTTAGTGCTATCTTGTTGCAATTGTCGGTCATGTTGGTATTCATCAATTATTTTGATTGGTGTAGGATCCTTCAGATGTGAGGAAACTCATAATATCAGGATCATCGTTGAAAATCCTCCAATTGGTAATGTTATCAGGAATAGATGGTCTAAAAATTAATTCAGTTGAAAATCGATCAGGGCTAAAATCTTCTGAAGGAATGAGCTTGGAAGCTACGTTAGCTAAGAGGTCTGCACTAGCATTCTGGAGTCTGTTAGTTAATATAGTTTTATCTCCCTCTAGACTTATTAACACGCATCCTGCTCTTGCTCCTTCGTTAGACTTAGAACCGTCAAAAAATAATTTCCAAAATAAAGATTTATTTATAGGACTATCTATAAAATTAATACATTTAGAACTATCTGTTTGAGAAAAATTTTCTACTTGAGATAAAACAGAATGTTCTAAGTAAGGTGAAGTATGAGCATTAAAATTTCCTAGGAAAGAAACTACTGAGTAGTTGCTAATGATGTTATTGCTGTATGCTACTGGTTCATTTTCTCCCTCCAGTTATGTTACTATGTATTTCTGATGTCTTTCCCGCTCAACTTTTATTTGATTTGGTTTACCATTGTAAGGGAGCCACATGTGCGACCAGTCAGTTGCAAAGTATCCATGAAGTTTTTCTGACCAATCTCTGCTAAGAATTAAGCCATAAAATTCCGGAATACCAACAACTAAAATGTCTATAACTTGACATACCTTTGGGTTGGATGACAGCCTTATGGTAACCTGATTTAATTCGCCAATCACTTTGAGTTGCGATCGATCTAATTGAACTATGCGCACAACGGATTTTTGTGGTTGAACGTTCAATTTTGCACATATTGACTTTGGTAAAATATTCGATGAAGCTCCAGAATCCACTAAGCAATTATGCATTTTTTTATTGAAAATTTGATAAGTAAGAAGAAATGGGGGAGTATGGGGTCTCAATATTCCTCCAATTAAGGTGATATCGTTTGGATCAACTTTATTAATCGCATTAGTTGGAGGTCTTCCCATATCATGGGAAGCTTGGGAGATTACAGCAGCGGGCAAAGGTGCAACTGGTATAGCATGCAATTTTTTCAAAAGTATCTTTTGCTAGTGTTTTAACTTGCTCAATTAGTAAAAAGTGATATTGGCCCTAGTCTTTTTCATGTCTTCTATGATATTATACTCCATTTCATTCGAAACGATCAATGTTTTATATGGAGTTGATGGGTCTGTTTGGACTGGGCTGGTTGGAGTCACTTTAGGTGTTATTTTCTTGGATGCGACTTTATCCTTAGTCATCGAGCTTGCGCTCTTTGGCTTAGGTGTAGGTTGAGGAGGATCAAGTTGATTTCTACTACAAGTACTAATCGGGGATGCCCCTTGATCCTCTTCATCTGGGAGGATGAAATCCCACATACCTTGTAATTCTACAACTTCTTCTTCATTGGTATGTTCCTCAGTAGTGATTTCCACTTCTTCTTCTTCAGATTCAACACTTGTAATAATGTTAGGGGGTTTGGAATCAGTCGAAGGGTTTCTTTTAAAAGGTCTGTACGGATTTTTAGAAGAAGTTTCTGCCACTTGTTTCTTAATGTCGATCATCTCGTTAGACAGGGACTTAAAAACTTTTTATAATCCTTCTAAATCGAATGGATCTTTCGATTGTTTTTTCTTGGGATCTTCCTTGAAAGAAACCTTCTTGGATTTTCGTTCTTCTATCGCATTTTTATTTTCTAGGGCTATAATACATTTCTCTACTGCTATTGCTTCTTTCATATTTTCGGCTAAATTTGTTTTGTTAGCCCTATCAACAAAGATTGCTATGTTTGATGATAAAGCAGTGATGTACCATTCACTTCGCACTTCTTCTCTAGGCTTGGAAGCAGTAGGAATTTTGTTTAAGAGTTTATTGAAACGTGAATTGAAATCTTTGATAGGTTCTTTTGACTTGGCCCTAAGGTTAGACAGGTCATTGATCAATGTCACCGTAGACCGATCATCACCAAACTTAATAAGGAATTGTTCTTGGAAGATATTCCAACTAGTAATAGATCCAGATGGTAATGAAAAATACCATGATCCAGCTGTTCCTTGCAGAGTATAAGGAAAAAGTCAAACAACAACGTCTTCGTTGGTAACTCCATTGAGATTTATGGATAGCATAAATTTATTTATATGTTATTCTGCTAGCATGCCTGCCTCAGGATTAAACTTAGGCAGCCATTTTTCAGGATGGGCCAGTAGCTGACTCAAGGGTGCAGGCATTAAGACTGCCCCTAGGTTATTCCATGGAGATTGGGCCATTACTGAACTACTAACAGAGGAATGTGCGTAAGATGATCCCTACGGTTGAGAAGATGAGGATATTATGACTCAAGATGATTGAGAAGGAGATGTGGGAGTGCCGTGGACTGATGAACAATGATCTGAAGTGGAGGAATGGATGGTTGACTTCGCAATGGGGAGGTTGAGATGGATGATGATGATGAAATAGCCTCACTATCGGACCATTTAGGAGATTTCCTTACTCTCTTCATTGTGGGTAAAGGTAACTTGGTTGGTTGAACGCCAAATTTTTCGCTCTTTAATCTAGTAAGAGGATGAGCAGGGTTATATTGCGAAGTCACGCTGCCTTGAGATTTATCAGATCTTTGAGGTGATATAGAAAATCGCTGAAGTTTTTGAATCAAAGATTAAACTTCATGAGGTTCAATAGTAGATTGTTTTGAAATGTCAAGGTTTGTAGCAGCGACTGTTGTTCTTTCGACTTGCTCTAATTTTGGAAATTCTAAGTGCGATGGAGAAGTCGGGGGAGATGGTTAGGGAAATTTACTCTCAGAATGGTATTTAGATTTAGAATTTCTTTCCATTCACAGTTCGAGGCCCTCCTTCTAGCGCCAAATATGTTGAAGCCCCGAAAATCGGGTCTACAACAAGGGGGATACCCACCCAGTCCGGACCTTGGTTAGTAGCTCCTTTTCTGTTTGGTATAGTGGGTCCGACTGGGGATATGGGACCAGTTTCCCAATTTATGTGTGTGTGTGGAGAATTGATATTTCCTTTCTAAAAGTTCCTAAGTGAAATGCTCTAATTCTAACTATAATCTAATAATATGCAAATTGTATTCTAATAAGCAGAAATATCTAAGTCTACACTAACCTAGGGTGTAATCTTTCTGTTATGCGATCTAAAATGATTTCAGATAACAATTGGTAATAAAGACCATTCAACTGTTATGAGAAAAGAATTCAATAAAGATGAACCACTTCATATAAAAGATTAGACGAAACAATTGTGAAAGGCATATCGCATAATAAGCTACTCATACATTAAGCATAAATAAATAGCTATCACCGTACAGAAGTGCCAAATGATAACTCAAGCATTCACGCATCAATATATAAACAAATGAACATGAATATCACTTTTAACGCAAAGGCAGAAATAGTTAAGAGATAGAAGTACCATTTATAACTAGTTCTACTCATGAGCTTCAAGCGATAATGATTTATATCTTCTTAATCCAACATCCACTAAGAGTACAAAAGTGCAACATCAGTAGCAGCCATTAAATATAGATATCAATAAATCCTGTTCCATTCATTCATCAAAACCTCCTTAGAGGGTACAAAAGTGCATGTTCTGGGGACAAATTTTTGACAAATTTAAGGACCCCTCTTTAAATGCATGAGAAGGGTTTAAATATTAATAACTAAATCTAAAAATAACTTATTACAAAAATGTAGGATGCGGTTTAAATGACCGTCCTCATTTCAGGCAAAAATAAAACAAAATTAAAACTAAAACTGAATCTAAAATTAAAACTACTAACTATTTATGTATCTGGTCCTTGAAATCGCACGCATTCAACATTTGTTTGAGAAGAGTCAGCTAGCCAAATTTTGATTTTAGCTGTGCTGTGAAAACAAAATCGGCAAGAGCTGGTGCCATCTTCTCGGTAGAATTGATGATACACTTGAGAGTCATGCACTGGCTGTGTGGTTTTACTAAATATGCCTAGTAAGAATCCCAATTCAACTTAGTTAACTTTTGGATTGATTCTGCTTTTTCTTGAGCCTTCTTTCTCCAGCTTGTCTGCAGTTGTTGTGCATATATACATACCATTTTGAAGATATTTCTGACAAATACCACTAGTTTTAGGATTCGAGTTTTACTTCTTTATCTCTAGCACTACTTTCTTACAAATTTCTGGGCTTATAGGTGACTGAGCAATTAGAAGCTTTCCTTTTCAAGAAGTTTTTCCCAGCGATGCGCTATTAGCGCTAGGAAATTGCCTTCGTTTCTTGATCCGGGCTTCCTTCACGCATCAGAAACTGCCTCTGTTTCTTGATCCGGACTTCCTTGGTGCGTTTTTCGCCTTTTGCGCGTTTTCTTTTAGCGGATATAAAGCTCAAATTTTGTGAAAATAACGAATCTGTAAGCTCTTGACCCTGAGTTTTAAATTGTCTGTTTTTTATGTCAGTTCTATCTAGTACCCATTTAACCATGTCTGTGTATGGGAGAATTTCGGGCCTCGCTGCTATCTCGTATTAAAACGAACAAGCTAAATCTTCAACTGATGCCTCAGAAGACCCTTGTGAACATGCAGTAGTCGTAACCTCCATTACTTTAGGATTTTCTTCCTCAAGTAGACTATACATGCCTTCCCAAGTAGCAATACCAATGTCTCTATTACAAGCAGTGTCTGTATACAAGGGTTCCATTTCTTTCTCTTCAGAGCTCGGGGCTTTGCCTTTGTTTCCCATAATATCCTCTGTACTGTTTTGTATATTTCTCTATTCTTCGTTCCTGCAGTTTACAAATGAGGTGAGAGTCATGATAAGGAAAAGGTGACGGGAAAGCTTTAAATGCCAAAGACATATAAAATATACCACCTTATGTGAAATGGCTCTTTGATAAGCACGAAACCCTATTTCATTAATGATTGGCAACTATCTCGTTAATTAGCATTAAAGCGCATAACTAGGTCTCGATTCATGGAAAATAATTTTTCGAACCACGACCCTGAAAGATCTGCGATGAAGCGATTTTGTGATTTGCTTCGCAATATCACAGATCGCAACATTGCAGAATCACAACATCGTAGAATCGCAACATCGCAAGATTGCTAGCTTGCTATATCGCAATGTCGCAAATTCACAATATCGCTTTGCTGCTCTATCGCAAAATCACAATATCACAATATCGCAGGAGCGTGGCATATGACATTTTTTTGTTAATCTGTTTTCTGTGAAATGTGATTTGCGATATGCGCCATCGCATATCGACAGTTTGAATTTTTTTAGCGTAAGTGATTTTTTTTTAGACATGCGATGCGATAAATGTTTTCTTAATGTTTAGTCTCGCATCGCGATCTCACAATCTTAGACTTCTGCTTGTAAAGTGGTATCCATTATCTTTTTGCGATGCGATATTTCCTAAGGAATAATTCTACTTTATCATAAAACTTAGGTTTTTTTTTTTTAAAGGGTATTCTCCTAAGTTTATGATGGTAAGTTTTATTGAAAAAGGAAGTTCAAGTACTAATTGATTTTTAAATTTTTTGACTAAGGGCCCCCACATATTTAGTATTAGTAATAACACTAAATAAGATGGGGGGTTGTTGCTGGCCACAACACACAGCTACAATAGAGCTCTCCATAGCTCAACGGGCCACAGCCCCTTTCAGATAGGGTTTGGATTTCAACCATTATGTCCCATTGATGTAGCCATACCATTTGCAACTACTCAGGCAGATTCAACTCATGTCCAGTCCCAAGCCAACAGGGATAAAGGATTCATTGAGTGCATCCAATACATTTGCCAGTAGGTCCATGATATATTGGATAGAGCCAATGCTAAGTACAAGCAGCGCCATGATTAGCACTGGGTGATCCACAAGTTCCAGGTGGGTGACAAAGTTTGGCTACATTTATAGAAGGAGCGTCTCACTGGACCCCACGACAAGCTTCGCCCGCTCCGATATCGGCCATACACCATCACCAAGGCTTTAGGGGACAATGCCTTCAAGCTCAACATTCCACCATTCCTGGGTCTTCACCCAGTGTTCAATGTAGACTGGCTGCAGCCATACTTTCCACCATTATTGGACACATTCGTCATTGCAGAACAACTCACACTAACCGAGCTAAACCCAGACTGCATGGAAGATGCCAGAACTGATTGGATCATGGACACACAGATCAAGAACACTTTCTCGCCGAATATCCAACTATATCAGGTTGTCAAAGCTGGCCAACTCCTTCACCAAGGCAAGTGGCTCACTGGGGACCAAGTTCAGCAGAAGTTTCCCCATCTCATGCAGGCAGTCAACGCAATGTGGACCATTGCTTCCTAAGGGGGGAGGAATGATCTAGGTGGATATTGGTAGCCACCCTCCTATTCCACTTGGACCCCCAACACCATCTCTTTCAGTTTTCGGTTTCCTTCATTGTAGCACAATTTACTATTTTTGGCAGTTTTTCGAGTCTTCAACTTCCGGAGCCGTTTGGAGGCCATAAACGACGTTTTTAGGGAAAACGAAGAGACTAAAAATGTTCCAAACCCATATGTTATTTTGTCTTTAGAATCCTCTTCGATATTTTTGAAACGAGGTATTATGATAGCCAAATGAAGATCATATGCCAAAGTTATGACATCGAGAAGTTGATGTACCAATTTACCCAAACAAGGCACACAATTTTGGCACTTAACCTCCTAGGGTTAGGTTTTTGGATGTTTAGGGTTTTCTATTGTTTCTCAATAATAAATAGGCCTTTGAGTCTCATTTTAACATAGTTTAGAGGCATGTAGCGACCACATCTCTTCTTAGAGATAAGCTACCATCACCCGAGCTAGTCTTATTTCCATTCTATTTGTAAGCATATTTCAGCATTTGATATGAAATGAAATGAAGTATTATTTCTACTTCATCTTTGTATATATATATATAATTTTTTATGTTCCTATTTAAATCCGGGTTAGTGGTATTAGAGCGGTCTGGTCTTTCTCTGTTTTATTTTTCATGTCCCCAACAAGGTTGGGATATAAGGATTTAGGGCTTGATCTGGTTGAGCCTTTGCAAGATCAACCTCGCAAATATCGAATGCCTCCCATTGCGGAAGAAAAGAAAGACGAGGGAGTAGGAGATCCTTTCAAAATGTTGCTCGATGAAGCCCTTGAGTGACAAAGGGACGCGATGATGGATAACTTTGCCAATATCCTTCATCGGCCACCCATAGACGATGCATCTCCATCCAACAATAACTCTGGAGGCACCACTCCTTTTAAGGTAAAAGTTAACTGTGATATTCCCATATTTGAAGGCATGGTAGATGCAGACGTTGTAGATAAATGGTTAAATCTGTTGGAACAATATTTTTCAGTGCATTAATTTTCCAATCGGGAAAAGATTACTTTTGCACTTCTCAAAGCTGCCCCACACGTCAAGGACTGGTGGGAAACCTACTGTGAACAAAAGGACAAGAGTGAACAGTTTTTGTTTTTAGCTGCACCCACTTGGGGTTCTTTCTAAGACACCATAAAGGAACAACATTAGCCTGTCAGGAGCTATGAAGATAAATACATAAAGTGGACTACACTAGGCAGGGAAGGGACAAGTACCGCGACTTTCTACATAAGTACATCTAGGACGAGATGGAGTTCTTGGACATTTCCTCGCTTGACACGACGTATCGGTACGCTGTCATGATTGAGAATAAGTTTAAATAGAAGAAGTAGGAATTTGGATCCGCGAATCCAAAGCAAGGAAAAGGCGCCCAAAACCACATAATAAAGGACCAAGCCAAGGCGGGGCTACCCAAGACAACCTGCCAAAGCTGCAATCGGAGAACAACACCATGAAGACAAAGAAGGACATAGGAAAATGGTGTGAGTTCCATAAGAGTTCCACTCACAATACAAGTGAGTGTTGGGCTAGGCAGTCACTGGTGGCCGAGCTGAAGGCCTCTGAATCAGACGCATCTTCCGACTCTGAATCAAAATCCGATAAGGGAACTGACAAGGTGAAGCAAATCATTGATGCCAAGCCTGGTGCCACTGTGGCCACAACCAAGATCTAGAAGATTGAGCCTAAATATCCAAAGGAGGGGGAATGCCTCTTCCACTCACAGGTGTGGGTGAAGGGTTCTCTGTTGCAGTTCATTATCAACAGTGGGAGCCAAAAGAACCTCATTTCAACAGAGGTCATGAAGCGGCTGAGCCTAAAGACTACAACACATCCACAACCGTACACCATCGGGTGGCTTCACCAAGGACGAGATCTTCACGTCATCTAGCAATGTTGCTTTCCATACAACATCAAGCCCTTCACAGATGAGATACAGTGTGATGTTTCTCCTCTTGATGTTTGTGATGTATTATTAGGACAACCATCCTTGTGGAAGCGAAATGTTGTATATGAGTCTAGACCTCTCTCTATGACTATTACCTTGGCCAAAAAGTTTTACAGGATACCGGAGGTAGCCTCACCTACTTCCATCTCTTTGATCACTGCAAAGCAATGCAGTAATATCATTTCCCAGACCAGGAAATTTGTTTTCGTTATGATTCACCCTCAGGGAAAGAAGAAGGTCCTAGCCATAGATTCTAGGCAGGGCTCCTCTACATAGCAGCAACAGATGGACAAGGTTGTGGAGGAGTAAAATTATATTTTTACCTCACCTACAGGGGTACCTCTGCACTGTACAGTCAAGCACTCCAACGATTTGACCTCGGGTGTGTTGCCGCCCAATGGGACAATCTTCCAGTGCTCTGTTCTGGAGAACAATGAGATCAGGAGGTAGATTTAGGAACTATTGCAGAAAGAGAACATCAGGTCAAGCTCATCACTTTGTGGGAGCCTGATTGAATTGGTACAGAAGAAGGATGGGACTTGGAGGCTCTATTTTGACTATCGAGCATTGAACCAGCTCAACAGGGTCAAATATTTCAGTAAGATTGACTTGAAGTTAGGTTATCACTAAGTGCCGATCAAACCCTCTAATGTGTGGAAGACAACATTCAAATCCAACGAGGGCCTTTTTGAATGGTTGTTCATGCCATTCAGATTGATGAACACCCTTACAACCTTCATGAGACTGATGGTGAACATCATGTGACCCTTCACCAATGCATTCATGGTGGTGTATTTGGATGTCATCTTGATCTTCAACCAGAGTTGGGACAAGCACCTCCACCATATTCAACAGGTCCTTCAACCCCGTGATAACACAAGCTATGTGCTAACTTGGAGAAATGCACCTTTGGCCTGACCCAGGTTTAATATTTTGGGTACATAATTGGTGAGCAAGGTGTACATGTGGACCCATCTAAGATACAAGTTATTTGGGATTGGCCAACCCCAACCAATCTAACAGAGCTCCGTACCTTTTTGGGTCTTACCAACTTCTACTATAGGTTCATGTTAGGGTTCTCTCATATTACTTTTCCTTTAAGTCAAGTCACCAAACGTGGAGGAAAAGCAAAGTTATTTTGGTCTGAAACCAAACAACAAGCGTACTCCTATGTTTTGCACCAGTTCTCACATTACCAGACCTCCAACAACCATTTGAGATTGAGAAAAATTCCTCTGAGTATCCTACTAGTGCATTTCTTACTCAGCATGGGCATCTGGTGGCTTACCACAATGAGACACTTTCAGACATAGTCCGAAAGTACCCCACTTACGACAAAGAAATGTATTCCATTTTGTAGGCCCACCATCAATGGAAGCATTACATTCTGGGGAAGGAAACAGTCATCCACACAGACCACCAACCTCTACGGTTCATACAGACACAAGGGAAGTTGCAGAACGATCGCCATCAGAAATGGTCCACCTACCTGCAACAATTCCATTTGAACATTAAGTATAAGAAGGGCAGCACCAATAATGTCGTTGCTTGACTTATCTGACCACCGATCATGACACTGATGACTGTGCTTGACTCCTGTGGGCTTTAGACATCGAGGTGGCCGCATCTTTATAAGAGTGATCCAGAATTCAGCAGATACCAGACACTCCTCGAAGGGAAGCAAGTTAAAAGTTTTCACCTTCATGATGCATTTTTATGCCACTTGGGACACATATGTGTTCCTTCAAGTGAGCGTGCCAAGATGATTTGGGGGGCACACCACAGTCGGGTTGCTGGACATTTTGGAGTAGAGAAAATAGTAGCGGTATTGCAGAAGTATTTTTATTGGAAAAAAATTTGTAAGGATGTTGGGAAGTACATTAGATCCTGTGCCGCCTACGCCATTTCCAAATCAACCATTAAGAAGCAAGGACTATATACTCGTCTACCTACTCCTAGTCGTCCTTGGGAATCTGTCTTCATGGATTACATGTCGGGCCTTCCTTTTTCTAAGCACAACAATGATTGTGTTTTCGTGGTCGTCAACAGATTCTCTAGGATGGACATTATGGCGGCCTACAAGAAGAGTATCACAGTAGAGGCCACTGCTAAGCTCTTCTTTGAGAAATTGTGGGTACACTTTGGGATCCCACAGTCCATTGTCTCAGATAGGGAAAATAGATTCTTGAGTGCATTTTGGTCTAGTCTTTGGTTGATGCTGGATACCAAACTTACTAAGTCCACGACTTTCCATCCCCAAACCGATGGCCAAAAAAAGGTTTTCAATAGGATGATCATACACATTCTAGGCATGTACAACTCAAAGCATCCACGCACATGTGATGAAAGCCTCCCCTATGTCCAGCACAACTACAATACAGCTCTCCACTGCCCCTTTCAGGTAGGGCTGGGATTTCAGCCATTATGTCCCATTGATGAACCCCACTTCAAGCTTCGCCCACTCCGATATGGGCGATACACCATTACCAAGCCTGTAGGGGACAATTCCTTTGAGCTTAGCATTCCATCGATCCTTGGCCTGCACCCAATGTTAAATGTAGACCGCCTTCGGCCATACCTTCCACCATTGTTGGACACATCCGCCATTGCAGAACAACTCACACCAACTGAGCTAAACCCAAACTGCATGGAACAGGCACCATTGATCGGATCATGGACACACAGATCAAGCACAATCGCTAGCAGAAGATCTAACTATATCGGGTTGTCAAAGCTGGCCAACTCCTTAACCAAGGCAAGTGGCTCACGAGGGACCAAGTTCAACAAAAGTTTCCCCATCTCATCCAGGCACTCAATGTAATGGGGACCATTGCTTCCTAAGGGGGAAGGAATGATCCAGGTGGATATTGGTGGCCACTCACTTATTCCACTTAGAACCCCAACACTATCTCTTTCAGTTTTTTGGTTTCCTTAAATATAACATAGTTTACTATTTTTGGCAGTTTTTTGGGTCCTGAACTTCCGGAGCCATTTTGGGACCTTAAATGATGTTTTTCTGGAAAACGGAGAGACTAAAAACGTCCTAAATGGCATTTTTTATCTTGATTGGCCTTCTTTTCGAGATCTTCCAAATGAGGTATTATGATAGCCAAATAGAGACCATATGCCAAAGTTACCACCCTCGGAAGTTGATGTACCATTTTACCCAAACGGGGCCCATAGTTTTGGCGCTTCATCTCCTAGGGTTAGGTTTTTGGATGTTTAGGTTTTTTCGTTGTTTTTCAATAATAAATAGGCCTTTGAGCCTCATTATAACACAATTTAGAGGCATGTAGTTGCGACATCTCTTCTCATAGATAAGATATGATCGTCTGAGCTAGTCTTATTTTCATTCTGTTTGTAAGCATATTTCAACATTTGATATTAATGAAATGTAGTATTATTTCTACTACATCTTTGTATTTATGGTTATATCTGTAATTTGTTGCGTTCCTGTTTAAATCCAGATCAGTGGTATCAGAGCGGTTTTCTCTTTCTCTGTTTTTCTTTGCATGTTCCCAACGAGGTCGAGATATAAGGAGTTAGGGCTCGATTTGGTTAAACCTTTACAAGATCAGCCTCGTAAATCCTGACAACCTCCCATTGCAGAAGAAAAGAAAGACGAGGGGGCAGGAGATCCTTTCAAAATGTTGCTCGAGGAAGCCCTCGAGCCATAGAGGGACGCGATGATGGATAACTTTGCCTAGATCTTCGATGGCTACCCACAAGTGATGCATCTTCATCCAGCTGTCACTTTGGAGGCGCCACTCCTTTTAAGGTACAAGTTAACTTCAATATTTCCATATTTGAAGGCCTGATAGTTGCAGACCCTATAGATAAATTGTTAAATTTGTTGAATGGATATTTTTCAGTGCATGACTTTTCCAATCGAGAAAATATTACTTTTGCACTTCTCAAAGTTGTCCCACATGTCAAGGACTGGTGGAAAACCTACTGTGAACAAAAGGACGAGAGTGAACCGTCATTGTTTTCAGTCATACCCACTTGGGGTTCTTTCCAAGACACCATCAAGGAAGAATATTACCTTGTCGAGAGCTATGAAGATAAATACATAAAGTGGACCACGCTACGGTAGGGAAGGGACCAAGATGTGCCGAAGTTCACAAATATTTTCCATACCCTTCACATGAAGCTGGGTATCAAGGATACTGAGCAACATTTGGTGCTCAAGTACAACAGTTGTCTACACAAGTACTTCTAGGACAAGATGGAGTTCCTGGACATTTCCTCGCTCAGCAAGGTGCACCAATACGCTGTCGAGATTGAGCATAAGTTTAAACAGAAGAAGCAGGACTTTGGATCCGAGAATCTAAAGCAAGGAAAAGGTGCCCCCAAGCTACATAACAAAGGACCAAGCCAAGGTGGGGCTACCAAGGAAAACCTGCCAAAGTCGCAAGAAAAGAACAACACCATGAAGACAAAGAAGGACACGAGAAAATCGTGTGAGTTCCATACGAGCTCCACCCATAATACAAGTGAGTGTCGGGCCAAGCAATTCCTGGT
Source organism: Pinus tabuliformis (assembly GCA_031772625.1). Lineage (NCBI taxonomy): Eukaryota > Viridiplantae > Streptophyta > Pinopsida > Pinales > Pinaceae > Pinus > Pinus tabuliformis. The sequence continues at coordinate 247,390,754 of CM062811.1, forward strand.
GGCCGAGCTGAAGGCTTCTGAATGAGACACATGTTCCGACTCTGAATCAGAACTCCACAAGTGAACTGACAAAGGGAAGAAGATCATTAATGTGAAGCCCAGTGCCACCGTGGCCACCATCAAGATCTATAAGATTGAGCCTTAACATCCAGAGGAGGGGGAACGCCTCTTCCACTCACAGATGTGGGTGCACAGTTCTCCACTACAGTTCATTGTTGAAAGCGGGAGCTAAAAGAACCTTATTTCAACATAGGTCATGAAGCGGTTGGGCCTAAAGACTACAACACATCCATAACCATACACCATCGGGTGGCTTCACCAAGGATGCGATCTTCGCGTTAACCCGCAGTGTCACCTTCCCTACAGCATCAAGCCCTTCACAAATGAGATATTGTGTGATGTTGCTACTCTTGAAGTTTGTGATGTATTGTTAGGACAACCATACTTGTGGAAGCGACATGTTGTATATGAGTCTAGACCTCACTGTGTGATTATTACCTTGGGCAACAAGTTGTACAGGATACTGGAGGTAGCCCCGCCTACCACCATCTCTTTGATCATTGCAAAGCAATGTAGCAAGATCATTTCCCAGATCAAGAAATTTGTTTTCCTTATGATTCGCCCTTATGGAAAAAAGGAGGTCATGGCCATGGCATCAAATCCAAGGAGGGCCTTTTCGAATGGTTGGTCATGCCATTCAAATTGACAAACGCCCCTGAAACTTCATGAGACTAATTGACGACATCTTACAACCCTTCACCAATACATTCATGGTGGTGTATTTGGATGACATCTTGATCTTTAGCCAGAGTTGGGATGAGAACCTCCACCATATTTGATAGGTCCTTCAAACCTTGGGACAACACAAGTTGTGTGCTAACTTGGAGAAATTCACCTTTGGCTTGACCCAAGTTCAATATTTTGGGTACATAATTGATGAGGAGGGTATACATGTGGACCCACCCAAGATACAATTTATTCATGATTGGCCAGCACCAACCACTCTAACAGAGCTCTGAACCTTTTTGGGTCTTGCCAACTTCTACTGTAGGTTCGTGTTGGGGTTCTTTCATATAACTTTTCCTTTAAGTCAAGTCACCAAAGGTAGAGCAAAAGAAAAGTTTTTTTGGTCTAAAACCCAACAAAAAGTGTTCTCTGAGTTGAAGAATCAACTATGTTTTTCACCAGTTCTCACATTACCAAACCTGCAACAACCATTCGAGATTGAGACAGATTCCTATGACTATGCTAATGGTGCAGTTCTTACTCAGCATGGGCATCCAGTGGCTTACCAAAATGAGACACTTTCAGACAGAGTCCGAAAGTACCCCACTTACGACAAAGAAATTTATTCCATTGTACAGGCCTGCCGTCAATGGAAGCATTACATTCTGGGGAAGGAAACGGTCATCCACACAGACCACCGATCTCTATGGTTCATACAAACACAAGGGAAGTTGCAGAACAATCGCCGTCAGAAATGGTCCACCTACCTGCAATAGTTCCATTTGAACATTAAGTATAAGAAGTGTAACACCAATAATGTCGTTGATTTCCTTAGCTAACCACCAGTCATGGCACTGATCACTTTGCTTGACTCATGTGGGCTTGAGACATCGGGGTGGCTGCATATTTACTAGAATGATCCAGAATTCAGCAACACATGCCAAACACTCCTATAAGGGAAGCAAGTTCCAAGTTTTCATCTTTAGAATGCATTTTTATGCCACCTAGGACACATCTGTGTTCCTTCAAGTGAGCGTGCCAAGATGATTTGGGAAGCACACCACAGTTGGGTCGTTGGACATTTCGGAGTAGAGAAAACAGTGGCGGTATTGCAGAAGTATTTTTATTGGCCAAAACTTCATCAGGATGTTGGGAAGTACATTAGATCATGCACTACCTACACCATTTCCAAACCAACCATAAATAAGCAAGACCCGTATACTCCTCTACCTACTCCTAGTCGTCCTTGGGAATCTGTCTCCATGGATTACATGTTGGGCCTTCCTTCTACTAAGCACGACAACGATTACATTTTCATGGTCATCAACAGATTCTCTAAGATGGCCATTACGACGGCCTGCAAGAAGAGTATCACAGCAAAGGCCACTGCTAAGATATTCTTTAAGAAAGTGTGGATACACTTTGGGATGCCACAGTCCATTGTCTCAGATCGAGACATCAGATTCTTGAGTGCATTTTGGTCAAGTCTCTAGTTGATGCTGGATACAAAACTTACTAAGTCCATGGCTTTACATCCCCAAACCGATGGCCAAACAGAGGTTGTCAACAGGATGATTGATGAGCCTCATCATTGGATAACTATATGGACCTTAATACACCTCCAAGCAAGTTAAAATCAAATATTCTCATAATTTCTTATGTGTTTTAATTATATTTTTCTTAATTATGTCTAGTGGTCTAATGTGCATTGATTGTAGGTTTTTGAGATCAAATCATGGCAATTTTGGCCAATTAAGGGCAAAAATGCGAATGAGACAAGTAGGAGAGATTATAGGAGATATATCTTCCTTATTAAAATCCTCACTCATTCGAATATTCCTCAAGTACATCACACTAGCTCGGAGTTGCAAGCAGTTGAGTCATAGAGATCATGGGCAATTGAGCCAGTGATAGTTAAGAGCCAATTCATCTTGAATTTGGGAGCCAAGCCTCCCTATATTTAAGGAAGTTGTTCGAGACTTGAATTTTATAAATAAGGAGGCCTAGAGCCTCATTAGGATTCATATTTTTTTATGTAAGAGCACTAAGCATTTTCGAGTTTAAGCTTTATGGCAAAACATTGTTATGTAATTTTTCTAATATGATAATGAGAATGAGCATTTCCTTGATTCAACACTGAGTTGACTCAGAGGGCTAAAGCTATTGGGTTAGGGCCCATCCCTAGCAGCAAAGGCTCCTCTTCTTGTACTTTTAGGTTTAGGTTATTTCATAGATTAAGTGTTTAATTGGTTTTAGGATTGTTTCATTGCAAGTAGTGGTAAATTTGATTAGTTTGCTTCCTTTTGTGCATAGCTTCAGTAGTAGTTTAGAGAGGTAAAGGAATACCAAAAAGGCTGATAATAGGTGGATTTGGCCTTACTCCTCCCTTCAGGGACCATGGTTTGAGGAAAAACTCCTATTCAACCCCAAAAAGACAGAATTCATATTTCTTATGGAATTTAGGGTTTTCTGCTACTTAGGCCAACATCTTTTCAGTTTTCAAATATAGGTTTCAATTGTCATTTTTGATATCTTCAGCTTTGTATTGGATCTCATGGTGTTTCACAATCTTTTGCAAGTATTTCCATGCATGAACTAGGCAACTAAATAATGAAATTATGTTTTCTTAAGTTGATTGGAAATCTTCCTTCTTTGATATGATTCATGGATAAATGCCAGTAATGTATGTATTGCAGGAGCTTCAATAGTGTAGGAAGATCTCATGCTAGCAACCCCAATCTAATCTCATATATCCATGATCACCAAAAGCCACCAAGTCCCTCAACTAATTCATCATTCCATAAGAACAACTTTCCATGTTTGTTGAGAAAATCTAGAGGAAGTCCTAGCCACTCTCTTGCCCTACTTATGCCACCATTCACCTTCCCTAAGCCCTATACCACCTTCCAAATCACTCCTATTTCTTTCGGCCAGATCTTGAAGGAATAAAGGGGATCCTGTAGGAGCATTAGGACATCCTATAGGAAACATTAGGACGACCTGTAGTGGCTTGTTTTGAGGCCGATTTGTGGAAAAAGCATCCACGAAGATAGGAGAAGACCCCTACTTGCCTCCTAAACCATCTGACATTCCATCACCATATCTAACCTACCTGCCACATCACCAAGAATATTTATCATTCACATTTTCACAAAAAAGGACAAAAAGGAAAAAAGAGTTATTGTGTTCATTCATATGCACATCAATAGAATGTTTGGTTATTTCAGATTGCATGCCTAGTATAGTTACGATTACACACATGTTATCTTAGAATTCTTCTAAAGCAAGATATCTCTTAGCAATTAGTTAGATGACTGGTGTGTTTGAAGTATTGATTTCAGTATTTCCTTACTATAGTAGACAATATTTCAATTCCCCTAATTAGTGCAAAATTCCCCTTCCTTTATTGGTAATCAAACTTCTTCTGAATCAATAGAAGGCTAGTTTGAGAAACCATAGTGGTCTATCATCAGCTCAATAGTGACAAAGAGTGGACCCATCGCATCTGCTTGTGTATACAACACTGTCACCTCCAAGTTTGTATGAACCCCGGGTTGATAAAGTAAAGTTGGTAGCCCCAGGAGTTGTAGCATTCTTGCTACAATATTGGTGCTAATCACTTTTTGGTGCCATTGTCGGGGAGGTTTCTGAGTAAGATTTCATTTATTCTTTCTTTCTTCCATTTCTTATCTTTTTTCTGCTATTAGCTTCATTTCTGCAAGAGTAATTGTAAGTTGGTTTGCTTCTTTCCAATTCTGCAAGTGAGATTTCATTCAGTAGTTAGTATATATTCAGTTTGTTATTTCAATTCTGTAATTAGTCTCAAAGCTTGAAAAAACACAAAAAAAAAAAACAAAAAAGCTTCTTTCATGCCCAGTAGGAATAAGGATAACTTAGGAAAATTTCTGCCAAATCCCCCCACCACTTCAAACAACCAAACTTCCCTCTTCTTCGGTGGAAGTGAATTGGAAGACCCCTTAAGCGAACAACCAGAGGTTTTTGAAGAGCCTACAGGGGGAGAAGAAGAATGAGAACCCATTCCAACTGACCTAATGGCTGAAAATTGAGGGTGCTTTTCCCATTGGAGAAACCAATGTGAATGCCAAGATGAAAAACATAAGCCCCTTTGCTCTTCCTCACTTCCATTGCATGACCTTAGAAGATCCAGATACTTTCTTGTTTGAGTTTGTTGTCATATGCAGAACTTATGATTACACCACTGATGATCAGAAGTTGAAATTATTCTCATCCACTCTCAAGGATGTAACTTTCCACTAGTTCATGGGTTTACCCGGGGATAACATCATAACCTGGGCTTAGATGCATCAAGCCTTCAACAATAAGTATAAGGACTACTATAGGTCCAAAGAAACTAAAGAAGAAATTTTTAGAATGACCTTGGGGCATGATCAGCCCTTGGAGGATTATGAGGAAATATTCCAGCTTAGCTACAAAAGGGCCAGGTGCACACTTGAAACTGAGTCACTGAAGCTAGTCCTACTTAGAGGGGTAAGGGAAGATCTTTTGGGTACCCTAAACCTACTAGCAGGTGGGGACATCTACCAACTACCCTATGAAGATATCAAGATTGGCTTTAAGAAGCATTCTAGGGTAGCTAGGAAAAATGGTAGGGGTAGTCAACCAATGACCAACTCATCCTCTTCGAACACATCCATAAAAAGTGAAATTTGAAATATGATGGAATATTTCAAGAGTGAAATGTTGCAAAACCTTGCCCTATAGATGGACACTATGCACATCAAGAGAAAGCAGGAGGAAGCATAGACAGAATTAGCCATCTTCTTCCCTAGATGCACAAGGAGGCATCCTAGGAATGAATGTCCATTAAACCTTATAGAAATATGCTCGGTCTGTGAAGAAAACCACTCCACAGACAAGTGCCCTTCTCTACCTGGACTAAAAGTTGTGTATTAGGGAACTGAAGGGGTGACTGAACAACTTTGCTACATAAATCAAAGGAGACCTCATGGGCCTCGACCATACCAGTTGGGCATGCAAGGGTCACCCTATGCATATTACAACCCTAACAAAAAACACATACATTCCCTCTTAGGGACCCTTTCTCATCCCTCCTGATCTACACCTTCTCCTTGGTCTTTTGCACCTCAGTACCATTCCTAGTCAACCAACCAGTCATTTCAGCCATATAATCCTCCACAACCTCAGTGGAATGCACCACTCCAGGGGTGGAGGTCCCCATACAACAACGCTCCAGCTTTTTTGCCTTCACCTCCTACTCAACCAAAACTTTTACACCCTGCTCCACCTAAACAACCTCATATTCCTGCCCAGCCAAATCCGAACCTGAACAATAGACAAGCACAACAGGTATACAGTGGAGAGACATCCTACCCTGCTTATGCTGTGGAAATTCAAGAAATCAACCTAAGGTCTGGGAGAGTGCTCCCAGACAACCAACCTCCATCTCCACCTAGGGAGAGTGAGGAGGAAAGAGAGGAAACTATGCTGAGAGTGAATCCACCAACCTTTCCTGAAAGATTAACTCATCCAGTCCAAGCTACCCCAGAAGAAAATGAACTTCTAGGTGAATTGAAAATTAAAGGTGTCAAAATTCCTCTTCCACAAGCCATCAAGGATGTACCTATTTACAACAAACTGATTAAAGAGAAGCATTTCAAGCATCCAGGGAGGCAAAAAAGAGACACCCCTACCATTAATGTCATTAGACAATTGTCTGACTTAATGTTGGGGCAGGTAATTTGACCAAAGTATTTAGACCCTAGAAGCCTTGTAGTAGATGTGCACATCAATGGCACCATTGTCCCACACACCTTGATTGATCTTGGGGCTGCCATTAATGTGATGACTAAGGACACCATGCTCAAGCTAAATCTCCATGGTTCATTAAGAAAGACCACAACAGTCTTGTAGCTTGTAGACCGTTCCACAGTAGCCCCTAAGGGGATTGTTGAGGATGTGATGGTCTCCATTGACTCCTGGGAGTACCCTGCAGAATTCCTAGTTCTCCAGCCTAAGGCCAAGCTTAATGGTTATCCTCTCATACTTGGGAGGCCTTGGTTAGCCACTGTCGATGCCTACATCAGCTGCAGGGCTAGAAATATGACTATAAAAAATGGGCATCTGTCCAAGCAGTTGGTCTTGTACCCTCCTGCTCAGCCATCTTTAGAACATGATTTACCTTTATGGCTAGAAGAGGAGGAATAAGATGAATTCTACTCAGCCCAACTCTATACCCTAGAAGCTTCCCTGCCAGGAGGACAACCAGATGAATATGATTTGATTGAACACATATTCCAAAATCAAACTCCCAACACCTTGTCCTTAGAGGAAGTAGTAAAGGAAACCAAGAGAAACCATCAGATTGATCTATTCTTAGTTTATTCAAACCCTACTCGTGTCAAGACAATAGAATTCAACCTTGAAAGAATTTTGAAAATCAATCCCTCTCTTTCTGTACAACAAGAAGAAGAGTAGTGCAACATGATAAGGGAACATCTAGATGCCTTCACTTAGAGTTATAAAGAAATGAGGGAGTGAACCCCTCGTTGTGTACTCACCACATTTATATCAAATAAGGTTGCAAACTAGTCCGACAACCCCAAAGGAGAATGAATCCAGCTCTCAAGGATATAGTCAAAGAAGAAATGCAAAAGTTGTTGGAATTAGGATTCATTTACCCTATCTCGGACAATGAGTGGTTTTCTCCTTTGGTGTTGGTTCCAAATAAAAATGGGAAGTGGAGGATTTTTTTTTATTATAGAGAGTTAAACAAATCAACAAAGAAGGACCATTTCCCTCTACTTTTGATTGACAAAGTGTTAGATGGCCTGGTAGGGAAAAAGTTTTTCTCTTTCTTAGATGGGTTCAATAGGTACAATCAAATCCATATTAGCCCAAAGGACCAAGATAAAACCACCTTCAACTATCCTTGGGGTACTTTCGCTTGTAGGGTCCTCCCTTTTGGCTTATGCAATGCCCCTGCCACTTTCCAGAGGGCAGTGATGAGTATCTTTGCCGAGCTAGTCCGTGATGCAGTGGAAATTTATATGGATGATTTTACAACCTATGGGTGTGATTTCCAGGAGGCTCTCTCCAACTTGGGTAAGGTGTTGAACAAATGCATTGAAATGAACTTGTCCCTTAGCCCTAAAAAATTTTAGTTCTTGATGACATCAAGGACTGTTCTAGGTCATTCAATATCCCAGAAAGGACTGTAGGTGGACCCAAATAAGATAGCCATCATCCAAAGGGTCCCACCTCCGCAAAAATAGAGGGATGCCAGAAGTTTTCAAGGCTTAGCTGGGTACTATAGGATGTTTATAAAAGACTTCAACAAGTTAGCTTCTCCTTTATTTCAGTTATTCGCCAGAGACTCCAAACTTTTATGGTTAGAAAGCTGTCAAGAGGCCTTCGAAACCCTAAAGGACAACTTGACTACTGCACCTATTCTCTAAGGCCCAAATTGGGCTCTTCCTTTCCACATAAATGTTTATGCCTCTCACAAAGCCATAGGAGTAGCTCTAGGCCAGATAGATGACAAGCTACCTTATGCCATTTACTTCATCAGTAAGAATCTGTCAAAAGCCGAACTCAACTACATAGTGTCTGAAAAATATCTCCTAGTTGTTGTGCTTTCATTGAACAAATTTAGGAATTACATTATAGGTTACCAAACATTTGTACATACTCAATGCTGCAATTAAATACTTGATGAATAAACATGATGTAAATTCCTGGATTATTAGATGGTTACTATTATTGCAACAATTTGATTTAAATATTATTGATAATCCTGGCAAGGAGAATGTTGTTGTAGATTTTTTTTATCCGGATTGAATTTTCCTGCAGGGGAGGAAGGAATGGTTGATGACCAGTTACCGGATGAACACTTGTTTGCCATTTTAGTTCTCTCTCCATGGTTTTCTAACATAGAAGATTACTTAGTGTTTTCACAGTTTCCGCCAAATTTTTCCTCCAAGAAAAAGAACAAGATTGTGAGGAAGAGCGCCCCATTCACTTGGATTGGGGGAAACCTATTCAAACTAGGCCTGGATCAAATTCTGAGAAGATGTGTTAGGGAGGAGGAAGCCTTTGAAATCCTTCTAACCTGTCATGATGGACCTTGTGGAGGTCACTTTGTAGCCTAAAGTATATCATTCAAGGTGCTACAAGATGGTTATTACTGGCCCACTCTTCACCAGGATGTGAGGAGGTATACTAGTCAGTGTGATTAGTGCCAAGGGATGGGGAAACCTACCCCGAGGGATGAAATTCCTATGCAACCTCAAGTGACTTCCAATCCATTTGACAAGTGGGGCATGTATTTCATTGGACCCATTGAACCTCCACCCATGAAAAGGTAGTACATCATTGCGTGCACTGGCTGTTTAACCAAGTGGGCTGAAGCCAAGGCCATCAAAGCAGAAATAGAAGAGAAAGTGGTTGAGGTCTTAAGGGAAAATGTATTTTATAAGTTTGGGTACCCTAGAGAACTGGTCACATGATTAAAAGTTTGTTGAGCCAACATAAGATCAAGCATAGAACATCCACTCCTTGCCACCCACAAGCTAATGGGAAAGTGGAGGTAACCAACAGAGCATTGGAAGGCATTCTGAATAGAGTGATTAGTAGCAACATAAAGGATTAGGCAGAGAGATTAGTTGAGGCCACTTGGGTCTACAACACCACCTGGAAGACCACCAAAGGATTCACTCCTTATGAGCCAGTCTATGGGAAAAATGCCTTCATGTCCATTGAATTTGAATACAACACCTTAAGAATAATAGCACAACTGGATCTAGATCTCACCAAGGCACAACAAGAAAGATTGCTCTAGCTGAATGGGTTAGATGAATTTAGAATGCATGCCCTCCTACACACAGAGGTGACTCAAGTTCAAAGGAAGAATTGGCATGACAAGAACATAAAGGACAAACAGTTTCAAGAAGCCGATTGGGCTTTGTTGTATGATTCCAGATACAAGGATTTTAAACACAAATTAAGGACTAGATGGTTAGGGCCTTATGTCATATTAAAATGTCATGATAATGGTTCAGTACAGTTAAGAACCATTGATGTAGAGGTTATCCCTTTACTTGTCAATGGGTACAGATTTAAGGTCTACAAGAAGCCCTTGTCAAAGAAAGAATTCATCAATGGCATCAACAAGACAATGATGGTGGTGGAGCAAATCTCAGCTTCGACCCTATCAAGTCCCTGAAAAAAAAGAAATAAAATGAAAAAAAAAGAGAAAAAATAAAGAGACTCAGTTGAAAACCTCCATGAGGCACCTAAGTCCCACTGTTGGGTTGAAAACCTCTTGAGGCGGCCCAATGGTGTTGAAAAGAAAAGAAAAGATAAAAAGATCTTTGGGTGAAAACCTCTTTTGAGGCACCTAGGGCAAGCAGCTAGGATGAAAACCTCTTGGAGGCAAACTAGTTGTTTTCAAAAAAGAAAAAAAAAAAAAAAAGAGAGAAAAGAAAACGTTTGAAAATGTTGTTAGCAGTCAACAGGAGGAGGATCAACACAACTTGAGAGGAACAGAAGGACCCACACAATCCATTTTTTCATTCCTCCATCCTATATTCTTCATTATCCCATCAATCCCTCCATTTATGGACCCCTCAACTCAGTTTACACGGGCTCTATGTTTCCTATAGGATTCCCTGAAAAACTATAGGAGTTCCCTGTAGGAATTACAATGGCTTTGGAATCCCAAGAAAAGTGACCCCAGAGCAAGGGGATGACCAGCATGTGTCAAAAAATAATAATCACTCCACCACATCATCACCATTCCTTTCATCACCTTGTTACCGCTACATCCATCCAATAAGTCAATTCAATATATATATATAGTTTTCAAAGAAGAAAAAACAAATAGAAGAGGGTGAGAACAAAGGATAGAGGGACAATACATGAGGACTATACCTCTCACCTACCATTCAGAGGAACCATTCTCTACTCTTGTCAACAATCCTCATGCTCCAAAACTGAAAAAAAGGGATGAAAGTTTAGGGGAGAGACAGCGACAGGAAATCCTATAGGTTTCCTGTAGGAAATCCTATAGCAGCCTATCCCACTACGGAAATTTCACAGGGTTGAAAACATTTTCAACATAGATTCCAAGGTTAAGGAAGCTCCTCTAGAGCTCAGCAGCAACAACAAGATCATCAACATTACTCTCCAGTACCTGCACATCCAAGGAAAAAAGCATCAAAAGAGGCCAATAATAAAAAAATATGCAGAAAATACACAACACAGGGACATCATTCTCCAACGAGCATCATCATCAAGGCATATTACCCATAGATATGTCATCTTACTCATGCTCTCTCATTAGCACAATATGATAAAAAATGTAAGATTATGTCAGAGTTGGTTTTATAAGCAAAGGTGGCCAGTTAACTTGGCCACCTTCGGCCAATTGACAATGAGAAAACAATTAGACCACTCCACATGTGGCATCAGTCAAATCAAAAGAAAAAGTAGATAATGCCAAAAATGGTTAAGTTAAGAAGGAACAAAGTGGGAGATGATTATGAGGTGAGTGAAATGATGGACTGATAGTGGGACCAACAGTCCAAAAGGAGGTGCTCATACTTAGACAGCCAACACACCATCTCACACGATCATCCATATAAGGAAATAAAACACTAATTCTCACCCTAAAAGAGCATTAGAAATCTCGATAATTCATCGAAAATAGGATTTCCTCAACCTTCTTGAAGCAATACCTACATGAGACAATGATTAGTTTGCAATGAAGAGGCACCTATATGATCCTAGAGGAAAAACTACAGGATCCTACATGAAAACCTACAGGATATGGAGCAGTCATCTACAGGATTATCAATCAGCATTAAGGGAGGAGAGATCAAAGGTTTTCCTCATCAGAAAATAACCAGTGAGCTAGGAGTTATACCTTCCCATATTTTCTAGTTAAAAATAAAAAATAAAAAATAAAATCCTCCATTTAGTTAAGGAAGTCTCATCCTAGGAGAATTATATTGTAGAGTTATCATTTAAATCTCTCACCCACTAGAATTCCTGAATTATATCCATACAAGCCTCCACAATTACCAGGGAAAGATGATAGGGGGTTTTAACAAGAGGGAACCCAAAAACACAGTAAGAATTCATTAGCACCCCCTTGTAGTAGAAATTTTCACAAGGCACAATTGGATGGGTTTCTTTGAAAGAATAAGAGGATACGATGATGAGGTGGCCAGAGACTTTGCTATCTCACTCATACCCCTCACTAGGACCCAAGCCACTGTTGTGGTGAAAGGCCCATCAGTAGAAATCTCGCCTAAAGTTATAAGCAGAATCACGACTCCCTTTAGGGTTACCTTAGAGAAAATAAGATAAGGGAAATAACACCCTTGTAAAGAAGAAATTATTTTTGGAAGGGGAGGAGGAAATGGAGGAAAAAAATGTGGTTAGAAGAGAAAGCCTTCCATACCCTTGGAATGAAATTAGTTACCACTTAATTAAATATATATCATGTGAAGGAGATACAGTGTGGTGTATGGATACCATTTCAGACTCCTCTAAGAACTGAGATTTGAAGTAGAAAAATCTTCTCAAAATAGGTTATGTATACCCTACTTTCTTCTTCAATCATTGATAGATATGAGCATCAAAGTGCATGAGGGAAAACATCATCAACTAGCCCATCATTGGTTGATCAAACTAATCCTAGAAGATTCTCTACAAAACCTAAGACTCCCTATTACATGGACAACTTTCAGAGACATGCAGGGAGAGGGAGAAATTCAAGCTCTTGAATATGACAAAAGCCCCACTGGTAGTTAGAGGGATGAAGAAACAGAGGGAGAAAATGAAGAGGAAACAAAGGAGGAAAAAGATGACGGAAAGGAAGAGGAAAATGAAGAAGAGACAGAAGAAACAAAAGAGGAGATAGATGATCAGAGTGAGGAACTAGAGGAAGAAGAGAAAGAGAGAGACAAGGATGAGAAGGAGAATGGGAAAGAGGAGATAAAACAAAAGGAAGAACATAGGTCTATAGTTCAAGGCAAAGAAGGGGAAGAATCACCAAGGGTATCTCCAGAACCCATAGAGAAGGAGGTAGCAACTTCTCTTACTACCCTAAGTACACCTATCAAGCCTATCAAGTCAACAGCAAAAAGACAAAGACAAACCCCACTGTACTTTAGGACAATAAAGAGCACAGCGATTAGGAAAGGAAGACCTCAAACACCCACCAAAACTCCTATTATTATTGAAGACTCACCAAAGCAGCACGAAAAGATAGCTTCTCTTGAGAAAAATCAAGGAGAAGGATCAGCAGGACAAGCCTCTCCCAAATCTCCCATCACATATGTTAGGAGACATGTCACAAGGTCTTCTTAATCAAAGGGAAAATCCTACAAGAGACATAGAAAGACCTACAAGAATTAGAGTCCATCCTACAGGAAACTCAGAAAATGGACCAAGAAGGTATCACTTAGCAAGAAACAAAGAAGGAAGAACCAGATCTCAGAGAGCCTCATCCACAACCCATTCTCAGCTCTTACTAGAGGTTCATTGAAGGGGGTAGGGTCATCCCAAAGAAGTTTTCCATCCCCTTATTCTTTGAACTTGAGAAAGAAATGGCAAGAACACATAGGTGGATGCAAAATTCCAAATCCAAAGGAGTGGAGGATGTAGGCCACATGGAGGAAAAATTGAAGGAGATGGGCAGAGAACCGAACAACATAAGGGACAAAGAGGCAATGATGAAAGCTCAGTTAGAAGCAGAGAATGCATGGCTAAGGGGACAGTTACAAGAAAGGGAAAGCCTGTTGGCAGCTATGGCTAGTTTGTCCTTAGAGGCAATCCAGTGTAGGATGTCAGGCAAGTCTTATGCCTTATATCTCAAGGAATAATGGCTACAATTCCAAATTAAGACTTTAGCACAGAGAGGCACTATCCCTTCCATGGATATATACAATTAATTGATCTCTGTGACCAAAGCACCTTGGAATATAGAGAAAATATGTCTGAATTTTACCTACACAACATGGCCTTGACAGATTTGAATGTATGGGACCCAAATTCAAAGCTAGGAGACTTGCAATTGATGGCCTTAGCTTCATGGATGAATCATGAGGAGGATAGAGCTACAGAGATGAAAAGGATAATGGAAAGAGAAGAGACAAAACCACTTATGATCAGAGCTGAACAATCCATTCCAGTGGCTGTTGTCAGCACCCACAACCTGATTGCAAATGATCCTAAGCTTGGACTTAGGTACCTTGATCCACAAGAGCAAGTAGTCACACACTTTGAAGACATGTTCAGGTTGCTAGGAGATGAAAGCATGCAAGCTTGCCAAAGAAGATGGAACACCTTACCTTAAAGCCTGAAAATAAGAGAATACCATTCTCCTTAGAGAATGAGAGAGGCACTAAACAATACACCCATGTACAAGCAAGCTCTACAAAGACTCAAAATCAATTGGATTGGCTTGAGACTCAGTCCACCACTGCTTTTAGGAATGCTAGAAGGAAGGAAAGAAGAAGAAGAAAGAAAGCAGTGGGAAGAGATAGAAAGCAATGCAAGATTTTATTCACAAGAAGAAGAAGCTACAACAAAAGCATGGGATGTTAGGGAGGCCACCAGAGCAATGAAGGACATGGATATATATTAAGTTGCTCAGAGGATGAGCAACACTTTCAATAGGGGGTGATGATGAGCCTTATCATTGGGAAACTATATGGGCCTTAATACACCTCCAAGTTTATTAAAATAAACTCTAATCATAATTCCTTACATGTTTTAATTATATTTTTCTTAATGATATGAGTAAAAGTAAGATGTGTGTCTAGTGGTCTAATGTGCATTGATTGCAAGTTTTTGAGAGAAAATCATGGAAATTTTGGCTAATTAAAGGCAGAAACTTGAATGAGATAATGAGGAGAGATTATAGGAGATAGATCCTCCTCATTAAAATCCTCACTCATTCAAATATTCCTTAATCACATCACATTAGCTCAGCGTTGCAAGTAGTCGAGTCATAGAGATAATGAGCAGCCAAGCCAGTGATAGTTAAGAGCCAGTTCATCTTGAGTTTGGGAGCCAAACCTCCCTAGATTTAAGGAAGTTGTTGGAGACTTTAGTTGTATAAATAAGGAGGCCTAGAGCCTCATTAGGATTCAGATTTTCTATGTAAGAGCACTAAGCATTTTCGAGTTCAAGCTTTGTGGAAAAATATTGTTACATAATTTTTCTGAGATGATAATGAGAATGAGAATTTCCTTGATCTAGCACTGAGTTGACTCATAGGGTTGAAGCTCTTGGGTTAGGGTCAAACCCTAGCAATAAAGGCTCCTCTTCTTGTACTTGTGCAACCCTTCACCAATGCATTCATGGTGGTGTATTTTGATGACATCTTGATCTTCATCCAGATTTGGGATGAGTACCTCCACCATATTCGATAGGTCCTTCAAACCCTACGACAACACAAGTTGTGTCCTAACTTGGAGAAATTCACCTTTGGCATGAACCAGGTTCAATATCTAGGGTACATAATTGTTGAGCAGGGTGTACATGTGGACCCATCTAAGATACAAGTCACTCGGGATTGTCCAACCCCAACCACTCTAACAGAGCTCCGCAGTTTTTTGGGTCTTGAAAACTTCTACCATAGGTTCATGTTGGGCTTCTCTCATATCACTTGGCCCTTAATTCAAGTCACCAAAGGTGGAGAAAAAGAAATGTTTTTTTGGTCTGAAACCCAACAAAAAATGTTCTTCGAGTTGAAGAATCGCCTATGTTTTGCACCAGTTCTCACATTACCATACCTGCAATAACCACTTGAGATTGAGACAGATGCCTCTGACTATGCTACTGGTGCGGTTCTTACTCAACATGGGCATTCGATGGCTTACCATAATGAGACACTTTCAGAAATAGTCTCAAAGTACCCCAGTTACAACAAGGAAATGTATTCTATTGTGCAGGCCTACCATCAATGGAAGCATTACATTCTAGGGAAGGAAAAGGTCATCCACACAGACCACCAATCTCTATAGTTCATATAGACACAAGGGATGTTGCAGAATGATTTCCATTAGAAATGGTCCACCTACCTGCAACAGTTCCATTTTAACATTAATTATAAGAAAGGAAGCATCAATAATGTCGTTGATTGCCTCAACCAATCACCGATCATGGCACTGATCATTATGCTCAACTCCTATGGGCAAGAGGCATCGAGGTGGCCGCATCTTTACAAGAGTGATCCAGAATTCAACAACTCATACCAAATACTCTTGGAAGGGAAGCAAGTTCTAAGTTTTCACCTTTAGGATGCATTGTTATGCCACGTGGGACACATCTGTGTTCCTTCAAGCAAGCGTGCCAAGATGATTTGGGAGTCGCACAACTGTTAGGTCACTAGACATTTTGGAGTAGAGAAAACATTGGTTGTATTGCAGAAGTATTTTTATTGGCCAAAACTTTGTCAGGATGTTGGGAAGTACATTAGATCATGCACTGCCTGTGCCATTGCCAAACCAAGCATTAAGAAGCAAGGCATGTATACTCCTCTACCTACTCCTAGTCAACCTTGGGAATCTGTCTCCGTGGATTACATGCCAGGCATTCCTTCTACTAAGCATGACAATGATTGCATTTTCATGGTTGTCGACATATTCTATAAGATTTCCATTATGGCAGCTTGCAAGAAGAATATCACAGCAGAGGTCACTACTAATATCTACTTTGAGAAAGTGTGGGTACACTTTGGGATTCGACAGTCCATTCTCTCAGATTAGGACAATAGATTCTTGAGTGCAGTTTGGTCAAGTCTCTAGTTGATGATGGATACAAAACTTGCTAAGTCCACAGTTTTCCATCCCCAAACCAATGGCCGAACAAAGGTTGTCAACAAAATGATCGTACACATTCTACACATGTACAACTCGAAGCATCCACACACATGGGATGAAAGCCTCTCCTATCTCTAGCACAGCTACAACAGAGCTCTCCACAGCTCAACGGGCCATAGCCCCTTTCAGGTAGGGCTGGGATTTCAGCCATTATGTCCCATTGATGTGGCCATACCATTTGCAGCTACTCAAGAGAGACCAAAAACATCCCAAACTAACTTACTAGTTTTTTTTTTCAGCCTTCTCTTCGAGATCTTTGAAATGAGGTATTATGATGGCCAAACAAAAATTGTATGCCAAAGTTACGACCCTCGGAAGTTGATGTACCAATTTACCCAAACGGGGCCCACAGTTTTGGCGCTTCATCTCCTAGGGTTAGGTTTTTGGATTTTTAGGATTTTATGTTGTTTTTGTATAGTAAATAGGCCTTTGAGACTCATTGTAACACAGTTCAGAGGCATGTAGCCACCACATCTCTTCTCAGAGATAAGCTACCATCGCCCGAGCTAGTCTTATTTCCATTATGTTTATAAGCATATTTCAGCATTTGATATTAATGAAATGAAGTATTATTTCTACTACATCTTTGTATTTATGGTTATATTTGTAATTTGTTGTGTTACTGTTTAAATCCAGTTCAATGGTATCAGAGCAGTCTGCTCTTTCTCTGTTTTTCTTTGCATGTCCCCAATGAGGTTGGTATATAAGAAGTTAGGGCTTGATCTAGTTGAGATTTTGCAAGATCATCCTCACAAATCCCGATGGCCTTCGATGGAGAAAGAAAAGAAAGATGAGGGGGCAGGAGATCCTTTCAAAATATTGCTCGAGGAAGCCCTCAAGCGACAGAGGGATGCGATGATGGATAAATTTTCCCAGATCCTTCGACGACTACCCACAGGAAATGCATCTTCATCTAGCAGTCACTTGGAGGTGCCACTCCTTTTAAGGTACAAGTTAACTTCGATATTCCCATATTTGATGGCCTGATAGATGCAGACACCACAGATAAATGGTTAAATCTGTTGGCAGGATATTTTATGTGCATGACTTTTCCAATCGGGAAAAGATTACTTTTGCACTTTTCAAAGCCGCCCCACATGTCAAAGACTGGTTGGAAACCTACTGTGAACAAAAGGATGAGAGTGTCATTGTTTTCAGCCACACCCACTTGGGGTTATTTCTAAAATGCCATTGAGGAAAATTATTACCCTATCGAGATCTATGAACATAAATACATAAAGTGGATCATGCTATGGCAGGGAAGGGACCAAGATGTGCCAGAGTTCACAAATATTTTCCATACCCTTCACACGAAACTGGGTATCAAGGATACTGAGCGGAATTTGGTGCTCAACTACTGTGGCTGTCTACACAAGTACATCCAAGACGCGATGGATTTCCTAAACATTTCCTCGCTTGGTATGGCGTATCAGTACACTATCAAGATTGAGCATAAGTTTTAACAGAAGAAGCAAGACATTGGATCCATGAATCCAAAGCAAGGAAAAGGCACCCCCAAACCACATAACAAAGGACCAAACCAAGGCGAGGCTACCCAGGACAACACACTGAAGCCATAAGAAAATAAAAACACCATGAAGACAAGGAAGGACAGGGGAAAATGGTGTGAGTTCCATAAGAGCTCCACTCATAATGCAAGTGAGTGCCAGGCCAAGAAGTCACTGGTGGCTGAGCTAAAGGTTTATGAATCAGACACATGTTCTAATTCTGAATCAGAACCCGATAAGGGAACTAACAAAGGGAAGGAGATCATTGATGTGGAGCCCAGTGCCACCATGGCCACCACCAAGATCCAGAGGATTGAGCCTGAAGATCTAGAGGAGGAGGAACGCCTCTTCCATTCATAGATGTGTGTGAAGGGTTCTCTGCTGCAGTTCATTGTCAAAAATGGGAGCCAAAAGAACCTCATTTGAGCAGAGGTCATGAAGCAATTGGACCTAAAAACTACATCACATCCACAGTCGTATACCATCGGGTGGCTTCACCAAGGACGCGATCTTTGCGTCACCCAGCAGTGCCGCCTTCCCTACAACATCAAGCCCTTCACAGATGAGATATTGTGTGATGTTGCTCCTCTTTAAGTTTGTGATGTATTGTTAGGGAAACCATTCTTGTGGAAGCAACATGTTGTATATGAGTCTAGACCTCGCTCTGTGATTATTACCTTGGCCATCAAGTTATACAGGATATCAGAGGTAGCCCTTCCTACTGCCATCTCTTGATCACTGCAAAGCAATGTAGTGAGATCATTTCCCAGACCAAGAAATTTGTTTTTATTATGATTCGCCCTCAGGGAAAGAAGAAGTTCATGGCCACGGCTTCCAGGCAGGACTCCTCTCAACAACTTCAATAGATGGACAAGGTTTTGGAGGAGTACAAGTATATTTTCGCCTCACCTACAGGGGTACCTCTATATTGTTAAGTCAAGCACTCCATTGATCTAACCTCGGGTTTTCCACTGCCAAATGGGCTGATCTGTCGTCACTCCATTATGGAGAATGATGAGATCAGGAGGCAGATTCAAGAACTATTGCAGAAAGGGCACATTAGGCCAAGCTCATTGCCCTGTGGGAGCTCGATTGTATTGGTACAGAAGAAGGATGGGACCTGGAAGCTCTGTGTTGAGCACCAAGCATTGAAGAATATCACTGTCTAGAATAGGTACCCAATCCCATGGATTGATGACCTTCTTGACCAGCTCAAGGGGGCCAAATATTTTAGCAAGATTGACTTGAATTCAGGGTATCACTAGGTGCCCATCGAACCCTCTAATGTGTGGAATACTTCCTTCAAATCCAAAGAGGGAAACCTTCATGAGACTAATGGACGACATCTTGTGACCCTTCACCAATGCATTTGTGGTGGTGTATTTGGATGACATATTGATCTTCAGCCAGAGTAAGGACAAGCATCTCCACCATATTCGACAGGCCCTTCAAACCCTGGAATAACACAAGCTATGTGCTAACTTGAAGAAATGTGCCTTTAGCCTCACCCAGGTTCAATATCTAGGGTACATAATTGATGAGCAGGGTGTACATGTGGACTCATCTAAGATACAAGTCATTCGGGATTGGCCAGCCCCAACCACTCTAATAGAGCTCCGCAACTTTTTGGGTCTTGCCAAATTCTACCATAGGCTCGTGTTGGGGTTCTCTCATATCACTTGGAGTTTAAGTCAACTCACCAAAGGCGGAGCAAAAGAATTTTTTTTTGGTCTGAAACCCAACGAAAAGTGTTCTCCAAGTTGAAGAATCACCTATGGTCTTCACGTGTGCTCACATTACCAAACCTACAAAAACCATTTGATATTGAGACTGATGCCTCTGACTATGCTACTGGTGCAGTTCTTACTCAGCATGGGTATCTGATGGCTTAGCACAGTGAAACACTTTCAGACACAGTCTGAAAGTACCCCACTTACGACAAATAAATATATTCTATTGTGCGGGCCTGCCATCAATTGAACCATTACATTCTGGGGAAGGAAACGATCATCCACACAGACCACCAAACTCTATAGTTCATACAACCACAAGGGAAGTTGCAGAACAATCGCCATCAGAAATGGCCCACCTACCTGCAACAGTTCCATTTGAACATTAAGTATAAGAAGGACAACACTAATAATGTCACTAATTGCCACAGTTGAGCACCGGTCATGGCACTAATCAATGTGCTCGACTACTATGGACACGAGACATCAAGTTGGCCACATCTTTATAAGAGTGATCCAGAATTTAGTAGCACATACCAGACACTCCTGGAAGGGAAGCAAGTTCCAAATTTTCACCTTCATGATGCATTTTTATGCCAGCTGGGACACATCTGTGTTCCTTCAAATGAGTGTGCCAAGATGATTTAGGAGGTGCACTACAGTCGGGTCACTGGACGTTTCAGAGTAGAGAAAATAGTGGTGGTATTGTAGAAATATTTTTATTTGCCAAAACTTTGTCAGGATGTTTGGAAGTACATTAGATCCTATACCATCTATGCCATTTCCAAAGAAACTATCAAGAAGCAAGGCATGTATACTTCTCTACCTACTCCTAGTCATCCTTGGGAAACTGTCTCCATTGATTACATGTAGGGCCTTCCTTCTACTAAGCACGACAAAAATTGCGTTTTCGTGGTCATCGACATATTCTCTAAGATGGCCATTATGGCTGCCTGCAAGAAGAGTATCACAACAGAGGCCACTACTAAGATCTTCTTTGAGAAAGTGTGGGTACACTTTGGTATCCCACAGTCCATTCTCTCATATCAGGACAATAGATTCTTGAGTGAATTTTGGTCAAGTATCTAGTCGATGTTGGATACAAAACTTACTAAGTCCAATGCTTTCCATCCCCAAAGCAATGACCAAACAGAGGTACTCAACAGGATGATCGTACACATTCTACGCATGGACAACTCGAATCATCCATGCATGGACAACTAGAATCATCCATGCACATGGGATGAAAGCCTCCGCTATGTCTAGCAAAGCTACAACAGAGCTCTCCACAGCTCAACAAGCCATAACCCCTTTTAGGTAGGGTTGGGATTTTAGGCATTATGTCCCATCGATGTGGCCATACCATTTGCAGCTACTTAGGCAGATTCGACTCATGTCCAATCCAAAGCCGATAGGGCTAAGACCTTCATTAAGCACATCCAATACATCTGCTAGTAGGTCTATTGTATATTGGACAAAGCCAATGCTAAGTACAAGCATAGCCATGATCAACACCGGGTCTCTTACAAGTTCCAGGTGTGTGACAAAGATTGACTACATTTACAGAAGGAGCGTCTCACTGGACACCACTGCAAGCTTCACTCGCTCTGATATGGGCCATACACATCACCAAGGTTGTAAGGGACAATTCCTTCGAGCTTGGCATTCCACCATTCCTTGGTCTACACCCCGTGTTCAATGTAGACCCCCTTTGACCATACTTTCCACCATTTTTGGACACATCCACCATTGCTAACAACGCACACCAACTGAGCTAAACCCAGATTGCATGGAATAGGCCACCACTAATCGAATCATGGACACACAGATCAAGAACACTCGCCAGTGGAATATCCAACTATATTGGGTTGTCAAAGTTGGCCAACTCCTTCACCAATGCAAGTGGCTCACCAGGGACCAAGTTCAACAAAAGTTTCCACATCTCATGTAGGCACTCAATGCAATGGGGACCATTGCTTCCTAAGGGGCGAGGAATGATCTAGTTGGATATTGGTGGCCAGTCGCCTATTCCACATGGACCCCCAACACTATCTCTTTCAGTTTTTCGGTTTCCTTAATTTTAGCACAATTTACTATTTTTCCCAAATAGTAAACTATCCCAAAATATCCCAAACTGGCTTGTCAGCATGTTTTTCACTTTCTCCTTGAGATATTAGAAATGAGGTTATTATGATAGCCAAATAGAGATTGCATGCCAAAGTTATGAGCCCGAGAAGTTGATGGACTAATTTACCCAAACGAGGCCCATAGTTTTAGCGCTTCATCTCCTAGGGTTAGGTTTTTGGATGTTTAGGGTTTTTTGTTGTTTCTCAATAATAAATAGGCCTTTGAACCTCATTGTAACAGAGTTCAGAGGCATGTAGCCACCACATATCTTTTCACCAATAAGCTACCGTCGCCCGAGCTAGTCTTATTTCCATTATGTTTGTAAGCATATTTTAGCATTTGATATTAATGAAATAAAGTATTATTTCTACTGCATCTTTGTATTTATGGTTACATCTATAATTTGTTGTGTTCTTGTTTAAATCCAGATCAGTGGTATCAGAGCGGTCTGCTTTTTCTATGTTTTTTCTATGCATGTCCCCAATGAGGTTGGTATATAAGGATTTAGGGCTCGATTTGGTTGAGCCTTTGCAAGATCAGCCTCACAAATCCCAAAGGACTCCCATGGTGAAAGAAAAGAAAGATGAGAGGGTAGGAGATCATTTCAAAATGTTGCTCGAGGAAGCCCTCGAGCGACAGAGGGAAACGATGATGGATAACTTTGCCCAAATCCTTCGGCGACTACCCACATGCAATGCATCTTCATCCACCAGTCACTCTAGAGGTGCCACTCCTTTTAAGGTACAAGTTAACTTCGATATTCCCATATTTGAAGGCTTGATAGATGTAGACGTCGTAGATAAATGGTTAAATCTGTTGGAAGGATATTTTTCAGTGCATGACTTTTCCAATCATGAAAATATTACTTTTGCACTTCTCAAAGCTACCCCTCACATCAAGGACTGGTGGGAAACATACTGTGAACAAAAGGATGAGAGTGAACCGTTGTTGTTTTCAACCACACCCACTTGGGTTTCTTTCCAAGATGCCATCAAGGAACAATATTACCTTGTCAAGAGCTATGAAGATAAATACATAAAATGGGAAATGCTATGGCAGGGAAGGGAGAAGGATGTGCCGAAGTTCACAAATATTTTCCATACCCTTCATATGAAGTTGGGTATCAAGGATACTGAGTAGAATTTGGTGCTCAAGTATCGTGGCTGTCTACACAAGTACATCCAAGATGAGATGGAGTTACTGGAAATTTCCTCACTCAGCACAACATACTAGTATAGTTTCAAGATTGAGCAGAAGTTTAAACAGAAGAAGCGAGACTTTGGATTTGTAAATCCCAAGCAAGGAAAATGTGCCCCCAAACCACATAACAAAGGACCAAGCCAAGGCAGGGCTACCCATGATAGACCACCAAAGCTACAAGAAAAGAATGACACCACGAAGACAAACAAGGACATGGGAAAATAATGTGAGTTCCATAAGAGCCCCACTCGCAATACAAGTGAGTGTTGGGACAAGCAATCACTGGTGGCCGAGCTGAAGGCTTCTAAATCAGATGCATGTTCTGAATCTGAATCAGAACCAAATAAGGGAACTGGCAAAGGGAAAAAGATCATTGATGCAGAGCCCACTGCGACATTAGCCGCCAACAAGATCCACAATATTGAGCGTGAAGAGATAGAGGAGGGGGAACGCCTCTTCCACTCACAGATGTGGGTGAAGGGTTCTCTACTACAGTTCATTGTCAACAACGTGGACCAAAAGAACATCATTTCAATAGAGGTAATGAAGCGACTGGGCCTAAATACTACAACACATCCACAATCTTACACCATGAGGTGGCTTCACCAAGGACGAGATCTTTGCATCAACCATTAGTGTTGTGTTCCCTACAACATCAAGCCCTTCACATATGAGATATTGTGTGATGTTTCTTCTCTTGAAGTTTGTGATGTATTGTTAGGACAACCATACTTGTGGAAGTGACATGCTGTGTATCAGTCTAGACCTCGCTCTATGATTATTACCTTGGCCAACAAGTTGTATAGGATACCAGAGGTAGCCTCACATACTACCATCTCTTTGATCACCACAAAGAAATACAGTAAGATCATTTCCGAGACCAGGAAATTTTTTTTCCTTATGATTCGCCCTCAGGGCAAGAAGAAGGTCATGGCCATGACTTCCAAGTAGGGCTCCTCTCCATAGCAGAAATAGATGGACAAGGTTGTGGAGGAGTACAAGGATATTTTCGCCTCACCTACAAGGGTACCTTTGCACTGTCAGGTCAAGCACTCCAACGATCTGACCCCAGGTGTGCTGTTGCCGAATGGGTCGATCTGTCGGCACTCTATTTTCGAGAACGATGAGATCAGGAGGCATATTTAGGAAATATTGCAGAAAGGGCACATTAGGCCAAGCTCATCACTCTTTGGGAGCCTGATTGTATTGGTACAAAAGAAGGATGGGACCTAGAGGCTCTGTATTGAATATCGAGAGTTGAATAAGATAACTGTTTAGAATAGGTACCTAATCCCATGGATTGATGACCTTCTTGACCAGCTCAAGGGGACCAAATATTTCAGCAAGATTGACTTGAAGTCAGGCTATCACTAGGTGCCTATGGAACCCTTTGATGTGTGGAAGACTGCCTTCAAATCCAAAGAGGGCCTTTTTGAATGGTTGGTCATGCCATTCGAATTGACAAACAACCTTGCAACCTTCATGAGTCTGATGGATGACATCTTGCAACCCTTCACCAATGCATTTGTGGTGGCGTATATGGATGACATTTTGATCTTCAACCAGAGTTAGGACGAGCACCTCCACCATATTCAACAGGTCCTTCAAACCCTGTGACAACACAAGTTCTGTGCTAACTTGGAGAAATGCACCTTTGGCCTGACCTAGGTTCAATATCTAGGGTACATAATTTATGAGCAGGGTGTACATGTGGACCTATCCAAGATACAAGTCATTCGGGATTAGTTAGCCCCAACCACTCTAATAGAGCTCCGCAGGTTTTTGGGTCTTGCAAACTTCTATCGTAGGTTCGTGTTGGGATTTTCTCACATCACTTGGCCTTTAAGTCAAGTCACCAAAGTTGGAGCAAAATAAAAGCTTTTTTGGTTTGAAACCCAACAACAAGTGTTCTCTGAGTTGAAGAATCACCTATTATCTACACCAGTTCTCACATTACCACACCTGCAACAACCATTTAATATTGAGACAGATGCCTCTAACTATGCTATTGTTGTGGTTCTTACTCAGCATGGGCATCCAGTGGCTTACCACAGTGAGACGCTTTCAGATAGATTTCGAAAGTACCCCACTTACGACAAAGAAATATATTCCAATGTGCACGCCTATTGTCAATGGAAGCATTACATTCTAGGGAATGAAACAATCATCCACATAGACCATCGACCTCTACAGTTCATACAGACACAAGGGAAGTTGCATAACGATCGCCATTGGAAATGGTCCACCTACTTGCAACAATTCCATTTGAACATTAAGTATAAGAAGGGAAACACCAATAATGTCACTGATTGCCTCAGTCGACCACCGGTCATGGCGCTGATCACTATGCTCGACTCCTATGGGCATGAGATATCGGGGTGGCCAAATCTTTACAAGAGTGATCCAGAATTCAGTAGTTGATCTAGGTGCATCTCCAAACACTAGTGCACCGAGCCTTGCCCAGGATACACTTTCTAAATTCGGGATACCACTATTACCTTCTGGGTACGGCGAAGCCTTCCCAATATACAATTAAGTAATTTGAACCAACAACATTGCTAGGATATGCTTACCCTTCATGTTAGTATCTGTTACCACTAAACATTCTATTTACCCACTATACTGGCCTCCCTCACTTAGACTACTTAGTAATACCCCAACAACATTGTACGGGCTTCAAATGGAGCTCTTTGACCAGCTTCGACAAAGAGAGCATTGCACAGGCGAGGCGTTCAATAACACTTCCTGAATGAATCTTACTTTGGTACCTCTCCCATTGGAAGGGGGGGGAGGGCCAGATACTAGACCAGTGAGTGATTAATTCTTATAGCATCATGAAAAAGGCTCAAAATTCAAGTGGTAGAAAATCAATTAATTTGACATCAGATCAAAGTACTAGTCACCCTAATTCCAACGGTGCGAACGACACTCCAATCTGAGTCCGTATGAAGAAGATAGAAGCAGCAAAAGTTCGGGCTTGACTTATCCATGTGGTAGGCTTAAGGAGGGTGCAATTTGGAAAGAATCCGACACTAGAATTTGGCCAATTTTTCGAGCGAAATTGTGGGTCCATTAATTTATCTAATATCAACTAAGGTTCTGGAAAATTCCTAAGTGGGCGGTGGTTATTTATTTTTAAATAAAATATATATAAAAATATGGCACAGGTGGCCATGACCCCGCCATCCCCGGAACCACCATAACAAAATTTTATAATTAAATGGGGTGGGCGGCCATGACCCTACCACCCTCAGAGTCCACCAATGAAATATGCGAATATATGGTGGGGGTGCAGGCTATCAACCCCGCTGCCTCTCCACCTCACCTTTAATACGGAACTACTGGCGGAGGGGGGTGCAGGCCACCAAAACAATGGACCCGCTACCCAAAAATTAAAACAACAAAATATGTTATGTTAAAATTGTAGAGGCGGGATTTGATCCCCCGACCCCTCCTCAACTATTTGACATGTTTAGCCAATGCACCCAATGACTTTCCTTGGTAGACTTGCCCATCAAACTTTATATCAACCTTTTTTCACAGTGCGCCTAAAGGAGGAGAGCGGGCACGGTTTTCAAGGTGGATGAATTGCAGGTGGCAGAACCATGAGTAGGCTTGTAAAAGGGGGTGGAACCTTGCCTGAGCACATTTTCCAGAGGTCAGTTTTGGTCTAGTGTTAGAATTGGGAAATTTTTATATCGATTTTGCACCTCTCAGCAATAGGAACTCAATGGTGATGCTAGTTTCTACAATAGAGCTCTCCATCTTTTGGCCATTTTCCAAATTGGAGGTATAAGACTCATTTTTGTAAATGTTGATTGTACTCTTGTTTCTCATGCCACCTAATGAATGAAGGCCTCCCCATTTATTAAGCAGGGCCCGAAGACGTAGTCCAAATTGGTCAAACTCTGTTATCAAGTCTCTTGTCTTCTTTCATGCTTTTATGTGTTTCTCCTCTTCTCTCATGTGCACATTAAATTTCTATGCTTAAGTTGCAATTTATCCATGTAATTATTTAATACATCTATAAGCAAATGAGCTTGGATCAAGTGGTATTAGAGGAGGTCTTTGTAGATGTGAATTTCATGTTTGTATGTTAATGAGAAACAAGCTCTGAAGAGGCGAAGGGAAGATAAAGTCTTTCGATCCCGAAGCGAGGCATGCACATCGAAGGAGAAACATGGTAGATGAAGAGGCTCATTATGAAGAGGAGCACAACTATTGAAAAACCTTCTATACAATGGAATAAAAGGTCGATCAATTAGTTTCAAGGCTGGAGAAAGCAGAAGAGAAAAATCTAGAAGAACAAGGTTCATTGCATGGAAATGGTGGAGAAGAACCCCCTACTTCTCCTTCCACAAGTGAAAGTTCTTCTTCCTCTCATCACCATCATCATAGAAATTAAAGGGATGCATCTAAGAAACCTTTCTTTAAATTAGATGTCAAATTTGATCTTCCCATGTATAATGGTGAAAGTAATGCGTAAAATCTTAATAACTGGATTAGGCAAATTGAAATCTACTGCAGGATTCAGTAGATCGAAGAGGACGAGGCAAAGATTCAACTGGCCTCTCTTCGGCTAAGTGGCACCACTCTCATTTGGTGGGAGAGAAATTGTGAAGCAGTAAGAGTGTGGGTAATCTTCTTTCCTCATGGCCCAGTTTTATTTATGCATTAAAGGAACAATTTTATCCCTTGGGTTATAAGAAAAAAGCCTTAATGGATTGGAAATACTTAAGGAAAGGAAGAGGTCAAGATGTTCAAAGCTTTACTTAGGAGATTAGAAAACAAGTGCTTGATTTGGGCATTTCACTTGACTCACCTAAAGTAGTAACTAAGTATATTGAATCATTACATAACTATATTAGAAATTCATTATTATTGTTTGAACCAACTACTATTGACTCAGCTAGTGTAAAGGACATTCATCTTGAGAACAGGGACAAAAATGAAAGAGATGATCACTCTAAGAAACCACCTTTCAAACCTCCAAATGGAAAACCCAAAGTGAAAGGAAAAGGAAAGGAAAAGAGGACGAAATCAACCAAGAAAGATGAAGGAGAAAGGCCTTATTGCACTCAATGAAAAAAGGAAGGTCATGATGACGATCTTTGTTGGAAATTGTACCTAGAAAAGAGACCAAAGAAGTATGGAGGAAAAGGCAAGTAGAAGACAGTCGCAACTGTGCAGCAAGACCTTGGATCCAATTCTAGAGATGAAGAATTGATCACAGCAGCAGGAACGAAAGGTACTCTTACACCTCCTATTAATTCTTAATCACATGAAGGAACTAGTTCAGTAAATGAGTCTCTTCCTAATGAATGAAAGAGAATTGAGTTATTTCATATTAGAGTTGTCATAAATCATACAAAAGTGGAAACTCTATTTGATACCAGGTCCCAAGAAAATTTAATTTCAGAGTCCTTGGTAAAGAAGCTAGTCTTAGAAACCAAACCACATCCAAAACCTTACTCGCTTGGATGGATACATGATAAATAAAAATTGAATGTAACTAAGCATTGCAAGGTCAAATTTGTGATCTCTTCTAAGTTAGTGGATGAGGTAGAACTCGATGTGATACCATTGGATATCTGTGGCATGATGTTAGGGATTCCGTATCTATATGATAGAAAAGCAATCTTCTTTTGTCATGAAAACAAATACCAAATCACAAAGGATGGGGTAGAATATATTGTAAGGGCTCATCAAAATAAAATCAATGCCAGCCTTGTAAGTGCGGGACAAATGAAGAGGTTGGTGAAATCTAGTAAGGGTTTCATGCTTATGGTTGTAAGGGGGAAAGATGAAAAATTATCTGATGCTTTCCATGGCTATGATCATGTGCATAAAAAGGAATTATGTGAATTAATTTATAACTATGATGACATGTTTCAAGAACCAAGGGGATTACCTCCGAAGAGGGAAATCCAACATGAGATCCATTTGCAGCATAACGCTCCTTTACCAAATATTGGCATGTACAGGATGTCGACTATTGAGATGAAGGAGATCAAAAATCAGTTGCAAGAACTATTGAACCAAGGGGTCATCAAACCGAGCACTTCTTTGTGCGGCTCACCGATTGTCGTAGTGTCGAAGAAAGATGGCACATGGAGGATGTGCGTGGATTACTGAGCACTAAAGAAATCATTACCCTCTCCCATGCATTTGATAATTTACTAGATCAATTAAAGAATGCTATCTATTTCACCGAATTAGATTTGTGTAGTGGTTATCACCAGATCCGAATTGCAGAGTAGGATGTGTGGAAAGCTACCTTCAAGACCAAACAGGGGTTGTTCGAATGGATGGTGATGCCATTCAGACTTTGCAATGCTCCGGCCACTTTCATGAGGGTCATGAATGATCTCTATAGGACTTTCATTGATGAATTTGTTCTTGTATATCTAGATGATATTCTTGTCTTTAGTAAAAATTGGAATGAACATGTATGCCATATAAAGAAAGTGCTTGATGTATTGAAAAAGGAAAAACTCTATGTAAAATTGTTAGTGTGAGTTTGGGAAAACCTCTTTGGTTTACCTAGGTCATATTGTTGGTAATGGTCAGCTAAAAATTGATCCTTCTAAAGCTAAAGCAATTATAAATTGGCCTAAGCCTACTAGTGTAACCAAGGTTCATAGCTTTTTGGGTGCAGTACAGTACTAGAGGAGATTTATTTCCAATTTATCTATTATTGCAGCACCCTACACACATTGACAAGTGTAAAGCAAGTCTTTCAATGGGGAGGAAAGCAGTAGAAGTCCTTCGAAGCATTGAAAGAATAGATTAGCACCGCACCGGTCTTGGCCCTACCAGATCTCCAACAGCCATTTGAGATCAAGACAAGCTCCAGTGGATATGCCATGGGAGTTGTATTGATGAAGCAAAAGAAGTCGATATGTTACCATTCAGAGAAATTCTCTCAAGTTGTGATAAACTATCCCACTTATGACAAAGAGTTATATGCCTTGGTCCAAAGTGTGAAAAAGTGGAAACACTACCTAATCGGCAAGGAGACCATCATCCCTATGGATCATCAACCCTTGCAGTATCTTCAGTCACAAACCAAGTTGCAGCAAGCTCGTCATTTTAGGTGGATGGGTTTTCTTTAGCAGTTTCATCTGGTAATAAAGTATAAGAAGGGCACTAACAACAAAGTGGCCGATATGCTATCTCGCCCTCCTATTTCTGCTTCTGTTATTTTGCATAATGCTTCATTATCTTTTCAAATTTATGCTGAACAATATGCTAACAATGATGACTTTAAGGAGATTTATATGAAAATAACCCATCGTTCACAGGTGGAAAATTATCACTTGCAGGGGAAATTGTTGTATCACCTTGGAAAATTGTGCATACCCATAGGGGAAAGGGTACATGTAATCCGAGAGGCCCACACCTCCCTTGTGTTTGGCCATTTTGGTGTTGAAAAACCTTTGTGTCATGTACATAGATTTTTCTTTTGGCCTCATATGAAGAACATTATGACTTGCTATGTAAAGGGATGTCTGATGTGTTCTATTTCAAATCCCTCTAATAGAAAACTCGGGCTCTACACACCACTCCCTATTCCGTGTCGTCCATGGGAAAGTGTGTCGATGGATTTTGTAGGAGGTTTGACTTTGTCTAGAAAAGGTCATGACTATTTGTATGTCGTCTGTTAGAGTCGGTCTAGTTATCCCTCCGTCAGAGATCAAAGCTCTTTTGCATTTCATGATTAGGTGTCCCATCAGTTTTGATCAGTTGCATTTCGTTAGGCATGCCATAACTCTGATGGATCGGGTTGTGTCACTCATTCCCCTTGTGCTTGGCACTGCTGGTTCAGGCCTGTTTATTAAAATAAGTCTTCAAAGGTCATTTACAATCATGTTTTAAATTTTGAGGTCTTAGGTTTAGGGTTGAGTCAATTTTTTCTTGAAAAGTCTTAGAAGACCAGCAGGCCAGAGGGATGTGATTTGATAGATCATCACTTCAATAATATTCATCATTGTACAGCTGAATTACAACTTCTCTTCAAAAATCTGTTTTGAAGATCAGTCACCATCTCATTTTTGTAAAAATTGTCAAAATTTTCAGTTCTTCAATTGTTCAAGTGCAGCCTTAGTCTTCTTTGCCAGAGCATATCAGAGCTATCCCTGCAAAAAATTATTAGAGAAAATCATTATTTCAACCAATTTTAAAGGAGAAACCAAAAAGGTCAGAGCCTATTAATTTTGAAAAAGTGTCAACAACCAAACATAAGAAAATGGATTTTGGGTTAAGAAAAAATCAACAAGGAGTCTATATGAAGATATTTCTCCTCATTTGCAACCCATTCCACATTCCAAGAGCAAAGAGCATTGTTCTCAGGTGATTTTGTGAGTTTGTGAGCAAATAGGGCCGTTTCCAGGGCGCGCGGCGCATCAGGTTGGGCGCGCGGCGCATCAGGTTGGGCGCGCGGTGCATCAATGGCACGCGGCGCATCAGGCGACAAATTCCAGTGCTATCTTACACGCGCGCGGCGCGTTGGGTGAGGCGCGCGGCGCATTGAAGTTTATGCCCAGACTTTGTCCAAAACACACTCAAACACCTCTTCTCACGCATCAAATCACAGGTAAATTTTTATCCACGGCTCATTCCTGGTTTTGAAAGGTTTATGTAAAGAAATTATGCTATATTTGCCATGAAAAAACCAAGTGTAAAAACCCTCCTTGTCCATTAATTTGCTCTAAGGATTTAAATGCCAAGATTGTTGTAGGGTTTTCAAAAATAAATGTTGCCAAGGTTTTCCTATTTCCTTTGTTTCCCATCCCCTAATATTCACCCCAATAATTCCTCATAGAACCCTACACTATCCTCCCTCAAATCCTAACCCCTCCCTTCTACTACAAACATATATTCCCTACCTCATCCCAAACCCTAAAACTTCAAAATTTCCATGCCCCTTCCCTTCCCTAAATTCCTTGTTTTATTTCCATTTTCCCCATTTCCCTAATGTTTTCCCTTCCTTAACAATTCCCTTGTATATTTGTGTCCCCTTGGTCACAGCATTTTGAGAAAAAGAAAAAGTCTACAGTCAATTTTGCACACAGTTGTATATCAGCATATATATATATATATTCCAGCTACCTTGTTTTTAAAGAACATGTCAGAGACTGAGTCAGTATATGAGCATGATTATGATAGTGATTCTACACCGGAGGTAAATGTGCCAAGGAGGTATCACAAAGGTGGCAAAAGTGGTCAGCATGTCAGGGAGGAGCCTACTTCTTTGGCTCAATTGCAAGCTTGTCCACTTGCAATGGACTGTTTTCGGTATCAATCATGTTTTGAATACTGTGAGCGGATCTCACAAATCCAGCATCATTGGGAACTAGTCCATTTATTTGTTATACATTTGCAGGATGGTCATGTAAACCTTGCCGGAGTGAATTTCACCTTGTCACCCGAGACTATTGCTCAGGCCACTGGGATACCAAATGTAGGGGAGGAATGGAGTAAATGCCAGCAATTAGACAGATTCTACTATGAGCCATATATCAAGCCCAGGTATATAAGACATTTCAGTGCAGTTTTTCCTTTCAGATTCCTAAAGGATGAGTATGCACCATTGATGAAACTCATCATCCGATATTTCAGTTGCGAGGGCAGATTCTCACGACTCTATGCATACCATGTTCGTTTG
Source organism: Pinus tabuliformis (assembly GCA_031772625.1). Taxonomy (NCBI): domain Eukaryota; kingdom Viridiplantae; phylum Streptophyta; class Pinopsida; order Pinales; family Pinaceae; genus Pinus; species Pinus tabuliformis. The sequence goes on from CM062811.1 coordinate 247,423,608, forward strand.
TTGATGCATTTCACAAGGGTACGTATGATGAACATTTCATTTTTCATGTGTTGCAACATAGAAAGGAAAGTGCCTTTAGTACAAAGGAAGAGCCCAACACATCAGCATAAGAGCATCTATCATTATGAATTGATTAAAATCGTAGTGATGCATCAGTTGGCACAGCAGGGCATTACTTGGGAAGATTTCATCTCCCGTGATTACTTTACAGCATTACAGCCACCTCTCGAGATAGTTCACGATGAGGGAGGACCTTCACACCAGCCAGGCATTCCCGAGACTGAGCATATAAGTGCTCCTCCATCTGTGACATACCAGCGAGGTTACAGGGCATTATTTACATCTACACGACGAGTACTATCTCCACCCGGGGTGGAAGGGGTCTCGTTGACTTCATCAGCACAGCGAGTGTTATCTCCACCTCGTGTGGAAGGGGCCTCGCTTTCGACAGCAGCACTGCAGGTATAGGATAAGGGCAAGAAGCCCAAACATGAGGAGAGGCCTTCAGGTGAGCCATCGGGTTTTGTTACTATTCATGTTGATGAGACAACTTCAGAATCAGAGAGGACCCAATATATCAGGTATCTAGAGCAGTGGAATAAACAGCTTGAGGACCAACATGTGATCATAGAGCTACAAAACATCCGTGAGAATCGCCAAGCTGCCCAACATAGAGAAATTGAGTTCACCTCTCTAGAGCAACAGGTAAATGAGGATCGAGAGGCTAATCTCGAGAGGGTCAATATCTACTTGGAGGAAAAGCTGAAAAAGGCCAATAGAGACAATGCATTATTGAAACACATGGCTATGCATTACAAGGTCCGGAACCTAGTTTGCAAGGCGCGAATTAGGAGTCTTAAGGCAAAATTGAAGAAAGCGGTCAAGAAACAAAAAAGACAAAAGGAGCTTGATCGTCTTCGGATTTTGGCCAAAGCCTATTTGGCTGAGCATAGTACTTGATTGGGGACCCCCAGCCCAAATTTCAAGGAATTTGGAAGAAATTTTGTCAATTTTGAATTTTTGGCTCTAAAAAACAGGGTTTTTGGCTCAACGCATAGCGCGCAACGCATGACCCATAAGATTGGGAGGTCCAAATCACAAATGGTTTGCATTTTTGGATTTTTCATGATAAAATATACCTGCTCAGCTATTTCCAAGGCATTTCATCAAGGTTTGGGTCCCTAAAAGGTCAAAAAACATGCAAAAAATGACCTCACTGCTCCTTTTTGGACACACAGGAAGCAGTATTGGGAGAATTCACTTTTGGAGGGGACAATGGACACCAAATTCGAAAATTCCACTTGGGTTGGAAAGTAGACTCAAATACCTTTCCAACGAGCTATCGTGAGCTCAATTTTGATGCCGGGAAGTGCCCCAAATGCAGGTTGAAAGGCGTGCGGTGCATAGGGCTCAGGCGCGCGGCGCATCAGGGTTTTTTGGCACAATTTTCATCTTTAGCTCAGGAAACGTAGTCAGTTTGACTAGTTTTGACTTGTGACGGAATTTTTCACCCTTATTGATGTAATTAAAGGAAATTTATGTTGACTTGACACTTATTTACCTATTCTAGATGATTCATTCATAAAATAGCAAAAAATTAATGAATGAATTGGTTTCCTAGCTTATAGAGGCAAGTTGTTTTGACTGCCTAGATTGTAGTGCTTTGTTTAGAATTGGTTGAAACAGCTCCTATGATGATGAGCTCGACCCCTAGAGGCAAAGGAATGTGTTAGCTTGCCTATATTATGTATTTTCTTAGTCATTTTCAGGGTTGGACTCTTGGGAATAGCTTGATACACTATTATACATATTTTATCTGCATTTTTGGCAAAGGATAGACCAGGGTTTTGCAGCACTATTTGGGATTCATGTGGCCTTATGTGTTGATGGTGTGTTTCTCTCAGTACTTGTAAGTTGTGTATGTGTACCACTTTCCTTATTTAATCTTCTGCAATTAAACAAATGAAGTGTTAAGGTAGAATCCATAAATTTGTTATGCTCTACCTTTAAATTTGTTTAATTTTCCATGTTTTCTTCAGTTTAAGGAGAATCCTTGAGACTTCCTTGCTCTCCTTAGCTCCTCACCTGTCAGGCCTATTCATTCAATCACTTTAAAGGCATCAAAACAATCGCTTATCTTGCCCCAAGTAGACCATTTCAAAAGTTGTGCCTCATCCCTGCACCCAAAATTGCCTTTCCCTTGAATTCAACAAAATCTCAAAAAATCAATTCCATAGTCCTTGTACTTCATACCTAGCCTAAAATTAGTCATCAATTCAGTCATCTTGAGCCTCTTTTATTACCTTTTGCCGAGATTGACCTGGAGAGAGCCCTCTCCTGTCCTCATAGGGCTAGCTACGAGGTTGAGCGTGGTTTGATGTAGCCTTGAGTCTTACCTTATTTCAGCCTAAGGTAGATTCGAGCGCTAACATCGTCATTGACCATTTTAGTAATATGTGTATTTTAATGTCATGTAAAAAGAGGATCACTGCATAGCAGACTGCTTATCTTTTCTTTCAACATGTTTGGGTCCATTTTGGGTTATCCACATCGATTGTGTCAGATTAGGACTCTCACTTTCTCGGAGAGTTTTGGACCAGCTCGTGGAAGATTATGGACACCAAGTTGAAAAGAAGAACAACATTTCATCCATAGACTGATGAACAGACAGAGGTTGTCAACCACACCGTGGTACACTTGTTGTGAAGCTATTGTGGAAAGTATCCTAAGTTGTAGGATGAGCATCTTCCATATGTGCAACATTCCTACATTCGAGCAGTGCACTCATCTACGCATCGTTCACCATTTGAGACATTCTTTGGCTACTTGCCCAAAGATCCTTTTGATATGGTCTTTGGAATGGAAGATGACTCCAGTGGACGTGATGACAGGTACAAAGTGCATTGGTTCATTCAACAGATCCAGTTGATTCACCAAGCAGTACAGGAGCAGTTGGAGAAAAGGAAAGCCCAATATAAGGCTCGACATGACAAACACTGAGTTGACCATCAATTTCAAGCTGGCGACAAAGTGTAGTCCCATATCAACAAGGACAGAATGAAGGGTTAAGGGAAGAAGTTGCAACCACTCCGGTATGGTCCATTCACCATCTTGGAGAAGATCGGAGAGAATGATTTTCATCTCGATTTGCCGACATATATGCAAATGTACTCCATAGTGAATGTGGAAAAGTTAAATCTTTATGAGCCAGCATTGATTATGGACATCGAAGAGGTGGGATCAGTTCCTACAGTGGATGATTTTTCACCAGAGTATCTCGATGAGTTTCCTGAAGATATCATCCTTGACAAAAGAACCAAGACTTCACGACGGGAAGACGTGGAATACCTTCGAGTTGGATTCAAAGGGATGCACCCTAGCAAGGCAAAATGGCTGGAAAAGTAAAGAGTGAGGGAACAATTCCTTCACTTGCCAATTGACTGATAAAGCTTTTGGTAGTCCAAAATCTCCTCAATGGGGAGGATTTATCCAGGTGGATCTCCAGACAACAGTGGCATGAAAAAGGCTCAAAATTCAAAGTGGCAAAAGTTGATTAACTTGACATCAGATCGAAGTACTCGTCACCCTAATTCCAACGATGAGAATGACACTCCAATACAAGTCTATATGAAGAAGATAAAAGAAATCAAAGTTATGGGTTGACTTACCCATGTGGCAGGCTTAAGGAGGGTGCAATTTGGCAAGAATCTGGCAAGAATCTAGCACCCAAATCCAGCCAGTTTTCTAGGTGAAATTGTGGGTCCATTAATTTTTCTAATATCGCCTAAGGTTCTGGAAAATTCCTAAGTGGGCGGTGGTTATTTATTTTTAAATAAAAAATATATAAAAATATGGGGTAGGCAGCCATGACCTTGCCACCCTGAAAACCACCATAACAAAAGCTTATAAATAAATGGGGTGGGTGGCCATGACCCCTTCACCCTCAGAGTCCACCAACAAAATATGTGAATATATGGTGGGGGCATGGGTTGTCAACCCTGCCGCCCCTCCACCTCACCTTTAATATGGAACTTCCGACAGAGATGGGGATGCGGGCGACCAAAACAGCAGACCCACCACACAAAAATTAAAACAATAAAATATGTTATGTTAAAATTGGAGGGGCGGGATTTGATCCCCTGACCCCTCCTCAACTATTTGACATGTTTAGCCAATGCGCCCAATGACTTTCCTTGGTAGATCCACCCACCAAACTTTATATCAACCTTTTTTCATAGTGCACCCAGAGGAGAAGAGCAGGCAAGATTTTAGAGGTGGATGAATTGCAGGTGGCAGAACCGTGTGCAGGCCTATGACAGGGGGCAGAACCTTGCTTGAGCACATTTTCCAGGGGTTAGTTTTGGTCCAGTGTTAGAATTGGGAAAATTTTATATCGATTTTGAACCTCTTGGCGACAGGAACTCAATGGTGATGCCAGTTTCTGCAATAGAGCTCTCCATTTTTTGGCCATTTTTCAGATTGGAGGTATAAGACTCCTTTTTGTGAATGTTGATTATACTCTTGTTTCTCATGCCACCTAATGAATGAAGGCCTCCCCATTTATTGAGCAGGGCCCAGAGACGTAGTCCAAATTGGAAGAACTTCATTATCAAGTCTCTTGTCTTCTTTCATGCTTTTATGTGTTTCTCCTCTTCTCTCATGTGCACATTAAATTTCTATGGTTAAGCTGCAATTTATCCATGTAATTATTTAATACATCTATAAGCAAAAGATATTGGATCAACAACACATACCAGACACTCCTGGAATGGAAGAAAGTTCCAAGTTTTCACCTTCAAGATGAATTTTTATTGCACCTGGGACACATTTGTGTTCCTTCAAGCGAGCATGCCAAGATGATTTGGGAGGTGCATTATAGTCAGGTCACTGGACATTTTGGAGTAGAGAAAATAGTGGCTATATTGCAAAAGTATTTTTATTGGCCAAAACTTCGTCACGATGTTGGGAAGAACATTAGATCTTGCACTGCCTACGCCATTGCCAAACCAACCATCGAGAAGCAAGGCATGTATACTCCTCTACCTACTCCTAGTCATCCTTGGGAATCTGTCTCCATGGATTACATGTCGGGCCTTCCTTCTACTAAGCACAACAATGATTTCATTTTCATGGTCATCGACAAATTCTCTAAGATGGCCATTATGGCGGCCTGTAAGAAGAGCATCATATCAAAGGCCACTGTTAAGCTCTTATTTGAGAATGTGTGGGTACACTTTGGGATCCCACAGTCCATTGTCTCGGATCGGGTCAATAGATTCTTGAGTGCATTTTGGTCAAGTATCTGGTTGATTCTAGATACAAAACTTACTAAGTCCACGAATTTCCATCCCCAAACCGATGGCCAAATAGAGGTTGTCAACAGGATGATCGTACACATTCTATGCATGTACAACTCGAAGCATCCACTGACATGGGATGAAAGCCTCTCCTATCTCCAGCACAACTACAACAGAGCTCTCCACAACTCAATGGGCCACAACCCCTTTCAGATAGGGTTGGGATTTCAGCCATTATGTCCCATTGATGTGGCCATACCATTTGTAGCTACTCAGGCAGATTTGGCTCATGTCCAGTCAAAAACTGACAGGGATAATAGCTTCATTGAGCTTATTCAATACATTCGCCAACAGGTCCATGATATATTGGACAGAGCCAATGCTAAGTACAAGCAGTGCCATGATCAGCAACGGGTGTCACACAAGTTCTAGGTGGGTGACAAATTTTAGCTACATGTACAGAAGGAGCGTCTGGCTGGATCCCACTGCAAGCTTCGCCTACTCCGATATGGGACATACACCATTGCCAAGGCTATAGGGGACAATGACCTCGAGCTTAGTATTCCACCATTCCTTGGTCTACACCCAGTGTTCAATGTAGACCGCCTTCGGCCATACCTTCCACCATTGATAGACACATCTGTTGTTGCAGAACAACTCACACCACCTAAGCTAAAACATGGAACAGGCCACCACTGATCGAATCATGGACACACATATCAAGAACACTCGCTAGTAGAAGATCCAACTATATCAGGCTATCAAATCTGGCCAACTCCTTCACCAAGGCAAGTGGCTCACCAGGGACCAAGTTCAGCAGACATTTCCCCATCTCATGAAGGCACTCAATGCAATGGGGACCATTGCTTCCTAAGGGGGGGAGGAATGATCCAGGTGGATATTGGTGTCCACCTGCCTATTCCACTTGGACGCCCAACACTCTCTTTCAGTTTCTTGGTTTCCTTAATTGTTGCACAATTTACTATTTTTGGCAATTTTTTGAGTCCTGAACTTCCGGAGCCATTTTGAGGCCCTAAAGGACATTTTTAGGGAAAACAGAGAGGTTGAAAACGTCCCAATCAAGCTTACTTGTTGGTTTGTGGCCTTATCCTTGGGATTTTTGAAACGAGGTATTATGATAGCGAAACGAAGATCATATGCCAAATTTATGACCCCAGGAAGTTGATGTACCAATTTACCTGGATGGGGCCCACAATTTTGGCACTTCATCTCCTAGGGTTAGTTTTTTGGATGTTTAGGGTTTTCCGTTGTTTCTCAATAATAAATAGGCCTTTGAGCCTCATTGTAACATAGTTTAGAGGCATGTAGCTGCCACATCTCTTCTCGGAGATAAGCTACCATTTCCCGAGCTAGTCTTATTTCCATTATCTTTGTAATCATATTTCAACATTTGATATTAACGAAATGAAGTATTATTTCTATTGCATCTTTGTATTTATGTTTATATCTGTAATTTGTTGCATTCTTGTTTAAATCCGGATCAATAAGGCATTCCCCTAGTGAAGTTGATACAATGAAGTCATATTTCGTCATGCCATGGTTGTCGATATGTGTTAGACAACCAATGAAGATGTCTCTACCATTGATCACATTATAGATTCCTAGAATAGTATTGTGAATTCTATATATGATGGTGACATGTAAAGTGTTGAAAGCTATCCGAATGCATTAGATGACCATGGATATTCCCCTAGCCATCCATGTTCCTTTATTTATATGGCTTACTACTCTATCCATTGCAATTGATGAAGCCTCCTCTTACCAAATTTCATCAATAGAAGATAGAAACATTCACATTAATGGATGGGGATATAAACTGTTAACTCTTGCCTCATATGTTGTGTCCCTATAAGATGTGTGACTTGGCACTCATATGCCACTTGGCATGGTGCCTTGAATTTTATGTTTATTGATGGGTTTTGTCTAAGTTGGGTGAGGGTGAATTTAGCATGTTGTTAGAAATATGAGAAGAAGGGTGTGAATGAATATTTCACTTAATTAGTTACCAATTAAAACATTTTATACTTTTCTTTACTAGTCACTGAATCGTAAGTTTGTTGAGCATACAATGATTAGCAACATATATATAAACAACAAAGGCACATAAAATATCAACCATGAACCATGAGAAATAGAAAGCATATCACAAGAGATCAACACATAAGCACATGAGGACATTGAGATTATCGTGGAAATCCCTCCAAAAGAAAAAACATTGTACAGTTGTTTGTATTCTTCTTATTATTATTAAGAAATCAGTATTTGTACATCAATCACTAGCCACCGCTAGTGTGCAAGATATAAATTGCAATCCACATGAGTAACCACCTGCTAATAGAATCCACCACTTCCTCAATTATGCAAGGCACCACCTGTTGCAGTCCCCAACCCGTTGAAGGCCACTACCTTCAAAATTTTCTCCATACACCACTGGAAGTAAGAAACCACTCCCCGAACCAACAAGCTACAACCTGTCGACAAGCTACCACTTTCCCACTAAAGGATCCAACCCTTAGACTCTTGTGGACCATGTTTCACAATATTTCAGATTGGGCCCACTCATCAACAATATGTAGGCCACATTTCATCCAATTTTTATACCTAGGTCCACTTAGTCTTCTATGCTCATCAAAAACATCTCAACTGACTGAAAAATTCTTTCTAAATAAATCTGACAAATCCTCTGTTCATGGCAATTTGCTGTGACAACCCTATCAACAATCCTCACACTCACAACTTTGCAAGATACAATTAAACTCAACTCACCATACAACATGTAGCAACATCATATACAATTAAATATACATGATAATAGCAACAAACTCTCTCAACATCAATAATAAAAACACAACAAGCTGCCAACCCTAGCATAATGACTTGACAATACTCTACCAAGATCATACAATACATCAATGGCATGACAACTCAACCATAATAACAACATCTCAACCATGAGCAAACCCTAGAAAACAACACTTCAACAATAACCCAACACTTTTCCCTTAACATACTCAACCATACGCTCTCTCATTCTCAACATCAAATCAAAATCTCTAATGCACAACAGACATAATACATTTTTTTCCCTGTAATGCAATTAGCTACCACAAACCCTAGCAGCATGTTTCTGATGCGCACCATTATTGTAGCAAGAATGTTGCAACTCCTGGGGCTACCAACTTTACTTTATCAACCTGGGGTTCGTACAAACTTGGAGGTGTCAGTGTTGTACACACAAGTAAAAGCGATGGTTCTAGCTTTTGTCACTCTTCAGCTGGTGAGAGACCACTAGGGTTTTTCAAGCCAGACTTCTATGGATTCAGAAGAAGCTTGATTACTGATGATGGAAAGATAAATCTACTCTAAGAGAAAGCTTGCCTACTGCAGTAAGGAAAAAAACTGAAATCCAATGCTAAAACACACAATTTCCTACCTAACTGCTAAGAGACTATGTTTCAGAAGGAATGTTATATTAACATAGATGAAATTCAACTATCTTAAGCATGTGAATTCAAAGCATCAACATTCTACTATTGTGCGTGTAAATAGCTACAACACATTTGTTCTTTTATTTTTATCTTTTTATGGAAAAACAAGTGAAATCTAATCTCTTTTGGTGATGTGGTAGGTGGCTTAGGGATGTTGGTGGATGGTTTGGAGGTTTGGGAGACCTTTAGGTGACCTTGTGTGGCTTTCTAGAGGTTTTCCCTCAATTCGGCCTCAAAACAGGCCACTACAGGAAAACGTACAGGATGTCCTAAAAACCTATAGGATTCCCTGTATTTCTACAGGATACAGCTGAGAACAAAACGATGGGTACTGAAGGTGATGGAAGGTTTATGGAAGGTGGTTGGTGGATGGAATGGAGTGAGAAAATGCCTAGGATCACTCAAACCGCAAAATCAAGGTTGGGAGATGGTTGGATTTGTTCAACATGCTTGGAGAAGTTTCCTTGAAGAATGATGAAATTGGTGAGGGTCTTAGGGAAAGTAGGGAATGATCATGGATGGATGAAGTTGGAAGGAGGCTTCTTGCTATGAAATATTTCTCTACTTTTGAAACACATGCACCTCATCAAATAATGATATTTTCCCAAAAATAATGTAAACAAGAAGAATTTCAATGAGCTAGAAAAACAAAGTTTAATGAGCTAGTTGTCTAATTCATGCATGAGGAAAATTTGTAGAATAAGATGAAGTCATTGATGAGTTCTAATTTAAGACTGAAGATGGAAGAAATGATGGATAATTCCTACACTTGCAAACTAATCAAATGCTGGCTTAAGCACAGGAAAATCTAAGTTCTATGAGAAAGTAGAATTTTGTCTTTTTGGGGCTGTATGGGGGTCCTTTCCTCAAATCATGATCCCTGAAGGAAGAAGTGAGGCCAAGAAACCTACTTACATATTTTTTATGCTCCTTTTATCCCCTCTAACCTACTACTAAAGTAAAGCAAAAATGGAAGCAAAATAATAACCAAACTAATCAAACCTACACTACTTGAAATGAAACACTTCCAAGGAAAATTTAACCATGAATCTATGAAATTAATCTAAGCATACAGATACAAGAAGAGGATCATTTTCTTCTAGGGTTGGGCCCTAACCCAAGAGATTCAGCCCTCTGAGTTAACTTAGTACTGGATCATGAAAAATCTCATTCTAATTATCAAAACATAAAATTACATAGCAATGTCTTCCACAAGTCGGGAGCTAAAAACTAACTAGTGTTTTTACAACAAAAATTTGAATCCTCATGAGGCTCTAGGCCTCTTTATTTATACAACTGAAATATCCAATGACTTCCTTAAATCTAGGGAGTCTAGGCTCCCAAACTTGAGATGATCTAACTCTTTGACTATCACTTTCTCGGCTACCTTTTGATCTTCATGACTTGGTTGCTTGCACTCCAAGCTAGTGTGATTGATGGAGGAATATTCAAATGAGGGAGGAGTAAATGAGGAGGATTTACCTCCTACAATATCTCTTCCTTGTCCCGTTCGAGTTTCAGCCTTTAATCTTGCCAAAATTCCCTGATTTTCTCTCACAAATTTGCATTTAATGCACATTAGTCCACTTGGCATAATTTATCACTTTGACTCATCTCATTAAACAAAATATAATCAAAACATGTAATAAATTGTGGGAAGAGTTGATTTGACTAAGCTAGGAGGTGAATTAAGGTCCATATAGTTACCTAATGATGAGGCTCATCATCACCACCCTACTAAAAGTGTTGCTCATCCTCTAAGAAACTCAATCAATATCCATATCTTTCATAGCCCTGGTGGCTTCCCTGACATCCCATGCTTCTGTCGTGGGTTCTTCCTCTTGTGCATAGAATCCTACCTTCCTTTATATCTCCTCCCACTGCTTTCTTCTTCCTCTTCCTTCCTTCTAACATCCCGAAGAGAAGTGGTGGACTGAGTCTTAAGCCTATCCAATTGACTTTGAGCCTTTGGATGGTTTGCTTGTACATGATTGTCCTGTTTATTACCTCTCTCATTCTTTGAGGAGAATGGTACTCTCTAATTTTCAAGCTGTATGACAGATTATTCCATCTCCTTTGGCAAGCTTGCATGTTGTCATCCCCTAACAGCCTGAACATATCCTCAAAATGTGTAATTTCTTGCTCTCGAGCAGCAAGATACCTGGGTGCAAGTTGAGGATCATTTGCAATTAATTTATGTGTGCTGATGATGGCCATTGGGTTTGATTGCTCAACTCTTATCATGAGAGGCTCTGTTTGTTCCCTCACCAATATATTCTTCATTTCTGCAGCCCTTACTTCCTCATGGTTCATCCTTGATGCCAAGACCATTAACTTCATCATCATACCCCTTCAATTTCTCAAAGTACCCCATGCAATTATGCCCTATGAGTATTTCTAGAAAAAGAGGTTGTTGGTGAATCCTCACAGTGTTGATGGGATCCCTTCTATTAAACGCCCCTGTCATTTTTCCTGGTGAATGGTGGAACAGAGATATATGATACAAAATTTAAATGAAGGAAGAAATGGGACTGAAATTTCCATGGATACAATTCCTTTACATAGCTACCAATTTCAATAAAACTAGAAGACTTCTTTATTCCTTTCACTTGGAGAAATGGGAAGAAATGGAGAACCTACCTCCTTACAATGTTCGATGTAGCAAACCCCTGAGTTTCCTCCTCTGAAATTGTTCTCTGCAAATCCTGTAGACTGCCTGACTGTATCCTGTAGGATTCCTGTGGGATCCTGTAGGATTTCCTGTGCAGGAAAAAAATGAAGTTTCCCTCTCCTGTAGGTTGTTCGAAGGCCAAGAGTGACTTTTCTAGAGTGAGCCTCGAGAAGATGAATGCATGAATTGATGGGGATGAATGTTTATTTCCTCTGATGGTCGAGTTGAGTGATGTGGTGTTCCAGTAGCCAAAGTATGAATTTCTATTTTTGGCCCTTTGGTCCCCACTACCACATCATCATTCCCCTCACCTCTTAATCAACTCCCACTTTGGGCATCTGTAGTCTCAACTACTTCTGAGCTCATTCTCCTTTTATTTTACTTGACTACTGCCACATGTGTGAGGACTAATAGCTTTGTCCTCATTGACTGAACGAAGGTGGTGAAGTTAACTAGCCACCTTTCGCTTATAAACCAACTCGTTCACAATCTTTACATATTTTGATTACATTATACAAATGAGAGAGTGAAGCGAGATACTTACCTGTGGTGGCAATACCTTGTTGCAGTTTGTTGAAGAAATGAGGTGCTTTTTGTTTGTTGGCTGCATGTTATTTCTCCCTCCCTTTTTTTTTCTATATATTTTCCTTTGATGATTTGCTTGATGTGTAGGTACTTGGTGTTGAGCATGATGATGCTACTACTACTCTGGAGGAGCTCCTTCTGCCTTTGGATCTCCATGCTTGAAACTCGCTGCAAATTTATGATTTTTGTTTGGTGGGATAAGCTGCTACAAGATTTCCTACAGGATGTCTTATAGCTGCCTCTCCCTCAAAATAGTTAATCAATTTCCACTGCTAGGACCTAAGGATGATGAACATGGACAGAGAGGGGGTCTAGGGGTGTGTGAATAATGAAAAAATAACCTTCAGATGTTGCTCCCCTTGCTCTCTGTTTCATGTTTTCTATGTTTTTTTTTTCTTGAAAATTGCATAAACAAATTGAAAATTGATTTTTTTCAGTGATGAATGCAGGGGTGATCGAAGTGGAGAGTGGTATGGTAATGAGATGATGATGTAGGAATTTATTTTTTGACATGGGCAGGTAATTTCTTTGCCCTAGGGTTGCTTCCTTTAGGATTCCCAAGACATTGTAATTCCTATGGGATCATCCTGTAGGCTTTCAAGGGATCCTATAGGTTTACAGGGAATCCTGTAGAAAACACATAACCCTTGCAAACTGAGTCAAATGAGTGAAAAAATGAAAGGAATGGTGGAATGTTGAAGTATGATGAATGGATAAATATGAGTTGAATAGGTCCCTTTTTATTCTCCATTTATTCTCTGATCGTCCTCCTGCTGACTTGCAAACAACATTTTCATATTTTTCTTTTTATCTCCTTTTTTTTTTTTGAAAACAACTAGTCTACCTCCAAGAGGTTTTCATCCTAGTTGCTTGCCCTGGGAACCTCAAGAGAGGTTTTCACCCAGAGATCTTTTTATTTCCATTTTTTTATTTTTCTTTGTTCAATAGCATTGGGCCACCTTAAGAGGTTTTCAACCCAATAGTGGGACTCGGGTGCCTTATGGAGGTTTTCACCTGAGTCTCCTTATTTTCCTTTTTCTCTTTTTTTTTTAGTGACTTGATGAGGCAGGAGCTGAGACTTGCTCCACCACCATCACTGTTTTGTTGATACCATCTATGAACTCTTTCTTTGACAATGGCCTTTTGTAAAATTTCAATCTGTGCCCATTAACAAGTAAAGGAATGGCCTCTACATCTATGGTGTTGATCTACACTGAATCATTATCGTGACATCTCTCTATAACATAAGGCCCTAACCATCTAGTCCTTAACTTGCCCTTAAAGTCTTTATATCTAGAATCATATAAGAAATCCCAATCACCTTCTTGAAATTGCTTATCCCTGATGTTCTTATCATGCCAGATATTCCTCTGAATTTGAGTTACCTTTGTGTGTAGGAGGGCCTGCATTCTGAACTCATCTAAACCATTTGATTGGAGCAATCTCTCTTTTTGTGCACTGCTGAGATCTAGATCTAGTTGGGTTGCCATCCTCAATGTATTATACTCAAATTCAATGAAAAGTAGGGCCTTCTTCCTATAGACCAGCTCACAGGTTGTGAATCCAATGGTGGTCTTCCAGGCGCCTTATAGGCCCAAGTGGTTGTTACACATCATTTTGTCACTATACCGTTAATCCCCATCTACGATCCTGGAGGACCTCTACAGTGTACTTGACATGCTTTCCCATCATGAAGAAACTCCGTGTATGTCCCGCTGCATGAGAAAAATAATTCCCCTTTGCATCATTTCCCAAGAATCTTCCTTCTATCCAAATTTACAAGACCAATGCTACTGACAAGTTTTCTCCTCACATCGATTTGTAGAGATTAAAACTAGCCCTCAAACCATTCGGAGTGACTGAGCCCTTTTCCAGTCGCGATGATCCTCTTTTTGAAGGTTTTTTAAATATGGAGTCGAAGCTTCCATGTCTAGAAGCTTCGTAACGGAAGTCTGGTAGATGGATGGGCCGGATGGAGTCGAGGAAGTCAATTTGGGCTCCTTTCCCCTATTAGGATGGAACAACCTCAAGAGATAAGATCTTCTCCCATGATGAGAGGAACCATCTCCCATCCATCCAAGCTATATAAACCTCTATTTTTCCCAAGAAAAATCTAGTTGGAGTTTTGGAGCAAGTTTGAATAATCAGCAAGTCATCTATTGCTTGTAGCTTTCTAGTATATGTTTGAGGGAGAATAGTATGATTTTGGTTTGGTTTTAGACTAGAGGGAAAGAGGTCTTAAAACTTTCATTGTTGAGGCTATCCATGAATTTCTAACATAAGTGTGGGAACCTAGATACATCAGAGGATACCAGCAACGTCAAGGCAGTAGTTGTAATATCTTTCTAATTTCTATAAATGAAACTATTGATTGATTTCCTACATGAAGTGCCACTTTACATCTTTATGGCTTAATGTTTCTTGACCTATTAAGTAGGTTGAATAAAATATTGTTGCTATCACGTTTGTTGTTATTGTTGTTTGCTTATTTCAGATATTCGAAGAAAGGAAATGGATGATAGCTGGAGTGAGGAAGCAAGATCATCACCAAGCAAAAATAGTTTTCTAAGAGGTAGGCCCTCTTAATTGATTCTAGATTAAGGAAATTTTCCATAGATTGTTTGTTTGTGGCTAGAACCACTCTCTCGGGCTAGACGAATTTTTTGTGTCCGCACTGAGAATTTAACTACACCACAAATTGGTGACCATACTGGGTGCAGGTAAATTCTCAGTGCGAACACAAACAATTCCTCTAGTTCGAGAGAGTGGGTCTAGCCACAAACAAACAATCTATGGAAGATCTCCTTAAACTAGAACTAATTAAGAGGACCTACCTCTTAGAACGTTATTCTGCTTGGTGATGATCCTCCTTCCTCACTTCAGTTATCTTCCGTTTCCTTCCTTCGAATACCTGAAACAAGAAAACAACAACAACAACAAACATGATAGCATACAATATTATATTCATACTACTTAATAGGTCAAGTAACATTAAGCCATAAAGATGTAAAATGACACTTCATGTAGGAAATCAATCAATAGTTGCATTTATATAAATCAGAAAGATATTACAATCGGTGCCTTGACGTTGTTGGTCTCCTGTAACGTATCCGGGTTCCCACACTTCAACTAGAACTTCATGGATAGCCTCAAAAATGAAAATTTAAGGCCTCTTTCCCTCTAGTCTCAAACCAAACCAAAATCACACTATTCTCCCTCAAACATACACTAGAAAATGACAAGCTATAGATGACTTGCTAATTATTCAAACTTGCTCCAAAACTCCAACTAGCTTTTGCTTTGGAAAAATAGAGGTTTATATAGCTTGGATGGATGGGAGATGGTTCCTCTCATCATGGGAGAAGTTCTTATATCTTGATTTTTTTCCATCCTAACAAGGGAAAGGAGCCCAAAATGACTTACTCGGCTCCATTCGGCCTAATCATCTACGAGACTTACATTACGAATCTTCTAGACATGGAAGCTTTGACTCCATATTTAAAAAATATTCCAAAAGAGGATTGGCATGACTAGGAAAGGGCCCAATCTCTCTGAATGATGCAAGGGATAGTTTTAATTTCTGCAAATCAGCATGAGGAGAAAATTGGTCAGCAGCACCGATCTTTTAAACTGGGATAGAAGGAAGATTATTGGGAAATGATGTAAAGGAGAATTATTCTTCTCATGAAGAGGGACATACTAGGAGTTTCTTCATGATAGGAAAGCATGTAGGGTACACTATAGAGGTCCGCCAGGATCATAGACAGGGCGTACAAGGACAGTAACAAAATTTTGTGTAACAGATGCCCCCTAAAGCGTGAAGGGCGAACTAGAGCGAGGGGTGAAATTATTTACAAGTGGAAGCGAGGAACTGGATTCCGTCATCAGAAAACCTACAAGCAAGCATAGATACATATACATCAATGAAAACTCTGAATAATGATACACAAATCGTGGTATGGACGCAGCCATCTAGAGAATGATCATGTAAATGGAGCCAAGGCATCGACACAACCATCCTGTAGAAAGGATCATAACGAAACCAAGGTATGGTCGCAACCATCCAATAATGATAGGGATCACATATAATAGCTCATGGTATGGTCGTAGCCATCCATCTGAAAGAGAAATGTATATTAACACGATCATGTCACATCACCTCGCAACCTGGACTTGTGTAATCTTAGCCCAGGGTTTTGTACTCCAAACGACCCGTTCAAAGTACAAATCCTAACATGTGAATGAATGTTTTGAAGTCGAATGCTAGGGAGTTTCTTGATTACTGGTCAATGATGTGAATTGGTAACAAGCGTGAGAGAAGCCACCAATAATGACAATTTCTCTCAAGGTACTAGCATAAAAATTCACGGAATGTGAATAAAGGAATTGATGCCGAACATCTGTGAAATCACCCGATCGAAAGCCAATGATGTGAGCTTGTCATCGAGTGCGAAGAACTCGCCATTAGGGCATGCAAGCTCTAAGGTACTGGAAGGGAGTCTCTCAGTCAAATTCCTGGATAATGAGCTGAAGTCGACAGGAAGTGACCGTCTTGAAGGAGGGCCTTGATGTATCCCACATCATTGACATGAGACAAAGGGATGCGAATGATTTCAGATGATACGGAGAATCAGGAGTAAGTGTAACTACAAAATTACTAACTCTTGAACATATCGGCGACATGATTTCGGAGTTTGGAATCTATTGGATCCATAGGATCAATGGTCATGATGACATGACAGAGATCAAATGGAAGGCAAAAATGAGTGGCCCAACCCAGGAAGGTCAAATGAAAAGGAGGATATCACAACCCAAGATGAAGCAAAAAGTGTCATGTTCAAGAGTGAGTTGCCGACACAACTGATAGAATTTCCAAATTTCCCCCCACCATTTCTGGTAGGTACCCCAATTATTTTTTTTTGCAAACTTGAAGGGGATAGCATATGTTTGTGCTGTAAGTTCATCCTTTGGATGAATCTGACCTAGTAATTTTAATGAGCCCTAGGAAGGAGAAGGTTACAAACGTCATAGCGACGAATCCAATGTCTTTTTATATTTTAACAAGTCTGACAAAGGTGTAACTCAGTATCTTTTTCATGTTTAGAGAGTTTGAAAATGACACGAAAAAAGAAAACTCCACATGGGCCCTTTTCTTACATTTGTGTCTCTCGAGCCCAAAAAGGTAGAAAACAATACTTTAGAGAACCACTTGACTATTTCAGTCAAGGAGTACCTTTTTCGTAAATATTTCATCCCAGCCCAAAAAAGGGGTATATGTATATTGGGTGAATGATGTTTCACGACCTTTAATGAGTTCGAAACTAAAAGAGCTCGGCAATCTTTTTGTGTTTAAAGAGTTAGAAAAGAGCTTGAAAGAAGACCCCCATTTTATTCTTTTTTACGAGACAAAAAGGGAAAAATACTCAGCAATATTTTCATTTGAGTTTTATGAGTCGAGAAAAGAGTTGAAACGTGACTCTAGTACCATCATCGATAATCCGTCACCTGTCGCTGCACAAAAAGGTAAATGCATTATCCAGTTCTCAGGCAAAATAGGTCAAAAATACTCAAAAACCCTAATATTTCATGAAAAATTAATAAAAGGAGGCAAAAGTAATTATTTTGTACCATTTACCATTTTACCTTTGTGTGAAGATCCTTTTACCCACTTGTGCCCTAATTTTCTGAAGCAGATTGTGGGAGATCCTGGAGATCATTCATCGAGCTATCAGTTGCAAGTAAGAGCCAAGACCTTAAGCTCTAGTTTCATACTTATTTCACCTGTTTTTATCCAATTTTTGGATTTCATGAGGATGTTTTGGAAAAAAAATTCCGCCCTCGGTAGGCACAATTTTTGGGCACGGAAATGCGCCAATTAGGGGTTGCTAAAATTGTCAACTGCACCGTCAGTGCTACTATTTTTAAAACAATCATGTCGCCATCGTGAATTTTTTTTTTCATGCTTTGGTCAATTTGACCATTTGAATCCAAATTTCTCTAGCCAAAGATGATTATTGACTTGATTATATGGTTTTTGCAGGGAACAAATCATGAAAAATGGTGGATTGGAAGGAATGCGAGCATGAGGATATTGACACTCAAGCAATGGTTGACCCAAATTGCTTGGATGCTTTGAGGAACTATGGGCTCCTCAAATTCTTCCTTACACCAGGTCTACGGGCTCAACCCGAATTGCTACAGTATCTGATCAATTGCTTGGACGTGAATCAAGAAATTTTCGTCATTGGTGACCAAGAGTTGGAGTTGGAAACTTCAGACATTTATTTCATCACATGACTGTCCCAGAGAGGGGAGCCAGTCAATCTATATGGTTCAAGGCTGATTGGAGCAAGTGTGACCATGCTACTTGTCAAACATTGCCCAGAAGCACTTAAATAAAAAAGTGGCAAGATCGAGATTATGACTGTTCAGAATCTTGTGTTGAGAGTGTTACTATTGACCATCAACAAAGTGGTTGGGTCCCAAGCACCACATGAGACCAACAAGTCGAAGTTTCAATATGATATCGACTGCACGACACCCACTATCTTCAATTGGGTGGAAGCTATGAAAGTCAACATGAAGCGCCAGCTATCAAAAGTTAAGGCAGGAAACCTGAAGTAGTTTTTCTACGAGTTTGTGCTAGTGACCTTCTTCCTGAAGTGGGTTCCACTGTTCCACTACCAGCAGGCTAAGGTGGAACCGCCGATGCCACGAGACCCATGAATGGTCTGTTGGAGTGAGTTGATGACAATGATTATCAGGGGTCAATAGATGTCTTATAAGCCTGCCTTTTTCTCGTGGCTATGACGATAGCTGATTGTAGTGGAGGATTGGCCTTACAATAGTATCGACTTCCGCGGAGATCCGGATATGCCGCTCCCAGAGGGGGAGGATTATGATGATGGAGGTAAAAACAAAAAATTTTAATTTTTGATTTTTTTCAGATATATGCGTTCTTGACATTTTGGTTTTATAAATGCAGATGTTGGACTAGAACACCCTGCAGGGATGTCCCTGATCGCTAGGTGCGTTGCTCGACAGTTCGAGGTTTCTCCTTATCAGGAGGGAAGTGACAACAAGGAGGAGATTGCGCAAAATCTCAAGGGTTTGACCCATGAGATCCCAGAGTATGCCCGGATGGGTGATGCCCCAAGCCAATACCAGATGCATATGGTGGGGGTGTCAGATTGGATCCGCCGACTGCTGACTCGCGTAGTATGAGCAGTTACATGCTACCATGAGCATCATGTTGTTTAGTGCATAGGTCTATCATTCCACATTTTTGAGGCCTGTGAGCCACCGATGTATTTTGAACACACATATTATTTTTTGAGATATTGATGTATGACAAACATTACCGCACACACACATATATATATGTTGTACTTCCTTCCTTACTATGGTAAAAATGTTTTTGTTTTTTAAGTTTTTTACATGTTTCAAAAATGTCTATCCAATACATAATTAAATAATGCATCTGTTAATGTGTTCATTTGTCTAGGAATATGATGATATGTAATGTAATCCAAATTTCTTTCCAATAGATGAATATGTAGATACATTCTCAATATCCGAGGGTTTCTAACAGAATATTACCCATTAAGTTGAAGAACTACAACCTGTGAATCAAGGTTGACAACCAATTCCCAGATGCCAAGAGCGATAGCTTATAACAACAATTCGATAACTGCGCTATACTTAGCAATATTATTAGTTGTTCAACCTAGACATATACCTTGAAGATCAATCAACTCACCATGGGGGTCATAAATGGCCCATGCCACAGATGATAGATTCCGGGTACTATGGCAAGCACCATCAACGAAACCGATGTGAGGAGACATTGACATCTGCAAAGCAGGTAGAAACATAATAAGTAGGAAAGCTTCTTACAAAACAACACAACAAACCATACTGTACAAAAATCAATAACACACTATTGTACAAAAGTAACCATGCAAGATGACCTAAGCATAGTACTTTTTGAGATAAATCCCATTCCAGGGCTTGTCTAAGGGATTGCCCTCATAATCAATGAGCTCATAGGCCCCTTTCTGTAACACGCGCTTAACAATGTATAACCCATGCCACATGGGTTTGAACATGCCTGCCCCAGCTTATCATTAGGTTGATCATATAGAAGAACCAAATCATCCTCTAAAAAATATTGAGGGGAGACAAACTGATCAAAATGGGACTTGAACCAACTTTTCTGTTCTTCGATGAGCAAAGCAGCAAGATGGTGAGCCTCATCAAGTTGATCTAGGTACAAGAGACACTCTTTGTGAGGTGAGGTCTCGGGGAGAAGTTCGACAGCTAGCTTGAGGGATGGAATTTCACACTCAATCGGTAAAGTTGCTTCCAGACCGTAGACTAGCTGGAGCAGTGTGAATCTAGTTGCGTCCTTGGTTGAGGTTCAGTACGCCCGCAGAGCTGAAAGGAGAATGAGATTCCAATTTGACTTGTGCATCCCAATGGTGCGTTGAAGCATCGTAACCAAAACTTTGTTCAAAACTTCAACTTGGCCATTAGCCTGAGGGTAGTACAACGTTGAGCCATCGTGGCACAAGCCCAATGTAGAAGTCAGCTTAGCCATCATGTAATCTCAAAAATTGGAGCCATGATCAGTGACAATGGCCGAGGCACTCCAAACCTGGAAATAATGTCATTCAATAGAAATTGTGTCATCGTTTTACCGTTCGCAGAATATGTAGGCATCGCTTCAGCCCATTTGGTGAAATAGTCCACAACAACGATAATATACCCATGCCCCGTGGTCGAACGAGAGTTATATATCATATAGTTGATGCCCCATTTGGCAAAAGGACTGACAGTAATAACGAGGTGTAGGTGAGTGGGTGGGGCATGCATATTACATTGGTAAATCTGGCACTCATGGCACTTGCAAATGGCAAGGATGCAATCCTTGAAGATAGAGGGCCAAAAATAACCAGCGCGAAGTATTTTTTGAGCAGTAACATATCCGAGAGGTGACCACCACATGCGCTAAAATGACAGTCATTTAAGACTCTCTCAGCCTCCTCAAGAGTGAGACAATGGCAAAGAATTGAATCAACATGCGGTATAAAGTATCTCCAATGATACAGTAAGGTTGAGATTGATGCCGAATGTGTCGGCGATCATCCTTGGTCAATGCAGACCAGAAGGTGGATGTCTAGAGATATATGATGATATCACCGTACCAGGGGTCGAGAGTGCTAATTAAGAAAAGAGTCTCGTCTGGGAGTTGCTCGTTGGCACCAGTAGGGAGAGAAGCAGAGGGAAGGGAGAAAATCAACTCAGTGAAGACCAGTGATTTCTTAGATTTGGCAGTAGTAAACACCAAATCAAATTCTTGGAGGATAACAATCCACTTTGAATACTTGCCCCCTAGCAACTGATGAGTCAGGATGTAGGTCATGGGGTTGCATTTTGAAATCATAGTGGTAGTGTGGAGCAGAATGTAATGTCAAAAGCGTTGAACAGCCTATACGACATCCGAATCCAACTTCCCAACATGAGCATAACATGTTTTGGTGTCGAGGAGGTTGCGACTGCAGTAATAAATAACATGTTCATTGCCTTCGTCATCATCTTGTACCAGCACCATAACGATGGTACTAGAGGCTGCAGCTAGATAAAGGAAGCAATCACGATGATAGCTTGGGGGATGTAGCAAAGGAGAATTTATGAGGATAGTCTTTGGGTCATCGAAAGACTTTTGAGAAGCCTCATCCCAAACAAACGATGTTCCTTTCTCGAGAAACCAGGTGAACCATGAAGCTAGCTCAACATAGTTCGGTATGAAACGATGGAGGAAATTTTATTTTCCCTGCAGAATCTACAGTTGATGCAATGAAGACAGAGGGGGTAAATTAACTATGGCCTTGAATTTAAGAGGATCAAGGCGAATGCATTCTTTTGAAACGATAAAGCGAAGGAGTCATCCAAATTTGACGCAGAAGACACATTTATGTGGATTTAGCTAGATGTTGTAGTGTCTACAGCGAAGAAAAAATTGTTGGAGATGATCAGGGTGATCATGGCACTTACGAGAATGAGCGGGGAGATAATCCAAATAAGGTTGAATGATGTTTCAAATGTCATAGAACGCATAAGACATCGCTCTCTGAAATGTGGCCCCAACATTTTTAAGGCCAAAAGGGAGCATTTTATATGTGAAGGTCCCCCATGGACAGATAAAGGATGTCTTATCTTGATCAACCGACACAATGTTTATTTGGTTGTAGCCAGAAAAACCATCCATAAAGGAAAAGAATTCACTCCCAACACATTCATCAATGATTTGGTCAATGAAGGGAGTGGGGTAATTATCCTTAGGATAGGCACAATTGAGATCACGATAATCAATGCAAATGTGAATAGTGCCTTGTTTCTTTGTCACCGGTACAATATTCGACACCCAATCCATAAGAGAGATCAGATAAATAAATCCATCTTTCAGAAGTTTGTCAACTTCGCCCTTAATGGAAGCCGCTTTTCTAGGGTGAAGTGGGCGAAGAAATTGGTGAACGGGCTTCGCATGAGGACAAGTTGGAATCTCATGCACGACTATACTTGGGTCAATGTCGGGCATTTCTTCATATGACCATGAAAAAACATCCCACAATTCTTGGAACAAACAAGTATAGATCTTAATCTGTTCTAAAGAACAAGTTACCCTGATATGGAAATTTTCAACGACACCAGGTTTGACAGAAATATCGATTGGCATCATTTGGGTAATGTTACCCATGTTCCCTTCTGACCAAACTTCATGAGTCATGATCGACGTCTAAAGTGATAGGGATGGGAACTGAGAGGAGAACTCCTTGAGACAAGTAGACATGACTGATGGGCCAGGCAAAAATGAAGAATGATGATGAGTGTCATTCCAAGGTAATTCCTCTAGAGACATTACTTCCATGATACTCTCATTAGAAAGAAAATTCTCGGGTAAGGGATTGAGAGATTCTAAAGAACCAAGCCGAAGGTGAATCTGAAACAATTTACACGTAATCCATTTCAGCGGGACTTAACGGCATAACCTCGCCCCATGTATCAACAAGATCCGGTGAAGGAATGACCCAAGGATGAGACCTAACCGAAATCATGTTGACAGAGGCAACATGAGGAGGTGGAAGCGGAAAGATGCCCATCAAGGCAGGATCATTAAAGAGTCCTTCCCCCACACTCTTATAAGGAGCACCGGTGTGTTTGACATATGTAACATTTCCATTCAAGGAGGAAGAGGCAAAGAAGGAAAGTTGGTCGACTGTGACTATCTTCCCTTGATGGGGAAAATGAATCACATAGAAAAGGGAGGAGGCTACAACATGCATGGCATGGGTCCAGCTCCGTCCAAGTAGAAGATTGTAGTTAAGATTAGCATCAACGATCTCTACTTTGATGTGTATTGTCTTTCCCTCTAAAGTAATGCAAAGTTGGGAAGGACACTGAATGGTCATGAATCACGGCCGCCAAAAGATTCCAGAGTGTTAGGGGACTCGTTCAGAGTAGGAGAACCAATTCCCTTCCAACAAGCAATAGACATGATGCAGGTAGAAGCAACTTCATAGATGATGGTCCTATGAATGGTTTTCTCATTTATGATTACCTGAGTAAGAAAGACGATTTTAAGAGGTAAACAAGAAACGTGGTTTTCCAGGGAAAAATAGATGAGATTAGAGTCAGCTAGATAAATACCCCGAATAGTTGATAGTAACGATTTCCGCTGAGAAGGACAACTTTGGAGGACTTTGAGAGCAGACATAGTTGATGCCTCATGAGCCAAATCTTAAACAATGTTATAATGTTGAGCAGCTCGGTCATTAGGATTCTATGAGGAATTTCGAAGCACAACTAGAGAAGTTGATCGAATGGCGGAATCAGGATTAGGTCACTCTATATGGAGAGAACTAGAACTAGACAAGGTGGAAGAAGAAGGGGTACCTTCTTTCTCTTTCCCTACTGACGGGGTAGGAGTTTGATAATTCTTTGACCTAGTAGCCATGTTGAACGGGGTACTCATCATGAACACTTGTGAACCTGAGGAAGCAGATGAATGAGGTTGGTCTACCATTTGAGTCTACTGGGACAGAAAGGTCTCTTTCAGGATAGCTGGGGTCCCTTTGAGAAACTGACTAACTTCAGACCATCTAGGACAATCCTTAGTATAATGATCCTCCTAACAAATGAGGCACGAATACTTGGGTTTCCGTTGGGAAGCATCACTAGAAGATGACTTAGGAGGACCCTGTCTTGGAACATCAAATTTACCCTTTCCTTTGCCTTTCTTCTTACATTTAGAGGATTTATCCGCTGCAGTAGACTAGACAGTGTGAACCTCCGAGGTTTTACTAGGGGTGGATGAATTACGAGAGGAGTCACTCAGGGTAGTGTTGGAGACTGACTTCTGTTTGGAAGAAGATTTTGCAAGGGTCTGAGTCACTAAACCAATTACTCCATCAACAGGAGGGGTAGCTTGATACTTAGATGTCGTCAAATCAAATGATGGTCTGGGTGCATCAGGTAACACATCATATAATGTGCCAGACTGTGAATAGACAAGGTCTAGATATGGGGAACGCCCGATGGCTTGTTCCTCAGTGACACATCCACCCATAGCAATGTCCTCAGCAATCTTATTGATGAATGATTTGGTGAACCATTTGGTGAACAACTGATCAACAATTTCAAACATAATCAGATGGCACCTACGTATCCATTCATGGATGTGATCAGAGATGTGAGTCACAACGTCTTGCTTGAGCGACGTTAATAGATGGGTTCTAGTTTCATAGCAAACCATCAGCTGGAAATGTGTGAGAAAGGCGATGGAGAGAGTATTAAAGTCATGATAGGTACTCTGAGGTAGCTTGATATACCATTTGGATATAGCACATGTAAGAGTTCGTTGGAAAAGATGAAGACAAATGGAGTCATTGACGTAGGAATTCAAGGAGAACCAAAGGTGATATGTCATCCTGTGGGCTTGAGGATCCTCTTTCGGATTTCCTTCAAAATTTGGACAATTGCTTGGAATCTTGGATGGAAGTGGAGGCCAATATGGTGAATGAAGAATCAGGTCATTCATGAGTCTAGACACATCTGGGAATTCCAGCGTAGCCAAGAATGGAAATTGAGTATTGAAAGGCATTTGAGGTCGATAAGGGGGCACAATTGGCGGGGCCTATCCCTCATAGTAAGGATTTTTTCCCCAACGTGGACGATTTTTCCACAAGGCATTTGATTTTGCCCCCACTGTAGGTTACCTTTCATGTAGGGAGGATTCTGACCTTGAAAACCTTGAAACTATCCAGCCAGAGGTTATTGATAAGCACCATATGGGTTAAAAGGCTATTGAGCTTGTTGGCCTTGGACATATGGATTTTGTACTTGATGTCCCCGAGCATAAGGGTTTTGGACCTGTTGCCCCTGGACAAAAAGATTTTGGACCTTTTTCCCTTGGACATAAGGATTCTGCACTTATTTTCCTTTGACATAAGGATTTTTGGCTTGCTGCCCTTGGACAAAAGGAGGTTGAACCTCTTTCCCTTGGATATAAGGATTTTGTGCCTGCTGTTGCAAGACTTGACCTTGGCCTTGCCCTTGCAAGGGTTGACCCAGTTGATATGAGTATAAGGGTTGATGTTGCCTGGGTTGACCTTGAAAATGTAAAGGTTGTCCTTGCAACTGCAAAGGTTGACCTTGTGAAGGCATAGGCTAGGAGGATTGCAGCGCATAATGCATTTGTGGCTGCATGGTTTGCTACAACTATTGTGAGGGTTTCCCCTACGATTTTTGTAGTTTTCCTTATTGCGGCATGATCCGGCCTTGCTGCTGCATGGATGGCCCTTGCTGCAATGAAGGTTGGCTTGCTGCTGCATGGATGGCCCTTGCTGCAATGAAGATTGCCCTTGTTTCTGCAGGAGCTATCCTTGTTGTTGTAAAGGTACTTGAACAGTTCCCAGAATGACAGCTTGAAAGTTCCCAAACTGTATCTAGCCATACTCACTAGGTGCGGTGGACGGACCAAGCTGATGAATGTATGGCGGATTAGCTATCGCTTGTGAACCATATGGAACATAAGGAGGTTGGTATTAAGCTTGAGCCATATTGGGCTACTAGTACTAGATGTGAATTGACCCAAACGTACCAACATTGGGCTGTTGGTATTGGACATGACTTGACCCAGGTGGAACAATAGTGGTTTGTTGGTACTGGACATTACCTAATCCAGCAGGACTAGCAGATTTGAAATGGCACCCAAAGAGGGTTTGCTCATCCCAACCATGTGAGGTTGTGAGCCACTCACATTAGTTTTGCCAGAAATCATAGAAACATTTAGACTCTGTCCCCCAGGTTGTGGCATAGCCTGTCCACTTACTGGAGGGATCGAATAACTAACAGCAACATGACTCGAGATCATCAGTTGAACCAGATGGGTTACTTGAACCGACGAAACAAGAGGATTCACAAGAGGATTCACAATGGTGGGTTGCACCGGGACTGAAGTAACTGGAGAAATCACTGTCTGTTGGGGGGTCAGGTTCTAAATGAACGAACCTAGGGTAGGCATAGCACCAGATGCCCAAATAGGGTTGTGATACAATGATGAGGTAGTAGGCATGCCTGAAACCAACTGAGCTAAAGTCATGTAATTATGCGGTAACTCTTGATGAACACTGGTTGGAATGCTTCCCGTGTAACGGAAACCTTCAAGAGGGAAAGGATATTCCTTCTCCTTGATTTTGCATGGAGTGGAAACCTCCGAGTGACCCAAAGAGGAGATTGGGATTTCATCTTCTGATTCCATGGGTGAAAATAGACGACGACAGGCTACTGAAGATGTTCGTGGGGATAATTCCAAAGGAATACCCGACTGATTGTGTGGATAGTATGGACGCTATAGTGATATCACAATAGGATCGAACAAAGGATTTGGAGGATAAACAACTAGTCCAAGCTGACCTTCAGAAGTTAGTGGACTCTTAGGAGTCTGGAGAGGGTTATCCGCAGATTCCGGGCCAATGTTAGAAAGTGACCCATTATTTGAAGGGGTAGGATGATATGGCAAAGGTTGAATACTCAGAACAATTCCAAGCTCAACACCTTGGTCCTCAAGCAACTGTGGTAATTTAGGAAAAGGCTCCCTAGACAATCTTTCAAACAGAGGAGAAGAAGAGGAACTAGGCAAACTAGTTGGTTTAGCCACGATGATTTTTTCTCAAGCAATCAAACGAGAGATTGATTTCAAGGGATTTAGGATGTATTTAAAGGTATACTCACGATGTGGTCTAAAGGACTAACAAGGATGTTATAAGATCATGGGAAACAATTTTTTAAGACGCAAAAACAAGTTGGTGCTCTTTCATGTTTTAAGAGTTGAGAAAGAAGCAAAGGTGACCCTATCACTTTTAGTTTGAAATGAGCTCGAAAGGACAAATGCTCGGATGATATTTTATATTTAGGGAGTCAAAAAGATAAAAATGACTACTCAAGATGATCTGGTAAAAAGGATTACCAGGTAACTGTGAATTGCAAAATACCTCCCGACAAAGCGAGAAGTACCGGAAGGAAATCTCCTTGAATGTTGTGTTCGGTGTATCACGTTTACAAGGTGACAAACTCAGCTTCCTATGGATAAAGGATTTCAACCTAGTGCGGTATCCCTTTATATACTC
Organism: Pinus tabuliformis; assembly: GCA_031772625.1. NCBI lineage: Eukaryota > Viridiplantae > Streptophyta > Pinopsida > Pinales > Pinaceae > Pinus > Pinus tabuliformis. The sequence goes on from CM062811.1 coordinate 247,451,359, forward strand.
GATGGTATGGGGAGCACAAGTCTGTACTAGCACTATCTAGTGCAGAAGTGAACAACAACTGCTAGTTTTTAAGACGTCGGAACACACCTCTAGCCTAGACCTTCTGAAATGTGGGCGTTAGATTTCAAATGTGCCTTAGGTTAATTGAGTACATTTTAGAGTTGATCTTGAAATTATGTCTCAGTTTTCAGGCCTTATCGATGTGACTCGAAAAACACCTATATGTAGCTAAATGAGACAAGACCCTTTCAATTCAATGAATTGTCTACACTAATGAGAGTAGAAAACACACTCAAATGCAACAAAACAAGCAATTGAAAGAAAAATGACTTTTTCACTATTTCGCTTTTTGAAAACAAAATGATGAAAAAACTCTTTCCAATTCCTAACTTTCCTATCAAATGCACTTCAAGTAGCCCTTTCACTAGTAAAGAGAATTCATTTCTTTTCCAATGCAAGTGATGATGCAACTCTAGCCTTCAATGATGCTAACTAACATAACATATTGATTCAGTAAACTAGAATTATGTATTTTTCAATGAAATGACAGAACGAATATTTCACAAACACTTCAATGAAATATTTCCAATACTATCAATCACAAGCAAACACAAAGCACAAAAGAGAATTCCTTTCAAATAAATGAAGCAAATACTAAATGAAAAACAAGATGGGAAATGTGATCTATGCCTGAAAGGATATGCTCAAACACCAAACGAAACTTTTCAAACTTGTTAAATGGAAATCAAAGCAACAAAACGACTAATTAAATGAAATGCAAGGAGAAAATTTGACTATCGACTTCACTTTATGAGCAAGCAAACAAGTGAATGGGTGATAATCTAGATGCCTTAGGGTTATACACCATCCAAAAACTCAAGAAACCAAGTGAAGAAGATGCAAATCAACCAATCATACAAATCAAGATAAACGAGCTTTCCATCCAGGGAGAACACAGTCAAAACAAGCTGAGAGACAGAAATCAGAAGGGCAAGACACCCTGGCTATGATCTAGGGTAAACCTTGATCTTCACCTATAGTAATCGGCGTGATTGCCTAACTATCAAAACATGCCAAAAGGGGGTTGGCGTAATTGTTTTTGAGAAGCTCACGCTGATCAGCACGAATGTCAGAAAAATAAACGCGTTGACGAAGGATTCAAGGAAAAAATAAAAGTTTTCAAAGGCTAAGACCAGACTTGCCACTGTAAATTTCAAGCTTAGAGCAGTAAACCAGGCAAAGAAAAGAACACTGAAGGGAAATGGTGATACTATAAAAGTTCACACAAAACCATAAAATGACAATCAATCAAACAAAAGGATTGGCTCCCTAGTATGGTCGCCAATTTGTGGTGCAAGTAAATTCTCAGTGCTGACACAAACAATTCTTCTAGCCCAAGAGAGCGAGTCTAGCCACAAATAAAAAATCTATGGAAAATACCCTTAAGCTAGAATCAATTAAAAGGGCCTACCTCTTAGAACGCTATTCTGCTTGGTGATGTTCCTGCTTCCTCACTCCAACTATCTTTCATTTCCTTCCTTCGAATACCTGAAACAAGAAAACAACAACAACAACAAACGTGATAACATACAATATTGTATTCAACCTACTTAATAGGTCAAGGAACATTAAGCCATAAATATGTAAAATGACACTTCATGAAGGAAATCAATCTATAGTTGCATTTATATAAATCAGAAAGAGATTACAACCAGTGATCCGAGTTGACTTAACTCCCGGATTTAACCAAGATATTTTAATTTCATGATTCGATTAGAATTTCATTTAAAATAGCATGAAGGAACATAAATGTATGCTGTAAAGAAGAAGGAACATGACAAGAATCAGCAACATAAGACACAAGACATTGATAACGGAGTTCGTCTAGGAGGAACTACGTCTTTGGGCCCCGGTGTCAAGATGGTGTAGGCCACTGTATTAAGTGCTGGAAAGGGTGATGATGTACATGCATGTGTTTTATCTATCATACAAGGAATATTCCCTCATGTAGGAGTCACTCTAAGAGATGTTCCGCTACAGGAACTCTCATTCAAAAAGGACTCCTATCAGCATGACATAATTTCACGTATGTTGATAATGAGCATCCCGCCAACATGGAATCAAAGGGATCTCAATGAAAACATACATGGCAACAAATGAGTATCCCGTCAACATGATGACAAAGGGATTTCAACAAACACATGAGTACATCTCACATCAAGAACAAAACAAGATCCCACATCAAACATCAAACAAGGATATATATAGCGCAATGCATCTCAAGAAAAGAGATAAAGAAGTACATGATCACACTGCATACACCTCACATTAAGGAGTTATCTGTAGAAGATAATGAAAAACTTCTGGATCTGGTTGCACCATCAATATCATGACATTGAATATCATGGAAATGACTGCTCGCACATTGAACACTGACACCTGCACTCCACTTTGAAAAGTGGCCGAAAAATAGAATGATCAGATGGAAAATCTAATTGCACCATCAAATTTGTGCCGTCAAATAGTGTAAAATCAACTGTCAAATTTCTAAATTCTGACAAAGTGAGAATCTAGGGCTATAGAAATCTTTTAGATTCCCCCTAGATTCCTCAAAGATTCCCTCCTCCAGGTCATCAGAAAATTTGTTGCTCAAATCAAAATTATGTTTGTGCCATGAAGTTCTTGTCACTGAGAGGTGTAGGATAGACATAATATTTGTCCAATTTGGACACTAGCAAAATCTTACGCTCCTGAAAATTTGGCTCAATCATGGTTCCACTCGCTCTTTTTCTAGGCTCATTGTTCCACCTACAAAAATTAATTAGAAAATATCCTCAGACTCCATGCTGCATCCTGCCTACATCTCCCTCCCCTGTGCAAAATGAATTTGAAGGGTTAAATATAATGTGATGGGCAGACTTTACCACATGAATTCATTGGCATGTTAACTAGGCAGATGTATTAGGCGCGCGGAGGCCGGGGGATCAAATCTGACTCCTCCAAACTTATATTCATTGTTTTTGGCACGTTATGTATTTTTAAACAACAATTATTAAATGGGGCACACAGACATTGTAGCATTAATGTTTTTGGGCATGCTATTGGCTTGATATGGAACCGTTGATGCGGATTAAAATGGTGTAGTTTCGTTTTGGGTTGGGCCACCCATGGAGCGGGCCAGCCACGTGGCCGGGTAGGTTCAATTCCCTCCGGCACAAATATATATATGGCTTGTATTGTTGGAGTGGTTGGGGTGTGGGCTGGGTCCACCGGAGGTGGCCCACTCGCCCCTTTACAATGTAATATATAGATCGTGGGAGGTTGGAGGGTCGACGAGGGTCATGGCCCGTCGACCCAAATTTAATTCAAAATTTAATTTTTTGATATATATTGATTGTGGGTCCGATGGAGGTGGTGGGGGTCATTGTTATCGGGAAATCTAGTGTCCACTCGGAGCTGCTAGTACCACTAAGAATGGTAGCTATCTTAGAAACAAACAAACTAAAACTACTTTCGCTTTCCTTTATGAGAAGTAGATGAGAGGGGAATGAAGGACACCAACCTCAGTCTTGCGCTTGGTTCCTTGCTCGGTTCCTCTCCCTCCTGACAGATCCTTGCCACTTCTCCTTCGTCTACCCAACTTCAAAGAGCACCTGTGGGATCAAAGCAGCATAATACTATAGAAGAACAGAGATCTACAATCATAAAAAATATAGGACCAGATATATATTGACCATAAAATGCATATATCATCAAACATACAAGAATGTGGGGGAAAACTTGAATAGCTTTATTAATATCAAGAATAGAAAAGAGGATTACAACCAATTGTTCTAACCCAGCGTCATCCTCCAGCATGAAAGCCCTTCTTTCACCTCATGAAAAGCTTAGATCATCCAACACTATGATGTTCCACCAAGAAACCAACAACACTTCCTTACAAGATACAAAATTCCAGCCTCTGGATCTTTGGGATGAGGGATCCATATTTAGATGATTGCAAGGAGGTGAGTCAGCTTCTGGGATTTTGATTAGTGTCCTCTCTCTGATAGTCCTTGATTCCACTTAGAGATTGATGATCTCTTACTCATCCCTGGGCGAATTCAGAGAGGCAAGTTTCACAGGAGAAGTTTCTAGAAGATTCCATGATCATCCACCTCGCAAATTGTCTCTGCCATTTGTACACTCTCGCCCATCACACCCTACAGAAGGGCTTTTCAGTATGCATCACACCCTTTTCACTGGGCAGGTGGGATGCATCGCACCCTTAGCACTGAGCAACCTGTATGGTCCAGTTTTGACTAGTTCTGAGCAGTTTCCTGTGGAGAACTTCTCGGAGATGTTGTAATCAGCTGACCTTGTTCCTTTAGGGTATGAAACAACACTTTTAGGGAATTAGGAGCCCTTGGTTTATGGACATGTATGATTGGGGTTGCAGAGCCCAAAAATGTCTATAACAGTTATGACCCACGACCTATTTAATATATATACATTTTTTATTTTTCATAACAAAAGCCACATTTTTGGATTTTGTCTAATATAAGGGATATTAGACAAATTAAGTATCCAACAAATTTGCCCACTTTCAGGAGCTAGGTTTCATGCCCCGGGGTCAGTCAAATTTTAGGACACTTAAACCTGGCCCACAACCTAACTTTGACCAAAACTTTGACTGGCTTGTTCTCCCTCATACGAGCTCGGATTTGAGTGTCATTCACACCGTTGGAATCAGAGTGACGAGCACTTCGATCTGGTGCTGGTTTGGGAGCGATCTAGCCACTTTGAATTTTAACCCTTTCTGAGTCCTCTGGGACTTATGTCTGTGTCTGGAGCCACCTGGATGAATCCTCCCCACTAAAGAAGCTTTTGGTCCCCCAAAAGCATAAAAAATAATCTACCACTTCTTTGTACCCTTTCTGCACTTACAAGTATCTGATATGTCAACCTTCCTTCTCCTTCACCTTTGTCCTTCGGAGCCATAAGCGATGAGATGACACCTGCAACCTTTGCAAACCTGTAGTACATTGATTTGAAAATTACATGATTGACTTACATGACCAACTAATGACCCAAGCATCCAATACTAGACATGATTTTATAACACATACTCGGTGTTCAAGTTTACATCAAGATGGAAACAATGCCCCAGCTACCAAAAAAAGGCCAACATATAATTGTTGCTTCAACAAGTGATGGATAACAAATCATCACTGCAACACATGATTTACCGAAATAAGGCCAAACACTATTTTTGCTTTGACAAGTGATGGAAACACAACATCACTTTCACAGTTTAAAATGCAACACAAAATAAGACCAGACATCATTGTTTCTTAATAGGTGATGGAAAACACATAATCACTTTTACACTTTAAAATGAAACAAATGATTTACAAAAGCATGACCATGACAAGCTAACATATTTAGAAATCATTTTTCACTCATCAAGGTGAATGGGTCACCTTCTTGTGACGCATTCGCTAGTCAAACAATCGTTTCATCTGGTTCATGCACCACCTCTTTGTCTTCAAAGCGCTGCTCTAGATGGAGCCTCCAACAAGTGGGTCTTTGATGGCCACCTCTGTTGCAATGACTGAAATACCTCTTCTTCCTCCAGATATGCTTAACATGTTTCTTTACCTATTGTTGAGAGGGTCTTTCATGCCTCCTCCTTTTGTGTGCTACTATTCTTTTCTAGCACTCAACAAATGTATGGTTAAGTAATCCACAAAAGGTACATGTTTTTCGATGCCTTGATTGATGTCCATCATTAACAACATGATTGTAATCAAAATGAAAATTTGAATATCAAGATTGGTTATACCTTTCCTTGTTGTCTCTGGTATCATTATGGTTATGAGAGCTTGCCTCAGCTCTTTCCCTGCAATGGGCACTACCATGGGATGATGGAGATGTGTTCCCATCATTATCTTTCCTTGATGATTTTGATGACATCTCAGAAGAATTTGAAACCTTTGAGCATTCTTCTTCGGTGTATCCCAAGCCTGCAAATCAAGGTCTATGCATAACCTCCAATGGTTGAGTTATGCCTTGGTTATTAACACCAAGTTCTTCTTCCTCCTTGTGCCTCATCCTGGTAAGGAGCCTCATGTTTTTCCCTGTAATTGGGATCTCCAAATCTCCAACAGAAATCATACTATGTGAAGACGAAACTGAAAGGAAATCAACCTATTTTACCTCCACTGTCGAGTTGGAAAGAACTAATGAGGGATTCTCATCATTTGTTGTTGGTGGATCACTTGCTGTCGTGGCGCATTCCCCAACTTCCTTTCCGACATACCGAAGTCCTGCCTGATGGGGTAATTCCTCTACTTTAATGGGGTTGACAATGTCTTGGCCATTAATGCCAAAGCCTTTTCCTTCATACCCCATTTTCTTCAACAGTTTGGAGCCAATTCCTGTGGTATGATTCTCAAAAATAGTGAAATCATCATCATGAAGCATACATGAATCCAGAGAATTAATTTTTACCTCACATGGGTCATGCTACAGATTTTCTAAGGCCTCGTCCTTAGCTTGTAGCTGTTGTAGCAAACTCTATTTTTCCTCTTTCTCTTCATGTAGAAGCATCTTCAATTCAACATTCTCTGTTTGAATATTCTGGTTATTGTGCTTCAGTTCTACCAAGGCCTCCTCCATGGCTCACAACTGAAGTTGCACTCGCTCCTTTTCCTCTGTCTCTTTTTGTAGAGATTCATACATTATTTCCACCTTTTGTGAAATTCTGAGCATGGTCTCATACATTTCTTTGTCATCCTCCATCATTGCACATTCCATTGTTCATGTAAAGACCACTCTGATACCAAACTTGATCCGAGTTAACTCAACTCCCAAATTTAACCAAGATCTTTTACTTCTGTGATTTGATTAGAATTGCATTTAAAATAGCATAAAGGAACATAAATGTATGTTGTAAAGAAGAAGGAACATGACAAGAATCAACAACATAAGACACAAAACGTTGATAACAGAGTTCTTCCAGGAGGGACTATGTCTCCGAGCCCTGGTGTCAAGATGGTGTAGGCTGCTGCATTAAGTGCTGGAAAGGGTGATGATGTACATGCATGTGTTTTCTCTATCATACAAGGAATATGCCCTCACACGGGAGTGGTTCCAAGAGATGTTCCACTGTAGGAACTCTCATTCAAAAAGGACTCCTATCAGCGACATAATTTCACTTATGTTAATAATGAGCATCCCGCCAACATGGCATCAAAGGGATCTAAATTAAAACATACATGGTGACACATGAGTATCTCGTTAACATGACGATAAAGGGATATCAATCAAAACATGATAATAAGTGCATCTCACATCAAGAACAAAACAAGATCCCACATCAAACGTGAAGCAGGGATCTATACAACACAATGCATCTCAAGCAAAGGTATAAAGAAGTACATGATCACACTGCATATACCTCACATCAAGGAGTTATCAGAAGAAGATGATGACAAACTTCTGGATCTGGCTGCACCATCAATCTTGCAGCATCAAATATCATGGAAATGACTGCTTGCACAAGGAGTGCTGACACCTACACTCCACTATGAAAAGTGGCCAAAAAATAGAATGATAAAATGGAGAATCTTATTGCACCATCAGATTTGTGGTGTCAAATAGTGTAAAATCGACTATCAAATTTCTAAATTCTAACAAACTGAGAATCTGGGGCTACACGAATCTTTTAGATTCCCCTTAGACTCCTCAAAGATTCCCTCCTCCAGATCATCTGAATATCTGTTGCTCAGATCAAAATTATGTCTGCACCATTAGGTTCGTGTCACTGAGAGGTGTAGGATAGACATAAGATTTGTCCAATTTGGACACTGGAAAAATCTTGCCCTCCTAAAAATTTGGCTCAATCATGGTTCCGCCCACTCTTTTTCCATGCTCATGGTTCCACCTGCAAAAATTAATTAAAAAATTGCCTCGAACTTCCTCCCTCGTGCAAAATGAATTTGAAGGGTTAAATATAATGTGATGGGAGGACTTTACCACATGAAGTCACTGACATGCTGGTTAGGTGGATGTATTAGGCATGCAGAGGTCGGGGGATCAAATCCCAACCCCTCCAAACTTATATGCATTATTTTTGGCGCATTATGTATTTTTAAACAACGATTATTAAATTGGGCATGCAACCGTTGTAGCATTACTTTTTTGGGCGCGTTGTTGGTTTGATATGGAACCGTTGATGCGTATTAAATGGGTGTAGTTTCGTTTTGGGTTTGGTCGCCCATGGAATGGGCCAGCCACGTGGTCGGGCGGGTTTGATCCCCGCCGACCCAAATATATATATGGCTCATATCGTTGGGGTGGTTGGGCTGTGGGTCGGGTCCACCAGAGCTGGCCCGTCCACCCCTTTACAATGTAATATATAGATGGTGGGAGGTGGCAAAAATTATTTTTTTGATATATATTGATTGTGGGTCCGATGGAGGTGGCGAGGGTCATGGCCGCCACCTATATATATATATATATATATATATATATATATATATATATTCGTAACAAAAGCCACGTTTTTGGATTTTAACTAATATAAGGGATATTAGACAAATTAAGTATCCAACAAATTCTCTTGCTTTCGGGAGCTAGGTTTCATGCCCCGGGGTTGGTCAACTTGTAGGACACTTAAACCTGGCCCACAACCCAACTTTGACCAAAACTTTGGTTGGCTTGTTCTCCCTCGTACGAGCTCAGTTTTGAGAGTCGTTCACACTATTGGAATCAGAGCAATGAGCACTTCGATCTAGTGTTAGTTTGGGAGTGATCTAGACACTTTGAATTTTGACCCTTTCTGATTCCTCTGGGACTTCTGCCTATTTCTAGAGCCACCTGGATCAACTGGTGCCTTGATGTTGCTGGTCTCCTCTAACGTATCTTGGTTCCCACACTTCTGCTAACACTTCATGGATAGCCTCAACAATGAAAATTTTAAGTCCTCTTTCCCTGTAGTCTCAAACCAAACCAAAATCACACTATTCTCCCTCAAACATACACTAGAAAGCTACAAGCTATATATGACTTGCTGATTATTCAAACTTTCTCCAAAACTCCAACTAGATTTTGCTTGGGAAAAAGAGAGGTTTATATAGCTTTGATGGATTTGAGATGGTTCCTCTCATCATGGGAGAAGGTCTTATCTCTTGAGGTTGTTCCATCCTAATAGGGGAAAGGAGCCCAAACTAACTTCCTTGGCTCCATCCGGCCCAACCATCTACCAAACTTCTGTTACAAAGCTTCTGGACATGGGAGCTTCAGCTCCATATTTAAAAAACCACCCAAAAGAGGATTGGCGCAACTGGAAAAGGGCTCAGTCGCTCCGAATGATGTGAGGGGTAGTTTTAATCTCTACAAATCAGCACAAGGAGAAAAATGGTCAGCAATGCCAGTCTTGTAAAGTGGGATAGAAGGAAGATTCTTGGGAAATAATGCAAAGGGGAATTATTCTGCTCATGAAGAGGGACATATTGGGAGTTTCTTCATGATGGGAAAGCATGTCGGGTACACTGTAGAGGTCCTCCAGGATCGTAAACATGGAGTACAAGGATAGTGACAAAATGTTTTGTAACAGTGACCTCAACTAGTCTATCTGCCCAATGTTTTATGTTGTTGCTAACTACTTTGGTTAGAATGCCCTCTAGCGCTCTATTGGTCACCTCCACTTTCCCATTAGTTTGTGGGTGATAGGCAGTGGAGGTTCTATGCTTAACCTTGTGATAGCTTAACAAGTCTTCAATCATGTTGGAGGTAAACTCGCTGCCTTGATTAGTGACCAGTTCTCTAGGGTACCCAAACTTGTAGAATACATTCTCCCTTAAGAACTCAACCACCTTCTCCTCTATTGTTGCCTTTATTGCCTTGGTTTCAACCCACTTAGTTAGATAGTCAGTGCACATAATGATATACTACTTTTGCTTGGAAGGAGGGTCAATAGGCCCAATGAAATCCATGCCCCACTTGTCAAATGGCTCGAAGGTCACTTGAGGTTGCAGAGGAATTTCATCCTTTGGAGTAGGCTTTCCCATCCTTTGGCACCGATCACACTGACTAGTATATCTTTACACATCCTAATGAAGAGTGGGCCAATAATAACCAGCTTGTAACACCTTGAATATTGTCCGCTTTGCTGCAAAGTGACCCCCACAAGGCACATTGTGACAGGTCAGAACGATGTCAAAGACTTCCTCCTCCCTGACACATCTTCTCAGAATTTAATCCGGGCCTTGTTTGAAGAGGTTGCCCCCAATCCAAGTGAATGGGGCGCTCTTCCTCACAATATTGCTTTTCTCTTTGGAAGACAAGTTCGGTGGGAACTATGCAGATACCAAATAGTTTGCTATGTTAGCAAACCATGGAGAGAGAACTAAAATGGCAAATAAGTGTTCATCCGGTAACTGATCATCAACCATTCCTTCCTCACCTGCAGGCAAAGTTAATCTGGAAAAAAGATTTGCAACAACATTTTCCTTGCTAGGCTTATCAACAATAGTTATAAAAAGTAACCATCTAATAATCCAGGGATTCACATCAAGTTTATTCATTAAATATTTCATTGCAACATGGTCAGTATGTACAAATGTTTGGTAACCTGTAATTGCAATACCTAAATTTGTTCAATGAATGCACAACAGCCACGAGCTCCTTTTCGGTCACTGTGTAGTTTAGTTCAACCTTTGACATATTGTTACTAATAAAGTAGATAGCATAAGGCAATTTATCATCCATCTGGCCTAGAGCTGATCCTATGGATTTGTGTGAGGCATCAACATGTATATGAAAAGGAAGAGCCCAACTTGGGCCTCAGAGAATCAATGCAGTGGTTAACATGTCCTTCAGGGTGTCCAGGGCCTCTTGACATGTTTTTGACCATACAAACTCAGAGTCTTTGACCAACAACCCAAATAAAGGAGAAGCTAACTTGTTGAAGTATTTTATAAACCTTCAATAATATCCAGATAATCTTTGGAAACTTCTAACATCTCTCCGCTTTTGTAGAGGTGGGACCCTTTGGATGATAGCTATTTCATTTGGGTCCACCTGTAGTCCTTCCTGGGATATTGAATGACCTAGCACAGTCTCTTCAGTCATTAAGAACTCACAATTTTTGGGACTAAGGGACTGGTTCATTTCAATGAATTTTTCAGCACCTTACCTAAGTTGGACAGAGCCTCCTATAAATCACATCCATAAGGTGTAAAATCATCCATATAGATCTCTACTACATCATGGACTAACTCGGAAAAGATACTCAAGACTGGTCTCTGGAAAGTGGCAGGAGCATTGCATAGGACAAAAGGAAGAACCATATAGGAGAAATTACCTTAGGTACAAGTGAAGGTGGTTTTATCCTAGTCTTCCGAGCTGATCTGGATTTAACTGTACTTGTTGAATCCATCTAGGAAAGAGAAAAACTTTTTCCTTGCCAGACCATCTAGCACTTGGTCGATGAAGGGTAGAGGGAAATGGTCCTTCCTTGTGGCTTTTTTTAATTCTCTGTAATCGACACAAATCCTCCACTTACCATTTTTATTTGGGACCAACACCAATGGAGAGACCCACTCACTGTCGTAGATAGGGTTATGAATCCTGCATCTAGTAGCTTTTGTAGTTCTTCTTTGACTATATCTTTGAGAGCTGGATTCATCCTTCTTTAGGGTTGCTAGACTAGTTTGCAACCATCTTTGATATAAATGTGGTTAGTACACATCGAGGGGTGCACTCCCTTCATTTCCTTGTAAGTCCAAGAAAATGCATCCAGGTGTTCCTTTAGCAGATTGCACAACTTTTCTTCTTGGTAAACAGAAAGAGATGGGTTGATTTTAAAAGTCCTCTCAGGGTTGAATTCTATGGTTTTGACATAGATAGAGGTGGAATCAGCTAAGAATAGATCAATTTGATGGTTGTTATGGGTTTCCTTTACTACTTCTTCTAGGGACAATGTATTGAGATTTGGACTTTGGAGTATGTGCTCAATCAAATCATCTTCATCTGGTTGTCCCCATCCTATGGTTGTTTCTAAGGTATAGAGTTAGGCAGAATAAACTTCATCTTCCTCTTCCTCTTCCTCTTCCATCCATAAAGGTAATTAATGTTCTAGAGATGGCTGGGTAGGAGGATATAGGACTAACTGTTTAGACATATGCCCATTCTTGATAGTCATATTCCCAACCCTGCAACTAATGTAGGCATCGGTAGTGGTTAGCCAGGGTCTCTCAAGGATGAGAGGATAACCTGTAAGCTTTGCCTTAGGCTGGAGAACTAGGAAGTCTGTAGGGTATTCCAAAGAGTCAATGGAGACCATCACATCCTACACAATCCCCTCAGGGGTCACTATGGAGTGATTTGCAAGTTGCAGGATTGTTGTGGTCTTTCTCAATGAACCCTGGAGGTTGAGCTTGAGCATGGTGTCCTTGGTCATCACATTAATGTCAGCCCCAAGATCAATCAAAGTGTGTGGGACAATGGTGCCATTGATGTGCACATCTACTACAGGGCTTCCAGGGTCCAAATGCTTCAGACAGATTACCTACCCCAACATTAAGTCGGATAGCTATCCAATGACATTAATGGTAGGGGCATCTCTTCTTCACCTCCCTGGATGCTTGACACACTTCTCCTTGATAAACGTGTTGTAAATAGGTACATCTTTTATAGCTTGGAGAAGTGGACTTCTGACATAGAGGTTTTTCAATTCTCCCATAAGTTCACACTCTTCTAGGCTAGGCTGGAGTAGTTGGGTTAATATCTCAAGAAAGGGTGGTGGATTTACTTTAGGAATGTTTTCCTCTCTTTCTTCCTCAACCTCCCTAGGTGGAGGTAGAGGTTGGTTTTCCGGGAGTACCCTCCCAGATCTCAGGTTGATTTCATGAATCTCCACAACATAAGCAAGATAGGATGTCTCTCCATTGTATACTTCCTGTTCTTGTTTGTTTTTCAGGTTCAGATTTGGCTTGGAAGGCATCTGGGGTTGTTTAGGTGGAGCAGGGTGTAAAAGCCGTGGTTGATCAGGTGGTGAAGGCAATAAAGCTGGAGCATTGTTGTATGGGGGCCTCCACCCCTGGGACGGTGCATTCTACTCGTGTTATGGCGGAGCATATGGTTGAAATGACTGGTTTGTTGGCTGGGAATGATACTGAGGTGCAAAAGACCAAGGAGGAGGTGTAAACCAAGAAGGATGAGCAGGGGGGCCCCAAGAAGGTATGGATGTGGTCTGGTTGGGGTTGTAATATGCATGGGATGACCCTTGCATGCTCTGCTGGCATGGCCTAGGCCCATGAGGTCTCCTTTGGTTTATGTAGCAGAGTTGTCTAGTTACCCCTTTAGCTCCTTGATATACATATTTTATTCCATGGAGAGAAGGGCACATGTCTGTGGAGTGGCTTTCTTTACAGACTGAGCAGATTTCAATAGAATTCAATGGAAATTTATTCCTATGATGCCTCCTGGTGCATCTAGGGTAGAAAATGGCTAAGGCTCTCCATGCTTCCTCCTGTTTTCTCTTAATGTGCATAGTGTCCATCTGTAGGGAAAGGGTTTGCAACATCTCACAATTCAAATCCTCTTGCATGTTTCCAATTTCACCCTTGATGGATGTATTGGAAGAGGATGGACTGACCATAGGTTGAATACCCATACCCTTTTTCCTAGCTTCCCTAGAATGGTTTCTAAAGACAGTCTTAATATCCTCATAGGGTAACTGGTTCATGTCCCCTCCTGCTAACAGGTTTAGGGTATCTAGAAGATCTTCCCTTACTCCTCTCAGCATGACTAGCTTTAGTGACTCAAGGTCAAGTGTACACCTAGCCCTTTTGTAGCTAAGCTAGAATCTTTCTTCATAATCTTCTAGGGATTCATCATGCCCTAAGGTCATCCTAAAAATTTACTCTTTAGTGTCTTTATACCTACAGTAGTCTCGATACTTGTTGTTGAAGGCTTTCTTCATTTGAGCACAAGTTGTGATGCTATCCCCAGGTAAACCCATGAACCATCTCAAAGCTGCATCCTTGAGAGTGGATGGAAATAGTTTTAACTTATATTCATCATTGGTGTAGTCATAGGTTCAACATATGACAACAAATTCAAACAAGAAAGTGTCTAGATCTTCTGAGGTCGGGCCATGGAAATGGGGAAGGTAGAGGTTGGTTTTCCCCATCAGGGAAGGAACCCTCAACTCTTTCTCTATTCCCTCTGTCATTTCTATTTTCAGCCATTGGATCAGTAAGAATGGGTTCTTCTTCTTCTTCTTCCCTTGTAAGTTTTTCAAATATTTTAGGTTGCTCACCTAAGGGTTCCTCCAATTCACAGCCAGCGAAGAAGAGGGAAGGTTGGATGTTTGAAGCAGTGGGGGTATTTGGAAAAAAATTCCCTAAGTTATCCCTATTCCTACGAGGCATGAAAAAAATGTTTTTGTTTTGTTTTGAGTTTTTATTTTCAAACTTTGAAAGTGATTGCAGAATTGAAATTGTAGACTGAATGAAAACTAACTAATTGCATGAAATCTTACTTGCAGAATGGAAAGGAAAGCAAATAATGCAGAACAGAAAAGAAAGCAGCTAAATTACTCTTGCAGAAACGAAACTACTAACAGAATGTCAGAAACAAGAAATGGAAGAAAGAAAGTAGTAATCACATATTAATCAGACACCTCCCTGGCAACAATGCCAAAACGTGATGCACACCAGTGTTGCAGTAAGAATGTTGCAACTCCTGGGGCTACCAACTTTACATTATTAACTTGGGGTTCGTACAAACTTGGAGGTGTCAGTGCTGTATACACAAGTAAAAGTGATGGTTTTTCCTTTTGTCATTGTTCAGCTAGCGAGAGACCATTAGGTTTTTTCAAGATAGACTTTTATGGATTCAGAAGAAGCTTGATTACTAATGAGGGAAATATAAATCTACTCTAAGAGAAAGCTTGTCTACTGCAGTAAGGAAAAAGACGGAAATCCAATGCTAAAACACACCATTTCCTACCTAACTGCTAAGAGACTATGTTTCAGAAGGAATGCTAGATTAACATGGATGAAATTCAACTATCTTAAGCATGTGAATTCAAAGCATCAACATTCTACTGTTGTGCATGTAAATACCTACAACAAAACTGTTTTTTCTTTTTATATTTTTATGGAAAAACAAGTGAAAGCTAATCTCTTTTGGTGATGTGGCAGGTGGCTTAGGGATGCTGGTGGATGGTTGGGAGGTTTTGGAGACCTTTAGGTGACCTTGTGTGGCTTTCTAGAGGTTTCCCTCAATTTGGCCTCAAAACAAGCCACTACAGGAAAACCTACAGGATGTCTTAAAAACCTACAAGATTCCCTTTATTTCTACAGGATACAGCCGAGATAAAAATGATGGGCGCTGAAGGTTATATAAGGCTTAGGGAAGGTGTTTGGTGGATGGAATGGAGTGATAAAATTCCTAGGATCACTCAAAACTCAAAACCAAGGTTGGGAGATGGTTGGATTTTCTCAACATGCTTGGAGGAGTTTCCTTGATGAATGATGAAATTGGTGAGGATCTTAATGAAAGTGAGGAATTACCATGGATGGATGAAGTCAGAAGGAGTTTACTTGCTATGAAATCTTTCTATACTTCTGAGACACCTGCATTGCATCAAACAATGATATTTCCCCAAAATCATGTAAACAAGAAGAATTTCAATGAGCCAGAAAAATAGAGTTTAATGAGCTAGCTGCCTACTTCATGCATGAGGAAAATTTGCAAATAAGATGAAGTCATTGATGATATCTACTATAAGACTAGAGATGGAAGAAATGATGGCTAATTCCTACACTTGCAAACTAATCAAATGCTCGCTTCAGCATAGGAAACTCTAAATTCTATGAGAAAGTAGAATTCTGTATTTTGTGGTTGCATGGGGGTCCTTTTCTCAAATCATGATCCTTGAAGGAAGAAGTGAGGCCAAGACACCTAATGAGAACTTTTCAATGCTACTTTTATCCCCTATAACCTACTACTGAAGTAAAGCACAAACGGAAGTAAAGTAATAACCAAACTAATCAAATCTACACTACTTGCATTGAAACACTTCCAAGGACATTTTAACCATGAATCTATGAAATTAATCGAAGAATACAGATATAAGAATAGGAGCCTTTATTGCTAGGGTTGGGCCCTAATCCAAGAGCTTCAGCCCTCTGAGTTAACTCAGTACTGGATCAAGAAAAATCTCATTCTCATTATCAAAACAGAAAATTACATAGCAATGTCTTCCACAAGTTTGGAGCTAAACAATAACTAGTGTGTTTACAAAAAAAATTCGAATCTTAATGAGGCTATAGGCATCTTTATTTATACAACTAAAGTCTCCAATGACTTCCTTCAATCTAGGGAGGCTCATCTCCCAAACTCGAGATGAACTAACTCTTTGACTATCACCTGCTCGGCTGCCTCTTGATCTTCATGACTTGGTTGCTTGTACTCTGAGCTAGTGTGATTGATGGAGGAATATTCAAATGAGGGAGGATTAAATGAGGAGGATTTACCTCCTACAATCTCACTTCCTTGTCCCATTTGAGTTTCATCCTTTAATCTTTCCAACATCCCCTGTTTTTCTCTCACAAACCTGCATTTAATGCACATTAGTCCACTAGGCATAATATCTTACTTTGACTCATCTCATTAAACAAAATATAAGCAAAACATGTAATAAATCATTAGAAGAGTTGATTTGACTATGCTAGGAGGTGAATTAAGGTCCATATAGTTACCCAATGATGAGGCTCGTCAATGTCATCATTAAATAAAGCCTAATAGAAAAAATCTCTCTTAGCCTCAACATGTAACCAAACCCCGATATTTCATACTGCTAATGACAATACCTTTGAATCATACTCTAACTCAACACAATCATCCTACCATACACACTTTCATGGCATGAAATTAGCAACATCCCTACATATAAAAGAAAACACAAGGCAATACAAGAAATTTGTTGTTCTACAAACTACCAACAGTTTAAAATAGTGACAACATACTCATCAATGACAACTCTCAACCCTCTATCAATTTCACTTCCAAATATGACCAACATGCATATTCTCTGCCACGACAATAAAGAAATTCCAAAACAATAAAAGTATGGTCATGCATTTAACCTCGACAAACATAATCATTACAGGCACAATTCATAGTAGCAGCTCATCACATGACCATCCCCATAATCACAATCATGTTAACAAACATCTTTCCACCCATCAATCTCTACAATAGGTACATGCACCTTAACTCTAGAACTTATGCTCTACCTTCGCAAAACATTTTTATCAATTATAAGATTCAACAGGCATACCACTACCACCAATACATTTATTTACATATATTTCTTGAGGTCTAAATCGCACTACATGCACTGTATACTCAACCATTTTTAATTCAACACAGAGCTCTGTTAATTGGATAGGATCTCACATACACCCAATATCCTAACTACAAATTGTGCACACTTCAACCTCACACAAACTTATGTAACCAAATCACACTCTATCTGACTACGATCCGCAACAAGTTTACACATCCTCCATTATTACACAATGCTAGAAGTCTTCAATGTGTCATTTCTATGGTTCCATTTTCATGCTCTGTCATACACATTGATAGTTCCTTCATTTTAAAAGGTTAAGCTAGGATCAATCCACAAAAAGATTATATAACTAAATACTCCTCATCCTCTGGATTATTTAAGCAAAATGATTATATATTATAACCTCTGAAGGATTGGAGATCAAGTGATTCAACAACATATTTTAGGTGAGTACATACTAGATCGATGATCATGCTCTTCCCTGTGCTAGTATAGGAACCAAATGTGCATTGAACTATAATCAAGCCAGGATAAAACCAATACAAAGTTTTAGGCAATTTCTTCAAATCAAAATTGGTCACAACTCATAGATAAATATCCCCACTGAAATGTGATAAAAATTATCGATGCATATGATTGCTCTATAATACACCATCACATTAAAAACCATACACATCCCATCAAGCATGCACACAACACTGTGTTAATTATTCATGAAAACAAAAACAATTTACAACCCAATCGATGTACATTCCCATTTTGCAATACAAAGCAAGACTATATATATACAAGTTTTTTTATCGCAACTCAATTCATGTTCATACTAATTTTATCCACATGTTTAGCTCACACATATAAGACAACACAAGAGTACCCATGCCCCAACGAACAGATCAATTACACACAAATCTTGAGTAATTATCGACCAATAAGATCTATGCTCAAGATATATCAAAGCTTCTAAGCAAGACATTAGTCAATCAATATTGAATAGAGATCTCAAAACACCATGACCCCTTCTCCTGTGAACTTGTGCTAGAACAAAATAAAGAAGGAAAACAAATTTAGAGCTATAATGGATGAGTGTCCGTGCTAGAACAAATTCTTTAGATAACTCAAAACGCACACACCAACTGTCAAATTGCTTTGCTAATTTATAGCTCTTGGCCCTTCAATTACCATAGGAAAAACCAATTGTAATATTTGATGGTATTCCTACCTAGACCAAATCCACATAACCATTAATCATCGTTGACTAAAACAATGGGAAAATTATTTGGTTTGTACCTATGGTAATTCACACTCTTTACCTATAGGAGTGGTGTAGACACATAACTGCTACATTGCAGTAAAATGCGTAGGAAGAGCATGGAAATGAAGCAACACTAACCCCGTGTTGCTATGTGACCATGAGAAGACCATGTCACTGCTCCAAAAGAAGGAAAATCAAATCTCCCCTAAGCTAGATATACAACCAATCTCTTCCAACTTTCTTCAACACATATGTAGCACCTCCACGACCTATACAAATTCATTAGACCACTGTCAATCACCAAAGGCTCATCACGATCCCACTAAGCTTGTTGACATCAATGCCAACATGAATAGCTCCAGGGTTGACATCAATTCCAGCATCATGCTACCAACACGTGCATGTCATTATAACTACTCATCCTAGAGTGAGGGCTACGTTAATCAAAGTGAAATTTAGAAATTATTTCAGTGACATGGATTTCGTAACAACCAACATAAATTTTGAGAGCATCATTTGAAAACTTGGAGTAGGATTATGGGTTACAAATTTACTAGATATGGGTTAAAGATTTAGCAAATTTATATTGAAATGATAATATTTTTTAATATTTTTCCACCACATATTTGGAACATGATAAAATTATATTTTTTTAAACTATTATCAAATTTATGATAAAAAAAAATCATTAAACCAATGTGAAATTACAAATTTTAATAACAAAAATATTTTTTAAAATATTTTTTTTTCTCTGTAAAAGCTATCTAAGTAATATATTATATGTACAAAAAGATTACAAGCATCATGTCATTCCTTCCAGAGCCAAAAGAATAGCCCTGGGCCTGCAGACTGTAAACCTTATAGCTCCCTCGCAGGGGCAGCTTCTTCCAAAACCAAACTGAGATGTCCAAGAAAACAAAAACCCACACAGGGGCGACAAAGAGCTAAACTTTCATGATAGTGAACTAGACATATGAATGCCCACGCAGGGGCTATCAGCAGAAATATTTTGACTTGTATAACTGACAGGTGTCAACGTGACTGAGTTACAGATGTCAGCTATGCAATTCAAATTACCAGTGATGAGGCAAAACCAAAGACATGACCACAAACTCAGAGTTAAGCAGGACCAAGAGACAGGAGGCGAATGCCAAAAGACCGAAACAGAGGAAGCATTAACCAGAGGATCAAAAGACAAAATCCAGACGTTACCCGCCATGGCTTCAACGAGCTGAAGATTGCTGGATGGAGGCGAAGTGTGCATCTGCCGCTTCAGCCAGGCTCTGATCCTCCACGACATAAGCCCACCCGTCGCCTTCCTCGCGCCCTTCCCACATTTTCCGCCAAGTGTCTTCGTCAACATCTGGAGGAGGTGGCCCCACCGGAGGGAAGCGGTCTTGCCGACTCGTCTCCTCCAAGCTTCCAACAACAGACGTTGGTTGCGCTTCAGCAGCATTCTTTTCCACGGACGATTGTTCCTTTCCAAGATTGATCTCCCTGCCCATGTCTTCCAGTAGTTTTTCCTGCGGGTTCTGGAGATGCTCCTCATCTGGAAGTTTTGTGAACATGATGGAGATATGGGCGTTAACGCCTTCATAATCCTCTGTTCTCGGCAAGGTGAAAACCACAGAACCAAAAGCTGGGAGCTTCGTCTTCCCTTCACAAGATCCCCCAACCTCCACATATTGTCGAATGGGAAGCGGGGTTGCTCTAGCTCTCCGGTGGCAGTAGCAGCAGCAACAATGATGGTGCTCATTTGCTGCAGGTGGTCTTGAGGATGATCCTCTGGACGGACCTCGTCTACATGGCTGCCGTTCGCGAAGTTTTGCCATTGTAAGTCTAAAGCTGCCTCTGTGTCTTCGATGTTGAATCTGGAATTGGTAGCCGCAACAGTTTCCTCCCAATTCACTCTCAAATGCACGGCTTTCCCCTTGTCTTCCTTCGCTCGTTGGTCAACAATTCCGCTGCCAGACTCGATGCTGCAAGGCACCAAATTGCTCTCTCTTCCCCACCCAGCAACCAGAATGGCCGCAAGGACAATTCTCCAGGCTGCAGGGGAATGAACCCGAACTTGGTCGGAGCTTGCTATGCTTCCACGACCGCCAACTTTCCTCAGGCCAGAATGCCTTGATCGAGCCATGAAACTTGTAATATTCTCCCCTAAATTCTCGTTGCAGGTGCACAATAAATCTGCCCTGCTCCTCCATCTACCCCGTCTCTTCTGCATTGAATGCCTTCTCCACTTGGGGTGGCTTAATGGCCATATGACGGCCTTCATTGGGGAGCTTATGGGTTTACACGGGGCAGCCCATGCACTGCATGTGGCATGCCTGTACGTCTGGCTTCGACACCCGCATCCGGGGTTTCATTATCCCTGAGAATGAGAGTCTCACAGTTCTGCTGGAGTTGATTGTTGGGGATAATGTTCAGATTTCCTTCAAGGAGGGGCTGGTCTGAGTCTACCCCTATATTAGCTAGAAGATCGGCTACCTTATTGCCATCTCTCTTAGTATGATGAAAAGAGATGGCATTGTAGCTGCTTATTTCCTCAGCCATGTGGCTAAGCCTAGCCTCCAATCTCCAGCTATTGGCTACCTTCCTGGCTTGTGACCCGTTTTGAATACGAATAGCCATATTTATGAGAATTTGGGAATCTCCTTCTACAATCAACGGTTGAAGATTGTGTCGTCTAGCTGTAAGTAACCCTTGCCACATACCTTCCATTTCAGCAGAGTTGTTGGTGTCCCACCCTAGGTTGCCAAAGTAAATCTGTTGTAGGATTCCTTGGTGATCCCTGATGATTCCGCCAAATCCTGCAGTGCCCGGATTACCTTTTGAGGCCCCATCAAAGTTTAGCTTGTATGAGTGCATAGGTGGGGCTTCCCATCTTCCTTCTTCCTTGCCTTTGCAGTTTGTTGTCTGCTGAGGGGCTGATTGCCGTAGCATTTGCAGTCCCCAGTTGCTTAAGATGTTTTTCTCATTGTCTTCAGTGGGGAAATCCTGTTGAGTCCAAGTTTTTAGTAACATGGTTTCTTGAATGTTGGCATGAACTCTGTTCCAGATGTCCTCCTTACTCGAACTGATGTTTTTGAATATGCGCCTATTCCTTTCCTTCCAAATGTTCCATAGTAGAATACCTGGAATTATATTCCATAGGTGGTTGAGCAGCCCATTGTTGTAGGGGCTTTTCGGCCACTGCCGAATGGTTTTTATTATGCTTCCCGCCTCTCTGCATCGTCTTTGACTCCTGAACTCCACCTTTTCCCAAATTTGAGTTGCTAACGTACAAGTATCCAATAGATGCTGCAGGGTTTCTTCATTCTGATGGCAATTGTGGCATAACGAAGGTCCTTGGAAGCTGCGCTTCTGCAGTTTGTCCCATGTAAGAATCTTTTTCTGTCCTACCATCCAGAGGAAGTGAGATATTTTGGGCCACGTCTTGAAGCTCCATATTCTAGCCCATAGAGGATCCGGGTTGGTGGTGGTGCCTTCTAAAAGGTTATAGGCCTCAGAAGTGGAGTAAGAACCTTTGGGAAGATAGCCCCATCTAAGTATGTCCTCCCCATTATTGTACCTGATGCTCCTCTTTTTTAATTCATTATCAAGAGCTACTGCTTCCTGGGTGTTGCTGGCATTAGTTATATGATTACTCGATTGCCATTTTCTGAAGCTCGTGCCCGAGTCCGGACTCCAAAATTGATAAACTTTATCTTGCTGCTGCTCTTGTTGTCCCGGAATTAAAGTAGCTGGAAGAACCGCTGAGAGTTTAGGGAGCTGATTCCAAGCGTCGCTCCAGAATCTGGCACTATGTCCATTTCTTATTTCCCAGAAGCTGTGTTTCTGAACCAGCTGATGATGGAGAGATGCCGCATTCCAAATGAGTGAGCCTGTGCTGGAAGGAGTAAATCTAATAAGCTCTGTTTGAGGCATGCTGTTGGTGTATTTGCCTATCCAAAGTTTGGCCCACGGTTTGTCCGGGTTTGTCAACCATTGCCACCAAATTTTGGCAGTCATGATAATATTACTGTGCTCCGGATCGCGAATGCCTATACCACCTTTGTGCTTGGGTTTGCAGACAGTATCCCATTTCACAAGAGCCCACTTGCGATTCGTGGCTGAACTTCCCCAGAGAAAGTTGCGTTGTAGATTCCTTAGGCTCTTTAAAACCCATTTAGGGGCAGTCAGGATGGAAAAAAGATAGAGAGGCATGGCTTGAAGGATGGACTTTAGGAGCACAGCTCTGCTAGCCAGATTAAGGGAGCGGTGAGTCCATAGATTTAATTTGAATTCCAATTTTTCAATAAGCCCACGCCAAGCTGGTTGCTTTATTGCTGAGGCCGTGAGAGGCGCCCCAAGATATGTGGAGGGGAGAGAGGCAGATTGAAAACCCAAAATGCGAGAAACAGCCCTTTTTACAGAGGGCGGGGTGTGGAAGAAGAAGATGTGGGATTTAGCATTATTGATTTGAGTTCCGGAGGCGATGGAGAAGTCATTGAGCAAAGATTTCAGACAAGAGGCTTCTTGAGCAGAGGGGTAGCCATAAAGCATCGTGTCGTCAACAAATTGCTGATGGGAAGAGGCAGGGGTATTGTGAATAGAGATTCCCCGAAGATGGTTTGAATGAAGGGCCTGCTTGATATGCCTTCCTAATCCTTCTGCCATGATAACAAATAAGAAAGGGGATAGAGGATCCCCTTGTCTGATGCCTCTGGATGGTTTGAAGGGGCGAGAGGGCAGGCCATTTACAAGAATGGAGAAATGGGAGGAGGAGATGAGGCTCATGATCCATCTTACCCAAGTGGCGCTAAAGCCAAAGGCTCTCAGCATGCTTTGTATATAGGGCCAACTGAGTTTGTCAAAGGCTTTTGAGAGGTCGAGCTTGAGTAACATACCTGCTTGCTTATCCACCTTAAGTGAGTGGATGATTTCATGGGAAAGAATTATACCGTCCATTATCTGCCTGCCTTCCACATAGCCAGACTGCTCCGGAGAAATAATCTGAGAGAGAAGGGGTTTGAGTCTGTTGGCTATGACTTTGGAAATGACTTTATAAAGAACATTGCAGAGGGCAATGGGCCTAAATTTGTCAGGGGTAGTGGGGTTCTCTTCTTTAGGGATGAGGGTGATGAAGGTGGAGTTAAGGGAGGGTAACAGCCAGCGAAGAGCTCTGGACTCTTCTACAACTTGCCAGATTTCTTCCTTAATCAAATCCCAGAAAGCATGAAAAAAATTACTTGTAAAGCCATCAGGGCCAGGAGCCTTACCGTCTTTGAGCTGCGCCATTGCTTCATCCACTTCTCGGCTTAGAATAGGGCTCATGAGCAAGTCGTTTTGCTCCTCTGTTATTAATCTGGGGATGTTGCCGGTGATTTTCTCAATGGCTGCTTTGCGGTCCATTATTTGCTCTTGGTGTACCTGTTGGAAGTGATTGAGGAGGATTTCCTCTATTTTTTCGTGCTCCTCCTCTTTCCCTCCCTCCTGGTTTTTTATGAAGGAAATTTTGTTGTGTATTCTTCTTTGCACTGTGGTGTTGTGAAAGAATTTGGTATTGCGTTCCCCCTCTTTGAGCCATCTGATCCGCGATTTTTGTCTCCAATATATTTCTTCTTGCTTTCTTCTTTCTTCTAGCTGGCTGTGGATGTACTTTTCTTGTTCCAATGTTGCTGCCGTGTGCCCTGTATTGATAACTGTCTGATGGAGAAGCTTGAGTTCCTGATTGAGTTGCTGTTGGGCTTCAAAAATGTTCCCAAAAGTCTCCCTGTTCCATCGTTTAAGATGCCCTTTTAAAAATTTTAATTTTTGCTGGAGTTGGAACATTTTGGTACCTTCGGGAGGAACAAAGGAGGCCCATACAGATTTGACGAAGTCCTTGAATGCTGGGTGAGATAGCCAGAAGCTTTCAAATCTAAACGGCTTCCTGGTGCTGTTCCCAGGCCTTTGCCAGTGCAGGGCTATTGGCCAGTGGTCCGACCCCGAGTGGGCTAGGATCTCCGCAGTGAAGTCCCCTCCAATGTGCACTGCGTTGTCCGAGATCAAAAATCGGTCTAGCTTGGAAGCGATCTGATGTTTCCCCTTTCTGTGGTTGCTCCAGGTGTAAGTTCCATTGCAGAAGGGCAAGTCGATGAGCGAGGCGTTTAGTATAAAATCCTTGAAGTGTTCTACTTCAGGTTCCATTCTAGTTCTTCCTCCTGTTTTGTCCTCGATCTTGGTTATCATGTTGAAGTCCCCCGCCACAATCCAGAGTGGGTGCGGTCTGTGGGCATTAAGCTCCTCGATGGTATCCAGCAGCGCTTTTTTACTGCCTCCATCCTGTGGAAAATAGACATTGGAGAGGTTTCCATGTACCTTTGTGCCTAGGATGTGAAAGGCAGCTTGTATGAGATGGTGTGAAGCATGGAAGTCAGTGAGCGTTATGGTTTGAGTGTTCCAAGCTATAGCAAGCCCTCCCGAAGCTCCGGTTGCGTCCACGGCCACTGAGTGGCTGCCTGGCCAAGCCTTTGAGAGTATTTGTCCCAGAGTTATGCTGTTGCATTTTGTTTCTTGGAAGAAACATATTTGTGGTTTTTCCATCTTAATCATGTTTTTGATCATTCTGTATTTTGCTGGGCCGTTGAGCCCTCTGAGATTCCAAGAGATGAGCTTCATTGAGAACTGGGTTGAGAGGGATTGAAGTACTTTGTAAGCTGCGCATAGTGGCCTGAATCCACTAGGACTTTGCCAACCTCCATTGTTCGTTGAAGAACGGTTTTCCTTCCCCTTTTTTTGAAGTCTTTTGGCCGTAATCTACCATCCCAGGTGCTTCCAGCTTGAATCCCTAGCTGATGTTGTTGGTAGACTTTGGAGATGACTATTTCTAACTTTTCCACATCAGTTGCTGCTATAGTTTCATAAGCTTCTTTCCTGCATGCCAGCTCTAACTCATTTATATCCAGCCCTTGAAGGTCTACGGTGTCGGCCTCTTCATCCATTATCTCCACAGTATTGGCGTCTTCCTGAGTGTTCTCTGAAATCTGGGTATCCTTCAGTTTCCCTTCTGTCTCCATGTTCTTGGGGATGTTTATCGGATCCTCTTGGACTCTGGATAAAATGGTAGGGATGAGAAAGGGGTCTTTCGAGTTGGGCGGGGGGCTAGAAGGGGTTGGGCGGCTTGAGGAGGACGGTAAATCTGATTTACTGGGATTTTCTGGAGGTTGATCTTCCGCCATGTTACTGAGGGTTTGAAAGCTGTTCTTGGATGCTTGATCTTTGAAGTTACCCTGCTGAGACTTTTGCCCATTAGCATTTTTCCTGTTCGAACGCCTTCTGTTTGTAACTTTGGTAAACCCATCTTGGTTGGGCTTGGTTGCAGGGTTCTGAGAGAGATCTGGGACATTTAGAGGACAGTCCCTGAATAGGTGCCCAAGAGCATGGCATCTCCTGCACCGGAAGGGCACTTGCTCATAGTCCAGGGGCTGAACCCATTCTTCGTCCCAGTGGGAGAGCGTTATCGATTCTGGTAGCGCTTCATTCAATCTAATGAAAACACAAATTCGTGCATATGATATAAATCTGCGAGATTTGGTTTCCTCAGCTGTTCTGATGTATTCTCCCACCCCATTTCCTATTCTCCGGAGGGAGTCTTCATCCCAATACTCATCAGGGAGTCCATATAGGCGGATCCAAACTGGTGCCCAGGTTAGGTCTTCCCGATCTGGGTTGAATCTGGGTTTCCAATCTCGCATGTACAGACCCGCTGCATTGAAGAAGTGTGGGCCTGTTCCTAGTACTCTGAGTTTATCTTCAACACAGTAGAAAATCACTGTAAAAAAGCCCTTTGGTCCTAGTTGCAGTAGGACGTCCCCTTTCGGTTTCCACTTGGCCGCTATCCAGCCAGAGAGGGCTTTTTCCGTGGGCCAGAAGCCTATAAATTTCCCGATTATGGCATGTTCCTTCATGAACTCTATTCTGGCGTTTACCAGGTGACCCTGAAGTTCGATCCTTGGCCTTTCTGCAGCGACAGGTTTGCATGTTGCTGAGGTCACTTTTGGCGTTTCCTCTTTGTCTTTTTCTCCTTTGTCTTGCGGTCCGTTGCCTTGGCCATGCGGATTGACCGATTTGTTTTTCTCCTGCTGCGTTGAGCCCTCTTTGTTCAGGAATTCCTTGTTAAAAGTACCGAAGAGCAAGTCATTATTCTGCTCCTGCTGCATTGGGGAGGGCCCTGACGCCCCCCCCTCTGGCGTCTCCATGGCGCCTGACTGGCGCAGCAGAATACTCTGATCACTCAGAGCCTAGAGTGGGGATGGTTCCCGTGTCTTTGTTCGGCCGTTTGCGCCGTCGCAGATGCAGAGAAACCCTAGTCGAAGTTGCAGAGCTCCTCTCCCATTAATAATTTTTAAAATATTAAAAATATTAATACATTTAAATTATTAATTTCTTAAATAAATAAATTTTATTAAAATAAAAATTATTTTTATTTCATAACAATAGAAGAAATACAAAATGTCAACCTTCTATCTTATTTCATAAAACCTTCTTAATTTTGAAATTATCTGAACTTTATAAAATAGTTAACCTTTAAAAAAATCCCAATTTTAATAGCTACTTCACAAGTTTATGAACAATGAAAACTTAAGAAATGTTATCCTTTATCCTATTACCTAAAGCATTCTCTAACTAAAAGAAATTCTCAAATTAAACAACTAATTGACAAATTGGCTAGATTGGAATTGTTCACATCATAATTATGGTTATTTTGATGTACTAATAATGATTTTCTACCCTTAGTCAATGCATGACACAAGTCCCAACTACTCTTGCATATTATAATTGTTTGTTTGCAATGCCTTTGAAAAAGAAAAAGAGAATTCATTTCCATATGTAGGATGGATTGTATGAATGTTCCATTGCCTTACAATTACATTTCCCTAGGATGATGTCCCTGATCTATCAACCAACATTGGATTAGTGAACTCTTTCTCATCAATAGTTAAGTCAATATTTATTACACTAATTAGCACCTGAGTTAGAGTGATTTTCATCCAAATGAACTAGGTAAGGATGGTTCTCCCTAGATATGGGGAAAATTCATACCCACATGAAGATCAATGACCACTTTCACATTAATAATTAAGTCAATCATAATTGTACTAATTACCACTTGGATTATATTGATTTTCATCCAAAAGAACTAGGCAAGTGAAATCCTCCTCCGATTTGGAGACAAAATCACAAATCCACATAAATCACAAACCCACAAGTATCTCTCTCTCCTTCCGACCAAACCCCACAAATTTCCATTCTATAACATGGATATTTTACCATTTTATTCTACATGGAATAGGTTTTTGATCCGGACTTAAACAGGAACGCAACAAATTACAGAGATAACCATAAACACAGATATGCAGTGGAAATAATACTTCATTTCATTAATGTAAAATACTGAAATATGCTTACAAATAGTAATGGAAATAAACTAGCTAGGGCGATGGTAGCTTATCTCTGAGAAGAGATGTGGTGGCTACATGCCTCTGAACTGTGTTACAATGAGGCTCGAAGGCCTATTTATTGTTGAGAAACAATGGAAAACCCTTAACATTCCAAAACCTAACCCTAGAAGATGAAATGCCAAACTGTGGACCCCATTTGGGTAAATTGGTACACCAACTTCCCAGGGTCGTAACTTTGGCATACGATCTCTGTTTGACGCGTACAATAGCTCGTTAGAAAGATCTATCCGAGCACTGCCACTTTGGGAGGCAACATCGGTCCATGGACCCATGTTGCCCCAAATTTCCCAAAAAACGTCGTTTAGGGCCTCAAAACGGCTTCGGAAGTTTAGGACCCGAAAAACTGCTAAAAATAGTAAGTTGTGCTACAATTAAGGAAACTAAAAATGCTGAGAGAAACAATGGTGGGGGTCCAGGTGGACTTGGCAGGTGGCCACCAATATCCACCTGGATCATTCCTCACCCCTTAGGAAGAAATGGTCCCCATTGCGTTGAGTTCCTCCATGAGATGAGGAAACTTTTGCAGAACTTGTTCCCTGGTAAGCCACTTGCCCTGCTGAAGGAGTTGGCCTGCTTTGACAACTCGATACAATTGGATATTCTGTTGGCGAGTGTTCTTGATCTGTGTGTGCATGATCCGATCAGTTGCAGCTTGTTCCATGCAATCTGGATTTAATTCTGTGGGTGTGAGCTGTTCTGCAATGTCGGATGTGTCTAGCAATGGTGGAAAGTATGGCCGAAGGCGGCCCACATTGAACACTGGGTGCAGGCCAAGGAATGGGGGAATGCTGAGCTCAAATGCATTGTCTCCCATGGCCTTAGTAATGGTGTAAGGACCATATCGGAGTGGTCTCAATTTCCGATAAGCTCCAGTAAGGCGTTCCTTTTGCAAATGCAACCAGACTTTGTCGCCCACCTGAAACTTGTGTGGCACCCGATGTTGATCATGTCGCTGCTTGTACTTGGCATTTGATTTCTCCAGAATGTCATGGACCTGCTGGCGAATATGTTGGATGCACTCAATGAAGCTGGTGGCCTTATTTGTTTCGGACTGGACATGAGCTGAATTTATGTGAGTAGCTGCAAGTGGCATGGCCACATCAATGGGGCATAGTGGCTGGAATCCCAAACCCACCTGAAAAGGTCTATGGCCAGTGGAGCTGTGAAGAGCTCGGTTGTAGCTGTGCTGAACATAGGGGAGGCTCTCGTCCCATGTGCGTGGATGCTTTCAGTTATACATGCACAGAATGTGCACAATCATCCTATTGACAACCTCTGTCTAGCCATCAGTTTGAGGATGGAAGGCTGTGGACTTCGTGAGTTTGGTGTCCAACATTGACCAGAGACTAGACCAAAATGTGCTGAGGAACTGACTGTCCCGATCTGAGATGATAGACTGTGGGATCCCAAAGTGCACCCACACTCGTTCAAAGAAGAGTTTAGCAGTGGCTTCTGTTGTGATATTCTTCTTGCAGGCCACCATAATGGCCATCTTCGAGAACCTATCGACGACCACAAAAACATAGTCATTTCCATTCTTAGTGGAAGGAAGGCCTGACATGTAATCCATGGAGATGGATTACCAAGGTCGACTAGGGGTAGGCAACGGGGTATACATGCCATGCTTCTTGATGGTCGGTTTGGCAATGGCACAGGCAATACATGATCTGATGTACTTCCCAACATCCTATCGAAGATTCGGCCAATAGAAATAATTTTGCAGTACTGCCACTGTTTTCTCGACCCCGAAATGCCCAGCAGCCCAACTGTAGTGTGCTTCCCAAATCATCTTGGCACACTCACCTGAGGGAACACAAAGGTGACCCAGATGGCATAATAGGGCATCCTGGAGGTGAAAATCTGGAACATGCCGACCCTCCAAGAGTGTTTGGTATGTGTGGCCGAATTCTGGGTCGCTTTTGTAGAGAAGTGGCCAATCAAAAGTCTCGTGCCCACAAGAGTTGAGCACGGTGGTTAACGCCATGATCGGTGTTCGACTGAGGCAATATGCAACATTATTGGTGCTACCCTTCTTATACTTGATATTCAAGTGGAACTGTTGCAGGTATGTAGACCACTTCTGATGGCGATCATTCTGCAATTTCCCTTGGGTTTGTATGAACTACAGGGGTCGGTGGTTTGTGTGGATGACCGTTTCCTTCCCCAAAATGTAATGCTTCCATTTTCGGAAGGCCTGCATAATGGAATACATCTCTTTATCATAAATGGGGTACTTCCGGACTGTGTCTGAAATTGTTTCACTGTGATATGCCACTGGATGTCCTTGTTGAGTAAGGACTGCCCCGATAGCATAGTCAGAGGCATCTGTCTCGACCTCAAATGGTTGTTGTAAATCTGGTAATGCAAGCACTGGTGCCGTGCAGAGGCGATCCTTCAACTCGATGAATGCCTTCTGTTGAGATTTAGACCAAAAGAATTTTTCTTTCGCCCCTCTCTTGGTGACTTGACTCAAGGGCCAAGTAATATGAGAAAACCCCAACACGAACCTGCGGTAGAAGTTGGCAAGACCTAGAAAGCTGCGGAGCTCTGTTAGAGTGGTTGGAGATGGCCAATCCCAAATGACTTGGATCTTGGTTGGATCCACATGAACCCCCTATTCATCAATGATGTATCCCAGATACTGAACCTGGGTCATGCCAAAAGTGCATTTCTCCAAATTGGCACATAGCTTGTGTTACCGCAGTGTTTGGAGAACCTGTTGGATGTGGTGGAGGTGCTCTTCCCAACTCTGGCTGAAGATCAGAATGTCATCCAAGTATACTAATACAAATGAGTTGGTGAATGGCCGCAAGATGTCATCCATTAGCCTCATGAAGGTTGCAGGAGCATTCGTCAATCCGAAAGGCATAACCAACCATTCGAAAAGGCCCTCCTTGGATTTGAAGGCAGTCTTCCACACATCAGAGGGTTCGATTGGTACCTGGTGATATCCTGACTTCAGATCGATCTTGCTGAAATATTTCACCCCCTTTAGTTGGTCCAGGAGGTCATCAATCCGTGGGATTGGGTACCTATTATGGACAATGATCTTGTTCAGCACCCGATAGTCAATACAGAGTCTCCACGTCCCATCCTTCTTCTGCACCAACACGATCGGGCTTCCACAAGGCGATGAAATCGGACGGATGTGACCTTTCTGCAGGAGCTCCTAAATCTACCTCTTGATTTCATCGTTCTCCAGAACGGAGCGTCGATAAATTGGTCCATTGGGTAGCGGCACACCTGGGGTCAGATCGATGGAGTGCTTGACCTGACACTGCAGAGGAACCCCTGCGGGGGAGGTGAAGATGTCCTCGTACTCCTCCACGACCTTGTCCATCTGTAGTTGTCGTGCAGAGGGGCCCTGTCTGGAGGCCGCGGCCACTGTCTTCTTCTTTCCTTGAGGGCGTATCATCAAGAAAACAAATTTCCCGGTTTTGGAAATGAGCTTACTGCATTGTTTTGCAGTAATCAAAGAGATGGCAGTAGGTGGTGCTACCTCTGGTATCCTGTACAACTTATTTCCCAATGTAATAATAACAGCACGGGGCCTTGATTCATACACAGCATGTCGCTTCCACAAGTATGGTTGCCCTAATAATACATGACAAACTTCAAGGGGAGCAATGTCACACAATACCTCATCCATGAAGGGCTTGATGTTGTATGGAAGGCGACACTGTTGGCTCACACGAAGATCTTGTCCTTGGTGAAGCCACCCGATGGTGTATGGTTGTTGATGTGCTGTGGTTGGTAAGCCCAACTGCTTCACGACCTCTGCCGAAATGAGGTTCTTTTGGCTCCCGCTATCAACAATGAACTGTATCGGGAGCCCTTTACCCACATCTAGGAGTGGAAGAGATGCTCCTCCTCCTCTGGATCTTCGGGTTCATTTTTCTGGATCTTGGCGGTAGCAACAGTGGCGTTGGGATCCGCATCAATGACCTGCTTCCCTTTGTCATTCCCCTTGTCGGGTTCTGACTTAGATTCAGAACATGCATCTGATTTTGAAACCTTTAGCTCAGCCACCAGTGACTGCTTGGCCCGACACTCACTTGTGTTGTGATTGGAGCTCTTATGGAACTCACACCATTTTCCCGTGTCCTTTTTCGGCTTCGGGGCACTGTTCTTTGCTTGCAGCTTTGGCGGGTTATCTTGGGTTGCCCCGCCTTAGCTTTGTCCTTTGTTCTATGGTTTAGGGCACCTTTCCCCTGCTTTGGATTTGCAGATCCAAAGTCTCACTTCTTTTGTTTAAACTTCTGCTCGACCTTGACGGCATATCGGTATGCTGTGCCGAGTGAGGAGATGTTCAGGAATTGTATTTCTTCCTGGATGTACTTGTGCAGGCAGCCACAATATTTGAGTATCAAATGCTGCTCTGAATCCTTGATACCCAACTTTGTGCGAAGGGTATGGAAAAGATTGGTGAACTCCAGCACGTCTTGGTGCCTTCCCTGCCGCAGCGTGGTCCACTTTATGTATTCATCCTCATAGCTTCCGACAGGGTAGTACTACTCCTTGATGGCATCCTGGAATGAATTCCAGGTGGGTGCGGTTGAAAATAGTGAGCCAGTACTTTCATCCTTCTGCTCGCAATAGGTTTCCCACCAGTCCTTGACGTGGGGGGCTGCTTTGAGAAGAGCAAAAGCAATCTTTTCCGGACTCGAAAATTCATGAACAGAAAAATAACCCTCTAGCAGATTTAACCATTTATCTACGGCATCTCTGTCTATCTGACCCTCGAATATGGGGATTTCAAAATTAACTTGTACCTTAAAGCGCATGGCGTTTCCAGAGTAGTTGCTAGAAGTCGATGAGTCGTTTCTCGGTAGCCGCTGAAGGATCTGGGCAAAGCTGTCCATCATCGCGTTCCGTTGTCACTCGAGGGCTTCTTTGAGCAAGATTTTGATAGGATCTCCTACTCCCTTGTCTTTCTTCTCATCCGCTATGGGAGGCCATCGGGATTTGCGAGGCTGGTCTTGCAAAGGTTCGACCAGTTCAAGCCCTAACTCCTTATATCCCGACCTTGTTGGGGGCATGCAAAGAAAAACAGAGAAAAAGCAGACCGCTCTGATACCACTGATCCGAACTTAAACAGGAATGCAACAAATTACAGAGATAACCATAAACACAGATATGCAGCGGAAATAATACTTCATTTCATTAATGTAAAATACTGAAATATGCTTACAAACAGTAATGGAAATAAACTAGCTAGGGAAATGGTAGCTTATCTCTGAGAAGAGATGTGGTGGCTACATGCCTTTGAACTGTGTTACAATGAGGCTCGAAGGTCTATTTATTGTTGGGAAACAACGGAAAACCCTTAACATTCCAAAACCTAACCCTAGAAGATGAAATGCCAAACTGTGGGCCCCGTTTGGGTAAATTGGTACACCAACTTCCCAGGGTCGTAACTTTGGCATACGATCTCCGTTTGGCACGTACAATAGCTCATTAGAAAGATCTATCAGAGCACTGCCACTTTGGGAGGCAACTTCGGTCCATGGACCCATGTTGCCCTAGATTTCCCAAAAAACGTCGTTTAGGGCCTCAAAACGGCTCCGGAACGTCAGGACCCGAAAAACTGCTAAAAATAGTAAGTTGTGCTACAATTAAGGAAACTGAAAATGCTGAGAGAAACAATGGTGGGGGTCTAGGTGGACTTGGCAGGTGGCCACCAATATCCACCTAGATCAGTTTTGTCAATTATAAGTACTTCTGAGTTGTATTCAATTGTAATTGTTTATTACATCATAATTTGTCTCCCTTATGTAATCCATATTCTGATGTGACATGATGTGTTGTCTTGGCCATTGATCCAAATTGGATCATTATATTGTTTTTCATCCATCTCGATGCATTTAGAGTGGAAAAAGTGGAGGAATCAACTCACGTGACTCTTTTTACCAGCGCGACCCAGTTTGGCAAAACGAGGTTTGAAACCTTCAGGGAGTGTTTTGAGGCATCAACTGATTTTTTGGGGGAGTTAAAACTTTGTCACTTTAATTTGGAACTATTTCACGCTATTCTACACACAAATATCTTTCTAATGGGGAAAGAAGCGTGTCAATCAAAGTCTGTATGCAGAAGTTATGCCACTAAGAAGTTGACCTTCCTGTTTTCACACCTGTAGTTCGGGAGGATGTCGTATCAGCCCCCAGTAGTCATGGAAAAGGGGCTAGACACATGATTATGATGAAAAGGACTCTAGACGAGTATATATTGTAACTCTAGTTAAGAGTTGTTGTAGTCAAAATTAACCACTAGTAGGCTATCGGGCTATGTTATAACCCGACCACTAGGAGGAATATGTATTCCATTCTTTCGAGAGCATTTTGTTCCATAACTGAGCAAAGATAGCCAGCAGAGATAGGAGGTAGAGCACACAAAGAGGATTTGTGCACTGTAGCAGTCCACGGGCCACAAACATTACTTCCTTGTACCTGCAGCCATATTTCCAAATAGAGAAATAGCGCGAAGAGACCTCACCTTCAAGTTGGGTTTTCTCTTGAAAAGGTTTCCCAGAGAGCATATCCTATGTTTTGTGTGTGTGTGTGTGTGCTTCAATTTTCATTCTCTATTTTTTTTCTTAATTTCCATTCGCATGCATGCACTAATTATAGTTAAATATACAAATCTTAAAGTTTAATAAAATTGTAATAGTGTAGGATCTCAAATTTTTAATATAATATGATTAGATCTATTGTGATGAACTATCCATTGGAATATCCAAGGCAGTTTACAGATCAACTGGCCAAATTGGTTAGATGACCATTGCATTGTGTTGAACCATTCATTGTTGATATTACACTTTTATAAATCCATATGTTCAAATTTGACCTTTACCCATTACATATCTATTGATGTTTTTATATGACCATTAGTGAATCCTTAGTCCTCTATTCTAGCGCTTCTTCTGCTATGTTATGAGGTTAGATATCAAATTCTATGGCCAGGTGGCTTTGAATCACGACCTTGGGAGAAGGGGTAAACATGATGACTTCGATATCCAACATAGGTTGTTTCCTATAGGTGTTCACATGCATGTTAAAAATGGTGGTTGCGTTACCACACTTTCTACCGTACAGTTGCATCTCCACCATAAAAATATAATATTCTCAATCCAATGAATTAAAATATATAGTCTATCATCATATTTTCAACTTATTTTTTTTTAATCATTTTTTTTCTCTATCTTTATCCACTCTTCACTATATTTATCCAACATACATCAACTTCTTATTCACAACTACCCATGTATCATCTTATATGCCATTATGGATATGAGAACCCATAATTAATGTAAAAGGTAGAAAATAGTCTTCACATACTATACATAACTAATCTTCCATCTTAAATTTATTTTGTTTTGGAAACTCTTCAACACAATGGAAAAATGAAATAAAACAAAGTGAGAGGGACAATTTTGTTGATAGAGATAAAAGTGAGGCCAAATCACGGAGGTTAAAATCATTATGTGAACATTTTTGAAACCATATACTGCATTCATTATGCAATGAGTATTAATTAAATAGTTCACATTTTTCGTAATTATTACTATATTTAGTTTGATGTTTTTTAAAATTAATCATTAATACTGTTATCCAGTATAATTTAGAAAAATTACAAATAAATAATATCAGGGAACTCAATTAATACGAGGTAGAGATTCATAGTATTGGTTAGAAAATTCCAAGTTATTTTGATGTCATTTTTATAATCCATATTGATTAAAGTATAAAGCATTGCATATGTGTATCTCCATTATCCTCTATTACTTTGTTTAGATATCCTCTCTTTTTCTGAGTATAATGCAATAAAATTAACAAAATTATTCAGGGTTGTTTTATATACCTTCAATAATGTGACTTTATATTTTTATTGAAATCAAAACGTGGTAATCTTCTTTTACGAATAGTGATTTCTTTTCATTAATGCTTTATTCTATTTTTTTTGGTTTTAAGTCAAATTAATATTATATTTCAGATTGCATTTAGGGAAAATTGAAGTTTAGTGGTGATGATGAGCTCAATGCCAACGAGATTCATGTTGTTGAAATATTATATTTTTTTTGGTTCTAAGTCAAATTAATATTATATTTCAGATTGCATTTAGGGAAAATTGAAGTTTAGTGGTGATGATGAGCTCAATGCCAACGAGATTCATGTTGTTGAAATATTATAGTTACAATGGTTTTTTTTTCATGGAAAGCAATTTTTTATTCATAATGTAAGTGTTTCATCAGGTTGATTTGTAATAAAGATCCAAGATTCTTAAAAGAAATAACTAACTTCATCTCAATATTTTTCAAACTTTAGTAGAAATCATGAGTGTTTATAATAATGTAGTCATGTCCCTTAAAGGTGAGAATTTAAAAAATTTCTAAAATTTTGTAATTTTTAGCCATATGAATTTCTATGTTTTGTCTAAGAAATTATGTCCCTTAGAGGTATCAATCCAAGAAGTTACGACAGTTTTTAAATTTAAACCATAGGGACTTCTAAGGTTTTCTTAAGAAATAATGTGTTTTGCTTAAGAAATAATGTGTTTTTCATGTGGAATATTCTATGAATCTTCTAAAAATAGAGTTATGGAATTCATGTTTCTAAATTATTTTTTGGTATATTATAAATGATACTACTATATAATTTAATATTCAAGGCAATGTTCTTTGTTTATCTACTATGTGATTCACAAGAATGATATTCCATGTTATCTATAATATGAAAAGACTTTATATTGATTCAAAGAAACATGAAATGATTGGGAATATTATCTTAATCCAATTAAAAGTGTTGATTCTACCAATGACTATTCAACTCCTACTTATCCTTGTGTATGACTTTACCAAGTAAAGAAAATCATCAAATTCCATTATACCTTTGTTTCTAATTGCATTGTAAGGCATTTCCCTTCTATGATTCATATGTCTCATTGAGACTTCAAGGTCATTCACAGTCATCTAAATATGTTAGAAACCATTGAGATCATCTTGGACATTGATTTGATTGATATGTTAACTCAATGTTGATGAAATTATCCACTGTCACCTTACTTTTTAATCATGCTTGTCACGTTTTAACAATTTGTTGGTGCATTCACTAGTATATTTCTTATTGCATACTATGGTGTACAATGGGGATGATTAATATTGAA
The DNA here is from genome assembly GCA_031772625.1 of Pinus tabuliformis. Classification (NCBI taxonomy): domain Eukaryota; kingdom Viridiplantae; phylum Streptophyta; class Pinopsida; order Pinales; family Pinaceae; genus Pinus; species Pinus tabuliformis. The sequence goes on from CM062811.1 coordinate 247,488,611, forward strand.
TGAGGACACATTGCTTTTAAATTTGACTTTGGGCTTAAAAAACATATCCTATACATGTTTTGGTCCTTGATGGTTTGCTTAGACTGAACAACAGTTTTGGAGTCATTATAATAAAGCTCACCATGTTGGTTTGCAAGAATTGAACCTGGGTGGGGAGGATAATAATCATTCGTCCCATCCACCTATGGTAAACCCAATTGACTAATTTATCATCCAATATATGTGAATGCTAGCTATCTTCTATAGCTTCTTTTGAATAGTACCATTTAGAGATACTTCCATGCAAAATACCTCTTAGTACTACCTTCATCAAGTTTTTTTTTTTTTTTCAAAGTTAAACTTGGATTATCTTATAAGGAAATCAATGTGCATCACATAATAAAGTAATAAATGTTGTATATGATAGGATATATATTGTTGCGTTTGAAATGCTTAAGGTCCAAGGGTTTATATCCTAATATATACACCATTATTACTTTGTTGCTAGGTGCATAATGTTTGCTATCTTATTTCACCAATTTTTTTGACATGGAAGACAAGGTGTTGATTTTGTTTTTATGTGGTCAGTGACATTTTTTCTCCAAATTAATATTGTAAACAAAAGTGATAGGTCAAATTTTAAAATACATTTTTCATCATAATTTGACATGTTTAATAAACTAAATTTTTCTTTAGCGAATAATATATAACTCTAGTTTCTATCCAATTATCAAAATTATGTATGCTTTTAACTAATATATTTTTGAATTTCATCCAAATCTATAAGAAAACCATTAGCATACCATGATTATGCCACATCTATTTCCTTTGTTATTGACATAATTAAGAAAAATTGCTTTACTTTTTCTTCCCTTATAAAGGGAAAGGATAAGTGTTGTATTGATACAATGGAGCACATAAAGTCATATCCAATGATTAATTTATAGATGGTGAGTTCCACTCTTATGCTCTACTCTCATAAAAGTGAAAGAAGCATTAATTTATTCTAATGCAAGCGAAAGATTTCCTAATGTAAAGAGAAAGCACTTCGATCTGAATCCGTTATGGACGGATCAAGCAAGAGTAGGAGGACATGAAAACAATGCAAAATCAAATATCATGTGGGAGACCTGCAACTTTGCTTTGGAATCACACTCTGCATGGAAAGTTCAAACACCATGGAAATTCTTGGTATTTGTACTGTTCAAAGTGGCAATCGTGTGGGTTGGTTTATTAAAAAATGAAAAGTAATGACAAGGAAAGCCAAAAATGAAAAGTGCTTTGAAGTAGTATATAGCCATAATGATATAACAACTAGGTCATATATAGACCATGTGTTTTCCAGTAACATCAGAATTAAATAGCATTAGATCATATATAATAACTTGGCGAATAATAAATTATTAATTTATTATTCTCATAGTTTAATTATTTTTTGCTTTTAATTATATACATTTTTAATAATATATTATAATTATCTATATATTAAAATTAAAAACAATTAAATTATAAAAATTATGTTAATAATAAACTAATAATAATAATCTAAAAATAGAATAAATAAAATAATGAATTAATGTAAATAATGGTTTTAAAACATCCATAAAGATAGGAAGTTACATGAAGTAGGTTAATGATGTATAAAATATGGGAAAAAACATTGATACAAGTTTATAACTAAGAGTGATATGTGATAATTATTATTAGTTCAAGTAATTGATTTCTAATGAGGTTATTGTGAAAATTATCCCAACACCTGCCTCAAAGGTAACCTGGGGAATTGGGCTTGGGTCAAGGCTTTGATATGAGGTTGAGTTTTTTGTTACACCAATACTAGTTAAAAAAATAAAATTTAAAAAGAAAATAAGTTAAAATGAAATAAAATAAGAATGTAGTGATAACAATAAAATATAAAAATTCATGGATTGGTAATTGATTAAGATATTAAAAATGATGAAAAGCGTGAATTGATAAAATCAAAGAAGAAACAAAATTAAGAGAAAAAATATGAAAAGTATTATTAATGATGAAGAAGATATGAAATTTAAAGAGTGTTGTTGTGATGTTTATGATGCCATTAAGTTGTGTGAGTAATAGAAAGAATTGTTAGCAGGGAGGGTTTTGCAGAGGTGTTGCTACAGTGAAACAAACATTTCAATCTCTATGCAATAATCTCAATCATCACTTTCATATGTATAAATTAGTTATATTGAATTGACTATCCACACCACTAAACATAACACAATATATTTATCTAGTTAGAGTATGACATTAGGGATTGGTTATATTATGCTTGCCACCTCTCTTTTTATGAATGTTATCAATGTTGTAACATATCAAAATTATAGATTTAATATTATTATTTTGCGTTCTGTTGCCTACTCCTAGCCTCTACTTCATCTAGGGTTCCAACATCATGGTTGCCACCACAGGGGGATCCACCTCCCTGCTCTCCTATTTTTCATCCCCCCACTACATTCTCTATCTTCCCTAGTTGCAGTTACTTTCTATGCCTTGGTTTAGTTTGGTTTAGTTTGGAAGGGGTAACTCCCATAACTGATACATTTATGAAGAGATTGGAAAATATCCCAAAGGTACAGGTCAATCCAAGTAGATCTAGAACAACCACAATCAATCTTGCGAAAAGGGCCTTGGTAGGAAAGTTTATGGGAAATTGGCCTTCCCCTAAATCCTTGAGGGAGTGGGTAGATTGAGATTGGAAACCATTGATTAGGGGTCAAAGTGAATGAAAATCTTGTGGGAAAGTATTCTACACCTTTTTCTTTGAATATAAAGAGGATTGAGATTTGGTTCATGGGAGTGGTACTTGTTTCATGGGAGTTTAAGGGCTATATTTGGATAGACGGACATTGGAATTCAACCTTGAAAATGATGTCCTGTCTACAATGCTAATATGGGTCAAACTTCCTCATCTCCCTCTCCGTTGTTGGGATGAGGGCACTCTTAGAAATATTGGGAATGCTTTAGGAAGATACATTGGTAAGGAAATGATTCAAGATTCAATGTATTCCTTTGCAAAGATATGTGTGAAGTGGACTTAGTGAAGGGACTTCATGAAGTTATTCAACTTTCACTAAACAATTGTCCTTCATTCAACTAGTTGACTATGATTAGATCTTGTGTAAGTATAAACATTGTCATGAATATGGACATTTTTGTTAAAACTACCCCAAGAAGGAAGATTATACAGTCGAAAAAGAACCAAATGTAGGTTTGAACCCTGTACAAAAATTACCTATATACAAATTCTAAAACACATAAAATAAGCAATGCGAGAGCATAACACATAAAACACATATACACAGAGATTTTCCCCTGGATCCCAAAACCAGGACTACCAGCTTGATTTTTCAATATATTCCTTTTAATGTTACAATACATATTTATACATGCCGAAGCATCCAATACCATGGACCAAAAAACCATCGCATCCAAAACCATGGACTGAAAACCATCGCGTCCAGAACCATGGACAGAAAACCATAGGTAGGTCCGCCCAACCAATGCAACAAAGGGGGTGCTCTAGCCCCCCTCTAACCCCTAGGTTCACTATGTAGGTTAGTCGTGGAAAGAATATAACACAACCCAACATTCTCCCACTTGTTGTTTTCTTTCCAGAGGGGGCCACAGGAGAGCTTAGTCATTTTTCCAGCCCTGAAATGCCCATTGTTTCTCTACACAGGAGAACTTCTCAGAGGTCACAGATTTTTTCAATGCATCTGCAGTATTCTTCAAATGTCCACCTTTACTAGCAACACCTTTTTGTCTTCTATCATATCCCTCATAAAGTGATACTGAACATCAATATGCTTTGTCTTTGAATGATAAGCAGGGTTCTTTGCCAAGAAAATTACACTTTTGTTGTCACAGTCTATCCTTATAGCTCCTGTACTAACCCCATACTTGAACACAATATTTGCAACCAAACTGCTTCCTTGCTTGCATGAGTGGCTGCCATGTATTCTGCCTCTGTAGTTGATAGTGCCACTACAGATTATTTCTTACTCATCCAACTGACTACACCTCCAAATAGGTTAAACACATACCCACTTGTAGATCTTCTCTAATCCAAATCTCCAGCCTAGTCTGCATCAACAAAGCCACGGATATCCAAAACTCTGTCCAATCCTGGTCTTCCTTGGTAGCACAAACCATATCACTAGTGCCACGCAAATACCTGAAACCCGCTTCACTATTGTCCAATGCTCCTTCCCTGGTTTTGACATAAACCTGCTCAATACTCCCACTGCATGTGCAATGTATAGTCTACTACAAACCATTGCATACATCAGGCTACCGACTGCAATGGCATATGGAACATGGGAGATATCCTCTTCCTCTTATTGTGTCTTGGGACACTATTTAGAAGATAACTTTACACCCACAAGAATAGGAACCTTCACCGGTTTAATATCCTTCATATTAAACCTCTACAGTATTATCTCGACATACTTCCTTTGGTTTAACCAGAGCTTCCTCTTTTCCCAATATCTTTTAATTTCCATGCCCAAAATATAGTTTATAGCACCAAGATATTTCATGTCAAATTTAGAGGACAATTGGGTCTTCAAATCCTGAATATTTTCTTTGTCATTTCCAACCAGCAACATATCATCCACATACAAGACTAGATAAATAACACGGTCACCAATTAATTTAAAATACACACAATGATCTGCTTTGCTTCTGGTGAATCCAAGTCTCCATATAAATGTATCAAATTTGTGATACCACATCCTTGGTGACTGTTTTAACCCATACAAAGACTTCTTTAACTTGCATACTAGTTCTTTCTTACCCTTCACCGCAAAGCCTTCAAGTTTCTTCATGTAGATCTCCTCTTCCAGATCCCCGTGAAGAAATGTTGTCTTCACATCCGTTTGTTCTACCTCAAAATCAAAAGCAGCAGCAACAGATAAAAGAAATCTAACAGAATTTACCTTGGCAACAGGAGAAAAATATCACCAAAATGAATTCCTGGCACCTGGGAGTAACCTTTTTCTACCAACCGAGCTTTGTATTTCTCCACCTTTCCTTCTGCATTTATCTTCTTCTTGAACACCCATTTGCTGCCAATGGGTTTCCTTCCAGCTAGCAACTCCACCAGATCCCAAGCCTGATTTTTGTGCAAAGATGCCATTTCATTAACCACGACATCTTTCCAGAGTTTTCCATCTTCTGAATCTACTGATTCATTCATAGTTTTGGGATCATCATCAGTAATAGATAAAGCAAAATTTGAACAGAAAGTAGATGGACTATACCTTTATGGCTGCCTTCTTTCTTGAACTGATCTTCTTACACCCGGAGTTTGTGGCTCTTCATCTTCTGATTCCTCCTCTGCTATAGAGTCTGATTCTTCCTCCTTCAGCTCAAACTCTATCTTCTCAGGTTCCTTTGGTTGCACTTCATGTTTAATAACATCTTTCACCTCTTTGAACACCACATCTCAGCTATACAACCTTCCTTGTTGCTGGGTTCCAAAGCTTTTAAACCTTTAAACCATCCTTATACCTAATAAAGATGCACTTTTCAGATTTACTATCCAACTTGGTTCGTTTCTCCTTTGGAACATGTACATATGCATCACATCCAAATACCCTCAGATGTGAAAGAGAGGGTTTCTTACCAGTCCATACCTCTTGTGGAGTCTTATCCTCCAACGCTGATGAAGGTGATCTGTTGACTAGGTAACATGCTATCTCCACCGCCTCTGCCCAAAATTCCTATCCTAACTTGACACCACTGAGCATGCTTCTTGCCCTTTCCATCAATGTCTTGTTCATTCTTTCTACAACTCCATTTTTTTGAGGTGTATATGGAGTAGTCTTCTGCTGTGCTATACCACACTTCTTATAGAATTCTTCAAATTCCTTACTGCAAAACTCTCCACCATTAACTGTCCTCAACACCTTTATCTTCTTCTCTATCTGGTTTCCACTAGAGCCATAAATTCTTTAAACCTATCAAAGACTTCAGATTTCTTCTTAAGGAAATATATCCATGTATTCCTTGAGAAGTCATCTATAAATGATAAATAGTACATAGACTTACCCAGTGATGGAACCTTCATAGGTCCAAACACATCACTGTGCACAAGCTCTAATATCTGTTTCGCCCTCTTACCACCAGAGGGGAAACTCACCCGATTCTGCTTCCCATATACACAAATTTCATAGAAATCAAAATCCAGAGAGATATTACTCATACCTTCTACCATACATTTACCATGAAGTATTCGAAGGCCCTTCTCTCCATAATGTCCAAGCCTTTGATGCCACTGCATGGTCTTCTCTCCAGAGACCACTAGATTTTCTGCTCCACTTTCAGGAACCACATAATTGTTGCATCCATCAACAACAGTGCTACCTTGCAACTTCTACAAATTTCCAATCCGAACTCCCCGCATCAATACCAGTGCTCTCGAACCATCTTGCAGGTATCCTTCTCGAACACTATTTTTACACCTGCATCATCCAGCTTGCTTACAAAAAGCATATTTCTGGCTAATGCAGGAATATGCAGAACAACTGGAAGTGTTCTAACCCTTCCACCTTGCAACTTCAACTTTACTTTTCTGCGACCAACGATTCTAACCTTCCTATCATCCCCTAAGAATACATCACCACCATCGTATTTATCATACTCGCAGAACCACTCTCTATGGGGAGTGAAGTGAAAGGATGCACTTGAGTCAATCAACCATGCCTCATGATCTACATGTGTACTTGAAGAAGCCAAGTACACATCCCCACCTTCATCTGAGGTGGTTTTCACCTCTATAGAAGAAGCATCATCAGATCCCTTTCCTTTGTCAGGAGCTTTAGATTTACAGTCCCTTTTGTATTTCCCTTCCTTTCTGCATTTCCAGCATACCACCTTTACATGTTTTCCTGGAGATTTAGATCTCCCTCTAGATTTAGATATCCCACTCAATGAATTATTTTTGTTTCTGTTCTGGGACCATCCTCGTACATACAAGGCATCACCATTCTGGCTCTCCATATTTTTCTATCTCATCTCCTTCGTCAACAAGGATGAGACTATTTCATCAAAATGCAAGGCAGTTTCATTGCTAGCTATTTCAATAACCAGACTATCACACGAATCTGGTAGAGAACACAACAAACTGATGCACTTATCTTCATCTGAAATTTTAATATCAAAAGAAAATAACTGACTTACCACTATATTAAATGCATTCATATGCTCTGTCACTGAGTCTCCATCTTTCATCCTCAGGTTATATAGCTTTTTCCGTAGGAACAATTTATTCACCAGAGACTTAGATTGGTACAAAGTCCCTAACTTGTCCCACAAAGCCTTCGTCGTAGCTTCCCCTGATACATTCAGCAATACTGAATTTGAGACGCATAATCATATTGTGATCTTAGCCTTCCGATCCAACTTTTTCCATTCTTCATCAGACACTACCATCAGTTTAGTACCTGGATCTACCATGATCCACTGATATTTATCTACCAACAGATCCTCCATCTTGAGTTTCCACAACTCAAAACTCTGACCATTAAATTTCTCAATCTCTATCTTTTCATTGCTCACCATCTTCTTTCACCACCAAAATTAATCCCGTAGATCTCCCACTGAACAGGGTCTACCATAGGCCTGAGTGAAACCCCTCAGCAACAACGGCGCCCCCTTGAAGCCAAAACAACTCTGATACCAAATGTAGGTTTGAACCCCATACAGAAATTACCTGCATATGAATTCTAAAACATAGAAATTAAACAATGTGAGAGAACAACAAATAAAACACATATACACAGAGATTTTCCCCTGGATCTCAAAACCAGGACTACCAGCTTGATTTTTCATTATATTCCTGTCAATGTTACAATACATATTTATACATGCCGAAGCATCCAATACCATCGACCAAAAAACCATCGTGTCCAAAACCATGGACCGAAAACCATAGGTAGGTCTGCCCGACCTAATATAGAGTCCAAAAAAAAAATTCCTAGGGCGCTTCCCCGGACTCCATAAAGGGGGGCTACCCACCCCCCCCATTGCACAATCAACACAATGAAGGGGGGGCTCCACCTCCCCTCTAACCCCCTGGTTCACTATGTAGGTTAGTCGTGGAAATAATATAACACAACCCAATGAAGTGGACTTAGTGAAGGGACTTCATGAAGATATTCAACTTTCACTAAACAATTGTCCTTCATTCAACTAGTTGACTATGTTAGATCTTGTGTAAGTATAAACATTATCATGAATATGGACATTTTTGTTAAAACTACCCCAAGAAGGAAGATTATACAGTCAAACAAGAAGATGGAGGCCAATGGAACCGAGTCAATAATCAATGGCCATGTCTTCAAGTTCCCAAGGAACCAAAAGAAATCTAATTCAACATCCCCCATCAAATGGGCATCAAAATAATCAGATAAATAATGAATATAATCTCCTAGAATTGCAGGGGGATGGTAAGTGGCAAAAGGGAAATGGAGATCAGAAGCTTAATAAGAATGGAGAAACCCAAAACCCTCCTTTTCTAGGAGACAAACCTAGGGGAGAAATATGTTATTCTAAAAATTCAAACAATTTGGAAAAGATGTAATGAAGCGGTGGTAAGCTCTAGAGGAGAATCTAGAGGAGTTTGTACATTATGGGTGTCATCTTCCTTCCGTTTGTTGCATGAAGAAAAAACAACCCATTGGATCAATACAAAGTTACTCCATATCTCCACTAGAAAAAATTGCTATGTAATGAATATATGTATATATTTATATGCCAAATGCATATACTAAAAAAATAGAGTGTTTGGGATATATTATTAAGGAAAAAGGAATCCCTCTTCAAATCCAAATATATTATGGGTGGAGACTTTAATGTCATTATCCACTAGTGGAAAAAAAGGAAGTGTGGCTAGGGATAAGTTTCAGGAGAAGATGGAAGAGTTAATTTCAGAAATATATCTAGTAGTTATAAAACCAATTTTTTCTAAGTATATGTGGAGCAATAAAAGAATAGGCTCAATTCATATAATGACAAGACTCAATATATTTCTACAGGACAATGATTTCTTATATCATCACATCAACTCTCTTTATCCTCCCTATTTTTGGCTTGGGAAGTCAAATTGGCCCTAGAACGGTTGGAAAATAGAGACCCAATTCCATTTCAATACATCCCCTTCGGGCCAATGAGAGATATTTTGGACAAATAGTTAGAAATTTTTGTCAAGATGGATTGTGGGCTCTCCTATTACATTTGGTAGAAAAAATATAAGGGATTGAAGGAAGAAATCAAGAAAAGGGTCTCAGAGAATAAAAAATACATATTGGGTAGGGTTGTACAAACTAAGATATAGTTAGAGGGAATATTTTAGATTATGGGAGATCAACTAGTGACTAAGGAAATGACTGTAAAGGAGGAATTGTTTCTTGAAGAAATCCATAGGAAGCTTTGGGAAGAAGAAGAAATCTGGGGGCTCAAATATAAAACTGTATGGTTTAAAGTTGGAGACAACAATATTATTTTTTTTCATAAACCAAAAAAAATGAGAGAAATATGGAATCAAATCATTCAAGAGAACACTAATGGAGAATTAGTTTAAGATCTAACTAGAATAAAACCAAAAACCTTCTCCCAATTTGAAACTCTTTATAGATATGATAGTGAGGCTCCAACTACCCTTGAGGAGGAATTCTTAACACATATCCCTAATATAATATTAGAAGAGAAAAACCTAAATTTGATGTGTCTAATTTCAGAAGAGGAAGTCATAAAGGTGGTATATTCTTTTGACCGAGACAAAGCTCTTGGTCTTGATGGTTTTTCCAGGGCCTTTTTCCAAAAATTTGGAATTTGATCCAGTTGATCTTTGCAAGATGGTGGATTTTACTCAAAATACAGGTAGATTGAGAGGATCTCTTCATTCCTCCTTTCTAGATTTAGTACCAAAAGAAGTAATTCCTTCTTCCTTTAATCATTTCAAAACTACCTCTTTGTGCAGCTTTTCTTATAAAATTATTTTGAAGATAATTGCTCAAAGGCTCAAACCATTCCTCTCCTAGTTGGTCTCAAAAAATCAAGGGGGATTTAAATTCAAAGACAGATAATGGAAAATATCATTTTTGTCCTAGAATCCATACACTCTAGTAAATCCATAGGGGATAAACTTAAATAGTAATCACATTTGATCTAGCCAATTCCTTTGAAAGGGTAAGGCATTCCTATCTATTTTCAGTCCTTAAGAAAATGGGATTTTCAACTGAGTTTCAAATTGGGTTAAGGATCTTATTACAAGTCCCTGGATAGAACCCCTAGTCAATGGAAGCCTTGTTGGTTTTTTCAAAGTCTCTTGTACATTGCAGTAAGGATTCCCTCTCTTGCCCATTTTCTTTATATTGATGGCAGATGTTTTGAGCAAGAAATTGGAGTTTGAATGAAGATCTCATTATCTCCCAAGAATAAGGTTTTTGGAAGGGATTTGAAGTATTAATCATTCACAATTTCATGTGATACTATATTTCTTGGAGGTGCATCATGTATTATTCCAAGAAGGTTCAGGATCATTTTAGATGAACTTATTTGTTTTCAGAGGGAAAGATAAATGAAGGGAAGAGTCATATATACTCCCAGAACATATACAAATCATTACAACGACTAATATTATTAATTATTGGCATCTGAGGAAAGGAAACACGAATAAATATTAGATACTTGTGGATTCCAATTTGCTGGAAGTTGTTTCCCAATCCATCATGGGGAGGACTATTAGAAAAAATTAAATCCAAATTTGAGTAATCTAGATCTCAATGGCTAAATCGAGTCGGAAGAGTAATTCTAATAGAATATATATTCTCTCAACTCTCCCTTTATATAAATTCTCACTTATGTTGGTCCCAATTTTAATTAGGAATAAAATGGCACGGGAGATTAAAAAAAAAAAAAATTGTGGAAAGCAGGTAAAACAAATGTGATATCCCCTAACTTGAAACTCTTATTGTAAATTTGTATGTATGTGGTTAAGTGTGATTATGTCATAAATTTAAAAGACTTATTTGGAAATAGTTTATCACTTTGATAAACTGGTAAAGGTTGAATGTAGATCTTGTATTTATTGTGTTGTTAATAAAAATAAAGAGTGTAAATTAGTACATAAGCTTCATGTGGCTGAAAGAGATAAAGGTTGTAAGTTAATGTTGGTTATTAATTATGCATTCATTAATTTCTAGGAATCTAATCTGAATAATTGGATAAATTATGATTCCATATATGATTGATCCATATCTTCCCTAAAAGACATAAAGCTATCTTGGGAAGTGGGAAGTAGAGCTGATAAATGAGCTAGTAACTACCTACCACCTCTATATTTAGGTGGAGGTAGTTACCAACAACCAAATTATTGGTAAGGGTAATTTATTTTTTCTTCTTGTTGGAAAAAAGAAAGAGTATGCAATGCTAAACTATGGGAGAGAAAAAGAAAGGACAAAAAGAAAAAATACTTGCAGAATTTTTCTCAGCGGGGATGCTTTGGAGGACAAAGTATCAGTGGTTGCGTAGAGCTGGTGATATCATGTATTAGTTATAGACTTATCTTATCAAGTCAATACCATAAACATTTTCCTTGTGGATTAATTCTCTTAGTGATGTGAAACCATAAGTTGTTTTGTTGTTACTGATAGGTTTCCATTTTGTATGCATTTATGTATGCTTTGAATACCCATGCAAGGAAATTAATTAGAGGTTAACGTGGAAGACTTTTTTTATTTTTTATGTATAGTATATCTAGTGCATACATGTACAATGGTTTGTGTACAATTGTAGACATGCATTTGATTGGAACTGGCCTGTTTCAGGAATTATTTTGTGTTTATAAATTCAAATACCAATATATATAACTATGTTGGTATGACTAATTGTAATAAATAAGTTCTAAGCTTTTACCCTATCAGTGTAAGACTAATTTATATCAAAAATCATAAGGGAATTTAGTTACAAGAAATTAATATTTTGAGAAATATAATTAAGAAAAAAAGGGGTATGTGTGTGTGTGTGTATACTATGGTATTTTTACCATAATTAATGGTAATATAAAGACCTATTATAGATATAAAACATAGATTTTCAATTTCTTAGAAATACTCTTTGAATACAATATTAAGTTATAATGTATTGTTTTATATCTATAGAAAACTATCTAGAGAAAGAATGAGTAAAAAAACACAACTGAAATAGGAATTTGGGCATAAACAATATTTTTTTTCAAAGATATATTTGTAACATAAAAGAGAGATAAATTTGAAAATAATTTCATATAAACATCTCAATAAAATAACTCAATTCAATGAATTAGAAGTCATTGTTAAAAGAATAACAAGTAGGGGTCATAGATGACCTGAAGAATAAATAATAGAAAATATGTATATTTATTAAAAGAATACATGATATAGTCTTCCCGTACCTTAATACAAACTTATGCTTAAAGCCTTTAAGTTGAATACTTCATGATAGGAAGTAATATTTAAAAACAAATAAGTTTAAATTAAAATATAATTATAACTGAAAACCCAAATCTTGTTCATGAACACAACAATTATGCTCAAGCAGAAGATGAGACCAAGGGTTCGGGCCCCTTGACCTGGTAAATGACATCTGGGAATTCTATAAGTGAAGATAAGACTTTAAACTTCCTTATCATGGTAGAAAGTTCCGAAAAAACTCTTTAAGAAAAGTTTATACCTACGAGTAAATGTCATATATATATATATATATATATATATATATATATATATATATATATAGATATAGATATATAGATATACAAATAATTTACAAATAACTTATGAAAATTACAGAAAGATCTTTAGGGTATTTTACTTGGAAGTAACCAAGACACAAAATGCTAGTAATTTACCTATTTCATAGAGAGAATTAAATGAGTGAAGGGTATAAATATAAATCCTATATAAAAATACTACTTATAGCTATGAAAAGAACATATATATGGATGCATACAGAAAAATATGAATATATGACTTTGTAGGGTTAAGCCCTAGTCGACAGTTTAACATTGTTCTAGGTAATAAGTGAATAATAGGGAACAATATTTTTGGCTATCCTCATGCATTGTTGCATGAGTGGCCGAGAACTAAATTTAGGTCTGAAATCATTCAAAGAAGAAAAATGTCAAAATGCATCCAGTGGGTTAGGGTTTATAACTAGAAACACAAATTTTTTGTAATGATAGAACTGAGACAATAAACAAAGGAACACTCTGGATTTTTTTTTGTAGTAAACCCTAGCCCTTAAGCAAGGATTAACACGAATAAATAAACAAAAGTCTCTCTCTCTCTCTCTCTCTCTCTATATATATATATATATATATATATATATACTTAGAAATGAATTGAACCATTGTGGGTCGAAGAACTAAGGATACAAATATCTGGAGCACTGTTGGATAACCACCTCCCCTCTCATTTTTTTTAGAAATGATATGGGCCCCTCTTTATCCTTTCCTTTCGGCTCTCTCTCTCTCTCTCTCTCTCTCTCTCTATCTATATATCTCTATATATATATATATATATATATATATATATACTTAGAAATGAATTGAACCATTGTGGGTTGAAGAACTAAGGATACAAATATCTGGAGCACTGTTGGATAACCACCTCCCCTCTCATTTTTTTGAGAAATGATATGGGCCCCTCTTTATCCTTTCCTTTCGAGGTTTTCATCTTGGGTTTTTGATTTTATGTGGTATGAGAATAATGATCTCTAATGTTAAAATTTTCTTTTCTTTTTGAGATTATATGATGTGACTTTGATTGCTTTATAAGAATGTACATTTTTATGTTTGATATGGTGTTGATTGCTTCATATTTCATTGGTTACTTATGAAAAAGAAAAGAACCTAAACTTTGGTATTATTTCAAATGAGTTGCTTAAGGATTATCATTTTACATTTACATCTAAATGTTAGAAAGAACAAGGTTGCTATAGCATTCACATATTATAGGAAGATTTTTTGTATTAAAATTATACATCTTAAAGTATTTCTAATGTTGTATCTCTCATATCAAAAGGATAATGCATATACATGTTTATGTCTTGGTATATATGTTTGTATAGGTTGACAATCTGTTATATGGAATGCAAACCTTATGTTAAAGTTGAAACTGATTGATATATTGGTTTATTTCCTATATTAATATGATGCAACATTAGGTATTAAAATTGGTTTAATTTTATGGATCTGATGAATGAATAAATATTATAATTTGGTTCATACACATAGAGATATGTTAGCTAAAGTTTCTCGATCTTCTTATGAGGTATGATGCTCTTGAGGTTATGAGTTATGGTTTCAAGTTTTTTTACCAATCTATGGGTGATATGTTCTTCCTGTCAGGGATGGATATCATGATTGATGCCACCTTTAACCAGTCTACCATCCATAATCATTTTTACCTATGACCATCATACTTCCTATGCCATGCTCTTGAATATCCATCCTGAATTAATCTATAGGGTTTTGATTAGACCGACTCTTAAGATACGAGATAGGGTTTTGAGATTATTCTCTTGTCACATGACCATTATCTGTGTTTCTCTTTCCAATCCAACTGTAAAATCCTCAAATTTGAGCCATGGCTTTTGTTATTCAACCCGAGGCTATTGGGACCGAAATTATTGAAGCTTATGACAAGTGTGCAAAGGTCTTTTGTCATGTTGGCTAGTGGGATTTTCAACAAATCTTCCAAGGATACAGTAAGGGTATTATCGAAGTGTTTTCTTCTTCATTTTATGATAACAAATCCCAATTGGGGGATAGATAAATAATTATGATTATGGTTTTATTGTTGAAGTCAGTAATCTATTGTCGACAGGGAGAAATGGTAAAAAAATCTCAAAGTTCATGACATCCCCTGGAAAAAATTTCTTGCAAATAAGGACCGTGCTTATCATGTCAAAGGTATGGCTATCACTTACCTCAAACAAAAATGGTAGAACCTGGTATTATTCTTGCGCCGTTATATTACTTGTGAGGGATGTTAAAGTTTAGTCTCCATTTATCATATAAGTCTATTGATGATGTTTTTAGGCCATAAGCTCAATCTGTCTTTCTATTTTCATAAGAGTCTAACTAAAATGTCTCATACCTACCTATTGCAATGCAAAAATTCTAAGCAGTCACTCTTCCACAAAAAAAATTATTTTCATCCTGGTTAAACATCAGTTCGTTAATATTGGAGATATTTGGGATTCTTTTTTAAGTCAAAACCATTTTGAGAAACCCCTATTTCCTGGAGAATTCGAGCCACCTACTTCCTCTAAGCCTAATTCCCCTCTACAGGACTCTTCTTGGTCACCTATTCATGATTCGATTCATTCTAATTTTGAAGAATATTTTCACAGGGTTGATCCTTGTGTCACAAAATATAATAGGGATGAAAATTGTGAAACTAGGTATGATCGGTTAGACAGAAGTATGAACAAGAGCGATTTTGTTAATCAGAGTGAGACAAAGAAGGAATTTAGAAATAAGGGTAAAATGAAACTTCCCAGAATTTACCCTCAGTTGTAGCCTCTTTCTCATGAACTTGCATGTCAAGAAACATAGAGTCAACCTAAGTTGGATTTGGAGTCTTATATCAGGGATAAACTAAGAGGAAGGAAGATTTCTAGGTTAAGATGGAATAGACAAATGCCTTATCATGTTGAATAGATTTATGTTGATCTCGAGGCTAATATAGATCCTGAGCCTAAGAAGACTAAGCTTGAGTCTTCAGGAAATGTGATTATTTCTGATAATAAAAATGACACAGCAGAAGTGGATAATGACCTTGGGAAAATTGCTTTGGAAGCCTTGTTAGATCTCTGTTGGAACTAAAAATATTTGTTCACTATACCACATCTGAATGACCCAATTGATCAACTCATGCAAGAAAATGAAATACTAACGGCCTCTTGTCGACTTAAAGAAACACATCGAGAACAAAATTCTACTAAAAATTCATAGGTTTATGATACTCACATTATAGTGAAGTCTTCAAAGGTTAAAGTCATAATTTCCTTGGATCTTGATGATCTGCACGATGCTAAATAAAGGATTTTATTTTTTATATGTCTCATCTTTTGGGAATGATAAGGTATGCTGATATTCTAATTTTGTTTTCTCAAATTGTAAAGGTGTTACAAAATCAAAGATTTTGTAACTACCCTTTTCCTTGCTTATATCAAGGACTGGTTTCCTTTTATTAATATATCTCAGGTATCCACGTCAGTTGAGTTATTTATCTCATCTTTCATAGAGAAAATAACTATGGGTCACCCCGGCTATTGTCGATGTTATCGAATGGAATCTTGTTCGTTACTCTGTTGATTTTATTTCATCTCTATGATATGGCTAACAACCCCAAAACAAATAATTATGGTTATTTTGTAAAACGACTATTTTTATTTCTCAGTTTATTATGGACATAGTTAGTTAACAAATTTATATAAAAAATTCCTATGTTGTAATAAAAGGGATACCTATAGTACTATAGGGATAAGGGTAAAAGCTCAAAATAGTGTTGAAACTCTAACTGTGGAATTTATATTCATTACGAATGCATATATCGACATGATTTAATTGTGTTGGTACATCTGCATTTAAATTATCTTTCCATGGTCTTATAAGTATTGTTACTTATCTTTATTATTTTTGTGGTTTGATCTTGGGAAGTTTAAAGGTCATATTACTTAAAGGTACATTGACTTGGATTGTGGACTGATGGCTATCTCTATGCATTACTTTTCCTTCATGTTAGTTTAATTCTTTGTGTATGAAAAAAATTGTGTAACTTCTCTAGTGATCAGTGCCCTGAGAATAATATAGATTCTAACATTCTGTTGATCTTGATCTCTATCATTTGATTCTGGAAGATCAAAAACATGGGAATGTTATCTTCCTACGAGTTAAACTGATACACATCCTCTGTTATTTTTTATTATATGATTATATCTAACTACTTGCTTTTTGATTTGATTCACAAATAAATGGTTGGAATATTATCTGATAGAGAGTGATACAATAAACTTTTCTCTTTTAGTATTTTGTCTCAGATGAGGATTAAATATCTAACATAGTTTCATGATTCTTAATGTGTGGTGCATTAAATCAATGGAGTTTGATCTCTACTAATTTGAAAGAGAGAGAGTTTGCATTTATGTAACTTATGTCTTTCATTTATATTACATTATTGAATCATTTTATTCTAGTTTAATTATAATTTCATTTATAAAAAAATATATAGTTAGTATATTTTACTTTCCGTTATATAATTATGTTAACAAATTCATCTATCTTTTATGTACCAGTTATGCCACATTCTGGTTATCTTTCATCTATATTATAATTGTATACATATCCTATATCATAAAATTTTACTTATGTTCTTGTAATATACTTTTTAGATTTTTTGTTTTATATTTTAACCTTTTTAGATTCTAATTTATAAATAACATATATAAACTAGAATTAGTATATCGTAATAACTTGCTAGTGAAATATATAGTCTCATTCCTTCAATAACGATATCAAGTTGGATTACTTTTATTGTATTGTTTCATATATATAGTAAAAATGATAATTAACTTTTAGTTTAGATTTCCCATAAAGTAGTATAGAATTATTTTAGATTAGGATTAGTTTCCCCATATTCGCTCCTTCGTAAGAAGAAATGATCCAAGGCTAATAGAGACTATAAACCCATTGAGGATAGCTATACCAAAAATCTTTGGCTATTAAAGAGCCTTAGTCCAAGCTATTCCTCCCTTGTTGAGTTAGGTGTATAATGGCCACATCAACAAAATGTCTCTAGAAGGAGGGTTTATTCGACTGTAAATGGAAAAAGGAAGTCACAAACACCAAAATTTTAGGTCACCTATTATCACCCATAGTCACAATGAACCTCCCCTTGCTAAGACTTTAGCCAACTCTCAGCCACAACCTAAGGAGACAAATAGTGAGCCTACTACCCCAACTTGACCATATTCACAAGTTAAAATTAGTGAGGTCCTTTAAAGATCTCAAGAACTCATATCTTGAACCCAGGAAAGTTTCAAAGGAACCTTTTCTTGTGAAAGAATATTATCACACCACTTAGTCACACCTCTTGATTTTCACTTGCAAGAACCCATGATACTTGATTCACACGAAGGCATTCCTCATACTATCGTCACAACAAACAATAGGTTGCATGATATTATTACCAGTAGAGTTATTGACATATCTAAGTTACTTGTTGGTAAGACCAGTGATCCAAGTGGATATTGGTGGCCACCATCCTATTCCATTTGGACCCCCACCATTGTTTCTTTTAGTTTCCTTAATTGTAGCACAATTTACTATTTTTGGAAATCTTTTGGGTCCTGAACTTATGGAGCCATTTTGAGGCCCTAAACGATGTTTTTTGGAAAACAGGAAAACTTATTGTTTTCAATAAGGATTTGCAGTCAAAATTTGTATTCGTTAGATATATATTTCTAACGAGGTACCCTATGCATCAAAAAGAGTTCGTATGCCAAAGTTACGACCCTGAGAATTTGAGGTACCAATTTACCCCAATAGGGCCCACAAACATTTGTCGCTTCATCTCCTAGGGTTAGGTTTTTGGATGTTTAGGATTTTCTATTGTTTCTCAATAATAAATAGGCCTTCAAGCCTCATTGTAACAAAGTTCAGAAGGCATGTAGCCACCACGTTTCTTCGTATATATAAGCTACCATCACCTTTGCTCGTTTATTTCCATTCTGCATGTAAACAATTTTTTGTGCTTTGTTATTAATGAATTAAAGTTCTATTTTTGCTATATCTCTATGTCTCTATTTATATCTATATTTCATTTCATTCCTTCATAAATATGGATCAGTGGTATCAGAGTGATATGCTCTTTCTTTGTTCTTCGGTGTGTGTGCCCAACAAGGTCGGTGTATAAGGAGTTCAAACTTTAACTGGTTGAGTCTTTGCAAGACCACCCCCCCCCCCCAACACCGATGGCCTTCCATGGTGGAAGAAAAGAAGGATGAGGGAGCATGAGATCCTACCAAATTGTTTCTTGAAGAAGCCCACGAGTAGCAAAGGAATCAGATGATGGACAATTTTGCCTAGATTCTTTGGAAGATTCCCATAACGATGCATCTTCATCCTACAGTCACTTCGAAGGTGCCGCCCCCATCAAGGTGCAAGTGAACTTTGATATCCCTATATTCAAAGGTTAAATAAATGTAGATGTTGTAGATAAATGGTTGAATATGTTGGAAGGATATTTTTAGTCCAAATTTCTCCGATATGGAGAATATTACTTTTGCACTGCATAAGGCTACCCCCCATGTCAAGGATTGGTGGGAAACCTACTGTGAGAAAATGGCCAAGGAACCCGCTCTATTTATAGCCTCCCCCTCTCGGAACTCTTTTTGAAACGCTATCAAGGAACAATATTACCTCATGGGGAGCTATGAGGATAAGTACATATAGTGGACCTCACTACAACAACAAAGCGACAAAGAGGTGTATGAGATCACAAATGTTTTTCATACTCTACACACAAAGTTTGGTATGAAAGACTCTTAGTTACATTTGGTGCTCAAGTACCGTGGATTTCTACAGAAATACAGTCAAGAAGAAATGGAGTTCCTGGACATCTCCTCACTTGGTGCAACATATCAATATGCTTCTAAGATTGATTTTTTTTTTTTTTAAACAAAAGATGTGTGACCTTAGATCTATAAATATGAAGCAGGGCAAGAGTACCCCCAAACCATAGAACAAAGGACAAAGCCAAGGTGGAGCGACCTAGGAAAAGCCATCGAATCTGCAAGAAAATAATGGTACCACGAAGACAAAGAAGGACACATGAAAGTGATGTGAGTTCCATAAGAGCCCCACTCATAACACAAATGAGTGTCGTGCCAAGCAGTCATCAGTCATCAAGATAAAAGCTTAAGAGTCTGATGCATGTTCTAATTCTGAGCCAGAAATCAACAAGGGGAACAACAAGGAGAATCCAATTATTAACATAGAACTTAGTGCCACCGTTGCCACCACCAAGGTTAGAAGATTGAGTCTAAAGACCCAGAGGAGGGGGAGTATCTCTTCCACTCACAGATGTGGGTGAAGGGTTTGTCATTTCAGTTCATTTTCAACAACATGAGCCAAAAGAACCTCATTTTGGTAGATTTGTGAAATAGTTTGGCCTACCAACCACACCACACCTACAGTCGTACACCATCGGATGGGTTCACCAAGGATGATATATATGTGTTAACCAACAATGTTTCCTTCCCAAGAACATCAATCCATTCACGAATGAGGTATTATGTGATGTTGCTTCTCTTGAATTTTGTGATATATTATTAGACCAACCATACTTTGGAAGAGTCATGTTCTGTATGGGGCTAAGCCTCGCACTATTATTATTACTTTGGGCAATAAGTAATACATGATACCAAAAGTAACCCCGCCTACCGCCATCTCTTTGATCTATGCTAAGAAATGAAGTAATATCATCTCCTAGACTATGAAATTTGTTTGCTTTCTTATTCCCTCTCAAGTAAGGGGGATATTGTGGTAACATCCATGGCCCCAGGGAAATGTTCCTCCACATAGCAGAAGGAGGTGGATAAGGTTGTGGAAGAATACGGGGACATCTTCTCCTCACCCACAGAGGTGCCCTTAGATTGTCAGTTCAAGCATTCAATCGATATGACTCCCAAAGTACCTCTACCCAATGGGTCGATATACCATCGCTCCATTATGGAAAATGAAGAGATCAAGCGATAGATCCAGGAGCTGCTGCAAAAAGGGAAGATCCAACCAATTTCCTCACCTTCTGGGATTCCAATTGTACTTGTACTGGAGAATGATGGGACTTGGAAGTTCTGCATTGATTATCAAGAACTAAACACAATAACTGTTAGGAATAGGTATCCAATCCTACGAATTGATGACCTTCTTGACTAGCTCAAGGGGCCCAATTATTTCAACAAGATCAATCTGAAGTATGGCTATCACTAGGTTCCAATAGAGCCCACAGATTTATGGAAGATCGCCTTCAAATCCAAGGATGGCCTTTTTGAATGGTTGGTCATGCCTTTTGGGTTGAAAAATGCCCCAGCAACTTTTATGAGGTTGATGGGTGACATGTTGCGGCCCTTCACCAAATCATTCGTGGTTGTATATATGGACAACATTCTTATCTTAAGCAAGAGTTGGGAAGAGCACTTGCAAGACATTCGACAGGTTCTTCAAACCCTGTGACAACACATACTATGTGCCAACATGGAGAAATTCACCTTTGGGATGAGTTAGGTCCAATATCTAGGTTACATCATAGATGAGCAAGGTGTGCATGTGCATCCAGCTAAGATCCAAGTCATTCGAGATTGGCTAGCCTTGACTACTCTAACATAGCCTCACATATTTTTGGGCCTTGCCAATTTTTATTAGAGGTTCATGTTGGGATTATCCCATATCACTTGGCCTTTGAATCAAGTTACCAAGGGAGTAGTGAAAGAAAAGTTTTTCTAGTCTTAGTCCCAACAGAAGGCGTTCATTGATTTGAAGCAACTCCTTTGCTTTGCACCTGTTCTCACATTTCTAAACCTACAACAACCATTTGAAATTGATACAAATGCCTCTGACTATGCTATTGGTGTGTTTCTAACCCAACAAGGGAATCTGGTGGAATATCACAATGAGACACATTTTTATACAATTCATAAGTATGCCACCTATGATAAAGAGATGTATTCTATCGTTTAGGATTTCCAGCAATGGAAACATTACATTTTGGGGAGGGAGATGGTAATCCATATAGATCACCAACCTCTTCAATTTATACAAACACAAGGGAAGTTACAAAATGATTGTCATCAAAAGTGGTCAAAATATCTCCAATAATTCCATGTGAACATTAAGTACAAGAAGGGAAACACCAATCATGTTGTAGATTTCCTTGGTCGGTCCCTAGTTGCAACACTAACTATTGTCCTAAACTGTTGTGACAACGAGACCTCTGGATGGCCATAACTTTATAATAATGATCCAAAGTTCGCCACCACATACTAGATGCTAGTGGATGGCAAGAAAGTTCTAGATTTCCACCTCGAGGATTCATTATTATGCTACCTGGGCCACCTTTGTGTTCCTTCAAGTGAACGTGCCAAATATCAGGTCGTAGGACACTTCGGTGTGGAGAAAATTGTGGCCATACTACAAAAATATTTGTATTGGCCAAAAATATGGCAAGAAATTGGAAAATATATCAGATCTTGCATTGCCTACGCCATTGCCAAGCCAACCATCAAGAAGCAAGGCTTGTACAATCCTATGCTTACTCCCAACTAGTCCTGGGAATCCATCTTCATGGACTGTCTATTGGGCCTTCCTTCTACCAAGTATGGTAATGACTATGTTTGTATGGTCATGGACAAATTTTCTAAGATTGATATATTTTTGGCTTGCAAGAAGAGTATCAAGAAGAGGGCACTACCAAAATCTTCTTTGAATGAGTATGGGTATATTTTCGAATCTTGTAGACCATTATACCATATCGGGATAACATATTCCTTAACACATTATGGTCGAGTCTCTAGGAATTATTGGAAACTAATATCACCAAGTCGACTTCATTCCATCCCCACACTGATTGCCAGATAGAGGTCATCAACAAGATGATAATTCACATGCTATGCATGTACAACTCCAAGCATCCACGAACCTGGGATGAGATCCTTAATTATGTGTAGCACAATTATAATATAGCTCTCCATAGCTCGATTGGTCATAGTCCTCTTTAATTAGGTCTCGGTTTTCAACCATTGTGTCTGATTAATCTTACCATGCTTCATGCACCTACATAGACAAAATCCACACATGTACAATTTGAGGTTGATAAAGCAATCCGTTTTATTAAATGTATCCAACACATTTTCCAGCAGGTGCACGACATCTTGGATACATCCACTGCCAAGTACAAACAACAACATGATCAACATCGGGTTCCATACAAGTTTTAGGTGGCCGACAAAGTTTGGTTGCATTTGCATAAAGAATGCCTTAACGAAGCCCATTGGAAGCTTAGATCACTCTGATATGGGCCTTACACCATCACCAAGGTTGTGGGAGATAATGTTATTGGGCTCAACATTCGACCATTCCTTGGCCTACACCTAGTGTTCAATGTGGACTGCTTTCGACCATACGTTCAACCATTATTGGACACATCATACATTAAAAAAATAAAAATCAAACCAACATATCTAAACCCAAAATGCATGGAACAAGCTAGAACTGATCAGATCATGGAAATAAAGATCAAGAAAAATCACCAACAAAATATCCAATTGTATCATGTTGTCAAAGCTAGTCAACTCTTACACCAAGGCAAGTGGCTCACAAAGGACCAAGTTCAGCAGATGTTTCCCCATCTCATGGAGGCACTCAATGAAATGGGGACCATTACTTACTAAGGGGGGAGGATTTATATAGGTGGATAATTGTGGCCACCCACCTATTCCACTTGGACCCCCACCATTTTTTCTTTCAATTTCTTTAATTGTAGCACAATTTACTATTTTTTGGTGCTTTTTCGAGTCCTGAACATCTAGAGCCGTTTTGAGGCCCTGAATGACATTTTATTGGAAGACAGGAAAGACTAAAGTTTCCTCAGATAAATCTTTCTAACGAGGTATCATACTCATCAATTGAAGATCACATTCCAAAGTTACAACCATAGGAAGTTGATGTACTAATTTACCCCAACAGGGCCCATAGACTTTTGGCACTTCATCTCCTAGGGTTAGGTTTTTGGATCTTTAGGGTTTTCCATTATTTCTTAATAATAAAGAGGCCTTCAAGCCTCATTGTAACAGAGTTTAGAAGGCATGTAGTTGCCACATCTCTTCTCAAAGATAAGCTATCGTTGTCTTAGCTAGTTTATTTCCATTATGCACATAAAATTTTTTTAGTACTTCGTTATTAATGAATTGAAGTTTTGCTTTCACTATATCTCTATGTTTCTATTTATATATGTATTTCATTTCATTCCTTCATAAATCTAGATCAACCAGTCAACCAACTTTGCTAGGAGGTTGTGATTCTCCTCCCTCTCCACCTAGTTCACCTTCATCCTTGAGAAACTCTTCTAGTGAAGAAGGCTCTTTTGATTCCTAAATTGGAAGGATCTTTTAGGATGGAAGAAAATCAAGGTGACAATCAGGGAAACCCACAAAATGAACTTGCAGCCCCTTGGCTTAATATGGATGTTGTGGTCTCGACATACAACATCCTCTACCAAGGAACACCCACAAGTTCCTACCAAAGTTTTTCCCTGATTCAAAGAAATCTGTTGAGGATCACATCAAAGAATTTATGCTTGCCATCAAGGAAAAAACATTAGGCATGAAGATGTAATATGTAAAATTTTCCCTTATACCTTTTAGGAAAAATCCACTACGTGGTATTTTGCTCAGCCTCCCCAAAGCATTGTTTCTAACACACAGTTCAAATCAACATTTCTTCAGAAATTCCATGATGAAAATCCATCAAAGGTTTTAGTGGATGAAATGTCAAACATCAAAATGTAGAGCAAAGAAAAGGTAAAGGACTTCAACATTAGACTGCTACCATTAAAAAAATAGATATATGTTGAATCCTTGATGGCTCAAAATCTTATAATTGCCTACTATGTGAAAGCTTTACCTCATGATATAGCCATGTGGGTAAAAAGGGTTCTCAAACCCACTTTATAGGCATCCTTTGAGGAAGCCTTGTCAGTTTAAAATGACATCCTTAGTATAAAACCTACTACTAATAAATAATCAAACTCGAATTCTTCTTTGAGCAAAAAACTAGAATCATCAAAACAACCTTTAGTCAAGAAAGAACAGTCAACTTTAGATTTAGATAGCCTTAAAAAGGTCATAAATAAATTATCTAATGAAATAATTGACCTCAATAAAGGTAAGTTTGAATGCTCATTTGACAGGGGAAATTTTAAACAAGCATTTAGGAGACCCCCTCCTAATAAATCACCTCCCCTAAATAAAGGTTTGAACACTGAAGGTCTGGAAAATATTTTGCGAGATTTAACATCAAACCTTGATTTAACCTCAAATAATAGTGACAAAAAGGAAGTTGAATCTGATTTTGAAAATCAAGATGAAACTCAACCTCCTAGTTTTTCGTTGAATCTATTCGAAGAAAATATTAGCCCTATTTTTACCCGTAGCAAAGCTCTAGCTGAAATCCAAACACCGCCTACATCAAATAAAAATGAAAATAAACCAACACCTAGTACTCAAAAAACTACAATTTTAAATATATAATATGATCCAATAGATGATCTTATGAAAATAAAAGCTAATATCTCCTTGTATGAGCTTCAGAAAATTCTTGTGATTCATAGAATGTTAAACAACATATTGCTGGCCCGAAAGGTCCTGCAAGTAAATACATATATTCTTTTGACAAGAATTCTTTGGAAAATGTTCAGATATTAAAACACCCTTCTATTAGTGTTAGTCTTGTTAGCCTGTCACCTGGATCAAATATGCTTTTACTATGTTTTTCCAGACTTTCAAAATCAATTTTTTTTGTTACTAGGTTTACACAACAAAATTTGATCATTGTTTGGTTAGTCTAAAGATGAAGTCATTCTTTGGAAATTCACTCATCTTGGTCACCTATCACACTTTATGAAGGTGTCACAATAAAAATGGGTTAGTCATCATCGTCATTCCATTTGGTCTTAGGTCATCCATTAGGTCACTAGGGTTTCCAAGGTCCATCACTTTCATGAATAAAACCAACAGTGAGTAAAACATGACAAAGAACTTCTGGGAGTTGAGTTTGAATTTTCACACACTCCTGATACTCTCATGTTCCAAAAGTCCCAGAAAACGAAGCTCTAGCACTCAGGAAATTAAAGGACAACTCAAGTTTGCAATGGTAAAGGTAACTTTGTTTTCATAAAGTGAAAATCAATTTCTAAAGGAGGGTAGGTCCCATTTCTTTTTGAAAAAGTGAAGAAACTTTCCCTATATAAACCCAAAAGCCCCCAAACTCCTTCATTTGTATCCTATTCACTCTTTGTTATCAAGCTATCCTCTCCAAGAAATCAAAAAATTCACTTTCCTATGTGAAATTGGCAAAAAAAATTAGGTGTTGCGCTTAGGAGGCTGGTGTCGCGCTTAGAAGAACTGCGCTGCGCTCAGGAACACTGCGCTGCGCGCAAGACAGAGTGCCCCGAAATCCTTCAAAAGTCTCCCAAACTTAATTTTTTCACTTGAAAGCTTGATTTTACTGACTTCTAAGCTAATGAACAAGTAAGTACACCTTCATCATCCCAATTTTTCTTTTCCAATTTCATCTCATGTCAATGATTCTTCAAGTTAGGGTTTGTAGCGAAATTTGCATGGGAAATGATAGGGTGAAAATGGCCATCATTATTTTTTATTTCTAAAACATGTAAAATGATATCCTACACCTGCATACATGTTTAATGAGCCATTTTAACCATTTTACCCACCTCAAAACAAAGTTTAAACACTCAAAAAGCAAAACCCTAGCTCATTCCTAGAGGTTTTTGGGCAAGTTTCATCATAAACCCTGTTGTTTCCACCTACAAGAAAATCATCTTTCCACTGTTTCTCCACTCATTTTCATAATCTTTCAAAGTCCTTTCACCTTTCCCAAGACCCCTCCCATCATTTTTTCAAAAAATCACCTTCATATCACTTCATTTCCATTCACACCTCACATTTTATGTTCACTGCCTGTTGCCAGGGCTTTGTGTCAACATGGAGGCAAAATATTCACCAAAAAGAAAAAGAAAACATAAAGGAGGGAAGATACTCATATATGAACCATCAGACTACAATACAATCAACTCATATCCTTTCTTCGAACAATGCTTTGAGGATGTCCATTGCCTGGAATTTTGCAAAAGGGTGAGCGAGGTGGGATTTCATGAGAAACTAATAGATTGGGTAGCAACTCAACTGAAAGAAGAAACTATTGTCATTGCTGGTGTTGAGTTTAGTTTTTCAGTGGCCTCCATCTCAATTTCAACTGGGTTACCAGATAATGGCGAATATTGGTTCAAAGGAATGAGCCTAGATCTTGAATACTACAAGCCTTTCTTGAAGACGCCATACAAAGAAACACATACTCACCTCATGCCTTTCAGATATTTATTGGAGAAATACACTCCTTTGATGAAAATTTTCATGAGGTTCACTTGTGAAGGTAAATTCTCCAGGTTGTATGCCTATCATATTCGCCTCCTGATGCATTTCACCTCTCAAAAGCCACTCAACATGTGTAATTATCTATTCAGGAGCATTTCCAAAATGTCTGAAAAAATACAATTAAAGGACAAAGAGCACTCCCTAAGCTTGTTCCATCACAGTCTCATCAAAACCATTTTCCTTCACCAGCTGGTAGAGAAAGGTATGGCTTGGGAAGCCTTTTTGGAAGCAGCCTTGAAATGGCATGAGAAAAATGAAGCATCTCAGTCTCCTAGTGTGCCAAACCAACAAACAGAGGTGGGGTCATCTAACAAAATAGTGGAGAAGACTCAATTACCCAAACCTGAGGTGACTAAAGTGTATAAGAAGGGCCGTAGGCTTTTGTTTTCTTCTCACAGAGAGAAAGGGGCCAAGCCTTCTTCATCAACAAAGCATGAACCTACATCAAAAGAGAAAGACATAGTTGAGCTTGAGTTTGAATTGGTTGATCCAGACTAAGGATGAGACCAAAAACATGCGACAGACTATCAAGGATAAGGACTACAAAATAAAGGAGCTAGCCATCAATTTGGAAAGAGAAAAATATTTTACATCATTCCTTGAACAGGAAAACAGTCAAATCAAAGCAAAGGCGTTGATCCTAGAAAAGGAAAAATCCAAGTTAAATCAGCAAGTTAGTAAAGGTAATGAGATCATGAAATCAAGTGAGCCTGAAGCATCAAAGGGGAGAAGAAAAAGGAAAATACCAAGAAAAAGAGGTCTCAAGAAAGCTTTGAAAGAGGAGCAAGAACAAGTTTTGCTGAATGAGGATCTTGACCTAGAAGATAGGATTGCCCTAGAGGTTCATCAAGATAAGGAATATTGGCTCAACAGGGTGACTGAACACTTGGAGAAGCTCCTTGAGAAGGAAAATAGGGATAATCAGTTGCTCAGACATATGGCACATCACTATCAAGCTCAAAACATGATCACCAATGTCAAAGTGAAGCAACTTGAAAATAAGCTCAAGAAGGCCAAAAATGACCAAAAGGATGAGGGGAACTTAGAGATGCTTGTTGAAGCATCAATGAAGCTATAAAAAACATGTTTTTACACCTTCCCTCCAATTTGAGAAAATTCTCACCATTTTGATTTTTTTGACAAATTTTGGTCCAAGATCAGAAATTCAGCTGCTCTAGAAGTGCAGCACCTTGGCGCTGCGCTTTTTCCTCAGGCCTCTATTTGAAGAAAGATATATGTTTTTGGAAAGCTCTTTCCATCCTATAAAAACCCATTTGATTATATTTTTGCAGAGTTGGCTTAGTTTGCAGAAAAAGGCAAAAAAGTGGCGAAAAACTAGCATTCTGGACCATTTTTTGACAAGCACTGTGCTTCTGGAGTGACCTTGGGAGAATGAATATTTGAATGCCTTCCCATCGTCCAAATTCAGAAATTCAAACTGTTCAGGAAACTAGACTTGAAGGGATAGTTTACCATTCTATCATTTTTTCATTTTGTCCCCTGCAAGGGACCTAAAAATCAGCTCAAAGTCAATGCTGCGCTTCTGCACTTTTCTATGTTTCAAATTGTAAATTTCACTATGTAAATTTCTAGTTTCTAGTTTGACTTAGTCAAAGTCAAGATTCTCTATGAAATGGCACTAGTTATGAGGATAGGTGATGTAGGCATGAATAAATGTACATCATAGGTAGTTTTTTATGTTTATTAGGCCTCATAAAAGAAGCAAACTCCTAAACAAACTCTCCATGAAGTGTTTGAGTTTCACCTTCTCACTCTCCCCTGTTGGTTGAGAGAATCTTGGAGTTAGTTCCTCCACCAAGGAATTCGACTCCTAAAGGTGGGAAAGTGGTCTAGGGGAGTCTATATGTATCATTTCTCCTTAGGAGAAGAAGGTTGAACTTTTTGTGAAGGAAGATTGCATGTAATCATCTTTTCAGCTAATATAGAGACAAGTTGCAACTATTTTCAAGGAACTATATCCCAGTGAGTTCATGGTGCTTGTACTTCATTATTTTTGTTTTCTAATTGTCTAAACATATTTATCTAAATTATATCTCTTCTTTCTATGAATTCCTTACAATAAAATACATAGAATTCTTGCTTTTCAAGCTCTGTTATCTAGTTTTCATAGTTATGTGTATGTCTTCCTAAGCTAATGAAATCATGTTTATTTATGCTCATTAGTTTCTTCCACACTATATCCTCTATACTACACTCTCAATACTCAAAATACATCATGGCTTCTGATATCTAGCTCTTCCTCATATTTTCTTCTGCACTCCCATAGCCTAGACCTACTTGTGGCTCCAAACCCTAAGTTCAGCAAACCCTGAAAACCAAATTTTCACAAACAAACAAAAAAATACACATATCTAGCCTAAAATTCGTTTGCTTTAAAGTCATGTCACTGATAAGAGACTTAGAGAGATCCCTCTCATGCTTAGTATGGCTAGCTACTGAGCTGAAGTGGTTTGAGATTACCCTTCTCGATTTCCTTTTCAACCTAGGAGATTGTAAGGACTAAAATTTTTGGCGTCGTTGTCAGGGAACGATTATTAAATCATTCCTGGGAAATCTCTAAAGCAACTTTCAAAGAACTGGTTCCATACTTCTCAGTTTCCAGTATTCAAAGATAAGCTGAATTCATAAATCTCATCAGTTTATGGTGTATACATTCTAGCTTCCAAAAGGCATACCAAGTCAAACCCTGACCCAAATCCATCCTTTATTGTTGAAGATCCAGAAATACTGCTCAGAAAACTTAGATTATCCATCACTAAAAGTGCAGTTAGTAAAATTAAAATAACAACATCTCTACCTAAAAATTTGTTTTCCTTTGAGCAAATTCTTTTTGAAGAGAAAATAGAATTATCTCTTCCAAGGTCCAAGTCTGACTCCTGTATCTCTAAGAGAACATTAGAACCTTTAAAGTTTGAAACTCACTCTATCTCTTCAGAATATTTGTCTGCTAAAACTGATCATGAACTGTGGTTTAATTTTGATAAGCTTCAAAGCCTTGCTGACCAGCTTCATATCACTATTGAAAAAGATTTTGTTCAATATCAACTTGAATACCTATCCACAACTTCATCTTCTGTTTCAACTCCAAGCACATCTGCTACATCTCCCAAAGTTTCAGTTGATGGAAATAATATTGGGGGGGTGAATCAGTATTAGTAACTGAATATTTTTTCATTTCCATAGGCAGATTTTTATATGCTACTTTAGTTAAGTGAAACAGCGTGTACACGCGACTGTTATTAAAGCAACTAGCGTATATGTAGAGAACTTTTGATTTACCAATTTACCATGTATTGAACTTTAATCAGTATGTCAGATATTAATTAGACAGTGCAGTAAAAGTAGAATAAAGCATAAGAATCACACATGAACACCAAGATATAAGGTGGAAACCCAATGTGGGTAAAAAACACTTGTTGTTGTCGTCTTTGTCTTCTTTTAATAATAAGAAAATTATGTTTACAATTTTGTACTCATGTAGACTTATACCAGTACGTAGGCTTCTACCTGTAGAAGGCTGCAACCTTCTTTCGTTTTCTAGCTACTATTGGAAGGGAGCTACAACCCCCTAGCTCTTGTACTAGCCGATATGTTTGCTGGTATGTAGGCACCAACCTACAAAAGGCTATGACCTTCTCTCTTCCTCCAAGGACCACATTTTATAAATTTTCAGACTGGACCCATCAACAACATTATAACTGTAATTCAATCATTAAATACATCTGCATCAACCAATCACCTTTTGAACCATCCACAACCGAATCAATCAATCACTTTGACAACCCATCAATCTGATCATTCAGAACACTGTCACCAGAATACAGTAACCAGAACCCAAGCCAAAATCCAGAACTATGCAACAGCAAACAAAAGAAACTAAAACATATTTTATAAGGTATATGCTACTTCCATGTGTCGAACCTGCGTGTATACACACTTTTCTCAAAGCCAACCAGCGTATACATCTGCAAATATTAATTCAGAATTCTGCAGCTATTCCAGACTTCAGTCATACCTAGATCACATTATTTATAGAATAGTATACGTGCCAGTATTTAGATCTAGAATATACATGAGAAAAAACACATAATGATAGTTCATTTTACACCTTAAGATCCCGATACATCATTAGATCTAATCCCTCATCATTTGCTAAGGTTCATCCTTGGTTCAGATCCAGCGATGCGCCATAATCCAATAACCTGCATACTAGATCTCACACTTCATCAGATATTCGATACTTGCACACTTTGGCTTAATGATCTTCTCCTCTTTTTATAGTTTTAGGCCTTTCTCAATACATTGGACCAAAACCACTTAGGACCAATACCTTGGACCAAATACCTATGATCAATAGCTTGGACCAGATACCTTGGAACAATACCATGGATCAAAATACCATGGACCAAAAACTTAGTTTTCCAAGGTATACGCGCTTTTCCTTCTGTGAAAGTGCGTGTGTACGTATACGCGACTTGTATACAGTGAAACTACGTGTATACGCAGCTTGGTCAATAGTAAACCTGCATATATTTATCTTTCATTCTGTGAAGATTGATCTGTAATTCTTTTTTGTTTACCTGCTATACTGTGATCTTTCATCTGATTGAGTTGCCATCAAGGACAATACCTATATCATAATGCCAACAATCTCCCCCTTTGCACTTGATGGCAACAAACACACCAAGTCACTCTCCCCCTTCGACATCAAGGGAAAAGGGTCATGCTCCCCCTGAGTACATGTTGAATTCTATGATATGCTGAAGTGTATTTATTGAGCTCCCATGATCGAGTCCATGCTCCCCCTGAGCACAAGCAAAGTCTGCAAAAAGATTTTCTAAAAGAGGAACATGACTCTATACCAATTACCTTCCTATCACCAATGACTCATACATAAATCCATCTCCCAACCAAGTTGGGATATGCCAAATTTGACTCATCCACCCAACCAAGTGGGGATATACCAATTGTTTATACATGACAAAAACAAGAAACATTACATCATCCATCCCATGCATAGTGGGGTTACAAATTAGGTCTTTCATGACCTTTACATTAAATGATATGCATGACATATATAACAGAGACCAAATATCTTAAACAAGACCATGATAGTCATCAACAACTATCATATGATCTGTATCATTAGCAGCATCTGTCAATAGCATCTAGACCAACAACCTGTATATGTCCATCATTAGTTCCCAAAATATCATCAACCTGTGTCAAAGTATGTTGGCATATATCAACTCATCCTCTTGATCTCATCAAGATCAACTTGCTTCGTTCCCTTATCATGACCTTCCATGAATCAACTAAGAATATGTCATATGTATCAAGAACTGCATGATCTTTCCACAAGAACCTTCATTATATCATCACTAGGGAACATCCCATATCATCAACCGTGATGTGAGTATCAACCATGTTCTCCCCCTGAATCTGTTCCACCTGTTCACTGTCAGATTTGCTCATTGCATATGTCAGTAAGAGATATCAAAACATCAACACCAAGTTATCAACAACTTTATGAGGACCAACATATTTCCACATGTTATCAACAAGTTGTAACCATCATCAAACAGACCAGATAATTGACAGAACCATAGAAGACCCCTTTTTCCTGAGTCTGGCCCACTTTTTTTCTTCAAACCAACATATACACGATTGTGCCCACAGAAACCCACATATGTATGTGACTACGCTTCATGAAACTCACGTCTAACAACCTTTCTTTGAAAAAAATAGAATTTAATAGCAGGATGATGCAGCAACTACTCCCAACTTTTGTCTAATATATTCAAATGTCTCTCTGGGCAGTGGTTTAGTGAATATATCAGCAACCTATTCTTTGGAGGGAACATACTCCAATTTTACCTTTGTTCAAGCACTTGTTCACGTATAAAATGATATTTGATGGGTATGTGCTTGTTCTTGGAGTGCATGACTGGATTCTTTGAAATACTGATGGCACTTGTATTTTCACATAGAATAGAAATGGGTGGAGTACACGTGATCTGAATGTCTTTCAAGGTTTGCATCATCCAAAGTAGTTTTGTGTAGCAAGATGCAACAACCACGTATTCTACTTCAGCTATAGATAATGCAATTGAACTTTATTTCTTGCTAAACCAAGACACCAACCTGGAACCTATATAGAATGCACCACCACTAGTGATTTTTCTACCATCAACACTTCCTACCCAATCTACATCTGTATATGCATGAAGTGTAAGATCTGTATCTCTAGGATACCATAAACCAAAGTTCTGTGTTCCTTGAAGATATTTGAAAATTCTTTTGACTGCCTGAAGGTGTGATTCCTTTGGATTTACTTGGAATCTTCCAACTATTCCTACTGCATGCATGATGTCAGGTCGGGTACCTGTTAGATAAAGCAGACTGCCAATCATGGATCTGTAAGTTGGTTAATGTACTGTTGCTGATTCATCATTTGAGCTGAGACTGTATCCTGTTACCATTGGGGTACATACTAGTTTAGAATCTTCCATGCCGTACTTTTTCAAGATCTATTTGAGATATTTGGTTTGTGAGAGAAAAATACCATCTTTATTTTGTTGAACTTGTAGACCAAGAAAATAGGTAAGCTCACCAAGCAAGGACATTTCAAATTCTTGCTGCATTACTGAAGCAAAATCTGACTCATGGATTCTTCATTGCTACCAAAAATGATATCATCAACATAAACAACAATTATTAGCAATTTATCAGTGTCAATATTTATATATAGATTGCTATCTGCTGATTCCTTTGAAAAACCCTATTGATGGAGATATTTGTTAAGACGGTAATACCAGGCCCTTGAAGCCTGTTTTAGACCTTAGAGAGCCTTTCTGAGTCTGCATAAAAGTTTTTCATCATTTTGAAGAATGAATCCTTCTGGTTGTTCAATATAGACTTCTTCTTCTAAGTCTCCATTACGAAAGGCAGATTTTACATCCGTTTGGTATACTTTGAATTTCTAAAAAGTAGAAAGAGCAAGAAACATCCTTATGGCTTCAAGTCTAGCAACAGGTGCAAAAGTTTCTTCAAAATCTATACCTTCCTATTGAGCATATCCTTTACAAACAAGTCTGGCCTTGTTTCTAATAGCTTCTCCATTTTCGTTTAGCTTGCTTTTGAATATCCATTTAGTTGCTATGATATTCTTATCATGAGGTCTAGGAACTAATTCCCAGGTATTATTCTTTTCAATTTGCTCAAGTTCTTCATTCATGGCCTTGACCCAACATTCATCTTTGCATGCTTCATTTACATTTTGAGGTTCAGTGGAAGATATTAATGCTAGATAGCCTGAGACTTCTATAATAGTTCTTCTTGTCTGCACACCTGCCCCTTTTTCCCCTAAAATTTTAGTTTCTAGATGATTTTTCTAAACATACCTAGACATAGTCTTTTCTTCTACCATTATCTATTCTTCTGGTGCTTCATTGGTTTCTTCTTCAGAATCAGTGTGATTTGATGTGGGAAAATGATCATCATCTTCTTCATTGTCATAAAATTCGATTTTTATCTGTTTTTTATTTTTGCATGCTTCATCAACCACAACATCAATACTTTCAATAATTTTCCCAAGTCCTTTATTATAACATTTATATCCTTTACTTCGGGAAGAGTAGCCAAGAGGAATACATTCATATGCTCTGGGTTCAAACTTACCAAGTTTTTCATCAGTCCTTTTGATGTAACATTTGCTTCCAAAAACTTTGAAGTATTTTATAGTAGGAGTTTTACCATACCAAAGTTCATGTGGAGTTTGAGTGTTGTTTACCCAAAAATTTGCTTGGTTGAGAATAGTGACGACGACAAATGCAGCTTCACCCCAAAAGGTTGCAGGAGTTCTAGATTCATCTAGCATAGCTCGAGCCATTTTTTGAATAGTTTTGTTCATCCTTTCTACCACTACATTTTGCCGAGGAGTCCTTGCGGTGGAGAACTGTCTTTTTATTCCATTTTGTTTACAAAAGTCAAAGAATTCATCCGAGGTAAATTCCCCTCCTCAATCAGATCTGAGGCATTTGATTTTGCGATCTGATTCATTTTCAACCAGGTTTTGAAGGCTTTGAACTTTTCAAATTCTTCATCTTTATGCTTTAGAAGACCTATCCAACACATTCTAGAAAAATCATCACTGAACAATATAAAGTATTCTTCTCCACGAGGTGACTTTTTCCTTGATGGTCCACATAAATTAGTATGAACAAGTTCAAGAGGCTTACTAGCTGACCCTTGCTTTTCGATGAAGTGAGATCTGGTTTGCTTACCGAATTGACATGGTTTGCATATAGTATTTTTAGGAATGTTGATATCTGGAAGATCACAAATAGCCTGGAATCTGCATGCTTTTCTTATTTTAGAAAAACTTAGATGTCCCAATATTTTGTGCCATAGCCAGTTTTCATCATTTTTGCTTAGATATCACTGTTGTTGTCCTCCGTTGAGTATGTATAAGTTGTTTGGATTTCTTGTACCTTTGATCACGGTTTCTCCTGTATCAATCTCACGCAAAACACACCTGTTTGATCAAAACACCACTTCATTTCCTTGATCACACATTTGACTCACACTCAACAGGTTATGCTTTAGACCATCAACATACATAACATTCCCGGCTTTAACTTTTTATTTCAAGAAAACAGAGCCTTTATCTTTTATGACAGTAGGAGTGTCGTTTCCAAATGAGACATTCTTTTCCTTTTCTAAGGCATTATATGAGTGTAGTTTTTCTTTGTCACCTGTCATGTGTTTTGAGCATCCACTGTCGATGTACCATTAGTTTTCTTGCCCTTCTACATACAAGGCTATACCACATCTTTCTGTTTGTGGTTATTTCTTTCTCCATATTTTGGGATTTAATGGAGTTTTCTCCTTTTGAGATATTTGCCAAAATTTACTCCTGCATTTAGATTCTTCATGGCCAAAGTTGTTACAAATTGAGCATTCTATTTCATTTTCAAGAAGAGAAAAGTTATTATAGGAAATTTTCTTGATCCCTGTCACATTCCTTTGATTTCATGCTTCTCTAGTCATGATGATTTTGTAAGCAACACATTAAGTAGCTTTGTGTCCAAAATTATGACATGAGAAACATTGACCATTGAAAAAGTTTCTGCGATTATCAAATCTATTGATCTGGTGATTGTAGATTCTATTCATCTTTGAAACAAATTGAGTATGATTTACCTGAGGTTAGTTGTGAATTTGTTCATCCTTGGAGAAAACTGAGCCTGATTTACCTAGTGATCTACTTTATGCCTTTGTTGATGATTGTCATACTATTCACTGTTCTTTGCTGCATTAAGATAGCTTTTAGTGGAGGTTGATGACTTCTGTGATTGAGGTGCTTCTTCAGTATATCCAAGACCTATATTTATCAAAGGATAATGCTGCACTTTGATAATTTAGAGATCCTTTAGCAAATCTAAGATTGAGAGATTTTGTTTTCTCAAGATCCTTTCTTAGACCCACAATTTCACATTCTAGTTTTTCATTGTGCTTTTCTCTTTCAGCAAGTTGATATGTCAAGGTATCTATAATCATATTCTTTTCCTATAGACAGATTTTGAGTTTAGATATTTCTTCATGAAGTTCATCTTCTTCTAAAGCATCCAAAAATTTATCATCTTCATAAGCCATTAGAAGTCTATTGTCATTACTATTTTCATCTTCATCACTATTTGATAATCCATCACTATCTTCATGAGTATAGTAGCTCTTTTTACTTACACTTTGTTTTCTATTCCATTTTGCAAATTCCTTCCCTTTATCATATTTATCTTTATGAGAACATTTGATAGCATAATGACCGACTCTACCACACGAAAAACATTTGAAAGGTAGTTTACCTCTAAATCTTCGGGAACGTCGTTGAAGCTTCTTGACAAAGTTTACTTCATCTTCTTCTTCTTAAATATGTCATGATTCATTGAGTTCTTATTTTCCTTTTGCTAAAGCTTTAAATGTGGCTTCTCTCATATCTGATGGGCCTCCTTTTCTCATCTCAAAGGCTGTTAAGATTTTGTGAAGCTGTGTCATAGTAATAGTCTGTAGATCCTGTTTTTCTTCTACGGCAGATACTTTTGATTCAAATTTAGCAGACAAGGATCTTAAAACTTTCTCAACTAAGGTAAATTCATTTATCTCTTCACCCAGATTTTTCATGCAATTAACAACCTCATCTATACGTAAGAAGTAAATAGCAATACTTTCATCATTATACATCTTAAGAGTTTCATATTGAATTTTGAGAGTTTGCAGTTTAACACGTTTTACCTGAGAGTCTCCTTCATAGCTTAGAACGATTTTGTCTCATATTTCTTTGGCTGATTTGAGCTGCATAACCTTGACAAACTCTAATTGTGACAGACTTCCCAATAATGTATTGACAGCCCTGGCAATGGTTTCATATTGCTTTTTACCTACCGTATCTATAGGAATTGTTGATGGAAATGTATATCCTCCTTCCATGATTTCCCAGAAATCTGTTCCAAGTGATTGAAGGTAGGTTGTGGTTCTTATCTTCCAATAAACAAAGTTTCTCCCATCAAAGATTGGAAATATTAGTAACTCAATAATTTTTCATTTCCATAGGAAGATTTGTATACACCACCTTAGCTAAGTGAACTAGCGTGTACATGCAACTTTTATTAAAACAACCAGCATATATGTAGAGAACTTTTGATTTGCCCAATTTATCATGTATTGAAATTTAACCAGTATGTCAGATATTAACTAGACAATGCAGTAAAAGCATAATAAAGCATAAGCATCACACATGAACACCAATATATAAGGTGGAAACCAAACGTGGGTAAAAACCACCGGCTACCGTCATCTCTGTCTTCTTTTAATAATAAGAAAATTTTGTTTACAATTTTGTACTGGTGCAGAATTATACCAGTACGCAAGCTTCTACCTGCAGAAGGCTGCAACCTTCTCTTGTTTTCCAACTACTACTGGAAGGTAGCTACAACCCCCTAGCTCTTGTACTGGCCGATATGTTTGCTGGTACGTAGGCACCGAGCTACAGAAGGCTATGACCTTCTCTCTTCCTCCAGGGACCACGTTTCATAAATTTTCAGACTAGATCCATCAGCAACATCATAACTGTAATTCGATCATTAAATACATCTACATCAACCAATCAACTTTTTAACCATCCACAATCGAATCAATCAATCACTTTGACAACCCATCAATCTGATCATTCAAAATACTGTCACCAGAATACAGTAACCATAACCTAAGCTAGAACCCAGAACTCTGCAATAGCAAACAGAAGCAACTAAAACATATTTTATATGGTATACGCTACTCCCATGTGTCAAACATGCATGTATACACACTTTTCTCAAAGCCAACCAGTGTATACATCTGCAAATATTAATTCAAAATTCTCTAGCTATTCCAGACTTCAATTATACCCAGATCACATTATTTACAGAATAATATACGCATCAGTATTTATCTCTAGAATATACATGAGAAAAAACACATAATGATAGTTCATTTTATGCCTTAAGATCCCGATACATCATTAGATATAATCCCTCATCATCCACTAAGGTTCATCCTTGGTTCAAATCCAGCAATGCACCATAACCCAATAACCTGCATAATAGATCTCACGCTTCATTAGATATTAGATACTTGCACACTTTGGCTTAATGATCTTCTCCTCCTTTTATAGTTTTAGGCCTTTCTCAATACCATGGACCAAAACCACTTAGGACCAATACCTCAGACCAAATACCTAGGGTCAATACCTCGGACCAGATACCTTGGACCAATACCATGGATCAAAATACTATGGACCAAATACTTTGGACCAAAACTTAGTTTTCCAAGGTATATGTGCTTTTCCTTCTGTGAAAGTGCGTGTGTACATATACGCGACTTGCATACAGTGAACTTGCGTGTATATGCAGCTTGGCCAATGATGAACTTGCATATTTCTCTTTCTTCATTCTATGAATAATTGTCTGTAATTCTTTGATGTTTACTTGCTATGTTGTGATCTTTCATCTGAGGGAGTTGCCATCAAGGACAATACCTATATCATAATTCCAACATCAGTTTCATCATCTTTCATACCTCCCCCATTTGTTCCATCTTTGCCTCCACAACCAATTTTAGTAGTTCCATCATCCTCATAAGAATCATCACCCTTACTTACACAATCCACTGTAGCATCTTCACTATCTCTAGCAGTCATGGTGAGATTTGCTTCTCTTTTACTGCCTGCTCAACTTGCTGCTTTGGCTCAGAATTATTGTTGAAGACTCCCTTTGTTTGATGGAATTGAAGAAATTACAGCTCAACAACATGTTGACAAGTTAATAGATTCATTGATTTAGAAGAAATTGATGAGGAGAATGCCAAGATGAGGATTATAGCCCAGAGTTTCTTATTAGATGTCAAGAAATGATTTTGAAGTATGGCTGCTAATTCTATTAACAGTTCTCAAATATTAATTGAATTATTCTTATCTCTTTGGCAAGAGAAGAAAAATCCATTACATATATTGGCTGAGTATAATTCAATGTAAAGGAACCCAAATGAAATAGTTCAATAATTTACAGCAAGATTCAATACAGTGTACAATTCCATAACCGATGATATGAAGCCTCCTCCTAGTTTGAATCTTCTTCATTATCCTGATGCTTTCGATCTGGACATGGCCTACCAGCTCAGAGAAAGAGACCCCACTACTCTTGAAGAGATGCAAGGGAATGCGGTAAGTGTCGAATACAATTTTCTCATTAAGAAGTCAAAATCAATGCCAGAGAGGACAGAGAAGAAAGTTGTCTTCAAAGAAGAGCTTGCATCATCTTCTGATGCAATGCTTGACAATCTAATAAAAACTATGGAGAGGACGATGGATAGAATATCCATAACTGATTTACAAGCTAAAGCCTCAGTGAGGACTCCTAGCTTTTGTGGATAGCAACAACATCAGTTCAGAAATCGACAAAAAGAGCAGCGAAACTAAGATCCTCAAGGTCAAGTAAGAGCCCCATTCTAGAAAAATTAAATTGAAGGTCAGGAAGAAGATGAAGAAGAAATTGTAGAAGCAAATCACTTCTTTCAAGAAGATGAACTGCCTACTTTCCTAACAGAGTAAGATTAGTTTTCCGAAGACTCTCTCATACCAAGTGATCAATAGTTTGTGTTCGCAAGCAAAGAACTGTGGGTTGTTCAGACTAAAGAGTACCAAATATGATATCAGAATTCCCTTAGTCATCTCCAAAAGAAGTACAATTTGAGGAATAGAAATGTACCTGTCACTCTAACTCAAAAAAGACAAAATCTACAAAAGGATGCACCAAGCAAAGAAACCACTCCTGCATGCCAGAGAAAAGACAAGGACATTTCCATACTGAATCAGAATAGAAAAAATGAAGCCTCCACTAGAAATGTGAGGAAAGATAAAGAACTGCAAACTAAAAGTCACAAGAAGGAACCTCAAGTTAAAGGCCAAACAGAAAGGAAGGACATCGCTTCAAAAGAGGTAGAAAAGCAATCTAATCTTTTTAGTTTGGAGAATGAAATTTCTAAATTGAAAATCGCCATTCCCCTCACCGAATTGGTAAGGAATGACAAATATAAATTTCAGATTATAAAGATGCTTAAGGTATACCGGATGTCAGATACAGTTAATGTGGATGATGATGAGCCAGCAATCCTTTTTGGTCCAGCCTTAGAAGGAGCTCCTGAAGATAGTGAAAATCCTCTTTTTTATCTGAGTCTTAAACTTCATGATTTTATCCTTCATAATGCTATGCTAGATTTTGGCGCCTCCCATAATATGATGCTTAAAACCATCATGGATAAACTAGGACTGAGCATCACCTGACCCTACCATGATCTTTATTCCTTTGATTCTGGAAGAGTGAAATGCCTTGGCCTTATTAAAAACTTGGTAGTGTCCTTGGACCAAATCCCGGCCAAAAATGTACTCATGGATGTTGTAGTTTCCAATATTCCTCCTGGGTTTGGCATGTTTCTTTCAATGTCTTGGGGAGAAAAATTAAAAGGCACTCTACAACTTGACTTTTCACTATCCCTGTTTTTGGAAAGCTCCGGAAAATTTATAGAGAAAAGAAGATGAAATTTATGATCAGTAGTAAGGATAAGCCAGTTAATCATCCTATACATGCTATTCATACTAATCTTGATTCTTTCATTCTATTCAGTGATATAAATTCTGTTGATGATGAAATTCAGCTAGTGGAAATTTCAGAAGTTCCCAAGGTAATGAGTAGTATACATGAAGCTATTACAATAGAAGGTAAAGAGGTTGGTGAAGAATGTATGCAGCCTGCAAAACCTATTGAGGAAATTCAAAAAATAGTGCAAAAAACAGAAATTTTTGAGATAGTTGTTCAAAAGACTAAAAATCAAAAAGTTCAGTCTTCAGAAATCCTTTTTCCAGATGAAGAAAATGGTCTCTGGACCATGGAGTTCGATGGTGCATCGAGAAGAGAAGGATTAGGAATTGGTGTCTCGAAACATGGTCCATTAAATCAGTCAAATAAAATCCCTTGAAATGTGAGAATGAGCTCTTACAAGTTGGCTTTTGACTGTTCAAACAACGAGGCAAAGTATGAGGCATTGATTGTTGGCCTCAAAATTCTAAAAAAATTGGGAGCAAAAAAGATTTATGTTTATGGCGACTCTGAATTAGTGATCAAGCAAGTCAAAGGGGAATACCAGGCCAAGCACCCAAGAATGAGAGCTTATCACAATGTTGTACTTGATATTCTCAAGACTTTTTCATAATATACTTTATCTCTTATTCCTAGAACTCAGAATGTCATAGCTGACTCACTCACCACTGCAGCAAGTATGGTGAAGATCCCTATTCATCCTAATCATAAGTACTCCATCCATGTCAAACATTGCCCAGCTATCCTAGATAATATGAGGTTTTGGCAAGTGTTTGGTGATGATAAGCAAATAGACAGTTTTCTGCAATTGGAGGGAGAATTTCAGAATTCTCATATTGATGATGCATACAACTTTGATGATCCAAACATCCACTCAGCTGACATTGAAGTATTATAGCTCAAGGACAACAACATTCAAAGAGGCTTGGTGTCTTTGGAAGAGTTATTTGACAGAGATGATGTCGCCAAGAATCCCACCATGGTTCCTATAGAAAAGGGAGTTGAAGATGTAAACATTGGCACAACTAAAAATCCTAAAATGATCAAGTTATCGAAGTCCTTATCTTCTGAAACAAAGGGTAAGTATATGTCTTTAATGAAGGAATTTGATGATGCATTTGCTTGGGAATATTTAGATCTGAATGTCTATGACAAAAGTATCATTCAACATACCATTCCTATTAAGCTTGATCAGAAGCCATTTCGCAAGAAATTAAGGAGAATCAATCCCAAGTTGTTGCCATCGATTGAAAAAGAGGTAAATAGACTTCATAGTTTTGGAATCATAATTCCATTTCAGTTTTCTGAATGGATTTCTAATCTACTACCTGTAAGAAAGAAGACCAGGGAAATTTGTCTATGTATCGATTTCAGAAATCTCAATAAGGTGTCCTTGAAAGAAAAATATTCCTTGCCTAAGATGGATCACATACTACAGAGGATGGTTGGATCCTCTAGGATGTCACTGCTAGATGGATACTCTGGATACAATCAAATTCTGGTACACAAGGATGATCCACTCAAGACAACCTTCACAATGCCATAGGGTACATTCATGTATGCCAAGATGCCTTTTGGGTTGAAGAATGCGGGAGCTACTTTTCAATGGGCTATGGACATAGATTTTTCCAATGAAAAAGATTTATTTCTGCTTATCTATCTAGATGATCTTACAGTATTTTCAAAATCTAATGAAGATCATTTACATCACTTAAGGATTGTTTTTCAAAAATGCAGAAAATTTGGCATCTCACTTAACCCAAAGAAGAGCTTGTTCGCCATGGAAGAAGGAAAGCTACTTGGACACATCATCTCTAAAGATGGCATCCACATTGATCCTACAAGAGTGGAGGCCATTTAGCAACTAGACTTCCCCAGGAACAAGAAAGAGATTCAATGTTTCAATGGGAAAATCAATTTTTTGAGAATATTTATTCCTAATCTAGCTGAGCACTTGAAATAAATAACAAACATGTTGAAGAAGGACAGAGAGGTAAAATGGTCTTTGGAGGCTAAGAAATCATTTCATGCTGTAAAGTTTGCATTATCTACTGCTCCTATGCTGATTAGACCAAATTATACTAAATATTTCATCATCTTTTGTTTTACTTCTGAGCATATGTTAGTAGCAGTCCTAATGCAGAAGAAAGATTAG
Organism: Pinus tabuliformis; assembly: GCA_031772625.1. NCBI lineage: Eukaryota > Viridiplantae > Streptophyta > Pinopsida > Pinales > Pinaceae > Pinus > Pinus tabuliformis. The sequence goes on from CM062811.1 coordinate 247,532,255, forward strand.
AAAAATGAGCAGCCTATAGCATTTTTCAGTCACACTATAAGAGATGCAGCACTGAGATACAATATCATTGAGAAACAGGCATTGGCGTTGGTAAAATCCCTCAAGGATTTTCGAGTTTATATTCTACATTCTCATACCATTGCTTATGTTCCTATTGTAGCAATAAAATAAATTCTTGTGCAGACAGATCTTGAAGGTAGAAGAGGAAAGTGGATTGCAGCCATGTTGGAGTATGACTTGGAGATAAAGCCTACAAAGCTCATCAAAGGACAAGGGTTAGCCAAACTCATGGCCGAATCAAATTTACATGCACTAGACATCAATTTGATTGCTGCACTATCAAAAGAACAAGAAGAAGACGACCCTTTCTTGCAGGTGTCCGATATGTTCATGTCCTCACCCTAGTATTCCGACATTGTCTATGTCTTGCAACACTTGAATCCCCCTCCGGAAGTCCCCAAAGGTAAAGCTAGATCACTGAAACTGAAAGCTTCAAAATATTGTATTCTAGATGGTGTTTTATTTTGGAAAGATCCTGGAGGTGTGCTGCTGAATTGTTTGGTAGAAAATGAAGCTAAAGATGTAATGAAGGATTTTCATAAAGGAGATTGTGGTGGTCATCACTTTTGGAAAACTACAGAAAATAAGATCTTAAGAGCTGGCTTCTATTGGCCTACCCTCTTTTCTGATGCATACAAAACAGTCATGAGCTGCCATGAATGTCAAATTTTTCAAGGAAAGAGGAAACTTTTGCCATTACCACTACAACCCATTTTAATTTTAGCTCCTTTCCAGCAATGGGGTCTTGATTTCATTGGCGAAATCCATCCTTCATCTTCAACACAACATAAATGGATATTAACAACCACTGACTACTTTACAAAGTGGATTGAAGCTATCCCAACTAGGCAAGCTACTGATTCTGTCATCATTCAATTCCTGGAGTCTAATATTTTGTCTAGATTTGGCTGCCCATAGAAAATAATTACAAAAAATGTTGCTTCTTTCAAATAAAAAAGAATGGTGGACTTCTGTGCCAAATATCATATTGTGTTAGGACATTCTACTGCTTATCATCCGCAAGGGAATTGTCTTGCTGAATCTTCCAATAAATCCTTGGTTAATATCATCAAGAAGGTCCTAGAGGTAAAAATAAGAATTGGCATAAAAAAATCATCAATTCCTTGTGGGCGGACAGGGTCAGCACTAAAAAATCAATAGGTATGTCTCCTTTTCAGCTGGTATATGGAGTTGATACAATATTTCCTTCATCTCTTGTTGTCCCAGTAATGAAAATTCTACAGGAATTGGATAGTGAAACTAATGACATACAAAGGAGGATAAATCAGATGATTCATTTACAGCAGACAAGAGAAGAGGTTTTTTAGAACACATCCAAACTCCAGGAAAATATTAAAAAGATTTATGACCGCAAAACCAAGGAAGACAATTTCAATCTGGGAGATGTGGTTCTTTGGTGGGATGCTAGAAATGAAGAAAAAGGAAAACATGGTAAGTTTGAAAACTTATGGAAGGGGCCCTACAAAATTTTTTCCTTCAGAGGAAATAATTCTTTCTTGTTGGAATAAATGGATGGAAGAGATTATTCAGGAGGGGCGACCAATGGTAGGCTTCTCAAGCATTACTATGTCTAAAAAGTCCTAAAACTTCATCATCATTGTACATACCGGTGTGTATTTTACTTCCAAAATTTTAGATGGCTGTCATAGGAGTTTGAAGCCTGAAGTGAAGGCCCTAAGGCTCTTTAAGTCAACACTGTTTTCCATTTTTTATTTTTCAGTTTTTTTGTCATGTCGAAAGGTTAGTCAGTTTTAAGTCAAAAGTCTATTTTTATGCATGTTGACTCCATTGCCCGATGAATAAGGCTACCTGGTCTACGATGTTCTTGACACCTCCAAGGAGCTGCCATCCCCAGTTGGAGCCAATGTTAGTGTCAGTATTGTTAGCCTGTCACTTGGATCAAATATGATTTTACTATGTTTTTCCAGACTTTCAAAATCAATTTTTTTTTGTTACTAGGTTTACACAACAAAATTTGGTCATTGTTTGGTCAGTCTAAAGATGAAGTCATTCTTTGGAAATTCACTCATGTTGGTTGCCTATCACACTTTATGAAGGTGTCACAATAAAAATGGGCCAGTCATCATCATCATTCCATTTGGTCTCAGGTCATCCATTTGGTCGCTAGGGTTTCCAAGGTCCATAATTTTCATGAATAAAACCAGTAGTCAGTAAAACATGACAAAGAACTTTTGAGAGTTGAGTTTGAATTTTCACACACTCCTCATACTCTCATGTTCCAAAAGTCCCAGAAAAAGAAGCTATAGCACTTAGGAAAGTAAAGGAAATCTCAGCTTTTCAATGGTAAAGGTAACTCTGTTTTCATAAAGTGAAAATCAGTTTCTGAAGGAGGGTGGGTCCCATTTCTTTTTGAAAAAGTGAAGAAACTTTCCCTATATAAACCCAAAAGTCCCCAAACTCCTTCATTCACATCCTATTCACTCTTTGTTATCAAGATATCTTGTCCAAGAAAGAAAAAAAGTCATTTTCCTAGGTGAAATTGGCAAAAAAATTTAGGCGTTGCGCTTAGGAGACCGGAATCGTGCTCAAAAGAACTGCGTTGTGCTCAGGAACACTGCACTGCGCGCAGGGCAAAGTTCCCCGAAAGCCTTCAAAACTCTCCCAAACTTCATTTTTTCACTTGAAAGATTGATTTTACTGATTTATAAGCTAATTAACAAGTAAGTACACCATCATCATCCCTCTTTTGCTTTTCCAATTTCATCTCATGTTAATGATTCTTCAAGTTAGGGTTTGTAGTGCAATTTGCATGGGAAGAAAATGGCCATCATTATTTTTTATTTCTAAAACATGTAAAATGATATCCTACACCTGAATACATGTTTAATGAGCCATTTTAACCATTTTACCCACCTCAAAACAAAGTTTAAACACTCAAAAAGCAAAACCATATCTTATTCCTAGAGGTTTTTGAGCAAGTTTCATCATAAACCCTGTTGTTTCCACCTACAAGCAAATCAGATTTCCAATGTTTATCCACTCATTTTCATCAGCTTTCAAAGTCCTTTCACCTTTCCCGAGACTCCTTCCATCATTTTGTCAACAAATCACCTTCATATCACTTCATTTCCATTCACAACTCACATTTTATTTTCGCTGCCTGTTGCTAGGCCTTTGTGTCATCATGGAGGCAGAATCTTTTCCAGGAAGAAAAAGAAAACATAAAGGAGGGAAGATCCTTAGATATGAACCATCAGAGTTCAATACAATCAAGTCCTATCCTTTCATCAAACAATTCTTTGAGGATGTCCATTGCCTGGAATTTTGCAAAAGGGTGAGCGAGGTGGGATTTCATGAGCAATTAACAAATTGGGTAGCAACTCAACTGAAAGGAGAAACTGTTTTCATTGCTGGTGTCCAGTTCAGTTTTTTAGTCGCCTCCATCTCAATTGCAATTGGGTTACCAGACAATGGCGAATATTGGTTCAAAGGAATGAGCCTAGATCTTGAACACTACAAGCCTTCCTTGAATATGCCATACAAAGAAACACATAGTCACCTCATGCCTTTCAGATATTTATTGGAGAAATATGCCCCTTTGATGAAAACTATCATGAGGTTCTTCACTTGTGAAGGTAGATTCTCTAGATTGTATGCATATCATATTCGCCTCCTGATGCATTTCACCTCTCAAAAGCCACTCAACATGTGTAATTATCTATTCAGAAGCATTTCCAAAATGTCTGAAAAAATACAATTAAAGGACAAAGAGCATTCCCAAAGCTTGTTCCATCATAGTCTCATCAAAACCATTTTCGTTCACTAGCTAGCAGAGAAAGGTATGGCTTGGGAAGCCTTTTTGGACGCAGCCTTGAAATGGCATGAGAAAAATGCATCATCTCAGTCTCCTAATGCGCCAAAACAACAAACAGAGGTGGGGTCATCTAGTAAAACAGTGGAGAAGACTTAGCTACCCAAACCTGAGTTGACTAAAGTGTATATGTAGGGGTAGAGGCTTGTGTTTTCTTCTCACAGAGAGAAAGGGGCCAAGCCTTCTTCATCAACAAAGGAGGAACCGACATCAAAAGAGAAAGACATAATTGAGCATGAGTTTGAACTGATTGATCTAGAGACTCAGGATCAGACCATAAATATGCGATAGACTATTAGGGATAAGGGATACCAAATCAAGGAGCTAGCCATCAATTTGGAAAGAGAAAAATATGTTATATCATTGCTTGAACAGGAAAAAAGTCAACTCAAAGCAAAGGAGTTGATCCTAGAAAAGGAAAAAGGCAAGTTAATGCAACAAGTTAGCAAAGGTAAGGAGATCATGAAATCAAGAAATCCTGAGGCATCAAAGGGGAGAGGAAAAAGGAAAAGACCAAGAACAAGAGGCCTCAAGAAAGCTTTGCAAGAGGAGCAAGAACAAGTTATGAGGAATGAGGATCTTGACCTAGAAGATAGGATTTCCTAAGAGGTTCATCAAGATAAGGAATATTGGCTTAACAGGGTGCATGAACACTTAGATAATTTCCTTGAGAAGGAAAATAGGGATAATCAGTTGCTTAGACATATGGCACATCACTATCAAGCTCAAAACATGATCGCCAATGTCAAAGTGAAGCAACTTGAAAATAAGCTCAAGAAGGCCAAAAATGACCAAAAGTATGAGGGGAACTTAGAAATTCTTTCTGAAGCATCAATGAAGCTATAGAAAACATTTTTCTACACCTTCCCTCCAATTCTGAGAAAATTCTGACCATTTTGATTTTTTTGAGAAATTTTGGTCCAAGTTTAGAAATTCAGCTGCTCCAAAAGTGCAATGCCTTGGTGTTGCGCTTTTTCAGGCATTGCTCTTTTTCCTCAGGCCTTTATTTGAAGAAAGGTATACATTTTTGGAAATCTCTTTCCATCCTCTAAAATCCCATTTTCTCATATTTTTGCAAAGGTGGTTTAGTTTGGAGAAAAAGGCAAAAAAGTGGCAAAAGCCTAGCATTCTAGACCATTTTTTGATAGGCGCTGCGCTTCTGGAGAGACCTTGGGAGAATGAATATTTGAAAGCCTTCCTAGGGTCCAAATTCAGATATGCAAACTATTCTGGAAACTATACTTGAAGGGCTAGTTGACCGTTCTCCCAGTTTTGCTTTTTGACCCCTAAAAGGCACCTAAAAATCAGCTCAAAGTTGGCGCTACGCTTCTACACTTTTTTGTGTTTCAAATTGTAAATTTCACTGTGTAAATTTCTAGTTTCTAGTTCGACTTAGTCAAAATCAATATTATCTATCAAATGGCACTAGTTGCGAGGATAGGTGATGTAGGCATGAATAAATTTACATCATAGGTAAGTTTTTTTATGTTTATTAGTCCTCATAAAAGAAGCAAACTCCTAAACAAACTCTCCATGAAGTGTTTGAGTTTCACCTTCTCACTCTCACTTGTTGGTTGAGAGAATCTTGGAGTTAGTTCCTCCACCAAGGAATTTGACTCCTGAAGGTGGGAAAGTGGTCTAGGAGAGTCTATATGTATCATTTCTCCTTAGGAGAAGAAGGTTGAACTTTTTGTGAAGGAAGCTTGCATGTAATCATCTTTTCAGCTAATACAAAGACAGGTTGCAACTATTTTCAAGGAAATCTAGCCCAGTGAGTTCATGGTTCTTGTATTTCACTCTTTTTGTTTTCTAATGGTCTAAACATCTTTATCTACATTATATCTCTTCTTTCTATGAATTCCTTATAATAAAATACACAGAATTCTTGTTTTTCAAGCTCTATTATTTGGTTTTCATATTTATGTGTATATCTTCCTAAGCTAATGAAATCATGTTTCTTTATGCTCACTAGTTTCTTCCACACTATATCCTCTATACTACACTGGAAATACTCAAAATACACCATGGCTTCTGATATCTAGCTCCTTCTCATATTTTCTCCTACACTCCCACAACCTAGACCTACTTGTGGCTCCAAACCCTAAGTTCAGCAAACCCTAAAATCCAAATTTTCACAAACAAACAAATACACATATCTAGCCTAAAATTCATTTTCTTTAAAGTCATATCACTGATATGAGACTTAGATAGATCCATCTCATGCTCAGTAGGGCTAGCTACTGAGCTAAAGTGAGCCTAGGAGATTGTAAGGACTAACACCTTCAACTCCGAAAAATAAACCCCCACCATTTTTGTTAAATCTTGAAATATGTAACCGCAATGGCCATAATTGAATGATTAACACATATGCTTCTTCTAATGTGATGCCACTTTCAATTTGTAAGAATATTAATGCAAATATGAAACATTCTAACATAACGATTTTACAATTGGACAAAACTTATGTTGAAGTAGTGGGGGAATTGAATTATGTTTTGATCATATTTTCACAAAACCATAGAATCCAACAAATCATAGATTTTGTGATTGCTAACATTACTAAAGTATATGGATTGTTTTTAAGTAGGGATTGGCTGCAACGTCTTAAGAGATTTATGGACACCAATTTGACTCAACTGTGGCTTCCCTGTAAAAGGGAACCAAATAAAATTAAAATTAACATGGATCCATACATGAAACATATCATTATTGATTTAAATGATTGAAGTGAACTAGTAAGGATTGATGATTTCGTGGTTGTTGACTCTTTCTTTGGAATTTTTGTCATTGATTTTCTCCTATCTCGAATTTAGAACAAAAATATGATTTAGAATTAGTCAATGCATTAATTACAGTTGGTCATGAAGTTCTTGATATCATTAATGTGTCAAATCTTGATAAATATAAAATTTGTTCATTGCATTTCGATGGTTCTACATCTAAAGAAGGAGTTGGTGTTGGATGTATGTTTTTATATCCTAAAGTAAATAATTTTTTATCGCATGTATATTATAATTTCAATGTACTAAAAATGTTGCAAATTATGAATCTCTTATTCAAGGACTACACAAAGCTCTGGATCTTGGATTTGAATGTTTTAGGGCTTGCAATGATTCTGAAATAATTGGTTCATAGGTAAAAAATTCTATTCACTTCCTTTCAACAAATTTGAAAGCTTATCAATAATAGATATGGGATTTAATGTCAATTTTTTCATATTTTGATATTGATTCTCTCTCTAGAAATGCAAATCAAAGAAATGAAAATCAAGAAGCAAATTTTTTAGCTAATGTAGCTTCTAGAAAGATTCCCACTAAAAAATTGAACCTGATTCCTTTTCATTAGAACTACTTTGTAGATCATCCATTCCTGACGATGTCACTAAGTTACATGTGTTTAATGATGATAAACATATAATCAAATTTTTACATATGGAGGGAACATTCAAATATGTAGTCATTGATGAGATGACGCATGATGAGAATATGCAAGATTTTTCTTAGATTAACAAACAATGATGACCTAATGAACACTTCGAGAAGGTAAAACTGATTCCTAGATCTATTGTAACATTGGATCATTTATATGATTTGCATGATATATTTAAGCAGGCTAGAAACTTCAAAATTAACATTTCTATCATGGAAAATGAAGTCATAAATTTGGGGTCAAAAGATAATCCACAATGCACTAATTTAGAAATAAACTATTCTCCCAAGGAAAGGTCAAATTTCATTAATTTGTTCAAGAAATACAAAGATGTATTTTCTTGGACTTATAACAATCGCAAGACCTTCAATCCAAATACTATGCAACATGTCATTCCTATGAAACCCCAAACCAAGCCCTTTTAGTAGAAACTTAGGAAAATGCATCTGAGTCTTGATCCCATAGTTAAAGAAGATCTAAGTAAAATCATGGAAGCTAAAATGATCTTTCTTGTGTGACACACTCAGTGGGTTGCTAACACAGTACCCGTTTGAAAGAAAAATGGTGACATCTGTCTTTGTGTTGATTTTAGGAATTTAAACAAAGCCTCTGAAAGACACGATTACTCGGTGCCACCTATGGAACAAATTCTCCAGCGCATCTTAGGCTCTGAGATGCTATCCTTTTTGGATGGATTTTTAGGCTACAATCATATAATGGTAGCACCTGCTGACCAAAAAAATATTGCATTCCAAAATCCTTTCGGTACCTTTTCCTATAGGAAAATTCCCTTCGGGATGATAAATGTAGGGGCAACTTTCCAGCAGGCAATGAATATCACTTTTAGAGGTATGATCAATGAATCCATAGTTATATATTTGGATGATGTTATTGTTTTCTCAAAAAAAGGTCTGACCATTTGTTGCACTTAAAAACGTGTTTGAGAGATGTAGAAAATTTGGAATCTCCTTTAATCCTAAAGAATCTATTTTTGCAACTACTAAAGAGAAATTACTAGGATGTATTGTCTCTAATTATGGAATTAGAATAAATCCAAATAGAAAACATACCATCACTACTTTAACCCCAACAAACTCCAAAAAGGCCATGCAATCTTTCATGGTAAAGTTTAATTTCATCAGATGATTTGTTCCTAGCTTTTCTAAAATTGTAAAACCTCTTCAATATTTAGCAAAGAAAACATTTGTTTTTAAATGGGTAGAATCACAAAAAAAATTGATTTCATCACTATTAAACAAGCTACTATAGAGGCTCCTACCTTAATTATTCCTGATTTTTCTAAGGAGTTTCTTTTATATACTTTTGCCTTAGACTCTGCTTATGCTGTTTTGCTCATGCAAAACGTTGACCCTAATATTTAAATTCCTGTGGCTTTTATGAGCTCCACTTTTAAGGGATCAGAGTTAAACTATGCACCAGTGGAAAAACAAGTGTTTTCTGTGTACGAAGAAGTTAGGCATTTCCATTTCTATCTACCTAAATCCAAGACAAATGTTATAGTCTCATACCCAATAGTTAGAAATATTTTGATTTAAAATAAAATTAGGGACAAAAGGGATCATTGGATGACGAAATTAGAAGAATTTGACCTAAAAATTAAACTTGAATAAATTGTTAAAGGTTAGGGCCTTTGTAAATTGGCTAGCGAATCTGTTTCTTATCCTAGCGACCTTTCCACTTTTCGTAATTATTCCTCTCTAAACAATGAAGTAGCTTTAGTTCAAAATGAAGCCTTGTGTTAAGATTATGATCCTAATGCATGGTATTCAAACATTATATTTTATTTGGAAAATGGTACAACCCCCTCTCATCTTAATGAAACTCATAAAAGAGAATTAAGAATAAAATCAACAACTTATAAACTTATTAAGAATGTTATTTTCTAAAATAATTATGACAGGATGTTACTTTGTTGTATAGAGCAGGAAGATTCTTTAGAAATACTTTCTGAACTCCATTATGGCCATAATGGTGGACATTTTGGTGGAGACATCACCGCACACAAGGTTCTAAGGGTGGTATATTATTTTCCTACCGTATTTAAAGATGCCCATGCCCTTGTTATAAAACGTGGCACCTACCAAAAGACCACTATTAGGCTAAAAAAATTTGCCTTTCCCGTACAACTTATCACTATTGAAGCTCCATTTCAGCAATGGGGCCTCGACATAATTGGACCTGTTAATCCGCCCTCATCACAGTAGCATAAAATTATTATAATAGCTACAAATTATTTTACTAGATGGGTTAAGGAAACACCTTTGTGTGTGGTAAATGTCAATCAAGTCATTAATTTTCTGGAATCTCAAATTATCACTCATTTTGGTGTTCTTGAGTCATTGGTATTTGATAATGAATCTTATTTTTCATCTCATGAGTTACTAACACATATTCCATAAGAAAAGGGATAAAATTTAAATATTTAGCAAACTATTATCCCCAAGTAAATGGCCTTGTTGAATCCTCAAACAAGAATCAACTAAAAATCCTTAAAAGAATAGTCTTAAAAAATCATAAAAACTGGCATACTACACTATTTAATGCATTATGGATTGATAGAGTCACAACGAAAGTTTTCATTGGCAATTCACCCTTTTTCCTCATTTATGGCATACAAGCTATATTACCCCCTCACATATTTCTTCCTTCTCTACAATTGTCCGAGAGTGTGCAAGAAATTAGGTCATCATCTATGGAAGATAGAATCAATGCTTTATTATTATTAGAAGAATATAGATAGAAAGATAAAACCAAGTTAAATAAACATTAACAACTGGTAAAACAATGGTTTTACCATAAGTCTTCTTCTAACAAGGATTTTGATGTTGGTGACCTGGTTCTGAAATGGGATAAGGCCCATGAGGACAAGGGGGAACACACCAAGTTTCAAAAGTTATGGTTAGGACCCTTCATTGCTACAGAAATGATCAAACCCAACATATTTCATCTATAGACTTTGGAAGGTCAACTTGAGTCACCACCAATTAATAGAAAATTTATAAAGAGATACTTTGCATGATCTCCTTCGGGGGACATTTTTACATACTTCTGTTATGACTTTATTCAATTTTCTACATCTGAATTTACTCTTTTCTTTTTCTTGAGTGAGCTTTTTCTTTCCTTGATTTGAATGCCTTTGGATACTATGTTTCTTTCTTATTCCACAACAAAATCTTCCTAGAAACATTTTTTTAAGGAATATTTACTAGATGACTTATTGATTCATGTATTAACTACTGAATCAATTCTTTCAATTGATCTTAACAAATAATTTTAATGTTTAGAGATATCTTCACATCTAGTCTCAATTACAAGAATTATTTCAGTCCACCATTATTCAAGAAGAAATCATATTTTAGTAAAATAAATTACTTTTAACAACATTGTTCATACAAAATTGGAAAGGTAAACTTTTCACGCATCCCTTGATTTTAAGGAGAAGATTTTCCTCCCATCTATTAAGTACTATTTCAATGGTTAATATTATCAGAGTTTATTAAAAAAACAAAAATTGAGAGATAGGCGGTCTCATTATGAATTGACCTACCATGATCATGAGTGCTAACATAAGTGACATTACTACATCTGGTCACCAAGCTAGGGTAATGGATTTTGGTCGTAGGGTTGAAAGACAAGAGGTATTATCATGAGATGAGTTGTTCACTCTTGTTATTTCTTATGAATGGCACTATCACTATCTGGTCACCAAGTCAGGACAACAACTTTTAGTTAAATACTGAGAAATTTCTAAAGGAAATATTTTATTAGTTGTGAATCTATGTCTCATAGATGGGATACTAGCACGTCCTTTGGTTAAAGTGTTACCCTGTCAAGGCTATGGAAGCCTACTGGAAACAAATCTACTCGTGGTATCAAAGTCATGATTGTGCCATCATCGTAATTTATTCTTTATCTTTTGAATATGTTGCCTTTATGAATCCTTCTAAATATTTAGTGAGTTTTTTTTTCTAATTTTCGTAAATTTCCAACTCTTTTAATAAAGGTATTGATGAGAACTGATATTTTTTAACAAATTGAATTGAAAGAGACTAATCTTCAGTATGTCATACATGGCTATAATTGCATCTAATTCTTTCTCCTTTCATTTTTTTTTCATGCAAAGAAAATTGGTTCAGCCTAGCAAGTCACCAATTATTGCCACACTAACCACCCCCCTTGAGAAATTATATGGGCCCCTTTTGAATCATTGACCGGAGAATCCACAGTTTTATCATTTTTGAACCAACGTTTCAAATCCCAAATGGGATCCATCTTCAGGATGAGAGAATGATGATGACAGAAGAGCAGCGGAGGAATAATAAATAGTGATGAGGATAAAACATTTTGGAATAACAAACTTGTCGGCTGAATTAATAATTTTTAATTATTTGTAATTAATTTTTATTTTTATTTTTTATATAATTTAATATTAATTTGTTTTTTAAATTTTAATATATCAATTTGTTTTATTAATATTATATATATAATATTAATATGTTTTTTAAAATTTTTATTTTGTTTTAATATATAATATTAATATGTTTTAAAAAATTTTATTTTGTTGTGATAAATAATATTAATTCTAATAAGAAATTAATTCCTAAATAATTTAATTAAATTATTAATAATATTAATTATATTAATTACATTATTAATATATTATTAATATTAATTAAATTGATTATATTAATATTAATATTATTATATTAATTAATAATAATTATATTAATTATATTAATTATTATTATTAATTAATTATATTAATTATTTATATCAATTATTTTATTTTATTGTTATTGATTATATTATTAATCCTAAATATATTAATTAAATTATTATTAATATATTATTAATATTAATTATATTAATTACATATTATTATTATCACTAATATCCATTGCCAAGATCTGGTGGCAATGGATCACTAATCCCGACAAGCCATGGGGGAAAATATGGACAGCCAAGTACGCTGACAGTAGACCCCAAGAGGAGCTCATCCGTTTCATTCCCACTGAAAAAGGATCCGCAATCTGGAATGCAGCTAAACTACACCACCAACTGATACAGAAGCACAGCTTTTGGGAAATAAGGGACGGATGCACTGCCAGATTTTGGACTGATGCCTGGAACCAACAGCCCAATCTTCGAGACATTCTTCCCCCAGAGCTTATACCTGACAGGGCAAATCATCAACAAGACACAGTTCATCAATTCTGGGCCTCAGAGATGGAGCACAACTTTAGGAAATGGAAAAGAAGCGACCTTATACTCCACCAAGCAGACGCGCAGCAGCAAGAACAGCTCACGAACGAACTCAAGAAAAGGAGGATAAGGCAGGACAATGGCAAGGACATTCTCAGGTGGGGATATCTGCCAAAAGGGGCTTATACCACTGCAGAAGCATACAGGGTGATATGTAACTTTCCCTCTCCCCCAGACCCTGTGTGGAGCAAGATTTGGAAGCTTGGACCTTGGCCAAAAATCGCCTGTTTTCTTTGGATGGTAAGTCACAAAAAAATTCTCACTTGGGACAGGCTTAGAAAGCGGAACTTTCACGGCCCCTCGATCTGTATGATCTGCTCTCAAGACGAAGAAACTCTCCATCATCTCCTTGTCACATGCCCTCTAGCCAATCAACTTTGGGACAAAGTTGGTTTCAGATGTCAAAGAAGCTGCATGAGGGAGGGCGACATTGTCAATTCATTGAGACTCTGGCCAATGCAACCCTTCAACTGCAAGATCCTTAATCATCTCTGGAATTTGATCCCGGGAATTGTCCTTTGGAATATATGGAAGGAACGTAATCAGAGAATCTTCAAAGACAAGCAAGCACCATTAGAGGCTACCTGGCACCGGATTCATAAGAATATTCAAGAGACTCTGGAGCTTCAGGTTTGGACTAAGGACGACCTTCCTTCCACAGACAATGAACGCAACATTTGGGATAATTGGCAGCTGGTACTCTCCCCAGGCACACTCAAAAGCATGGCTCCAATTATCAATAACAAGAACGACTGTCAATGGGAACCTCCTCCCAGAAATTCATTCAAGTTAAATTTCGATGGGGCCTCAAAAGGTAATCCGGGGGCAGCAGGCTACGGAGGAATTCTAAGGGACTCTGAGGGCAATCCCATAAGGATCTATTTTGGAAACTTAGGATGGGATACTAACAACTCAGCAGAGTTGGAAGGTCTTTGGCAAGGCCTGGTGCAAGCTGGAAGTCTCAATCTACAACCCCTAATTGTAGAAGGGGACTCTCAGATTCTAATCAATATGGCCACCCGTCTTCAGAATGGCTCGAACGCAAGGAAAATAGCACCCAGCTGGAGACTCGAAGCAAGGTTGAATGACTTAGTACAGAAGTTCAACAACTTCAATGCCATTTCCTTCTCACACACCAAAAGGAAGGGCAACAAAGTTGCGGATCTCCTTGCCAATATAGGAACAGAGACGGATCACACACTGCTAGCTGGAGACACCAGTATCATAGCTGACAGACAGCAGCTCCAGGATTGTCTCAGCATGATCCGAGAAGAGGCAACAGTCCCGGATGCGGGTGTCTTCGCCGGAGATGAGACCTTGCCACATGCAGAGCACGGGCGGTCACGTGATGAGGGACGGGCCTTTAATGCCCCAAGCCGTCGCTGCATCGGCATAAGGAATGTTTCAGGGCTTCCATAATGGAGCCGAGGGAGGGATGGACGCGCTTGCGGTTCGCATTCAATGCTGGTCCTATCATCCGTCATGGGAAGGTGCATAAGTTTGTTCGTCGGGTGGTGTTGGGTGTATTATGCGTGGAGAGGAATCCAACGCAAGTTTGGAACTCCTGTCATGAGGTGGTGGAACACCAGAGGAAGGTTGGCTTCATACCAGTGCCTATCCGCCTTTGTTTCTACTCATTTGAGAGCTGTTGGATTGCGTTTTGGGAGTGTCGACCGGTGGAACAGTCCAGTTCAAGCTGTTGCGAACAGCACGAGGAGGGGGAAGACACTATGGTTCGTGAGCGTATGCCTTGCAGGAGAGGTCCTGGGCACGGAGAGCCCTCCCGACCCCCTGCAGCAGACATTCATCATCATTGTTGCTGTTGTTATTGTTACCGAAGAATGGGAGCTAATCCAATTCCAGCTCGCCAAGTCATGGAGGTGGGAGGCTCTGCTGATGGAGAGCCAATGCTCCCAGATTTTGGTTCGGTCATTTTCACTCTGGGTAGCTCCAGGGAGAACGCAGGCATCAATGCCCACATCTCTGTGCTCTTCACCAAGATTCCAGAGGAACACGAGGAAGAGTCATCACTGGTTATGGCGGAGGACAATTCAGGGCGCGGCAAAGGGAAGCTTCCAATGGGAGAGTCGTCAAGAGCAGCTGACAGTGCTGAGAGTGGCAAAGGCAAGGCCCCAATTGGGGAATCCTCAATGGCGGTGGGCACTTCCAGAAGCAATCAGCCTCGGCCCCTATCCCAATTTCGTGACCAGGAGCAACCTTCCCCCTCGCAGAAGCCCATGGCGATGTGGGAAGGGGTGGCAGAAGGAGAGGGTTGGCGCACAATTGAGGAAGAGGAACCAGAGATATAGCTCCCAATGCCACCTCCGCGCTCTGGCTGTCTTTTTTCAGGTTTGGTTTATTCCTGTTGGTTCCGGGTTTCTGATCAGTATCAATTGTCTGTTACATGTCACAGTTTGCTTTCTGTTAGTTGTCAAGACCCGCTTGCGGACTCCACAGCCGCAGTGGGCGCGATGTTGTTGGTCGGGTCATGGGTCCATGGTGTCGGGCATTTCCTGTAGTTTCAGCGTTTTGCTTTTGGGTTTCACTGTCCGGTTTGTCCACAAGTCCCTGTTGAGGAACCCCTGCGTGGGCTGTCATGTTGTTATTTTGAGGAACCCCTGCATGGGCTGTCATGTTGTTATTCTGATTTCTAGCGGTCATGTTGTCAAGGTTTTTGATCTTTTTGCTCGAATTGCCCTACGAGGCAACCTCATGAATCAGTCTTTGTCGTCCATGGAGTCACTCATGACTCTGGGCAGCCAGCTTCTTTGGATGTAAAAAAAATTTACTGTAAATATTAATACATTAGTAGTTAGAATTTGCCGAGAAAAAAAAAAAATATTAATTAATATTAATTATATTAATCATATTATTATTAATTATAATACTATTAATACTACTTATATTAATTATATTATTAATATTAAATATATTATTAATAATTTGTTTTAGAATATAATATTAATTCTAATAAGAAATTGATTTTTAACCTAGGGAATATTAAATTATTAATATTAATTATATTAGTAATATTATTAATACTAATATATTATTAATATTAATTATATTAATTATATTATTATTAATATATTAATTAATATTATTAATTATATTGATTATATTAATTATTATTATTAATTAATTATTTAATTATATTAATTATATTATTATTATTAATATATTAATTAATATTATTAATTATTTATTTATTTATATTAATTATATTATTATTAATATTAATTTGTTTTAATATATAATATTAATTCTAAAATGAGATTAATATTATACTTAGGGAGAAATGAATTCTAATAAGAAATAGATATTAACTTAGGGAATATTAATACCAATAGGAAAATAATTAATATCTAGGGTTAATATATTCTAGAATTTAACCAAAATTCTATACCTAGATCTAAATGAAAACAAAGACTAAAGACACAAGAAAGGAGAGGGATAACTTACCTGCTGAGGCCTTTACCTATTACCAGGGGCTGCGCTTGCGATTTTTATTTCCTTGATCAAGGGAAGCCAGCTCCCGCTAATCTCCACGCCATTATCTCTGTTCAAATTATGAGGATGCTTGATAATTTCAAGCGCTTCTCTAATCTTTCGTCTCTGATGTTGCTCTTCCCTAGCAATAATTGATGCGCTTTCCAGACAGATATGGTGTTTAGTTTTTAAGGAGTGCTCTGCCAGGGCTGAAGTACGAGATCTTTCGTTCTTAATATCCGTGCCATGTTCCTTGAGTCTTGTCTGGAGGGAGCGACCTGTTTCACCAATGTAGCATTTTCCACAGGAACACTCTATTTTATAAACTCCTTTAAGCTGTTGCTTGTCGATATCATCTTTAACGGACCTCAAACTTTGTCTGATAGTACCTGGGGCTGAGAAATGAGTGACAATGTTTTTCTTTTTTAGGATTTTGGCGATTTTGTCTGTAACCCCATGGATATACGGTAGAAAAACAATACCACAGTTAGGCTGGTCTTGAGCCTTAGGCTCATGGGACAACAACTTCCTTTCAGCTTTCTCTATGGCTTTTTTAATTTCCTGCTCCTTGTAGCCTATACTTTTAAAAGTTAAGATTAGATGCTTCTTCTCTTCCTCCAGGTGTTTTGAGTCGGAAATTCGAAGGGCTCTAATGGCCAGCGTGTTTAGAACAACAACCTTCTGCGCAGGGTGATGGTGGGAATCGGCATGGAGGTAACTCTCTGTGTGGGTTGATTTCCTGAAAACCTTATGGCCCAAAGAGCCATCCTCTTTTCTAATGATTAGGACGTCTAAAAACGGAATGCTCTTGTTTTCTTCAAGTTCCATTGTAAACTTTATATCTGGAGAGATCGAATTTAAGTGAGTGAAAAACTTTTCGAGTTCTGCTTTACCATGAGTCCATTTTATATTGGTGTCATCGACAAATCGTTTCCACTAGGCTGGTTTCAAAGGATATGAATTCAGGGCCTTCTTTTCAAAGTATTCCATGTAAAGGTTGGCCACTATTGGCGAAAGGGGGGACCCCATTGCCACACCGGATGTCTATTCATAAAATACTCCTTGGAAGGTGAACACAGTCGACCTTAGGCAGATCTCAGCCAGCTTTGCAGTCCCTGGATCAGCAACTTCTTTTATAACCTGAATGGCTTCATCAAGAGGGATCTTAGTGAATAAGGATACCACGTCGAAGCTTACAAGGATATCATCATGTTCCAATTTTTCATTCTTAATAAGATTCACAAAGTCTTGGGAGTCCTTGATGAAGGAATCAGTGTTTCCAACAAGGGGCTTGAGAATTTTTGCAACATATTTCGCAAGCTCATAGGTTGGGGAACCAATAGTATTAACTATTGGTCTAAGGGGGACCCCTTCCTTATGGATTTTGGGTAATCCATAGATTCTGGGAATAGTTTCACAGGATGGGATCAACTTTTTCTTTAACTCTTCGTCGAGGTTTGAACTAGAGATAATCTTCTTTACATCCTTCACGATTTTGGGAATGGGATTGCTGCTTAGCTTCTTATAACTGCCACAGTTTAGGTGATCATTCATCTTACAAACATAATCTTCTTTGTCCAGAATGACTGAAGCTCCTCCTTTGTCTGCTTTAAGAACCACGACCTTGTCATTGCTTCGCAAGGAATTGAAGGCTTTTTGTTCCTCTTTAGTCAGGTTGCTTTTGGGGATTTTGTTTTTCCTCATGATTAGAGAGCATTCTTGCCTCAATGTTTCTTTATCCTCCACAGTAAGGTTACTGATCCCCTCCTCTATGTTACAAATCATCTTTTCAAGGGGAAGGTTTTTAGGTGTCACTGCAAACCCCAAACCTTTGCTGAGAATATTAATGACTACAGGATCCAATTCCAGAGAGGACAGGTTAACTACTTTTCTTTTTGATTTATCATTCTGCTTTCCACTGCCCATCTTTATTAATGTGTCACTGCTCTGTGAGTTGGCAAAGTTTTCTGATTTCTGAGGAATCCTTGGAGTCATTAATGCGGACAACCCCTTGCCATCTGCGATGTGACTGTCTTTTGCATGGGAATTCAACGGATTGGCTCCATTATTCTGATCCCTAACCTGAATGCTTTCATCAATAAAACTCTTATCCCATCTGCTATTTACTCCATCGTTATTATTATTACCTGCATTGAAACCTCCAGTGCTGACCTCACAGCTATTGATATTCATATGGGCCCCTCTTCATATTTTCCTTTTGGGATTTTCATTTTTGGTTTTTGATTTGATGTGGTATGACAATAATGGTTTCTAATGTACAAATTTTATTTATTTTTTGAGATTATATTATGTCATCTTGATTGCTTTATAGGAGTGTGCATTTTGTAGAAATTCCCACTGTAGATCAACAGATTATGCAATATACTAAAACACAATACAATATCTACTTGTATAACACTTTGAGGAAGCTTAATCAAATTGAGAAAGATCAAGAGAACACATATCACTGAGAATGAGAATTCAATCACACATAACACAGAAGAAATAACCCGGGGAAAGCCTTAGCCTAAAACCCCAATCTCTATATTATCATACAAGTGGAAATCTTGTTCAAGTTACAAAAATAATCAGCACTGAAGCTATCCTGATCTCTCTGCAATCAAACAATACAGCTCACAGACTGAATAGAAATAGTATATGTCCTCCTCAAGCCCTCCAAGCCTCCTATTTCCTTGCGCAGTTTTTCTTAGGGTCCAGTGAAGCCACATTTGTGAAATGGCCTCATCACACTCACAAAACCTGAAGAAGTAACTGCGTAATCCTCAAGGAAAGAATTCCTTCTGCATGCAAGGAATATTCACAATGGAATATTCTAGCAACTGATAGTACATTGCCCCTCCATCTGATCTTAACTGGGTCTCTATTTGAACTGACATGCATGAGTTATTTATGAGAGAATACTTAGTTATCTGAAGTGTAATAGTTACATGCATGCATGCATTAACTAACTGAACTTACATTTTTTTTCTAAATAATATTAATCTATTAACAAAGTAAGGAGGTACAATTACAACGTGACCGAAGTCAAAACTCTGCTCTGAAGAGAGACATAACTGTCAAGAAAAGTAGATGAGAAGACTGTCTGTAGGCAGTGAGCTCATTGTTGAGTCGATTTTCAGGATCCACGCACGGGACCGATTTGAGACTCTCTTGATAATGCAGAATTAACAATGATACCAAAAAACACCAAAAAACCACAAAATAGTTTGCATTACAAACTTTCCCAGTGGTAAGGATCGCACTGCATGAAGACGAGGCCGGGGTGAGCGAACTAGTCATCTGGAAGCTCTTCCTTGATACGACACCAACCATAATCTCGAAAATCCCTTGCTTGAGCCACATGCTGATCAGAGGGACCAGGGTCAATCGACGCCATCACCACATCCTGAGCGCTGCTAGCATGAACATTAAAATCCTGCCAAGGCGCATTTTCATTTCCAAGCTGGCGGGAAGAGGAAGGAACATAGATTGCCACTAAACCTCCTGGAAGAGATCCAGAGTCCTCTGTCTGATCAGCCTCATGGAAAACCACCGAGATATGAGCAGTTATTCTTGGGCGATTCAGAGATATGTTAAAGGAGAAGATTGCAGAGTCAGACGTGGAAGGATGCCCAGGGTGGAGGTGAGAGGAATGGAGCTGCCCTCTCCCACTGTGGGTGCTGGGGTAGCGGCCTGTAAACAGCTCAATGGAAAGGGAAGGCGAGTCAGAGCACGAACTGGAAGGCGCGCGCTAGGGCTGGCCTCTTCGGCACCCCATTCTTTGGCATAGACGAGGCATCCGGGAGAGAGAAGCAACAAGATACCAGGTAGGCAGAGCAACAACGAGGACCGGGAGATGGCAATGACTTTGCTAGCAGTTTGGAAGAACTTCGCAGCAGAGGCCTAAGGTCCAGGAAGGGAGCCAGCAGAAAAGCAGAAGCCGCTTCATCGAGAGAACAGTGCTGAGCACTGAATTATCCCAAGAGGCCTTAGGAGTGACAGGGCCAACATCCCACAGCTCGAAACCAGAGACAAGGCCTAAGACAAGATACTGAATCAATGAGACAAAGACATCAAAACAACAACTCAAAACCCATGAAAGGGACGAGAGGAGGAACAGAAGCCGCTCCACCAAGAGGGCCGAGCTAAGCACCAGCATAACCTTCCCAAGCAAGTTCCGCGAGACCTCAGGGATGACAGAGTTCATATCAAACAACCGGAAATCAGAAATGAGGCCAAAGGCGAGAGAATGTATTGAATGATACAACAAAGATGAATTCACCGCATACCCAACACATAGCCTAGCTTTATCCTTCTTTGGTGCGCCTCGAGATGCTCCTTCCATAACTATAGCATTGAAGAACATCGCCTTCTGATGCAGGCCAGAGCGTGCGGAGGGAAGAACCAGTGTTGTAGACATGATGTTTGAACCGGAGCTGCTAGAATGAGAGCCGATGAACCTTGCTTTGCGCGCATGCCAAGAGCCAACCACCATACCTATATTTAACATTCTGTACTGGGTGGGCAGGTGTCGATCCACCTCACCCCACCCCTGTCCTTTCGTATTTAAATCCACCTCAAACACCCGCATCCAGGAACTAACTAAGCTTACATTAATTCAAAAAACTGTTTGAATTATCTAACTGGACTTGACTCAGTTAACTGAGCCAACTAATTACAACTCAATATTACAACTCATCCTTATCTCTTTAACTGATGGATAAATTCCTCAATTAATGGAGAAACTATTGCATGTCCCCACATAGACTTCATGTTTGATTGTCCTTAACTAATTAATTCAAGATGAATTAATTAATTATTTTACAAGCAGCTGCTAAGATCAAATTCGAATTTTACTTGACTATTTTAGTTTAGGGACTGACTAAAATAGGAAGGTATCCTGAAATGCTATTTATAGAAGTCTATTTTTAGCACTTACATTTTTCATTCCTTGTTTCTATGTTCAACACTGGCTGAACTACTATTTATAGCAGTGTTATTTTTAGCATTTCTATTTTTAGCCTTTCTTGTTGTTATTTTCAACACTCCCTCTCAATAAGAAAGGGATTATCAGTAACCCCAATTCTGTCTTTGTGGAACTCGAACTTGCATTTTGATAGTGCCTTAGTCAAAATATATGCATCCTGTTCCTTCGTCAAAACACACAGCAACAACATGATCCTCTTGACCACATAGTCTTGAAGATGGTGATACCAGATATCTATGTGCTTGGACCTATCATGAAAAAATGGATTCTTAGAGAGTTTGATAAAACTTTGGTTATCGCAGTAGATCACTGTAGGATCCATCCTCTGACCAAAAAATCCCACTAGAATCTTCCGCATCCAAATGGCCTCACGTGCAGCCTAACTAGCAGCCATTTATTTAGCCTCTGTTGAGCTAGGTGCAATTGATCTTTGTTTCCTACTGTACCAGGAAACTACAGCTGAACCAAGGTTGAAGATTCCTCCATAAGTGCTCTTCCGATTTGATGGACTCCCTGCCCAATCCACATTTATGAAGCCCTGAAGCTTCACTCCCTCTGTTCGTTTGTACCACAATCCGAACTGAGATGTGCCTTTGAGGTATCTCGACACATGCTTCGCTGCCTTCCAAAACAGCTTGGTAGGATGAACCATAGCTTGACTCAACTGGTTCATCGCAAAGCATAAGTCAGGTCATGTGTTCACCAGATACATAAGTGAACCCACCAGCTGTTGATAAACAGTAGCAGCTACTACCTCACCTGAAGTAGCATCCTCCTTCCTCTAGTTCCCAGCTAGAGGAGTCTGCATGGGCTTGCACTTCTCCATGTGAAAGTGTCTAAGTATCTCATTGGCATACTTGACTTGAGACAAAAATACTTCTCCATCTTTCTACCACACCTCCATGCCTAGAAAGTAGTGCATAAGGCCCATGTCCTTCATCTTGAACTCTCTTGCAAGGTCCTCCTTGCAAGACTGTATCAGCTGATCATCACCTGTCAAAATTAGATCATCGACATAAAGAACAATGATCAATGGTTTACCTTCTACCATGATGTGCTAAAGGTTCGCATCTACTTCACTCTTGGGGAAGCCCAAACCGGTGAAATAACTATCGATCCTGGTGTACCAAGCACGGGGTGCTTGTTTCAACCCATACAAAGCCCTCTTGAGTCGACACACATCCGGCTCATGATCGAAGGTCTCAAAACCTTGTGGCTACTCAATGTACACCTCCTCCTCAATCTTCCCATTGAGGAATGTTGTCTTCACATCCATCTGGTGGATCTCCCACCCCATCTGAGTTGATAGTGCCAATATCAATCTAATCGATGAGTACCTTTCTACGGGAGCAAAAGTCTCATCGTAGTCAATCCCCTCGACCTGTGAGAAGCCCTGGGCAACAAACCTTGCCTTATGTTTCTCAACACTGCCATCAGCTACTTGCTTTACCTTATAAAGCCATCTGGAACTCACCACCAACTTGCCCTGAGGCCTTGGGACAACATCCCACGCACTGTTCTAAATGATAGAGTTGTACTCCTCTACCATTGCATCAACCCAGACTGGTTGCTGCACTACCTCCTTGAATGACGAAGGTTCGGTATCTACACACTCCCCAACCAGGGCCATCTACCCAGTGTACCGCTCGGGCGAACTCCTTTTTCTGTGCTAAGAATATGGTTGTCCGAGATTCTCCCACACATCCAGCATCAACCTGTTAGCTTTCCTTAAGTGTTTCCTCCCATCTCTGGAAGTATCAGCATGAGTGGATGTCTCCACTCCCAGATCCTCTGCATGCAGTTTCTCCACATCAATATGAGTCTCCTCCTCCTTAGGAACTAAAAGTTCCTCATCTGCATGCAACTTGAGCTCCCTCTCAAGTGACACTTGCATGGCTTTCTGCTCATCGAACTTCAAATCCCTGCATACCATAGTCCTCTGAGTGGAAGGTAGGTACACCCAATAGTTGTGGGATTTATCCATGTACCCCACAAGTATTCCCAACTCAGCTGTTGGGTCTAGCTTCTTCCTGGCATCTTTGGTCACATGACAGTAAACTGATGATACACAGATTTGGAAGTGACTTATATCAGGTCGCTTCCCGGAATAGGCCTCCATAGGTGTCTTCATTCCCAGTATATGATGCAAGCTTTTGTTCTGCAAGTATATTGTTGTATTGCATGTCTCAGCCCACAAATGCAGTGGTAGGCTTTGGTCATGCAACATCGCTCGAGTTGCTCCCACAATCAATCTATTCTTCCTTTCAGCCACCCCATTCTGTTGTGGGTTATGGGGTGTTGTCAATTCCTATTTAATTCCTTCTGCAACGCAAAAGTCTTTAAACTATTGGGAGACATAATCTCCACCATTGTCGCTACGCAAGGCTTTTATTTTCTTTCCAAATTCTTTCTCTGCCAAGGCTTTAAACTCACAAAACCTCAAGAAGGTCTGATCCTTCTTTTGCATAAAGTAGATTGAGCATCTACGAGAAAAATCATCAATAAAAATAACATAATACCTTTGTTTAGCGGTGGAGGCTATAGAGAAGGGTCCACAAACATCTGAGTAAACTTGCTCCAGGATTGCTCCAGCTCTACTGTCTCGATCCAGACAGGACGATTTCGCATACTTACCCAAGGTACAACCTTTGCATGTAGTTTTCTGCTCAAGTTTTCCCTTGGGTAATCCGGTAGAAATATGTTGCATGATCTTCAGGGCTTCATGGTGAAAGTGGCCCAGTCTTCTATGCCATAGCTCACCAACATCTTGGCTTTGCACCATCTCAGCTTTGGAACTCAAAGCAGCACAGTCGTCTACCTCCAGCTTGTAGAGATTCTTAACTCGAATCCCTATTTGCTTTGTCTGACCAGTACCGATATGCCTCAGGAATATCTTTCCTTTACTAAAGATTACATCATAGCCTTTATCTTCTAGCATAGCGATAGACACAAGATTCTTCTTCAAACCTAGTACATACTTTACATCAGCCAGGGTTAGGGGAGCTCCATGCTCCCTCTAAAACACAAATGTACCTTCACCTGAAACACAGTACTTTCCATCATCACACATCTCGATCTGCATCTAGAGATCCTTCTCCTCCAAGGTACTGAAAATATTTTTGTCACTTGACATGTGGAATGAAGCTCCACTGTCCAAGTACCACACACATCCCACCATGGATGAAACCATGCATGTGATAAGCGAGAAATCCATCTCAAACTGTGAGGCCAGTGCCTCACTATCAGATCCCTTCGAGGAAACCTTCTTGGATTTCTTCTGTGGACAATTCATAGCATAATGGCCCACTTCATGACAATGAAAGCATCGCACTTTCAATTTTTCAATCTTCTTCCCACCATGGGAAGAAGTGGATTTGGGATGGGATGCCTTCCCTTTCCCTTTCCTCACCTTACTCACTAAGGCTATATTTTTCTCATCATCTTGCTTCGATGAGGATCCATCTCTGGTGTTTCTTCTTATTTCCTCCTGCATCAGATCCGACCAAAGTCATTCCCAATCTAGAAATTTTCCTCTTCCATTAATCGATTCTTGGTAGCTATGCCAACTCTTAGGAAGACCGAGGAGTGCAAGACTCACCATGTCATCATCGGCGGTCATGATCCCTACACTTCCAAGCTCATCCCTGTAGGTGGTGAGCTTGTTCAGATATGTAGAAATCATGTCGCCCTTTTCACACTTGATCTTACGAAGATTGTCTTTCAGTGCCAGCTTCCTCTGATCGTTGTTATTTTGATATAAATATTTCAATGTTTTCCACATCAAAAATGGTGTCTCCTTCCCATGGAGGCTCGAGACAATGTAGTCTCAAACTCCCTCCAGGATGATTCTCCTTGCTCTAGCCACACATTTCTTCCATTCCGCCAGTTGAGTAGCATCAGTTGGCTTGGGGACTTCTTGATCAATGAAGTCCTTGTTGGGTTGTGTTATATTCTTTCCACGACTAACCGACGTAGTTAAATGGGGGGTTAGAGGGGGGCGGAAGCCCCCCTTCGTTTCGCCGATTGCGCAGCGGGGAGGTCACAGGGGGGTTTGAGGGGGGCGGGTAGCCCCCGTCTATGGGGTCCGGGGCAGCGCCCCGGGAAAATTTTTTTTGGACCCTATATTAGGTTGGGCGAACCTACCTATGGTTTTGTGCATGATTTTCGCACATGGTATTGGACGCGATGGTTTTTCGGTCCATGGTATTGGATGCTTCGGCATGTATAAATATGTATTGTAACATTGAAAGGAACATAATGAAAAATCAAGCTGGTAGTCCCGGTTTTGGGATCCAGGGAAAAATCTCTGTGCATATGTGTTTTATGGGTTATGCTCTCGCATTGTTTATTTTCTTTGTTTAAGAATTCGTATGCAGGTAATTTCTGTACAGGGTTAAAACCTACATTTGGTATCAGAGCTATTTTGGCTTCAAGGGGATGCCTTTGTTGCTAAGGGGTTTCGCTCGGGCCTGTGGTAGACCCTGTTCAGTGGGAGATCTGCGAGATCGATTCTAGTGGTGAAAGAAGATGGCGAGCAGTGGAAAGATCGAGATTGAGAAGTTCAATGGTCAGAGTTTTGAGTTGTGGAAACTCAAGATGGAGGATCTGTTGGTCGATAAAGATCAGTGGATCGCGGTAGATCCGGGTACTAAACCATCGGGAGTGACCGATGAAGAATGGAAGAAATTGGATCGGAAGGCAAAGAGCACAATACGATTGTGTGTCTCAGATTCAGTATTGCTGAATGTATAAGGGGAAGCTACAGCAAAGGCTTTGTGGGTCAAGTTAGGGACTTTGTACCAATCTAAGTCTCTGGTGAATAAACTGTTCCTGCGGAAAAAGCTGTATAACCTGAGGATGAAAGATGGAGACTCGGTGACAGAGCATCTGAATGAGTTTAATACTGTGGTAAGTCAATTATTATCTGTTGATATTAAAATTTCAGATGAAGATAAGTGCATCAGTCTATTGTGTTCTCTACCAGATTCGTGGGATAGTCTGGTTATTGCAATAGGTAGCAATGCAACTTCTTTGCAGTTTGATGAAATAGTCTCAGCCTTGCTGACGGAGGAGATGAGATGGAAGAATATGGACAACCAGAATGGTGATGCCTTGTCTGTACGAGGACGGTCCCAGAACAGAAACAAAAATAAGTCATCGAGTGGGAGATCTAAATCTCCAGGAAAACCTACAAAGGTGGTGTGCTGGAAATGCAGAAAGGAAGGGCACTTCAGAAGGGATTGTAAATCCAAAGCTCCTGATAAAGGAAAGGGATCTGATGATGCTCCTTCTGCAAAGGCGAAAACCACCTCAGATGAAGGTGGGGATGTGTACTTGGCTTCTTCAAGTACACATGTAGATCATGAGGCATGGTTGATTGACTCAGGTGCATCCTTTCACTTCACTCCCCATAGAGAGTGGTTCTGCGAGTATGAGAAATACGATGGTGGTGATGTCTTCTTAGGAGATGATAGGAAGGCTAGAATCATTGGTCGGGGAAAAGTAAAGTTGAAGTTGCAAGGTGGAAGGGTTAGAACACTTCCGGGTGTTCTACATATTCCTGCATTGGCCAGAAATATGATTTTTGTAAGCAAGTTGGATGATGCAGGTGTAAAGACGGTGTTCGAGAAAGATACCTGCAAGATGGTTCGAGGAGCACTGATATTGATGCGGGGAGTTCAGATTGGAACTCTGTACAAGCTGCAAGGTAGCACTGTTGTTGATGGGTGCAATAGTTCTATGGTTCCTGAAAATGGAGTAGAAAATCTAGTGGTCTCTGGAGAGAAGACCATGTTGTGGCATCAAAGGCTTGGACATATTGGAGAGAAGGGCCTTCGAATACTTCATGGTAAAGGTATGGTAGAAGGTATGAATGATAGCTCTCTGGATTTTGATTTCTGTGAAAATTGTGTGTATGGGAAGCAGAATCGAGTGAGTTTCCCCTCTGGTGGTAAGAGGACGAAACAGATATTAGAGCTTGTGCACAGTGATGTGTTTGGACCTGTGAAGGTTCCATCACTGGGTAAGTCTGTGTACTATGTATCATTCATAGATGACTTCTCAAGGAATACATGGATATATTTACTTAAGAAGAAATCTGAAGTCTTTGACAGGTTTAAAGAATTTAAGGCTCTGGTGGAAAATCAGACAAAGAAGAAGATAAAGGTGCTGAGGACAGATAATGGTGGAGAATTTTGCAGCAAGGAATTTGAAGAATTTTGTAAGAAGTGTGGTATAGCACGGCAGAAGACTACTCCATATACACCTCAGCAAAATGGAGTCGCAGAAAGAATGAACAAGACGTTGATGGAAAGGGAAAGAAGCATGCTCAGTGGTGCCAAGTTAGGACAGGAATTCTGGGCAGAGGCGGTGGATACTGCACGTTACCTGATCAACAGATCACCCTCATCAGCGTTGGAGGATAAGACTCCACAAGAAGTATGGACTGATAAGAAACCCTCTCTTTCACATCTGAGGGTATTTGGATGTGATGCATATGTACATGTTCCAAAGGAGAAACAAACCAAGTTGGATAGTAAATCTGAAAAGTGCATCTTTATTGGGTATAAGGATGGTTTAAAGGGTTATAAGCTTTGGAACCCAGTCACACGGAAGGTTGTGTACAGCCGAGATGTGGTGTTCAGAGAGGTAAAAGATGTTATTCAATCTGAAGTCCAACCAAAGGAACCTGAGAAGATAGAGTTTGAGCCAAAGGAGGAAGAATCAGACTCTGCAGCAGAGGAGGAATCAGAAGATGAAGAGCCACAAACTCGGCTGTGAGAAGATCAGGTCGAGAAAGAAGGCAGCCAGAAAGGTATAGTCCATCTGCTTTCAGTTCAAATTTTTCTTTGTCTATTACTGATGATGATACCAGAACTGTGAAGGAAGCAGTGGATTCAGAGGATGGAAAACTCTAGAAAGAGGCCATGGTTGATGAAATGGCATCTTTGCACAAAAATGAGGCTTGGGATCTGGTAGAGTTGCCGGCTGGAAGGAAACCCATTGGCAGCAAATGGGTGTTCAAGAAGAAGACTAATGCAGAAGGAAAGGTGGAGAAATACAAAGCTCGGTTGATAGCAAAAGGTTATTCCCAGGTGCCGGGAATTGATTTTGGTGATATTTTTTCTCCTGTTGCCAAGGTAGCTTCTATTAGATTACTTTTATCTGTTGCTGCTGCTTTTGATTTTGAGGTAGAACAGATGGATGTGAAGACAACATTTCTTCACGGGGATTTGGAAGAGGAAATCTACATGAGGCAACCTGAAGGCTTTGCAGTGAAGGGTAAGAAAGAACTGGTATGCAAGTTAAAGAAGTCTCTGTATGGGTTAAAACAGTCACCAAGGATGTGGTATCAAAAATTTGATACATTTATACGGGGACTTGGCTTCACCAGAAGCAAAGCAGATCATTGTGTGTATTTTAAATTAATTGGTGACCGTGTTATTTATCTGGTCTTGTATGTGGATGATATGTTGCTGGTTGGAAATGACAAAGAAATTATCCAGGATTTGAAGACCCAATTGTCCTCCAAATTTGACATGAAAGATCTTGGTGCTGCAAACTATATTTTGGGCATGGAAATTAAAAGAGATTGGGCAAAGAGGAAGCTCTGGTTAAAACAGAGGAAGTATGTTGAGACAATACTGCAGAGGTTTAATATGCAGGATAGTAAACCGGTGAAGGTTCCTATTCCTGTAGGTGTGAGGTTATCTGCTGAACAGTGTCCCAAGACACAAGAAGAGGAAGAGGACATGTCCCGTGTTCCATATGCAAGTGCAGTCGGTAGCCTGATGTATGCAATGGTTTGTACTAGACCAGACATTGCACATGCAGTGGGAGTATTGAGCAGGTTTATGTCAAAACCTGGGAAGGAGCACTGGACAGCAGTGAAGCGGGTTTTCAGGTATTTGCGTGGCACTAGTGATTATGGTTTGTGCTACCAAGGAAGACCAGGATTGGACAAAGTGTTGGATATTCATGGTTTTGTTGATGCAGACTGGGCTGGAGATCTGGATCAGAGAAGATCTACAAGTGGGTATGTGTTTAACCTATTTGGAGGTGCAGTCAGTTGGATGAGTAAGAAACAATCTGTAGTGGCACTATCAACTACAGAGGCAGAATACATGGCAGCCACTCATGCAAGTAAGGAAGCAGTTTGTTTGCAGAGATTGTATTCAAGTATGGGGTTAGTACAGGGAGCTATAAGAATAGACTGTGACAGCCAAAGTGCAATTTTCTTGGCAAAGAACCCTGCTTATCATTCAAAGACAAAGCACATTGATGTTCAGTATCACTTTGTGAGGGATATGATAGAAGACAAAAAGGTGTTGCTGGTAAAGGTGGACACTTTGAAGAATACTGCAGATGCATTGACAAAATCTGTGAGCTCTGAGAAGTTCTCTTGGTGTAGAGAAACAATGGGTGTTTCAGGGCTGGAAAAATGACTAAGCTCTCCTGTGGAAAGAAAACAACAAGTGGGAGATTGTTGGGTTGTGTTATATTCTTTCCAAGACTAACCTACGTAGTTAAACGGGGGGGTGAAATTTTTTTTTGGACCCTATATTAGGTTGGGCGAACCTACCTATGGTTTTGTGCATGATTTTCGCACATGGTATTGGACGCGATGGTTTTTCGGTCCATGGTATTGGATGCTTCGGCATGTATAAATATGTATTGTAACATTGAAAGGAACATAATGAAAAATCAAGCTGGTAGTCCCGGTTTTTGGATCCAGGGAAAAATCTCTGTGCATATGTGTTTTATGGGTTATGCTCTCGCATTGTTTATTTTCTTTGTTTAAGAATTCGTATGCAGGTAATTTCTGTACAGGGTTAAAACCTACAGTCCTTTAGACCATTATCCTCTAATACTACCTCCATGCGATCTTTCCAGGGTATATAATTCAAGCTGCCATCAAGGGCATACTTGAGTCTTAAACCGTTGAATGCCATTGGTGAAATTGAGATGTGATAAGAACTCGATTTCTATATTCAGAAACCACAAACTTTTAACTTCTCCTTCTTGTATATTTTGTTTCGCCTTGATTACCTTTGCTCCGATACCATGTAGAAATTCCCACTGTAGATCAATAGATTATGCAATATACTAAAACACAACATAAGATCTACTTCTACAACACTTTGCGGGAGCTTAATCGAATTAAGCAAGATCAAGAGAACACATATAACTGAGAATGAGAATTCAATCACACATAACACAGAAGAAATAACTTGGGGAAAGCCTCAGCCCAAAACCCCAATCTTTGTATTATCATACAAGTGGAAATCTTGTTCAAGTTACAAAAAGAATCAGCTCTCAATCTATCCTTCTCTCTCTGCAATCAAACAATACAGCTCACAGACTGAATAGACATAGTATATGTCCTCCTCAAGCCCTCCAAGCCTCCTATTTCCTTGCGCAGTTTTTCTTGGGGTCCAGTGAAGCCACATGTGTGAATTGGCCTCATCACACTCACAAAACTTGAAGAAGTAACTGCGCAATCCCCAAGGAAAGAATTCCTTCTGCATGCAAGGAATATTCACAATGGAATATTCTAGCAATTGATAGTACACTACCCCTCTATCTGATCTCAACTAGGTCTCTATCTAAACTGAAATGCATGAGTTATTTATGTGAGAATACTCAATTATCTGAAGTGCAGTAGTTACATGCATGCAAGCATTAACTAACTAAAATTACATTAATTCAACAAACTATTTGAATTAATCTAATTGGACTTGACTCAGTTAACTGAGCCAACTAATTACAACTCAATATTGCAACTCATCCTTATCTCTTTAACTGATGGATAAATTCCTCAATTAATGGAGAAATTGTTGCATGCCCCCACATAGAATTCATGTTTGATTTTCCTTAACTAATTAACTCAAGATGAATTAATTAATTATTTTACAAATAGCTGCTAAGATCAAATTCGAATTTTACTTCACTATTTTAGTTTAGGGACTGACTAAAATAGGAAGGCATCCCGAAATGCTATTTATAGAATGTTATTTTTAGCACTTCCATTTTTCATTCCTTGTTGCTATGTTCAACACTGGTTGAAATTCTAGTTATAGCAATGCTATTTTTAGCATTTCTTGTTGCTATTTTCAACACATTTTTATGTTTTCTTTGGTGTCGATTGGTTCATCTTTCATTGGGTAATTATGGAAAAGAAAAGAACCATGGCTCCATGGATTTGGTCTTATTTCAAATGAGTTACTCGAGGCTTATCATTTTACATTTACATATTAATGTTATAAAGAACAAGGGCGCTATAGAATTTACATTATGTAGCAACCTTATCTTATATTCAAATTATACATCTTAATGCATTTATAATGTTTTATCTCTCATATCGAATGGATAATGCATATATGTGTTTGGGTCCTGGTATCTCCCTGTCGAGGGGGAGAAATGGTCAACAAATCACAAAGTTCATGACATCCACTGGAAAAATTTTGCTTACAAATAAGGACTACACTTATCATGTCAAAGGTATGTCTATCACTTACCTAAAACCGAAATGGTAGAACCTAGTATTGTACTTGCATCATTATATCAATTGTGAGGGACGTTGCAATTAAGTCATCATCTATCATATAAGGCCAATGACAGTGTTTTTAGGCATAAGCTCAATTTTCCTATCTATTCACATATGAGTCTAATTAAAATGTCTTGTACCTACCAATTGCAATCAAACATTTCTAAGTGGTTTCTCTTCCATGATAGTTTTATTTGCATCCTAGTTAAACTTCAGTTGGTTAAGTTGTGAGATAATTAGGATTCTTTTTTAATTCAGAATTATTTTGATAAAACCCTATTTCCTGGAGAACTCGAACCACCTGCTTCCTTTGAACCTAATTCCCATGTGCATGACTCTTCTTGGTCACCTATTCATTGTTTGATGCATACTAATTTTGAAGAATCTTGTCACGAGGCTAATCCTTGTGTCACAAAAGATGATAGGGATGCAAATCTTGAACCTATATATGCTTGGCTAACCAAAAAGTATGACCAAGAGCGATTATGTTGGTCAGGATGAGACAAAGTAGGAATTTAGAAATAAGGGTAAAATGAAACCTCCAAAAATTAACCCTCAACTTGAGACTTTGACTCTTGATCCTACATGTCAAGAAACAAAAAATCAGTCTAAGAAATATTTCAAGTCTCATATCAGGGATAAACTAAGAGGAAGGAAGATTTCTAGGTTAAGGTAGAATAGATGAATGACTTCTCCTGCTGAAGAGATGTGTGTTGATCTTGAGGCTAATACAAAACCTGAGCCTAAGAATATTAGCCCAAATACTCAAGAAATATAAGTGTTTATGATAATAAAAATAACACACCAGAAGTAAATACACTATAAAGAAAATATATTCTAACATAGGTTATAATGAAGGTTTTTTTTGTTATGAAATTGGCAAAAATTTTCCAAAAAACATCCACTAGAACATTTGTTTGAGGTAGCAGATGTTTTAGTGGAAATTATAATGGAACCTCATCAAAACTAACTAATCTAGGCAGCCAGTGGTTTTAGCAGATGTTTTTTTAATAGTGCGATTCATGGAAAAATATCACTGGTGCGCTAGATATATAAAGCACACTCATTGAATACATAACTAAAAGCACGAAGGTGATGAATGCAAAGAACATTGGTGCTTGAAATGTATACTATCCTGGTGCGTATATATTAAAAAATGCTTCAACATGTTTTCAGGAATGACACCGGTGTATGCAAAAAAATATTGCGGACTTGGTGCTTTTATTTAAACTCGCAGTGCCGATGTGTATGATTTGTATAAAAGCACTGGTGTGCTACTGATATAAAATAGTTGGTGTTGTTAATTTGAATAATGAATCAGGGTTGGAAATAATATTTTGTAGCACCGAGACGTTAGTTCTACGAAATCGCTAGTACTTTAAGAATTACAATGCACTAGGGCATTACTTGCAAACAATACCAGTACTTGAAGAATTAAACACCTAGTGCTATCATTTTAAGAAAAGGCACAAGTCATGCAAAAAAGATTTCACAACAGTTCTTTTATATAACATAATGCACCAGGGCATGTTTATGTTATGGATGCATCGAGTTTTTGTACGATATTTTCTCTTTCTTGGAAACATTGATCTATGACAGTGCAATTATTGTGATTTTTTAAATCCATTATTCATTGAAAAATTGACATATATATTATAAAAATATTCATATAAATTAAAATTTGATTGGTGCATTTGCATATGATGTTTGGATTAATTTTTTCTATCATCATATTTCACATCTCCTCATTATAATATTTAATTATTCGTATATTTAATAAGTGGTGTAACATTTCATAACGACATTGGATAACACAACAGAATAAATTAAAATGTATTTTATAATATATCAATAAGAGGTTGTTTTTCATACGGAATGGGATTGTTATTAGTAACCCCTTGTCTTTCCATTGGGACACTGTGTCCATTACATTAAACATAATGTCTAATTTTCAAAGACAATTATTTCAAAAAATACAACAGTTTGCATTGATATCCAAATAGATCAGGAACTGTCGTCAGTTCTTGAGCTACTTCCATGAAAGGTTATTTGAACAATTTTTTTTTTTTCATTTAATCAATTGCTTTCATCTTCGTGAACTTGTTCCATTTACAAGCATAAAAATAAAGTGTAATGGGTGCCTCTCCATAGGTGAGAATATTGAAAATTGAAATAAATAATATACATTAATGTAAATCGAATAGCACCGTAGCATAGCAAGAAGCGACTCATGAATTGTACACATGGTTTCAAAACCAAGTCTCATGCCTTGTTGCAACAACTGAATTTGTTAACATAGTTCCATTCTTTGTTTCGAGCAAGTTTTATACCCCATTATAAATCATAGATTCAATATATTAAAGGATTTTTTTGTTCTATTAATTATAACATCAGATAAGTAAAACAACATAGATACTTACAAATTCCATAATCAATTTTTGATATGCCGACATATACTCACCACCTGTATTTAACCCAATGTCAATCAATTCTTCTGATGGCTCTTCTTTGTATGCTATCCCTATTTGAAGACATTCAAGGATCATTGATGTAGAAAAACTTAAAATATACAAAAATGAAATCTTGGGTTGTTATAAGGAAATATTAACAATTACTCATAAACTTTGATATCAACCCTTTTCTTCCTTGTTGTCCCGTTTTATGTGCTGAATGAGTTCCATTTTTTTTCTTTTTTGCAAGAAAATACTTGAAAAATAATATTTAATGCTAAATTATTTGTTTATATGTACAAATTCAATCATGATTACATACATTTGAAGCACGTTGTTATTGAAACGGCTCCTCCTGTGATTAAATTATGTCCATTTCTTTGACAATCTCCTTGTACGCTTTTTCAGACATTCCTACTAGCATGTTTCACATATCAACTTGTCGATCCTTTGGGATTTTTATAATCTTCCTGAAAAAAGTAATAAACTATTTTTATATTGATATATGAAAACTAAATATAACAAAAATAATATTAATAAATGAATGGTTTGTAGTAATATATACATATAATTCTAGAAATTCATTTTAATTAGGAATATTACCTTTTGAATGATTCTTTTTTGTTGTTATGTGTTTTTTCTATTACAAGTTTGACATGTCTCATTGATCATTGCTCTGGGAATGCTTCCAGTAGTTTAGATATAATTTGGTTCTTGGCATCATTATATTGATGTTTGTATTGTAAATGGAAAGTATGTCTATACGTTCATTCCACTATATCCCTCATAGTTTTGTAAAAATAATTCCCCCTTTCATTAACCTTCAACACCACTCCAGATGAGCTAAGGACCAGTTCATTGTCATTTACATGTTTTATAATTTTTCTTTTCTTAGAACAACATTGATATTTTCCTTCATTGTTGCTCACTGTAGAACATTAAACATGTATGAATTAATATATTGTTTGAAAAAAATTATATAATATTCTTAAGTATATTATTAATTAACATAAAAAATAATTTTATTCTCTTCTGCACTTGGATTAGAAATAATCTTATCAACCTTCTTCATTTTGTGGCTTTGCATGACACACACTAACCAATACATATTAGTTAAGCTTACATATAGTTAAAACATATTAATTTTGTAAAGAATTTACAAAAAAATTGCCTTTTCTGCTTTTTTGGATGTGCTATTATTGTGTCGATCAATATTTTTGTTACTTAACAACTTCTGAGACATTTTTTTTATCAATATACAACCTATACCATTCAATACATAAGCCATTAAATATATTTATACATAAATCAAATAATTTTCAGCCAAAAGGAGCTTTGGTAACCGGTGCATTTATTTGAATAAACGGCCCATTGTGTTTGATCTACTAAACACACCAAGTGTTTAATTGTGCAACACCGATAGTGGAAATACTTTTTTTAAATAATTTTAAATCATGACAATGCAATTTGTAATGATAAAAACATCAGAATGACTTAACGATGCTATTTGGTAAAGGTGCATCGGTGCGTTATATTACACCAGGAGCACCAATAAATAGACTAGATAAGGAAGACATGATTTGGTGTGATATGTAACAATAGAACGACCACCAACACCGATGTGTTATATTACATAGAGCCCACCACAAAACATATGTCATTTAAAAAATAATGGAAGGGGCCAATAGAGTTTGGATCTAATTCAATAAGTGATATCCCTACTTTACATGTCAAACACCCTATATATAATAAGTGGACAAACCCATTAAATCTAAAATACCTAAAATGAAAAATTTTAATTGTGAAGGCGTAGAGGGAGTTAAACCCTAAGGTGAAATTTTGCGGTCACATAAGCAAGAAGAAGCAAGGGTTTAAGGTAAGTACTGAAATTTTTTTGTTTTTGTTTTCTTAATTTTAACTAAATCTAAATAAGAACAAAGATTGTACAAAGATTTAATAGTAAAATCAATAGTAAATTTTTTATAATGCAGGTTTTTTTATTTTTTCCCCTAAATTTTCAATAAATCTAATAGAAATTGTGAAAAAATTTAACAGTAAATTTATATTTTTTGCTATGCATGGTTTTGAGTGAACCATCATACCTTTCAATTTCTGATCTTTCTGTGGTTCCAAAATATTCTATTGCTCCACAGTGTTCCCAGTATGTCTCTCTTGAAAATGATCTCTCTTTTAATTAAACCCTAGCAGAAATTGTAAAAAAAAAAATTATTAGTAAAATCAATAATAAAATTTAAATTTTTTACTATGCAGGGTTTTGAGTGAATCACCATACCTTTCGGCTTGAAATCTTTTGAATAGTTTTACTGCTCCAAAGCATTATGGACTTGCATAGTTGTCCTAGTATGTCTCTCTTGCAAATCACTCCCTTGAAATTTTGGGAAAAATAATGAAATAGTGAATAACTTTTTACTATTTAAAAGACTTTATGAAATTAGATTTTGAAAAATCAATTGCCACTCATCTTTCTATTAAAAAAAAATCACCTTTTTTTTCACTTAATCCTAACATTAGTGTGTTCAATAGTAAATAGCACTGGTGAATTTACAAGTAAAGTGCACTAAAATTGCCGGGGTGCCAAATTTTTTCAACACATCGACATGATATTATTATTATTATTTCGAAATCCCAAAATGGTGCGTAAACATTTTAATGCAATGGTGCAGTTTGTATTTAAATGCATCAGTGTTGCAGTTGTTATAAGAGCACCAACCTGGTAGAATTGGTTTTTATTTTCAAAATCCCAGAAACAGGAGCAGTTGGTGTTGTTTTATTTAAACGCATCGATATTGTTTTTTACTAGAGCATCGATATGATCAAATATTTTTTATTTTCGAAATGCCGAAAACTAGTGTAGGTATTATTTAAATGCCCAAGTACGGTTATGATTTAAACACATCTGTGTGATTCGTTCTAATAAAAACACCAGTAGGGTTTAAAAGTTATCTGAAATTTTATTTTCAAATAAAATGACATATTCATCTCAAATTATCCTTTAGGACACATCCACATGAATTACAGTAGTTCATAGTATACATTTTCTGTTTAAAGTCACCTTATTCTTGAAAAATGGTTTGAAACCTAAATTTAAATTCATACTGTGGTTATATGGTTCTCAAAATTAATTTTAGATATGCACACGAAATTTTATTTTTGATTTTTCTCAAATGCAGGGAGAAAATATCATAATATCAAATGGCCAATTCTTCAAATTCCATCTCATTCCATCTGTTAATCAAATTCCTTCATGGCGTTCTCCCTTTCCATCTCCAGCAAGTTCAAATTTTATTTATATTTCAATTATATAATTGATTTTTTTAATCCATCTCTATTTGAATACAAATGTATCAAAATTTGCAGGATCCTGATTCTAAATCGAGTTCAGAAGTAGGAAATATTCCTCCATCTCAGATGTCAGAAGCTCTTATAAGGAGCAACATGTCGCAAGTCGTTGGTAGATGAAAATGGACAACCACTTCACCCTGTCAATTAGAACATGGCATCTTCCAACCGCAATCCTAGATCAAAGATGATAATAATTGTTTGGTATAATGTAATTTCAACAAACCAATTGCATTGACAGGATTACTAATGTCATTGATGTACTAACGTTTAATATTTTTTGAAAGTAAGATTTTAGTGATGATAAGTGACCCACCTATCATCTTTTTATGCACCCCATTACAACGTCAAATCAAGAGAAGGTTGCATTAAGAGAAATACTCGGAGAGGAAGTATGAAAAGAATGGTTGAATCAACCACCTATTCAATTTCCACTACGTCTAGGTTCACCAATTAGGAATGACTACAACAATAGTAGTGCTTCATTACAAGTTGGCAATGGAGGTAATCAAATAAAAGTTGGTATGGATGATTACTTAGGGGATACAACTACCATGGAGGAAATGTTGTTAGATGCATTCCATAACGATGAGCTAGGGGAATGTTATCACCAAAAACTTGATCATCTAGCATAATTTACTAGATGGATCGAAGTACACCATGTAAAGCCAATTTTATCATTCACTATGAGAAATTACTTAATAAACCACCTTTGTTAAGTAATTTGTAATTAAACCTGTGAAGAATATTTAAATAAATCACTATTTATTTGATTTTCTTCTAGGAATAATTAATTAAACCATTGTTCAATTATTATTCCTTGTCATATTTGACCCAATTATGAAAAATAAATAGATAAATCATTAATTATCTTATTTTTCTCTAAGAATAATTAAATAATCACTAATTAATTATTATTTTTTGTCAAATTTGACTAAATCCCTTAGGAATAATTAAATAAATCATTATTTATTTATTATTCCTTAAACAATTTCTTGAGATGATAAATAAATCCTTTATTTATTTATTATTTCTAAATAAAAGTTTAAATACTTTTTCCCTCCTAACCAAATATAATAAATTATTCCAAGTGGTTATTCCAATAATGGAGTTAATAATATTTTAATATAATTGCTCATTATTCGAGGATAACTCAATATTTTGTTATAAATAGAAGGGTTTTCAATTCATTGTTCACTTTGATTATTTTCATTGTCGCACTCACTGTTGTAACTCTGATTATTTTCATTGTCGCACACCATATTTTTGTTATATTTACACATTATAAAGGAGAGAGACTCTACAAAAGCTGAAGACGTTTGAGGATAGCCAGGAACCCATCCCATAGAGGGGGACTGGTAACATCTATTTGTTCCCTTCACATGTGTTATAATAAAACTATTCTAAGTTGTATATCTAGTTTCCATTGGATTGTTGTTTAACTATGATTGTGGCATAGATCAGAATTTTGGCAGACTTTATTTCTATTAGTTACTACAGATCTACAATTTTTAGAATCCATTTATATTGTTGAGATTATTTTTCATCCACAATCTTATGTGGGTTCTTTTCGTACATCTTTGAGAAGAAAACACTACAACAAAATTGGTGACTTCACTGGTTTTATACTTCAGATCCAGAAACCTGGGTGACCTTCAGTTTTCGGCTTAGGGTTTCTTATTCTTTTAGTCCCTTAATGTTGTTTTCTAGATTTTTAACCCTAGATCTATTAAATTTCTGAATTCTACAAATTTTCTGGCCTTTTCCACAAGTCGTAGGAACCAGCCGCAACATAGACAGTAGTTTTTTCCGAGATTTTCCGACCAAGAATCAAGAAGAAGAAATCACAATTTTTAGCCCAAAAAGTGTGATATGGAGTCCATAGCACACCTTTTAGCCCAAAAAGTGTGATCCCACGTGAAAACAGGTCATTACCTACAATTTTAGGGTTTTCGAGTTTTTATTAGATTTGTTTCTAGGTTTTATCGAGAGCTGTCTGTTGGGTTGTTTGACCTCTGTCTCATCCTGCTTAGGCCTTGATCTACTTTGATTTACTCGTTGAAGTGTAATTTAGCCCCCTAGGGCTTCTAGTACACTTCCACCTTTATAGGAGGAGTTTGGCTGAGTGAGTAGTCTGAGTTTCTGCAACACTTTCAGCGATATTTTCTAGATATGTACCCTTCTGTCTCAAATCTATAAAGATAGGTTGTTACCATCCATAGTTTCATATTAAACCTTCTTTCGTCATTGGCCTTAGGGTCCCATTGGTTGCCCTAGATTTTTCACCCATCTCCCCATTTTTTTGCAGCGATATTCCTCTCTATTTTTTTTTTATTGTTGCACCACTTTCCAGTAGCCTAGTGTCATTTGATCCCATTCACACAGACAATTAGATCTCTTGACCTTTTCAATGTATTTTTCAGTTGATTTTGCCACCAACCACCACAGTTTTTGCAAACCCAGTTTGGGTGGGGTTTAGTTAATTGTTTTACTGTTCATTTTCTGTCGTTAATTTCAGTTTATTTTCATCAAACTTTTTTCTTTTTTACAAACACGATCTGGGCTTAATCAATAAATACACTTGCACACACAATCACACCTTAAGCGAAGGGCACTTGGTTTACACTCCAAATCCAAGACTTAACATAATAAATGTATCTTCCCTCATTGAGACAAAGGCATATTGTTGATCTCCCTTCACCATTTTCGTGTCATGTGTGTCTTACCACCATTGTGCCACCAAGGCATTTTTCACGGAGACTATTAGGCCTTCACACCGAGTTTCCGCTTGGGCATATTACCCCTCCCCGTCGGGTTCGAGTTCATAGCCCTCCGTGTCCCCATACTAACACTTCACCTTGTTCATCTGATTCTGATCCTCCTTCATAACATATCGTCACCATGTTTGGACCCACAACTAGTACAAGAACCCAACTTGGTTGGCCTCTAGTTCTATCCTGGTAGTCACATCAAGTGGAACAATATAAGGATCCGTTTCGGCAGCCCCCATGCTCCCTTTTATGGCTGGGTTAAGTCTACCAAATTTTAGTCAATTGATAAATGACCCCATACACCACGATGCTTGTTGGCCTATTATGCCGACTAAGCTTCCCTCAGACATCCCAAAGTTTTAGGGTAATGCTGGAGAGGATCCGACCAACCATGTCTGCTCCTTCCACCTGTGGTGTTCGTGCAACTCCATTACCGATGACTCCATTCATCTTCGGCTCTTTCAACGTACACTCACTGTAAACGCTGCAAAATGGTATGTAGAACATCCCACCACATCTCATTCCATTGTCGCGACGCTTTCTAAAGCATTCCTCTCATATTTCCAGCTAACTCTCCAGTATGATACTAGTATGGAGCTATTGACCTCATTCTGTTAGTCCTCCACCACTCACCTTTCCGACCATTTTTAGGAGTGGCATAGAAGGAGGGGCACATGTCGTGCCCCTCCCTTCGAAGACCGTGTCTATCTAGATTGGTTTCTTAGGATCCTTTTATCACCCATTGGAAAATATGTTGAGTCCCATTTTCCTCAGACAGAGGAAGAATCTCTCCAAACCACTTTAATATATGACATGATTTATGCGTAATCTTCTTATGTTTATACCTTCATTCTAGGCCTTCCCCCATCCTAGAAGTGCTAATGCGCTAGGGGCATCTCACGCCACTAACAGTATCGTTGGAACCCTTTCACATCCTTCGCCATATACTCAAGAAAGTTATGGCTATCCGCAAGGGGCACTAGTTCCTCCAACACTTGTGCCCCTCCTACTAGCAACATGTTTTCAGGGCCCCATCCTGTCTACCAAATGGTTGCTCCTCCTTATGCACAACCAAGTGCTCTAGCTGCCTAAGGGTTAATGTCGCAGTCTCCCATGCATCCTCAGCCCCAACAGCCACCACCCCCTCAGGGTCAAGTGTTTGTGCAGCAGAGTGCGAACAATCCCCAAAAATTAAAAAAAAATAATAAGGGGAAGGGTAACAAGGGTAACCGAGGTAATCAAGATAATCAACCTAGTGAACCCCAAGGGAACCAACCTAACCCTAACAACTAGCAACATGTCAATCAACCCAAGCAGAACAAGGCTATTCATAGAGACAAGCCTTGTGCATGTTGTGGTGTACATGGCCATTATACACATGAGTGCCCTCTCTTACCCTAGATGTGCCAAATGTGGGAAGCTCAAGTCACTTCTAAAGGTCAACAATCACCTCAGAATCCTACACCATCTCAACCGATAGTGCTTACAAATCCTTTCCCTTAGAAAATATTTGTTGTTGGTCAACCTCAGTGAGGTCAAGCAGCCCATCCGCCCCCCAACCTTTTGGTCCCAGTGACTATCAGATCCTTATGATGAATTAGGATGAGGTTAATCCCTCCAATATCGACCTACAAACTCGATCGCATCAAAATGACAAGCCATTGA
Source organism: Pinus tabuliformis (assembly GCA_031772625.1). NCBI lineage: Eukaryota > Viridiplantae > Streptophyta > Pinopsida > Pinales > Pinaceae > Pinus > Pinus tabuliformis. Next base: position 247,574,148 of record CM062811.1, read on the forward strand.
CTTTGTCTGCCACTGAGTCCAAAACCAAAGCATCTGATGAGCGTCCTACAAAACCAAATGGTTTGTTACAGATCCCTCAGCCTAAATTTGAGGCCATTTTTAATATCACCAAGGGACCATTACGCTGTAATTCAACTTCTAACCGAGATGCCCATACATACAGTATAGTAGATGACTTAGCGCAATCACCTCCTACCATGTCAATTCTAGAAGTAATCCAGTTATGCCTATATCAAAATAAATCTCTACTAACCGCTTTTGGCGTAGTAGATCCTTCTGGCAATCGTTTGATCGTCTTCCTTGTTGACACTTGAGAACATCCCCCGTTGCCTTCATATTTTTCTTTCCGGATACCAGTTCGAGTCTGTAATGCCATCATCTCCTGATGCATTATTGACGAAGGTGAATCCACCTGTGTGATGTCCATTGCCGTATGGAAATAACTCAAGTCACGTGAGTTGTCCCCCTCCACCATCACTTTGCGTACTTGGGATAGATACTCCTCCTAGCCTCTTGGCATGTACCGCAACTGTCCAGTGACCCTTGCGGGCAAGATTGTCCATGTTGACATTGATGTTATTGATGCCCCTTTGGATTATAACATTATCTTAGGTCGTAGTTATACATATTCCATTTTAGCCACCATATCTGCAGTTTTCCACAAGATGTGCTTCCCCCATGAAGGGAAGATCATTACCATCAATCAGTTGACTTACTACAAGTCCGAATTTGTGACCTCCCCTGAGTCCATTATCTAGTCAATGTCAGATAAGCAGTCCTCACCTCTTCTCACCAATATCTCACCCGGGGTCTACAAATATTCCTCATTGTTGGGTTCTTTCCCTGGTCCTCCCCCTCTCATCTCAGGGCCTAACTCTATGAGTGTTTGCATGTTACAAGCGTCACAGGCTGATCTCAAGTAGTCTAGTACATCTGATTAACATCCAGCTCCTGAGCACCCTATTGTTGTCATTCTAGCTAAGCCCTCTGGATCCACTCCCCCAGGACCTCCTTCGTTTGTCAGTGCCTCTCCTATGTGTCCACCAGGAACTATTCCTTCAAGTCTCAACCATCTACGAGATATTATGTCAGGGCCTTACCCTGCAAGCCAAATACCTTTCTAATTCCCCCCCTCTAAGAGTATTTTCTGTCCCTGTCATGGCTTCACTGGTCCTTCATAACACGACTTTGGAGATTCCATTATGGTACATTGATCCCCCTTCAAGCATTCTGCCTATTCAGCTATGACCTTATCATGCTTTGACCTCGGTTCAACCGGTCCCGCAGTACCTGCCATTGCTTCAATTCCATCAAAACCCCAACAGGGACCTACTCTTACTGCATAGGCATCCAAATAGGGGAGAAACTCTAAGAGGAAAGAACCGAAAGACAAGGCCCCCCAAGCTCCCTCAGCCCCTAAGGCCCCAAAGCTGTCACCTCCATGTGCTTTGTGTAAAGTTGTTAGGTACACCACCAATAATTGTCCCGAGCTTCCTCATCTCAAAACTTTAGTTCATGAAATGTTCCCCTAAGTCAAATATCCCTGAAGTCCATGTTAACTTGCCGGGTCCACCAAGAAACTCAAAATGTTGCACACAAAGCACCCTTGTGCCCTGTGTGATCATCATGGTCACTATTCCCATTGGTTCCCTCGTGTTGATGAATTTCGTGATTGCCTTGAAGCTCTTCACGAATACGAGGCCACTCATAGTGGAACCGTACTCCTCTACCTGTGGATTTTGGTACCCCTAGTCAACCAAAACATACGGAATTGGGTCCCACCATTGTGATCCCTCCCCCCGATGTCAAGATGATGAACACCACAGGCCATATCCTTTACCTATCATCATCCTTGAGTTCCTCACAGGCAAACCCTTTTGAGGTTTCTGTCCACGCTTCTATCAAACCTCTTTCGATAGAACCCCAGGTCTCAACATCTATAGATCCTCCATCCACTAGCTCACCATCTACCATTCCAGATGATGCATATGTGAGCCTTATTTCTCAGGTTGATGCACCAGGTAACGCTGCCACGTCATGTATTTAGTCTTCCTCCCATCCTCCCATCTTCCATTTTGATGGGGACATCATGGAAGCTATGTCTACCCATGATTACCCTTACACTTAGGCAAGGGGGCATATTTTTGGAGGATTTTGAAGGTCATTTCCTTCCTAATTCTCCTAGTGCACTCTACCTCAAGAAATGTCGCTCATAGCACATCCCTTTGTTTTTTGTGTCTTTATTTCTGCCATGAGGTTAGGTAGAATATTTCGTCATCTCATCCGTTTTATTTTGCACCTTTCAGATGGATCCACCATCCACACCGTATATCGGTCATGCCGATGGTGCAAGTCGCTTCTCCTAGAATCTGGGCTCGGTAACGTGGGCCATTTTTACCCCCTTGCATATGTTAGTCCTTTCGAATGGCGTGTGAATTGGATCTTCCACCAATAACCAGGCTGAATATGATGTAGTGACAGGTTTTTTAGTCGATTCCCTTTCTCATCACATCTGTCATCTTCATGTTCATTTAGATTCCTTGCTACTTGTCATGCAGTTGAATGGTGTGTATCATGTGCATAACCAAATCCTATTTAGAAAATATCTACGATTTAAGTTGTTAGTACGTGAATTTGAAACCATTACTTTTAGTCATTTTCCTAGAGCCCAAAATAACTATTTAGATACCATTGAAAACAACATTCTATATTTGCATTTATCACATGTATACCACATAAGACAACCATAAAAAGAATACATGGAAAACCATCATCGTCATATAAAAAGGCATAATCATATTATGTATCATATAAAGTATTTGGAGTTCATTGCTCTAAATACATCTAGTACACCCATAGCATTATGGGGGGCACATAGGCCCCTACATGTCCTTATCATCCTTTGGAGGATATCATGCCAAGTTGGGCCAAGATGCTTGAATCCCTTTTTCGAGCACTCAAAACACAATGGCACTCCAAAAACTCCTCCTGCTAGGGGGAATCATTCCCACCTTTGCATACCAAATTAGTACCCTCCATCACATATGTTTGCGGGTAGTATCCCATGCTTGGGGGCATGATGGTTTTCCCTTGGCCATCTTCTCAATTCATTAACATAAGTCTCGGACTAGATCCCACTGGATCTAGGTATGGTCGAGTATGCTCCCATTCCTTGGATAGTTTGTCCTACTGGCCTCTTCGGCGAGCCATATGCACATTGCATATTGTAGAAGTTTGATAACATATCTTCAAATATTCTACTCTATACCACCTAGTACCCATGTTTGACTTAGTGGGTGAGTATGATTCTAGACCGCCTCTAATAATTCATTCTCATTTTCCTCTTCCCTTAATTCTTCACCAAGAACCATCATTTCAAGAAGCATTAAGGCCATCTTTAGACAAGTAAGGCCACTTCCCTGAAAGTATACGATCCTGATTCCAATGGTTTGTTTGTCCGCTATGCTCTCCACAAAATTTAGGGCCTTCTCCTCTAAAATTGGAGGGAAAACACCATTTTATAGGAAAACCCACAATTGTTCTGTCGCCCCTTGCGACCAAACCATAGCTCAGTTTGATGAACTGTCAGCACCATCGGAATGCTCCCATCAAGTACTATACTGGGTCTTCCTCAATTTTTGATGATTTGACACTTCACCATTAAGTCATTTTTCCAAGAAGGGTCACTTCATCGCCTCTCAAAATTGAATTTCTTCATAAAGAGTCACTTGTATTTTGAGGGCCATATCATCTTAATACTTTATCTATCACGTTTCAATTTTCTTCATGAGTAACTATATTTTACTCATGTTTTCATGGTCCCCACTGGGCCTATTCTGTGTGGCAACATCATTGAGCCACCCTTATTCAGAGCATCCGCGATGAGTCACCCTTGCATCCACGAAGTCTATTTCATGTCCCACTCTATCATGTCACAATATTCCATCCATATTTTCATACCATTCATCCTGTGTTTCCCTTTTTTTCCTCCAGTCATACTATCCCCATTCCCTCCGGAGTTGAGTCAGTCGCTGCCAGGTCAACCATGCACTTTATGCTTTGACAAGGGAAGTTGTTTGTTTGTCCCTCAGTACCACTTTTCCCATATACCTGGTGTCAGTCCATCAATCACATTAATATTTTCCCTTGTGCCTTAGTTGAGGATCCTCATTGCCTCACCTATCGCAGGCCATATTCTATCAACTTTGGCTCATTTATTCTAGAAGAACAACCTAGAGTGCAGTGTATCTTGTTTCCATCTTCCATTCTTATTTGATGCCTCGAATCATGAAGAGAGTCTCATTATTTCCCTTTGACTTGGTTGTTTCATGTTCGTGATTCATACACTTGATGGTCCAGTGATGCAGCAAATTGTAACAGTGATTCCCGAGTGTGTGTGAGATGTTTCAAACCTCATGAGGGGGTGGCCCTTCAGGTAGCCTCCCACATGCCCAGATACATTCCTATTATGCTACAACCTTAGATGCAGTTCTGCAAATTTGATGGGTTCGGTTCCTACCGATCATAGTGTTCATATCATGCACATCTTCTTCAAATAATCCATTCATTTTTGCAGATCCCTTCCCCGTTCAATAGGGATTCTTTGGTTGTTTTACCCTCCCTCTCACCCATTTTTTAGGGAAGGGCCTTTATATCTCATGTAGTCAGATATTATTGTATTCAGTCCTAGCTCATGTTTTCTCTAGGTGAATTAATAAACCACCTTTGTTAAGTAATTTGTAATTAAACTCATGAAGAATAATTAAATAAATCATTATTTATTTGATTTTCTTCTAGGAATAATTAATTAAACCATTGTTCAATTATTATTCCTTGTCATATTTCACCCAATTATGAAAAATAAATAGATAAATAATTAATTATCTTATTTTTCTCTAAGAATAATTAATTAATCACTAATTAATTATTATTCTTTTTCAAATTTGACTAAATCCCCTAGGAATAATTAAATAAATCATTATTTGTTTATTATTCCTTAACCAATTCCTTAAGATGATAAATAGATCTTTTATTTATTTATTATTTCTAAATAAACGTTTAAATATTTTTTCCATCCTAACCATCTATAATAAAATATTCCAAGTGGTTATTCCAATAATGGGGTTAAAAATATTTTATTATTGCTCATTATTCGAGGATAACTCAATATTTTGTTATAAATAGAAGGGTTTTCCATTAATTATTCACTTTTGATTATTTTCATTATTGCACTCACTATTGTAACTCTGATTATTTTCATTGTCGCACACGATATTTTTGCTGGATTTACACATTATAGAGGAGAGAGACTCTACACAAGTTGAAGATGTTTGAAGATAGCCAAGAGCCCATCCCATAGAGGGGGACTAGTAACATCTATTTTTTCCCTTCACATGTGTTATAATAAAACTATTCTTTGTATATCTGGTTTCCATTGGATGATTGGAGTTATTACTATTTCTTTTTGTTTTTTAACTATGATTGTGGCATAGATAAAAATTTTGGCAGGTTTTGTTTTCATCAGTTGTTGCAGATCTATAATGTCTACCAACCATTTATATTGTTGATATTGTTTGTCATCCACAATCTTAAGTGGGTTCTTTTCGTACATCTTTGAGAAGAAAACACTACAACAGGGATGATGCTCATATCACTAATACCTTATTTGAAAGATTGAAATTTGCTTCCACCACCTCTTTCTTTGGAACTAGAGGCAAGTCAAAGTGCACTCAGCTGGGGACAATGATGTTGTTTTACAACTTAAAAAGAAAAATTTGGCGTGTTGAATGCATGTTTCTCATCAATATTGAGGTAATTCACCTGCATGATCGATCAAGTCCCTTATATTTTGAGAAATCTTCTCACATAATTAACATTAAAAATGGTCAATTTTACGAATATTAATATTGACATTGTACAATTATATTCCACACCAACTGTAAGTTATTCAAATATAAGGTTCTTTCAAGTGATAATATCTTGTCTCATAGCTGTGAAGAGGCAAAGTGATTTTTTAAAATATTGGGTGTTGAGTACATATCATATCATGCAAGTCTGAATGATTGTATTCTATATAGAGAAGAATATGTAGATAAAGAGATATGTCTAAAATTTGGGCATGATAGGTACCATAAATAAAAAAATTGGGTAAATCACATGGTCCTCCTCATAATATATTGAGGCACATGCCTATAATCCCAATAATTCAAAGGCTCTTTCATTGCAAAGAATGACCTATGTTGCAGGGATGACATGCCTCACAAAAACGTGAGTTCGGAGTTATGCGAATCCCAACAAATTTAATAGCCATGAAGCATATATAGGATACATGACCTAAAAAATTCAAGGATGAAGTATGAATTCTACAACTCAGCATAACCATGGATTCCCTCTAAAACACCAACTATTCTATTTGGCCTGTAGTGGTGATCAATAACAATACCCCCCATGGTTGTCTGTGAAGAATGAACATATTATGTTGGCTGTCATAGCCCATGGTAGAATACAAGTGAAGGATATTGGTAGATGAATTAAAGGAATTATGGGAAGGGATACATGTGTACAATGTATCAAGACCCATCACAACAGAGAGGAGTTTTTTGTTGTATGGCATATGTGCTTACACCATACATGATTATCCAGGATTAAGAGTTTGCTTTAGTAAATTACATTTTTATTTATTTTTTTATATACGTAACAATATTATTCTGCATATAAATTTAATTCATTGCAATTGTTCTTATCTTCATGGTTGCTAACATACCCTGTATACAACAATTTCATAGGCCTTGTAATAAAAGGGTATCATGGATGTACATGTTGTGGACCTTCTTTGAAGGCCCTAGTTTATTCCTCCCAAAATAACACCTTTACATAAGAGCAACATCTGCTTTCAATGGTAAACTAGAGAGAACCCAAAGGCCTGCAATAATGACACCAGCTAAATGGCTTAGAGCATATGAGAGAGATAAGGAGAATGAGTTTGCAGAAATGTTTGATTCAAATGGGGAGCCTATGTTCAATGATCCAAAATTTTTGACACCTATTTTGAGAAATTTCCCATTGGGATGAAAAGGAAATTTATCTTTTATGAGCTCCCATTTTGGAAGCATGTTAAGATTGCCCACTTACTAGATCCCATGCATATATTTAAAAATGTTTCATATTATTTATGGAAGAGCATATCATTGAAATAAAATGACACATTGGTTGTTAGGAGAGATATTATGTATTAAAAAACTAAAAAGAAACATTGGCCAAGACAAAAACTAGAGGAGAGGTTGGTTTGTCTTGGTCTTTCAAAAAAAGTGATGCCCCATGGATTTTAAAGAAAGATGATATTTCTTTGGCAAAGGAAGTTATAATGAGTGTGAGGGTGCCTTCTTTATATGGGTCTTCACTATGGTGTTTCTTCACTATGGAAAACCATTTGTCAGGGTTCAAATAAAATGACCATTTGAACCTTTTAAGTACGTATGTCAAAAACATGTTTTTTTAATTTTTTTAATTTTTATGCAGTGGGATATTTTATAATTAAGTTTTGTATAATGTATTATTTACTGTGTAGTGTCATTATCCTATTCTGGTGCATGGGTGTGTGAACCATGACTTACCCCAAGGCCTACACCATGCCATATCTAAATTATTTTGATTTGTACATTGAATCACATCAACTGAGATTCATATGACTAGCATTCCATGGTGGTTTCAATAGATGAGATTATTTGTATTTTTTAGAAGGAACTGCCTATGAGTTTCATGGACTTGCAGGTTCATATTCTAATTCACCTAGGAGATGAGGTTGAATTAGTTGGGGTGGTTTCTTGTCATTGGATGGTTCTTCATAGAGAGGTACATGAAGAAATTGAAAGGTTTTTTTCGACAAAAGGAAAAAACCTGAGGGGTTTATGGAAGAGGGGTATATATTGTATGGGACTTTCTATTATGCCAATGAGTACATCTAGTAAATCAACAACACACCAGGTGCGGCGATTTGGGACGACGAAAGGGATGAAGACAAAAGATAAGGGGAACTTCTCCAAACAAATGGAAAGAGGCACATGATAAAGAGTAAGTGGCTTATCATTTTTCAAATTTATACACACTAATTATTCACACTAAAATTCATATTAATTAATATTTTGATCTAATGCATACTATTTGTGTTGGTTTGATTTCACTAGCGAATTCAGAAATTGAAGACATAAAAAAATTAATTATTTACAATATAGAAGCGAACACAACCATGGTTTGCATTGTACAAGTAGAAGAGGAGGAAATTGGATAGTGACAGGAAACAATTCAAATGGTTGAAGGGTAGAAGTGTTCCTTAACCTAATCATTTAAAATAAAAATATGCCAATGGCATGCCCTAATAGTTGGGTTGCTAATTAAGTCAGAGAGAAATACAGTTTATCTAGTCGTTACCCACGTGCTGAAGAAAATGCACTAAACATAGGGATTGGGTGAAACAACTCAGTAATAATCTATTTATGTACATTTTTAACTTCACACTGCACCTTTGAATTGTAACATATATATTTTATATTTTTAATTATGTTCAGGTTATTAGACACATGACATTGTGATTTTTTCACTCTTTTATAAGTGCATTTATTCCCATTTGTGTGATTATATGGACATCATTTTCACACAAAGAATGCCTATGATGGATGCATGACACAAGATTGTGGAGTGGAAGTCGAGTTCGACCAATCTAGTCGTGCCAGCCACCGTGATCAAAATGTAGTACAAGGGATGTTAGGTTATGTCAGAAAGATAAAACAGATTATTCAAGTGGACTTCTCTTCATTCCAATGTGTTACTTTTAGTTTAAAGTGGTAGGACTCCTTTGATCAGAATAATGTAAAGGAAGATCGCCATAGTAGGTTGATATCAATAAACTCTAGAAAGATGTGGCATGAAGCTAGGGAGCCTTATGTTTTCCCAAAAAATTACAACCATGTGTTTTTATGCCTAGATGTGTTATATAGAGATTGATGGTGCGTATTAAGACATGACCCTAGATCCAAACATATTTTTGAGAACAATAGTGTTATCATGCCAATTGAGGAAGATAATGAAGGTGATGACAATAGAGGGTGATATGTACTTGTGTTATTTCATCATTTATATTATTGTTGTATGTTTATGTTTTCTTTATTTTACTAATTATATTGTTTTTTATTCATCTTTTTGGAATTTTATATAATTGGTAAGATTCAAAAACGTTTTTACACGTTTTTTGCAGTGGAAACATTTTTACACTTAAAACTAAGTATTTACAATTGTGTACAATATCTATGATAATATGGATTCAAGGTCACAACCTTCTCAAATGGGAAAATGAGAAGAATATAACCAAAATGCGAAAATAGTGAACTTAGAAACAACATTGAAGATTTATTCTAGATTTAGATACTTATTGGTTTATTAATCAGTTCACATGTTTTTTCTTCTTTTTTATTTCAAAATCGATATAAATCATGTAGTGATAACTCTATGAGGACTTTAAAAATGAAAAAATTGTGTGTTAATATGTAAGATTAAATTCTTGCCATGAGAGGTAAAGTCATGTTTACTATATTTAAATTCCAGTTCTTGCAACATTATGTAAACTAAAATGAGATCTTATGCATGCATAAAATGTTGATTACATATTTTTATGGACCATAAGAGAAACAAATGGGCTTACATGGATGCATGAGAGGTTTTAATTTTTTTCTTCATGGATAATGGAACAATTTTGAATTTTCTTTTCAATGGTAGTTATAAATAAAAGTTAAATTAATAAATATTTTATGGTTAAGAATTAAATGATAAATAATGTGATGGTGATTAAGAAGCATTTGTTTGACTTTCTAATAAACTTGGTGATGCATTTTTTCTTTCCTATATATATTATGTAAAATAAATATCTATTTTTATGTATTTATAGGTAAATGAATTAAAATAGACATGTCTTTATAATTGTGAACATGATGTAATATCAGCTAGGAGAAATGTGAAGACATGAATTTTAATGACTATCTTGTGAAGTATGTGGATCAAAATATTGTAATTCTAAGCATGAGTTATCAATTTATAACTATATTTTATTAAGATATCAATCTAAATATACTCATATTATCTCCCTTCTCAAATAACATTGTGATATAAATCTAAAATAACTCACAAAGTGATAGAAACTAGAGAAGGAAAACCATATATGTGTTATATATGACTACTAAAAGGCCTATTACAATGTCCATCATAAAAAAAATTCAATACTGTAAAATAACCTCCCTTATTTTCATTATGCAACATATCTCCATAAATATAAATGCATTTTAAAACATTGTGTAATAAGGATTCAAGGTCAGAATCCTTCTCACATAGAAAAATTAGAAGAATATAACCAAAATGAGAAAATAGTGAATTTGGAAACAACAATGAAGATTTATTCTAGAGATTTAGATACGTATTGGTTTATTAATCAACACATGGGTTTCATTTTGGGAGCAATACCATACTACATGCATTCATATTGAGGGATATATATTGAGGTAAAAATGACATAATATATTGAGCATAAAATAGGACGTAAAGGGTTTTTATATTGGCAGTTATAAAAAATGGAGGTCAAAGTTAATGAAAATTATAAAGGGGTATAAAAAAATTTAATGAAAAAATGGACACCTATAATATCTTTTGAAAGTAGGGGTTTTTAAAATTAGGAAGGTGTATTGGGTTCGTATTGGTAGGGGGTTAAATAATGTGTTTTTTAGAGGTATTTTCAAATATACAGTCAAATTATTGTTGTTTAGTATGCCACTAATACACGTGATATGTTAGAGGTTCATTTAGTGAAGCCACTCTGTTACCCAGTTCACATTTTTTTTTCTTCTTGTTTATTTCAAAAGCAATATAAATCATGTAGTAATAAATCTATGAGGACTTTAACAATGAAAAATTTGTGTATTAATATGTAAGATTAAATTCTTGACATGAGAGGTAAAGTCATGTTTACTGTACTTAAATTCTAGTTCGTACAACATTATGTAAACTAAAAGGAGGTCTTACACATGTTTGAAAATGTTGATTACAACTTTTTATGGACCATAAGAGAAACATATGGGCTTACATGGATGTATGAGAGGTTTTAATTTTTTCTTCATGGATAATGGAACAATTTTTTATTTTTCTTTTCAATGGTAATTATAAATAAAGGTTGAGTTAATAAATATTGTATGGCTAAGAATTAAATGATAAATAATGTGATGGTGATTCAAAGGCATTTGTTTGACTTTCTAATAGGCTTGGTGATGCATCTTTCTTTCCTATTTAGATTATGTAAAATAAATATCTATTTTTATGTATTTATAAGTAAATTATTTAAAGTAGGCATGTCTTTATCATTGTGAACATGATGTAATATTAGCTAGGAGAAATGTGAAAACATGAATTTAAGTGACTATCTCATGATAACTATGCCAAAAAAATAATATTTCTTGTATTGTTCATTAAGAAATAATAAAATATATTATTTGTCAAAAAGTCAGATCTAATATAGTATGGATTTTGTATTATTTAACTCATATTTATTATAAAAAAAAAAAATTAAATCAAAATAGCAAAAGATTTAATCTATTTTAGTGATTGATAAATCTGTGATTAAGATGGATCTATAATGATTTTCTATCTCTCTCTATATATATATATCAACCATAGTGTAATTTTTCATTGTTTAAATTATATTTTTGAATAATCATTATTAATAATATTTTATATTGAAAATTGAATGAGTTACACATTGTCTTATTAAGAAATAACTACAATATTTTACCTTTAATTATGTTTTCCTTGTGAGTATTGAAATATTTTACTAATTAGGTTAGAATGAATATGAATGAACTATCTGAGCAATAGAAAAATATTTATGGTAATTTTACAATTATAATTTCAACCATACTAAACTGTGTAATTTATAGAAAATCTTTGCATTCTTTTTAAGTAAGTCATTTTGCATGTAATTTCATATATAATTTTTTTTATAAAAGCTCACCAATACATAATCTATAATAAATATTATTTCATAAAAATAAAAATCATGATGATAACCATCAAACAAACATAAATACCATATAAGATACATATTCAAATTCACTAACATAATCTAATTATATACACCTCTAGCACATATAAATGTCATTAGCTAGAACACAAATCTAATAATCTAAGAGGGAATCATCATCATGATCACATCTAACAAAACACAAGCATTACAGTCTAACATCATCACCACACACATCCTCAAATTAATATACATCTCATGTCAAATAAATGCTATCATATACACATCTATCTGCAAGCACATTAAATGAACATATCTAACATGACCTAACAATATACACATCAACACCAACATATAAATTAAGTACATAAACATGAAGAAAAAAATGCACCAGATATATATATATATATATATATATATATATATATATATATATATATATAAACAAGTCAAATAAATGTTATCGAATCTCTGATACAATAGATGTAGTAATGGCAGCCTGGTTTGTAGCCTGGTCTGAGGCAACCTGGTCTATAACCTAGTATGTGGAAGCCTAATCTATAGCCTAGTCACGTATTGCCTCAACAATCGAACTATCAAGTGGAGGAGAAGGTACTGGCTGGTCTGTTTTATCAGGAGAAACATGAGGCACCACCGCGAGTACTGGGTGATCATCATGAGATGAATGATGATGAGGTGGAGTACTACCAGAAGGATCACCAATACCCTGACCATGATACGATGTAGTACTACAAGAAGCATGATAACCACCCTCATCATCATGATACAATGGGCTAGCACTGTGTGAAGATTCATGTGACGTATCTCCTACATGCCCTACATCCCTCCTTTCTTGCAGTAGCCTGGTAGCTCTGATGATATGCTGCATAATAATCATCATATTGCATGGATATTCCCTAAAGGGATATAGGAGCTTAGGATACACCCTGATGTCTTGAGCACTCGCAGGGTAGACTCCCTCCTCCACCAAAAGTCTAGACAACCATCATAGTAGTCCATCCTAAATCTAAGACCAACCCTACACGTCTGGATGCCCACGTCACCCCTTTGCATCTGACCATCATGTGCCTCATCCTCTTGTGCCTCTCCCATTGTTGTGAAAAATACTAAGAGGGAGGGTGAATCAGTATTTTCAAATCAATAACTTTTTCATTTCATATTTTGATTTCTATACATGACTTTACCAAAAGGAACCCACATGTGTATATGACTATTCTTAAGACAACTAGCGTACATCCAGTAAACTTATGTTTCGGTTAATTCATCATATGTTTGTCTTCATCTAGTTCATCAATACTTTATTAAACATTATATATACAGTAACCATGTGCTGTAAAATAAAACCATCACACATGAACACTGAGATTTAGGGTGGAAACCCAATGTGGGAAAAAACCACCTGTTGTTGTCATCCTTGTCTTCTTTCTAATATAAATAAAAATATTTTTACAATCTTGTGTCAGTGCATACTCATACCAGTACGTAGGCACTGACCTGCATAAGGCTATAACCTTCATTTGTTATCTGTCTCCTACAGGAAGGGAGCTCCAACCCCCTGGTTCTTGTACTAGTGTAAACTTGTACCAGTTGTAAGCATCAACCTACAGAAGGCTACAACCTTCACTCATTCTCCAGCTACTACTGGAAGGGAGCTCCAACCCCCTAATCAGATTTACCAACTACCACTGGAAGGAAGCTCCAACTCTGTCAATTCTGGGGACCACGTTTCTTAAAGTTTCATACTTGATCCACCTGCTACAACACATCATAACTTCTAGGCCACCTTTCATCATATTTTCATATTAGACCCACTACAAACACTTAATCTCAATATCAATAATCAAACTGTAACTCATCACTGTAACACAATCATCAATCTCTGACACAACTGAATCAACCAATCACTGAAATCCAATTAACTAAAACTTAATCAAAACTCAACCAATCAACTAGAACAGTCAAATCATTGTAACCAAAATCTTAAACATCATATTGTACATCACATAAACCATATTATGTTACTGCAAATCCTGATCAACCATCTGTCAAAATGTATATGCTATTTTTCCTAAGGAAACCTGCGTGTATATGTGCTTTTCTATAGAGAAACCTGCATACAGATCTCAATATACTAAAAAAATATAATTTTGAATCAGACACGGAGTTGACCATAGTTATTCTGAAATATTATGTTAGCTTATAGAACCCTCATACAGTGAGCATTATCAATAATATTTTCAACCAATCATCATGAAACCAAATTCAACTTCATCATTCAATTAGTTCTACTTGAGACATTATCACTCAACCCAAATCAGCATGAGGACATCATTGACAGAAAACAAAGATACAACAACACTGATCAGGTTGATCATTCATTTATGAATAAAAACCCTTCCTTTATATACACGACTTTGAATAATCGACCAACATGTATATGCGACTTCACTGAGACCAACCTACATATAGATCTGCAAATTTCGACCTAAAATTGTGCAGCTCTTCGGAACTTCAGAAAGACCCAAATCATAATATTCATAGATAAAAACACACGTCAGTACTTAGATCTATTCAGTCCATGAGCAGATCATATAATGGAAATTCATTTTAGGTCTCATGATCTTGATCCATCATTGTATTCATCAGTGCATAATTATTTTAGATCTATTGGATCTTATCAATCATCAAACTCTCAGGTGCATACTTATTTTATATCAAGCAAAGCATCAAAATCCCATAACATTCATATTTTCTTTAGATCTAACTATTTATAAGATTTTCATCACTTGCATGCCTAACACACTTTGATCTTCACCACCTTATATAGTTTTTCCTTTTTCAATACCAAGGGTCAAAACCATACTCCAACCAATGGTTTTCTTAGATGGGATCAAAACAACCATTATCACACTCATTATTATGGGCCAATACCATGGTAAAGTCCCCTAGTATTTAGAATACCATAAAGGCCCCTAGTATTTAGAATACCATGGTTCAGAAGCTGTACGTGACTTTGCTTCTTTAAAATCATGTGTATACACAAATTTGCCTTGATGAACCCGCGTATAGTTCTTGAACACCAAAAATTATCATTCCTTTACCTCTGAACTATCATGCATTTTTCATAACACTCTATAACGTCTGTAAACACGTCATTTTTATACCTTTAATAAGTAGATTTTCATCAAGAGACAACTTATCAAGTAGGTTTCCATGCATCAAATAGGTTTTCATCAAGGACATCTCATCAGGTAGGTTGCCATCAAGGACAACACCTAATTCATAATTCCAACAATATCCCTCTTTGGAATTGATGTCAACCACTTTGGTGTTCTGTCACCACAACATGTAAATACATCAAGCCAAGCACCAATTTTTTCAAAACATCAAGCTACTCTCCAAACACAAACCCAAACACCAAGCTACTCTCCCCCTTTGACATCAAGGGAAAAGGACTAACCAATGCTAAATGAAGACATCCATATCTGAACTACTAAATATGAATATTGATCATGCTCCCCCTGAGCACATGCCGAATTCTTTGATCATGCTCTCCTTGAGAACATGTCGATATCTCTGACATATGTACAATGACATAAATGACTAATATAACTTGTCCTATCACCAAAAACTTACATCAATCACCCAATCACAGTGGTTTTGCACTATTAGGATTCCAAGAAACTCTCTTAGGTTGTAGCTCAGAGATGCCTGGTAACATATAAATTCAACTATTGTTGCAATGGATGAATGGAAGGAAAGATGCTTGTCCAAGCCAGATTACCACTTCTACTTTGTTCCACTCTAGACACGCATGAACACCGCCAGACTATAAGGCTTTAGACCACCAACTACTCATAGTTTAGAGATTGGGTGGATATGGAGAATACTGACCACACTAGTAGATGCATAAGACCATGTGATGGCTGGCTACAACCAATAAAGAAGTCTGCAAATCTAATCTACTAATGCAAAGACAGGATGACAGCTCTCCTGCATTAGATAGAAAGAAACCCGGACCACCTATTCAATGATGCATACAATATTTTAACACAGAGATAGGATGACATCTATCTAATGCTAAACATCAAGAGCTCAAGAACACAGCATATCAGGCACAGCTTAGAACAGAGGAAAATGGAAAGTGAGTAGTTAACATCAAAAGAAGCTTGTATTAGCTGAAAATGAAGAAGAGACACTACAAGTGACAAAATACCTACAGACTCCAGAAGTTGACCTTACATCAAAATGCCAACCATTAACCCTGATTAAATCTTGTTTTTAGGTATTTATAGATTTACATTACCAGGGCACATGGCCATTTGGTATGGAGGGGTCATAATTGACCATCAACTACATTTAACTGCTTGATGGAGCCTCTGACTGTGCTTGCTTGCTACAGTGGATGAATTCGATCTGCTCAAGTGATGTGCTGTCCTCTTGGGTAGCGGGAGTGTTTGTACTAGCAAAGTTCCATAACTGATAAATCCAGTGATAGGGTCATGCTTTGTCCTTTTCTCCCTTAGCCATACTGTCTGTTTAAACATGGTTGTTGGGGATTTACTGTGACTGGTACTAGAAAGCTGGTTGCCTTCCTCCTTCGGACAAACAGAGTGGTCAAAGGACGTGGAGTGCATGGGCGAATGGATGATATGGTTGAGTGGAAAGGATGGTTGTCGGATCGGGGAAATGGATGGCGGAGATGGCTCGATGGAAGATATCGGCTGAGGTGCAAGCGGGTTGAATTTGGGCCGTTAGATCTTAGGTGGCTAGATCGAACGGTGATCGGGAGGTGAAAATATGCGGTTGTTAGTGGGCAGGGCGGATAGGTTAGGCGGTAAATGGTATTGATCGCACCGCCTTTGGGCATAAAACAGTAAAAGGGCAAGACCGAGCGATTCCACTCAGCGCTCGACATGTAGCGGCGGATGAGAGAGAAAAACCACTCTCATCGCATGCTAACGTTTGATTACATCATGGGCGCGATAAGTGTGAAGGCCATCAGATCTCTTCGGAGGTGATCAGATGGTTGGGAAATGAGCGCGCAGGTTGCTTTATCAAGCACGACAGGAGCTGTTAGATTCAGCAGGGAAATCAATGGCGGGGAAATGATGAAGGGCTTTAGCAAGCGCGCGAGGGCATATGGGAAGGTTTTATGAGGGTTTAGACTTTGTGCTCGGGGCTTAAAGGTAAAGGGGCTATTTCAGGTTTAGAAGGGAAAATAAAGGAATGGAGGTGGTGGAGAGAAAATAGAGTATAAGGAAAAAGCGAAGATGACCATTATGAGCTTCCTTTTGAGCAGAACCAAGCAGATCAAGCTCATTTCTAACCCTTGAAAATCCTCGTTATATAGCAAAGCTAACACTGGCTCCTTCTAGGGATGAGATCCTTCCTGTGAGGTCTCAAGAACTGTAGACCAATGCCTTCATACAAAAACAAGATTAAAAACATCGCCTAGTATTCCATTGGGCATGGAGTCTATTTAAGCTTACACTAAAAACTATTGAAAATGACATATTTATAGCATTAACGCCTGAAGACCTTAAACAATGTGAATTTTCAAAAACCGCTCATTAACTGGGCCATAAAAAACTATTTCTCCTTCCACACTTTGCAGCATGAAAGTATTGTTCCCCTGGATCTAAGTGATGATAAAAGGTCCAGTCCACAAAGCATCAAACTTTCCATGATTGCCTTTCTTTTCCTTCAGTGCATCCCACTTAAGAACCAGGTCTCTAGCTTGAAAAATGTCTATCTTTTCCTTTCTGTCAAAGGTTTCCTTGATTCTCTTTTGATGTGCTGCTGACCTTTCAACTAATTGATCTCTTATTTGATGCACTTCAGCCAGGTCATTGATCCTTTTTTCCATGTCATTTTCCTCATTCTGCTCTTCCTACAAGAACTTAGCCACAGGGAGGGTCAATTTAATTGGGAATACGGCCTTAGTGCCATATAGCAACTTGAATGGAGAATTCCTTGTGGATTTCTTGGTGTTCACTCTATCAACCCACAATGCATACTTCAGCTTGGAATCCCAGTTCTTTTTGTTGTCCTCCAGCAATTTTTTAATTATCCTTATCAGGCTCTTATTGGATGATTCTGCTAGGCCATTACCCTAAGGGTAATATGAGGTGGAATGAACTAGCTTAATGCCCATTGAGTCACACATGTCCACCAATTCTTTCGCATTGAAAGTTGTTTCATTGTCTGTAACCAATTTGTGTGGGCAGCCAAACCTAGTGAAAATGTTTTCAGTTAATAATTTCATGACCACAAGGTGATCAGATTTCCTAGTAGGGATGGCCTCAATCCATTTAGTGAAGTAGTTAGTGACTACTAAGATCCATCTGTGCTGGCCATTGGAATGTGGATTAATTTCTCCTATGAAATCCAAACCCCACTACTGGAAAGGGCCACGGGCATGTATTGGCTTCAAGGGCAGGGATTTCAACTGTTGTTTTCCTTCGAATCTTTGGCACCTATCACAAGATTTTACAAATGAAAATACATCAGAAAACAAGGTGGGCCAATAATACCCAGCTCTGAGAATCTTGTGGGTTGTGGTTTTCCAATAGTGATGTCCTCCACATATGTTGGAATGAAACTGATGCATGACCTCCATGGATTGTTCTTTATCCAGACATCTTAGAAGGATTCTAGATGGATCCCTCCAATAGAGAAGGTTTTCATGAATGCAATACTTGGCTGCCCTAAGCTTGATAGTCCTAGCTTGGCTTGAGCTAAGACCTAGAGGAACTTCTAGCTTCAGCAAGAATTGAGCTATGGTAGAATACCATTCACAAGAAGCTAGACTTTCTGCCAATGACTAGTTCTGCCCTGACTCAACCATTTCTTCCCCTGTCTGTCTATCATCAGAGCTTGTGCCTATCCAATTCATGTCTAGCATTCTACAATTTTCTTCAGCCATTAGCTTGGCAAGGCCCTGACCTCTGACCAACTTGGTGGGCTTTAATTCAAAGTTGAATTCAATAAGCTTTGCAATCCATTTTTCCCTTCTTCCATCAACATCTGGCAGCGTTAGGACATCCTTTACTGAAGAAGAGGGCACATATGTAATTACCATGGAGTGCAAAATGTATATTCTGAAGGCTTTCAAGGATTTGATAAGAGCATAGGCCTGTTTTTCCAAAATATCATACCTCAGTTTAGCATCCCTTAATGTTTTGTTGAAGAATTCCACTGGATTTTCTAAACCCTCATCATCTTTCTGCAATAGGACTGCTGCAAGCGTGTCACCTGAGGCAAAGGAGAAAATATGGAACTCCTTGCTATAGTTTGGGCTGATCAAAGTAGAAGCTTCCATAATAGCTCTTTGATGGCTTCAAAAGATCCTCTTGCTACATCATTCCATTTAATCTCTGATCCCTTTTTTAGCATGGAAGTGATATACTTTACCAATTCTGCAAAATTAGGAATGAACCTCCTTACAAAATTTATTTTTCCCAAAAAGGATTGGATGTCCTCTTTTTATCTTTGGACAGACAAGGCCCATATTTCTTTCACTCTTTCTGGGTCAATCTTGACACCTGCAGCAAAAACAATGTGTCCTAACATCTTGCCCTCCTCTAAAGCAAACTAAGACTTTTTAGGATTGACTGATATCCCAAACCTTCTGCATTTTAGAAAAACTTTCGTCAAATGCTACAAATGATCCTAATGGCTGCTGGAGTACACTATTATATCATCTAGGTAGACAAGGACAAATTTGTCCTTCTCTCCTACAAATGCTATATCCATAGCTCTCTGAAAGGTGGCTCTAGCATTCATCAACCCAAAAGGAATTTTAGAGTACATGAAGGTGCCCCAAGGAGTGGTGAAAGCAATCTTTTCTTGGTCATCTGGATGCACAGCAACTTGGTTATACCCTGAAAATCCATCCAGGAAAGACATGACTTTGGCTCCTGAGACATTTTGCAGCAAATGCTCCATTTTGGGCAGAGGATAGTTGTCTTTCTTAGAGCATTTGTTCAAGTTCCTGAAATCAATGCACATCCTGATTTCTCCACTTTTCTTCCTTACCACTACCAAGTTAGCTACCCACTTTGAATACCTCAGGGGGACTATGATCTTGGCAGCCAACAACTTCTTGATTTCTTTTTCAATCATGGGAAGGAGCAGAGGATTTATGGGTCTCAGCTTCTGCTTGAGAGGAATGGTGTCTTTTTCTAATGGGATCTTATGCTAGATAATATTTTTGTCATAAGTTTTGAGGTCACTGTATTCCCAGGCAAAGACATCAACAAATTACTTCATAAGGGTGTAGTACTTAGCACTTTGGGTAGCAGACAAATGGGTGGACAGATTTATATACTTTGGATGACCTGGACTCCCTAGGTTATGCCTATGGACTACAGACTGATCATCTTTTTGAGCAATCTTATGAGGCACGTCCTTCTGGTCAAATATCTTCTCTAAAGGCACTAGCCCTTTAGGTATATGATTGCTAGGCAACTGAACGATGTTGTCTTAGCCAATTTTGTTCTTTAGTTGGGGTTGGGGACATTCCTCAAAGGTTTCATTCTCTTGATCAATTTGCATTTCAAAGAATTCATCAATGACTTACAAAAACCTATTCACTTCATCATCCTCCTTAAAAAATTTCCAATGCTGGACATTATCAGGCAAGGATGGTCTATATTTTATCTAAACTTTGTAAACCAACCTAGGGGGCATGGGAGGGATAAACACACTAGCAGACACAGCAAGTGAATCAACAAACTAATTTTTGACCCTAGGAATGTATGAGATACAAAAACTATCAAAATAATCTTTGAGTATTCGTACCTCATCTCTGTATGATTTCAGCCTTGGGTGCCTTGCTTGGAACGTTTTGTTCACTTGCTGAATGATAAGATCAACATCTCCATACACCTTTATGTTTCTGATTCCTCTGTCTTTGGTAGCATTTAATCCCAATATTAGAGCCTCATACTCTGCTATGTTGTTGGTGACCTAAAAAGTCACCTTAAAAGACAGATGTGTGCTTTCTTGTTTTGGAGACACCAGCACCACTCCTGCTCCTGCAGTTTCCCTTGAACATGCTCCATCAAAGAACATATCCCAAACCTGATTTCCTTGCTCCTCCATGGGTTGGCCTACTGGTTTCGTGAGTTGCACTGGGGCCTTATGTGATTCTTCTATCTAGAGAATACATGCCCCAAAATCAGTGTCCACAACTTAAATGGGATGATTAGTGGGTTTCTTCTCATCACTGATGATATAGGCCAGCTGGGCTTCCCTGTATAGTCTTCTACTTTCTCCTCCAAAAACTGGGACTATGGCATAAGATAAATCATTTTGTAATGTTCCCCCAACCTCTTAATCCATCCTCTGGAAAGTAGCATACCAAACTTGGGGGGGACATCTACTACCACAATATCCATCATCATGCTCTTCATGGGTAGCTGAGTTAGGTTGATAGCCAAGTCTTTATTTAATCCCAAACATTTCACCTTCTTTGAATCAAAGGAGAATAAATCATTATAAGGTCTGGTGATGTCAAGGCCTAAGTCTTCCATGACAGCTTTTGGGCATCAGATTATGGCTGGCACTTGTGTCCACCAGGAAATTATGGAGGGTTTTGTCATGAATGGTGAGGGAGACACAAAATGATGGGGAGCTATTGTCTAAGGGTTCAGTCATTGGGCTAAGCACAACTACAGGTTTATCATCTTGCAAATTCACATAGTCATTAGAAGCTTGTGAGGCTTTTAGCTCAAGGGAATCAAGGATAGGCTTTCTAAAGACTTCACTCTTTGCAATTTCTATCAGAGGGATAGATATTTTTAACTTTTTGACTTTTGATTCAAATCTTAAAGGGGAAGGGAACTTGTCGGGGCCTCTTACCACTTGAGTCGGTGCTTTGAGGATGACTGGATCAGCTGCTGGTTTTCTTTGTTTGTTGCTCTGCTGCTCTGTGGGGATAATAGCTCTTTAGGAAGGGCTCTCTTTTACATTGTTCGTTCTTGACCTCAGGTTGTATCTTTGTTGGTCTTCAGTTTGTAAGATAGCTTCTCTGTACTACTCTTGACTGGTCTAGTCCTTGAGCAATGACTCTTCATAGGCATCTAATGTCAAAAAGGCAGCACTGCCCTTGTCCTCCATGCAATGAATCTCATCCTCTTCATCAAATTGTTCCTCCTCCATGACTACGTTCTGGAAAGGGGCCTTAACCATTTGTTCTTCACTAGCCTCTTTTCCCCTCTGAATGATTTGCAATTGCTCATTTGCTCTTCTAAATGGATTTGGATTTCTAGGAGTAAATGTGCTAGGCAGCCTTGCCTTCCCATAACTCTGCTCAACCTTCAGTTTGGATATCTCAGCAGTCAATGACTCTATCATTTTAGTCATTTTGTCTAACTTTTCCTCTGAAGATGAAGAAGAGGAGGAAGCCTCACTTCTCTGCCTCCTTCTCTCAGCATGGCCTTGGAGTTTTTTTGCAGCCATGATATTGGATTCCACCTCTAAGGTTGCATCTTGCATTTCAGCTAGAGAAGCACATCTTCTTTCTCTTAACAGGAGGTAGAAATCGGAATCAAAGGCATTAGCATAGGTGAGTTTGGCAGAGTTGGGGATAGGATTTACTTCAGTTGGTATCTTAATATACATAAGATTGAATCTTTGATTAAAATCAGGAAATGACTCCCCATTTTCCTTTTTGAGGTTTCCAAACTCAGTATGGTAATATAGCAGATCTTTCTTATCTCCCCAATGCTTTAAAAACACATCATCTAATGCTTCAATATCTAATATAGACCTAGGGGTTAGCTCTCTGAACCATTTTCTAGCCTCTCCATCAAGGCTCTCGATAAATACTCTCATCCACACATCATCTTCACTGATATCTAGGTTATCAACATAGCTATAAAAAGTCTCGAGGTGCTCTTTAGCTGTTACTCCCTCTGTACCAGTAAACTTAGGCATGCATTTCTGGTATTATCCTGCAGGCATGGCATTCAAAGGAATAGGCAGGACCAGGGGTCCATACCTAGCAGCTATGACTTTCTCCATTTTGGTAGGTGCTTATGTGCCTGCCATGACTGTGGTAGGTGGAAGGATATTGGTAGTTTGGAAGGTGGGGAGCTGAGAAATGAATGACAAGGATAAAGGAATATGATGGACTAGAAGGGAGGTTTTCTTTGGACTGAGATCCAAAGGGGAACTTATTGAGCAAGGAGCTTTATGAATCTCTGAGAGTATTTCTTCACTGGTAATGCTAGGCTCTATATATTCAAAATGAATATGCTCAGTTACAAGCCTCTCTTGCAGAGATACATAATATCATTTAGGCTTACCTGATCTTGATGCTCCTTTCTGAATGATACTTTTCTACTTGACAATCTTCTCAAGGTCAGGCACTAGGTCAGCAGGTGATTTCTGAGGATTTCTTCGGGTATGCCTCACAAACTGAGCCAGAACTGTGATGTGGAGTCGCAAAAAGGTTGGTCCTACAATAGAGTCACCAGATAGTTGATTACAACCAAAAAATGTGTCCAAACTTTGTCTATCATCAAAGTTGGATCTGTGTCGTTCTCCCAGGGAAGCTGAGCTTCAATCTCCTCTCCCCGGCAATGGCGCCAATTATGTTAGGATTCCAAGTAACTCTCCTAGGTTGTAGCTCAGATATGCCTGGTAACATATAAATTCAACTATTGTTGCAATGGATGAATGGAAGGAAAGATGTTTGTCCAAGCCAGATAACCACTTCTACTTTGTTCCACTCCAGACATGCGTGAACATCCCCAGACTACAAGGCTTTAGACCACCAACTACTCACAGTTTAGAGATTGGGTGGATATGGAGAATACTGACCACGCCAGCAGATGCACAAGACCATGTGATGGCTGGCTGCAACCAATAAAGAAGTCTACAAACCTAATATACTAATGCAAAGACAAGAATGACAGCTCTCCTGCATTAGATAGAAAGAAACCTGGACCACCTATTCAATGATGCATGCAAGATTTTAGCACGGAGATAAGATGACAACTATCTAATGCTAAACATCAAGAGCTCAAGAACACAGCATATCAGGCACAGATTAGAATAGAGGAAAATGTAAAGTGAGCAGTTAACAACAAAAGAAGCTTGTATTAGCTAAAAATGAAGATGAGATGCTACAAGTGACAAAATATCTAGAGTCTCCAAAATTTGAACCTTACATCAAAATGCCAACCATCAACCCTAATTACATCTTGTTTCTAGGTATTTATAGATTTACATTACAAAGGCACTTGGACATTTGGTATGGAGGGATCATAATTGACCACCAACTGCATTTAACTGCCTGATGGAGTCTCTGACTGTGCTTGCTTGTTGTAGTGGATGAATCTGATCTGCTTAGGTATTGTGCTATCCTCTTGGGTAGCTGGAGTGTTTGTACCAGCGAAGTTCCATAACTGATAAATACGGTTACAGGGCCATGCTCTATCCTTTTCTCCCTTAGCCATACTGTCTATTTAAACATGGTTGTTGGGGATTTACTGTGCCTGGTACTGGCAAGCTGGTCGCCTTCCTCCTTCGGACAAACGAAGTGGTCAAAGGATGTGGAGTGCATGGGTGAATGGATGATATGGATGAGCGAAAAGGATGGCCATCAAATCAAGGAAATGGACAGCAGAGATGGCTCGACGGAAGATATCGGCTGAGGTGGGAGCGGGTTGAATTTGGGCCATTAGATCTTAGGTAGCTAGATCGAACGGTGATCGGGAGGTGAAAGTACGCGGTCGTTAGTGGGTGGGGCAGATAGGTTAGGCAGTAAACGGTATTGGTCGCACCACCTTTGGGTATAAAGTAGTAAAAGGAAAAGACTGAGAAATTCCACTCAGCACTTGACACGTAGCGGCAAATGAGAGAGAAAAAACACTCTCATCATGCACTAACATTTGATTACATCATGGGCGTGATAACTGCGAAGGCCATAAGATCTCTTTGGAGGTGATCGGACGGTTAGGAAATGAGCACGGGGGTTGCTTTATCGGGCGCGACGGGAGCTGTTAGATTTGGCGGGGAAATCAATGGTGGGGAAACGATGAAGGGCTTTAAAAAGCACGCAAGGGCATATGGGAAGGTTTTATGAGGGTTTAGACTTTGCACTTTGGGCTTAAAGGAAAAAGGGCTATTTCAGGTTTACAAGGGAAAATAAAGGAATGGAGGTGGCAGAGAGAAAATGGAGTAGAAGGAAAAAGGGAAGATGACCATTATGAGCTTCCTTTTGAGCAAAACCAAGCAGATCAAGCTCATCTCTGAGCCTTGAAAATCCTCATTATATAGGAGAGCTAACATGCACATTTGACATCATTATTACGTCAACTTCCCAAACACAGTGGGGTTTCAAAATTCATCATATGTCAAAAAGGACTTGACTACAATAGTTCATACATGGCTGAATTTTACAATGAGTACATCATAGGTATTTATATGACCTTTACATCAAATGAAATTTATAACAAATACCAAAGACCTACACAATACCATGATAGTTATCAACAACTATCATACACCATATATGATCTACACCATAAGCATATGTCAGCAGCATCAAGAACAACAGCTTGTATATGTCCATCATTAATTCGCAAGATAAGATAATGTAGCTTTAATGTCATAAACCTATGACTAATTATATATATATATATATATATATATATATATATATATATATATCCATAGTCATCATCCATGAGCATAACATCATCATCAAATCATCGAAGAAAGAACTGCATGTTATTGCCACAACAACCCTCAATATACCAAACATGTATCATCACTAGAGAGTTTTCTAACATCCCACATATGATAAGCATCAACCATGATAATTAACTATGTGAGAACAAATCCTCTCACCATCATTATTGGATTAAGTAAGCCATGTCTCCAAATAGCCATGTCTTCATGAAACCTGCAATAACTCCATTCTCTTGGCCAGTTTTCTTCATACAAGAATATCTTTTATACCAATATCATTTACCAATAAGCAACTTAAGTAATCATCCATGTGATCCTTATCTGTAATGTATCCATCATAAAGATAACAATATGTATCTAGCTTCCCATCAATGAGAAAGAAAAACCATGAACTCACAATCATTTGTCAAACTTTCTTGATACCATAAAAAGAAACCATCCTCAAACAATATACCATGTGAAAGCTAAGAACTATAGGAATCCTCATCCATAACTGCACCATATGAAATTTATGCATCTTCGAAGGCATGATGACAGCAACATAAAAGTAATAAGTGACACTTAGCATCATCAAATCATGAAGTTGTGTACTCAAGCTTTGTTTTTCTCCTTAAGCTTATGAAGATCGCCATGTAAGCAACATAAAATATGTACTATATGCATCATCAAAAGAATCATCCATAAATCTGATCAATAGCATCAAAACAACTATGTGGCTCAAGAAATATATAAGTATCATCTGTGATTTCATCATAGGCAACCCATGACCGCAACATAGCATGATGCATCATTTAAACACTTCAGTAACATAAGCATCATCACCATTGATAAGCATCATTACGTACCAAGGACTTCTAAAGAAAACATAATGCCAACAATGCATTATTAGAAGCATATAAAATGCTCCCCCTGAGCCTGCACCAACTGTTCACTGTCAAATCTGATCATTTCATATATTAGTAAGAATCATCAAAGCATCATCATCAACCAGTTATACATCAAATCATCAAAAACTTATGAGGGCCAAAAGAACTTCTAAATAGCATCAAGAGGTTGTAATCATCAACCATCAAAACATAATAGATAATTGATAATTGACTAAACCATATCATACCCTTTTCCTGAGTTTTTCCCACTGTTTCTTCATAAAACCAAAATATATGTGATTGTGTAGTTTAGAAATCGTGTGTATATGCGACTATACTTCATTAAACCCATGTATAGAAAGTGAAATACTAAAATTTCACACTTTCAGCTCCCCCTGAGTCTGTTCTGACTGTACCTGTGCACTGTTACTACACCAGAGCCACTATCAGTAGTATAAGTAGCATGAAAATAAAAAACAACCATGGGAGTCATCACATGTATTACTTCCCTTGAGATTACATATCAATGATCTTGAGGACCTGATAATTGTTTTCATGAGGTCAAGTACCTCTCACCACTTCTATAGTCAATGTTAGAAATATTCATTTAAGAATAGGAGACTGCCATAGGCACCATCTTATTTTATTCTTATCTCCAGTCATGTGATGAGAACATCCACTATCTATGTACCATTCATCTTCGTCTTCGAATGAGTAGAGAGAAAGACCTCACCTGATCTATTCCTCCTTTTCTTTCTTATTGGTGGATCCATATTTTTCATATTTTCTGATATCAATATTCTTATTTGGTTGCTTACCATATTGTCTATGGTGATCCATAGACTTGTTCCTACATTCTTTTTCTACATGCCAAAACTTGTTACAAGCATAACATCTTATATGTTTCATATTGCTTCTATTGCAATCAATGGATTTGTGACCAAACATATCAATATCCCTTAAAATAATTGGAAGTTGACGATCTTTATGTGAGACGATTATTAGCTTAAAACATTATTCTTCTGCAACTAGTTGCAACATGTCCAAAATTATGACATATAGAACATTCAACATTATTGATCAAAGGAAAAAATCGATTAACACTTCACGAGTAAATGATTTCCTTTGAATACATTCTTTCCTTGGTTGTTGATGGGCTTGACTTCTTATATCCTTGTTGAACATTTCATATTTTGCATTAGAATTCCTTGCCTCAGCTTATGAGCTAGATTCACTTTAACAGTTTCATGAAAACCAAGACCAAATTTGATGGCAGGAGACCTTTGACTACTAAGAATATTATCCAAAATCTTAGTACTATCTTGAAATTGCAAAAGTTTATCCTTTTCTTCTAATTTACCTTTTACGATATTTACCTCAACCTGATATTGCTTTTCCTTTTCTAGATAATGCTTCTTCATGATTTCTTCAACCTTTCTTCCTTTCTCCAATTGTTGTTTTAATTTGAGAATCTCATTTGTTGTTCTTCAAATTCTTGAAGTAGTTCTTCATTCTGCTTATTTGATTTTTCAAGATCTTCTTTTAGAGAGATGACCTCAGCTTCAAGACCTTTACAGTAACTGGTTCTTTCTTTAAGTTCCTTGGTTGTTGTATCATTTTTATTCACTTGATTTCTTAATGATGTTACTTCATCCTGCAACCTTTGAAATTGATCTTCCTTTTCCTTGTATTGCTTCCTTATTTTGTTTCCTTCCTCCAACTGAGTTTTTAACCTGGTAACATCTCCTTTGTAGGTACATTCCCTTTTATCAAACAGATCTTTTTGATCTCTAATTTTATCTCTAAGCCTTTTAACTTCTTCTTCTTTTGTGGTCATCAAATTTCTTTCACTTTTACCCATAAGATAAAATTTAGTTGTTTCATTATCATATTCATTATCTTCAATATTGCATGAACAAGGAAAGGTATCACCAAAGGACCAAAAATCAATACTTGATAATTCTTTTTCTTGATCATCTTCATTATGAGGTGATTCTGAATCTAAATATTTTCTTCCATCTAATAGCCAATCGTCTCTATCTCTATTACTATCTCTTTGAGATGTCTTATTATTTTGAGTTGATTTCTTCTTTTGCTTCTTTCCCATTATCTTGACAGATCTCCTTCAAGCGATCAAGCTTCTGATAAAGGACCTGCTCCGATTCCAATTGTTGGGAAAAATACCGAGAGGAAGGGTGAATTAGTATTTTCAAATCAATAACTTTTTCATTTCATATTCTGATTTCTATATGCGACTTTACTGAAAGGAACCCACGTGTGTATATGAATGTTCTTAAACTTATATTTCAGTTAATTCATCATATGTTTGTCTTTAGCCATTGGATCAGTACTTTATTAAACATTAGATAGACAGTAACCATGTGCTAAAAAAATAAAACATCACACATAAACAACACACATGAACACCATGATTTAAGGTGGAAACCCAATGCGGGAAAAAACTACTTGTTATTGTCATCTCTGTCTTCTTTTTAATATAAAGAAAAAACTTTTTACAATCTTGTACTGGTGCAGACTCATACCAGTACACAAACACTCACCTGCAGAAGGCTACAACCTTCGCTCGATCTCTAGCTCCTACTAGAAGGGAGCTTCAACCCCCTGGTTCTTATAGTTGTGTAAACGTGTACCAATATGTAGGCACTAACCTACAGAAGGCTACAACCTTCACTCATTCTCCAGCTTCTACTGGAAGGGAGCTCTAATCCCCTGATCTAATTTACCAACTACCATTGGAAGGAAGCTTCAACTCCCTCAACTCTGGGGACCACGTTTCATAAATTTTCATACTAGATCCACCTACTACAACACATCATAACTTGTAGGCCATGTTTTATCAGATTTTCAGACTGGACCCACTACCAACATTTAAGATCGATATCAATAATCAAACTGTAACTCATCACTGTAACACAATCATCAATCTCTGACACAACTGAATCAACCAATCATAGAAACCTAATCAAATGAAACTTAATCTAAATTCAACCAATCAACTAGAATAGTCAGATCACTGTAACTAGAATATTAAAAATCATACTACACATCACATAAACCATATTCTATTACTACAAATCCTAATCAACCATCTGTCAAAATGTATACCCTACTTTGCCTAAGGCATCTTGCGTGTATATGGGCTTTTCTATAGAGCAACCTACGTACAGATCTCAATATACAAAAAACTTGTAATTCTAAATCGGACATAGAGTTGAACAAAGTTATTTTGAAATATTCGGTTAGCTTACAGAACCCTCATACAGTTAGCAACATCAATAATCTTTTCAACCAATCAACATGTAACCAAATTCAACTTCATTGTTCAATTAGTTCTACTTCAAACATTATCACTCAACCCAGATCAACATGAGGACATCATTGACAGAAAAAAGAGATACAACAACACTAATCAGGTTGATCAGTCATTTATGAATAAAAATCCTTCCTTTATATACATGATTATGAAGAATCGAACCCACGTGTATATGAGACTTCACCAAGACCGACCTGCGTATAGATCTGAAAAATTTGACCTAAAATTGTGCATCTCTTCAGAACTTCTGAAAGACCTAGATCATAATATTCATAGATAAAAGCATGCTTCAGTACTTAGATCTAGTCAATCCATGAGCAGATCATACAATGAAAAATCATTTTAGGTTTCATGATCCTGATCCATCATTGTATTCATCAGTGCATAATTATTTCAGATCTATTGGATCTTATCCATCATCAAACTCTTAGGTGCATACTTAGTTTAGATCAAGAAAAGCATCAAAAGCCCATAACATGCATATTTTATTTAGATCTAACTATTCATAAGATTTCCATCACTTGCACGCCTAACACACTTTGATATTCACCACCTTATATAGTTTTTCCTTTTCCAATACCACGGGTTAAAACCATTCTCCAGCCAATAGTTTTCTTAGATGGGATCAAAACAACCGTTGTCGTGCTCATTACTATGGGACAATACCATGGTAAAGACCCCTAGTATTTAGAATACCATGGTGCAGAAACTGTACGCGACTTTGCTTCTTTAAACTCATGTGTGTACACAAATTGGCCTTAACGAACTTGCATATAGTTCTTGAACTTCCAACATTATCATTCCTCTTCCTATGAACTGCCATAGTAAACACATCCTACTTATACCTTTAACAAGTATATTTCCATCAAGTGAAAACTTATCAAGTAGGCTCCCATGCATCAAATAGGTTTTCATCAAGGACAACACCTAATTCATAATACCAACACCCATCTCTGTACCTAATCCCTCCGGTGGGGGAGGAGCCATGTCCCCAATGAATGTGTTGGTGTCTACCAAACATATAGTACACAACAATAATTATACACTTTCATTAAACAATTTAATAAAACAAGTTAAAGAACATGCTAAAATAAATTTGATTCTAATTAACTAAGACAATAAAATGAAACTAGATTAATTTAAAGAAAACTATAATATTACCTCTATCATCTGCAAGCTCATCCGGTGTAAAAGGGATTTTGGGACATTGTCTCCAATCCATCCACGCATATAAACATGACACTAATATAAATGCATGCTCATCCTCACTCGCCAGTAATATCAGTGCTTGGGTGGAAATCCTCACAAAATACACCGACAGGCCCCTCTTTGGCATCATCTAGCCCCACATGTGCATCTACACCTCAGTAATCATCCAAGGAGGTTGATGGTCAAATGTAGGCCTCATCTATGGAAACCTCTAAAATAAAAACAAAAAATCTCTGAAGCGAAAGAGAAGTTTGTCCTCCCATGTATCATCACATGAAATATATCTAAAGCCCTAGAAAACTTCCTCAAAAAAATAGTAAACCATTTGATACATCATGGCGCATGCATTAAAGAATCGAGGTAATATAAAATAGGTAAATTAATGTACCACCCATCACTAGTATAGTGTGCAATGTTGGTCACTAATAAAGAGAGGAACCTAACCTCTTGTGCAGCAGAAGAAGCAATCTTTAACTATCCACCATGCACCTGAAAATATGTTGGACGGACTAGATGACCCCCATCATATCTCTAAGAGTGGACAAGATGACTCTCTGTTGAAACCCCATGGGGGACATGAGGGAACTTGGGAAAATCCTACCCTCTCCTGGATAGGCCAATGATAAAATATATGTCCTCCTCAGAGAGCTTATACCACATCTTAGGGCCGAGATGGAAAGAGTTCTCCTGGACACTCCACCAACAGATCAGATGTACTAACAAGACAGAGTGCACCTTTAGGGATGTATACTCCTCATAGTACTTAAGGAGGCCTACATTTCTCAAGAGTGTTTAGGTCACTATGGTAATAGGGCGAGGGTATAAATCACTCTCCCTCTCTCGAGCCTCCCATGGTCGAACCACATTGTATTGATCTGCCATTTTCTCTTGCTCCTGTTACTTCTCCCTCTGTTGATGTATCTACTACATGATTGACATATAAAACACATGAGCCTCATACATAACAAAAAAAAATTTATTAAATGATAAATGTATGTATAAATATGGAAACATAAATTTCAATCAAAAATTAAAAATATCCCGGTGCGCCCAAAAAAAATGTAATGCACCAACTTTGATGTGCTATCAAATAGAACAACACCAAAAACAATGCGTACATATGTATGATGCACCAATTTTGGTTCACATACATACATTTTCAACGTGGTGCGCCTAGACAAACTTACACATTGGTGCATATGTATAGCCTTTTTGCACCAGTACAATTCGTTCAGGTTATCTAACACACTAAGCTATATTTTTTTAATATTATATGTGTGGAGCATTTCATAAATATAAACGCACCGTGTGTAACCAAAAATTGTTTGCACCGAAGTACAATTTATAGCTTTTCCTAGTGCATTGTAAATTATGAAACACACCGCAAAAACCGTGGTGCATTAGGTTCACACTAAACTTCATTGTGCCCTATAAATTTATAAGTCGCAATGCTATCGGTGTGAGCCAAACCAATCAAGTGAAAAATGTAGAAAAAAAATAAATAATAAATAAATAAAATAAAATAAAATGTTCGCACCGAAGTACAATTTATATCTTTTCCCAGTGCATTGTAATTTTTGAAACACACCACAAAAACCGTGGTGTGTTAGGTTCATGCACTAAATTGCGGTGTGCCCTATAAATTTATAAGGTGCACTGCTATCGTTGTGAGACGAACCAGTCAAACACAATGCTGTAAAGAAAAAAATATATATAATCTGTGGAAAACTTAAATTACAGAGAAACATAAACATTAGCTGGAAATTTGGTGGTCAAGGAGGCATACTTGTCATGTAATTGAGAAAAATAAATTTCACCACCATTTGAGAAAACTAGTAAGCCATGCACTTAACATGGTACAGAAGGATGGTGAGCCAGACAAGCATCGACAGCAGGGTGCTTGCATGAGGCAAGAGTGGCACTGGTGCTTTAGAGCTCTACAACATTGTCAATGGTAAAAATGAAATTTACGGCCGATAGGTTTTCTTTTATCAAAACTTGTTTCAGTGTGTTATTATAATCCCACCAGTTTATACAATCTCCATGAGCACCATTTTTTTTTTAATTTAAAACCCTATAGCTGCCCTCTTGTTAAGATGTACTAGGGTGTTTTAATCCATGAACTGCTTCATAGGACTATTGCACCAGATTTTAAAAAAATTAAAAATCGCCCAGTGGTGCTCTTTCTCAGATGCACTAGGGCGTTTTAATACGTGAAAAACACCGATGCTTCGTGGGAAGATAACACCAGATTTTAAAAAATAAATAAAAACCATATAACAATGCTCTTGTTGAGATGCACCGACATGTTTTAATACATGAACTGCTCCAGTGCTTCATGGGAATATAGCACCACATTTTTTTAAAATTAAAAACCCCCTTGCAGTGCTCTTTCTAAGATAGATCAAGGTGTTTTAATACATGAACAACACCGGTGCTCCATTGTAATTTAGAACTACATTTTTTTTTTAATTAAAAGCCTATAGCGATGCTCTTTCTAAGTATGCACCAAGGCGTTTTAATACAAGAACAACACTCCTTTGGGTGGATATAACACCGACATTTTCTAAATTTAACCTTTATTCGGTGCTATCAAGTAGTGTAAGCACCGATGCGTTGCATACTGTGTATGCACTAGGTCATTAGAGTATTGGTTTAGCACTAAGTTGTCGTCACAGTATAGCATGAGATTGGGAAAAATGAATTTTACGAATGAAATTTTTGTAAATTTAACTCTTTCTGGGTGCTATCAAGTAGCATATGCACTGGTTCTCTTTTTTATTTAGCGAACCTTTTTTTTGTTTTCAATAAATCTGCCATGGTGCATCATGTTCTATTAGGTATCAACACTTAGATGTATAGTAAAACACCAATGTGTTTGTATATTATAGATGCACTGTTGAAAAAACATCTTCTAAAACATCCACCCACCCACCTCTACTAGTGACCTCCATTAGAAACAATTTTTTGACCTATTTTTATAGGGTCTTCTACAAAAACCTCTACTAAAGGGTCTTTTCCTTGTAGTGATAATGATCATCAGAAAATTGCTTCGGAAGCCTTGTGAGATGTTTATTGGCACCAACAATTTTTAGTCACTATACCATGACTGAACCATCGAATTGATCAGCTGATGCAAGAAAATGAACTACTCAGGGCATCATGTTGACTTAAAGAAACATACCGAGAACAAGATTTTACTAGCTTAGTTAACAAGTCACATGTTTATGATACTCACAATGTAGTTAAGTATTTGAAGGTCAAATTCATAATTTCTCGGATCTTAATGATCTACATGATGCTAAATACAGGATTTTATTGTTGATATGTCTCAACTTTTGGTAATGATAAGGTAGGTTTATATTGTGATCTTATATTCTCAAATTGTAAAGATGTTACAAAATCGAAGATTTTGTAACTACGCTTTTCCTTGCGTATATTGAAGACTAATTTCCTTTTCTTAATCTGTCACAGGTATTTGTGTCGGTTGAGTTATTTCTTTCGTCTTTTGTGGAGAAAATACCTGTGGGTCACCCAAGCTACTACATATGTTATCACATGAACTCATGTTAGTTACTCTATTGATTTTATTTCGTCTCCTGGATATGGCCAAAAGGCCAAAAATAAACAATTATGGTTATTTTGTAAAAAGACAGTTTTTATTTCTCAGTTTATTATGGACATAGTTGGTTGAATGATTTATATAAAAGCAAGATACCTATGGTACTATAGGGATAAGGGGAATGTTGGAAAAGTAACGTTGAAACTCCGACTATGGAATTTATATTCATTATAATTGCATATATCGATATGATTTAGTTTTGTTGGTACATCTGCAACTAAATTATTTTTTCATGGTCTTATAATTATATTATTATTACCTGTCATATTCTTTCTGTGGTTTGACCTTGGGAAGTTTAAAGGTCATTTTTCTTGAAGGCACATTGACTTGGATCATATACTAATAACTATATTTATGTATTACTTTCCCTTCAAGTTAATTTAATTCTCTACATATGAAACAAATTGTATAACTCCTCTAGTAACCAGTTTTTTTGAGGGTAATACAAATCCTAACATTCAGCTGATTTTGATCTCTGTGATTTGATTCTGGAATTCAAATTCATGGGAATATTATCTTCTTGCGAGTTAAACTAATACACATAATGTGTTATTTTATATTATATCATTATTATTTGAGTACCTATTTTTTGATTTGATTCACGAATAAATGGTTGGAATATTATCGGTCAAGGAATAATTATCTAACATAGTTTCTTGATTATTAATGTGTGATGCATTAATCAATGGAGTTCGATCTCTGTTAATTTGAAAGACATAGAGTTTTCTTTTCTGTAACTTTAGCTCTTTCATTTATATCACATGAATCATTTTCTTCTTGTTTAATTTATATTTGCATTTATAAATTAAATATAAGTTAGTATATTTTATTTTGTTGTTATATAGTTCTATTAACAAATTCATTTATATTTTGTGTACTAGTTATGCCATTTTATGGTTATCTTTCATCTAATATTAGAATTATACATTTCCTATATCATAACATTTTACTTTTGTTCTTGTAATACACTTTTCAGATTTTTTGTTTTATATTCTAACTTTTTTAGATTCTAATTTATAAATAACATATATAAATTAGAATTAGTATATCGTAGTAACTGGGTGGCAAAATCTACACTCTCATAGGAATTCAATAACAATATCAAGTTGGAATGATTTTTATTTTATTGTTTCATCTATATAGTAAGACTGATAATCAACTTTTAGTTTAGATTAACCATAAAGTAGTATACAATTAGTTTATATTAGAATAGAATAACCTTAGTTTAGATTAGAATTAGTTTCCCCGGATTCACTCCATCGTAAGAAGAAAGGATCATTACTAGAAGAGCCTATAAATCTGTTGAGGATAGCCATACCAAATGACTTGGGATATTAAAGAGTCGCAATCCAATTTATCCCTCCCTTGTTGAATTAGGTGTATAATGCCTGCATCCACTAGCTCCAAAATCTCAGTTGACAGAGTTGACAACATAATAATCCTAAAATCGTTACAAACAAAATTTGAAGATTAAAAATTGGGAGCTTTGACCCAAAATCATTTAATAATAGTATGAATTTGACAACTTAAGTTAAAAAAGAAAGGAACCGAACACTTTCGAAGAAATACCCTTGAATGTACCTACAAAAATCAGTCGCAAAGAGAATGAATGCATTTGAAGGTAGATTTGTAATAAAGTAGATAAATTTAAATTGAACTATCACTAAATAAAGAATGAAATTGGACGAAAACAAGAACCTAGATGGTGAAGAGCTCTCAAACATAAAATCTACTAAAATACATCAAATACTATTAGGGTTTACAAATTTGTAACTCTGCATGTCATAATAAGTCGACAAAAGGATTTTGAGGGTAAATCTTAAGTATTCACCTAGACAAGGATTACTTTAAAAATATCCTTGATAACTTAGTAATGATGCTAAAGCCAAAGAAAACTCTTCCAAGAAAATCTTAGTTAGAAATATGGTCTAGGCCTGAAACAATTCTGTTAAGATGAATGCCATGGAAAATTTTAAGGATGGATTTTTTTCTTAAAGTTTAGAAAGCTTGACAAATCTCACAAGTCCATAACATGCAATCTCTAAAATGTTTGGTGATATTTTTGTAAAAATATTCAATCTTCCCATAATTTTATATAGTCTATATGTAAAATTTTGACAATTTTTTAAGTGAAATAATTTTATACTATAAAATTTAGGCGAATCATTTTTAGAAAAAATGGAAATTAGTAAATCTGTTTTTTAGAAAAAACATGTGAAATTAGCTCACCTACGAATATTAACCCCTAATATTTCCTCTAATAAATACATGCAAATTAAACATGTCAAAAAATTAATCAATTTGTGGAAAAAAAAGAGAATTCCAACAAATTTAAATGACTGTAACAATTTCTCGTAAATAACTAAAAATACCTTTAGAGTGAACGTGAAGTGTGGTGACGATAAACCCTTTCTAACTACTTGAGACAAACAGAGGATTTTCACCATGTCAATCAACTGAAAAAATCAAAGGTAACAACATATATTCACATAAAAGTGTGCAAATAAATTCACATGTCGATGAACAGGGTAGATTGTCCAAGGAAATCCAACAACCGTTGATTATAGGGTTTGCTCAAAAACCCTATGTCATATCAACAAGTCAACACATGGAGTTTTTAATTGCCAAGTATTCGAACAATATTGAATGTCTACGTGATAATATACCACATGCAAGTTCATACAAACACTTTGTAGTAACAAAGTAATGGTTATTGTTTACGGTGATCGTACACAATGTTCTAACCTTGTAATCGTACACAATGTTAATTAAATATTTCTTTATGTAACGAAGAACACCATTGACCAATTACAAGGTTAGAGACTTGGAATATGAAGGTATACAATTACCATTTTCGAAGGGAAAATGAACCTAAGAAAAATGGAAAAGGGAAATCCTTAATATAGAGTTATTGAGTTGGATTCAAATCACACATACAATTAAGAATATATATATATATATATATATATATATATAAAAAGCTTAAAGCTAACCATTTTTCCTTCGTCATATGAGTAAAAGAGAAATTTAAAGTGTTTTCCTTCGTAAGATGAGTAAAAGAGAAATTTAAAGTGTTTTATGAGAAACATTACAGTGTTAAAATATAAAATTTATCCATGAGGCCAAGATTTGTGGTTGAAAAATCTTGTTAGAATGAAAATAAAAATTAGTGAGACAAATTATTATGTATTTTTGACAAATGTATTTGTATACCATTATAAAAGAGTTGGAAGTAAAGGGAATTAAACATATGTAAGAATAAAATTAATAATCAAAAGAATAGTATAGAGAAATTTCAAGTAGAAGTTATGATTGGTAAAATAAGACAATTGTAAAACAAAAGTTAGGTAAGATAGGAATTATGTACACTTTAATTGATAATAAAAAAATAGAATGTTTATTGCTCGTGCTGCCCCTACAATAGTTATGTTCTTCCTCTCAGCCACCCCATTTTGTTGTGGGTTATGAGGCGCCATCAACTCTCATTTAATTCCTTTCGCTACACAGAAGTCCGTAAACTCTTAAGAGACATATTCTCCACCATTGTCGCTTCTCAAGGCCTTGATCTTCTTCCCTGACTCTTTCTCGACCAAAGCTTTGAACTCACAAAACTTTGTGAAGGTTTGGTCCTTCTTCTGCATGAAATAAATCCAGCATTTATGAGAATAGTCATTAATGAAAATCACATAATACCTTTGCTTTGCTATGGATTCCATTGAGAATAGTCCACACAAATCAGTATGAACTCACTCTAAGATAGCCTCTGCTCGACTGTCTCGATCATGAAAGGAAGACTTGGTGTACTTTCCCAAGGTACAACCTTCGCATGTGTCAACTTGCTCAAGTTTACCTTTGGGAAGTCCTGTAGATATCTGCTGCATTATCTTCAAAGCCCCATGATGCAAATGGCCCAATCACCTAGGCCACAACTCGTCAATGTCTTGGCTTCGCACCAATTCTGCTTTCGTATTCAATGTTGCACAATCATCTACCTCTAGTTTATAGAGATTCTTCACCCGAATCCCTATCCTCTTGGTCTGACTAGTGGCTATGTGTCTTAGGAATGCCTTTCCTTTATTGAAGACAACATCATAGCCTTTGTCATCCAACATCGAGACCGATACCAAGTTCTTCTTCAGTCTAGGCACGTACATCACATATGTCAAGGTGAGAGGAGCTCCATGCTCCCTCTAAAAAGCAACCGTGCCACTCTTGAAACACTATACCTTCCATCGTCACCCATCTCTATGCGCATCATGAGGTCTTTCTCCTCTAAGGCACTGAATAAATTTTTATCACTGGTCATGTGGAATGAGGTTCCACTGTCAAGATACCAAACACAACCCATCATCGATGACACCATGCATGCGATGAAGGTAAAGTCCATTTCGAACTGAGAGGCTAACGCCTCACCTTCCGATCCTTACAAGGATCCCTTCTTGGACTTCTTCGATGGAAAATTAGTCACATAATGTCCCATCTTGTGAAAATTAAAGCATATTACTTTAGACATGTCACCCTTCTTCCCTCCAGGAGAAGAATTCGATTTGAAATGGGAAGCCTTCCCCTTCCCTTTCCTTGCCTTGCTTGCTAAGGCTAGATTTTCTTCATCATCATTCTTGGATGAAGAACCATCTCGTGTGCTCCTCCTTATCTCCTCCTGCATAAGATCTGCCCATAGTCGTTCCCAATCTGGCAGTTTCTCCCTTCCATTCACAGAGTCCTAGTAGCTATTCCAACTCTTTTGAAGGCCAAGGAGAGCGAGTCTCATCATATCATTATCGATAGTAGTTATTCCCACACTACCAAGTTCATCTCTGTAGGTGGTGAGCTTGTTTAGATATGTGGAAATAGTATCGCCCTTCTCCATCTTGATTCTTCAAAGCTTATCCTTGAGCACCAATTTCCTTTGGTCGCTGTTGTTCTGGTAGAGGTCCTTCAATATCTTCCACATTGAAGATGGAGTATCCTTCCCATGGAGACTCGAGACAATATGGTCTCGAACTCCCTCAAGGATGATCTGTCTCACCTTCACCACACACTTCTTCCACTCAGCCAACTCTTGTGCATTAGTTGAAGCTAGCTTTTGGATTTCTTGATCAATCAATTCCTTCAAGCCATTGTCTTCTAATATAGCCTCCATTCTATCCTTCCATGCTATGTAATTCGAGCAACCTTCGAAGGCATACTTGAGTCTCAAGCCATCGAATGCCATTGGCCAACCTTGAAGTATGATATGAATTTGATTTGCACTTGCAACCCCGAACTTCAAACTTCGAATTATCTTCTCAGTATACTATTCACAGCTCTGATACCATGTAGAAAATCTGTGATAGGTTAACCCGATAATGTAATATAAATCAAAGCAAGATACTATAACCTATTTCCACTATCACTTTGCGGAAGCTTAAAGATCAAGCTGAACAATATAACCAGAAGAAGAAGAATCAATGGCATAATACACATGAAAATACTTTGGGGAAAGCCTCAGCTAAAAACCCCACACTATTGTATTATCATACATGGTGGAAATACATAGGAATTATACAAAGCCTTAGCTCTCACAGCTAGCCAGCTCTTAGTACAATCCTCACAAATGCTCACAGGAAATCTTGGCTTCTCCCCAGCTTTTCTCTCTGCTCTCCAAGCTCCTATTTCCTCGCGATGTTCCTTATGGATGATTTGCCTATTACCAAGTGGAAAAACTCCTTTCAAAACTGTGCAATCTTCAAGGATAAATCCTTGACTGCATGCATGAGTTTTCTCCATGAGAAAACACATGCAACTGATAGTACACTGTCCTTGAACATTAATCTCAACCGGTTCTTTCTCATAATAGACATGCATGAGTTTCTGATGAGAGAATCTTCAGTTAACTGGAGTAGCACTAGTTGAGTGTACTAATGCATCAACTGATTGTTAACTCACTATTAGTTCCTCAAACAGTTTGGAACTAATTTAACTAGACTTAACTCAGTAAATTGAGTTAAGTAATTACAACTCAAATATAACTCAATCTTATCTCCTTAATTTAAGGGATAACTCTTGCATGTCTTCAGAAAGACTTCTAACTTGAATTTCTCCAACTAAATAATTTAAAATAAATTAATTAATTAATTCCAAGTAGTTGTTAAGACTAAATTCGATTTTAATTCACAATTTAATTCAAGGACAAATTAAATTGGAATATTCTTGTTACCATATTTCAACAGATATATATATATATATATATATATATATATATTTCTATCTATATTCCATTCTCTCTGCAAATTGTATCCTTCATGCTATCTCTGATTTCAATGCTTTTCTCACTATACTCCTATCAAGTCCAAAAGTGAGAGCCACAACGCTACCAACAATAACACATCTTCCAAGGAAAACCTCCTTGTGTTTTTATAGTCACGTTTCCAAGCTTTAAAGTGTGTTAATATGTGCCATGAGTGCACTTCGTTCTAATGGATCATATGAATTGTGTATCATTTGATAGGAACATACTCCAAGATATGCTTTCTTGACTACTTCTCCATAGAATGTGTAAGCCTAAACTCATCACAATAGGACCCGCAACTTCGCCATCTCTACGCAATATTTTATGGAATATAGGGCAAGTTTGTTGGCACTTCAACAACTGGAATTTGAAACATTTTTAGAATTTGTTTCTTATGTTTTAACAGTTCCACTCATTCCAAATATCTTGGGATAAAGATTAAACAATGATTGATAAGTTATTTGCACCACAATTTATGTATCTACATGTATTTGGACTCCTTCTTTGGCCTCTACTACCTGATGAATACCATCTGACCACCTCCTTTTCTCTTCAACTCTGCGCATTAACTCATTTACCATTTTCACTTGTCCATCTTTGACAATGTAGTGAACATATTGATAGTAAAATTATTTTTCCTTTATAGCACTTATCACAAACCTTTACCAAGGATCCTTTTTATCCCAAAAATCATTTATATCGAAGGATAACTCTACAGCTTCTACCCCTTCCTTGGTGATTTCTACCGTATTGTCCTTGATCTCTACAGTGTAATGATAATCATGTACAAGAAACTCAACAACTGCAGGATCTCATGTTGAATCTTTACTAGCTTCACCACTTATAAGCAGTGGATTCTTTCCTTCATCTATTAATACTAAATAAACCTCATCCACAATAGAAAATTTGAAAGGCTTGGTCCATCTCATAACAAGTTGTTCTTTACTCTCACAAAGGTTGACAAAGGTTTTTTGAATATGTGATGTCGCATGCATAATTAGCTCTTCTTTCCTCAAGACTCATGCCACTGTAGATAAGACCTACAAAAATTCCTAGGAAGTGATGGATGCACCCCATCCACTCAACATCACATTATGCCAAGTAATCATTAACAATCACAACATGAAATCCACTCCCAGTTAAAGAGTTGAGATAAGTTTCTAATGTCGATACGAAATTTTATCCTTCCCACGTCTTCATCTCAACAATAGCTCCATCATGAAGTACTATCCCACCAATAATCTGAACATCTTAGTGTTGCGTTCCAACTGTCTTCTTTGCAACTTCACGACCAACAACAAATATCTCAACTTGTATATCATCCAATGTTTCTCCATAGCTAAGTCAGCGATGAAATTCATTTTTTTCCTCGTAGCTACATGTTTGCTTGAGTCAATAGGTGACAACTAGTGTCTAAATAAGGATTCAACTACAAGGCAACGAGCAACACTAATAATTGTAATAAAGAATCGACAACCATCCATTTTCTGTTCTTCAAGTGGATTCATGTTTCCAAAGCTTCGTACATTAACCACATAACTAAGACGACCAATGTTTACTAGATTGTCCATCCAAAAACTATCCAAGGCTTTCACATCAATGAATCTCTCTACTTGTGTAATAATCTGCATAAAAATCACATCTGCCTCATCTACAAAATCTTAGTAGGCAATCTCGTTAATCGTGTACCTTTTTTCTTACCATATCCAGAGTGGTGCCCTTTCCTCTTTGCTTCTAATGCTCGACGAGGTCGAGCATGAGAGTGAATAACAAACCCATAATTGCTTTACATTCGTAGTGATTTCAACACTTTCATATTCACTAATGAGTGCCCTTCTCCCTTCTTTTTATTTTACAAGGCGTAACACCGATATCACCACTGATGTAGTGTCAAAGCTAAGAACTTGCACACCAAAACCAACTTTCGAATTGGCATAGATTTTAGTACAAATAATG
Source organism: Pinus tabuliformis (assembly GCA_031772625.1). NCBI lineage: Eukaryota > Viridiplantae > Streptophyta > Pinopsida > Pinales > Pinaceae > Pinus > Pinus tabuliformis. The sequence continues at coordinate 247,617,186 of CM062811.1, forward strand.
CCTCCAGTAGGGTATTCCTGACATCTAGTGGATTAGTGTGAAAATCGAGAGTGTGCTAAATCGATGGCATTTTCCTGGAACCGTGCCAAAGTTTATTGGTGACCAGATCAACAGGTCGAGAGATCATTAATGCATTCCACTTCATTGGAGACCAGGAAAATCATGATCATTCCATAGGAAAATCATATCAATCATTAGTTAATCGTAGACTAGATCTAGAATCACGCTTAGGCCACTTGCACCATAACACAATGAAAGCATTTAGATGCCATGAACACCAGCTTCTAAAAAGAATGTCTAGATTAATGATATTAATTACCTTGTTCTGTGCTCATAGAATTTTTATGCATGTGAACTTCATTACAATATTGACATCGAACTCCCCAGCAATGCATTGACCAAATCCATGCATTTTCTTGGCACAATTTTTTATTTTTCTTCACCGTTAGCACTATTCACACAACTCTTGAGCTTTGAGGGACCCCATTCTCCTGGTCGTGGCTAATATTCTTCTAAAACTCATCTCTAAACAAACAACTAGAATATAATCATTTTATAAGTTGAATATGGGATCGGGCCAATGAGTTTCGAAATTTTTTATTCGACCAACTTTACACCCTCAGAAATTTGCAGAGAATGAGAAACCAACGATCCACCAAAAATATATAATGTGCATAAACAAATAAAAAGAAATGAAAACGACTTGCATTTGGAATTTGGAAGAGGAGGGTGCAACTAAAGGAAAATTCTTTCAAAATATCTATTAACATTAATCTCTCTTCATTTCTAAAACACACCAGTTAATAAAAACATATTTATAAAAGTGTGCATTGTGTCTTCAAATTTCTAATCATTCCTTCCTCTTTAACTGTAGGTAAACATTATGAGATTCAACCTTTTTTTTACAGGACTATCATGGAGCATTGTGGTCGAACTTACCTCATCATTGAGATACAAGGACAACTTAAAACTTACACCAACTGCTCACACGACATTTCTAAGAGGAGCTCCGTCTAAGATAATGCATTTTTTATGCTTCATGCTCTGCCCGAGGCCGAGCTAGCCTCAATTAACCTTTCGATCCTTTCTCTTCCCAACATTTTTGAATTTTATTTGCATGCTTGAAGTAATTGCACTCGGGTCCCTTTTCTTTGGTCTAGACTCTATTAGCACTCTGTAAATCCCTTAAGGTTGAGGAAAGGGGACCCAAAGGTAACCACAAACCACTTGTAGGTTAAGGTCCAGTCCCCCTCACCTTGGAAAGGGATCTCTCACTAGATCAAATATCAATCAAAGACTGATAGGATATGGATTTTAGACTGGTTATTAAGCTTAGAGGTAGATGACATAAAGTTGAATGAAAATTGTTGCGAGTGAGAGCATTGAAGTATGAGTTTATAGAACATCAGGGCATGCATGAGCCATATAGATAACAGAGGCAAGGTAGGCATATATTCCAAGTCAATTATCACTTGTAGTATTGTGAAGAATGAGCGAAACACAAAAATATCAGTCAAATGCAACAGAGCATGTGATTATGAATTCTGCTACACAACTAATGACCAAATATTTAGAAGAAACATGATAGAGCAATGAAGAATTCCATCATGTATGAGATCCACAATTATCTTGAGCATCTAAGGATGAATTCAAGACAACAATTTCAGAAATGGATATTAGATTAACATAAAGAAGGCACAATATTGAAACCACACACAACAGGAATCTCTAAAAACTAGACGAAAAATTCCGCATTGAGCTTTTATTAAAATGTTTACGTACAAAGCTTCTTCTTACTCTCAACAATTTCCCATTCTCCTCATTACATTGTATATTTAACCATTAAATACCTTTTCGGCCCAAAGACTAGATACATTGAATTTTTCCACTAAGTAGATCAAAAGGTGTGTTTTCTCAAAATAACAAGATTTGGGTTAGACTCATAAACAACATCGTTTTCAAAAAATCAGTTTTATCGTCATCTTCCCGGTCTGAATAGCATAAATCTCACAAAATCTATTTTATATAGCTATCCATATTCCTATGAAAATCTTGAACTGCCCTTTATGCTGCCAAAATTCTTGCTAAGCAACTTCTAGATGCCTTGGTATATTTCCTTTCTACTTTATCGACTTCCTTTGAGCTTATCGTGTCACCTATCAGCCTCCTTCCGAACAGCCAAATACAAAAAAACATGGCGAATTATCATGACTTTGGAAATATATGTGTCTTTAGTTTCAATGCCTTTATGAATTTTAAGCTATAAAACTATGGGTGGTAACCTTCGACTTATGTCACAAGTGTTTATTCCTCAAGTTTCCTTTATGCCTCCTTTTAAAATTTCTGATATTTCTGTCTTCCAAGATCCTTAGCTCCCAGTACTAAGTTTTCATTCCTCATGACCAGGGGGTTGTGACCATAGGCTTAATCTTCTGGAGCTGTGACCATAGGCTTAGTCTTCTGGGGTTGTGACCATAAGCTTAGTCTTCCGGGTATAAACCCTTTAGCTGGGGATGGGGGGTTGATTCTTTGTTAATTATCCATAATGTAGGGTCCTTTGGAACCATAGAACCACAATCAATACTTGTTTTGGGACTTGGTGGAATGGGGGGCTGATTCTTAGTGAATTCGCCGCATTACAAACCCAATATCAGAGTTTTCAATAGGATATTTTTACTCTGTAGCTGCGACAAAGCCATTTCTGTGACAAATCCATTTCTCTAATTCCCGATATGTGATGTGGACTGGTCCACGTGTAGAGGGAATAGGGGGGGTTCCACACCAGGTTTAACATATATATCCTCTATTAACCCTTCTTGGCTTTATGAGAAACGTTTATCAATTTTCCACCCAAACATTGGTTTTAATGCATAAAACACATATATTTCTAGTGCCACTTGCCTCATGCCAATATCTCTTGGTTCCTTTGAGCTCTCGTGACCATGGTACTAGCCCCCACATCAGAGACCTCAATCGGAGTTTTTAAACCGGAGGTTATAACTTGATACAGTGATATTCCCCAACCTGCGATTGTCGATTTCGATCTGCCGTCATCCTTTGTCGTGTGTCACATGGTGAGTGGTGACATGTGTCACCCTTTTTTTGGCTTATTATGACCGTTGAAAATTTTGAATATGCATGCCACATGTCACTGTACAACCATGTCATAATGATGTCAATTTCCACGTAGCATATCAGAACCAATCACGCACTACCACACATCTCGTTGGAAGAGAGAGAAAAGGCCCAGACCTGCTCTAGTTTGTCAATGAAATCCTTTGTTAAGTTCTATTAAGCCCTTCCCAAACTTTAACACTGAAGTACTTTTCTGGTGGTTTAATCACATATCGCAACTTTATATCACAACATGCATCACTTACCATTTCACCGATTGCCGACTACGATATGTGATCTGAACCAAACCCCATCGATCATCGATTGCAATGTTCATCGATTCACTGATTGGACCCCGCCGATATGCCACTTCATCGATCTGTTTGTTCTATTGCACTGTGTATCGGACCGCAGATCGTCAATATGTGATATCGATGATCGCTGATCATTGATTTTCTTTGCTCCTCTTCTTCTCTTTTAAAAAAACTCTGATATCCTGGATTCATACTTAGCCCCTTTTTCCTTTGTTCTCTAGTGTTGATGAGAAAATTTCAACTGGCTCTATCTTTTTCTTTCGAAGTCAGTTTGAAGAACCGGATATACCATTGGAAAGTTGTTTTGGAGTAATTTGCAATGAAAACACTTGCATCATGATATGAACCATACTTCATATGCAAAAAATCCCCCAAAAAATTAGATTTTTTTTTACCACAAGACTTTAAGAACTAAATGGCCCCTTTGACAAGTAAAACTTTAGACTATGACACTTTGGTGATTCATAGGCTAAACTTACGAAAATGAATAGTAAGAGGCCAACACCATTGATTCCTATTATGGGACCCTAATAGAATCCATGAGGGCCAAGGGAAGCTTGCAGTCTTTGGCCCTATGACCAAGATTATCATAATTATAACATATTATGTGCCAAAGAAAAGGAAAAAGGGCTCAAGTCTTTTGTTGTACTTCCTTTTCTACTTGTGCCTTGAAACCTACAACGAACATGCTTATGCCCGAAATCATTACATATAAAATAGTAGCCATAAAATGAATTTTTGTACCTGGTGATTGATGGGGGTTTGAGGTTGCATTCCCTTAACCAACTACTCGAGAGTTCTCAACATATGATTGCTTCTTTTTCTTCTACAATTTGCAACAATGTGTCCATATTCTTGTTAGTTAAAACACTTAATATTTTTCTTTTATATTCTCTGGATTTTTGTTCTTGATGGTGGATGTCTTGATTGTTGCTGGATTTTTTAGATTTGGGTTTTTCATCAGTAAGTGCCTTAGATATGCTCTCTTAAAACTCTACTACAAGTTTTCTGCAATTGCTAAATTATTTCTTTAGCTGATTACCAAGCTCATATTCATTTTTTCTTGCCTTCTCTAACTAATTTTTCAAATCTGAATTTTCTTCCTTAAAATAAAATTCTTTATCCTCGAGAATTTGTAGCAATTTCTTCAGATCCCTAATCTCCAGAGTGAGCTTCTCAATTATCTTTGCTTGAGCTTTGTTCTTAGCCTCAAAATTCATTAATCTTCTCATCTTCTCATCTGCATATGCCTCTATTGGAAATACACCTTCCTCACTTGTTGAGGAATCAACTTCAAAACTATGATTATCATCTTCTTCAATGATCCCAAAATCATCATCACTAAATTGGCAAGGAAAATGTCCATGATTAAAAATATCGTTTTCTATACTTTTTACCAGCATAAGAGGTTTTCCAAAATTTTCAGCGTTCTTGACTTGTTTTCCGCCCTTCTTCTTCTGTGATTGTTTCCTATTGTTCTTGGCCATAATCCCACGATCTTCTCTCAAGTGATCAAGATTCATCGAAATAACCCTTCTCTAATACCAAATGATAGAAATGGACTTACTACTAAGAGGAGGGAGAGAGGGTGGTTGGGGGAGGGGGTGAATCAATAGTAATAGGATTTACTTAACTTTTAATTCTTTTTTACCAAAACTCTAGATTCAGTTATACTTACGAAACCAACATGAAATTAAAGTATCAAAGCATGTAAAATCACCATATAAAAGCACTATAAAGATTCAACAAGGAAAACATGCACATAAAAGGACACAAATATTTTCTGCTGGAAAATCCTCTCTAGGGAAAATAACCACCCACTACTGTTGCTGCTAAAATATTCTATTATGCTAAACATATTTTTATATAGAGTATCTTACACCCACTAGGTAGAAGACTCGACTCTTATAACAGTGTGTTAACATCTATCTGCTGAGAAGTACCTACTAACATGACTATGTAGATAAACATCTACTGGAAGCTTCCATAATCAACGAGCCTTGCCCAACAACCATTGGACTACTCAACCACCATTGGATTGAGATTCTCCTCCTCTAATCACTATTTGCTAATCTTTGTAAGAACGAAGTATCTATACCTCCAACTCCTCCATGCGAACCACGTTTCATAATGTTTCAGATTGGGTTCTCAAAACTTTCTCACTATGAGCAACCTTGTAGCATCCTGAATCTGAATAATAAAATCTAATATGCACACTCTAAAATTAGCTACATAAGTATAATTATCTATGTAAAGTACTGTAGAACTCACTCACTCCACCCATACACTCACACCATCAATCCCACTCACTAAATCAATCCATCCTCAGTAAAAAATAATTACACAAATATATGTCAAAATATCATCAATAATACACTACAAGGAAAAAGGTCATTGGTGAGGGTCATGCCTGTGACGGGCCTTTAAGGTCTGTCACCAATGTCGCATATGATGACGGTATTTAAAAAACCATTGTTGTAAGTGTATATAGTGATGGTCCTCTAAGGTTTGTCACCAAAGCCATTTTCAATCACACTTTTGGTGAGGGTCATTAAAGGCCCGTCGCTAATTCTCTCTTTGATGACGGTTTTGGTGAGGGTCGTTAAAGGCCCATGACTAATTCTCTCTTTGGTGACACTTCTAGTGACAATCTTTTATTGATCGTCACCAATGATCTGTTTGGTTACTTTTGGTGACGGTCAATAAATGTTCGTCATCATTGATCATTCCAATGAGTTTTTTATGACACTTCATGCTTGTGACATACCTTTAAGGTCCATCGCCAATGTCACATATGGTGACAGTCTTTAAGAAATTGTTGTTGTTAGTGTATATAGTGATGGTCCTTTAAGGTTTGTTACCAAAGCCATTTTCAATGACACATTTGGTGAGGGTCGTTAATGGTCCATCACTAATTCTCTCTTTGGTGACACTTTTGGTGAGGGTCGTTAAAGGCCCATCACTAATTCTCTCTTTGGTCACACTTCTAGTGACGATCTTTTATTGACCCTCACCAATGCTCCTTTTGGTTACTTTTGATGACAGTCAAAAAATGTTTGTCATTATTGATCATTCCAATGAGTTTTTGATGATGTTATGTACCTGTTACTATTTTTTGTCAAAATCTAGTGATTTAAGACCACTGTTGTGGAGTCTTTTTCATTATGTGTCCAAGGTCATAGTTGTTATAATAGTCATTCAATTTGTGAAGAAGTAATTAGTGTGTATCCTTTCCCTCAAGTCATAAGAATATAGTATTCCTATGAGTCAAAACATGATTCATCTCTATTATGTTTATTATCTAGCAAATTTTCTTTAAATAAAGTTCCATTAGTGTGTGTAGGAACTATATTGTTTGATACATAATCAAGCTCTGTCAATTCTATTAACGAGAGAGACCTAGCACTCCTCAACACTCATGGCATACCTTAACATGCTTTGGAATAGTACACTAACATTCCTTGGCACCTCACATGTCCTGGAACATCTTTGTACCTGGAACATCTTTGTACCTAGAACATCTTGCCATGAGTAGGACGCCCAAGCGCATGTTGGGATGCCATAACATAGCATAGTACTCCCCTATCATGTGTTGGCATTCCATGTAGTCCCTAGCATGCCCTGGAAATCCTTGGCATAATATTGCATTGACAAACATTAGCACTTGGCACACATTGGCACTTGGCATGTATTGGAACATATTATTAGTGTGCCTAGCATGCCCCTTTTGAAAAGGATAAAGTTCCAACTTATTAACCCTCTTATGTGTTAATTTTCTTGCATTTTAGCTTGGTTATTCCTTTTGTTGCCTTGAAACCCCTTGACACATATTGGCATACTCTGGCACCCTACACATCCTAGCGTGTCTTAGCACCTGGCATGCCTTGGCAATATTTGGCACATGTTAGCACACCCCAGAACTACCTAGCACACTCTAGCACTTCTTGACATTCCCTGATATTCCCTGGCATGCCTTACCCATGCTTAGAATACCTTGTCACTCCCTCCTTGGCATGACAGCTAGCATTGATTGACACTCCTCGACACACCCTCATATTCATTCACTTCCATGCATTTTGACCTAGTGCTCCCATGTGTTGTCCTAGTACTCCCTAACCCTCCTCAGCATGCCTTGGCACTCTCTAGCACACCTTAGCACTCATAAGTGAAGAATGAAACTTGTAATCAATGTTACCAGACTCAGAATAAACAATAAATCGGTGAGGAAAAAGAGCTAAGAGTTTTAATCGGATTGGGGAAAAATCGGGAAAAAATCAGTGAATTCAATAAATAAAAATATATACATATATTGAATTAAAAAAACATTTTTCTTTGATATTCAATAAAGCCATGTCCAAGCAATTAATAATATCAATAGATGTCCAAAATATCATGAATGAATAAGCATCTCATATATGTTATGAGTCCAAACATGATCCAAAGTACTGAGTCATGACTCCTAACTAGTGACTACATAGAACTAGAAGTAACTGCTTCTAAAAGTTTACAAACAACTGCATACTAATTAGAAAAAAATCAGTAACTAAGAGTCTAAGACTCTTAAGAGTGAGAACTAGAAGCAATTCCTCCCACTCCTTTTCTTGCTTGACTCTCAAAGTTCTTCAAGTCATGTAGGCTTAAAAGAGGAGCCTCCTCTAATTGGACCCAATCTGCTGCATTTGTAGTTTGCAAATCTATCTCTTCAAGGTCTATTGGTGAATGATCCAAACCTATCATTATCATGAGACATTGAAATGTGAATTTAAGTTTGACTTTGAACTTTAAAGTTTAAACTTTAAATTGCAAATAAGATTATGAAACCTTCAAATTCAAGCTCTCACCTAATATTTTCTTGTTGCAAAGTCGTAGATTGTAATGGAAAACTACAAGGTCATTTAAGTGCTTTTGTGTCAATCGGTTGCGCTTCTTACAATGTATTCTCTCAAACATGCTCTAGTTTCACTCACAACCTAAAGAACTGCATTCTTGGTTTAAGATTCAAATGGTGAATCTCTTCAAATCTGGTGTATCACTACAAAACTTTTGCCACCAAAGACGTAGCAAGTGGCAAGGGTTTGTGAGTATACGTACTAAATACTAAATAGTAAAAGCTTAAAAATACAACAAAATTTAATAAAACATTTAACATGCAAAATAAAATTTAAACAAATTTAATGAATTGATGAAGCCTTCAAGCCTCAAAGGGTACCTGGCAACATCTTATACCTTTCTCGTATAACGCTGGTATAGGAAAATAATTTAGCTGGTGCTCTATAATCCTATAATTGGGAAAAGACACGACTTTGAAATTTTGGATTAGGGAAGAACCTTTCCATGCATGTCGTAAGTCCTCTGCAAACCTCCCCATCCCCATTAAATTTTCTGTTATCATAAAAATACTGTGGGTTTAAGAATTACCTAGCAACATGTAAGGGGGAATGAAATTTCCTATCCCAATATGCATCAATAATGTCCCAACGAGACATTTAATTTGCCTCCTCATCCCCGTATCTTCTTGCCTCCTTTGCAAGATCCATCGCCTCATAAATGTAACCCATAGTGGGTTTGTCACCATCAACCATCCTGAAAGTTCAAGCTTTCAAATTTAAATAAACATGAAACATTGAAAATAAAAAGAAGCTTTAAATGAAAATTTAAAACATGAAAAAGTTCAAATACTTGAAGTACATGAGAACTCTAACAAGGGACTCCATCACACCAATTATCTCTTCGGTATCTTTCTAGAAACCGTCATTAAAGACAAGTGCAACAAGTTCAATGCCTTCAAGGGTCTTGGATTGTTTATATGCCATCCACTCAGGTCCCAAGAACATCCTCTTCAGATTTATATTTTGCTCAACCACAAATTACAAAGATATGAAATTTGTTGCAAATCTAGTCACTACACGTCGAACAATTTCTTTACCTTCAGTGTATTTTATCATGTTGTTTAGGACAATAGTGTGGTTGTATATGTATTTGGTTATGGATTTTTCCTTCTCCACAACCTCATGTATCCAATGAAGCTTACCAATGTCCTCAAGCATTAAATATATGCAATGGGCAACACAATAGGTCCAAAAAATAGTGGGGTGCCTAACCTCAAAAAGTCTACCACGTGCCATATAATTATCTACATTGTTGGTGACAATTTGTACAACATTTTCTTCTCCCACTTCTTGAACAACTTCCTCCATCATTTCACAAATAAGTTGTGCAGTCTTAACCTTGTCTGAGGCATCCAGTGATTTGAGAAACATTGTACCTATTGGACAAGATACAAGGAGATTTATTAAAGTTCTATTCCTCTGATCTGTCCATCCATCACTCATGTTGGTGCACCCTGTTTCCACCCATGATGAAGGAAACTTAGATAGCACAAGCATGACATCTTCAACACTTTCTAATAGCAAATTTGTCCTAATGCTCTCTAATGAAGGGGCTTTTAACCCTGGACCTACAACAACAAGTGCATCAATCATAGCTTGCCAATAAGGACTTATGGCACAGTGGAAAGGTATCTCAAAATAGTACCAAAAGTTAGCAATGGCCCTCCTTTCCTGGCTATGGATATTGTTTTTCCAACCAGTGGTATCCAAGGTAGGTTGGGAACTGGGTTTTGTGCGGGGAGAAAAAAAGGTGTTATGTTTCCACCTCCAATGTTGAATGCAGGAGGATTCATTTGGCCTTGCGTTTGACTTGGACTTTGAGGCATGTGTGGGAAATTTGGGAACTACATTGAGGATTCAACAGAGGGAGATGACAATGGGGTAGTGGAAGGAAAATTGTGAACTTCAGGAGTTCCTATTTCTTTTTTTTGCTTTTATTTCTTTTGATTATGCTGACTCAACATATCAATGGCTAAGGTTGCTTAGTGTTTGACCTTTGCGTCAACGTTTTTGTAGAGACCTATATCATGGTCGGGTATTTGTGTAAGGTGGTACTTGAATCTATAAATGCCTCCACTACATTTTGCTTTGAAAAATTTACAAAGGATCTTGGGGTCTCCAAGAATCTTGTCACAATAAGCCCAAGCAACATCCTTCTCCCTTGGCATTGTTGTTTTTTTGGACTTGTGTTTAAATTGTGGCTTCTATTTAGATTTGGAGTTGTGCCTTCTATTTAATTTGGCTCCTGTAAAAGACAATAAAAAATTAAAATTAAACATTCCATATATAACTTCGCAAAAAAGAGGGTTGGTTATAAAGGATATGAGGTTTTGTTAAGGATCAAAGAGAAGTATGTCCAACAACACAAGCACATTTCAACCTAATATATCATTATGACCTTGAAACACAATTAGGTATATATGAGGAAATGATACCTAAAGGAAATATTATCAACATATATTGCATTATAATATTGAATTTGCAAGTTTGTTTCGCATAAGACAACTAAACCAATACATCAATAATAGATTATGGAAGAACAAAAATACCCAAAGTTGTGAATGCATGGTTAAAGCCTTTGGAATCGGCAAGACATCGACCAAGGAAGGAATGCTTGATGACTTGGCCAGTGGTTCGTATGAAACCATTTCTTAGTGCATTTTTAAAATCTATTTAAGCCCCATTTATAGGGTTGAAAAGTCATAACCAAAGGAATACGCTGAACATTCGATTGTTGAACAATGAAACTTGAAACTTGCCATTGTTAATGACATTGAAACTTCAATATAGTAATATACCTATTATTTAAACCAGGTGCCAACATACCTCGATTGTTGAATAGTGAAGCGACTAAGCCTGAAGGTAACACATGCTGAAAGTGATGTGGGACTACCCGAGGGTCGATATGGAGTATGGATAGAGCACATGTTGGCGACTACCCGATATGGAGTCTGGACTTAGGCTCACACTGGCAGTTCCTCGATATGGAGTCTGGACTATGTAATAGTGAGTAGTGATTGATTACTGAAGGTGTTGATGTATGAGTTGCGGACCTAAGAAATGAGAAATAAATTTTGGAACGACTAACGTTTAGTTTTTAGCAATGCAGCATACCTAAACTTGAAAAACTCATGCTCCTTGAGTCAAGGCTGAAAATCGAATAAATTGGAATCAATCACAGGAATCTACTTTAGTCGGCAAGTCGCAAGTAAAACTTGCATTGACCACGAGTTAAACTTGGCCAACATGAGTTTGAATCGCAAAGATTTGGATTGGATCGTTTGGAGAGCGAGCAGATTCCAACTTGTGATTAATCGCGATTGATCGGTGAGTCCTGTTTCACTGCTTGTAACTGAAACCTGAACTGAAAATAGGATATCTTACAATTGAACCTAATTGTGAATTTTTGAACTAAAATTGGCCCATCGACATCATTTCTATTTGTGGTTGGGTGCGTCAACGGAAGAGATTCATTTTAAATCAGGTTCATGGAGAAAATATTTTATGGAAGATGTTTGTTTTATGTCGAGGAAGACATAGTAATATTTTTTATTAAATTTGAATAACAATAGTATATACTCTGTATCTCTCGTATCTCATTATTTTTATCTCCTATAACTCATATAGAAAGTGGGTTAATAGTGGACATGTAGCATCAAGCTCCACTCCTTTTAATCCAAAGTTCTACATGCAAACCTTTGTGTCACTTGCGCCGCAAAGCCTTTGTTGTAGAGTGTGGAGTTAACACCTACCTCTGCATGACAAAAGATACACATACCTTTTGACTTGGTTTTTTCACCTTTTGTCCATTCTTTGTGTGGAGTCTGGGACAACAAGCTCCACATACTTTTTTTCCATACCTCTATGTGAGTGTAACTTTGCACATTTTCTTTGCTTCAACCAATATCAAAATCATTTGTGAGCTTCTTTCAAGGCATGAATACATGTTTCAATCATGGAAATTAGCAAAGTTTCTAAAGCAAAAAATAACCATGGAATTAACCTTTTCCATTTCAAATATGTTAGGATTCTATTCAGAGTTTTTTAGAGATAATTATCAATTGGCCCTCTAATTTTCCCTTTTTCTTAATATAAACTGCATCTCTTATTACATTTCTAATCAAGACATTTACATCAAATATTGGATCAAAGGGCCAAGGACTTTTCATAAATGCTTCCTAGTCCAGTAGAAGAATAAATGGTCAACATGTCAGCTTGGCTCCAATTTCTTGGGAATTAATAATTCTTCTGAAAAATGACTACTCTTGTTTGAATCTAGAACTATGTTTAAGATTTGAAAATGGATTTTCCTCCAAATTTATCTTGGAAATATCCTCATTAAAGGCTTCTCTATATCTCCTCCACTAGAATGAATGGCTTGTACGTTGAAAAGTATAGCAGAGCTCCCTTCTGAAAATCCTGATCACCCCATTGTCCCTAAGAGCTCCTCCTTTTCCCCAAATTGGACCCAAAACAACATTGAGTACTTAATTTTGATCCAACCTGAGAAATTTTGATTGACACTGCAACTCAAGAGATATTCAATTTAAATTGCACTTATTCAATTCTTTCATTGAATAAGTATATTGTTTTTGAATTTGTCATTTGTTCTTGTAGTATGTGGTAATGACCTTGTTTCACGTGAAAGGGTTTTTATTCTTGGACTATGACAATGCTAGTAAGATTTAGGCTGTTATGAAACCAGCTCAAGAAAAGATAGAAAAGAAAGATCAACGCCTTAGAATTCAGCCTCTTCGAGGGGGAAACCTCCTTTACATTACATAAATGAACAATTCTTGGATGCTACAAATGAAAATACCTCCTTTCTATATATAGGAGTCTAAGTGGTCCCAATACAATCAGAGCCTACATAACAATAATATTGTAGGGCACAACAATAACAATAGTGGGCTTCTATGTGGCACAATAGTAACAATATGGGCACTACATGGGTACATCAATATAAATAAGGGGTATAACTACAATAGTAATGGGGTAATCACTAGTATTATAGGGACCCAACATGCCCCTCTCCTTCAAAAAAGTGTTGTCCTCAACGCTTGAGTAGTTCAGGATACTTCTGCATAAAATTCTCATCCTCCCATGTGGAATCTTCAGCGGATAAGTTCTTCCACTTGATAAGGTACTCTGAAATTGATCGATTTCGTAGCTGTCGAGTTCTTGTTTCTATAACTGCTTCCGGTTCCAATATAATTTTTCCTTCTTCGTCAAGTTCTGGCAATATTGTTTGAACTGGGAGCTTGTCGCCTATAACCTTCTTTAAGCATGAAACATGGAAAACTAGGTGCAATCGAGAAGCTGCAGGAAGCTCCAATTTGTATGCCATAGTACCAATCTTTTGCAACACCTTGTAAGGACCATAATACTTTGGTGATAATTTATTATCCTTCTTAGCTTGCTTGAGGGACATTTGCTTATATGGTTGTAGCCGTAGGAATACCCAATCACCTACATCAAAACTTCTTTCACTGCGATGCTGATCTGCCTGTTGTTTCATTCTATTCTGTGCCAACACAAGGTTATCCTTTAAGAGTTGGAGGACTTGTTGTTGATGTTCGATGTGATGTTCCACTGCCTGAACCTTAGAATTTTCTTTTAAATATGATGTGATGGATGGTGGTTGATACCCATAAAGTGCCATAAATGGGGTCATTTTTGTTGCTGTATGAAAGGAAGTGTTATACCACCATTCAGCCAGAGGCAACCATTTGACCCATTGTGTCTGTTTATCAGATACAAAGCAACGAAGGTATCCTTCCAAACATTTGTTTACTATCTCAGTTTGCCCATCAGATTGAGGATGATAAGATGAGCTATGAGCTAACTGAGTACCAAGACAAGAAAATAATTATGTCCAAAAATTTCCAGTGAAAATGGGATCTCTGTCACTTACAATAATCTTTGGGTTTCCATGTAGCTTTTGAATTGTTTCCATAAATGCAGTAGAAACTGTATTGGCTTTAAATGGATGTGATAATGCACAAAAGTGTGCATACTTGGTAAGTCTGTCAACTACCACCATGATGACACTCTTTCCCTCAGACTTGGGTAAACCTGTGATAAAATCCATTGAAACCTCCTCCCAACGTTGGCTTGGAATGGATAAAGGTTGTAATAGACCCGGTGTCTTAATTGTTTCAACTTTATTTTGCTGGCAAACCAAACATTCCGCCACAAACTTTTGAATATCTGATTTAAGGCCATCCCAAAAAAATTCCTTCTTAATCCTGTGGTAAGTTTTTAAAAATCCTGAGTGCCCTCCTAAGGGAGAAGTGTGCAATTCCATAAGAATCTTTTGTTTTAGCTGGGAATTCTTACATAGGTATAAGCGATCTTTGTACCATAGCAAATCATTTTTCCAGCTAAATGTATCAGAAGTACTGGAATCTTGTTGTAGCTTTTGAATAAGTGCCCACACTTCTTCGTCGTTCTTCCATTCCTCCCTTCCTTCGTTTATCCAATCTGGTTGGATAATAGAAATGGCACACAACAATGCTTCCACATCCTCATCCTTTCTTGAGAGTGCATCTGCCACCACATTTTGCTTCCCTTTTTTGTAGATGATTTCAAAGTCATAACCCAACATCTTTGTGACCCACTTTTGTTGCTCTTCAGAGGATAATCTTTGTTCTAAAAAGTATTTAAGGCTATCATGATCCGTTTTTACCTTGAAGTGTCTTCCCATTAGGTAGGGTCGCCATTTCTTAAGTGCATGGAGTATTGCCAACATTTCCTTCTCATAAATAGCTTTTCTTAAAAACTTTCCCTTGATTGGACGACTTTCAAAAGCAATGGGTCTTTTATCTTGCATTAGAACAGCACCAATTCCATTTCCTGAAGCATCACATTCCACAATAAAGGTTTTTGTGAAGTCCGGCGTAGCTAAGACCGGTGCTTGGCACATTGCCTCTTTAAGATGTTCAAAGGCCTTTGTTGCTTCCGAATTCCATGAAAATGAATCTTTCTTCAATAATGTTGTTAGAGGTGCTGCTATTCTCCCATAATTCTTAACAAACTTGCGATAATACCCTGTCAACCCAAGAAATCCTCGCAGATGCTTTATGGATGTGGGGATTTTCCATTCCTTAATGGCTTTAATTTTGCTAGGGTCTACCTTAACTCCTTCATGAGATACAATATGACCCAAATATTCCACCTCCTGGACTCCAAAGAAACATTTGGATCTTTTTGCATATAATTGTTTCTCCTCCAATAGTTGTAACACCCTGTCAACATGTTCAACATGATCCTTCCAAGACTTGCTGTAGATTAGTATATCATCAAAAAATACTAACACAAATTTTCTAAGGAATGGTTTGAAAATTGAATTCATCAAACCTTGAAATGTTGAAGGTGCATTGGTAAGGCCAAAAGGCATGACCAGAAATTCATAATGACCCTCATGAGTTCTAAATGCTGTTTTCGGAATGTCTTCGACCTTCATTCTAATTTGATGATATCCCGAACGAAGATCCAACTTGGTGAAGTAAATTGATCCATGCAATTCATCCAGTAATTCATCAATAACAGGAATGGGGAACTTATCTTTAATAGTGAGCTTGTTGAGCTCCCTATAATCTGGACACATGCGCCATGATCCATCCTTCTTGTGCACCAATACTACTGGAGCTGAGAAAGAACTTTGACTCGGTTGAATTATACCAGCCTCTAACATTTCTGCAACCATACGTTCAATTTCACTTTTTTGGACATATGGATATCTGTACGGCCTGATGTTTGGAGGAACACTTCCTGGAATCAGATGAATAGCATGATCATGATCACGCATAGGTGGGAGACCTTTGGGAGTATCAAATACCTTGGAATGATTGTCCAGGAATTTTTGGAGATCTGGAGAAATAGATGATTCCAATGTGGAAACATCTAGTGAACATAATTGTGCAATTACACCTCTTTGCTCCTTTTTTAGAAGCTTTGTCATTCCATTAGAGCTGATTATCTTTCCTGGTTTCCCTGCAATACCCCTTAATTCAACTTCCTTTCCTTCCACAGAAAATTTCGTGAAAAGTTCTTGAAAATTAAAAGCTATTGTACCCAAGGATTGTAGCCATTGGACTCCTAGTACAACATCAGCACCTCCCATTGGAATGGAAAGCATTGGGCTAGTCAATACATATTCTCCCATGGATAGCTTGATATTATGGCACTTTCCAGAACAATTTATTGTTCCTCCATTTGCAATCATCACTTGACACTCTGGAGCTGGATATAGGAAGCAATTCAATTCTTTTGCTACCCTACAATGAATAAAATTGTGGGTGCTTCCTGAATCAATCAACACTATTACCTTTTTCTTCTTGATTTGTCCTTCTATCTTGATGGTTTGAGGAGTGGTAATTCCCGCCAATGCATTACAAGATATGGTTGGATTTATTTGTTCTTCATCTAGGCTTTGTTCCTGGAATATATCCTCTTCTTTTGACCTTTCTTGCTCCTTTTCTTCTTCCTCTTCACAATCTATGTAGAATAATTTCTTCTCAGCACATTTATGACCTTTTGTGTATTTGCTATCACAATTGTAACAAAGCCCTTTTGCTCTTTTTTCTTCCAATTGTTGTGGTGTCAACCTTGTAGGTTGTGGAAGACTATGGGCAACAACACTTCCTTCTTTATAGTTGTGAATGGTATGCTTCCTAGTTGCCATAATTTTGCTTTCCATTTTTCTTGCTAACCTGAATGCCTTCTCTAATGAATCAGGTTCCCAAAGGCGCACATCATGTTGGTATTATCCTTTAAAGACCCTATGAACACATCAATCCTATGATCTTCTGGAATATCTTTTACCCTTATGTTCAATTTTTGGAACTCCTCAATGTGCTCCATTATTGAACCCTTTTGTTTGAGACTTATCAATTGGCTAAAAAAAGTGTTGCTTTTGTATCCTCATAATGTGCTATTAATTCTTCCGTAAAAATGGCCCAAGTGATAAATGGTTTACGAGAACAAAGCCATTGATACCATACAAACTGATTTGGTTCCAAATATAAAGTTGCCATACGTACCTTTTGTGTGTTTTGCACATTATTGAGATCGAAAAATTGCTCCATCTGTAATATCCATGTGGCGGGATCCTTGCCATCAAACTTCCTCATATCGATTTTTGGAACATGGTGAGTCTTTGATCCAACATTAGAGTCTATGGAATCATGATTAACATTTCTTTTGTCCTCATCATGAGTTTCCTTTACTACCTTTTCACCATTAGTGACCCTTTCTTGTAGCAACTTCTTCAATTCTTCCATGTTTGTATTCAAATCTATCTTCAAATTTGCCATCGAATCCTCCATCTTAGCTTCCATGCCCTTTATCTTATATTCCACGCCATTTACCTTAGATTCCACGCCACTTATCTTAGCTTCTGTTAGCTTTTGTGAGCGTGACATTTGTTGCACTTGTTCTTGTAATTTTGATATATCATGTAGCATTTCTTCCTCTTCTTCATGAGTCATGCTAGAGCTTTCAGGTTCCTTACTAGGTGTTTTCATTTTCTTTCCTCGGGGCATCAGTTACCGATAATAATGCTTTACTATGCCCTTTGAATTCCGTTAAACCAAGCTTACACAAAAATTAAAAAAAAAACTACACACCTTTTTTCACTTTATAGAAGCCTTATATTGAATCTGATGTATCTCTGTAATTTCGGATCATCTAATTCTGAAATTGCTACCTATAGTAGCCTTATGCGTCCTCTTTCCAATGCCACAAGTCTGAGCCAAATTGGATTCTCCAAGGAAGAGTTATGTGAAATCTCCCACGGTGACTTGCTTTTAGACTAGTTCGGTAGAGCGAAGTTGTACGACGTGCCACGAGTCACTGTTTCGACCTTTGGATCTGAAAAACACCCAAAAGAAACTACCGTCCGTCCTCTTTCTGTACCTTCTTACGAAACTTCAATCTGATGCTCAGAAAGAAAGTTATGACGATTTTCCCCAGGTCACCTGTTTTGCATGTAATTCAGGAGTCATCAACAAGACCAACTTCCTGAGATCATATCTCCGAAAATATCGCGCGAAAAGCTCTGAAATTCGGACCCAAGGTTCAGCGCGATGTCTTCTCAAATGGGTTTTTTTTGCGACTTCTGAAATGTCACAGAAAAAAAATTATAGTGAAAATGCCACGATGACCTGTTTGGAGCAGCGAAACCCTAGAATCCAAAGCTCTGATACCAAATGTTATGAAACCAGCTCAAGAAAAGATAGAAAAGAAAGATCAACGCCTTAGAATTCAGCCTCTTCGAGGGGCAACCTCCTTTACATTACATAAATGAACAATTCTTGGATGCTACAAATGAAAATACCTCCTTTCTATATATAGGAGTCTAAGTGGTCCCAATACAATCAGAGCCTACATAACAATAATATTGTAGGGCACAACAATAACAATAGTGGGCTTCTATGTGGCACAATAGTAACAATATGGGCACTACATGGGTACATCAATATAAATAAGGGGTATAACTACAATAGTAATGGGGTAATCACTAGTATTATAGGGACCCAACATAGGCCTTTTGTAGTATTTGTACTCCATGATCATTTTTACAAGATGTATGTCGTGTGTGGAAAGAAATAAGCATTTAGTTATTACATCCTAAACTAAAGCACTGTTTCTTTTATTAGGTCCCATGTAATGTCCTCTACAAATTGAGGACGAATGGGACGTAATATTCTGTCGATCCCATTAGGCTATAGTCCTCCATAAAGGGGAAACTGGGCTTAAAAAATCCAAATTTGGGGTTTGGAGTAAGATTTACTCAATCACTTAAGAATATGAAACCGCTCTGGAAAATCTATGAATAAAGAAGGATTGAATTCATTTTGGATCACCAAGTGTGGATTAATTCATTTTTTCTTGAGTATTAGGTCTAATAGTTTTTGACCCCTTCTATCTCTTGTCAATTTTGGTGGTGAGAGATTCCACCCTAGTTGGCATTCCCTTATTATCTCTCTATTTGGGCACAAGGGTCTCTGGCTGGTCAGTGAATTCTGTTGGATATTAGTCTCTTGTCTTTTTTTGGGCAAAAGATTTCTGTTAAAGGTGGATGAATTTGGAGGATAGTTTGAGATAGCTTAGTTCTGTTTGGCGTACACCTCTCTTGAAGGAAGCAACAAAGTTTCTGAGTCCTTAATATCTTGTTTTGGGCAAATCACTCACCTTAGGCAGTGGATTCATTTATGGCACTTGGAGTAGTGAAACTCTTTGCTTTATTTAGTTTTTGCATGCACAGTTAAAAGGATAACTTCTCTAGTTATTAATTCTCACCCTTAGCTAAGGAAGCATGTTTGCATATCTCATATCATATTCAGTAGAGGCAGACTTTAATTGTCTTGCCTATCCATACAAGGAAGGTGCATTAGGATTAGGAGTTAAGAAAGTTGAGACATTGTTGTACATGTTTCCAGATTCATTGCACCTTCTAGACTAAAGGAAAAGTGAATAGTAGTGTTTGAAATTTTTAGTTATTTCCTATTTCAAAGAGTAATAAATAATTATGTGATTTGAGTTTCAAATTGTTATGAAGCCAGCTCAAGAAAAAGATAGAAAAGATAGATCAACGCCTTAGAATTCGGCCTCTTCGAGGGGGCAACCTCCTTTACATTACATAAATGAACAATTCTTGGATGATACAAATGAAAAGACCTCCTTTCTATATATAGGAGTCTAAGGGGTCATAATATAATCAGAGCCGACATACCAATAATAATGTAAGGGCAGAATAATAACAATAGTGGGCTTCTATGGGGCACAATAGTAACAATATGGGCACTACATGGGTACATCAATATAATAAGGGGGTTGTACTAATAACAATAAGCGGTTACACTAGTAGTATAGGGGCCTAACATGCCCCTCTCCTTCAAAAAGTGTTGTCCTCAAAGCTTGAGTAGTTCTTGATGCTTCTGTATAAAATTCTTGTCCTCCCATGTGGAATCTTCAGTGGGTAAGTTCTTCCACTTGATGAGATACTCAGAAATTGATCGATTTCATAGCTGTCAGGTTCTTGTTTCTGTGACTGCTTCAGGTTCCAATATGATTTTTCCTTCCTCTTCAATTTCTAGCAATATGGTTTGAATTGGAATATTCTACAACTTTTGAATGAGTGGCCATACTTCTTCGTCCTTCTTCCATTCATCCCTTGCTTCATTTATCCAATCTGGTTGGATAATAGAAATAGCACCAAACAATGCTTCCACATCCTCATCCTTTCTTGAGAGTGCATCTGCAACAAAATTTTGCTTCCCTTTTCTATAGATGATGTCAAATTCATAACCCAACATATTTGTGACCCATTTTTTTTGTTCTTCTAAAGATAATAGTTGTTCTAAAAAGTATTTAAGCCTATCATGATCCATTTTTTACCTTGAAGTGTCTTCCAAATCGGTAAGGTCGCCATTTCTTAAGTGCATATAGTATTGCCAACATTTTCCTCTCATAAATAGCTTGCTTGAGATGTAGCAGTAAAAATACTCAATCACCTACATCAAAACATTTTTCACTATGATGTTGATCTACCTGTTGTTTCATTTGATTTTGCACCAAAGTGGCGTTATCCTTTAAAAGTTGGAGAACTTGTTGTTGATGCTCGATGTGATCTTTCACTGCTTGAACCTTTTTCTTCTTGATATGTCCTTCTATATTTAGAGTTTGAGGAGTGGTAATTTCTTCGAATCCTTTACAAGATATGGTCGGATTCATTTCTTGATACTCGATGTGATTTTTCACTTCTTGAACATTTTTCTTTTTGATATGCCCTTCTATCTTGATAGTTTGAGGAGTGGTAATTCCGAGTAATGAATTATAAGATATGGTTGGATTCATTTCTTCTTTCTTGATGTGATCTTTCACTTCTTGCACCTGTTTCTTCTTGATATGTCCTTCTATCTTAAGAGTTTGAGGAGTGGTAATTCTTGTCAATGCTTTACAAGATATAGTCTGATTCATTTTTTCTTTCTCTAGGGTTGGGTCCTGACGTATATCCTCTTCTTTTAATGTTTCTTGATCCTTTTCTTCCTCCTCTTCATACTCTATGTAAAATAATTTCTTCTCAGCACACTTATGACCTTTAGTGCATTTGCTATCACAATTGTAACAAAGCCCTTTTTCTCTTTTTTCTTCCAATTGTTGTGGTCTAACCCTTGTAGGTTGTGGAAGGGTAGGAGAAACAACACTTCCATCTTTATAGTTTTGAGGGGTAGACTTCCTTGTTGCCATAATTTTACTTTCCACTATGTAACAAAGCCCTTTTAGTGTTTCCAACTATTGTGGTGTTGCTCTAAAGAAGGTGTTTCTCTTTGTATCCTCATAATGTGCTATCATTTCCTATGTGAAAATTGACCACGTAACAAGTTGTTTACGAGAACAAAGCCTTTATACCATAAAAATTGATCAGGTTCTAAATATGAAGATGCAATACATACCTTTTGTAATAGTGGTACACCATGTAGATCAAAATATTGCTCCATCTGAAGTATCCAATTTACCAGATCCTTGTCATCAAACTTCCTCATCTTGCTTTTTCTTGATTTTAGTAGCTCAATCTTGAAACGACTGTAACTCTGTACTTTCAGACCTTTAAAGTTTTGAAATTGCGACCTACAATAGCCCTCTATGTCCTCTTTCCAATTCCACCAATCTGATCCAAATTGGATTCTCCAAGGAAGAGTTATGCCAAATCTCCCACAGTGACCTGATTATAGACTAGTTCAGTAGAGCAAACTTGTGCGACATGCCATGTGTCCCTGTTCCGACCTTTGGCTCTAAAAAATATATACAAGAAACTACAGTCTATCCTCGTTCTATACCTTCTTACGAAACTTCAATCCGATGCTCAGAGAGAAAGCTATGACAATTTTCCCCAGGTCACCTATTTGGAATGTAATTCAAGAGTCTGCAAAAATACCAACTTCCTCAGATCATATCTCCGCAAATATAGCGTGAAAAGCTCTGAAATTTGGACCCAAGGTTTAGTGAAAATTCGTCTCAAATGGGTTTTTTTTTTCGCTTCTGAAACATCGCAAAAAAAAAAGTTATAGTATAGCGAAAATGCCACGATGACCTGTTTGGAACAGCGAAACCCTAGAATCCAAAGCTCTGATACCAAATGTTATGAAACCAGCTCAAGAAAAAGATAGAAAAGATAAATCAACGCCTTAGAATTCAGCCTCTTTGAGGGGGCAACCTCCTTTACATTACATAAATGAACAATCCATGGATGATACAAATGAAAAGACCTCCTTTCTATATATAGGAGTCCAAGGGGTCATAATATAATCAAAGTCGACATAACAATAATAATGTAAGAGCACAATAATAACAATAGTGGGCTTCTATGGGGCACAACAGTAACAATATGGGCACTACATGGGTACATCAATATAATAAGGGGGTTGTACTAATAACAATAAGGGGTTACACTAGTAGTATAGGGACCTAACACAAATTTGTGTACTTTTTGTTACTTTATTCAATGGCATGTGCTTCCCTATTCAGAACAAGGGGTTTTTTCGCAGTATCTAGCCTCCAAAGCTTCTTCAATGCAAACTAAATATCAAATCATGCCCTCGTACTCCAATGCATCTAAGGCATCACCCTAGAGAAGCTCCAAAGTAGACCAATGAGCTTTGACAAGACAACTCTAACCCCATGTCACCATACAAGTGTTGACATCACTGCTACAAAAATTACTTTGAAGTATTGCATCCTACACCAATTCCTAAGATGGATGCCCAAATGGGTTCTAGAACGAGGCTCAAACTTCATTGCCACATTTAAGACTTTTCAAAGGGACCGGTCCCTTTAAACCATACCAATTTTTACACTTTCACAATTTGGCCATGTTCCTATCAATTTTATATTTTGTATTAAAAATTTCATCCTATTTTACCTATTTATTAACTTTAGGAACAATTATAGGTCAGCTCTAGAAAAATGTCAACAAATTGGTGGTTAGGTTGGAATTTCTCCAAATACTATCACACATTTTCCTTTTTAGATATTGATTGGTTGAACAAAAAGGTTCGTTGCCTGTGTAATTTTGTCCCATACCTCCACATAAGCACTCATAGATAACAATATTCTTAATTCTTCATCTATGTGCACAGTAAGGTCCCTTTTGGTTGCTATATTTGATGGAGCAACCTCTGACGGTACACCTTTCACCATGGAGATGTTTTTGTTGGAGAAAAATCTCCAAAGGAGTCTTACACCAGACATATAAATGGCTATTGTATATCACAATAATAAGCATTAACATATGAAGATGTGGCAGACCATAAAATCTGTGCATTCAATCCAATACTTTTTCTTTCATGGCATATTTCGTTCTGCATAGTAGATGTGTTGTGGCAATTGAGTGTGTTCGCATCAAAAACTCTAAGGCCAAACCCAGATTCTCATGTGTCATGGAAATTCAATGTATGCCTTGTTCACCTAAGAACTACTTGTAACTCATATTATGGTACTCATGTATAATCTCAACTCATCCCACTTAACAAGTAACCAAGACAAGGGTCATCACATCCAACCTTGATCGAAAACAATTAAGCAACATAATTTAAATCTTGACATGCCATAACATCTGACATGTCTTAGAATTCCTTGGCACTATGTGACATGCGTTAACATCCCCTACATTCCTTGGCATTCTTTGACACTCCCTAGCACACCATGGCACTTCCTGACATGCCTTGGTAATTTAGCATACCTTGGCATTGCCTAACATATAACCTTGTCACTCCCTCCTTAACACACCTAGAACTCATTGAAACTCCCTCTCACACACTCTTATTCGTATATTTCCAGGCATTTTGACCTAGTGCTTCCTTATGTTTCCATGACACCCCTTAACACTCCTTAGCTCACCCTAGCACTTGACACATATTGGCCTACCACCTTAACACTCTAGCATTCCTTGGAACTACATAGTATACCTTGTCACTCTCTCATTAGCACACCTAGAGATTGTTGACACTCTTGGTCACAAACTCTTATTCATTCATTTCCATGAATTTTTACCTAGTGCTCCCTTGTGTTTCCCTAGCACTCCTTATCACTCCTTGACACGTGTTTTTACACCCTAGCACCTATGATATCTTGGTATGTTGCCTTAGCCTCTCGAATGCCTTACCACTGCCTAGAATACCTTGTCAATTTGTCCTTAGCACGCCCGGAACTCACTGAAACTTCTAATCACAAACTCTTATTTGTTCATTTCCATTCATTTTGACATAGTTCTCCCTTGTGTTTCCCTGGCACTCCTAGCTAACACTTCCTTGCACGCATTGGCACATCTTGGCCGCATGTCGCCCTAGAACTCTAGCATTCCTAAGCATTGCCAAGCATGCCTTGTAACTCCTCTTTAACACACTTGGAACTCACTAACACTCCATACCACACACTCTTATTCCTTCATTTCCATGCATTATGACCTAGTGCTCCATTGTGTTTCCCTAGCACTCCCTAACAATCCTTGGCACACATTGGCACTCCATGGCACTCGTCACATCTCATTAGGCTTTCCTAGCACTCTATCATCTATGGGAACTACTTATCATACGTTGTCGCTCCCTCCTTAGCACACTTATAACTTGTTAACACTCCCTATCACACACACACATTCATTCATTTACATGTAAATGAAACAAGTCCTCCTTTGTGTTTCCTTGGAAATCCATAACATGTGTAGGCGCCACATCTTAGAACCTAGCACACATTGGCATGCCTTAGCACTTGGCATGTCTTGAAATGCCTAACATTCCTTGGAACTTTCTAACATGTGTTAACACTTCCTGAAATTCCATGCACATCTTGGCACTCCCTAGTTTTCATGCCCTCATAGATAAACTTACTTTTTTTGTGATTTGGGAACCCAAGCAAGTCATTGAAAAAATAGTGTCGTGCCTAGAACAAAGTCTCCCTTTGTCTCAAACTGATTTTTCCATCCTCTTATCACAATAGTAGGATTTCCTCCTACAAGTCCTAATATGAAATTCTGCTAACACACTTCTTCCATGGGACACCTAGAATTCACTAACATTCCTTGGCATAATCTCTTATTCATTCATTTCCATGCACTTTGACCTAGTTCTCCCTTGTGATTGCCTAACACTCCCTGGCATAATCTCTTATTCTTTCATTTCCATGCACTTTGACCTAGTTCTCCCTTGTGATTCCCTGACACTCCCAAACACTCCTTGACATGCATTGACACTGTCTGGCATAGGTCAACGCACCTTTTCATTCCTTGGCATGCCATGGCACTCCTTAATTAGCATGCCGTCATAACTACCCTAATTTTCTTTTAGACTTAGGAACCCAACCAAGTCCTGCCTCGACTACAACAACTTTACCAAGTTACATTTACTACAACTAGACTATGCCTTGTTCCCATAATGGGCTATAAATCATCTTAGGATTCTCATGTCCATTCTTAACTCACCCCACTTAAAAAGTTAGCAAGTCAAGGCTCACATCCAACTGTGCCCATAAAACAAATAAGCAACATAGTTTACATCTTCACATGCCATAACATTTGGCACGTATAATAATTCGTTGGCACTACATGGCACACATTATCATCCCCTGCATTCATTGGCATGATTTGACTCTCCCTAATAGACCCTACCACTCCTTAACATGCCCTGACACTCTAGCATGCCTTGGCACTGCCTAGCATACACCCTTGTCACTCCCTAGCATGGTTTACTAATATCTATAATCCTAGCATTAGAGAATGAGAAGGGGGCTTAGGACTTAATTTCATAGGGTATAGGGGACCTAGAGGGAAGGTAGCAAGATAAATTGAGAGGGGAACCCCCAATAGTGGTGATAAGGGGGTTAGGAGTCCAAATATCACAAACCGTAAGCCCTTAACCCATAACCACTAAATTCCCTATCCTCTTAACCCCTACACTCACAACTCATAATCCATAAATCCCTTGATTCATTAAATCTTAAGACACTAACCCCTAACCTATAATCCATGAACCAACTCCTAAGTCATAACTCCTTATCCTCTTAACCTGTGACCCTTAACCCCTAACCCTTCACCGCCTAAACACCTTAACTGATAACCTTGTTATAGACATTTTTGTGCCTTACAGCATGAAGCATGAAATGTCAATAATCTAAGGGATCCAAAGTCCCTAAACATGTTGTTCCTACCCCTAGAGGAACAAGGTCAGCAAACCACAGCACTAAATATCAGTTCTCCACCTGAAAACACTCAAAAACAAGCTAATTCTGGATCATGTCAACTACTCCACTGAGCATCTGCGCTGAATGTCAACTGCTCCACTCTGTACCTGCACTGAATGTCAACAGTAATGAAGGCTACCTGCGCTGGGCAAGTTTGGCCAAGTGGCACAGTCATTCCTCAAGGTGTCAATGCCCAGGAAGCTTCCAAAATGACACTTGGATCAGGGAATTCGCCTTGTGATGAGTAAGAGGGTCTAGATCTCCAAGTGGAAGCAAGAACCTCCAAGTGGACTCAAGAACTGAAGAATAACTGAAGTGGGAGAGGACACTAGTCAGCTCCATGCCAAGCTCAAGCTGACTCATCCTTTCTCCAAAACTCCTATATATAGAGCTCTCTCATGAGGTCTAAGGAGGATGGAATCTTGTGAATGTAAGGAAGTGCTGTTGGTTTGAGTACAGAACTATTGGGTGATTTGCTTGAAGGAGGTGAAGAGGAGATTTCTTTCTGCTGGGAGGTGTTGCTGGATTGGGCCTCTTATGGCTGTAACACTCTCAGAACTTTACTTCTTCCATTAATAAAGCATTTGAGGTTCTTCTATATGCATGTGTCTCCATGGCGTATTGATACTTGTATATTTGATTTATTCTAATCCTTGAATCAATTATGAATGTATGCTTCTTGTAGTTTCTCTCTCTTGTCATTTTGCAGGATCTTGGTGTAGCTGGGCCAGTGAAAGAGCAAGGAGCTGGGAGCAAGCAGCAAAGAGGGAAGATTGGATCAATCATTAGCGGAAGATAACGGTTAGTGGATCTCTTTCTCCTCCCTCTTACATCTCATTAAGAAGTAATCTCGAATAGCTTTGCTTTGATTGTTGCTGAGGTACTATCACCCTTAGAGTGGGATAGGGTCATTCCGTATTGGATACTTTTCCCAACAACAAATTGGCGACTCCACTGGGGAGCGTATCTTGTTGGTTGTTTGTGTTTTTGCTATTCATTTCATAAACACAGGGAGTACCGAATCGAACTGCATTTGGATCTTTCAAATGCAAAGTAGAGAGCAGCTACTCTAGCTCAGTTTCTGGGCATGTTTATGATTTGAAGAGCTGATCCACAAGGACTCTAATAAGCTCTTAGTGATAGCTTTTCATCCTCCTTTTCATCCCTTAGTGTGTACTTGACTGATAGCTTCTGATTTGGCCAAAAACTGTGAATTTTTGAGCAATCTGTGACCCGGAAACCAAGAGAAACGAAAGTTTCGTTCTTCAGTGCAGGCTGTGTGAAGGTTGTCTGCATTTCAGTGCAGTTCCCGAAGGGGCTACCTGCGCTTAAGGTCAAACTGACAATGTACCACCTGCGCTGAACCAGTCTTGCCTAGTGCTACTGGGGTTTCTTACTATTTCTTGCCCTGTTTTCACCTTTGTTTTTGCAGCCTGTTACCAGTCTATGTACCTATCTGAAACCAACTTTCCTTGCCACTATTCCGCCTCGGTTATATAAAGAAACTGTGTTTGTTCTTTGTGTATTTCTTGTATCATTTACAGTTTCCCATAACGAAAGTGAACTAGTCTTGCTGTGGCCTCTTAGATCTAGACCTGTGATTAAGTGTCGTTTTGATCTTAAGAGTTAGTTTATTTGCTGTTCATAGCTGATTGAGCTTTTGCTTTCGTCATATGGTTTGAATTTATATATTTCTAGTGTCGAAACAAGTAAATCTTAAGGTGTCTTTTGATTTTGGACAAGCTTGTTTGCTTTCACTTGAAATTGAATTCGAAATTATACAACAGATTTCTTTTGTATTACATCAACATTAAGAAAGAGAAAAGAAATACCTGCATTTCGCATTTTGCATTTGATAAGTTTGCATGTTGATTTAGGAAAAAGTGCATTAGTGAGTGCTCTTTGATCTGTGTGAAAAGATTTTGTCTCTCTTTTCCCTCAGTAGTTAAGATTTTTATAAGTCGAAAAGATTGAAAAAGCTTGCTTCTCATCTTAGACTGCATTTAGGAATTTGTATCAAAACATCTCGTGGTGAACCTTGAAAGGCAAAGTTTAAAAAGATCAACTTAAAATATATTGAATGAACCTAACAACGCTTTGAAACATAACGCAAACACATAGAGGTCTAAGCTAGAGACGTGTTCCGGCGTCGTTAAACATAGTGACTGTCGATCTCGACGAAGGTGGGTGATTCCTCTTGAGAGTCGGTGGCACTAATACGGACTTGTGCTCCCACGTACTGTCACGTATATATTGGGAGACCCATATAGGCATATATCTTTTATCCATAGGAAGCCGTGTCGGCCGCCCTACTGATCGCAATGCAGTGAACACAGCATTCACGAAGATCGACCACCCGTACCGTAAACGTATTCTATGGTTTTGCGAAAGGTTTGTCACACCCTCTGCCTAGATCTCCAGAGCAGTTTATTTTGGCTTTTTTCAAACTCTATAACTGAAAAAGTCCAACCGAGCATTTGTCACTTCTGGCTCGTTAATACATCGAAGGAGACTAGAGTCATCTTTAGCTTTTTCTGGACTCTTAAAAAGTGAAAAAGCAGGTTGTGTCTAAAAGCGTCTAATAAAATTCATCCAATTCGGAAACACAAATTTCCCCTTTTAATATTTTGGTTGATCGAGTAATCCGCAATTGTGGAAGAAAGTCAATTGAAACCCCGTCGTTCGCGGAGGCTTACAAGTCAACCGTCTTTGTCTCCGGAATCGAAAACAGTACGGACAAAGCGAACTCGTTTAACCGGTTCAAAATCTCCTATAAAAGTTAGAACAAGCGTTCCAACTGCATCTGAGGTTCAGGTTACTCCTAACATTTCTGGAAACCCTGCTGCCTCTATAGAAGAAGTTCAACAGCCAAAGAAGGACAGTAATACTGATCCTAGTCTGGGGGCAAATACTTGTATAACTGAACCAGTTCCATCTGTAACCGGTCCAGAGAGTTTTGTTCCTCAAACAACTGTCGCTGTCGAAACAACCACTTCTTCGGCACCAGAAATATTTTACGGACCTGACGGTCTTCCTCTTCCACCGGGTTTGATTGCGATAGAGGAAATTGCAGAGGATCCGCAAGCAAGTACTCCAACTCATTTTGGAGTCGGGGTCACTCTATTTCCTTCATCAGAATTTAATCCACCACAAGTGGAAGTCCCTGTAGAATCGCTAGGCAATCTATTGGATAGACTTAAAATGTCTGAACAACCGTCATCATCTAGGACTGTGTCAAATGACACAGTGACAGCAGAAGTCCCTGCCGTCACTCCGACGATGTTTGCCGGCATACCAGCTGTCCCAACTAGCTCTCAACCGCTAGAAGGAGTCCACCAAGGGACTATTTCGAGAGTGTGGTCTGTTCCAGTTTGTTCATCCGGAGTAATACCCGGTGACTCTTATGTTGAAACTCGCCAAATTGATCCATTTGGAGGTCAATCTGGGCCATCAATCCCCTTTAATTCCGGATTGCTACCGTATGGGGGGCAATATGCCCTTTCATTACCCCCTCCAGGAGGGTACCCATACGTGAGTTCACAACAATGTTCAGGTTATACTGGAATTGCATCAAGTAGTTGGGTACCTATGCTACCACAACAACCAAGGGTTGTATATTCTATGCAACAGTGTGTACCTGTGACGAACATCCCAACCACACCGGCTATTGTAATAGTGTCACAAGTTCAAGCGATACCTGTTGCATGCCAACCTCAGATTTCTCAGGTTGTAATGCAACAGCCACTTGATCATGGGTCACAACCACAATCGCCAACTGGTGGGGCGACACAGGTCCAAACGGGTACAATTACCCCACACCTCGGTCCAACGGTTAGCATGGCACAACAGAACATGGCTTCACAACCGTGGCTTGTGCAATACCAACAACCGCAATTCCAGCAAGTATACCAAGGCTCTGAGCAGCAGATCTTTGCGAATAGTGGACAACCGTATATCCAAAACGGTCAAAACCAACCACTTTACAGTGGTCAAGTCCACCAACCGTATCAGTCATACCAACATCAATTACATTATGCTGGTATGCAAAGACCCACTTCTCAAGCGATTCCATCATACCCTGGTTATGCTTCGCCTAACCTGAACCAACAGTTACCATTCGTGGCAACTTTAGAGTTACCGGATTTACACCGGTTAACCAACGATCCGATTGCTTATGCCCCTTGGTGGCCAGCGATTCCTCATAAACTTCCATCTGACATTCCTAAATTCAATGGAAATCCAGGTGAAGACCCTTCGAATCACGTGATGACTTTTCATCTGTGGTGCTCATCGAACACCCTAAACGACGATTCAATAAGGCTTCGCCTTTTTCAAAGGACATTGACAGGTCCAGCGGCTAAATGGTATATTGAATTGCCAAGAGCCTCTTTCGACAATTTTAGTTCCCTAGCCACGACTTTCTTAACCCATTTTCAATTACCGATAAGGTATGAAACGGGAACATAAATATTAACCAACTTCAAACAGACGACTGCCACCCATATATCTGATCATATACATGAGTGGCGTCGTCGTCGTAGGATGGTGAAAACATATGTTCCTGATCAGCTATTAGCTGAGTGGTTTATAAAGTCGTTACTTCCGGCTATTATGGAAGATGTGGCCAAGGGGGGGGTCGTAACAGAGGAGCAAGTTATCGCTCGTGCACAGTATTTGGACTTAGTTTATACTCAGTCCGGCATGCTCTACGACAAAATACCTGACGCCCCTAGACCGGAATTTTCAATTCCTCCCCCTCCTAAATCAAATAGTGACTCTCATGCCGGTGACGGTGTGATTGGCACGGCAAACGCGAAATCGATAAAGGCTTCTTCAAAGAAAGCCCGTAAGAATTCGGATCAAAATGCAAAAGAAGAAATTCTTGCTTCGGAAGTAAATGCCGTATCGGAAGATAAAGGCAAAGAAACCAATCAACCAGGAAGCAAGAAAAAGCAAAACAAAGGGAAGAAGAAAAAACAAGGTGAATCATCTCCTCGAAAAAATTCTTCAAACCCTCCTGGCAAAGGGAAACAAAATTATCCATGTCAAATATGTGATGATGAGGATCATTACACAAAGAATTGCCCATTCAAAGCTGAGTTAAAGAGGTTCTTTAAAAGCTCCCAAACCTCAACTGTGTTAACTGTTCCATTTCCCAACCCAGGTCAAAATCTGGTTGATAGTGGAAATGCTTCCCCGTCACAAGTACTTATGTTGTCGGTTTCGAAACAGCAGAATGATGCTTTGATTTCGACAAGGAACAAAGATTATGGGAATCCTCAGCTGTCGAACGAAAAAGGTAAAGATCAACCAAGTAGTTCGACAACAACTTCGACAGAAGTTGTAACACCCACCATCCCTGAATTAACAATAAAACCACCAAAGGGTGTAGTACACAAGTCGACATTTAATCCTCGCGCCAGAGCGGCGCAGCATTATAACATAGTGGAAGATTTGGCGCAATCGCCATCCGCTATGTCGACTCTTGAAGTACTACAAAATTGTCCAACCCAAAGGCAGGCATTGTTATCAGCTATTGGTGGGGTTGACCCTAAGGACTCCAATCTTGTATCCTTTGATCACAAGGGATATGATCCTCAGTTACCAGCTCAGCTAGCTTTCCTTATTCAAGTGAAAGCACTCAACAAAACTGTTCACAGAACAATAATTGATGAGGGAGCCTCGACATGTATTATGTCGATGAGTTGCTGGAAAACATTAGGATCTCCAACCTTGTCGCGATCTTCAACGACATTAAAAGCTTTCGATGGAAGGACTTATACCCCATACGGTATCCTTAATAACTTGAAAGTTGAACTAGGAGGAAAAACAGTAGAAATTGATGTTGAGGTCATTGATGGAAATCTTGACTATAACATCCTACTGGGTAGACCATGGATTTATGCCATGGCAGCTGTCGTGTCGACTTATTTTAGGAAGATCGCATTCCCGTTTGAAGGAGGGATTACGATCGTCGACCAACAGAATTTCCTCCCTAATGGTTCACAAGTTACACGAAGCATTCCCATGATCCATGAAAGCAACCATTCAATTCAAGATATCGGAGTAGGATTATTGAAAGACCCCACATTGATGGGAACTTTCGCGCTACCACCTCCTATTTATATGGGAAATATACCGTTTGTAGCAACCTGCAACATGATATCTTCCATGAAGGTCAACATGGATCGTGCAATGGTTTTGCCCCCAAGCCCATTAGAAATATTGTAGCAATCAATGTTTCAAGCATGGGAGGCGAACCCAAATCAATGCTCGTCAAGCGTTTGGGTAGATAGGTCTAAAGAATATGGCACCCCATTAGATCCTTGGTCGAAAGTACATGGGACTGACGAAGGAATCTTACAATCAATGATGATTGATGGGGCACCATGGAATGATCACCACCATCGTTCCCTTCTTCCGGAATATGAAGAAGATACTCAAAGTGACCTTTATCACCCTTCAGTTTTTGAATTCCTAACAAATACTATAAATATGGTGGATTCCGAGCGAAACCTATCCAATATTGAAGAGACTATAGCCATAAATATCTCGACTAAAACAGATGTTGTAGAAAATATTTATGTCGGCAAAGGTTGTTCCCCTTCAGAACTGGAAATATATAACGCTCTTTTTCGCGAATTTAGAGATGTCTTTGCTTGGTCATATGATGAAATGCCAGGCATTGACTCGAGTATCATTGAACATGAAATTAAAATGTATCCTGATGTCAAACAAGTAAGACAACGGCTTCGACAGGTACACCCCAAGAAAGCCGCGGCCATTAAGGCGGAAGTTGAAAAACTCCTCCATGCTGGATTCATCTACCCAGTTCCTCTAACCGATTGGGTATCGAATATTGTCCCTGTTATGAAGAAACAAGGGACGATTAGAGTGTGTGTCGATTATAGGGATGTAAACCAAGCTTGTCCGAAGGACAACTACCCTACACCCTTCATCGACCAGATAATTGATGAATGCGCCGGATGTGAAATCTTTTCATTTATGGATGGATTTTTCGGGTATAATCAAATAAATATCCGCCCACAGGACCAGTCAAAGACTGCATTTATTTGTCCGTGGGGCACATTCACTTATCGAAAATTACCCTTTGGTTTAAAGAACGCAGGGGCGACCTTTTAGAGGGCAATGAATTATGCCTTCCATGACATCAAGAACATTGTTCAACCTTATCTCGACGATCTTCCGGCTCATTCGCGAAAGCGGACTGATCATCCGCAGCATTTAAGAGCGATATTTCTACGTTGCCGACACTACAAGATAAGACTCAATCCGCACAAATGTGTGTTTTGCGTCGGTTCTGGTCGTTTACTTGGCTTTGTAGTCTCTAAGGATGGGATTCGTCTCGACCCCTGTAAGGTTCAGGCAATCATTAATTTGCCTCCACCTTCAAATTTGCTTCAGATTCAGAAACTCCAAGGGAAAGCGAACTTTCTGAGAAGGTTCATTCCAAATTACGCAGAACTTGCTAAGGGTTATACTCGTCTTTTGAAAAAGGATGTACCTTTTGTCTGGGACCAGGTGGCGCAAGCTTCCTTTGATGCTCTGAAAGATTGTCTAGTAAAAGCATCATTAATGTACGCCCCAGACTATCAAAGAGATTTTAACCTATATCTGGCTGCAGCGGATACGACCATTGCGATGGTTTTAGTTCAAGAAGTCGATGGAATTGAACATCCTATCTATTATTTAAGTAAAAACTTAAATGATACAGAAAGTAAATATTCTTATGTTGAAAAACTAGCGCTTGCAGCTGTTAAAGCGATTCAAAGGTTTCGACATTATGTCCTCTTTCGGAAAACTACCATCTTGTCAGATTGCAACCCCATGACTTATATACTGTCGCGACAATTGCTGGGGGGCAAGAATTCAAAATGGATAGCGATCCTTCAAGAGTTTGATCTGGAATTTGTAAAATCCAAGTCAAAGAAAGCTCTAGTTTTCGCAGAATTATTGTGCGATCTCCCATCATTGTCCAATGATGAAACATCGGAAGAGTCAATCGTGGACGAAAGTTTGTTTCTGATATCTGTAAGCGATGAGTGGTATGGAGATATCATAGTTTATCTCCAAACCCAAAAGTTCAGGCCTAACACCTCTCGCTCCGAACAAAAACGTATACGATACCAAGCAAAAGACTACATGATCGTCGGTGATACACTTTACCATCGTGGTGTCGATACAGTTCTGAGGAGGTGCCTTACCCATGAGGAGGCCGAAAAAGCTCTGAATGAGTGTCATTCAGGCGCGTGTGGGGGGCATCAATCTGGATATGCAACAGCACAAAAAATCTTACGAGTAGGATACTTCTGGCCAACCATGTTCAAAGATTGCATAACCGCAGTCAGAAGTTGCCATGCTTGTCAAATTTTTGATAGCAAAACCAGACGACCACCCGCACCTTTACAGCCGATAGTTGCTGTTGGGCCCTTTGCCAAGTGGGGCATCGATTTCATGAAATGTAACCCCACCTCGACCGGGGGGCATGGGTATATTATAGTCGCTGTTGACTATTTTACCAAATGGGCTGAGGCGATGCCTACATTGGATAACACTGGTGAAACAGCTGCCCTTTTCTTTTTCAATCATGTAGTCGCCAGGTTCGGCGTACCACAGGCTATAGTGATGGATCATGGGTCGCATTTTCGCAATCACATGATGGTCGAGTTAGCTGCCAAGCTAGGGCTATCTCACGACAGCTCTACCCCATATTATCCGCAAGCCAATGGACAAGTTGAAGCAATCAACAAGGTCCTGAAGCGTATGTTGCAAAGGATGATCGGGGTTCATAAAAGAAGGTGGCACCTAATCCTGTACTCAGCCTTGTGGGCTTACCGAACGTCGGTAAAGAACGCGACCGGGTTCACACCTTTTCAACTGGTGTATGGCCTGGAAGCAGTCTTACCAATCCAGTGCGAAATTTCGTCGCTTAAACTCGCAATCGATCTTCTCCCCGGAACTTCAGAAGAAGAGGCTCGTTTCTTGGAACTAATCCAATTGGATGAAACCCATCGTGATGCCGCTTTGGCTAACGAAGCTCATAAGAAACGAGTCAAGGCTCAGTTTGACAAAAATGTCAAACCCCGTGTCTTCTCAGAAGGTGATTTGGTCTTGCTTTATGACCAAGAATCCGATAAATTGGGAGCAGGAAAATTCAAGTCCTTATGGATGGGCCCCTATATTATTAAAAGAGTGTTAGCAAAAGGAGCCTACGAGTTAATGGATTACGATGGAATTCCACTGGCGCAGCCCCGTAACGGGTTGTACCTCAAGCGTTACTATGCTTAAATAGTAACCTGCATGCTTTTGTTGTATTTTGTTTTCGCTAAAGTATTTGGTCTGGTCGAGTGATCCACCTTTTCCATTTATTGCAGATGTCGAACCTTCTGGAGACATGTGTTGGATATGCCGACGGAGCGAGTCGTAGTTCGCGGAACCTATCCTCCGCAGCCTGGGCCATTTTTGATCCAAGCGGTGAGTTAGTAAGTTTCAGAGGTGTATGTATTGGGCAATCAACGAATAACATCGCTGAGTATAGCGCGTTGATAGAACTACTCTCTGATGCCATCACACATGGCATACGCCGACTAATTGTCAGGCTAGACTCACAGCTCGTAATACTACAACTCAATGGTATATATTCTGTTCGCAATCCAGCTATTTATTGCATGTTCCTAAGGGTTAAGATCTTGGAAAGACGATTTGATTCAATTCAATATCAACATATTTCAAGAAACTTAAACACATTAACTGACTCATTAGCAAACTATGTGTTAGATAGACATTTGCAACATTTATAAAAAGGACACATCATCAGAGATTGTACATATGGATCACATAAATCAACCAGAATAAAACTCGAAAATCAAAATATATATAAGCTGTTTATATAGTTCATACATAATGTTCTGTAACCAAGACAAAATTGGTCATATGACCTAAAAACTCAAAAAGATGCTAGGGGGGCACCCTAGCCTAGTGGTGCTCATGATAGTACGTCACGGCCTGTGCAATCATGCGCAAGAGACGAGTCCATCGTCTAGGCACGCCGATAGTATGCCGCTGCAACTGTAAAGATAACTCGTCAATCTGTACATCCGGAAGACCGCGAGTAAGGCTCTCAACCTGCTCCTGCACAGCTGTCAGGGTCTCGGTATCATCAAGATCGCGAAGAATAGCTCTCCCAGCAGGCTCCACTGCCGGGGCAGCAACTGGTGGTCTCGGACGAACTGTTGGACGAACAGGACCAACATATGCATGCACCCAAGAGTATGATTAAAAGTCTTGATAGAATAAAGCACAGCAACATTATAAATAAGAACAGTAAATAGTAATATGGTCAAAAAGCTTACCAATAGCGCCCCACTGTTCGCCATCCGGTAACACCAAATCCGGATCACCTCGGAAATCCATACCCACATATGGATACTCGGAGAAGACCATCTCCTGGCGCTCGAACCACCTGAATAAGGCTTCAGTAAAAGTAATCTGAGGTTGACCAGCATGCCTAGACATGTGATCAACCCACCTCTGCATGCGTGGCTCGGTCGAAGAAGGCAAGTCGAGTATGATGTACTGAGGCTGCATCAGTGGGATTTTCTCCAAGGCAAAGGCAGTCAGAATAGAACCAAATCCAAAGTTCTTCAGCTTCCTGTCCTTTACCTTGGTCAGTTGACTTTTCATCTGAACAAGTACTGCATCACACCAGTTGAATACTTTCGGTTGGAGACACTCCAAGGCGTGCTGCATATAAGATCTGTTGGCAACATGTAAAGCTGCGCTACCATCCATCCTACCAATGGTATACAGAATGGACCTGAGAGACCTGTCAGTAATCTCGCGGATAACAATCTTGCCGTCTCTGCTCGGCTGAGAACCTTCCCTGCAATACTGACGGACATAATCTCTGGTGGAATCAGTCCCCCGGGCCGTACCTGACAAGGAAACGGGGGCACCTCGCCTTGACAACCTAGTCAAGAAGTACATGTCCTCTATGGTCAAGGGGATGGACTTTCCCCTAATCTGGAATACTTGGTTAACAGGATCCCAAGCATCAAGCATATACTGCAACAAAGTAATCTGTGCTCTCATGCTAGAGATACGGAAAAACTTCAGCAGGCCACAGTTCCGCAACGCGTTCACCGTGACAGGGTCATGGAGGGCAATCATGTCCTCCTCTTCATGTTCTCGTTCTCACCATGTAAGGGACATTTTGTTCACAGTTCCCTGCAAAGTAAACAAGAGAAGGAGTAAGTTCCTGATTTTGGTGAAAAACTGGCGAAAAATCATCAAAAAATGACCTGAAAACTCAGTTTTCTGAGCCCAACACAGGCAGAAAGTGTCCCTCCTGCGCTGAAGGTTAGGCTGCCTTCAGGCAGCTTGACATTCAGCGCAGGTTTCGAAAGGGGAACCTGCGCTGAAGTTAGGGGGATTTTGCAAAACCCCTGGGGCTCAGAAACACTGAAAAACAGGCCTAAAACTGGAAAATGAAACCATGAAAAGAAAGAGCTAGGGTTTAGCTCCTACCTGGTCCAGACGGCGCCGAAAATCGTCCGCAGAATCTCCCGGAATCAGCTGATGAAAATCAAGGAAGAAGAGGCACCTCCAGAGCTCCAACAAACCAAATGCAAATGAAATGGTAAATGAGAGGTAAAAACACCTTTTAATGGCTTTTTACGTAGTTCAAAGTGAAATATTAGGGTTATAATCTCATTTTTATGCAAATATTATCCATTTATAACAAAGTTTGTTGCAGCAATTGAAAATGCAGTACTATACTTGAAAAGAGAAAAGCTAGTAATGGTAGAAAATCAAAATTTGACCATATAATCGAGCAGTTTTACCGCGGAATTTATGCTCGTTAAAAAATAGAAAAGCGAGATCCGAGCAGTTTTAGCACATAGTTCATGCTCGTTAAAAAATAAACATAAGATCGAGCAGTTTTACTGTGGAATTTATGCTCGTTAAAAAATAGAAAAGTGTGAGCAAGAGTTTCCTCCAAAGTTCAAGCTCATTAAAAAATGAACCTATTCCGGTAAATAACCATTGTGATCGTAAATTTATTAGCCATAAAAGCCTTGGTCGTGTTTGCACCTGCCACCTCCATTTCATTTGGCCGATCGGTCACCTCCATATGATTGTTTACCTATTTTGAGGAACAGCTGTGAAGAGTGATTTCACCTAGCCATCCTTGTGACACTGCCGTGATTGGAAAATTCCAACATGTACCTGGAATCTGCTGCTATCCCTGTTTATCACTCGTTCCTCAAAAGACGAGT
The DNA here is from genome assembly GCA_031772625.1 of Pinus tabuliformis. Classification (NCBI taxonomy): domain Eukaryota; kingdom Viridiplantae; phylum Streptophyta; class Pinopsida; order Pinales; family Pinaceae; genus Pinus; species Pinus tabuliformis. The sequence continues at coordinate 247,656,039 of CM062811.1, forward strand.
CTTCTTTGAGCTCTTTTCTCCTGACTCGTAAAATATGAAAAGTTTGCCGAGTTTTGGCCTTCCAGCTCGTTAAAAGGACCGGAAGAGCTATCCCTCCCATAGATTTTAATCTTTTTGGACCCGAGGGATTATTGCACAAAAAGGTCGAGCGCTTGTTTATTTCGGCTCGTTAAAATTATCGAAAACTCATCCCTTCTGTATTATTTTATACTTTTTCAGACTTAAGGGATTAGATGACGAAAAAGGAATTTTGGAGTTAACTTTCTGTACCTTTTCAGACTCTCTAAAAATGAAAAGGATCGAGTTTTCCTTGTCGTTAGACTCGTTAAAATGATTAAATAGCGACAAACATGTCTTTAGACGAGAACGAGTTTCCCTATCGCTAGGCTCGTTAAAACATAGCGATGGGCTTGCCCGAAGGGCAGGTTATAGAACAAGCATATGTTATCCTCCTCAAGCTTGACAAAAATAAAGAGGTACTGGTCATAAATGACTGGGGAAAAATTGGGAGAACCTCAAAGCTTTAATGGTAGCAAGTCGCTCTTGAACATGACACTTTGTCCTCCGTATCACATCGGGTTGGGTTGTTTCATTCACCGGTCTCATCACCATGGTCTTCGCCAAACCATCCACATTTGGGGTAATGCTACCGATCCATCACATCAGTGTCGTTATATGTTCAAGAGATGTTGTTCAGAGAGAGTCAACCGTGTCCCATCCACTGCCATACATTATCCTTCATCCACCCATGATCGCCACCCTGAATCATATTTCACAGATTGTTTTCACCTCCACTAAAATCATTAGCTCTGTTCCGTGTCACTGATGTGGGATTCATTAAGGCCCTCCTTTGACGGATCGCTTCTTGTCGATTTCAGCTCATTATCCAAGAAGTTGATCTAGGAACACCCCCCTCAGTACTTTGAAGCTTGCATGCCTCAATGGCAAGTTTCTCACTTCCGGCGACAGGTATACATCAATGACCTTCGACTAGAAGATTTTGCGTGGTGTTCGACGCCAAGTCCTATATTCACACCACATGAATTGTACTGCAGTACCTTGAGGGTCATTATCATTATCGGTGATTCCTCTCGCGCTTGTTAACGGTTTACATTATTGACCGGCAATCAAGCGATGTCTTTCCATGTTCGACTTCAGCGCAATTCTCACATGGATCGACTTGTACTTAGAGTGAAGATCGAACGAGTTTGAAGACCCCGGATCTAGTTTCATCCATTCGGGCTGCGATATATATTCAGGAAATATAAAAAACATTTGACATGTACATCATTGCAGCAGATGATCATCCTACTCAAAGGATGATAATTTCAGCAGAGAATTATCAGTCTACCACAGACGATCGTCTGTTCTATGTACCAAAATGAATTTATAAAGCTGAGCATGGGAATGCCCGCCTCAGCTAGATCATGAAAGCAGAATGAAAAATAATGTATTGTATTGTATTTTATTACAGGTCACCTCTCAGCGATTGAATGAACTTCGGATCCTCCTGATAAAGCATTTCACCCGATAAACGACCTCATACTTTAGGGGGCAACTGTTATAGACATTTTTGTGCCTTACAGCATGAAGCATGAAATGTCAATAATCTAAGGGATCCAAAGTCCCTAAACATGTTGTTCCTACCCCTAGAGGAACAAGGTCAGCAAACCACAACACTAAATATCAGTTCTCCACCTGAAAACACTCAAAAAAAGCTAATTCGGGATCATGTCAACTGCTCCACTGAGCATCTGCGCTGAATGTCAACTGCTCCACTATGTACCTGCACTGAATGTCAACAGTAATGAAGGCTACCTGCGCTGGGCGAGTTTGGCCAAGTGGCACAGTCATTCCTCAAGGTGTCAATGCCCAGGAAGCTTCCAAAATGACACTTGGATCAGGGAATTCGCCTTGTGATGAGTAAGAGGGTCTAGATCTCCAAGTGGAAGCAAGAACCTCCAAGTGGACTCAAGAACTGAAGAATAACTGAAGTGGGAGAGGACACTAGTCAGCTCCATGCCAAGCTCAAGCTGACTCATCCTTTCTCCAAAACTCCTATATATAGAGCTCTCTCATGAGGTCTAAGGAGGCTGGAATCTTGTGAATGTAAGGAAGTGCTATTGGTTTGAGTACAGAACTATTGGGTGATTTGCTTGAAGGAGGTGAAGAGGAGATTTCTTTCTGCTGGGAGGTGTTGCTGGATTGGGCCTCTTATGGTTGTAACACTCTCAGAACTTTACTTCTTCCATTAATAAAGCATTTGAGGTTCTTCTATATGCATGTGTCTCCATGGCGTATTGATACTTGTATATTTGATTTATTCTAATCCTTGAATCAATTATGAATGTATGCTTCTTGTAGTTTCTCTCTCTTGTCATTTTGCAGGATCTTGGTTTAGCTGGGCCAGTGAAAGAGCAAGGAGCTGGGAGCAAGCAGCAAAGAGGGAAGATTGGATCAATCATTAGCGGAAGATAACGGTTAGTGGATCTCTTTCTCCTCCCTCTTACATCTCATAAAGAAGTAATCTCGAATAGATTTGCTTTGATTGTTGCTGAGGTACTATCACCCTTAGAGTGGGATAGGGTCATTCCGTATTGGATACTTTTCCCAACAACAAACCCCTTAACCACTAACACCTAAATCCACTAAATCTTGAGTCCTTAACCTGTAAACCCAATTTTGTTAATGTAGAATAATATACATAAGAGAAAATAAAACGATACTTATATCCACATCAATGCTTGAAATAACCTTAAATAACCACATATGCACAAGAGCACCAGATGTTGCCCTTCAAATCCCCCTTGGTGCATTCAAAGTGGTTTACATTCACATCGAGTTGAAAATAATCATAACGACCTTCCTCTTCTTAATAACATCTGCTATATTTTCCATATACACGAGATACTAGAATTAAAGTATCACCTCATCTGTAGATGCCCCCATTTATTATTAGATCCAAGGGATGTTCTATTGTCTTTATCAAAATTTGGATGGGTCGTTATCTACATTCTTTAAATATAGGTCTAGACCTTTTATGAGCGGGGTCCTTTGATTTATATCTTTATATAAGGCCTCATGTGGCCTTCCCCTATAAAACTCTTTCAAGGGGGTCACCTCCTTCCATGTTGCCTTGCCTACTTAGGGCCAAATTAACAAACCAAGATTCAAACTTCTTCAACTACCAAATTAGTGAGGCATCGTACCTCTTCTTGACCTTGGCCTCAATGAGACATATTTCTTCAGAGATACTTTGGGGATTTCCCACCATAAATCACAAGTTGGATGTCATGGGATCTATTACCCCATTTTCTATTTGGGCTTTTAGAGGATATTTTAAAATTTTGATTGTGTTAAAATTGGCAACTAGGGCCAAATTCCACCTTGGGATAACCCATTTTATGTTAGTCATTTTAATTGTGTGCAACAAGTAACATTTCAATGAAAGTAAAGCCACTAGGAAACACGATGAGAAAAATATCCCAACCCACAGGAAGAGCTCACCACCATCAACATATAGCTCAATGTAACATCAATGAAAGACTTAAGGTCACTACCATCAACACAATACAGATGGATGTTTCCATCAACATAAGACACATACATGTTACCTCAATAGGATACAACTCTATCGTCATCATTAGAAAACATGTGGACACCATCATAATCAAAATACACATGCCCATTTCCATCATTGGAAGGTTGTTAAGTTTTGTAGGATAATGCACCTTTGAAGTAAGTCAATGAGGTTGACTTACTATGAAAAGTACATAGAACATGAGAGAAAGCCTTTGAGCTTGGTCATAGAAAACACATAACATGAATCCAAGTGATATTTAGAGGCATTGTGGCTCTGCTTCTCCCTTGAACTCAATGAATTCATTTCTTTTCTTCGCAATCAAGAAGCCTTGTATAATCTGAACCCTACAAAGGTTTAAGGTAGGTGTCATTTAGTTGAGAGGGAGATGAGTGGCTCTTGTCATCTTCATTATCAATCATGTAACTATTTGTATCACTCTCCATTATTAATCTTCATTATCAATCTTCATAATCTACATGTAACTATTTGTATCATCATCCATTATTAATCTTCATGATCAATCTTCATAATCTACATGTAACTATTTGTATCACCTTCCATTGTCCAACCGTCTGGACCTGGGCTCTTATCCTTTTGCATCGACCTTAATATTCTTTCGACTTCCCCTTTTGTCACTTCGCCCATGATGATTTCATTATCCTCCTCCTCTAGATACCTTGGGAAGATTTGTGTTGTCCTAACCACCTCAACGATAGACACCTCTACAGGGGCTTTGAAATTTTTTTGGAAGTGATTCCTTCCCAGGAGGGAAAATTCCTCAAAAGACTTGGTCTGGGTTCCTTCCTCCAATTTTAAACTCTAGATTGTATTAATATTTTTTTGGCCTTTTGCATAATTCTGATTTTTTTTTTAATTTTCATCCCCTGCTGCCAACCAAATAGCTCTTCTTTTTAGTCTCCACTGCTCTTCCCTGATTGATAAGATATTTCTTTGATTGAACTCCAACAGTTTGATCCTATCCCTCTTCCCTTCTGTTTCATATCCATCCTCTTTCGGGCTCTCCAACAAGTCTAATTCCTCTCCTATCTGCTTTAGTTCTGATTCTTCTTTGTCTTTCTTAATTTTGGCGCATTCAATAGTTGCATTTTTCATTCGCTTTAGGTTTTCCATGAACAAAAAAGCTTCTCCCTTGTCCTGATCATCTGCTTCTGACCTCCAAGTAGATTTGAACAAATTATTATAAGATTCCTCCTTAAGCTAGGTCAGATTGAATTTAAAGGGGGACCCAGGATTTTTGTTAGGGCCTTTCATTTCTAGTAGGATGGGAAGATGGTCTGAGTCTCCTCCTTCCCCCACCCAGTGTCTAAAGACCAGAATCCTAGCCACCACTTCTTCTCTAAGGAGGAAACGGTCCAGCCTCTTAGCCACCCTAGCTTCCCCTGTTCTCCTATTCCTCCATGTTGGCCTGGGCTTGATTAGATTGATGTCCATCAATTTTTTGGAACTGATCTTATTCATAAAGAAATCAGTTAGGTGATCAACATGTGTTGATGGTCCCCAGGTTTCTGACAGGCCCATAGAGAAATTCAAATCCCCCCTATAACCAAATTCAGATTCTCCATGAATTATTTTGAGAAAAAATTGTTCCAGTAAATCACCCTGTCCTGACAGGGCCCATAAATGTTTAGAATTAGAGAGTAAACCTCTACGCCTAGAGCCTGATAAACTCCCCATGTGGTAAGAACCTTCAACCTTCCTTCTTTCACTCCTGTAGCCAAACCCTCAGATCTGCCTTTAGCATCCAGTGACTGAAAATCCCACCCAGACAAAATTTTGTGTAAAGCTCTACTAATATCCTCACCCGATCCAAGGGTTTCTTGCAACAAAAGCACATCTAAATTATAGGAATTTATGAGAGCCTTCAAGGGCAACTTTTTAGGGGTTCTAGCTAACCCTCTACGGCTGAAGGACAAAATGATCATTTAGAACCAAGGGAGGGGTTCTGTGCTACTCTAAGCACCCCTGAAATGGATAGTTATTTCCCGTCGGCTATGTCGATCTTTGCTCTTAGCTGAGCCTTTGAAATGTTTGTCTTCCTTCCTCTGGTTTTTCAAGGTCCAATCAGTATAGGTTGTGACCCCAGCCCCCCCACCGCATCCCAAGGGATGATTTTCTTTTCACGAGGTCTAAGGTTATAATGGGGCTTCACTAAATAGGCACAGGGAATACAAGAAGTCTCGGCATTAGACCCAGGACATGCCTTGGAACTTTCTAGCATGTGTTAGCACTTCCTAGCAATCCTTGCACACCTTGGCACTCTCTGGTTATCAGGCCTTCATAAATAGCCTTAATTTTTTTACGACTTGGGAACCCAACCAAGGAGATCATATTCACGCCGGTACTGTAGTAGGTAAACTTGAAGGGGAACGAGACGTAACTTTAGGGTTTGTTGATCTACTGCGTGATGATTTTATCGAAAAAGATCGAAGTCGTGGTATTTACTTCACTCAAGATTGGGTATCTATGCCAGGTGTTATGCCCATAGCTTCAGGAGGTATTCACGTTTGGCATATGCCTACTCTGACCGAGATCTTTGGGGATGATTCTGTACTACAGTTTGGTGGGGGAACTTTGGGACATCCTTGGGGAAATGCACCTGGTGCAGTAGCCAATCGGGTTGCTCTAGAAGCTTGTGTACAAGCTCGTAATGAAGGACGTGATCTTGCTTGTGAAGGTAATGAAGTGATCCGTGAAGCTTGTAAATGGAGTCCTGAACTAGCTGTTTCTTGTGAAGTATGGAAGGAGATCAAATTTGAATTTGATGTGATTGATCGCTTGTAATCCAGTGACTTTCGTTCTACCAATCGGACTCGGCCCAATCTTTTACTACTCAAATTATTTATTCCTGGTTCCAGAAATGGAAGATCAATTGGAATGAGAACAGATAGGATCGAATAAGTATTTTTTTTTTTCGCTATAACGAAGTGCAACGCAATTCTGGAACCAAATTATTAATAAATTTATATGAGTGGAATATCAATTATTTATCACCTTTCTGGAGAACCCGTAGTGTGATAGTTCGTTCCCTGTGAATAGAAACAAATATTAAAAAAAACTTGATTAGATCCAGAACCAGAATAAGTGCGGTTAGGCCGGAAGATTGACTCGTATTTTATTGTCGAATCCGGGCCACATCTTATAGTAGGATTAACGAGTGATGCCGATAGGTGGGTAGGTTGGAAAAAATAGGTAAGAAATAAATGATCAAGGTCCCGGAGGGGCTTGCGCTTCCTAGTGCAAGGTTGGTCCTTAAATAGCATATATATAGGAGTTTCTCGCCGGGTACACAACCACCCACTGGCTGCGGATGAGGGCGAGGGCTTTGAAGGTAGGGCGTGTGGTAAGGCTTCTTGGGTGCGGTAGGTGCTGTTGATGGCGGGATGCAGGCCTTGAATCGGGTCATAGGTAAACGTTCTCAAAGTGCCATGTTCATGAAAGAGAAAATCGACTTCTGTGTCCTGATGATAGATTTCCCATCGGACCCCCTAAAGAGTACTTTTTCAAGACAAAACGATTAATAACGCCTGATGAAGTTGGGATGCCTGATTGGATGGATGGGAAAACGTATATCGTCAACGTCGTTCAACATACCATAAACGACACGGAAATGGCCTTTGAGGGGCTTCTTTCTTACCTGTATGAATCTTATTCAGATCTTTTTCGATTGTTTCGAGTAGCGATCAAATGCACGGAAACGGCCTTTCAGGGCAGGGGAGAATGAGCAAGCAGTAGATTAAGATCTCTATTGGTTGAACTCAATCAATGTTGAGAGAGCAAGGGAGAGAGCTGGCTGTATCTGTCTCCCTCTCGACCCTAAAGGGAGAGAGCAATACAAGTTATATATGTTGCATCGCTCGACCAAAAGGAGCCCATATGACTTAGGGGCGCCGGTCAACCCAGTAAGGTCCTGATAAGCCCGGTCAATCCTTCGACAATGCATATATTATATATGTCATTTCATCTCCCTCATTCATCAGAGTGGGCAAGTAGTTCCTTCCTTCCCTCCTCTCTTTCTTTTGATCTTATATATGTTAACAGATTGGCGACCACTGTCAATTCATTACCTTTTGCCAAGTACACTAAGTCCCGCAAATGCCAGCCTTGAACCCGTTGAAAGAAGCCTTCACCATTTTCTTTTGATATTTCTTTCTTTCTTGATTGAGGAGAGGGCAATCTCACTGTCATCTCCCTTACGGTCAAGCGGCACCTTGCCCTCAGAAGCGCAAGCCCTCCGGACCTTGTGGGTCGAGATTTCAAGGCATGTAGCGTATATAATATCATCAGAAAAAAGATCTATTATATACGCTACATGGCATAAGGCCTTTCAATCTCTCCTTTAGGGACGAAGTCACTCACTCATTCCGATGGGTGAGGGATGGTGGGTCGAGATTTCATCCTTTGCCAGGGCCCAGGTAGCGAGGTAGGGGACCTGGGATAGGACTGAAAACGGACTCGATACCTGCGGGGGAACTAATCTACTCCGCTCCTCAAACGCAAACAACTAGAGTTCCCTACCTCTATAATTGAATGGGTAGTACCAAATCAAAGTGTGAGGAGGGGGTAGTGGATAAGTGATGTGATAGAATGTCATGGGTAGTACCAAAGATCTTCTATATTCTATAATCTATAAGCCACAAAACGGGGGATTTTACCCAATTCTTGCCGACTTTCAGGATCCCAAATTGGACTAATATCCGTGGATAAGGATTTAGTCATTATTTCCTTCGTATCATGACCACAAAAAATATCTAGAAGATGATCCTCCATACCCAGAGCGAATGAGCCTAGGCATAAGCACTATGGCTTTCAACCTAAATGGATTCAATTTCAACCAATTCTGTAGTTGACAGTCAAGGCCGTGTAATTAACACTTGGGCTGATATCATTAATCGTTCTAACCTAGGTATGGAAGTTATGCACGAACGTAATGCTCACAACTTTCCTCTGGATCTAGCCGTTGTTGAATCTGTCGGTACCAACAAAAACATCTCTGAATAAGGTCCTAGCACCATGCCAAATGTGTCCAGAAAAGAAAAGGAGAGAAAATGTAGCATGTCCAAAAGTAAACCAACCCCTTGGACTACTACGAAAAACACCATCAGATTTTAGAGTAGCACGATCTAATTCAAAAATTTCACCTAATTGAGCACGTCTAGCGTATTTTTTAACTATAGCAGGATCACCAAAACTGACCCTGTCAAGTCCACCACCATAGAACTCAACACGTTTCAATTTACTTATTGGGTGGCCCCTCTCAAATAAGTAACTAAAAAAGTCACTAATGTACCTCTCCTCTCCTCTCCTTATCAGTCGAGCCCCCTAAAGGGTCCTCTCCTCTCCCTCTCCTCTCCTTATCAGTCGAGCCCCCTAAAGGGTCCTTAACAATCGAGCACCTAAAGGTCCTCTCCTTAACAGTCGAGCCTGCTTACGCATCCTCTCCCTCTCCCTTATGGTCGAGTACCTAAAGGTCCTATGGTCGAGCACCTAAAGGTCCTTATGGTCGAGTACCTAAAGGTCCTCTCCCATTGGTCGAGCCTGCTTACGCATCCTTAACAGTCGAGCCTGCTTACGCATCCTTATCAATCAAGCCCCCTAAAGGGTCCTCTCCTTAACAGTCGAGCCTGCTTACACATCCTTATCAGTCGAGTCACTAACGTACCTCTCCCGTTGGTCGAGTCACTAGCGTACCTCTCCTCTCGATGGTGGCCCTTAAGGTCGAGCAACTAAAGTTCCTCTCCTTATCAGTCGAGCCCCTCCGGTCCTCTCCTTAACAGTCGAGCCTGCTTACACATCCTTATGGTCGAGCAACTAAAGTTTCAATTTACTTATTGGGCTCTCAAATAAGTAAAAAAAAGGGCCCTTACTTCTTAGGGGTCACTCACTATTCATAGAGCCAACAACACTTTACTATCTTGCCCCAGCCTTAAGGGGAAGGATAAGCACTCTTCCGAAAGATAAGGGAGGGAGAATAGCTCCAAAATGCCTTTAGGGGGAAGTGGAGTCACTATCCTTCCAAAAACCTTAAGGATGCGTAAGCAGGCTCGACTGTTAAGGAGAGGACCTTTAGGTGCTCGACTGTTAAGGATGCGTAAGCAGGCTCGACTGTTAAGGAGAGGACCTTTAGGTACTCGACTCTTTTTTTACTTATTTGGGGGGGCCAATAAGTAAACCCAAGAGGGAGAGAGATAATAAATCAAAGCGTAACTACATATATAATATATACACAGGCTCGCTTGGGAGGTCCCCGAGCAAGACTGAGATAGGAGGACCTTTAAGACGGTTACCCCTATCCCTTTTCCGGTATCAACAACCCCTTCCCTTTTCTATACCTTACCTTCTGTGTTTCCTAAATACCTACCCACCTTCCGACTTCCTTCGACCTTTTCTGCTTCGCTCGACTAATCTGACCCACCTTACCTAATTGGGGGGGCCAACCAGCCAGTTCGTAGTTCCCGTATCACTCGCTCTCGGACGTGTATCGTACCTGCTGCTATCGTACCTGCCCTGACCCATACCCATACCTTTGTTATCGTACCAGACCTTTTTACTGGACCAGATTGTCAAGATCGTTGGATTGGCGCTATATTGGGACGAAATGTTAGACGCATCGATAGAAAATCCTAGGCTTATTTGTAACAATAGAACGATTCAAATATTCGTCATCTTTGTATGGAATCACGTGGAAACGAGATTTACTTGGAGAGTATATAATAAAATAAGAATAATGTTGAGCCAAGGGCATTTGATCCGAATATGAAATGATGTCATAATCCATATCCACGAAACCCATTATGTAAACTACCGCATCGTTTCAGACGATGTTTTGAAGATTCCTCCCTGATCTCGAATCATGATCGAGACGTGATTATGAATAGTCATTAACTCAAATGATATGATAGGAATAGGTATTGAATTAGATCCACTCTTTTTGTATAGAATACACTCAATGTAATCAATTAATTTATATTTATTAGGTACTTAACTTAATGCTTCTTTAGCTGCGTGCATTACCTCGACAGTAACGTTCAAAATGCCCTTTCGTCATGCAAATTTTTCTGTATTTCTTTTTACTTCGTCCCTTACAAAACGGGGGATTTTACCCAATTCTTGCCTACCTTGACATAAAGTGATCCATCTGGTTAGTATAGTAGTGTATCACCAAGACTGGCAAGGAAGGGCTATAGCTCAGCAAGGTAGAGCACCTCGTTTACACGTGCGCCAATGTTTTTTGGGAGAGTTTATCGATTCGTCTGATCCACGAAATAGATTCTATGTGAAATAGTCTTACTCTATAAATTTGTTTCTCTGGGGAACAATAGCATGACAAAGATTAAGTTCGATCTGATTCGAATTACTGATCTAATTGATATGGTCAATCCCAGCTCTGTTCAATGCCAGGCATAATGAGTATAATACGGGGACCTCAAAATAGATTCTTTTCGCTCTATGAACTTTTAGGTGTATGAAGTGTCATATTTTACTTGAAGAGGCCTTGAACGAGGGAGAGAGGTGAATCAGTCAGTTAGTCTGTTAGTGATGAATTCGTTAGTCAGGCAGTAGGGGGACATACAGCATGAGTCCGTGGGATATGCGTTGGTTACTTGCATGAGTACGTGGGAGATAATACTTCGGTAACTTGCTTTAGTCCGTGGGATGAGCTTACACGATAATGTTTACTTCGATGCCCATCTGATAGGCCTTGGCTATAGCGAGGAAAAAGCAATGAGCAATTCACGATAGCAATGGCGTTGGCTACGGCAGATGATACAATTTCACCTTTGTTCACCTGCCCAGTATTGAAAAAATAATGTTGTCCCTAGCCCAAAGTCTCCCTTTGTATAAAACTTCTTTGTCCACCCCCTTATCGCAATCGTAGGCTTACCTCTTTCAAGTCATATTCTGAAATTCTCCTATAACACTTCGTCTTTTAGACACCTGGAATTCACTGGCACTCCCTAGAAGACACTTATTCGTTTGCTTTTTGTGCACTTTGACCTAGTTCTCCTTTGTGAGGCCTTGACACTCCCCAACACTCCTATACATGCATTGATACTGTATGGAATGTGTTAGCATGCATTTTCATTCCTTGGCACACCCTGGTACTCCTTAGCTATCATGCCCTAATCATAGCTACCCTTATTTTTTTTTGGACTTAGGAACCAACCAAGTCCTACCTCGACTACAACATCTTGACCAAGTTGCAAATACTACAACTATACCATGCCTTGTTCACCTAAGAATGACCTATACCTCATCTTAGGCTACTCATTTCCAATCTTAACTCATCCAACTTAACAAGTTACCAAGTCAAGGCTCATGTCCAACCATGGCCATAAAACAACTAAGCAAGATAGTTTACATCTTGACATGCCATATCACCTGGCACATCTAATAATCCCTTAGCACTATGTGGCACCTGTTGGCATCCCCTACATTCCTTGGCATGATTTAGCACTCCCTAGCACACCGTACCACTCCTTGACATTCCCTAGCACTCTCTCATGCCTTGGCACTACCTAGCATATAACTTTGTCACTCCCTCCTTAGCACATTTGGAACTCGCTGACACTCCCTATCACACACTCTTATTTGTTAATTTCCATGCATTTTGAACTAGTTCTCCCTTGTGTTTCTGTCACACTCCCTAACACTCCCTGGCACACATTTGCACACCCTGGCACTTGGCACATCTTGGCATGTTGCCCTTGCACTCTAGATTTTCTTGGCACTACCTAGCATACCTTGTCACTCCCTCCTTAACACACCTAGAACTCACTGTCACTCCTTGTCACACACTCTTATTCATTCATTTCCATGCATTTGAAACTAGTGCTCCCTTGTGTTTCCCTGGCACTCCATAACACACCCTGGCATGCATTGGCACACCTCAACACTTGACACATCTTAGCATGTTTCCTTGGCCTCTAACATGACTTAACACTACCTAGCATACCTTATCACTCCCTCCTTAGCACACCTAGAACTCACTAACACTTCCTATCACAAACTCTTAATCGTTCATTTACATGCATTATTTTCGCCAATTGCTCCCTTGTGTTTCCCTAACACTCCTTACAACTTGCTAGGACATGTTGGCACACCTTGGCACCTGGCACATCTTGTCTGCATGTCACTCTGGCACGCTCGCATGACTTAATGCTACCTAGCATACCATGTCACACACTCTTATTCATTCATTTACACACGTTTTGATGTAGTGCTCCATTGTGTTTCCTGGCACTCCCTAACACTCAACACACATTATCACACCTTGGCACTTGGCACACCTTGGTATGCTTCCCTAGCACTCTAGCATACCTTGGAACTATCTAGAATATCTCGTCACTCCCTCCTTAACACGCCTAGAACTCATTAAAACTTTATTTCCATCAATTTTAAACTAGTGCTCCCTTGTGTTTCCTTGACACCTGACCCTAACATTCCCTAGCACATGTTCCCCCCACACCCTGACACTTGCCACATCTTGGCAGGTCTTAACACTTGGCATGTCTTGGAATGCCTAACATGCCTTGGAACTGTCTAGCATGTGTTAGTACTTCCTAGCATTCCCTATCACACCTTGGCACTCCATCCCTGCCATGCCCTCATAAATAACCTTACTTTTTTTGCGGTTTGGGAACCCAACCAAGGCATTAGAAAAACAATCCTATGCCCAACCCAAAGTTTCCCTTTGTTTGAAACTTCTTTGTCTAGCCCCTTATTGCAACCATATGCTTGCCTCCTACGAGTCCTATTATGAGCTTCTCCTCGCACACTTCGTCTTCGGGACACCTAGAATTTGCGAACATTCCTTGGAACACACTCTTATTCATTAATTTCCATGCATTTTGACCTAGTTCTCCCTTGTGATACCCTTATTGAAAAGTGTAACTAGGTTCATTCTTCATAATGACATGTGTAATTGTGTTTTTATGTAATTAATGTAAAGAATAAAATAAAATTAATTTTTGTAATTCTTGAATCATGGGTTTCATGATCAAGGAATTTTATTTTTAGTTAAAGCTCCCATTGTGAGCTATTAGGTTGGTCATAAAGTCATAAAATTCATAGAGTCAATGTCAAAGATTGAAGACCCATTTTGGGCATGTAATCCATTGTAAAAGAAACTTTATTAGCCCTCGAAGACCTTGTCACAAACTCTTATTGATGTCAGCCTAAGGATGCTTCTATAATGTTAAGTTAGCTTACCTATATCACAAGTCGACTTATTTTGATGGATGAAACACTATATATAGGGCAACTCAGCCTCCATTTGTGGACAAGAAAATTTGGTTAAGTCTAGAATAAGAAGTGTGAAGATAACCAATGAAGAGAAGGAAATGAAGAGAGAAGATTTTTTGTTTCTTTATGGGTCTAGTTTAGGGATAATACCTCCACACGTGCAAAGGAAGGAAGAACTATCTACTACAGAAAGGATCAAAGGTCTTGTTGTTGTCCAAGAAGTCAAATCAAGGAAGAAGATAAACAAGGTTACAAGACAAATTATAATAAGAGGTCATACAATCCAAGCGAAGAAGATCAAGTTTCAAAAGGTTGGTCAACCACATGTGCTAGGGTTTCTACAGGAGGGCTGAGAACTACATGAGATCTGATCCAAGGAACCGAAATTTGAAGGATAGTCGAGTTATTGAAGAAAGAAGCTTGATCATTGTAGACTCAAGGAAAAAGAAGGAATTGAATCAAGGAGGCTTGCGACTTGGCCTTGGAGAGGTCGTTGAGTAAAGTGTCTAGGTAACAATCTTGGTATTTGTCAATTGAAGTCTCTATAAGAAGAAGAATTCGTTTGGGTTTTCCTCTCATGTTGGAGAGGTTTTGGCCTTGGATGATCACCTATTATTTATGTCTCTTGTCCTTTCATTGTTTATGCATTAGTATTTGTTTGATGAAGAATAAAACTACAATAATATAAGTAAAGAGAAGATCTTAATCTTAAGAATTAAAAAGCATTCACAAGAGTTATGATAAGAATAGAAATTACATAAATATTATGCCCTAGATTTCTCAACAATCTTGGCACTCCCTAACACTCCTCAATATGCATTGACACTGTATGACATGTGTTAGCATGCCTTTTCATTCCTTGGCATGCCCTAACACTCCTTAGCTATCATGCCCTCACAACTACCCTTACTTTTTTTGGGACTTGGGAACCCAACAAAGTCCTTCCTCAACTACAACAACTTGACCAAGCTATGAATACTACAACTAGACTATGCCTTGTTCACCTAAGAATTGACTATCACTCATCTTAGGCTACTCATTTCCAATTTCAACTTATCCCACTTAACAAGTTATAAGTTAGCAAGTCAAGGCTCATGTCCAAGCATGGCCATAAAATAGCTAAGCAACATAGTTTACATCTTGACATGCCATAGTACCTTACACGTCTAACAATCCCTTGGCACTATGTGGCACGTGTTAACACCCCCTACATTCCTTGGCTTGCTTTGGCACTCCCTAGCACACCTTACCACTCCCTAACATGCCTTGGCACTCTAGCATGCCTTAGCACTGCCTAGCATATAACCTTGTCACTCCCTCTTTAACACACCTAAAACTCACTGAAACTCCCTATCACACATTCTTATATATTCATTTCTAAGCATTTTGAACTAGTTCTCCCTTGTGTTTCCATGACACTCCCTAACACTCCCTGGCACACATTGACACACCCTATCACCTAACACATCTTTGCATGCCACCCTGGCACTCTAGCATTCCTTGGAACTACCTAGCATACCTTGTCACTCCCTCCTTAGAACACCTAAAACTCGCTGACACTCCATGTCACACAATCTTATTCATTCATTTCCATGCATTTGAAACTAGTGCTCCCTTGTATTTTCCTGACACTCCCTAACACTACCTGTCATGCATTGACACACCTTGGCACCTGACACATATTGGCTCTCCCTACGTTTTAACATCCCCTACATTCCTTGGCATGCTTTGGCTCTCCCAAGAACACCTTAACACTCCCTGACACACCCTAGCACTCTAACATGCCTTGACTCTACCTAGATATATAACATTGTCACTCCCTCCTTAACACACTTGGGACTCACTGTCACTCTCTATCACACACTCTTATTCATTCATTTCCATGCATTTTGAACTAGTTCTCCCTTGTGTTTTTGTGGCACTCCCTAACACTCCCTAACATGATATTGGTAAGACCTCTAGAGACACCTATAATACATACTCCTCCTTTGAATCAACATGATATTTTGATTTTTTCCACTTCCTTTGCATACCCCCCTCTATGTGTTCTTCCCCCACAATAGATTTACCCACTGAACACATATCATTGTGTTATTTGCAGACACAAGAATATGTCTCTAGCCTGAAAATGCTTTAAATTATGAGCTCAAGAAAGTGTTATGAAACCACTTGTGGTATTCTTTAATTAACCCCCCTTCAACAATATCCTCACAAGAGAGCCCAAGGTTGAATATTACGACAACAAAATGGGGCACACCATCTTCTTACAGGGTTTCAAGGGTGTTTCAAGGGAGGGGTATTGAAAATAATTGTTTTATTCCCTACAGAACTTAAGATCTTCTCAACACATAAATTAAATGACAAATTAATAAATTTACCCAAAGATAGATCTCGTCGTTCACAGCTAAACCCAAATAGAAAGAATCAAACCATGGATTAAGCATTGGCATTGAGTTTTGGTAAAATCAAGGACCTCCTTTCAAGATTATGACCTTGTTTTTAGCATTCTCAAATGGAAGGTCTAAAACCCACATTAAAGAGGGGATATTTGCACCTTAGCCTTTGCAACCTTTGCCCAAGAAGAATATATCTAATGGAATAGCTTAGATATGTTAGGTCTTGGATTTCTAGAGTACCCAAACAATGCTTTTGAGGCCAACTCCCTAGCCACAACTAAAATTTAGTCCTATTTGAAGAGACAACTTGAACAATCCACCTAAAAAGAGACATTTTCAGTTCCTTTTGATTAATTTACAACAAACCTCAATGCCTCTCCTTTATTATTTTCCTCTTCCATTCTCCAACAAAAAATCATTAATATTATATCATAAACACTTTATATAGGTAAGCATTGTAATCATTTTCCTCAACTCATGGGGTACCTTTACATCTCAACCCATGTAAGTGGACCTAAGTCAATGGCACAACCCATCACACTCTAAGATGGTTCCAGTTCTCTCCTCCAAACTATGGCATAACACACCTTATGATGCCAAATGGTTAAGTCATCTCTAACTTGTGGCCTTTTTGCCTTCATGGAACACATTCTAGCTAGTGCTCATTAAACACAATGCACTAACTCCACTAACACACACCAAAACTCCAAGATACCATTAAGATGTGGCATGCACCCAAGTGCTTAGACTACATTGCCATAAAATGCACCTTCAACTTTGGATATCCCAAAATAGTAATATCCTAAGCCAATATGGCCTATTTGTTGGATTTGTATAATTTGCTCCTTATCAGATGCTTGCACCTCCTTGGCACTCCATGACAAATATACTCCAGTGGTCACCTTCTAGGTTCCAACAACTCCTTTTGAAACATGACATAACCATCTATATATGTTGCAACAACCTTGCCAACTTCTTTAGTGGCTCACACATGTATTTCACATTTCTGCTTCATCTTGCAAAGTGGTTGTGCCAAGGAGAAGGTATCAACATTGATCAAGGAATGTTCACTTAGTACTAGTGCCCCGTTTCCTTCATGGAACTTGTCAAATGTCTTAATTTTACTTCACAAATATTCCACCTCTTCAACCCTTGTTAGAGTCTTCCTAGACGTGCACTCTTGCCTCAAGTATAACATAACACTAGCATCCCAAATGTGCATACTCGTTCCATCTGTTAATGCCTTGCTGAAACTGTATTATCACACTACTTCAAATGAAATGTTCACATCTTGAGGCAAAAACCTATTTTGGTTATGATAACCTAAAAGATGTGAGTGACTAGGAGAGGGCTCTGTTTTCACAAGATGAAAACAAAGGGTCTTACAACCCCATTCACACAACAATTTGAATTTATTTAACCTAGATAAGGATACATACCCCACCCCTTCCAAATTTATCCTATGATTTTGACTTTTAAGAAACTAACACTTGTTTTTAACTATTAAATCCACTTAGTATATACTCTCTTTTGCTTGCACCCACCTAATATTCAAGAATACATAAATGTTTTCACTACAACCAAGTTAAAATCAATTGTTTCCTTTGAGAGATCTTAAATTCTACCTAATAAACTTTAACAACAAAATCGTTGTATATAAGCACTAACCTTAAAATTAGATAATTGTTGTTATTATCATAAATACCACTGTAAGAATACTTAATTTCTCAAATACAACTAAAATTGTATCTATTTTTTTTGGCGAGGGAAAATTTCAACATTTTTTAAAAGAGTAAGCGTTAATTCATTTAGTGCGAGGGAAAATTTGAATATTTTTTAAAAAACTAACCATTAATGCATTTACATTTCAGGACTAAGGAGGATTTGTTCATTTTTCAAAAGGCAGGAGCCAAAATGTATGAATTCCGAAATTCCAATACCCTCTGTCAATCTCTCTGGATGTCGATAAAAAAGAGGCTATTGGGCATGTGATGGTAAAACAGGTAGATGGTCCGAGGTTTTATCTCTCTTCATTCTTGCTCTACATATCCAAGAACTTCAAGGCGAATACGAAAACTTTATTGACCCTAGTAACATTTAGCCATCGATGAAAATCGCCAGCTCTTTGCAATTCATGCTATGGCAACTTCAGCGAGGATGCTTATTGACGATTTACTATGCTTTCATGGGTGTGATGGGAAATTTATAAGATATTTTGTGGCAACGGACTGGTGTACAGCCAAAGCAGAGCAGAAATCTCAACAGACGGGCAAAGATTTGTCACCTTTTCAGTTTTGGAGATGTTGCTAATTTGTCCCTGAACTTCAATGCTTTAAAATTATCAGTAAAACCTTATTCTCACAGTAGAAAATGGCATTGCCTAGGGGAACATGTGATGCACGATTCCCCAACGGATGATGTGCATGTTCAAAATTTTTATTCTATATTTCAACTTTTATTTTCAAATGCCACAAATGAAACCATCAAGAATTTTATAATCTTGATAACCTAGTATCGAACCCCCACCATCGGATCTTTAGTGTATTAATGGTACCAAGGTATGTTCCATTTGTAACTTCAATGTATTTTCACCCCACATTTGGTCTTCCACACAGAGAATACACGCACATTAGGTTTCTGATTCAAAATCCATTTTTTTTTGCAGCCACACTTGTATGTTTAGTCTTTAATCTCTGTCTAAAAGTCTCTCTTTATCTGAAATTGCTCTGTCTAGCTCCCTGTTGCAATCACTAAATAACCTCTTGACATTCCTATTTTGAACTTGATGGAGTTGACATAAGTACTAATATGAAATTCTAGAAAAGGAAATTGATATAGCTTTAAAAAATATCCATGAAAATCCTAAAATCTATTCATGAAATGGTCTCTACACTTGTCTACATATTGAAGTGCAACCATTCATTGGCTTGACATTGATCATGAAAACCTAGACTAAATAAAAAGTATTATGTGTTGGAAAGGACCTTTTTTTTACCATGGATGAAATGCATTTAATTTTTGAACATTTTTTTAAGTAAATTTCATATTTACATAACAAGTGGTCATTTATTTCCTCTGCATTCTAGGTTTGGGATGCAATAGGAATTGAACAATGAGTCCCTAGTGGGTCCCTTATTGAAGAAGTTGCTCTGGCTACAACAAAAATTGTAAGTCAATGCTTTGACTCTTTCAATGGTTATTCTGAGGACTTTTGTATGAGGAAATTGTTTGTTTTTGGTAATCATATAAGAAGTAACAATGTTACTTGGGAGCGGGAGCGAAAGCAGGGAGCGAGAGCGAAAACGGGAGCGGGAGTGACATTTTCAGAAGCTCCCGGTTTGGGAGAAAATCCTGGAGCATTTAAAAAAAAAAAAAAAAAATATATATATATATATATATTAATTTTTGATACATATATGTCAACAAAAACATGTAGAATGATGAATTAGATATAAAAAACATACAAAACATAGATTGATCATTGAACCATATCACATCAATCATCTAGAAGTGATAATCTTCATCAACCATGTCCACAAGTTAGTAACATACATATTACAACTGCAACATATTGAGTCTCGTGAATCATGATTCATCAAATTCAATCTTAAAGTTTCAACTTCAAGCTTTCAAAATTGAAAATTCAATATATAACATTTATCATCATTTATCACCAAAGTTGTACTTGTAAGCTAAGTTTAACCATTACAAGAAATAATATCTTAAATATTTCTAAGTTCTAACTATTAACATGAAATGAAATGTTATAAAATGAATTATGAATAATGAAATGAAATGAAATAACTTTAGTCTTTCATGAAGCATCATATTCTTAATTTACAATCATTACCAATGAGTTATAACTGCCAACTTCAAACTTCAAACTTTCATTGTCACAGTCATATATTGTTTACAAAAAAAATCATTATGATATGAAAGAGTCAAGCGTCAAGAGTCAAGGACTCAAGACTCAACAGTTATGAAAACTAATAGAAACTAGAAAAGACAAGTAAATTGTAAATCTACATGTGCCCCTTGCCACGAGAGTCTCTTGTATGAGCAGGTCATGGTGGTCTTCTAGGAGTTTCCCACACAGACCGATGACTAGAACTAGAAGGCACATGTCCTCCACGTGAGGGTGTAGATGGAGGTGGCGACAACAAAGGAACAAGACTCGGAACTCGAGCACTGCTACTGGATGGTGGAGGTGGCATCGCTGCTGTAGTGGCTTCATCTTCATCCCTTATAAGTTCTTCTTCTAGTTCTTCAAGATGTATAGCGACATCCTCCAAATTGTCATCCTCTGGGTGGTTGTCCCAAATTTTATATGTGGGATCCTCATAACCCCGATCACAGTAATGACTCAACAACCTCAAGTTGTAGTGCACATAAACCAAGCTTTCTGCCCGATTTTCATTGAGTCTGTTTCTTTTCACGTTATGTATGAAGTTGTAGGTGCTCCAAGACCTCTGTGTAGAAGAAGTATTTACAACTTGTGATAGAACATTTTTTTCCAATTTTGGCAAAAGTCCCTGGTGGCCATATGTTTCCCACCATGTGAGAGAATCAAATCTGTCTCTGTCTTCCATTGCATGGAAGGTACCAAACAAACCAGTGCCACTGAAGTATCTGCCTATTTCAAGGAGCACAATTGCACATTCCTCCCTGTCAGGTATCAACTTTTCTAATGCATCCAAATATCCTCTAGTTACCTCTACATCTAAATGGGGTTTGGTCCTAATCCCACCCCCTGGTGCAGGTTGGCCCAACCAAGATGTAGAGTAGTATTTTGGCGTAAGGATATATGCCAAGAAATGTAGTGGAAGATTAAGTTTATTCCACCACACACACACATAATCGTGAATTAGTTTGTATAAGTCGGGATCTTTGTTATGAACAATATATTTTATTTTCCCCAACATGGTATCCATCTGCTCATACACCTCGCCAATCACTGGTTTATCTATATCTGCAAACCAAATCATGTGATAAATGGGCCTGGTGAAATCCAATACTTGCCTCACACTTGACCAAAACATACCATCAAGAGCGACCTCCTCCACTAGTTCAAAACCTCGCATGTTAGCTGCATTTGTAGCCCTTTCCTTTAATACCTGCCAGTGTGAACTTGATACCATCCTAGCCAATGACTCTCTTACCTTCAAAAGGTGCTTGAAGGTGAGGTAATAGCTATCAAATCTAGTCTTCGCAATCTTCAACAACTCCAATCTTGAGTGACTGCGGAAAAGGCCATGGGTATTGCTATGCTTTGTAATAAATTTTATCATTTGTTTTCCTTTCTTGTACAAATCACCGGTCCATTTGTATTGTGCATTATTGTTCTTAACATCATCATGCATCAAAAGGTTCAATGTGTGAACCAAACACCTATAAAAAAATATGTTGGGGTGTTTATCCTCAATAATTGCTCCCGCAGCCTTATAATTAAGAGCATTATCAGTGATGACTTGGATGACATTGTATGGCCCAATACGGTCAATTGTTTCAAGTAATTCTTCTGCAATGTTGATGGTGGTCTTGAACTTGTCTGAGTAATCATATGCATTTAGAAATATGGCACCACTAACAGACACAGCAAGAACACTTATCAATGGCGTGCCTTTTATATTTGTCCATCCATTTTATAGACATTTTTGGGCACTGCAACCACAATCATAAATGTCCATAAACCAAGGGCTCTTAAGTCCCTAAAATTGTTGTTCCAACCTCTAAAAGAACAAGGTCAACTGATTACATCTTCTCCCAGAAGTTCTCCATGAAAAATTGCTCGGAACTGGTCAAAACTGGACCATCTCACCTGCTCCATGGTCAAAGTGCGCTGCATCCCACCTAAATACACACAATAGGTGCGATGCATCTTGAAAAGCCCTTCTATGGGGTGCGATGGGCGAGAGTGGACAAATGGCAGGGTTAATCTGCAAGGTGGAGGATCATGGAATCTTCTAGAAACTTCTCCTGTGACACTTGCCTCTCTGCATTCGCCCAGGGATGAGTAAGAGATCATCAATCTCCAAGTGCAATCAAGAACTATCAGAGAGAGGACACTAATCAACTCTCAAAAGCTGACTCACCCCCCTTGCAAACATCTATATATGGATCCCTCATCCCAGAGATCCAGGAGGCTGGAATTTTGTATCTTGTAAGGAAGTGCTGCTGGTTTCTTGGTGTAATATCATAGTGTTGGGTGATCTAAGCTTTCCATGAGGTGAAGAAGGGCTCTGAGAGGATGATGCTGGGTCAGAATAGTTGGTTGTAATCCTCTTTGCTCTTTCTTGATTATCAATAAAGCTATTCAAATTTTCCTCCACATTCTTGTATGATTGATGTTATGTGCATTTGTGTGGTCAATATATATCTGGTCCTATATTGTTTATGATAATAGATCTATGTTCTTGGATAGTGTTATGTTGCTTTGATTCTACAGTTGCTCTATGAAGCTGGCTAGACAAGGAAGCGAGTAGCAAAGATCTATCAGAAGGGAGAGGAATCGAGCAAGGAACCAAGCGCAAGACAGAGGTTGGTCTCCTTATTCCCCTCTTATCTATTTCTCATAAAGGAAAACAAACGTAGTTTTAGTTTGTTTGTTTCTAAGGTAGCTACCAGCCTTAGTGGGACTAGCAGCTCTGCATAGACACTAGTTTTCCCGATAACAAACGGCTACTCCACTAGGGAGCGAATAGATTGTTTGTTTATCTGCATTTGTTTACTTTATAAAGTTACAAATGGAGCCTGAAGTTAAGCCAGCTAGCCTTTGAACTGCATTTGCTATGCAAGTGCAAAGTAGATCAATGCTGCTTCAGTCTATCTCCGGGTTTTTTTTATGAACTAAAAAATTGATTTACAAGCTCTCTAATTTCCCTTGTGGTGGCTCTAGTAAACTCTTTAGATCTACCCCTATGATTGATTTCCTGATTACCACTTGCTCGGCCTAAGTCCCTGAACTGAGCTGCAAACTGTGCACCGGAACCCAGTAAAGTCTCGTCCCTGGTCCAGCGCACTGTCTCTTCTGTGAATTCTAGATGCATCACACTTCCCGAGTGTAGTAGGTGTGTTGCATCTCTAGTTCACTATGTTACAGGTGCGCTAATCAGACAAGGCCTTTCATGCTCCTAGATTTGGTTTCTGTGTTCACTCTTTTTAGCTCTATTCAAGACTTTTGCTGCCTGTAGTCAGTACACCTCTGTTGAAACCCCCTTCCTTGCCATTATTCCGCCTCTATTTCGCAAAGGACTGTAAATGTTTTTATGTATTTTGAGCCATTTTCAGTTCTCTTTTACAAAGAAGTAGCGTAATCGTACTGTCGTTTCCTGATTTGAAAGTGTTGCAAGTGTCGTTTTCAGTCATAGAAGAGAATCTTATTGTTCTTGATAGTCGATTACACTGTTACTCTTGTATTTGATTTGAATTAGTAGTTTTTCAAGTGTTGAAAGCAAGTTTTCATTTCCAAATCGCAAAGTGTCGTCATTGTCCTCATTTTGTCTTGAAAAGAAACTTTTTAGTAACGTCGCTTTAAAAAATAATTCAGATTTGTGCTTAGCTTTCTTTTTATCATTCACACATTAAGAAGGATGAAAACAAATACATGCACGTGCATTTGCATTTAGACTGTTTGTTGGTTTGATTTAGGACAGTGCATATAGTGTGTGCTCTCTGCTCTATGTTGAAAGAACGCCATCTCTCTTTCCTTAGTAGCTAGGATTTTCATTGCAAAAGAAGATTAAACGACTGTTTATCATCTTAGATTTCATTTTAGGAATTACATCTACATCACGCGGTGAACCTAAAAGGAAAATTTCTTAAGCAAGATCAACTGTAAAATGAATTTAATGAATCTAAAAATGCTTTGGAACCTAATGCACAACATCTAGAAGTCTATGCTAGAGATGTATTTCGGCGTCGTTAAGCCTGGTAACTGTTGTTCTCATTGTTGGTTGGGTGATTCCTCCACCTTGAGATGATAAGTGCTAGTACGGACTTGTGCTCCCACGTACCGTCGAGTATATATTGGGAGACCACAATAGGCTTTATCCTTTATCCATAGGAAGCCGTGTCTGCCACCCTATCGATCGAAATGCACTGAACACAACATTCGGGAAGATTGACTAC
The DNA here is from genome assembly GCA_031772625.1 of Pinus tabuliformis. Taxonomy (NCBI): domain Eukaryota; kingdom Viridiplantae; phylum Streptophyta; class Pinopsida; order Pinales; family Pinaceae; genus Pinus; species Pinus tabuliformis. Next base: position 247,680,408 of record CM062811.1, read on the forward strand.
CGTACCGTAAAAAGTATTCTGCAGTTTTGCGATTGGTTTGGTAATCCCTCTGTCTAGATTTTCAGAGTAGTCCCTTTCGTTCCTTTTCAGACTCCTTAAAGGAAAATGTCCATCTGAGCACTTGTCACCTCAGGCTCATTAAAAATCAAAGGCGACTAGAGTCATATTTTGTTTTTTCTCGACTCTTAAAAATTGAAAAAACAAGTTGTGTCAAAGCATCTAAAATTTATTTTAAACGGAATAACTATCACCTTTCCTACATTGGTCTTAGGTTGAGAAGAATGGAGCCCACCAACCAAGGAGTTCCCCTTGGGGGAAATCCTAGTCCCTTCTCCTCTTGGGGAGATGTTGGTGCGCCCCATATGGCCACATTGTCGCTTCTGAGATTGACAATTGGTTTGCCTGTATGGCTCTTCCCAACTTTTGTCATTCAAAACCTCGTGATTCCTGAACAATCAAGTCAACAACTAAACGATACCAAAGTTACCCCCAAACCCTCTACTTCGTCCAATTCTTCCTCTCCTCCTTCCTCTTCGCTTGATGAAGCTGTTAAGGCCAAAAATCAAGTAACCAAGAAGAAGAAGGAGAAGAAGAAGAAGGAGCCAAAGGTGAAAAGGGGCAACCAAGCATCGTCTAGCGAAAATCCACACACTACACTGACCAGGCCTAAATCGCCATGTGTCATTTGCAAAGGAGACCACTATCATCGAGATTGTCCTTGCATCCTGTTAGATACCTATACCAATAGGTTTCATATTTCATGATTGGCAAAGAAAGTTCCAAATATGCTCTGCTTTGGTGATGCAAAGATCCCATATTTCCAAGATAATGCAATATGTGTACATAGCTTGATGTCAACTGAATTTGGATGGGTGATCCAACAGCCTAATCTGGATCATGCCATGTTTCAATTTCTTGTTGTAGAATAGAGAAAGAAGCATGTCCAAACTGTTTAATCTTGGCATACCAGTAGTTAGGTAGAGAATTAAGGTTCCCAACTGCTTAATCTGGGACCTTGGAAGTAATAAGGGTAGTTCTAGATAGAAAATCAAAAGAAAAAGCCAAAAGAAAAGAAAAGGCACATGAGGGTCTGCAAGTCTAAGTGCACCCTCCATGAAGAAACAAAAAATGCTAGGCAAGTTAATGGGTAGGTAGAGGGGGTTGCAGAAATGTCATTCCTTTCAATTGAATTTTGCTGGTCTAACATAAAGGAAACATCAGTTGATAGAGAAGTTCCTCTTCTCCATCATCTTGCAGCAATACAAAGGAGCATGTCTAACTTCCTGTTTCCCCCCCTCACATTCATTGTTAACATCCCATTACCAGTTTCAAGGTATTATGGTGGTTCTTGTTTCTTTAAAAGCCACATTTCTTGTGTAAAATTCTTTTCATTTTGATCTACTTCCTAAACTAAGTTGATTCCATATAAAACTTAGTGTTTCCACTCCTCATCCACCTCTTACACTCATACTAACCCCTAACTTATTACTATGTAACTCCCTATACCCCCTATTCCCCTATTACTATGTAAATTATGCAAAAAACCCAAAATATATAAGTATCCCTTTCCCCGAGCATTATAGCTCTAAGTTTGGCTTTAAAATGGTTTGAGCGCTAAACATTAGAGCGCGACCCAAAGAGCGCCGATAAATTAATCCTGGAATTAATCTAATATCTGCTTGGATTAACCGCCTAAACTCAGTTTTGTAACCAAACCTGTGCATAATCCATTTTACCCGTAATACAGTTGAAAACCCACTTTTCTAATGTTTCGCCGGGCGCGTATTTTACCGAATAATATTATTTTATATGCCCGCCCGCTTCCGTATCGCCCTGACATCTTATTGACCCATCGACTGTCGGATCTGGGCTTTCCCATCCGACGGCCCATATCCATATCGGGTCGGCCCCGATGATTGCACTTTATCGCCCGAGAAACTGTCAGAGGGTGACGTCAGGCCTCTGCCACGCATCACCCCCATATTCTCTCGGGCCGCCCTCTGACAAAACCACGACCGTATCCAAAGCGGTCCGAGAAAAACCATTTACCGCTTGTGGTTTACCGCCTGCCCACATCACCGCTACGTCATGCCCACGTCAGTTCAACTCGGTGCCCTGTCAGCACCCCCGCCCGCCAGCGCTCTGACATGTCCGCCACCTATGCAATCCCCGTGGACCACTCACAGGCCGCCATGTCACTCGATGATGTCATGCTGAAGTCACCCGACCCTGACCCCACCTGATGACGTCATGCTGACGTCATCCAAAAAAAGGCGCCAATGACCCAAAAGTCCATATTTTCGCTGAAAATTTCATTTTTTCTCACTTTTTGCAAAAACAACTATTGCTCCCCCTGCATGTGAATTACGACCAATCCATCGCCAACCTGCAGAAATCGCTACAAAGACCGTGGGCACGTCCAATCCACCTGCATTTGTAACCATTGTTGGCAATTCACAAGGTATTTATCCAAATCATTCCCTCCGCGCCTGGTTTTGTCCATAATTGTCTAAAGCTAGCTTAAAAAGAGTGAGAAAACACTGTATTTACCAGACAGTCCCCGGTACCAGTGTCTATTTTCAATTGTTGGGTCGAAACTCCTCTGCAGAACCTGCATTTAGCCAAATTTACCTAAATTCATAGTTAGTTTGCGCATTCGTGAACTTAAAGACCCGAGCTCCACTAATTCACCGTGGAAAGAGTTTACCATTCCTGGCATTTGCTCTATCAATTCTCTGTGCTGTATTTCAATTGCTTCACTACCATTTACCCTCTGCTCCTCTGCAATTCGCCTCTCTGTTCCGGAGATACCCCTCTGTGTTGCTCTGATCAGTAAACACCAGTTCACGTACAAATCATAGTCCTAATTAGCCATGGAAACACCAATAGCATTAAATATCCCACCTCTGAATGCCCCACAAAGAGAGTTAGAATGGAAGGCCCTGGGTGATAAAGATTATCAGATGATAGAGTCATTTCCAATGAATTCCAAATTTAACATCCATATGTTGAATGAGTTAAAGGCCCAACACCTCAGTGGAGCTGATATTTTGGGGATTTGGGACTCCAATTTGCCCATTTTTAACCTTCCTCAAGTCAATTCCCTTCCAGACTTGATCCATAGATGTTGTGAATGCTATGATCCATGTCAGAGAGCTGTTCTCAATCCCACAGGCTCAGTCTTGTTCCATATTACTCCTGAGGCCATAAATGAGATGCTGCACTTTAACACTGCAAGACCATTGACTCCTCTCTACATGTTGGACTTATTAAAGAAGGGGGGCAACCTGTCCAGTGCCCAAATCATCAAAATTAATCAGTTATTTATTCAGCCAAGCTCTGAAAATGTGAGAACGCCTCCTATTGGAAATCCATATCTCAATGACTTGGGCAAAATGCTTGTAGATTTGATTAGCTATGTCCTGGGCTACAAGGGAGTTGAGGATGTTGATAACACCATTATGGCCATGATGTCCATATTTTCTCCTGGGAAGCCTCCTGCTGTGCACTATGACTATGCTGAATACATTGCAAACAAGATTCATGAGCAACTGATGAATCTAGAAAGGGAAAAGGTGTTTAGATACACCTCATACATATATCATCTGTTCTTATTTTATCAACCTGACAGTTTCCCTATTCCTCTCAAGAAACTTGATGCCCAGGGAAATCCAAGGTCGGTTGTGTTTTGGACTTCAGTTTTTCATCATACCTCTTGGTCACCATACACATACTGTGAATTCATAGACCTTTTCATTCATCCAGCTATGACTTTGTTATTTGGTGTTCCTCCTCCGAGATTGACCGATGAAATGCAAAGAATTCTCCATCTCTCTAAGACCTACAGCATTGGTGATTGGTACTTTTACCAACACCATACAGTAATCAGAATATATGGCTGTGAGTTGGACCCTTATAGGCTACCAAGATATATCCCTATGAGACTATTTGCCTTGGAGTATTTCAGGCAGTTTGGAAATGCAGACCAAATCCATTTCCATAGTAAAAACAAGAAAGTGAAACTAAAAGTCAGGAACGAGCTAGGCCCTTTTCTTTACAACATAAGGGAGGAGGGATGGAAGGAAGCAGATGGCATGCTACAGGCCCTCTGATTGGAAACCAGTTTTCGCTGGGTACCTTATGACCCTAATCATTTCATTTCTCTCAGGAGGGTAAAACATAAATTGGGTGGCTATTCTCACATTAGATTGCCTCATATTTAGAAATATGCCAATCTACTAAGTTGGAAAGAGGGCACCCTAGAAGAGGCAATTACTAGAGAGAAAATGATTCAAAGAGAGGCAAAGAATATTGAAAAAGAGGCTGACTTGGAAACTTGTGGACAGGTTTCCTCTTCATATCAAAGGCAACTTGGAGCAGCTGCCTCATCTTCTACAACACATCAGCAAGCAGCCAAAGCTACTTATCAGGCTTCCAGCAAAGGTAAAGAGAAATAGATGGAGCCAGAACAGCCACCTCATGAATAAGTACAGCAACAAGAAGAACAACAAAAACAGGAGTAGCTAGTGCAGCAAGAACAAACAGCTGAAGCCCCAATATCCACTGGGCAGCAGGCACAAGAAACTGTGCCTCCTAGGCAGGAAACGACAGTGGAGGCCTCGATCCTCCAAACCCCACAAAATGAAGACATAAATCGGAAGAGGGATAGAGAGCAGGAGACTCCCCTCACCACATCCACAACTCAAGGGGAGAAAAGACAGAGGCTAAATCCCCTTTCAGAAGAAGAAATGCCTATGGGGCAATCTTTGGGCATGGGCCCACCAAGCATGGAAGCATCTGCAAGTTCCTTTCAGCAGGAATAGGAAAGTACAGTTGGAGGAGAAGTCAGCTCCTCAAGCCACCAAAGGGGAGCTGAAACAGACATCAAACAACAATTTATTGATATCAAAAAGAGGAATGAGCCACTCAAGATACAGCTCTACAATCACTTGTTGAAAATGGCTCCTACAAACCAACAGAGGTTGATGTCTGCATATGATGTACATGAGGGCAAAATGATAATGAGTCATTTCATGCCAACCATGATGCAGCCACAGTCAGCTGCAGACTACATAAGGACCAACCTTGAGGTCCTTTCAAAAGACATCCACCCTATGGATCAGATTGAATTGCACAAGCAAACGGGTGAGATGGTATATGCCACCCTTGCAGACAAAACATTGGTAAATCATAGGCTGGAAAATAGCCTAAACAACACAGCTGCCCAACTTGATTTGGAGAAAGCATCCTCCCAGGCAAAGGACAACCAAATCAAACCGTTGGAGGATATCATCATAGAGCTTGGGCATGATCCCAAGGACACCAAGGCTATACAAGCGCTGTTGAAATTAAGAGATGCAAACATGGCAACATTAAGAAAAATGATCAAGATCCCAACAACTCTTCATCCTCAGACAGAAGAGGTTGCCCAGCTAAGGCATGACCAAGATGCAGCAGCTATGCTGGTATCATTATACAAACAGCTGATCCAGACAGAGGAGAAATTGGGAGAGTCAGAGGCTGCGCTGTAGGCAGCCCTACAACAGAAGGAAGGAGGCCAAACATCACAGCCCCCTCCACAAATAATCAACCTTGAGGAATCTCCTCAAACCACTACTCCTCCTACAGAGCAGACAGCTCAAACAGCGCCATCTACATCAGCACCAACACCAACAACAGAGCAGGCTCCAATCCTTGATATGCAGAAGCTGAAGAATGAAATTCGGGCCTTAGAAGCCCAAATGGCAGAGTTAAATGAAGCCAGGGAGAATTTAGCTAAGCTGAATGAAAAATATGACAATTCAAAGCAAAGCATAGATGAAAAGGGAAGAGAAGTGAAGGCTCTCAAAGAGAAGATAAAGGAGCTAGAGAAAGAGCTCACCCTTGACAAAGTGGTGGCTGAGCTCAAGACAGTTTTATGGGCCAACATTGGCCAATCAATCACAGATCAGTGGTAGTATATAGAGACCATTCATGAGCAAATGGAGCTCATAGGCAAAGCACACAGGGAAGTCTAGAGAGCAAGGGCATCTCTAGGCAATATGCCTAAGATAGCCAATAGAATGATTAACGTGCTCAATAACCGTACAAGTCCTCAGCTGGCAGCAATAGGAATCCCTAACAGAACTGAAACTATCCTGCTGATAAAGAGGGTCCTTACATTAAGAAGCCTGGTACAAACACTGGAAAGAAGAAGCCATGACATGCAGACAGAAGTAAACAAATTTATGGACAAGTTTGCAGCATTACAAAGCAGAGGTCTTCCTGGCTTACTGAACAGCGCAGGGAGACTACTTTCACATGAGAACTATGCTAAAAGGGTCAATACATTTGCTACCAATCAGATCACTGTAAGACCAAGTACCTCAGAAGAAACAGGGCCAGCATCTGGGCAAAGTCTCTATAACAAAGTAGAGAACTTATTTTTCATTATGAATGAGATCAAACATTTGTTTGAAGTGCCTCCAAACTTCTACAAATATACAGAGGCAGATGAGACCTTAGATGCAATTTTGAGACATCAATTGCCCACACAGGAATGGTGGACCAAAATGATACAGTTGATACTGTGAACAGGAGCCTCTCATCAGTTTTTTCAAAAAAAAAAAAAAAACATAAGTCATCAGGATCAGAAAGTGTGATGCATACACTATGACTAGAGAAGAGTGGACTGAGCCAACTCAGCAGAAAGATTCGGCCACTAAAGCAATACTGACAGCTGCAAATGACAGGGCCGAGAAAGCTACAGCATGACAAAGCCGTAAAAACACATCATTCAGCATTAATACAGAACGCTCAACCGACTCAGTGGCCTCCAAAGGTCAAAAAGACTTCTGACAGCATTGAAGAGTATTCATTTTGTATTTAGAGCAGTAATAACTTCTTTATCTGCTATTTTGTAAAGTTGGTGAGCGCATTTAATTATCAAGTGACTCAGCGGTTCAGATATTTTTGTATAACCGATTGTATATATTCCCCCTCGCATAAGCTTGCAGGGGTTGTTGATTTTCTCTATCAGGAGATACTATGCTGTAAATGTTCAGAGTTTTAATATACAAAGCTGATGGAATTTCCAAATTTCTGTGTTGTCTGATGCGTTTTGGGTGCTTGCTGAATGCTACAGGATTCCTGCGTATTCTCATGAAACAATAAGTTTTCTTTAACCTGTTCGTTATATTTGTTATTCTCTTCTTAATCCATTCATGTCTCTGTGTTTCACAAGTTTAATGGCAAAGAAAAAGAATAGTATCAGGATTTATTCATAGAATACCCTGAACTCAATCTAAGCTATTATGTATGTTTTCCTCAGTTATAGTTATAAGAGTGTAATTCTTAATTGCTGCACTTCCAGACTATACCTTTCACAGTGATTATTGTTCAGGAATTCAAACCTGCTCCTGGTCAATACTCTCTTTCTCATATCACCAACTCAGTGGAAATTTCTTAATTGCCTTCCACTGGTTAAGCACTCTTCATCATTACAATTTCAAGTTTGTTTCATGAAATATTTGAATGGCCCTGTTGTTTCAATAATCACACTCAACAAATTCAAACAAACTGCAACTGCAGACTCCATTGCCCAATGGTCTAAAACTGCCTGAACATATCACCTTAGGTACTGAAAGACATCATTCAACCAAACTCTTAAAACAAACCCTCACCTCATATCTAGCCTAAGATTCTTAAGAACAAAGTTAAACAATCAAAGAGAGAGCCCTCTCTGATTACAGGTTGGCTAGAAACCTGTGATCCAAAGCTTGGTTAGTGGTTACCTCGGCCGTATTCCCTTGGGAGTCATAGGGAACAACTTGGGTGTTAACACATCCCTCGGATCTTAAGGGACTGGTCTCCCCATTTGCACAATCTGGTGTCGTCAACCTCTGATGATCATGTTGAAGGTACACCGTCAACTAGTGAAAGTGAAGCCCCTGGACAAAAAGGAAGATGTAAATTTCCTTGTAAATTGTGTGAAGGTGATCACTCCATCCACTGTTGTCCCTTCGTAGACGAGGCTAAAAGAGTTTTGGATGACCATCCGGTTTCACCGTTATGACTTCCTCCAGGATGTAAGAAACTCTTGTCGAGTCCGTCACTAGTTGAAAATCCGGCTGACACGCCCTTGTGGTCGACCGAAGCATCCATCATTGAAGATAAACCATCTGAATCCACACCAGACGAAATTCAAAAGGTCGAGGCGGCAGTTGACCTGGTCTTGCCTTCAGAGGATCCATCTTCAGATGATATAGTCATCGAAGAGAACAAGGATGACACCGTCCAAATTATTTTCGTAAGCACAAACTCCGATGAACATGGGGGCAGTCTACCCATTCCTCTACCGCAGGAAGGAAGTTCGTCAGAGTCGTATCTAGCCGTCTATTCGGTCCCAGCTCCAAACAACCTATTTGTTTCCTTCAATTGGAATCTACTAGGCAGACCCTGCTTACTGGCTAGTGTACCATTTCGAATCATCGCTCAAATATATAGAATGGTCATGGCTGGTACCATCATAGATGAAGGGGCTTCTGTGAGTATCCTTTACTCAATTTCTTGGAAAGCACTTGGTTCACCATCGCTTTTGCCCGAGATGAGAAATCTAACAAGCTTTGATAAAGGAACTAGTCGACCGTTAGGGATCCTTCCCAATGTGCCGATAACGTTGAGAAAGAAAACCGTTCACATGAACGTAATGGTAGTCCAAGTACCCCTGGATTATAATCTACTCCTTGGACGAGACTATATTTATTGCATGGGAGCCATTGTCTCCTCACTCTTTAGAGTAATGTGTTTTCCACACGAAGGAAGAGTGGTCAAGCTCGTAGACCAGCTTTCATTCCCTGGTTCACACATAGCAAATAGTCATATACCAACCCTAAATGGTCTTTTCATGCAAGGAATGTCTCATCAATCCCCAGTCCGTCCTCCTGATGAGCGCAAGTGATTCAGAGGATATGACTGAAACCCAGGGGGGCATACACCCTGGCCTGTTTCGACAGAAAAACCTTGGGTATAGGGTGGGTTTCCGAGGAGAGTATATGATTGGCCTGGCACACCCGTCCATTTTGGAAAATGGGATTAGATCGAATAAGATACCTCTGTTAAGGTAGGCCTTTCATGATAAAAAAAATGTTTTGTCTGCAAATTGAGGGGTAACTTGAAAAGGTAGGCCTTTCCCGATAAAACAAATGTTTTGTCTGCAAATTGAGGGGTAACCTGGAAACTCTACTTCGCTATACCTGGGGCCATGCAAACCTTTTGGCGTGCAAGCGAAGAGAGACCATTTACTTTTTTAAATTTATAGGTCCTCTAACCGTTTAAACTCGTAGGATTGGTCGTTTCCTAACTTGCATAAAGAAAGGATGCGGGGCAAAGCTTTGAAATAATGTCGTTTTTATATATGAGACATCCTTATTATATGAATGGATTAATCGAGCAGTTTTAACGCGAAATTCAAGCTCGCTAAAAAATAAACATAAGCAATGAGCAAATGTTCCCCCAGAGTTTAAGCTCATTAAAAAATGAACCATTCTCCGGTAAATAACCATTGTGAATGTATTACCATCAGCCTTTGAAGCCTTGGTCGTGTTCTCATCATCACCTCCACTTTGTTTTGGCCGATCATTCACCTCCATCTGATTGTTTACCCTTTTGAGGAATAGCTGCGAAGAGTGATCCTATTAGCCATCCTTGTGACACTGCCGTGATTGGAAAATTCCAAACCTTACCTGGAATCAATTGCTACCCCTATTTATCACTCGTTCCTCAAAAAACGAGTCTGCTTTAAGCTCTTTTGAACTGACTCGTAAAATATGAAAAGATTGCCGAGCCATTGGCCTCTCCAGCTCGTTAAAGGGACCGGAAGTGCTATCCCTCCTTTAGATTTTAATCTTTTTGGACTTGAGGGATTATTACACAAAAAGATCAAGCGCTTGCTTTGTTCGGCTCGTTAAAAGTACCGAAAATCCATCCCTTTTGTATTGTTTTATAATTTTTCGGACTCAAGGGATTATATGATGAAAAAGGATTATTGGAGTTTTCTTTACGTCCCTTTTCAGACTCTCTAAAATTGAAAAGGACCGAGTTATCCTTGTCGTTAAACTCGTTAAAACCGAATAGCGACAAACTTGCCCGTACAGACAAGAACGAGTTTCACTATTGCTAGGCTCGTTAAAACATAGCGATGGGTTTGCCCGAAGGGAAAATTATAGAAAAAGCATATGTTATCCTCCTCAAGCTTGACAAAAATAAAGAGGTACTGTCAGCAATGACTGGGGAAAATTGGGAAGAAAACTTGAAGAAACTTTATTGGTAGCAAGTCGCTCTTGAACATGACACTTTCACTCTGCATCCGAGTCGGGTTGGGTTGTTCCATTCACTGGTCACATCACCATGGTTTTGTCACACCATCCATATTTGGGGTTAATTCTACTGATACATCATGTCAGTGTCGCCGATATGTTCAAGAGAAGTTGCTCAGAGAATTCACTGGTGTCTCACCCACTGCAATACATTCACGCTCTATTCTTTCATGACCGCCACCCTAAAACTTATATCACCAGATCGTTTTCACCTCCATTAAAATCATTTTCTCCGTTCCGTGTCATTGATGTGGGATTCCCTAAGGCCCTCCTATGACGGATCGCTTCTTGTCGACATCAGTTCATTATCCAAGAAGTCAACCTAGGAACAACCCTTCCAGTACTTTGAAGCTTGCATGCCTCAATGGCAAGTTTCTCACATCCGGCGACAGGTTTACATCAATGGCCTTCGACCGAAAGATTTTGTGTGGTTTTCGACACTAAGTCCCTTATTCACACCATGTGAATTGTACTGCAATACCTTGAGGGTCATCATCATTATCGGTGATTCCTCTCGTGCCTGTTAACAACTTACATCATTGGCTGGTAATCAGGTGATGTCTTTCCATGTTCGACTCCACAACATATCTCACATGGATCGACTTGTACTTTGAGTGAAGATCGAACAAGATTGAAGACCCCGGATCTAGTTTCATCCATCTGGGCTGCGATATATATTCAGGAAAATAAAGACATCAAATGTACATCATTACTGCACAGATAATCATCCAATCTAAGGGATGATGGCTCTACTAGAATCATCAGTCTACACTCAGACGATTGTCTGTCTTATGTACATGAAAATGAATTTATAAAGTTGAGCACGGGAATGCCCGCCTCAGCCAAATCATGAAAATATTATGAAAATAATGTATTGTTTTGTATCTTATTACAGGTCGCCTTCCAGCTTGAAAGAACTTCAGATCCTCATGATAAAGCATTTCACCCGACATCAACAGATTAATGACCTCATGCTTTAGGGGGCAACTGTTATAGACATTTTTGGGCACTGCAACCTCAATCATAAATGTCCATAAACCAAGGGCTCTTAAGTCCCTAAAAGTGTTGTTCCAACCTCTAAAAGAACAAGGTCAACTGATTACATCTTCTCCCAGAAGTTCTCCATGAAAAACTGCTCAGAACTGGTCAAAACTGGACCATCTCACCTGCTCCATGGTCAAAGTGCACTGCATCCCACCTAAATACACACAGTAGGTGTGATGCATCTTGAAAATACCTTCTATGGGGTGCGATGGACGAGAGTGGACAAATGGCAGGGTCAATCTGCAAGGTGGAGGATCATGGAATCTTCTAGAAACTTCTCCCGTGACACTTGCCTCTCTGCATTCGCCCAGGGATGAGTAAGAGATCATCAATATCCAAGTGGAATCAAGAACTATCAGAGAGAGGACACTAATCAACTCTCAAAAGCTGACTCACCCCCATTGCAAACATCTATATATGGATCCCTCGTCTCAGAGATCCAGGAGGCTGGAATTTTGTATCTTGTAAGGAAGTGCTGCTGGTTTCTTGGTACAATATCATAGTGTTGGGTGATCTAAGATTTTCATGAGGTGAAGAAGGGCTTTCTTACTGAGAGGATGATGCTGGGTTAGAACAATTGGTTGTAATCCTCTTTTCTATTTCTTGATTATCAATAAAGCTATTCAAGTTTTCCTCCACATTCTTGTATGATTGATGTTATGTGCATTTGTGTGGTCAATATATATCTGGTCCTATATTGTTTATGATAATAGATCTATGTTCTTGGATAGTGTTATGCTGCTTTGATTCTATAGGTGCTCTGTGAAGCTGGCTAGACAAGGAAGCGAGTAGCAAAGATCTATCAGAAGGGAGAGGAATCGAGCAAGGAACCAAGCGCAAGACAGAGGTTGGTCTCCTTATTCCCCTCTTATCTATTTCTCATAAAGGAAAACTAAAGTAGTTTTAGTTTGTTTGTTTCTAAGGTAGCTACCAGCCTTAGTGGGATTAGCAGCTCTGCATAGACACTAGTTTTCCCGATAACAATCCATCAGATACAATGGACACCCCATGGTCAGTCCAAGAACTTGTCATTCTATTCAAAGAATATGATATTTTTTCTTTTTCATGATCAAGTCCAATGGTTCTTGCCTTGTCATACCCAAGACTCTTGTATCCTTTAGGGGCATCATTTATGGTAGAAACCATTTCGTGCCAGTAAGGTGAGCGAAGAACATTGAATGGTATCCCACATGCATAGAGAAACATGTAGACTTTTGAATCCACATCATTCCCACACCCCTCATCAAGGAAATCTGATATGGTTCTACGCCTTAAAGCTGGTGACCCTGTGCCTCCATATCCACTGCCTTGGGAGGATGCTGAAGGAGTTCTTTTTGCTTGTGATTGTGAGCTTATAACATATGCTTGTTATATAATTTACCCTTCGAGCAAACCCATTGCTATGTTTTAATGAGCCTAGCGATAGTGAAACTCATTCTTGTCTATATGGACAAGTTTGTCGCTATTGAGTTTTAACGAGTTTAATGACAAAGATAACTCGGTCCTTTTCAATTTTAGAGAGTCTGAAAAAGGGACTTAAAGGAAACTCCAATAATCCTTTTTCGTCATATAATTCCTTGAGTCTGAAAAAGTATAAAACAATACAAAAGGGATGAATTTTCGGTACTTTTAACGAGCCAAACAAAGCAAGCGCTCAATCTTTTTGTGTAATAATCCCTCAAGTCCAAAAAGATTAAAATCTAAAGGAGGGATAGCACTTCCAGTCACTTTAACGAGCTGGAGAGGCCAATTGCTCAGCAATCTTTTCATATTTTACGAGTCAGATGAAAAGAGCTTAAAAGAGACTCGTTTTTCAAGGAACGAGTGATAAATTCGGGTAGCAGCTAATTCCAGGTAAGGTTTGGAATTTTCCAATCATGGCAGTGTCACAAGGATGGATAACAGGATCACTCTTCGCAGCTGTTCCTCAAAAAGGGTAAACAATCAAATGGAGGTGAATGATCGGCCAATACAGAGTGGAGGTGATGATGAGAACACGACCAAGGCTTCAAAGGCTGATGATAATACATTCAGGATGGTTATTTACCGGAAAATGGTTCATTTTTTAATGAGCCTAAACTTTGGGGGAACATTTGCTCATTGCTTATGTTTATTTTTTAACGAGCTTGAATTCCGCGTTAAAACTGCTCGATATAATGGTCATTGATTACTTTGATTTTACCATTGACAACTTTGTTCCTTCAAAGGTTGTACTGCCTGCTCAATTGCTTCATCAAACTAGTTAGAAATGCACAATATATGTTTGAAAAATGAGTTAAAACAATAATATTTTACTTGAATTACGTGAAAAGTCATTTAAAAGTACTTTTTACCTCTCATTTTACCATTTCATTTGAACTTTGGTTTGTTGGAGCTTTGGAGGTGCTTTCCCCTTTTATTTTCACCAGCTGATTCCGGGAGATTTTGTGGACGATTCTTGGCGCCGTCTGGACCAGGTAGGAGCTAAACCTGAGCTCTTCAATTTCATCCATTCCTTTTTTAATTCTGAGCATGCTTTCTTGGTTTTCTGAGCCTCTAGGGTTTGAAAAACTCGCCCTGGCTCCATCGCACCTCTTCTATATCGAAAGGTGCGATGCATGCTGGCTTGGCCATTAGCCAGTCAGCATGTATCCCACCTAGAACATTGCTGGGGGTGCGATGGGCGCAAAGAGGGAAATTTATGCACAGTTTTTCATGGAAATTTTTGCCTATTTTTCACCAAATCAGGATCCTGACTCTTCTCTTGTTTGTTTTAGAGATTCATTGGAGAAAAATTATTGTTACATGGCGAGAACGTGAGCATGAAGAATAGGACATGCTTGCTTTACATGATCTGGTTATGGTAAATGTATTGTGGAACCGTGGCCTGTTCAAGTTTTTCCGCATCTCTAGCATGAGGCAACAAATCAACTTGTTGCAATATTTTCTCGATGCATGGGATCCTACCACCCAGGTGTTCTAGATTAGGGGCAAGTCCTGTTGGAAACAATACTGAGAGGGGGGGGGTGAATCAGTATTATCAGATCAATAAAACTTTTCAAATTTCATTCTCAGAAACATATACGCTACTTCAGTTAAGTGAACCCGCGTGTACACGCTACTGTGTCTAAAGCAACTAGCATATATCCAGAAATCTTATGATTCAGTTAGCTTATCTTCAGTAAATGCATCAGAACATTATTAACCACATTGACAGTAAACAGGTGTAGTATAACAGAACAGATCATCACATAAAAGCCACACACATGAACACCATGATATAAGGTGGAAACCCAATGTGGGTGAAAACCACCTGCTGCAATTCGTCTCTTTCTTCTTTAATAAGAAACTTCTTTTACAATGTACTGGTGCAGTACTTTACCAGTACGCAGGCTACAACCTGCATAGGGCTACAACCCTCTCTCGTTTTCCAACTACTTCTGGAAGGGAGCTAAAACCCCCTCAGCTCTTGTACTAGCCGATCCATTTACTAGTACGTAGGTGCTGACCCTACAAAAGGCTACAACCTTCTTTCCTACAGGGACCACGTTTCATCAATTTTCAGACTGGACCCATGAGTACAAAACAAACACTGCTACAATACAATCATCAACTTATACTTGCATCATAATTCTCTAAATCACCCAATACTGAATCACTGAAACCCTGTCATCAAGAACACAGAACACAGACCAGAGCCCAGAACTCTGCAACAACCACCAGAATCAACAGCAACCTGAAATATCAAATCTTATTATGCATACTCTACTTCGCTATACCAAAACCGCGTGTATACGCGCTTTCTCCAAAGGAAACCCGCATGCAGATCTAGAAATAATTACTTATACCTTCGTTGTCAGATCCAACCCTTGCCAAGCGTCCCGAACAGATAACCAACAATACCAGATCTTCTCACTTCATCAGACACACCTTGCTTCCCTCACTTTGCCTAATGATCTTCTCCTTATATAGCCTTAGGCCCTTCACAATACCACGGTCCAAAACCATAGTAACACAATACCATCAACTTCAAAACTAGGGATCGACACGTCTGTCGAGACACCATGGTCCAAAACCATAGGCACAACTTCCAAGGACTAACCGCCACGGACCAAAGGTACGTTTTCACATGTACGCGCTTTTACTGAAACCAACCTGTGTGTATACGTTGATTTTCCTTAATGAACCTGCGTATATCTCTTTCTTGTCCTGTTGTACTAAGATCTGTCCTCTGATTAAGTTGCCATCACTTGTACCTGCTTCTGAGTGAGTTGCCATCAAGGACAACACTTGTATCATAATGCCAACAATCTCCCCCTTTGGACTTGATGGCAACCACCACACCAACTCACTCTCCCCCTTTGACATCAAGGGCAAAGGGCGGACCAAGATATTCTCTTCTTTGGTATACCTTCTGCTGTCCATACTCCCCTTGAGTACATGCTGAAGTTTCTGATTTGACTCCCCTTTGTATATGCCAAGTTGTATCAATCCATCCATGCTCCCCCTGAGCAGATGCAGGTTCTAAGACCAAAAATAACTATCATTTATCATATATGATCTGTACCATACGCGTAAGCCTGCAATACCATTCCTTTGATCAAACAACAAGATGTATCATTTAGTTTCATTAGCAACTTCTAACCATAATGCCAACAATGAATTATTTGAAGTATATGCTCCCCTGAGCGTGAGCCAACCATGACCATTTCCTGAGTCTGTTCTTCTGCCCTTTATGCTCCCCCTGAGCCTGAGCCAACCATGACTGAAACATTTCCTGGGTCTGTTCTGCTGCCCTTTCTACATATACGCGACTTTGCAGCCTGTAACTCGCGTATATACGCGACTTGTCTTCATTATATCAGCATATGCAAGATGGAATACTGAAATTCATCACTTTCAGATTCCCCTGTGTCTGTTGTGTCAGCTGACTGAGTTATGCCACACCTTTCTGTCTCTAATTATGTCTTCTTCAATTCCTGGAACTGTGATGATGTATGGTCCTCTTGTTTTGAATTTTGAAATCTGCTCCTGCATTCCCTTGCTTTATGCCCATATTTGTTGCATGTATAACATATTACATATTTCACGTTCCTGGTGAGCTCCAGTATTGTAGCAATAATGCTACAACTCCTGGGGCTTCCTGTCTCTCATTTTATCAACCCGGTAGTTCGTACAAACTTGGAAGCGACAATGCTATATGCACAAGTACTAGCTCTTGTCGCAGCTGTCACTTGGTCAGCTGGCACAAGTCCGCTAGGGCTCAAGCCAACTTCTATAGGCTCTCAGAAGAAGCTTGCTAATTGATGGACGAAAGCTATTCTCAAAGGAAAACTACTCTACTTGACAAAATGGACTGAAAGCAAATCAAAGCATGTAAACCTAGGAAACCCTAATTTAACTAGTCTAACCTCTATAATGCAAAGAATGTGAATGAAACCTCTACCAATGCTGCTGTTACCTCTAATAAGTGAAAATGCATGGATCTAAGCTGCTTGCATCATAAAAGACATGTTTTTGTATTTTTCCTTTAAGTGAATGGAATGATTGTGATTTTGTGCTAACTAGGGTTTGGTTGTGCAGATGGGATGGAGAAGCAAGGAAAGCATGGGACAGGTTGGGGAGGCTAGGAGAGGTTCCTAGGGATCCTTAGCATCCATCCACAGGGGTCCCTCACATTCAGAAGCTCGGCAACCAAGTGAGTGGCCTCCTATAGGAAGGCTGCAGGGGATCCTACAGGATACTCTGGTTTCTACAGGATGTCTACAACTGGCTACAGGATGACCTACCGTGAGTGTTTGGCGTGATGGCGGAGTGATGAAATGGTAGGGGGAGATGTGTAAGGTAGGAATGAGGCTGGTGATGGCTGTAGAAGTGGAGGAATGGGGATAGGGAGTGAATGTAGGGAGTAGGTTGGAAGATAGAGGGCTAGGTCAACGAAAGGGCTAGAGAATGGAAGTACGTGAGGGGTGAAAGACTTTGGGAGATAACAGAGCGGAGCAGGGGTCAAAGATGTGTTTGCATGCATGATCAAGGTGGAGGAGAATGTAATGGAACGAGAGAGAGCAGTGTAAGTGAAACAAATGCTTATGATTATCACCAAACCAAAAATGCATTAACCTAAACTACTTGTGCTTGTAAATTCAATGAACAGCAATCCAAAACGCAAAGGAGAATGTGCATGAAGCTGTGATGAAGGAGTGTGGTGCAGGTGTGAATCATGTGGAAGCATCTAACATAACGTGACTGTGTTTGCAGCAATCATGAAATAAAGAAATGCGTATTTTTGTGGCTGGTATAGGCTGCACTCCAATCTCCAAACAGAGATGGCAGTGGAGACTTCCTCAACCTTTTTTGCTGGAGCTCCGATGTATTATCAACCTGCTAATCTAACTAAACAACCGAAAGCAATTCAACCATAAACCAGTCCTATCTATGCTCATGAAAAAGACTAATTCAACAACCTGTAATTCAAATTGCATGTGAAAATGAAAACTCAGAGTGCTGAAACGAAATGCAAACAACACTACAGCAGAGGGGATCTATGGCTCTCAGGTTGGGCCCTAACCTGAGAGCTATAGTCTCCTAAAGTAAACTCAGAGCTAGATCAAAATCTGCCTTCTTTATTCATAATCTGATGTCATGCCAAATTGGCTTACAAAAAGGAACTAAAACCGAGCTGTGCTCCAAAATTACAATAGTAATGTGAAAGTTTCAACAACCTATCAAAGGCTACGGCCTCTATACTTATGCAAAACAGTGATCCAACAAGTGTCCTTGATTTTAGGAGCTCGGCTGTCCAACTAGAGTTTAACTGCTGATCCTGTAGGACAGTCATAAGTGCTATTCCTGTAGAACAGTTGTAACTGCTGTTCCTGTAGAACAGCTGGCTGCTTCTAAGCTCGGAGGGGAGATGGATTGGAGCTCGGAGTTCTTGGTGAGAATCACGAGGAATTTCCCCAAGACCGTGGACATCCTCCCCTAAAAACCAGCAGTGCCACCTCGTTGTCTCCTTGTCTCCTTTTTTTGTTGTCTTTTTGCTCCCTTTTAATGCCAAAACCTGGAATCATAATGCATTAGTCACGTAGATAGAGTGCCTACCCTTCTTCCTACAAACAACATGAACAAACTAAGAAATGCATGCATAAGCAATAAAAAATGAATGGTTTGAGCAAGTATAATAGGCCAAAATGAGCCCAAATTGTACCAAAATTGGGGCTCATCATCACCCCACAGCTGAACCATTTGCTCATCCTTGAGCAACCTTGCTCCTGCTTCTTGTCCTTGGCCGAGGACTCGGGACCGGAACAGGCTCTTTCTTTTCTGCTTTTGATGGCCCTGCCTTCTCTGCCCCTGGTGGTGACGAGGGTGATGCTTCCTTCCCCTTTCCTATTTCCTTGAGTCGGGCTTCGGAAGGCGACTGGCCTATCTTTCGTGTCCAGGAAGTTATTTTTGGGCTCCCCTTTTCAGGGGTGGCTGATGTTTTAGAGGGGGTCCTTGCACTGGGTGAAGTAGGGACATCCCCTGAAGTGGTTTGGCTGCTGGGTGGAGGCTGTGGCTTGCCCGTGGTCATCCTCTTGCTTCTCCTGGCTGCAGATGGTAGAGGGGTCTCCCTCTCCCTTTTCTCTTTCGGTTTTGGAGGTGTGCTGAGGGCAGCCAGTGCCGCTGCTGCCTCCTTTTCGAGAATGCCAGCCTTCTCTTTCTTGCGTTTTGCTCTCTCGGAGCTCCTCGTAGAGGGCCCCTCCTTTTCAGATTTCGGGATTCCTGTGGAAGACCCTGCTTTGCCCGCTTCCGGGCCTCCTGTAGAAGATTCTTTCTTTGTCTTCGGACTCTCTGTAGGAGGCTGTTTCTCAATGACCTTCGGGCCTCTTGTAGAAGCCCCTCTTTCCAATCTCGGGCTTCTTGTAGAAGCCCCCGTCTCTGTCTTCGGGCTTCCTGTAGAAGCCTGTGGTTGCACTTTCGGGCTTCCTGTAGAAGCCTTTGTCGGGCTTCCTGTAGAAGCCTTGGTCGTTGCTCTTGGGCTTCCTATAGAAGCCTGCTCCTTACTGATCTTCGGGCTTCCTGTAGAAGCCTTTGTCTTTGTTTTCGGGCTTCCTGTAGAAGCCTGTGGTTGTGTTTTCGGGCTTCCTGTAGAAGCCAGTTTTTGCGTTCCTGCAGATGCAACTCTCACCACCTTTTCTTGCTTGGCTGCATGGATTTTTCTTTTGGCTTTGACTGCAGGAGCTGACGAGGTGCTTGGGCTGGCAGGGACCACCTCAATTTTGACTGCCCTGCTTTTCAACCTCTTTTCCCTTGCTGACAGGATGGGGGTGTCCTCTTTTGCTCTGTCATCCTTTCCCTCCTCCTTCTCCTTTCGTTCTTTCTTCTGTGTTGGAGTCGGGATCTTTT
This sequence comes from Pinus tabuliformis, assembly GCA_031772625.1. Classification (NCBI taxonomy): domain Eukaryota; kingdom Viridiplantae; phylum Streptophyta; class Pinopsida; order Pinales; family Pinaceae; genus Pinus; species Pinus tabuliformis. Next base: position 247,700,174 of record CM062811.1, read on the forward strand.
GGCTTTTCCCTTTCTTACTCTCGGCTACTGGCTCTTCTTCTTCACCGCTAGAGGATCCCGTTTCTTCAAGCAACATTTTTATGTCCCCTTCTCTTGTTAAATTCCTAAATGATTCCCATGCGAGGGGGACTTTATATGAGTGGAGAGCATCCTCCACAAGAAGCTTGACTAACCCATGGTGGGCTACCTGATCTGGAATGCCGTCCTTGAGCTTTGTAGAGCACTCCATCAAGGACTGCAGTAAAAAGTAAGGAATGCTCAGCCTCTGTGCTGCAGGGAGGTCAATCCGGTGTCTTAGTTCATTGAGCAGCCTGAAGTGATATGCATATACGATGTTGTAACGACCCTCACAGGTGACATATTTCATAATTTGCAAACTGATTTCGTTCCATGGTGGCAACAGGCTTGTCCTTTTCACCCCATTTTTGTCCTCTGTGAATGATTCTTCAGGTGGGAAGAACTCCTTCTTGGCTTGCTGGCTCTGCTTCCGCTCTTCTTTATCCCACGACAGACCCATGGGCAGTTCTGTGATTCGACTTATATGCTCTGGGGTGAGTTGGAGGCTGAGACCTCTGAAGCTTACTGTGGCCAGTGTCTGGGATTTAGGCTTCAATGCCTGCAAGAATTCCTCGGCTACTTCATCATCGTAGCCCTGCAGCTTATCACAAAAAGGCATCCATTGTGCTCTGGTGAAGAGCTCTACCACTGTGGGATTTCTCCTTAATTTGGTGGAATCTGTGGGTTCTCGCCTGATAAATCCACCCGGCATGATGGCACAATTCTCTTAACCGGAGGTGGTGATGGTGGAAGAGAGTTTAGTTTTGGTGACAGAGTGCAGAACAATGCGTATAACCCACAAAAATTTCACAACACAGTCTAACCATGCAACAATCCTGTAGAATTGCAGTATGGGCACACAGACAACAATTTGTCTACTTTCTCATTTACCCAGACAGTGACTGACAATCCTACCACCTTAAATGAGCAATTGCATGAGGAGTCCAGGGTTACCTCGTTACTCGGCCACCTTTTTTACGTGAACACCCGCGTTCCTGTAGAAGACTGCGTCCTGTAGGACTGCGTTCCTGTAGAAACTGTTCCTGTAGGAGCAGTGTGCAAACTTCGGGGAGGACTGCAATTGGACTGTGGTTGAGGTGTGCTTCACTGGTGTTCTGGTAACCAACAGCTCGGCGTATCAAGGTGCAGAGCTGATCGGAATAGCCACTCGAGTTCGAAGTGGTGGTTGATTGAATGCATGTCAAAATCTAGCCGATTAGATTTTGAATCGGCGCAGCTCGTGGCGTGGGGGGTGAGCTGTCCCCGCCAGACCGTTGGGCGACGTCACCCATCATTCGCCTGCATATTCACTCACTGCCGCATTCATTCCCATAGATCTGCCACCACCCTTTTCAGTTAAACTCATTTCTTGGTTGACGGGACTATCTTCACGTGCGTGCTGCGTGTTTTCTTTGTCGTGGCTGCCACCCGATCATCCGACTATACCATAACTAGCCGACGTGGCCAGTCAACTGGCCATACGGCTACTCAACCATTCACTCTTACGCCATGCAAACAAATCAAAGTAATATTCATGCGATTTGATGGAGAGAAGGTTGAGACACTTACCTACGCGCGTCTGCACACGATTTTCAGTTTTTGGACGACGGATATACCTACTGCACGCGGCTTACGCAGACTCGGAGGCTCATGGTTACAGGTTGCTGACGCTGGAGTGGATGGTTTTGCTTTCATGCGCCCGCGTTTCATCTCAGATGGCGGTGCTGTGGAGGGTATTCACTCGAGCAGGTTGAACTGTTACAGGATCCCCGCGAGGGATCTCGTCACAGTTCTTTCTCCTTGGGTGCATGCTGCACGCTGGCGGTTCTGGCTTCTCGATCACGATCCCAGCGCTCTTGATGCATATGGTATGAGATCTCGTCATTTGTTACCTTTGGAAATGGCTTGCCCGCGAGAACTCATCGATTTTCTTTGTGGGTGCAGGGACTTGGCCGCATGTCGACACGGGTGGTGGAGCAAGGTAACAGCGTCGTGCATGGGCCCAAAAGAGGCTTGCATGCGTCCACACCAACCCGTAGTCATCAGATCTGCTCATGAAATGCATTCTGGGCTGATCTGAGCTTCTACAGGAAGTTTCCTGTAGAAATACAGAGCTTCCTGTAGATAGGCAACTCTTCATGTAGAAATTTGCACCTTCCTGTAGAAACTGGCACCTTCCTGTAGAAAATCGCACCTTCCTGTAGAAAATCTGTGTCTTCCTGTAGGAGACTCAATTTATAATGAAAGTGCATATACCTTGAAGAACATAAGCATTCTCGGAGGAGGAGCTGGTGAGGTGTCCTGGCTGCATGATAAGGACTTTTGGCCTCGAGTTGAGAGGCTTCCTCTCCTCCATAGAACACCTGGAATCTGCATGCAAATTTCACATTGTGCTTATTATTTTTTTTTTTTTTCTCTTTTTTTTTTTTTTTGAAAAGATAACAGGGGCGCCCCCAAAGAGGTTTTCACCCTTGCTACCTGCCCTGAGCGCCTCAGAGAGGTTTTCACTCAAGGATCTTTTTCAACCTTTTCTCTTTTTTTTTTTTTTTTTTTTTTTTTTGAAAAAGGCGCCTCAATGAGGTTTTCACCCCTACTACCTGCCTTGGGCGCCTCAGAGAGGTTTTCACCCAAGGATCTTTATTTTCTTCTTTTTTCTCTTTTTTTTTTTTTTCTTTTTTCTTTTTTCTTTTTTTTTTTTTTTTTTTTTTTTTTTTTTTTTTTTCAGATCTTCTTTCAGGGTGTGCCAGAGGCAGAGGCAGAACCCTTCTCTATGACCAATACAGATTTCTCCATAGTTTTGATAAACTCTTGTCTTGAGATAGGTCTCCTGTAGATCTTCAATTGATGCCCATTGACAAGCATGGGAATGGCTTCCTCATCAATGGTTCGAATGAGGACAGATCCATTGTCATGGCATTGTTCCACTACATACGGTCCCAGCCATCTGGTTCTCAACTTCCCCTTGAAGTCTTTGAACCTGGAGTCACATAACAAGGCCCAATCTCCCGGCTGAAATTGCTTGTCATGGAGATGTTGGTCATGCCACACCTTCCTCTGAAGTTGAACCACTTCTGAGTGAAGGAGGGCCTGCATGTGGTGCTCATCCAGGCCATTCAGCTGTAGCAGCCTTTCTTGTTGTGCATGGCTGAGATCTAGGTCCAGCTGAGCTGCCATCCTCAAAGTGTTATACTCAAACTCAATGGACAGCAAAGCTTTCTTCCCATAGACCAGCTCATAAGGTGTGAAGCCGGTGGTGGTCTTCCAAGTGGTGTTGTAAGCCCATGTGGCTTCAACCAGGCGATCTGCCCAATCTTTTCTGCTGCTGCTCACCACTTTGGTCAAGATCCCCTCTAATGCTCTATTGGTGACTTCCACCTGCCCATTTGCTTGAGGATGATAGGGGGTGGAAGTCCTATGCTTGATCTTGTGATGAGCTAGGAGATCTTCAACCAAGTTGGATGTGAACTAGCTCCCTTGATCGGTGACCAGCTCTCTTGGGTAGCCAAACTTGTAGAAGATGTTCTCTCTTAGGAACTCGGCCACTTTCTCTTCTGTTTCTGCCTTGATTGCTTTGGTTTCTGCCCACTTTGTCAAGTAGTCAGTACACACAATGATGTAGGATCTTTGCCTCGAAGAGGGATTGATTGGACCCACAAAGTCCATGCCGCACTTCACAAATGGCTCAAGAGTCACTTGAGGTTGGAGAGGCATCTCATCCCTTTGGGTCGCTTTCCCCATTCTTTGGCATTGGTCACACTGGCTGACATATCTTCTGACATCTTGATGAAGTGTGGGCCAATAGTAGCCTGCCTGCAGGATCTTGAAGGCAGTTCTCTTTGCTGCAAAATGTCCTCCACAAGGCCCATCATGACAGGTGAGGAGGATGTCAAAGACTTCCTCTTCCCTTACACAACGCCTTAAGATCTGATCGGGGCCAAGCTTGAACAGGTTGCCCCCGATCCAAGTAAACGAGGCACTTTTTATGATGATTCTGCTCTTCTCTTTTGAAGAGAGGTGCGGAGGGAACTGAGCTGAAACAAGGTAGTTTGCTATATCAGCAAACCATGGAGAGAGTACTGAGATAGCAAACAGATGCTCATCAGGCATCTGGTCATCCACCGTCCCATCTTCATCTGCAGACAAATCCAATCTAGATAAAAAGTCAGCAACAACATTTTCTCGACCTGGTTTATCAACAATGGTTAAATCAAACTGCTGCAATAAAAGTAACCATCTAATAATACGAGCATTCACATCTGGTTTATTCATCAAATATCTAATAGCAGCATGGTCAGTATGTACAAAGGTCTGGTAACCAGTAATATAATGTCGGAACTTGTTTAGTGCATGGACTACAGCTAAGAACTCTTTCTCGGTTACAGTGTAATTCAGCTCTGCTTTGGACAAGTTTTTGCTAATGAAGTAGATGGCATATGGAAGCTTTTGCTCAACTTGTCCTAAGGCTGCACCTATGGCTTTGTTTGAGGCATCAGTGTGGATGTGGAAAGGTAGGGCCCAGTTTGGACCTCTCAGGATTGGTGCTGACACCAACTTGTCCTTTAACTCATTCAAACTCTTCTGACAATCGTCAGTCCACCTAAACTCCACACCTTTTTCCAATAGGCCAAACAATGGTGAGGCTAACTTGCTGAAGTCCTTAATGAATCTCCTGTAGTATCCCGCTAATCCCAAGAAACTCCTAACATCCCTGACCTTTTGGGGAGGTGGAACCTTCTTGATTAGAGCAATTTTGTTGGGATCCACCTGTAACCCTTGGCGAGAGATGGTATGGCCTAGCATGGTCCCTTCAGTCATTAGGAATTCACATTTTTCAGGGCTAAGAGACAAGTTCATCTCGATGCACTTGGTGAGGACTTTTCCCAAGCTGGACAATGCTTCCTGGAAGTTAGCCCCATAAGGAGTAAAGTCATCCATATAGATTTCTACTGCATCATGGACCAACTCTGAGAAGATGCTCAAGACAGCTCTCTGAAAGGTAGCAGGAGCATTGCATAGTCCAAAGGGAAGGACTCGATAGGCAAAGGTACCCCAAGGACAAGTGAAGGTGGTCTTATCTTGGTCTTCCGGGCTGATTTGGATTTGATTGTACCCGCTAAACCCATCCAGGAAAGAGAAGAACTTCTTTCCTGCCAGTCCATCCAACACTTGATCTATGAAAGGTAGAGGGAAATGGTCTTTCTTGGTAGCTTTGTTCAGCTCACGGTAATCCACACAGATTCTCCACTTCCCATTCTTTTTGGGAACCAACACTAGAGGGGACACCCATTCACTATCTGAGATGGGGTAGATGAATCCGGCATCCAACAGTTTCTGCAATTCTTCCTTGACAATGTCTTTAAGTGCTGGATTCATTCTCCTCTGAGGTTGCCTAACCGGTTTACAATCCTCTTTGATGTATATATGATGGGTACAGATTGAGGGATGGACTCCTTTCATCTCTTTATAACTCCAAGCAAAAGCATCTAGGTGGTTGGCCAACAGACTACACAGCTCCTTTTCCTGGGAAGGAGATAGGGAGGAGCTGATTTTCAATGCTTTCTCAGGGCCGAACTCCACATTCTTAACTCTGGGAGTGACAGGGTTGGTTGTACAAAGATCCACTAAGGTGCTAGCTTGGGCATCCTCCACCAATTTTTCTAAAGGTAGTGCACTGGTAGGTGGGTTTTGGATCAGAGTCTCAATCAAGTCATCCTCGGTTGGGGGGTTTCTTTTAGTGGTATCTAGGGTACACAGAGGTGCTGAATACACCTCGTCTTCTTCTCCTTCCTCCAACCAGAGCGGTAAATCATGCTCTAAAGAAGGTTGGGCAGGAGGGTATAGGACTAGCTGCTTGGACATGGGACCATTTTTGATGGTCATGTTTCCTGCCCGACAACTTATGTAAGCATCTGCAGTAGCTAACCAAGGCCTTCCCAAGATGAGAGGATATCCAGTAAGCTTGGCCTTTGGTTGTAGAACCAGGAAGTCTGCAGGGTATTCCCAAGAATCAATGGAGACCATGACATCCTCCACAATCCCTTCGGGAGTCACGGTGGAGCGGTCTGCTAATTGCAGTACTGTCGAGGTCTTCCTCAAGGAACCCTGAAGATTGAGTTTAAGCATGGTATCCCTGGTCATCACATTGATGACCGCCCCCAGATCAATCAAGGTGTGGGGGATAATGGTGCCATTGATGTGAACATCTACTACAGGACTTCCAGGATCTAGGTACTTTGGGCAGATGACTTGTCCTAGCATAAGGTCAGACAGTTGTCCTATGACATTGATAGTTGAGGCATCTTTCTTCCGTCTGCCTGGGTGTTTGAAACACTTCTCCTTAACCAGCTTGTTATAAATGGGCACATCCTTGATAGCTTGGAGAAGGGGTATCTTCACACACAACTGCTTGAGCTCTCCCAAAAGCTCATCCTCCTCTGGGTTGGGTTGTGTGGTGGCTGTTAGTCTCTCAGGAAAGGGTGGAATAGGCTTTGGTTCACTCTCCTGATGGTCTTCCTCATCCTCTGGGGGAGGAGGTTGGCGATCTGGAAGAGTCTTTCCAGATCTAAGATTGATCTCCTGGATCTCCACAGCATAGGTAGGGCATGAGGTCTCCCCAGTATATACCTGTTGAGCCTGTCTATTGTTGGGGTTCGGGTTCGGTTGAGTAGGCATTTGAGGTTGCCTTGGAGGAGCAGGAGGTAATGGTTGCGGTTGAACTGGAGGTGGAGGCAGAATGGCGGGTGGAGTGTTGTACTGAGGCCTCCACCCCGACTGAGGTGCATTCCATTGAGGCTGTGGCTGGGTATGTGAGTGATATGGATGAGAAGTAGGTTGAGTGGGGTACTGAGGTGGATAAGACCATGGAGGAGGCATGGACCAAGAAGGATGAGCAGGGGACCCCAAGAAGGCATGGGAGTTGATTGGTTGGGGTTATGATAAGCTTGTGGTGCCCCTTGCATCCCCTGCTAATAAGGTCTAGATCCTTGTGGCCTCCTTTGGTTGAGATAATAGAGAGGCTCTGTGGGAGCTTCGGTCCCTTGGTACATGGCTTTAAACCCAGGTAAGGTTGTACACTGATTTGTTGGGTGGTCCTCCTCACAAATGAAACACACTTCAACCGAATGCAATGGGCATTCGTTCTTAGGGTGTCTTCTGGTGCACCTAGGACAGAAGACAGCCAAGGCTCTCTCAGCTTCCTCTTTCTTCTGCTGGATCCTGAATGTGTCCAGCTGCATGGCAATGGTCTGTCTCACCTCACTCTTAAGATCTTCTAATTGGTTTGTAAACTCATGTTTGGAGAAAGGGACACCAGGGGAGAGGAGATTTCCTCTACCTCGTTTCCTAGCTGCCCTGGAATGATTTCTAAACACAGTTTTGATGTCCTCATAAGGCAGTTGGTAAATTTCCCCCCCAGCTAACATGTGAAGGGTGTCTAAGAGATCCTTAGGGACTCCTCGGAGTAGAACCAACTTGAGGGATTCAGGGTCAAGTATGCACCTGGCCCGCTTATAACTAAGTTGGAACCTCTCCTCATAATCCTCTAAAGACTCATCACTCCCCATGGTCATCCGAAAGATATCTCCCTTGGTTTCCTTAGACCTACAGTAATCCCTATACTTGGTATTGAAGGCTTGCTGCATTTGAGCCAAAGTAGCGATGCTATTCCCAGGTAATCCCATGAACCAGCGTAGTGCTGCATCCTTAAGGGTTGAAGGGAAAAGCTTCAGCTTTTGCTCATCTTCAGTATAGTCATAGGTTCTACAAAGGACAACAAACTCAAACAAGAAGGTATCAGGATCCTCAGTGGTCAGTCCATGGAAGTGAGGCAAGGCGGAGGGGCTAATGTTCTTCATTTTCATCTCTCCATTGGTCTCTCGGATGGGGAAAGCTCCTTCTATTCTCTCATCTTCTCTTCTATTATCAGCCATGGCTTCAGATGGAGTGGTCTCTAACTCTTCTTCTTCTATAGGGTCTTGGTATATCTCAGGATGTTCACCTATAGGTTCCTCTGGGTCACTGTCACCAAAGAAGAGAGAAGGGTGACTCAGTGATGTGGTGGGGGTGTTTGGTAGGAATTTGCCTGATCTATCTCGGTTCCTACGAGGCATGAAATGGAAAGGACTTTTCTCCTTTTTTTTTGTGATTTTGCTTTTTCTTTGGTACCTGCAAAACTGAAACAGAGTGATCTACACTAACTATATTGCTCAAATGAAATTTGCGGAATTGGAAAGCTAATTCTAGGAAAGCAGAAATATTAATCTAGGAAAGCAGGAAATGCTAATCTATGAAAGCAGGAAATGCTACTCTATGAAAGCAGGAAATGCTAATCTATGAAAACAGGAAATGGCTATGCTACTTTTACAGAATGGAAATGAAATAAACTACTGAGCAGAAATAAGAGTATGAAAGTAGAAGAAAAGCAACAATTACTAATACTCTAACGCTTCCCCGACAACGGCGCCAAAAAGGATGGTGAGCTCCAGTATTGTAGCAATAATGCTACAAATCCTGGGGCTTCCTGTCTCTCATTTTATCAACCCGGTAGTTCGTACAAACTTGGAAGCGACGGTGCTATATGCACAAGTACTAGCTCTTATCGCAGCTGTCACTTGGTCAGCTGGCACAAGTCCGCTAGGGCTCAAGCCAACTTCTATAGGCTCTCAGAAGAAGCTTGCTAATTGATGGACGAAAGCTATTCTCAAAGGAAAACTACTCTACTTGACAAAATGGACTGAAAGCAAATCAAAGCATGTAAACCTAGGAAACCCTAATTTAACTAGTCTAACCTCTATAATGCAAAGAATGTGAATGAAACCTCTACCAATGCTGTTGTTACCTCTAATAAGTGAAAATGCATGGATCTAAGATGCTTGCATCATAAAAGACATGTTTTTGTATTTTTCCTTTAAGTGAATGGAATGATTGTGATTTTGTGCTAACTAGGGTTTGGTTGTGCAGATGGGATGGAGAAGGAAGGAAAGCATGGGATAGGTTGGGGAGGCTAGGAGAGGTTCCTAGGGATCATTAGCATCCATCCACAGGGGTCCCTCACATTCAGAAGCTCGGCAACCAAGTGAGTGGCCTCCTACAGGAAGGCTGCAGGGGATCCTACAGGATACTCTGGTTTCTACAGGATGTCTACAACTGGCTACAGGATGACCTATCGTGAGTGTTTGGCGTGATGGAGGAGTGATGAAATGGTAGGGGGAGATGTGTAAGGTAGGAATGAGGCTGGTGATGGCTGTAGAAGTGGAGGAATGGGGATAGGGAGTGAATGTAGGGAGTAGGTTGGAAGATAGAGGGCTAGGTCAACGAAAGGGCTAGAGAATGGAAGTACGTGAGGAGTGAAAGACTTTGGGAGATAACAGAGCGGAGCAGGGGTCAAAGATGTGTTTGCATGCGTGATCAAGGTGGAGGAGAATGTAATGGAACGAGAGAGAGCAGTGTAAGTGAAACAAATGCTTATGATTATCACCAAACCAAAAATGCATTAACCTAAACTACTTGTGCTTGTAAATTCAATGAACAGCAATCCAAAACGCGAAGGAGAATGTGCATGAAGCTGTGATGAAGGAGTGTGGTGCAGGTGTGAATCATGTGGAAGCATCTAACATAACGTGACTGTGTTTGCAGCAATCATGAAATAAAGAAATGCGTATTTTTGTGGCTGGTATAGGCTGCACTCCAATCTCCAAACGGAGATGGCAGTGGAGACTTCCTCAACCTTTTTTGCTGGAGCTCCGATGTATTATCAACCTGCTAATCTAACTAAACAACCGAAAGCAATTCAACCATAAACCAGTCCTATCTATGCTCATGAAAAATAGTAATTCAACAACATGTAATTCAAATTGCATGTGAAAATGAAAACTCAGAGTGCTGAAACGAAATGCAAACAACACTACAGCAGAGGGGATCTATGGCTCTCAGGTTGGGCCCTAACCTGAGAGCTATAGTCTCCTAAAGTAAACTCAGAGCTAGATCAAAATCTGCCTTCTTTATTCATAATCTGATGTCATGCCAAATTGGCTTACAAAAAGGAACTAAAACCGAGCTGTGCTCCAAAATTACAATAGTAATGCGAAAGTTTCAACAACCTATCAAAGGCTACGGCCTCTATACTTATGCAAAACAGTGATCCAACAAGTGTCCTTGATTTTAGGAGCTCGGCTGTCCAACTAGAGTTTAACTGCTGATCCTGTAGGACAGTCATAAGTGATGTTCCTGTAGAACAGTTGTAACTGTTGTTCCTGTAGAACAGCTGGCTGCTTCTAAGCTCGGAGGGGAGATGGATTGGAGCTCGGAGTTCTTGGTGAGAATCACGAGGAATTTCCCCAAGACCGTGGACATCCTCCCCTAAAAACCAGCAGTGCCACCTCGTTGTCTCCTTGTCTCCTTTTTTCGTTGTCTTTTTCTCCCTTTTAATGCCAAAACCTGGAATCATAATGCATTAGTCACGTAGATAGAGTGCCTACCCTTCTTCCTACAAACAACATGAACAAACTAAGAAATGCATGCATAAGCAATAAAAAATGAATGGTTTGAGCAAGTATAATAGGCCAAAATGAGCCCAAATTGTACCAAAATTGGGGCTCATCAGTTCCTTCTATTGCAATCAATTGCTTTGTGTCCATATTCATTGCAGGCAAAGCAATATCCTCTGAAATACCTGGGATGCGATGATCTTTTGTAATGGTCTTGAACCATTCTACTTCTACATCTGGCTGCAACATGTCCAAGATTATGACATACATAACATTCAACATTATTGAGAGGAGGAAATAATCGTCTATCACTTCCATAGTTAGGAGTAAAGGATCTTCCTTGAGGAATTTCTTTCCTTGGTTGTTCCTTGTTCAACATTTCAGATTTCTCATTAGAGTTTCTTGCCTCACCTTGTGAAATAGATTCACCTTCAACATATTCATGAAAACCAAGGCCAGTTTTGATAGCAGGAGACCTTTGACTATTAAGAATATCATCCAAGACTTTAGTACTATCTTGAAATCGTAAAAGCTTATCCTTTTCTTCTAATTTAGCTTTCAAGATATTTACCTCAACTTGATGTTGTTCTTCCTTTTTCAGATACTGATTCCTTAGGTCAGCTTCAGCTTTTCTTCCTTCTTCCACTTGTCGCTTTAGTTTGATTACTTCATGTTCTTGATCTTCAAGAGCTTCTCTGTTTTGTTCTCTTGATTTTTTAAGATCTTCTTTTAGAGAGAGGATCTTTGATTCAAGTCTTTGAATAGTTATGCTCTGATCCTTCACTATATCCTGCAATTGCTCCCTTACCCTGGTTTCTGTCTCCAATTGTTGTTTCAATTTGGTAACTTCTTCAGTTTCTGCATTCTTCTTTTCATGTGCCATGAGACTTTTAATATCTTCGCTATTATTGGATGAAGCATTCTTCTTTTCATGTGCCATGAGACTTCTAATATCTTCACTATCATTGAATGAACTTTTAATATGGGTATAATAGCTTCTACCATCTTCTTCAGATATCTTTCCTTTGTTATGAGGGCATCTAGCAGCATAGTGACCAACTCTACCACATAGAAAGCATTTGAAAGGTAGCTTACCTTTGAACCGTCCAGTTCCCCGTTCAAGATTCTTGACAAAATTTACCTCATCTTCTTCCTCTGATGCTTCGAATGCGGCTTCCGATGGTACCTCTATTCGCATTTCAAAAGCAGTTACGATCCCGTGAAGCTGTGACATGGTGATTTTCTGCACGTTCTCTTTTTCTTCTATGGCAGACACTTTGGAATCAAATTTAGAAGACAGAGATCTCAAAACCTTTTCAACTAAGACAACTTCCTTAAATTCTTCACCTAGATCCCTCATACAATTTACAATCTCATCCATACACAGGAAATAATTAGCTATGCTTTCATTACTATGCATCTTAAGATTTTCATACCGGATTCTGAGAGTTTGAAGCTTTGCTCTTTTTACCTGATCATCTCCTTCGTAGCTTGTAATGATTTTGTCCCATATTTCCTTAGCTTATTTGAAATGCATGACCTTCATAAATTCTGATTGTGTCAAACTACTCAATAAGACAGTAACAACTTTGGCATTGAGCTCATATTGCTTTTTCTCTGCTGGATCTGTAGGAGTTGCTGATGGGAATTTGTATCCTCCTTCTACGATTCCCCAAACTTCTGCTCCAAGTGATTGCAGATATGCAGTGGTTCTTATCTTCCAGTGGGTAAAATTGTTCCCGTCAAAGACTGGTGGCCTGATGTGTGCCTCTCTTTCTGGATTAGCCATTCTGATGGATCTTTTCCTTCAATCAATCAAGCTTCCTCTGAAGGACCTGCTCTGATACCAATTGTTGGAAATAATACTGAGAGGGGGGGGGGGGGTGAATCAGTATTATCAGATCAATAAAACTTTTCAAATTTCATGCTTAGAAACATATACGCTACTTCAGTTAAGTGAACCCGCGTGTACACGCTACTGTGTCTAAAACAACTAGCGTATATCCAGAAATCTTATGATTCAGTTAGCTTATCTTCAGTAAATGCATCAGAACATTATTAACCACATTGACAGTAAACAGGTGCAGTATAACAGAACAGATCATCACATAAAAGCCACACACATGAACACCATGATATAAGGTGGAAACCCAATGTGGGTGAAAACCACCTGCTGCAATTCGTCTCTTTCTTCTTTAATAAGAAACTTCTTTTACAATGTACTGGTGCAGTCCTTTACCAGTACGCAGGCTACAACCTGCAGAGGGCTACAACCCTCTCTCGTTTTCCAACTACTTCTGGAAGGGAGCTACAACCCCCTCAGCTCTTGTACTAGCCGATCCATTTACTAGTACGTAGGTGCTGACCCTACAGAAGGCTACAACCTTCTTTCCTACAGGGACCACGTTTCATCAATTTTCAGACTGGATCCATGAGTAAAAAACAAACACTGCTGCAATACAATCATCAACTTATACTTGCATCATAATTCTCTAAATCACCCAATACTGAATCACTGAAACCCTGTCATCAAGAACACAAAACAGAGACCAGAGCCCAGAACTTTGCAACAACCACCATAATCAACAGCAACCTGAAATATCAAATCTTATTATGCATATGATACTTCGCTATACCAAAACTGCGTGTATACGCGCTTTCTCCAAAGGCAACCCGCGTGCAGATCTAGAAATAATTACTTATACCTTCGCTGTCAGATCCGACCCTTGCCAAGCGTCTCGAACAGATAACCAGCAATACCAGATCTTCTCACTTCGTCAGACACACCTTGCTTCCCTCACTTTGCCTAATGATCTTCTCCTTATATAGCCTTAGGCCCTTCACAATACCACGGTCCAAAACCATAGTAACACAATACCATCAACTTCAAAACTAGGGATCGACACATCTGTCGAGACACCATGGTCCAAAACCATAGGCACAACTTCCAAGGACTAACCGCCACGGACCAAAGGTACGTTTTCACATGTACGCGCTTTTACTGAAACCAACCTGCGTGTATATGCTGATTTTCCTTAATGAACCTGCGTATATCTCTTTCTTGTCCTGCTGTACTAAGATCTGTCCTCTGATTAAGTTGCCATCACTTGTACCTGCTTTTGAGTGAGTTGCCATCAAGGACAACACTTGTATCATAATGCCAACAAGTCCATCCCCTTGACTGTCGTGGACATCTATTTTTTTACCGGCTTATCGAGGCGGGGTGCCCCTATCTCATTATCAGGTTCGACCTATGGGGGTGAATCTGTGAGAGATTACATTCGCAGGTATTGCAGAGAGGGATCTTAGTCGAGTAAGGACGGCAAGATCAATATCCGAGATGTCACTAACAGGTCCCTGAGGACCATTCTGTTTACTTTTGCTAGACTGGTTGGTAGTGCGACACTTCACGTGGCCAACAGGTCTTATATGCAGTACGCCTTGGAATGCCTTGAACCAAAGGTGTTCAACTGGTGTGATGCAGTACTCTCTGTGATGAAAGAACAACTAACCAAGGTGAAAAAAGGAATATTGAAGAACTTTGGATATGGTTCTATCTTGACAGCTTTCACCTTGGAAAAGATCCCGCTGATGCAACCGCAGTATGTTTCACTTGGTTTACCTCCATCGATTGAGCCACGGATGCATAGGTGGGTCGACCTTATGGCCAGACATGCTGGTTAGTCCCAGGTTTCCTTTTCTGATACCTTTTTCGAGTGGTTCAACCGTCAAGAGATGGTTTTTTCCGAGTATGCATATGCCGATATGGATTTCCGGGGTGACCCAGATTTGGTACTGCCAGCTAGCGAGCAGTGGGGTGTCATCGGTAAATTCTCTGACCATATCTCTGTTTATTGTTTCTATTTATAATGTTCTTGTGCTTTCTTCTATCAGGACTAATCAAAACTCATGTGCTCATGCAGATGTTGGACCAGTTCGGCCGGTAGTACGCCTGAGAGTGCCAGCTGCCACTCCAGCAAGAGAGGCTGTGGGAAGGGCTATCCTCCGTGACCTTGATGTGGCCGAGACTCTTTCAACATTGCAGGATCTGGTCGAAGGCCTCACTCTTGGTATTCCGGACGTGAGGACTGACGAGCTGCCCCTGAGGTTGCAGCGACATACTACCAGCGTGCCGAGTCGATGGACTAGGCTTTTACGCATGATTGCAGAGGCGGTGACTTATTATCACCAGCATCATTAGACTAGGGTGCCCCCTAGCGTTTTGAGTTTTGGGTCATTTGACCAATTTTGTCTTGGTTACAGAACATTATGTGTAAACCATAAATAGTTATATATATATTTTTGATTTTCGGAGTTTTATTTTGGTTAAGTTACATGATCCTGATGCAAAAACCAATGAAATGCTTCTTTTTATAAATGTTGCAAATGTCTATCTAACACATAATTTGCCAATGAATCTGTTAATGTGTTTAAGTTTCTGGAAATATGTTGATATTGAATAAAATCAAATTTCCTTTCCAAAATCTTGACCCTTAGGAACATGTGATAGATAGCTGGATTTCGGACGGAGTAGATACCAGTGAGTTGTAATATGACGAGCTGTGAGTCTAGCTTGACGACAAGTCGGCTTATGCATGTGTGATGGAATCAGAGAGAAGTTCTATCAACGCGCTATATTCAGCGATGTTATTTGTTGACCGACCAATACATACCCCTCTGAAACTTACTAACTCGCCGTTTGGATGAAAAATGGCCCAGGCCGCAAAAGATAGGTTCCGCGAACTACGACTCGCTCCATCGACATATCCAACAAAAGATTCCAATAGGTTCGACATCTGTGACAAATGTAAAAAGTGGATTACTTGACCAAAACAATTACTCTTAGCGAAAACAAAAATGTAACAAAAGCATATGGGTTACCACACTGAATCATGCGTAGTAACGCTTAAGGTACAACCCGTTACGGGGTTGCGCCAGTGGAATCCCGTCATAATCCATTAACTCATAGGCTCCTTTTGCTAATACACGCTTAACAATATAGGGGCCCATCCACAAAGACTTGAACTTACCTGCTCCCAATTTATCGGATTCCTGGTCATAAAGTAAGACCAAGTCACCTTCTGAGAAGACACGGGGTTTGACATTCTTGTCGAACTGCGCCTTGACTCGTTTCTTATGGGCTTCGTTAGCCAAAGCGGCATCACGATGGATTTCATCCAATTGGATTAGTTCCAAGAAACGAGCCTCCTCTTCTAAAGTTCCGGGGAGAAGGTCGACTGCGAGTTTGAGGGACGAGATTTCACACT
Organism: Pinus tabuliformis; assembly: GCA_031772625.1. Lineage (NCBI taxonomy): Eukaryota > Viridiplantae > Streptophyta > Pinopsida > Pinales > Pinaceae > Pinus > Pinus tabuliformis. Next base: position 247,715,982 of record CM062811.1, read on the forward strand.
GAACTGGTAAGATTGCTTCTAGGCCATACACCAGTTGAAAATGTGTAAACCCAGTTGCATTCCTTACCAATGTTTAGTATACTCACAAGGCTGAGTACAGGATCAGGTGCCAACTCCTTTTGTGGACTCCAATCATCCTTTGCAGCATCTGCTTCAGGACTTTGTTGATTTCTTCAACTTATCCATTGGCATGCGGGTAATATGGAGTAGAGCTGTCATGGGACAAGCCCAATTTGGCAGCCAATTCAACCATCATGTGATTGTGAAAATGTGATCCATGATCTATGACTATAGCCTATGGAACGCCGAATCTGGCGACTACATGATTGAAAAAGAAAAGGGCAACTGTTTCACTAGTGTTATCTAATGTAGGCATCGCCTCGACCCATTTGGTAAAATAATCTACTGCAACTATGATATACCCATGCCCCCAGTCGAGGTGGGGTTACATGTCATGAAATCAATGCCCCATTTGGGAAACGGCCCAACAGCAACTATCGGTTGCAAGGGTGCGAGTGGTTTTTTGGTTTTGCTATCGAAAATTTGACATGCATGGCAACTTCTGACTGTGGTTATGCAATCTTTGAACATTGTTGGCCAGCTGTATCCTACTCGTAAAAAATTTTGCGCCATAGCGTAACCAGATTGATGCCCCCCACACGTGCCTGAATGGTAATCATTCAGGACTCTTTCGGCCTCCTCATGGGTGAGGCACCTCCTCAGAACTCTAAAGTGTATCAACGACGATCATGTAGTCTTTTGACTGGTATCGAATACGTTTTTGTTCTGAGCGAGAGGTATTAGACCTATATTTTTGGGTTTGGAGATAGATGATTATATCTCCATACCACAGATTGCTTGAAGATATTAGAAACAAAGATTCATCCACGATGGTTTCTTCGGATGTTTCATCGTTGGACGACGATGGGAGATCACATAGTAATTCCACGAAAACCAGGGATTTCTTTGATTTGGATTTTACGAATTCCAGATCAAACTCTTGAAGAATTGCTATCCATTTTGAATATTTGCCCCCCAACAACTGTCACGACAATATATAAGTCATGGGGTTGCAAGCTGACAAAATGGTAGTTTTTCGAAAGAGGACGTAGTGTCGAAATCGCTGTATCGCTTGAACAGATGCGAGAGCCAGCTTTTCCACATAGGAATACTTGCTTTGTGTATCATTTAAGTTTCTACTTAAATAATATATGGGATGTTCAATTCCATTGTCTTCTTGAACTAAAACCATTGCGATGGTTGTATCCGCTGTAGCTAGATACAGGTTAAAGTCTTTTTGATAATCAGGAGCGTACATTAATGATGCTTTCATTAGGGATTCTTTTAAAGCATCAAAGGAAGATTGCGCGATCTGATCCCAAACGAAGGGTACTTCTTTTTTCAATAGACGTGTATAACCTTTATCAAGTTCGGCGTAATTTGGAATGAACCTCCTCAGAAAGTTTGCTTTCCCTTGGAGTTTCTAAATCTGAAGCAAATTTGAAGGTGGAGGCAATTTATGATTGCCTAAACCTTACATGGGTCGAGATGAATCCCGTCCTTTGAGACTACAAAGCCAAGCAAACGACCAGAATTGACACAGAACACACATTTGTGTGGATTGAGTCGTATCTTGTAGTGTCAGCAACGTAGAAATATCGCTTTCAAATGCTGCGGATGATCGGTCTGCTTTCGTGAATGAGCTGGAAGGTCGTTGAGATAAGGTTGAACGATGTTTTTGATGTCATGGAAGGCATAATTCATTGCCCTCTGAAATGTTGCCCCTGCGTTCTTTAAACCAAAGGGTAATTTGCGATATGAAAATGTGCCCCACAGACAAATAAATGCAGTCTTTGACTGGTCCTGTGGGCAAATATTTATTTGATTATACCCAGAGAATCCATCCATAAATGAAAAGATTTCATATCCGGCGCATTCATCAATTATGTGGTCAATAAATGGTTTAGGGTAGTTGTCTTTTGGACACGCTTGATTTACATCCCTATAATCGGCGCACACTCTAATCGTTCCTTGTTTTTTCATCACAGGAACAATGTTTGATACCCAGTCGATTAGAGGAACTGGGTAAATAAAACTAGCATGGAGAAGTTCTTCAAGTTCTGCCTTGATGGCAGTGACTTTCTTGGGGTGCACCTGCCGTAGCCGTTGTCGTACTGGTTTGACATCTCGATACATCTTTATTTCGTGTTCAACTATACTCGAGTCAATTCCTGGCATTTCATCATATGACCAGGCAAAGACATCTCTGAATTCGCGAAAAAGAGCGTTATATATTTCCAGTTCTGAAGGAGAACAAAATTTGCCAATATAAATATTCTCTACAACATCCGTTTTGGTCGAGATATTTATGGCGATAGTATCTTCAATATTGGACAAGTTTTGCTCGAAATCCACCGTGTTTATAGTATTTGATAGGAAATAAAAAACTGAAGGATGATGAAGGTCATCAAGAGTATCTTCTTGACAATCCGAAAGATGGGAAAGATGGTGGTAATTTTCCCATGGCGCCCCGTCAATTATCATTGACTGAACAATTCCTTTGTCGGTGTAATGCACTTGCGACCAAGGATCTGAAGGGGTGCCATATTCCTTATACCTATCTATCTAAATGCTTGATGAGCACTGATTTAGGTCTGCCTCCCATGCCAAAAACATTGATTGCTACAATATTTCTATTGAACTTGGAGGCGATACCTGCAGATGATCCATGTTAATATCGTTTTCTGAGATTTTTTGAATTGAAGATATCATATTGCAGGTTCCTACCGTCTCCACTTTTGCCAAATTGATTGGAGGCGGGAGAGAAAAAGTTCCCATTAATATAGGGTCTTTTAGTAGGCCTACTCCAATATTTTGAAGCGAATGGGGGCTTCCATGGATCATCGGAATGCTTCCTGTAACTTGGGAAATATTGGGGAGAAATGGTTTTTGTTCGACGATTGTAATTCCTCCTTGAAAAGAAAATGCATTCTTCCTAAAGTAGGTCGACACAACCGCAGCCATAGCATATATCCAAGGCCTTCCCAGTAGGATGTTGTAATCGAGGTTTCCGTCGATTACCTCAACATCTATTTCTACTGTTTTCCCCCCCAGTTCAACTTGGAAGTTACTTAGAATCCCATATGGGGTATATGTTCGTCCATCAAATGCTTTTGATGTCGTCGAAGATCGTGACAAGGTTGGACATCCTAAAGTTTTCCAGCAACTCATCGACATAATACATGTAGATGCCCCCTCATCAATAGTTGTTCGATGAACAGTTTTGTTGAGGGATTTCACTTGAATGAGGAAAGCTAGTTGAGCGGGTAACTGAGGATCATATCCTTTGTGATTAAAGGACACAAGATTAGAATCCTCTGGGTCAATCCCACCTATTGCTGATAATAAAGCCTGCTTTTGGGAGGGGCAATTTTGTAGTACCTCAAGTGTTGACATAGCGGATGGCGATAGGACTAGATCTTCCATTATATTATAATGTTGTGCTGCTCTGGCACAAGGATTAAATGTCGACTTGTGTACTACTCCCTTTGGTGGTTTTATTGTTAGCTCTGGAATGATGGGTGGCACAACTTCTGTCGAAGTTGTTGTCGAACTACTAGGTTAATATTTATCCTTGTTGTTCGACAGTTGTGGATTCCCGTAATATTTATTCCTTGTCATTATCAAAGCATCATTTTTCTCTTTTGAAACCGACAACATCAACACTTGGGATGGGGAAGCATTGTCACTAGCAACCAAATTTGTTCCTGGATTTGGAAACGGATCAGTCAATACCGCCGAGGTTTTTTATTTCTTGAAGAATTTTCTAAGCTCAACTTTATATGGACAATCTCTTGTCCAATGATCCTCATCACATATAAGACATGGACGATTTGGTTTCTTATCTCCAGAAGGTTTTGCAGAAGATTTTTCAAGTGATGATTCCTCCTGTTTCTTCTTCTTCCCTTTGTTTTTCTTCTTGCCTCCTAGTTGCTTGGTTTCTTTGCCTTTATCATTTGAGACAACATTTACTTCCGAGGCAAGAAGTTCTTCTTTTGCATTTTGACTAGAAATCTTACGAGCCTTTTTAGATGTAGCCTTTTTTGATTTCGTGTCTGTCGTACCAATCATGCCATCACCGGCATGAGAGTTATTGTTCGATTTAGGAGGAGGAGGAATGGAAAATTCTGGTCTGGGAGCGTCAGGGATTTTATCGTAGAGCGTGCCAGACTGATTATAAATCAAGTCTAAATATTGCGCACGAGCAATAACTTGATCTTTAGTGACGACTCTCCCTTTGCCACATCTTCTGTAATGGAAGGTAATAATGACTTAATAAACCATTCAGCTAAAAGCTGATCAGGAACATACGTTTTTACCATTCTACGACGACGTCGCCACTCATGAATATGATCAGATATGTGAGTGGTTGTCGTTTGCTTGAAATTGGTAAGAAGTTCTGTCCCCGTTTCGTACCTTATGGGTAACTGAAAATGGGTTAAAAAGGTTGTGGCTAGGACACTGAAGTTATCAAATGAAGCTCTAGGTAATTCGATATACCATTTTGATGTCGGACCAGTTAACATCCTCTGAAAAAGTCGAAGCCTAATCGAATCATCGTTTAGGGTGTTTGATGAACACCACAGATGAAAGGTCATCACATGATTCGATAGGTCTTCACCCGGATTTCCATTAAATTTAGGAATATTTGACGGAAGTTTATGCGGAATCACTGGACACCAAGGGGCGTAAGCAATTGGATCGTTCGTTAGCCGATTTAGATCCAGTAACTCTAAAGTTTCCATGAAGGGTAACTGTTGATTCAGGTTTGGCGAAGCATACCCAAGATAATATGGGATTGCCTGAGCAGTTGGTCTTTGCATACTAGTATAATGCATTTGATGCTGGTAACTTTGGTAAGGTTGATGGGAATAACCATTATAGAATGGTTGATTTTGACCGTTTTGAATATACGGCTGCCCATTATTTGCAAAGATTTGTTGCTCAGATCCTTGGTATACTTGTTGGAATCGCGGTTGTTGATATTGTACTAGCCACGATTGTGAAGCCATGTGGTGTTGTCCAATACTGGCCGTTTGACCAAGATGAGGGGTAATTGTACCCATTTGGGCCTGTGTCATTCCACTAGTTGGCGATTGTGGTTGAGTTCCGGGAACAAGAGGCTATTGCATTACAGCCTGAGAAACCTGAGGTTGGCATACAACAGGCAACGATTGTACTTGCGACACCATCACAATAGCCGACGTAGTTGGTATATTTGACATAGGTAAACATTGTTGCATTGAGTATACAACTCTTGGTTGTTGAGGCAGTATTGGCACCCAACCGCTAGATGTAATTCTAGCATAACCTAAATTTTGTTGTAAACTCTCGTATGGTTGTCCTCCCGGAGGAGACAATCAAAGGGTATATTTCCCCCCATACGGCGGTAATCCGGTACTCAAAGGAATTGTTTGCCCTTGAGGACCGGACTGCCCAAATTGACACCGTGAGGGATCAATTCGCTAAGACTCAACATAAGAGTCCCCGGATATTATTCCAGATGAACAAACAGGAACAGACCATACTGTCGAAATAGCCCCTGAGTGGGCTCCATCTAGCGATTGAGAGCTAGTTGGGACAGATGGTATGTCGGCGAACATTGTTGGAGTGACAGCAGGAAGTTCTATCGTTGCTGTGTCGGATGACACAGTCCTAGATGTCAATGGTTGTTCAGACATTTCTAATCTATCCAAAAGATTGCCTAGCGATTCTACAGGAGCTTTCGATAATGGTAGACTAATTTCTGTTGAAGAAAGATATAGGGTGATCCCAACTCCAACTTGCGATGGAGTACTAGATGGAGGATCCTCCACAATCTCTTCTGTAGCAATCAGACCAGGTGGCAGAACTAGACTGTCAGGTCCGTAAAATATTTTTGTTGCCGAAGAAGGTATATAATCCACAGTGACAAATGTTTGGGGAATAAAACCTTCCGAATCAACTGTAGATGGAGTTGGTTCAGTAATACAAGTGTTTACCTTCACACTAGGATCAACTCTACTATCCTTTGGTGGTTGCGGAACTTCTTCTGTAAAGGCAGGGATACCAAAAATGTTTGGAGTAACCGGAGTCTCCGATGGTGTTGGAACACTTGTTCTAACTTTACCAGGGGATTTGGAACCGATTAAACGAGTTTGCTTTGTCCGTAACAGTTTTGATTCTGGAGATAAAGATGGTTGACTCGTAAGTCTCCGCGAACGACGGGGTTTCAATTGACTTTCTTCCACGATTACGGATTACTTGATCAACTAAAAATAAGGGGAAATATGTTTCCGAATTAAATGAATTTTAGACGCTTTGACACAACTTGTTTTTTCAATTTTTAAGAGTCGAGAAAAAACAAAAGATGACTCTAGTCGCCTTCAATTTTAATGAGCTTGAAGTGACAAGTGCTCAGATGGACCTTTTCCTTTAAGGAGTCTGAAAAGGAACGAAAGAGACTACTTTGGAAATCTAGACAAAGGGATTACCAAACTAATCGCAAAATTGCAGAATACTTTTTACGGTACGACAGTCAATCTTCCCGAATGCTGTGTTCAGTGCATTGCGATCGATAGGGCGGCAAACACGACTTCCTATGGATAAAGGATAAAGCCTATTGTGGTCTCCCAATATATACTTGACTGTACATGGGATCACAAGTCCATACTGGCACTTATCGTCTCAAAGTGGAGGAATCACCCAACTAGCAATGAAAACAACAGTTACCAGGCTTTACGACGTCGGAATACGTCTCTAGCCTAGACTTCTAGATGTTGTGTGTTAGGTTCCAAAGCGTTTTTAGATTCATTAAATTTATTTTACAGTTGATCTTGCTTAATAAATTTGCCTTTCAAGTTCACTACGTGATGTAGATATACAATTCCTAAAATACAACCTAAGATGATAAACAATTGTTTAATCTTCTTTTTTGCAATGAAAATCCTAGCTACTAAGGAAAGAGAGACGATATTCTTTCAACATAGAGCAGAGAGCACACACTATATGCACTGTCCTAAATCAAACCAACAAACAGTCTAAATGCAAATGCACATGCATGTATTTGTTTTCAGCCTTCTTAATGTGTGAATGATAAAAAGAAAGCTAAGCGCAAATCTAAATTATTTTTCAAAGTGACATTACTAACAAGTTTCTTTTCAAGACAAAATGAAGGAAATGACGACACTTTGCAATTTGGAATTGAAAACTTGCTTTCGACACTTGAAAAAGTACTAATTCAAATCAAATACAAGAGTAATAGTGTAATCAACTATCAAGAACAATCAGATTCTCTTCTATGACTGAAAATGACACTTACGACACTTTCAAATCAGGAAACGACAATTCAATTATGCTAATTCTTTGTAAAGAGAACTGAAAATGGATCACAATACATAAAAACATTTACAGTTCTTTGCACAATGGAGGTGGAATAATGGCAAGGAAGAGGGTTTCAACAGATTTATACTGACTACAGACAGCAAAACTCCTGAATAGAGCTGAAAAGAGTGAACATAGAAACCAAAATCTAGGAGTAGAAGAGGTCTGGTCCAATCAGCGCACCTGTAACATAGGGAAAGTGAGATGTAGCACACCTAATACACAAGGGAAGTGCGATGCATCCAGATTCCAAAGAAGAGACAGTGCGATGGTCCAGGGACGAGATTTCAACTGGGTTCCGGGTCATAGTTTGCAGCTCAGTTCAGGGATTTAGGCCGAGCAAGCGGTAATCATTAAATAAATCACAGGGGTAGATCTAAGGAGGTTACTAGAGCCACCACAAGGGCAAATAGAAAGCTTGTAAATCGATTGTTCAATTCATAAACAAAACCCGGAGATAGACTGAAGAAGCATTGATCTACTTTGCACTTGCATAGCAAATGCATTTTGAAGGCTAGCTGGCTTGACTTCAGGCTCCTTCTGTAAGTTTATAAAGAAAACAAATATAGACAAACAAACAATCTATTCGCTCCCCAGTGGATTCGCCATTTTGTTATCGGGAAATCTAGTGTCTATGCAGAGATGCTAGTCCCACTAAGGCTGGTAGCTACCTTAGAAACAAACAAACTAAAACCACTTTCGTTTTCCTTTATGAGAAGTAGATAAGAGGGGAAAGAAGGAGACCAACCTCTGTCTTGCGCTTGGTTCCTTGCTTGATTCCTCTCCCTTCTGATAGATCTTTGCCACTCGCTTCCTCGTCTACCCAGCTTCAAAGAGCACTTGTAGAATCAAAGCAGCATAACACTATCCAAGAACATAGATCTACTATCATAAACAATATAGGACTAGATATATATTGACCACACAAATGCATATATCATCAACCATACAAGAATGTGGAGGAAAACTTGAATAGCTTTATTAATAATCAAGAATAGCAAAGAGGATTACAACCAATTGTTCTGACCCAGCATCATCCTCTCAGCAAGAAAGTCCTTCTTCACCTCATGAAAAGCTTAGATCACCCAACACTATGATGTGACACCAAGAAACCAGTAGCACTTCCTTACAAGATACAAAATTCCAGCCTCTAGATCTCTGGGATGAGGGATCCATATATAGATGTTTGCAATGGGGGTGAGTCAGCTTTTGAGATTTGATTAGTGTCCACTCTCTGATAGTTCTTGATTCCACTTGCAAATTGATGATCTCTTACTCATCCCTGGGTCAGAGAGGAAAGTGTCACAGGAGAAGTTTTTGGAAGATTCCATGATCCTCCACCTTGCAGATTGACCCTGCCATTTGTCCACTCTCGCCCATCGCACCCCATAGAAGGGCTTTTCAGTATGCATCGCACCTCCCGTGTGTATTTAGGTGGGATGCAGCACACTTTGACCATGGAGCAGGTGAGATGGTCCAGTTTTGACCAGTTCTGAGTAGTTTTTCATGGAGAACTTCTGGGAGAAGATGTAATCAGTTGACCTTGTTCTTTTAGAGGTTGGAACAACACTTTTAGGGACTTAAGAGCCCTTGGTTTATGGACATTTATGATTGGGGTTGCAGTGCCCAAAAATTTCTATAACAGCACTCCCGACTCGCTCTTGCTGGCGCGCGGATTGGGAGCGGGTTCGGGGGGGGTGCTCCCCTGCAACTCTGCGAAGTAATAATCATATAAGAAGTAAAAATAATAATCTGTATGCTTACAATAATGAAGTTCAAATGGGTATTCTCTAGAAAAAGATAGTTGATATCATTAGAAACTAGCAGTATGTTCTAGATTATTTCTTGTCACACAACTTGTCTAGTCAAATCCACACAAGATCCTAGAACCATACATTTTAACATCCCTTTGCACCGTAGAGGAAAATTGGTAGTGTATTCCTTTTCTGACTATTGTTAGGATGCCTCTAGTTTCCACCACCATCTCCTAATGCAATGATCAATGTAACACTAGGGTAGATTAAGATTTTTGTTGTATGAATGGTATATTGTGGGGGAAATCACACAAAAGGTTTGATTTTCATTCCTATCATAGACACCTTCAAATATGCATTGCCCTCCAAGCAAGGATTTATCTCAATTAGAACATATGCTTTTAACTCCTTGAAGATGCACCCAAGACATATACTCTACCCAACAATGTCATTAATTGGTCTAATATCAAAATTGGTCTAGTACTTCTATAATTGTAAGGTCTTTGGCTTGCACCCTAGGATCATAAGAGTACTCATTATCCCTACCCACCATCACAAACATGCCAATGTTGAGCCTGACAATATCCTCTGGAGAGTAGCCTAAAAGGATTGGGCTATGCTATCTGATGGGGGAGAAGTTAGGAACCTTGTTCCTCTTATAACATCCAAGTTTAATGAATCTTCTAGGGAGGGGTAGAAACTTGCTGATGAGCATCTGTTGCCATAAGCCATGCTGAGAATGAGGAAAAGTAGCAGTTCCTCTACACTGGGTGTAAGATGGTAAGAAGATATGGCCCCATGATCTCTTGTGTTGGGAGGCATCGTGCCATAGATCTATTATTATCCATGTCTTTGACACCAATATCAGCCATATGCTTAATGCATCATGTGGCTGAGATGGCCTAAAAGGAGGAGGTAATTAACCTAGTTGACCTTGAATTCCATGTAAGGCTCTCTGTCTAAAAGTAGTTGTCTCCAAATATATAGGGCTAGGCATATATGGTGTGGGTAACAAAAGAAGGTAGCAAGGGACCTACTAAAGTCTCTGTCTAAGTGGTGAAACCTTCCTGGATCTAGCAATATATGGAGTGTCGGAAAGTGAAGTGATACATGCAAATATTTCTACTACCATTCTTTGGCACATCTATAGTTTTTTCTGATTATAATCCTGCGGGTGTGTTGATTGCCAGGTTGTCTTGGAGAGAGTGAGAGTATATGAATGTATGGTTAAGTAGGAATAATTTTCATTTTGTTGTTGTTTGTATATGTTATTTCTTATGGTAAAAATTTATGTTGTTAGTGGTGCTATTACCCACCTCTTCAATAGATCCAACAAGCTTCCAACCAAGTCGTAGCACCTTCCATGAACGTACCTTGTGTGCAACCTGTAGATTGATGAATCACTATTCATGGTATAAATGTTTTTGGGTGGCTGATCCTTTCAACAAATTGTAAGATGTAATACCACTTGGAATCTCAGGTAAATGAAGCAAGTTAGGAAGTTTTGTATGTAGTTGTGGCCACCATTTAGGTAGAATGGTCAAAATAATTGTTGACCGTGATGGATGCAAATTGAGATATTTACATGCATCTTGAATTTTAAAACTAACAAGCCCTAAAAACACTCAAGCCAGAACACCCTTGTTGACATTCTTTTTTTTCAAACACAGAAGTCTGTCCATCAATGTCGAGATTGCATTTAACCACAACTCTTGATCTATACTGATCATATTCATATGCATTCGACCAGATCAATTTCATATGTGGGCTTTTCATAAACATTACTACCTTCATCCTACCTTCAGGAAACACTGGTGGAAAGGTACAAATTTTGTTGAGTAGCAGTAGAATGCTATGAGACCTTACTTTCCATACATCATATATATCCATATGAAACTTATTGAGCACCATCCACAAACATCTTTAATGACACTCACCGTGTACATCTAGATAAGGTTAGTTCAAAACTTCAATTCCAGCATTATTCATTTATGGCTAGATGAACGAAATCTATATTAGGGAAAGTAGCATTTTGCTCCTGTACATGTGCATCTGAGCAAAATGTCAATAGAGTCAATAACATATTTTATTTGAATGGTTATCCAACTAGGACAATTCAATGAGCTAAATTTATTGGAGTCCACAATTTTAGCACCTCTACAATTACCAAGTTCAGGCATTGTAACCTTTTGATAGTTTCCAATAGGCCAGCCTCTCAACAATCTACTTCTACAAAATTTGATACATGTGCCAACTCTTGCCCATTTGATCATGTAATGGAAGTCTTCATTTAACACAACATGATGATATTGATTTCAAGTAGCTAAAAGCATTCATTCATATTCTATTTCTTACCACTTAACAATTTCTGGAACTTGGCATTGAATTTTATTCATTTTTGGTCCATTCTAGTCTACCCAGGTGGTATATGTTTTCTTCACATTACTTTCTTGTTGTTGGAGATCTATCTCTGGAAATCGAAAATCCACTTCCAATATACATACCAATTGTTGCAATACTATAAACCATTTTGCATCTGTTGTTTAACATACTTAGTAGGAGTATAAATAAATGATGTAGCAATACTTACAAACATTCTGGCCATTGATCACTATCTCTCTAGTCTGCCTATGTATCTCCAACTTGTAAACACTGCCAATGTTCTTGATATCCACAATGGTTTTTGTAGTAGGGTAATCATATGCATTATTAGGCTTAGGGACCTTTGGTTCAAGTACTACAAATTGAATTAGGTCCCTCTTAACATCCAGGGTTGTGAGGAGACTAGCTTGGCCTTTGCTCTGATTTCCGACCTTAGTACATAGTTCTTTCTGCAGATGCATGGATTCTTTTCCTTTTTTAGTATATTCTCAAAATATGTCACTTTGTTCAAGAGGAGGAGGATCTTGCTAAATCCCTGAGGTAGTAGGCTGTGTTTGTACTAATGTAGTGGAGGACAACTGATCTATTTTTTTAAGGAGATGCCATTTCTAAGACTCTTCTTACTTGGCTTTCTTGCTAGTTTCCCCTGCCTTAGCAATTGAGATGACTTCACTGATTGGCCTTTTGTCCCCTCTCTTTTGATACATTATCCCTTTGGAGGCTGCAGTGGTGGATATTGTTGGTTTTTGCTTCAAATAATAAGCAGGCAAATCCTATTGTACTTGTTCCCAAGAATCCAATTTCACTGCTTCTTCCAAAACTTCATCTGTCTAATGCTTGTATGCTGATATTTCTCATCCTGCTTATCATCCCATGAGGATCATACCTCAAGCTAATTCCCTTCTGAAGGTCTAATGAACTCAACATGTTATCTACATAAAATGAAGCAGTCCTTTTCTTCACTATGAAAGGACCCACCTCCTATGGTACCTTGAATGTTATTGAGCTCTTATTTTTGACAAAATGGACCTAATCATAGTCCATTCTTTGCCTGATGAATTCTAGTGATAAAATTATCATTGTATGGAATGCAGGGAGGAGGTATGGTTGTGTTTCTAAACCATAATTATTGTGTAGCCCTTAAATCAAAGAGGTAGCAGTCTCCCTGCACCTGCCAGAGCATTATTTCCCATTTTTGGAAATGGACTCCTAGAGCTTGTTTATTGTAAATGAGTGTCTATTCCCAAAGACTCCTCACTTCTTAGAGAGTCCGCCATCAAATTACCCAATCCATGAAGAGGAGGAGACTTTCTCATTCAAGCATCCATATCTATAAAACCATTCTTCATACGATCTTGGCTCAATGCAACCAAGATGTCAAAATCAGGGACTTTTGCATGTCAAGACATAGAATTTGTCATGCACTTTCTTCAAGGTACCTCTGCTTTCATGCTGATAAGGGGTGTTACAAAGAACTGATCTAAAGTGTCATGTCCTTCTTCTCCTAGGAGTTCTTCAAGCATGAAAGCTTCAAGCGTGATGCACCCCTGCAATTTCTTTTACTAGCAGATCTCTGTAGCTTCTTCATAATAGATAATCTATCCAAAGTTTACATCTGTCTTGTTCACAACTTCATTTGTGAACAAAGCTATAAGATTGTCATCGATTTACCGAGGCTACGACATATTGCTACTGTATGGTAATGATATCATACATCATGCTGGACTAAAAAGAAACCATAAATGATGTTGAGTTGTATATGCTGAGAAGCCATACATGGGGTAGTGCTATATTAGGTTTGATGCCATATATAACTAACAAGGTATCCATCACCCATGTGTTGTTGTTCCATTTTCTGCCATATGACATAGGGCAACATTCTAAATTACACCATTGCTTCCGGTGGCTTTCAGCAATCCACTATTTCTGCTAACACTACCATTTTATCTATTCACAACATCTAGTTCTCTTGCTGTCAACCTTCCTTTATCATACTCCTATATATCTATTGCGTACAATTCTTGTCAAACTGTCATGGGCATGCTGTCCAATTGTTACTTTCATACAAGGATTTTGTCATGTTTAGATTGACATATGCATTATTGTCCAAAGTTACTTAGTCCAAGAACCTGTCTCTGAAAATAGATCAATGCCATGCAAGGTTTGATGAGATTAAAGTGAGACTGTCACCCTATTATTGTCAAGAGATATTGTTACATTATTACTACCAAAGTGAATAGTGTTACTATCTTTTATTCAAGGTCAAAGATGTACAATGCTTGTACTAATGAGTGAATATGAGTGAATATCTTTCACATATAAAATTGGTTCTATATGATGTTGCCTATACTTAACACTACCATCTAGAAAATATACTTCTAAACTATAGCAAATTCATACAGTCTCAGAATATATATCTAGCTCCAGATATAATACATTCACTGTGAAAATTAAGGTCTTTCACATAGGATTTTCAAATGGCCTAATTTTGCAACTTAGAAATAAGACTTATTCATTGTTCCAACTGAGAGGATTGAGATTTTAAAACAAATCTGTTTCTTTGGTGGTTCATAAGGGTTACAAGAGGACTACTTAAAATGTCAGTTTGATAATACTGAGGGTGAATTGGAGCTCAAATAGTTATTGCAGAACTTGCCATCAGGAGTCTTACAATTGTCACAATGTTGTATCATCAATATCTATACTCTATACAAGATTTGGTCAGCTTGAGCTAGTGGTGGAAAGCTATGCACCTCCAGTCTTCAGTCATGATAAATTAGATTGGTAATTTTTACTTCCAAAAGTAGTACGATCCCTTCAACATATAAATTCATCTCCTGAATTTGCATAGGATGTTTGGTCTATTGTCCAAACTAAAACTTATGTTATTCTAGGAATATACACACAGGGAATAGAGTTTTTAACTTCTACATTCAACAAAAGATACCCATCTTCTCTTTAAATAAGAAATAGTTCTCTAGTAATGACAACATTTCCTTCACATCTAGAAAAGGTAATTTCTTGACCCTTAATGGAGTGTGCTCAACCAACAGTGAATAGGAGAAAAATGCGGCCCACAGAGAAAGTAACCCGACCTTATTAATGGCCAAAACTCCACATCCTTTCAAAGATGAAAACCTCTAAAAAAAGAGTAACTTCTATTGGTCGACTTCTAGACTCACTGTTGAGTCTGCATAGAAAAAATATAAACTTCAGAACTATACTTTCTTCTATTTGATTTTTCCTAAGCATTCAAGATATTATTATAGGTGTTGGGCAATTGTGCTAACAATCTGAGTGGTGAAGGCTTGAGAAGAGGGTCTTTTCTCTTGGTCCTCCTACCAGGTCTTCACAACCAGCTATATCTATAGCTTTCCTTGCAGTCCTGAACAGAGATCCAAATTATTTCAAAATATACACAAAACACCCTTACTTACCTCTGCACCAGAGGTCTAATACTGCAAGAGATCTGAGCCAAAACTTCCCTAAAGCCTCATAGCTGTCTGCCTTAGAACTGCAACTCTGTCTCCAAGGAAAAATCACATATTTTGAGAGAGACTGTGGTCATATTACAGAGATTTGTAGATGGAAGAGACCATGGAGACTTATCTACAAACTCCACTTTGTGATTGCTTATCAATTAAAAGCATATGGTGGTATAATTCTTCCTTGGATCAAACAACTTTCTGTTAGTGACAAAAATAGGGTGATTAATGTTCCTATCCCATGGTTGCACAAGAATTGAACCTAGGGCTATGAATGATACGTCTACAAGCACATGAAGTATTTATTTCCAAAATGGAAAGACATGTATCAACATGTAACTGATTTCTTCTTGTGGGTATTGAACACTTTATAACATTCCTATGTCCAATTGTATTTGGTGTCTTTCCTTAGTAATTGTTCCATCAGTGTGACAACTTCACATTGTCTCAGATGAACTTCATATAGTAGCCTATATGCCCCAATGTGGGATGCATCTGTCTTACAAACATAGGATACTTCATATCAATAATTGATGTAATCTTTGCAAGACCTACTAGTAGACCCTTTGTACAAATAATATGGCCTAATAATGTGCCAAAGATACAATACTTAATATTTAGTGAAATTTGGAGTTTCTGAAATTTATTAACCACCAATATTAGGATTTATATGTGATATTTTAATAAGTTGAATATAATCTAGTCATCTAAGTATACCTCTTGCAACCTATGGATAAACTCTTTAAATGTTCTGGAAACAATTCAAGAGAATACAACTAGTGCCTTCTTTAAACCAAATGGCATGACTATATATGAAAAGGATCCTTATTGTTTCTTTAATGACATCTTGGTCCTATCCCCCTCTATGATATTCACTTGATGGTGTCTATAAAACCTGATAGTGAACGTGCAGGCCTTTAATTTAGTGTGCTCAACCAATAGTGAATAGGAGAAGAATGCAACCCACAGAGAAGGTAACCTGACCTTATTAATGGCCAGAACTCCACATCCTTTCAAAGATGAAAACCTTTGATAAAAGAGTAACTTGCATAGGTCAACTTCTAGACTCACTTTTGAGTCCGCATAGAAAAAATATAAACTTCAAAATTGTACTTTCTTCTATCTGATGTTTCCTAAGCATTCAAGATATTATTATAGGCATTGGGCACCTGTGCTAACAATCTGAGTGGTGAAGGCTTGAGAAGAGGTCTTTTATCTTGGCCCTCCTACCAGGTCTTCACAACCAGCTATACCTACATCTTTCCCTGCAGCCCTGAACAAAGATCCAAATTATATCAGAATATACACAAAACACCCTTACTTACCTCTACACTAGAGGCCCTAGACTGCAAGAGATCTGAGCCAAAACTACCCTAAATCTTCATAGTTGTCTACCTTAGAACTGCAGCTCTGTCTCCAAGGAAAACTCACATATTTTGAGAGAGACTACATCATATTACAGATATTTGTAGATGGAGGAGACCATGGAGACTTATCTAAAAACTCCACTTTTTGATTGCTGATCAATTAAAAGCATATGGTGGTATAATTCTTCTTTGGATCAAACAACTTTCTGCTAGTGAAAAAAATAGGGCGATTAATGTTCCTATCTCATGGTTGCACAATAATTGAACCTAGGGCTATGAATAATCCTTCTACAAGCACATGAAGTATTTATTTCCAAAATGGAAAGACATGTATCAACATGTAACTAATTTATTCTTATGGGTATTGAACACTTTATAGAATTCCTATGTCCAATTGTATTTGGTGTCCTTCGTTAGTAATTGTTCCATCGGTGTGACAACTTCACATTGTCTTAGATGAACTTCATACAGTTGCCTGTATGCCCCAATGTGGGATGCAACTATCTTACAAACATAGGATCCTTCATATCCATAGTTAATGCAATCTTTGCAAGACCTACTAGTAGACCCTTTGTGCAAATAATATGGCCCAATAATGTGCCAAAATGAGTGCCAAAGATACAGTACTTAATATTTAGTGAAATTTGGAGTTTCTGAAATTTATTAACGACCAATATTAGGATTTATATGTGATATTTTAATAAGTTGAATATAATCTAGTCATCTAATTATACCTCTAGCAACCTATGGATAAACTCTTTAAATGTTCTGGAAACAATTCAAGAGAATACAACTAGTGCATTCTTTAAACCAAATGGCATGACTATATATGAAAAAGATCCCTATTCTATCTTAAATGACATCTTGGTCCTATCCTCCTCTATGATATTCACTTGATGGTGTCTATAAAACCTGATAGTGAACGTGCAAGCCTCTCCAACACCCACATTCTCTGAAACTCCATTAGTGAATGGTGTTGGGAGTGGATCATGCATGTAGGATATGTTTAATCCACACAAATCCATGCATATTATGGTGTCACTATTCTTCTTTTCTTTTACAACCATTGGGATAATCCACTATGATTCATCCACAAGAAAAATAATCCCATCTTCTAATATATCGTCTTAGCTCCTTGTGTGCCTTTTCCAGGACCAGGTCCAGGTGATTAAGAAGCATAAATTGATCCTGTTAACTGTAAAGATCTAGATCAATACTCATACCCTGAAACTTCCCCATGCAGCCTCTCCCGCCAAATAGTTAGGGCAGGATAAGGATTGGAGTAGTTAATTCTTTCTGGCAGGCAGGAGAAGTTCAGACATATTCAATCTATACAACCTATTTTAACGGACTTAGCATCAACATGCAATTGGACTATAATCTCCCTTAGAGAATCTGAAATTCCATTCATTTCCTGAAATATTCACAGAAATAAGTCTTCATATTCTTTTAGGGTGTCCACAACCTAAGTAATGGTCTCACGGTCTGAATAATCACCAATGGTTTCCATTTTTTAGCATCTTTAGTACCAATATTATATTTATTTTTTTCAAGGGTTTAGCATAGAAATGTGCAACATGATTAGAAGTATTTTCCTAAATCATGAGATTTGTTGGTGTCTCCATAATTTACAATCCTTGAAACTCATCCCCTAGCCCTCAATAGTGGGTTAATTGTTATAACTTCACAATTTCCCTATGTTGTGTGTTGGCACTCTATAATTTTCGTGCCAATTCATGAGCGTATTGAGCTCATTTAGTGACGTACCCAAATTTAAGGATTTCATAGTTCATACTATTTTATTAGTAACAGGTTTTGGGTAAGGTTGCAATTGAACCAAAAGGTTTGTCCTGATAATCAAGAGCATTGTCTTTGTGATGAACAACTCGAGAATTACTTGAAAATCAAGGAGGCAAAGGTTGAAAACATATCCAAATTGTTGTTGATTTTAGTACCAAAGTTATTGTGAATAGTGAAGGTGGTGAAAGACTTCCCCAAGTAGTAAAATGACTTTTTTTCTTATACCTAACAATGAAATTCCAATTCAGGAATTAATCCTGATAAAACATATCACAACTCCTGATATTGAGACAGTGCAAACACCGGGTGAATCTAAGTCTGACTTTGATATTGTTGATGGTGAATCTGAGAAACTAGGGTCTGCTTATGTTAATAAGGAGTAGGTGCATACATTCCAAAAAATTATAAGTTTCAAATGGTTGGAGTATGGAGCATGTGCTTATGGGACCAAATGGGCCAGCTAAAGAAAATGAACCTTATGGAGTTGGGTCCAGAATGTGAAACACTTATGGCTAACCTTCCTTGGGATACTGTGAAGTTCAAGGAGTTTTCATAAAGTATTTGTGTGCATTTGGTTGAGTGCATTCCTACATTGAGAAAGCTTTAGCATAGTGCATTATGATGTACCGAACATGATGCACAAAAGGATACGGTAAGGATGGAGATGCATACAGTGCATTCTCTGGAGCTCTAGTTTATTTACATGTTGATTTGAAACAAGTTCCTCGGGGAGTGCCAACCATCATTACTGCCCGTGAATTTTACGATGCTCTTCTAGTGCACCAATTACAGAAAACTCCTCGTGGGTGGTATGCAAAGCTCATTGATATTGCAAAAGATTCCTTTGATGGACTTTGTTTTATGTTGTCTCAAGAACCAACAATTGCAAACATGTTGTACTTAACTAAACACCTTAAGGGGCTTTCTCCATATAAAATATATCACTAGAGCACGTTGAAGTTGAAGTTTACTCTCAGGCTGTTGAATTGGCAAGGAATATCGCTAAGAGGATTTCATCATATGGTGGTTGGAGGCAACACTCATGGAACATCCTTTGAATTTGCTCTTCATTTGTATTTGTACATTCTTTTGCATGCATTGGCAGTTGCTCCAGCTTCTTGGGTGTTTCGGGTAGAACAAAATATTTTGGGTGCTCATTTATTCTATGCTCAAGTTATTACGTGGAGTTTTCTAAACCTTCTTGAACCATGAGATGGATGTCACAACTGAAAACATGGGATTTACTAGACATTTTCACCATTCTACCCAGTTAACTTCCGAGACATTTTTTGGGTAAATGGGGATGAGTTATAAAAATATGAGAGAGGTTATGGTCAATCACGGATTAAGAAACATTAACCTCTTTCGGTTTTCCTACAGGTGTCACAGATTGGGAGAATCAAATGCATCTTTGAGCCCTAGTTTTCAGGATTCATAATTTTCCTATTTAACACATATTTTTCAAATGCAAATCTCAGGTAAATAGAGATGAATTTCAAAAGCCTGAGAAAGGTTTTTTCTCAGAACAAGCGGATCTACAAAACCTCCTCCAAATTTTACAAAACTGGCATGAGTTAGGAGATACGATCTCCTGAAGGGACCCCTAGGTTTTAGTAGTCTGGTCCATTTTTCATGGCAGACAATTCCAAACGTCAATGTAACTGCTACTATTTTTGGAAATTTGGTTAGATTTGACCTCCTGAGCCTGAGGGAGAATTTTTTCCTATATAATATTGTAATTTTAATGTGTAAAGGGTTGGATTTGGGTGAATTGTAGCACTGTTCTGAGCTCCTGGAGCTGCTGTAATAATTTTCCTGAAATTCAATAAGATTGGGTTTTGCAAGCTTGGATTCAGTTTGCAGATATTCTTGTGATGTATTGGACGGTGTTTGTCTTCTCTATGTATGTATTTCTCTATTCTACAGGTCTTTCATATCTATTTAAATGTTTAGATTGAGAAATGTGTCAGAATTCATTCTCACAATGCTATAATTTTTGCCTTCTAACATCTGTCTATAAAGTCTTTTGCATGGTTTCAAGGTATTCTACAGTTGAGACCTTGATGCCCTACTGAATGTTTCTCTTTCCATCCCACTACAATGAAAAACCTCTAATTTTGGCACAGTCCATATGTCTATCTTGCATCTGTTGACGAATTCCAGAGTGGATTTCCCAGATTTGTTTTCTTTTCAGACCTCTTAACTCCATGCACAATGGATCTCTTGACTTGTGTTGCAAGAAACAAGATTCAATCATTTTAATTTTTAATCCCTAATCTAGTCTCCTGAGTCAAATAGAGGTCAAATCTACTATTTTATCCAGAGAGAGCCCTCTCTTAAGTTGGAAGTGGCTAGTTACCAACCTAGAAGCGATTTGAAATGGCTACTTTTGTGATTCCTCTCCTCAGCCTGGAGGCAATTACAAAGCATTAACATTGTGCACATATTGTTTTGTGTGCAATGTTAAAATAATGCATTGCTTGCTATAAATTCACCATTTTCTTATGTTGTGCACATACTATCTTATGTGCAGGAACAATAAACTGCTCAAAATAAATAAACTACTTCATGCTTTGCACAACACTCATCAGTATCACATTGCCAGAGGTGAAAGTGAACATGGAACATAACTATTGATTGATTTCATCCCAATCTCTCATTTCATTTTTGTTTTCTCCTAAATGTACTAGATTTGTGGGACCAAATCCTTGGTATTGGAAAACTATTGCACCCATTGGGCCCATGATATCTTCCTTTTTTCCACTATTGTGCACATAAACCTATGTGCTGATGTAGGTCTTCCATCCCTTTATATTTGTTGGAAAAATCATAATATCCTATGAGTTGGAACCTAATTTGGATGCATTCAACTACCTTCACTCAATCTCTAAAGTTATCTGAATCCATGAACCAAAAATCAGAAATTAAGAAGGCCCTAACTGTAGCAAAAACTTGAATAATTACAAAATAATATCAAAGATATGAAGACAAGCAATAACAAAAAATACTAGTGATTTCAACCAAAACTGGATACTGACTTTGAAGAACAAATGTAAATGCTAGCATGAAGTAATTTGTAGCTGAGTAACCCAGAAAATAAATATGATAGAAAGGAATTCTTTTGAGAAGGTATGGATGCCAACTCAGGTCAAATCAACAGCAGTATGGATGTTGCCTACCCCAAATAGTCTCTTCCAAAATCAATGCAATAGCACACTTCACAAACAACTTCGTCAAGGTATGGATGCCAACTGAGGACCAAGGCAATATGGATATTGCCCTTGCCCCAAATGGTCTCTTTCAGATCGCCTTCATAAAAAGCCTCTACTCCAATGTCTAATGGTCATTTTATAGTTAGTCTTCCCACTTTTTGTAGAAAAGAGGAGCTGCAAAATTTGATTAGTGACACTTACAAGTGAAAGTTGTAACTGAATATGCATGGAGTTACAAAGGATTTTATGATGAGAGGGAAATAATTTTTAGCTTTTCGGGTTACTTTTGAAATGTTTACACCACGTTTGGGCCTTGGGGGTGGTTCGTGAGATGTGGGGTGCATGGTGTATGGTTGGACCATGCTCTTCCATGATGGACTTGGACATTGGAGGTGGTTTACTATTTGCTGCTAGACCTTGTTTGGATGTTTGAAAGACATTCTTCCTCGAAGTGTTGGATAAGTATGGAGCTTGGTTACTTCATGTTGTTGATGCGTGAATGGAGTTTATGTGCTTGGAGTAGAGTTGGGTATTTTAGAGGAGGTTATTGAGCCCTAGATAGCACAGGGTTGCTTGGTTGCTTGCATGGAGATTTACACTTGACATGTGGACTCTTGGGTTGAGGGAGTGGATATGTAGGTGTGGTAGTCCTTAAGGTGACACATGGCCCTGGATATGCATTGTCCTTAAGGAGACACACAACCATGGAGATGCATTGGAACTTTGGAGCTTTCGAGGATTGTTGGACCTTAGGGAGTAGTGTTCATGCCATGGAGGCCTTGCTTGTTAATCATGGTCACCTTTGAGCCTCACACATGTCACTTATAGTAAAGTGATTCACATGGGTGGACCTACTTATGTCTTGCAAGTTTGCTTGTAGTGGACTAGGTCCACTTGTTATTGTAAAGCCCCTTTACCTATCATATAAATAGAAAAAGGAGTGAGTTGTTATTATAGTCGATCATGCACTTGTGCATATTCCTTTTCATACTTGGGTTAGAGATGTAAGAGTAGTGCTACTTTATCTCTCTCTCTCTCTCTCTCTCTTGTTCAATATTCTTTGTACTTTGTGTTTTTGTTGTAAGGTGCTAGTGTTTCTTGGAGCATTCACCTCAAAACTTCATATATATAAAGAAGAAATGAAAGATGTGGGGTGCATAGTGTATGGTTGGACCATGCTCTTCCATGATGGACTTGGACATTGGAGGTGATTTACTATTTGCTGCTAGACCTTGTTTGAATGTTTGAAAGACATTCTTCCTCGAAGTGGTGGATAAGTATGGAGCTTGGTGACTTCATGTTGTTGATGCATGAAGGGATTTTATGTGTTTCGAGTAGAGGTGGGTATTTCAAAGGAGGTTATTGAGCCCTAGATAGCACAAGGTTGCTTGATTGCTTGCATGGATGTTTACACTTGACATGTGGACTCTTGGGTTGAGGGAGTGGATATGTAGGTCTGGGAGTCCTTAAGGCGACACATGACCCTGGATATGCATTGTCCTTAAGGAGACACATGACCATGGAGATGCATTGGAGCCTCGGAGCTTTGGAGGATTTTTGGACCTTGGGGAGTAGTGCTCATGCCATGGAGGCCTTGCTTCTTAATCATTGTCACCTTTGAGCCTCACACATGTCACTTAGAGTAGAGTGCTTCACATCGGTGGACCTACTTGTGTCTTGCAAGTTTGCTTGTAGTGGAATAGGTCCACTTGTTATTGTAAAGCCCCTTTACCTATCATATAAATAGAGGAAGGAGTGAGTTTTTATTATAGTCAATCATTCACTTGTGCACATTTATTTTCATACTTGGGTTAGAGATGTAAGAGTAGTGCTACTCTCTCTCTCTCTCTGATGACCCTGGATATGCATTGTCCTTAAGGAGACACATGACCATGGAGATGCATTGGAGCCTTGGAGCTTTGGAGGATTGTTGGACCTTGGGGAGTAGTGCTCATGCCATGGAGGCCTTGCTTCTTAATCATTGTCACCTCTGAGCCTCACACATGTCACTTAGAGTAGAGTGCTTCACATCGGTGGACCTACTTGTGTCTTGCAAGTTTGCTTGTAGTGGAATAGGTCCACTTGTTATTGTAAAGCCCCTTTACCTATCATATAAATAGAGGAAGGAGTGAGTTGTTATCATAGTCAATCATTCACTTGTGCACATTTCTTTTCATACTTGGGTTAGAGATGTAAGAGTAGTGCTACTCTCTCTCTCTCTCTCTCTCTCTCGCACGCGCGTTCAATATTCTTTGTAATTTAGTGTTTTTGTCTTAAGGTGCTAGTGTTTCTTGGAGCATTCACCTGAAAAATTCATATATATAAAGAAGAAATGAAACCCATGAACACAATCACAACCTATCATATAATTCTCCATGCTTTCAAAAAACGTAGATAGGGGAAACCAAGAGAAACCCTGGCTCCACCAAAGATACTCCAACAATCAATCTTTTTGAATATCTTTTTGAAATATCTTTGGAAGAGCTAAGGTTTCTATTGGTTTTCTCTATCTAGGGTTTTGGAGAACTTAGAGCATTATATGATGAGTTGTGATTGTGTTCATGGATTTCAATTTTTATACAAACATATGAATTTCTCAATGGTCCAAAATTGCGTTATTTTAGATTTGACTTCCATCTTACCACTGCCTAGCATACCTTTTCACTCCTATTTATTGTGTTATTTCAAAGATTTGAATTCTATATTTTCATAAATACAATGTCCTCAAAAAGATAGTTGAACACTTCCATATTCATAGTTAGATCATATTCCAAGAATATATACATTAGTTGTATGGATAAAAAATTGTCTCACAAACAACAATCACATCACAAGCAGCAATTGAACTTGGTTGGGGAGGATATTAATTTGAAGTTCCTAAGTTCCTTTTGTTGTCAAATTGAATCAGAACTAGATAAAAACTGTATAAAAAAACTGGTTGGCCAAAAAATACATAAATTATTCAAATTTAGGAAAAAACATATATATTAATGTGCATCCATATGAATCAAAACCATTATACAAAAAAATTTCCATTTAACTAGAGTTTTCCTAGAAACAGATTTGGAGGTTTCCCAACATGAAATTCCTAAAGAATATGTTGTCTTGAAGCCAAGCATACACCATGTCATAGTTAAAATCTAAAGTCTTTTGCACCCTTAAACCTGACACTAGTATGAGAATCCTATACCATACTACGAGCATATTTGTGCTAAGAGAGTTCACCATGCATTTACAACCACCTTTTTTCTTAAGGGTGAAAGTGGTTTTGTGCCACATAACTCTGTTTGAAGGACAAATTTCCATATCATAAAATAGAGGCAAGGTTGAAATGCTTGTTCTATAGCTAGAAGTATCGTTATGACATTTTTCACAACTTTTACGTACTTTGTTGAAGGACTTCAAAAGGATGTAAAAGTGATTTAGTGGGTAAGAATGTTCAATGATGGGGTATTATTGTGAGATTATTTTCCCAGCATGATCCTACTAAATCGAAAATGGGCTTTTTCTATTTATTGTTTGGGCCAAATATTATAACATTAGCACTAGTGCATTAACTATGCTAAAAGGTCACCAAAAAATACAAAAATTATTCAAATTTAGGAAAAAGAATATATATTAATGTGCATCCATATGAATCACAACCATTATACAAAAAAAATCCATTTAACTTGAGTTTTCCTGGAAACAAATTTGGAGGTTTCCCAACATGAAATTCCTAAAGAATATGTTGTCTTGAAGCCAAGCGTGCACCATATCATAGTTAAAATCTAAAGTCTTTGGCACCCTTAAACCTGGCACTAGTCTCAGAATCCTATACCATACTAAGGGCATATTTGTGCTAAGAGAGTTCACCATGCATTTACAACCACATTTTTTCTTAAGGGTGAAAGTGGTTTTGTGCCACATAACTCTGTTTGAAGGAAAAATATCCATATCATAAAATAGAGGCAAGCTTGAAATGCTTGTTCTATAGCTAGAAGTATTGTTATGACATTGTTCACAAATTTTAAGTACTTTGTTGAAGGACTTCAAAAGGATGTAAAAGTGATTTAGTGGGTCAGAATGTTCAATGATGGGTATTATTGTGAGATTATTTGCCCAGCATGCTCCTACTAAATTGAAAATGGGATTTTTTTTCTGTTTATTGTTCGGGCCAAATATTGTAACAACAACACTCGTGTGTTAACTATGCTAAGAGGTCACCAAAAAATACATAATTTATTCAAATTTAGGAAAAAACATATATATTAATGTGCATCCATATGAATCACAACCATTATACAAAAAAAATCTCCATTTAACTTGAGTTTTCCTGGAAACAGATTTGGAGGTTTCCCAACATGAAATTCCTAAATAATATGATGTCTTGAAGCCAAGCGTGCACCATATCATAGTTAAAATCTAAAGTCTTTGGCACCCTTAAACCTGACACTAGTCTAAGAATCCTATACCATACTAAGAGCATATTTGTGCTAAGAGAGTTCACCATGCATTTACAACCACCTTTTTTCTTAACGATGAAAGTGGTTTTGTGCCACATAATTTTATTTGAAGGACAAATATCCATATCATAAAACAGAGTTAAGCTTGAAATGCTTGTTCTATAACTAGAAATATTGTTATGACATTGTTCACAACTTTTAAGTACTTTGTTGAAGGACTTCAAAAGGATGTAAAAGTGATTTAGTGGGTCAGAATGTTCAATGATGGGTATTATTGTGAGATTATTTTCCCAACATGCTCCTACTAAATTGAAAATGGGTTTTTCTATTTATTGTTTGGGCCAAATATTGTAACAACAACACTAGTGCATTAACTATGCTAAAAGGTCACTTTCTTGTTAATTTGAACATGAATATCACTTTTACAAAGAAATTTTTCTTAGCTTTGTTTACATTAGTGGTTTGATAAGAACATTTCTACAGTCTCTTCACTGAATTTCTTATAGTTTTTACATTTATTCTTTTTGAAAAGAAAGGGCTAACATTTTACCCTGGATAAGTAAGGGTTCTTTGAATAACCTTCTAGATTGGTTCCTTTTTATTCCATCTAAGCTTGGCAAAGTGTCATTAATTTACATTGAACAATATAAGAATCTAGTCTTTTCCAGAAACAATCAAGCCAACTCTTTCATTTTACAAATTACCTGCAAGTTCTGGACATATTCTTTGAAATTTCTATGTTGAAGGTGTTGGATTTAGGTAAGTGATGCAAAATACACACCTACAATTCTACTGTTCACCTATTAGACCAATGCAAATTATAGGGAAAGTTGGAAGGTTTGGATGTGACTGTTCCAACCATACTCTTATTGGCCCACAATACATATATTCATAACACATACCTACAATACCATTGTTCACCTATTCAGCTAGTGCATATTGTACTATTCCAACCATACTCTTATTGGCCCGCAATACATATATTCATAACACATACCTACAATACTATTGTTCACCTATTCAGCTAGTGCATATTGTAGGCAAACTGTTAAATGTTGCACTTCGTTGTCTCAAGTTCACACACCAGCACTAAAGATGCAACATATTGGGTGCATCCTTGGATATGTTTGAGATTGCAAGATAACTATTTAAATAAATCCATGTATAAAACTTCTATATTAGAAAAATAACCATCAATTTTTTTTTGTAGCATTTTGGGTTGAATTCACAATAGTATGCTAAAAAGTGTCATTTCAATGTCTGGAAATTAGGATATATAAATGTGAGATATATACTCTACATCTTTGGGTTATCTCTTTTCTGAATCTGAGCTTTTTTAGGCTACATGTTAATTGTTTAAACTTTGAAGAAATTCCTAAATGGACTTCGTAAATACTCAAATGAATGGACTTTGTAAGGCAGTGGTACAATAAATTGTGTTATTTCAAAGATTTGACTTCCATATTTTCACAAAATACAATATCCTCAATAAATACTTATATGTATAGATACTTATGTTTAGGATTATATATGTGTTGGTGTGGTTCCTTTATGTTTTACTATAATCCTGATGTTGACGAGCTTTAGTTGACTTTTTTCATCAATTGTCCATTGAATATGCAAAAGATTTCATTGTCAAAATGTGGAAAAAATTACATTTCTCTTGATTTCTTTTTTTATTGTTCATGACAAGATAATCATGTTGCCGGAATGAGGTATCCTGTAGTCTGTTTCAATTTGTGGATATATTTTTTTCTCCCATTTTTTTTACAAGGATGTAGATTTTATTTTCATGTTGATGGTTTTTGCATGTATCTTATCTAGCCGCAAATGTTGGTAATGGAGCGGATCTTGAGAAGTAGTAGTGGACACAGACTATCAGAGGTTAATGTTACAATACCACTTCCACCTGGTATCAGAAAAAGTTTAATGGTCAGTGACATAAAGAAGAGTTATTTAACGACAGGGTTGAAAGGGCAACTTCATGTCTTAGTTCTAAGTCATTTATTTTCTTTTCTTAACTGTAAGTCATATGTTTGATTTTTAGCTTTACCAGATCAATTATTTCACTAATCAAATATGCATGGCTTGTATTTCTCACCCGATGTTAGTTGACATGGTTTATATAACATTCAATTCTAGGCCACTTTTATTTTAAGTCAGATATTTATTGATTAAAAGGATGTTCATATTTTGATTGGTTTACTTAGAGCTTGATTTAAAAAAGTTTTGTAAATTCCATGTGGATTTTATTTTTCCAGGGTGATCCCTTTGCACCAGTAAGGTCAGATGAGTCCTAGAACATAGGTATACAACAATCACATCTTTGGCCTTTGTTGTGTATATGTTATTCTTTATATCATTGATGGATGGTTATTGATGATGTAAAATAGAGGATGGGAAGGTCATGCCAATTCTCTTGACAAAACAAAATAAAATGGAGTGGTAGAATTGTATTTTAAAGGTTGAGCGAGAAATCAATACTTGAAAGGTAGAACTTGAGAATGGAAATCTATCTCATCTGGATTTAGAGACACAATAGACCGTGGAAAAAAAATGATGGTATTGACGAGTCTTCCCAACAAATAAGCTCTAACTGTTAGACCACTGCCCAAGTTTCAGTTATTTGCAATGGCAATAGTGACTCTAGCTTTATTTGTATGAATAGCGACTTTGTCCATTGTCCTGTTCATTTCCTATGAATGATTTTGATTTGCAAACTCCAACTATTTTGATGTTAAACTAATTAAAGCTTTGATGACAAACTTATAGTTTTCAAAGCTCTTTTCTAAATCTGTTTTCTTGAGAAAATTTGTCTTTTTACTTTAGGTACTGTAGATTGCTACTGTGTGACATATGCTATGATATAATTGTCTGGATAAATAGACAGAAGCATTGTACAGCAGTCTTTTTTAAATCTAAAGAAATAGCATTTCAAAATACAAAGTTTATTAATTAAGAATATCTTTTAGATTTCTTAGCTAAGTTATGATTATATTTCGGTAGGGGATTTTGTGTACACTGATATTGTGTTGTCTCTTTGGTTTCTGTCAGGTAATAATGGTTAATAAGGAATGTGTTCTTGAGCAGTAGGCACACATGTTATTCTACTATCGACAAGAAAGTCCATGGTTTTCAGGCATGGAAACAAAAACACAAATGTCAGTGGGATATCCAAAGTTCATGTTGGATGAATTTAATACTAGTGATGATTTTGATTCCTTGTCAGATAAATAATGTCACAAGTCATTTTCAAATAAACAGAAGCATCTCAAGAATGAAGGTGAAGTTATTGCTTTTTGTCCAAGTTAATTTTTTTTATTTGTTGGTTGCTGTTATGTTTTGAGTGCAGACTTGTGAAATTACAAATTGCATATTGGTTTAGGTAAAGGGGATATATATATATATATATATATATATATGATCATATGTCATTGATGGTTTCCAAAGATCCGTCTTACATTTGCACAGAATTTTAGATATCATTTAGATATCTAAACACCAAACAACAAAAACATTGAGATTTTTCTTTCACTCAACCTATAACATATTGCATCTATCTTCATCAATGCTCTTCTTCCATATGATATCCACTTATGACATTTCCTTTGCAATATTTGGTACATTTGCTAGTTATAGGTCATTTATAGGTTATAAATGTCTTCAAAGTTTCACTTTTAATTGATTATTCAACTGAACATATTGATTCTCTTATACATAACTATTTTTCCCTCCACCCACTTTTCATAACTTCCATAGCTATTAGGTAAGGACCTGCAGCTTCGATGTTGCTTTGCTTGTTTAGTAAAATATTGCCGAGACTTTAATTTATTTAAAGTTGTAGAATTTACAATTTATGAAGTTTCAA
This sequence comes from Pinus tabuliformis, assembly GCA_031772625.1. Lineage (NCBI taxonomy): Eukaryota > Viridiplantae > Streptophyta > Pinopsida > Pinales > Pinaceae > Pinus > Pinus tabuliformis. The sequence goes on from CM062811.1 coordinate 247,745,717, forward strand.
GGTCTAATTTTTAAAAGTCTAATTCTTTAAAGGGTACTATCTCAATGGAAGAGCACCTGCTTTACAAGTAGGAGGTTGGTGGTTTGATTCCATCATACCCTCATATCCATATGGAACAAAAACGATCAATTTTTAGTGACAGAGGCTCTTTTGACCATCACCAATGAGCTTTGGTGACATTTTTCGACCCTCACCAAAATATGAAATGGTGATGGTCAACGAACGCCACCATATATACACATCAATAGTGACGACCCTCAAAGGTTTGTAACCATAAATCATTGTTGTTGATACGAAATGGTGACGGTCGCTGTTCGTCATTATAGTCATTATTTGTGACGAACCTTAAATGTCATTACAACACCTATACTTCTAGCAATGTGTCTTTTGGTGACGGTCAATGAAAAACACCATATATATGCACCAATAGTGACAAACATGCAAGATCCATCACAATAAATCATTGTTCATATGAAATCGTGACAGTCACTATTCTTCATTATAATCAATATTCGTGACGAACCTTGAATGTCACCATAACACCTATACTTTTAGCAACTCCACTTTTGGTGACATTTAGTTTTTGGTGACCGAGGCTATGGTCTGTCACCATTGCTTATATGAAATGGTGACGGTCGCTATCCATTATTATAAATAATTATTAGTGGCAGACTTTGAATGTCATTACAACACCTATACTTTTGGCGACACCATCTTTGGTGACGTTCAATTTTTGGTGACAGAAGCTATGGTCCGTCACCATTGCTCATATGAAATGGTGATAGTCACTATCTGTCATTATAAATCACTATTGGTGATGGAATTTGAATGTCACTACAACATCTATACTTTTGGTGATGCCACTTTTGATGACGTTCAGTTTTTTGTGACGAAGGCTCTTTTGACCGTCACCAATGAGCTTATGGTGACATTTTTTGCCCCTCACCAATGTCATTTTTTCTTGTAGTGATATCCAATCAATACCTTGGTCAAATACCATGGTTATTACAATACCAAGGACACTTGTGCCATAGTAAACTCCAAGTCAATACCAAAGGTCAATACCATGGCTATGCTAATACCATGGACCCCTGTACCATGGTAATCTCCAAGTCAATACCATAGGAGGATACCATAGTTAAGTTGATACCAAGGATACATGTACCATGGTAATACCAACTCCACACACATACCAATACCGTCACAATTGTCAAATCACCGTGCGACTAACAAATCAAGCAACATAATCATAACATCTATAAACCCATTCATCAAAGAGTACATTTTTCACTCAAGATACCTCCAACACAATCATCTACACATAATAAAGTATGTCAAAAACCAAGCTGGTTCAGAACCATCAGTTGCACTCATCCACACTCAAACCAATTACAACACCTAGGTTGACATCAATGCAAATCATCAACAACTACAACCAAAAAATGCATCATCAATGCCAATAACTGGTGCAGTACCTGTAGAGGAATGCCCCGAGGCATCTCGAGAAAAATAACGGTGATAATGTTTAATTAAAAATAATGCAGAGCTTTCGGATATGTCACACACTGATGCATTTGGAGAAATGCACCAGAGGAGGGTTAAATAAACAACCCTCCAAACCGTAATTTTCATTTTTACAATCTATAGTGCGGGAGAACTATGAATCATTAGTGCCACTATTTCCACAAGCAAGCGCCCTAACATTGGTGCTTCTCTTGCTCACCATCCTTCCATACCATGGTCACTATTTGAGTTTTCAATTTTTTCAAACTATCCTAAAATTTGTTTTTCTCCATTACGTGTCCATAATGCCTCCCCGACAACCAAATGTCTAGTTTGTGTCTATTTTTCTTTGTAATTTAATTTTTTATTGAATTATAATTTTAAATTAGGCTAAATTTTCCACCATTTTCAAAAAATAATCAATCTTTTGTGCATTCGATACGTTCGGCTCGCACTAATAACAATGTGCGTTCCCTGTAAATTTACAGGGTGCACCACAATTCGGTGTGTGAACATAATGCACCATCGTTGTTGCAGTGCATTTTGTAAATTAAAACACACCAAGAATGATAAAAAATATTGTACGTTGGTGTGTCATGCCTGATGCATTTATATTTACCAAACATCCTACAAAATTAATATTTAAAAATATAGCCATAGTTCGGTGCATTCGATAACCGAAACATTCTATACCAGTGCGAAAAGGTTATCCATGCACACCAGTGAACAAGTTTTCCACACCGATATCAAAAATTAAAGTTTTGAACCAAAAACGGTGCATCATACTTATGTGTGCATAGATGTCAATGTAGTTATAATTGAAAGTGCATCGACACCAGTGCATGACTATGTTTTAAGCGCACTGGTAATATTTTTTTTAATTGAAAGTTATGTTTCCATATTTATAAATACATGTTTCATTTAATAAAAAAAAATATTTTATGTATGAGGATGATTTATTTCATATGTCAATCATGTACAAAGACGTTAGCATAGGGAGCACCAGCAGGATTAGGAGCAGCAACCGGCCGCATACAATATGGTCTGAACATGGAAGACCAAAGAGAGGGAGAGATATTTATATGCTCACTCGATTACTACAGCAACCTAAGAACTCTTAAGGAATGTAGGCCTCCTACAGTACTATGAGGAGGCTACATCCTTGAAGGCGCACTCTACCTCATTGGCACATTTGATTTGCCGATGGAGTTTCCAAGATCAGGCTTTTTGTATTGGTCCTAAGGGCATGGTATAGGCCCACTGAGGAGGATATATACTTTATCACTAGCCTATCCAGGAGAGGGGATTATTTTCCTTAGTTCCCTATTGTCTCCCATTATTATAGGTCATTTTGTCGCGTCTCGTCAATAGGGCTACAAACCGGATCAATCCACATCCGCGAACATGTTTCCATTATCCCTACACAAAGCCCTAAGCTAGAAATTTCCAAATGTCTGAGTTTCCAGGTCTAACAGCTAAAATTAAATTGTTTTAAGCCCCGATGCACTCTGCCACTTTAGCCACTTGAATTCAATGTTGGTTTCTCCTTTCTGCGCCAACACTAGTTGCTCATTTCTCAAGGTGCACTGATTCTAGAAATTTGGGAAAATTAAAATTATTTCTAAAGCCTCCTATTCTATAAGCTTCCAAGTGTTTTTTTAACCGTTTACCTTGAATAAGAACTCAAATTATATTTGATCCTACCTTGGAGACTTCACCTCTTATCCCTTGAGCTCATCCTCCCATCATAAGTGGATCTCAAGCTTATTATGGTAAATCCTAAACTACCATCCCTCTCCTATAAATTTATTGTCATCCATCACATCAGGGTTGGTTTTTGGAGACTAATCATGCCCTCATGTTGTTGCCTTGAATCTAAGAGAATCGTCATGTTCATGCATTAGGGTGACATTGAGGTGTGCTTTGTGACAAGGAAGGATAAGTCAACTTGGGGATATCTCTATAAGATCAATTATTGTTCTTGGTTGTAAACTATCTCCTATTTCTATTAATACAAAGAGTATCATGTTTTCCTATATTTGTTATGTTACATTTACATTCATATATTTCAATGCCTCGCCAATTCAATGAATAGAGTAATTGAATTATGCTACGTAGATGTTGTGGATACTTGGCTTATTTTGGTTGTATGTGCAGATTCTAATTATAGAATTTGGAGTTACGATTGGAACTTACAAGCTAGAAGGAAAGTAAATCTCATAACAAATTCTAGGTAAGACTCTTTCCCAGCCTTCAATTTCTCTAAGGGAAACTCTATATTCTTTGCTCTATGTTGTTCTATACTAGTGCATTAGGTCTAGGGAAGAGACTTTTGTCCACAATTGTAAATTCCGCATAACACCCATGGGGTTCTAGTTGAGAGTCATATTTCTTACACTCTAAGATATGTTGGGCCTCATGTGGTTCATCCATCAGCTTTTTAGGTATGTGGTGGACAACGACAAATTTTTCCTTTTGCTGCAAAGGAGGTTAGGTGCCTCTCTTTATTAGTCACCACCATTGCACACTCTAGTAGTGATGGGAAGCACATTGGTTTCCCTCTTTTGTATTATGTTGACTTTGATTCAGGTGCCATATTGCATCAAATGGTCTACCATTTTTTTGAGGTACTTTTGCATGGATTTAGATAGATGTCATGTGTTGAGACATGGGAGGGAGACCTAATTCCCTTTCACTTCCAAGCCTTTTTGTCTATTTTTTGAGAGGTTTCAAGAGATGAGGCCTACATTTGAATGTCACCCTCCTAGGCTGATCAATAAGGTTTGAATGCACATGTGGGGGAAAATGATGCCCAAGAGGGGCCTGCTGAAGTATTCGAGCAAGGCTTCTCCCGAGGCACTAGTGTTATTAGCCAGTGAGGGTGACCATGTGTTTGTTGCATTGGCATTTTTGTAGGCGGGGATTGATTGGTGAGGGTGTCCCAACATCCTCTTCACAATAATTGAGCCTCCAAATGATAGAGGTAATATTAGTGTTTTATTTAAATTAATCTAGTTTCACTTTCTTATTTTAATTAATTATAATAAAATTTATTCCAGCACATTCTTGTTTTATTAAATTGTTTAATGAAATAGCCTAATTACTTTTATGTACTATATATTTTGTAAACATCTACACCTTCGATCCAAATGTGCCTCCCCCCCCACTGGATGTCAAAGGAGATGAGGAGATGGGAAACGCCTAAGAGGGTGAGCCACATCCTCATGGAGGTGTGGGAATTGGGGCTATAGGGTTGGTCTACAAGTTCAGATAGACTATTTTGATATATTGGCTAGAGTTTTTTTTGATGCATGAGTCCGTCATGTGAGGGCTCAAGATATTACTACGAATCCTATGTTAGTGGGTCTATACAAGGATTTTCTATGTGAGATGATGTATCTTATCCAGCATATCATTGGATCTAGTAGGGTATTGATAGCGATGAGGGATGCAAGACAACATGATGTTGTTAGAAAATTATGTATTATGGAGCAATGGAACACATAAAATATTGCAGAAATATAAACACAGAAAGCGCATAAAACAAGAGAGACACAGATATATGTGGTTCACCCAGTTTGGGCTACGTCCACCCCGAACAACCAGCCCTTCCTTTCTATTATCCAGCAAAATGAAGAGACACAACCTACAACAGATCTGCTGTAATATCCTCTGTTTTCTCTCACAGTCTCACCTCTCTATTTCTCGCTCACAGAATACACACCTATCACACATCCTCAAATACAATGCCCTCATACAAAGAGAGGGGTTTCCTTCTAGGGCAAAAAACCCTAAACTAAAGATAAGTTCTACCATCAGATCATCTACCTAATGAATGGCCCAGATTGACTAGAAATTACTATACTTTTACAAGGCAATTTTATAGTTGTTTTTAGCCCCCCCCCCCCCCCCCCCTGGACCCCCCCTGCAGCGAATATTTTACAGGCGGTGTTGCTGCCCCCATTTCAAACTGGGGTCCAATGTGGCGATACCTTTGAATATAGAAGATAATCAGGCTCCACACCCAACAATCTCCCACTTGGAGACTGATTGTAGCAACTCCACCGCTGCTCCATTTGCTGGACAATGACTCCTCTTTGGACCTGGTTGTTTCTCATCTTCATCGTCATCCTTGAAGACCAATTGAAACTGAGCATATTCTCAGTTTCTCCCTGGTTACAACTTTTGTTAGCATATCTGCAGGATTCTGGCTAGTGTGTATCTTTTCTAGCTTCAACTCTCCATCTTCCAACACTGATCGTATGAAATGGTACTTGAGTTGTATGTGTTTAGCCCTGGAATGAAATGTTGAGTTCTTTGCAAGATGAATGGCACTTTGGCTATCACTGTATAACATGCCCATATCATGCTCCTTACCCAATTCACCCATAAACCTTTGTAACCAAATCATTTCTTTACTAGCCTCTGTAGCAGCAACATACTCTGCTTCTGTTGTTGAAAGTGCAACAACACTTTGGATTTTTGAAACCCAACTGACAGTTGTTCCTCCAACAGTAAATACATATCCTGTAGTGCTCCTCCTGTTATCTCCGTCACCTGCCATATCTGCATCAACATATCCTTGTAGGGTGATGTTTGAACCACCAAAGCATAATGCTTGATTTGTGGTACCTTTCAAATATCTGAGAATCCATTTCACTGCCATCCAATGTTCCTTTCCTGGATTGTTCATGTACCTACTTACAACTCCCACTGCATGTGCAATATCTGGCCTTGTGCAGACCATTGCATACATTAAGCTTCCAACTGCTGATGCATATGGAACTTTAGACATATAATCCATGTCTTCTTGGGTCTTTGGGCACATTTCCTTGCTAAGTTTGAAATGGCTAGCAAAAGGTGTACTGACTGGTTTTGCATTGTGCATGTTAAATCTTTTCAACACCTTTTGTATGTACTCATTTTGAGACAACATTAATTTACGATTTTTCCTATCTCTAGTTATTCTCATACCAAGGATTTGTTTTGCAGCTCCCAAATCCTTCATTGCAAATGAATTTGCCAATTTTCTTTTGAGCACATTTATTTCCTACATGTTAGATCTTGCAACAAGCATGTCATCTACATACAATAACAATATAATATAGCTGCCATCATTTTTCTTTTTCAAATAAACACAATGATCAGAGTGACATCTAGTATAACCTTGTTCAGACATAAACTTGTCAAATTTTAGATACCACTGCCTTGGAGCCTATTTTAAGCCATACAAGCTCTTCTTCAACCTGCACACTAGTTTCTCCTTCCCTTTCACCTCATATCCTTGTGGCTACTGCATATATATCTCTTCCTCCAAATCCCCATGGAGAAAGGCTGTCTTTACATCTAACTGCTCAAGATGCAAATCTTCAGCTGCTACAAGACTTAAAATAGTTTTGATTGAAGTCATTTTAACAACATGAGAAAATATTTCATCAAAATCAATACCTTTCTTCTATGCAAACCCCTTCACCACAAGTCTAGCTTTATACCTCTGTTTTCCTCCATCCTCTTCCTTTAGCCTGTAAACCCATTTATTCTTCAATGTAGTTTTTCCTACAGGCAACCTGACTAAATCCCAAGTCTGGTTATGCATTAAGGAGTCCATCTCTTCTTCCATGGCTACCTCCCACTTCTTCTTGCTTTCAACCTGCATTGCTTCTTCATAACATTCGGGTTCACCGGAATCAGTCAACAATAAATAATATAATGAAGGAGAGTATCGTTCAGGGGGTCTACTTATCCTGGTAGATCTTCTAACACCACTTTCAGGTGTTTGGGGTGCCTGTTGTTGTTGTGGTGGTTGTTGTTGTTGTGGTTGTTAATTATTATCATTTTCAGGCACCTTCACTTTTTCAGTGATTTCATCAAGAACTGCATATTCCTTGTTTTCCTTTTCCTGTTTCTTTTCCTGCAACTGATTCTTATACAAGACCTTTTCATTGAATGTTACATCTCTACTCCTAATGATTTTGTGATTTTCTTAATCATATAAGCGATAACCAAAATCATTAACACCATATCCAATAAAGGTACATTTCTTTGACTTTGCCTCAAGCTTTGTTCTATTTTCTTTATCAATATGGACAAAGGCCTCACAACCAAAAGGCTTTAAAATAGAGTAGTTTACCTTTTTACCTGTCCATGCTTCCTCTGGAACACCACCATCCAAGGAACTTGAAGGCCCTCCGTTTATTAGATAAACAGCAGTATCTACATCATCTGGCCAAAACTGTAACGGCAATCCTGCATGCAATCTCATGCACCTTGCACGCTCCATGATTGTTCTGTTCATCCTTTCTGACACACCATTTTCTTGTGGTGTTCTTGGAACTGTCTTCTCTCTGCGAATCCCATGCTCTTAACAGTACCTATCAAACTCTTTGTTGCAATATTCACCTCCATTGTCTGATCTAGGACACTTCAATTTCTTTCATGTCTCAATCTCAACCAAATCTTTCCATTTCTTGAAAGTATCAAATACATCATATTTATTCTTAATACAGTAAATCCAAGTTTTTCTAGTTGCATCATCAATAAAAGTAACATAATAACGAGAGCCACAGTGAGATGATATCTGAGCAGGTCCCCATACATCTGTATGCACAAGCTCTAATTTTTCATTCTTCTTTTCTTTCCCAACTCTGAGAAATCTAACTCTCTTCTGTTTTCCATAAATGCAATTCTCACAGAAGTCCAAATCAACATTCTTCAAACCCAGCAACAAATTCCTTGAGTGAAGAATCTTCATCCCCTTTTCACTCATGTGTCTGAGCCTATGATGCCATAATGTTGCATCTGCTCCTTTGGAAGTTAAAGCATTAACAGAGTTAGAAATACCATTGCATAAATACAATGTACCAACCTTTTCATCTTTTGCTATTACCAAGGCTCCTTTGGTGACCTTCCAAGCTTTATCTGTGAAAGTTGTCACACAACCTTCACCGCCTAACTGCCTTGTTGAAATCAGATTTTTCTTTAGATATGGAACATGCCTTACCTCCTTTAATAGCCATTGGTTTCCATTCTGCTATTTTACAATAACCTTACCCATTCCAACAATTTTATAGGGTTTATCATCACCCAGACGAACTTGTCCAAAATCTCCTTGAACATAGTCATGAAAGTATTTCTTATCAGGTGTGGCATGGAATGAAGCCCCTGAATCTACCACCCAGGAATCAGTAATATTTTCGAAAGAAAGAATCAAATCATCTTGTAACACCTCACTTGACACATTTTCTTCATGATTGTTTTCTTGCTGTGCATCTCCTTCTTTTCCCTTTCGAGATCTACAGTCTTTCTTTAGCTGTCCTTTCTTTCCACATTTCCAGCACACTATCCCCGATCTGGACTTGGATCTGCCCTTCCTTGATTTACTGCGATATCCTGAGCTCTTTCCTCTTTCCATTTTTCTTCCTCTAGACTCTGCACTCAAAGCATTTCCCGATGTCTCACCGGAGCTTTTCCGTTGCATTTCCTTGCTAAGGATAGCACCAACAACATCATCAAACTTTAAAGTACTAGATCCAGAAACGGAGTTACTAATGACCATTACCAAACCATTCCAACTTTCTGGTAATGAGCACAAGAATAACAGAGCTCTAACTTCATCATCAAAGTTTACCCCTATAGAACTTAACTGACTTGTAACTGTATTAAAATCATTTAAATGGTCTGCAACAGATCCACCTTCCGACATCTTCATATTAAATAACTGTTTCATAAGAAATACCTTGTTTGAGGCCAAGGGTTTTTCATATAGTTTCGACAACGTCTGAATCAAACCCTCTGTTGTGGTTTCCTTCAAAATGTTAAAGGTGACTGGTGCAGCAAGGCACAACCGTATTGTTCCGAGTGCCTTTCTATCGAGAAGGTTCCATTCTTCGTCTGTCATACCCGTCGGCATCTTTGATTTTCCGCCCAATGGTAGGTATAGATCTTTCTGATACAAATAATCTTCCATCTGCATCTTCCACAGGGAGAAGTTTTGGCCATTAAATTTCTCGACCCTAAACTTACCATCTTCCTCCATTGCTCCCACTCGAACCAGGAAACCTTCTTTCCTGCGAGTTTATCAGCCAAATAGACCTTCGGCTCTGATACCAGTTGTTAGAAAATTATATATTATGGAGCAATGGAACACATAAAATATTGCAGAAATATAAACACAGAAAGCGCATAAAACAAGAGAGACACAGATATATGTGGTTCACCCAGTTTGGGCTATGTCAACCTCGAACAGCCAGTCCTTTCTTTCTATTATCCAGCAAAATGAAGAGACACAACATACAGCAGATCCGCTGTAATATCCTCTGTTTTCTCTCACAGTCTCACCTCTCTATTTCCCGCTCACAGAATACACACCTATCACATAACCTCAAATACAATGCCCTCATACAAAGAGAGGGGTTGCCTTCTAGGGCAAAAAACCATAAACTAAACATAAGTTCTATCGTCAGATCATCCGCCTAATGAACGACCTAGATTGACTAGAAATTACTATACTTTTACAAGGCAATTTTACAGCTATTTTTAGCCGCCCCCCCTGGACCCCCCCTGCAGCGAATATTTTACTGGGGTCCAATGTGGCGATACCTTTGAATATAGAAGATAATCAGGCTCCACACCCAACAGATGTAGTGGAAGATACATTAGATGAGGGTGATGATGATGATGATCAGGGTGGTGATCATGATGCTTCTGGTAGTACCACCCGATTGGATCATGGTCGTCAGGGTTTCAGTGACACTTCTAGTAGTACTAATCCTCATCAGTTACCTGATGATGAGATGTTAGAGCTAGAAGATGTGCCTTATGTTTCTCCTGAAAGAGCAGACCATCAACCTCCTCCTCCACCTTAGAGTTTTTGAAACTGTGTTGAGAGTGCATTAATTGACCATCCATCATCTTCTACTACAAATCAGCCACCTCCTCCTCCACCTTAGCTGAGTTCAACCTACGTTGATCATGTAGTAGTTGACTATCCATTGTCTTCTACTATATACCAAGATGGCACTACATCTGTTTTATCCGATATTTGATCGCACTTATTCAAATTGATGTAGTTATTTGACTTGTTTATATATATATGGTGCATTTGTATTGTTCATGTTTATGTACTTAATTTATATGCTGGTTTTGATATGTATATTGTTAGGTCATGTTAGATATGTTCATTTAATGTGCGTGCAGATAGATGTGTATATGATAACATTTATTTGGCATGAGATGTATATTAATTTGAGGATGTATGTGGTGATCATGTTAGATTACAATGCTTGTGTTTTGTTAGATGTGATCACGGTGATGATTCCTTGTTAGATTATTAGATTTGTGTGTTAGTGAATGACATTTATATTTGCTAGAGGTGTATATAATTAGATGATGGTAGTGAATTCGAATGTATATCTTAGATGATGTTTATGATTGTTTGATGGTTATCATCATGATGTTTATTTTATGAAATAATATTAATTATAGATTATGTATTAGTGAACTTATATAAAACTTTTATATATGAAATTGCATGCAAAATGACTTCCTTAAAAAAAATGCAAAGATATTTTATAAATTACAAAGTTTAGTATTGTTGAAACTATGATTGTAAAATTACATTTAATTATTTTTATTATTAATATTTTGTAAAATATTACAAATCAAATCCATATTAAACATTGAAAATTTTACAAATATCTCTCATACATTGAATTAGAAAGAAACTATTAATGGAATAAGAATTCTCTCAATGTTCTCACTGAAGTGAAAATATAAGAAAATTTTCAATTTAAATTACTTTACCTTTCTCTATATAAAGTATCTATAAAATTATGTCATTTAATATGGATATTGAAATATTTTACTTATGGTTGCGAGTAAAATATTTTTTGTTATAAATATATTTTTCTTTTAAATATCAAATGTGAATGGAACATATAATGAATTACATATAATGTAATATCAATAATATTATTTTTTGTCATGTGAAAAAATTACATTTCTTCTTTGTCGTAAAAAGTAAATTATATTTTTTCACTCATTACATTTCTTTCTCATAATAAAAGCTAAATTATTTTTTTTGCTTTCGATTACTTTATATCTCTATATAATGTTATATAAGCTTAAGGTGTAAATTGAAGCATTGTAATTATGGCCGACATCAATTTCTTTTGTTATTACTATTTTTAATTTGTTAATTTAAGTTATTATTTTACTATTTTCAAATGCAATGTTATGTGACAATATCTCTCTCGAACTGAATTGTAGAGTGTCTCTCGACACAATTAATTTAGATTTAATATAATTTAAAAAATTATATTTTTATAAAATTCAATTTATTTATAAAGTTATGAGATTTTCAAGCAATTTAAATTTAATATTATTAGCAAGTCTTACCCATTTAAATTAGAAATTTCTCTCTTTAAAGATAAGGATAAAGAGATGTAACATGATAAGGCTTCATGTGAAGTTACTTGTAGTTGGATATTTTCTCTATGGAAGTTCTCCCTTAAAGAGGAAAATCAATTTTTTTCTAGTAATAAAGATATAACATTTTGATGTTATTTCAGTTCTTTATTTGCTATTGTACTAGTTTAAATTTAACTCTTTTAATAATAAATGAGTTAAATAATACAAAAATGACAATAAATTAGATTTAAACTTTTGAAAGAATAATATGTTTGATTATTTCTTAATGAATAATATTTTTTCCATGTTCATGTTTTTCACATTTCTCCTAGATAATATTACATCGTGTTCACATTGATAAAGACATGTCTACTTTAAATAATTTAGTTACAGATACATAAAAAATAGATATTTATTTCACATAATATAAATAGGAGACAAACATACATCACAAAGTCTATTTGAAATTCAAACAAATGCCTCTTAATCACCATCAAAAATTCGGTGCACTTGATTTGTTCCTATTTGAGAAGGGTTGTGACCTTGAATCCTTATTATCATAGATAATGTACACAATTGGAAATACTTAGTTTTAAGTAATGGAAAATGTTTCCACTGCAAGATTGCGGCTTGAAGATGGCATGTTCCAATTGGTAGGGTGAAGAGGCTTTCCATTTTCATCTACCAACTACTTGTGATACGCTACTCCTTATAAAAGCTTCTAACGTTTTCGAAAACATGGAGTAATATTTTCTGAATTTGAACTCGATTTTGAATCAGGTTCTCACAAATTTGAATACATTTTTATTCAAATTGACATAGATTAAAAAATAAATTCAGTTAGATAATCGAAATATAAATAAAATCTAAACTTATTGGAGATGGAAATGGAGAACTCAATGAAGGACTTTGATCAGCAATATGGAATGAGTTGGAATTTGAATAATTCGTCATTTGATATTATTGAGATTTTGTCCCTGTATTTGAGAAAAACAAGAAATAAAATTTTTTGTTCATATGCTAAGCTAATCTCGATAACCATATAACTACAATTTCAATTTCAATATAACTTTCAAACATTTTTTCAAGAATAAGCCGACTTTAAGCAGAAGATGTATACTATGAACTACTGTAATTCATGCGGATGCATCCTAAAAGATATTTTGAGATTAACATGTCATTTTATGTGAAATTAAAATTCCAGATAACTTTTAAACCCAACCAGTGCGCTTATCGGAACAAATTGCACAGATGAATTTAAGAAATTAACTGCACCGGAGCATTCAAATAATACCCACACCCATTTTCGGCACTCTAAAAAAAAATATGTTATCATATCGATGCTCTTCTATAAAAATGCACGGATGTGTTTCAAAAATAAAACAACACCATTACACACTTGTTTCCTGATTTAGAAAAAAATGAATTCAACCAACTCAATGCTCTTATAACAACTAGAGCACCAATGCTTTTGAATAGAAACCACACTGTTGCATTAAAAAAATTAATTGCACTATTTCAGGATTTTGAAAAAAAATAAAAAGCATTGTATCATGTCGGTGTGTTAAAAAATTTGGTTCCCCGGAGATGTCAGTGTGATTTTTTTATAAATGCACCAATGTGCCTGGATATTGAATGCACCAATGTGTGGAGAAATTGAAAAAAAAAAGTGTGATTTTTTTCCTTTTTTAAAATTTAAAAACTAGCGGCAATTGATTTTTCAAAATATAATTTCATAAAGGCTTTTAAGTAGTAAAACATTATTCAACATTTCATTATTTTACCCAAAATTTCAAGTGAGTGATTTGAAAGAGAGACATACCAGGAGCACTGTGCAACATCAAAATAATTTGGAGTAGCAGAACTATTCAAAAGATTAGAAGCTGAAAGGTATGGTGGTTCACTCAAAAACCTGTATAGTAAAATTTTTAAATTTTATTATTTATTTTAATAATAAAAAAAATTACAATTCCTGTTAGGGTTTAATTAAAGAAAGATCATTTGAAAAAAAGACATAGTGAGAGCACTGTGGAGTTGAAAACAAATTGGATTTACCGAAAGATCAGAAGTTGAAAGGTATGGTGATTCACTCAAAACCCTGGATAGTAAAAATCTTAAATTTTACTGTTGAAATATTTTACAATTTCTGTTAGATTTATTCACAATTCAAAAAAATAACTAAAACCCTGTATAATAAAAAAACTTACTATACATTTTACTAGTAAAATTCCTATTCAAATTTAATTAAATTCAGATAAAAAAAAGGTTACCTTAAACCCTTACTTCTTCCTACAAAATTTCACCTTAGGGTTTAACTTCTTCAACCACTTCACAATTAGGGCTTTTCAATTTAAACATCTTAGATTTAATGGGTTTATGTACTTACTATATAGAGGGCATTTGACATGTAAGGTAGGGGAATCAATTATTGAATTAGATCAAAACCTTGTCGACCCTCTCCATTTTTTAAAATGACTATATGCTCTGTGGTGCACCCTCTGTAATATAATATATTGGTGCTCCCTGTGTAATACAACACATAAGTATATTATAGCATTGATATGTCTAGTCTGTTAATCGTTGCTCCCGATGTAATATAACGCACCGACAGTCTCTTTCAAATAACACCATTAAATCATTTCAATGTGTTTATCCTTATAAATCACAACATAAGAATTTAAAATTATTTTTATAAATTAATTTTACATGATGGTGTTGAGAAATTAAATGTTTGGTGCATTTAATGTTCTAAATGCACTAGTGCATTTATTTACATAAATGCACGGGTTACTAGAGCTTTTCTGGCTGAAAATTATTTGAATTGTTTGTAAAATATATTTAATGGCTTTTATATTGAATGTGACACGTTGTATATTGATAAAGAATGTTTAAAAAGGACCCAAGTAACAAAAATATTTATCGGCATAATGATAGCACATCAATAAAAGAGGAGAAGGCAAGTTCTTTGTAAATTCTTTACAAAATTAATATGTTTGAATTATATGTAACTTTAATTAATATGTATTGGTTGGTGTGTGTCATTCAGAGCAACAAAATGAAAAAGGTCAATAAGATTATTTCTAATCTAAGTGCAAAAGAGTGTAAAATCCTAATAGAAAAATTGCAGAATGATGAATCAAGTGAATGAAAAAATATTATTGAATACAAGTTTTTTTTTTTGAAGTTTCATTAATAATATACTTAAGAATATTAGATAACATGTTTCAAGCAATCTATTAATTAATATATGTTTAATTTCCTACAAGAAGTAACTAAGGAAGAGATCAATGTCGTTCTAACAAAAGGAAAATTATAAAACATGTAAATGACGATGAATTGGTCCTTAGCTCATATGGACTGGTGTTGGAGGTTAATGAAGGGAGGGGGTTTACATAACTATGAGGGGTCTAGTGAAACGAATGTATAGACTTACTTTCCACTTACAATACAAAAATCAATCCAATGATTCTAAGAACCAAATTATATCTAAACTACAGGAAGTGTTTCCAGAGAAATGGTCAATGAGACATGTTAGACTTGCAATAGCAAAAAGATACAACAACAAAAAAGAATCATTCAAAAGGTAATATTCTTAATTATATAAAATGATTTCTTAGAATTATATGTATATATTACTACAAACCATTCATTTATTAATATCAATTTTGTTATATTTAGTTTTCATATATCGTTATAAAAATAGTTTATTACTGTTTTCAGGAAGATTATGAAAATCCCAAATGATCAATGCACTGATATGCAAAAAATGCCAGTAGGAATGTCCAACAAAGTGTATAATGAGATGGTCAAATAAATGGACATAAGTGTATCACAGGAGGTGTCATCTCAACAAAAATGTGTTTCAAATATATGTAATCATGATTGACTTTATGCATATAAAAAAATAATTTAGCTTTAAATATTTATTTTCAAGTATTTTTATGTGGAAAAGACAACAAGGTGAAACTCGTTCAGCACATAAAATAGGACAACAAGGAAGAAAAGGGTTGATATCAAAGTTTTTGATTGTTAATATTTCCTTATAACAACTCAAGGTTTCATTTTTGTATATTTTAAGTTGTTTTACAACAACCATCCTTGGATGTATTCAAATAGGTGCTAACATACAAAGAAGAGGCATCAGAAGAATTAATTAACATTGGATTAAATAAGGGTTGTGAGTATATGTTGGCATATGAAAAATTGATTGTGGAATTTGTAAGTATCTATGTTGTTTTACTTCTGTGAGTTTATAATTAATAGAACAAAATAAATCATTTATATTAAATCTATGATGCTAAGCACACTGAAATCCTAGTGGAGCTCTGGAGGGAGGCATTCATGGCTATCCTATGGCACTGTTGTCTGGTGCCTGACAGTCTAGGATAACCCTTATGGCTCGACAGGCTCCATCCATCCAACCCTACCATCAACCTGCAGTTTCCTTGGAGCCCTTCATTCTCGCGGTCCTCCCGCATCTCTCGCCTGTCATTATTACCATCAACCGTTTACTGTCGGTTGCAATGGACCTGGATGAAGTGAACTATTCAGAGGATCCTAATCCCCATGATGTCATCTAGTCTCTTCATCATGTCGTGTCGGGTTCTACTCCTTTTGTTGCATCCCTATGACCTCTATTAGCTCCAAAATCTGCACTGGACCGACCTGGGCCATCTATGCCCCATCCTTCACCCTTGGTTATCATCGATGAGGCCCCTGGCTTGGACTACCCACCTCTTTCTCTGGCACCCCTGAATTTGCTTGGTACCTATCTACAACCTTCGCCCACTTTCGATGTGCCGTTGCCCCATCTTCCCCACATCTCTGCCCTGCCCTGCAACCCATCCTCCTCTGGCATCCCCCCTCCTAGGTCTACTACCTTCCCAAACCCTACACATTCTGGTTGTACCCTAAATTCTAGCGGCCCATACCCTAGCACTCCTATCCACTCTGGATGTTTCAGCTCCCCGATCCCTAACCCTAAATCTACCCCATCTGCTCCCCAGATGGTAAATCAGGGCATCTACGATCTACTTCAAGACTATCTGACGGCTCATCAATTTGACAAACCTAAGAAAGTTAGCTGCCTCAAAACTATTGACAAGGACATCAACCTAGCCTTAGGAGAAGACCTATCGATGGGGGGAGTTGCTGATACAACCAAGAAGGTCCTGGTGGGCCGAGATCGTGGGTGGCACAATACTATGGAGTGACTTTGGCTATGGACCTCGGAGATTTGGGGCTCGTTACTTAAAGAATTTCCCATCATACAGGTGCTAGCACGAGGTTGGTTCGCACTTCGCTTCCACAAGGAGGAGTATAGGGACTAGATATTATCTCGTTTCTACCATATAGAATTAGCACCTATTTTGTTGAAAAGATGGGATCCCTTGTTTGATCCTGAGAGGGAACAGTTGGGAGTCGGGTCGATTTGTGTATGTTTACCAAGCCTTCCAATGCAATACTAGACTCCTGTTGTTTTCAAGTGCGTTGGAGACGCGTTGGGTACTTACTTGGAACATGATCAATCATATGAATCGACAGGAACCATGACTATGGCTCACATCCTGGTACATTTGGATAAAAGAGAAGGCCTGGAGGAAAAGATAACCCTACACTGGAGGAATTTCTCTCGTCGAAAAAACCTTGCCTATGAAGGAGTTCCATTTAGGTGTAGGCGATGCCATAAGGTGGGACATCTCCTCAAAGACTGCCCACTAATTTTGCCCGCTACTCTGGCTGCTTCTAAGGGAATGAAACACCAACAGATAGAAGACCCGACTATGGACGAGCATCCCACAGGTCCGGATCATCCAAAGGATGTGGATGGGGTTACTGTTCAACCATCCAGTGCCTCTGAGGTGCCGCCTTCATCCCCTCTTAAGACTAAATCCCAGTCTACTACAGAGGATGCTCCTACATCGTGTACTATTTCTCCTTCCTTATCCTCTACTCTGAATTTTAATCATTTTGTTGTTACTATGGCTTCATTTTCATCTACTTTTGGTTTGGTTACATCTCCCATTACTTGTGCACTTGAACTCCCGTCCCCTATCTTTTCCACCACCCCACCAGCTATCCTTGGCCAGGGACATCTACTCCATCCTATTTCACCTTCTGCTTCGGGCTCTCACGGCTACAACCTCCACTCGCCCCACCTGACTAAACCTGATATACTTGGGTTGGGTATCACACCCCCTACTACTGAGCATAGACCCTCCCGGGGGAGGCCTTCCAAGATGTCCAAAGCCATTAAAATTGTTGGGGTTGATGTTTCCCAGGGCCATCAGAACACCATTGAAAGGGTACTTAGAGCACTGGACACCCTTGGCTTTGTTCCCTGATGAAGTGGCTCTCCTTCAACTGTAGGGGTTTAGCTAGTCCCTCTAAAAAATTAGCCCTCAAGAGACTCTTGAGTTGTGAGCCCTGTGACATTATATTTCTTCAGGAAACCCTAGGTTACTCTGAACATATTGTTAAGACCCTTCTAGCTATCATGCCAGGGTGGTACTTTCAAGCTCTAGATGCTGCTGGGCGATCTGGGGGTCTAACACTTTGAATCAACCCTCGAGCCATAAAGGTTTCATCTTCTTGGGGTGGTCAAGGCTTCCTTGGTATGGATATTTTCTCGTCCAAATTGGGCAAACATCTCTGTATTGTGAACATTTATGCTCCCAATCAAAATAGATTGGCCTTCTGGCAACAGTTCCTTGATAATCCCCTGATCAACCAATCCTCTATCTTAGGGGGAGATCTTAATTTTTCCATCAGACATGAAGAGTCCTGGGGACACCACTCACAGCTGGATCCACTCTCGGATTAGATGGGCATGCTCTTGGAACAAAATGTTTTTATTGATGTTCCTATGAACAAGAAGATGCCAACTTGGCACAACAGACGGACCGGAGATGCAGCTCTAGGGAGGAGACTAGACATGTATCTCATCCATGAAGACCTGCTTACCTCTCTCACCAATTACAGACAATGGGTGGGAACTGGGGGAATTTCGGATCACTCCCTTGTATATCTAGAAGTTGTTGTCTCATTCAAGAAACGTAGGGCTCCTTTTAAGTTTAACTCGACCTGGTTAAAGGATCCTGATTATCTCAGGATGGTCTTGGACTTTTGGAAGGCTCATCCCCTACCAAATGCCCAGAGGAAGGCCGAAGGATTTTGTAGTAACCTATATAATCTTAAGCGATTATCCATAGAGTGGGCCAAAAGGAAAAAAGCCAGGGAGGAACATACCCTAGTTGACATTGAAAATCAGCTAGCAGCTTTATTGGATGAACAGGGAAGAGGTTTCATCTCTATAGAAGCAAAACTACATCTTGTGGAATTGGAATCCCAGAGAACAAAGATCCTTTTGGATCGGGAAGAAACATGGAGACTCAGAAGCAGGGCTATTTGGTTACAAGCGGGGGATGGCAACACTAAATTCTTTCATAAATTTGCAAATGGAAGGAAAGCCAGCAACACCATCTGGCAGATGCCCATGGAATAGGGTCTGATTGCAAATACACATTCCCTATTTGCTCGGCTGGGTAATTCTCACTTCAAGCAGCTGTTCAAAGCCCCTCCAGGCACACCTCTTGTTGATATCATTCGCATTGCTGGACATTTCCCCAGATTTGTGGAACCTGACCTGATGGAGGATCTCATAAAACATGTTACTATGGGGGAACTGGAGGGCACCCTGAAGTGGTTCAAGACAGACAAAAGTCCGGGGCCGGATGGTTGGTCCGTGGAATTCTACCTTACATTTTTTGACATTATTGGACCGGACCTACTTGATGTGATTGAAGAATGTCATTCATCAGGGAGAATTTATGAACCTATCAATTCCACCTATATAGCCCTCATTCCCAAGATGGACTCCCCACTATCCTTCAATGACTTCATGCTGATATCCCTATGTAATTGCCTATACAAAGCCATTGCAAAGATCATTGCAAACTGCATCAAGCCGAACCTATTGGACCACATCTCCCTAGAACAGTTTTCCTTCCTTCAAGACCAACAAATCCATGAGTCATTGGTACGGCGCAAGAGGCCCTTCACTCCATCAAACTGAAGAAGCTTAAAGGGGTGATGCTTAAGATTGACCTCTCAAAGGCCTTTGATAGGGTCAGCTGGTTATTTCTTAGGATGATACTTACCCATCTAGGGTTCCCACTGGTTTTTATCAGATGGATTATGTGCTGCATCACATCTATATTGTTCAGAATCTTAATCAATGGATTAGCCTCCCACTCTTTCTAGGCAGAGCGAGGAATCAGGCAGGGGTGCCCACTCTCCCCCCTGCTATTTCTTTTGATTATGGAAGGCCTAAGCAGGCTGATTATGGCTGAGAAGCGTGCAGGCCGGCTCATGGGTCTCAATATCATGGATCAATGCACACTATCACATCTACTCTTTGTTGATGATATTCTCATTTTTTTAGATGGGAGAATTCAGGACATCATTACACTTACTTAAGTGTTGAAACTATTTAGCACCACAACTGGGATGGAGATAAATTAGGCCAATTCGACTATATCCTTCTCAGTCTATACCCAACATGTTATAGATCCATTTGGGCACATCAATCCAAACATCCAGATTAGTGTTTTAGGACTCATAAAACCCTGATTTCAATTGCTACATTCCCTAAACAAGTCACTCCTTTGAATTCCTCCTTCCCATACAGTTTCATAACTTGAAGACATCTAGAAACAACCTCTAGAGGGACCAGCGCAAGTAAGCCCTTGTAAAGGTGCACTGTAAAGCAGTTGAGTCCACTGCCAGGGTGCTCTGCAGAGCACTTAGGCTTCATTTCACCTGCGCTGGGTGAGAATTAGCAAATTCACATAGGGTTTGGGGAATATTCTAATCTTTTAGAGTCATCTAGAAGGTTCCCTCACTTATCAACTCCTATGAGCTCGAAAATGGATGAGGAATGAGTTAAGGTGCATCCTATCCTCTCTTCCCTTCCTCCATGGAACTAATTCTAAGTATGGAAGTCCTTTCAATGCCACCATTTATGACAAAACATCCTTCATATTCCTATAAATTGACCACTCATCTAAGTGATCAGGGGCTGGATTATGTTGAATTGTAAGGAGATAATGCTGCTATGAGATTTGGCTTTGAAGCAAGTATTGTAATGCTACAAGTTTGTCATGATTTTGATGTAATGTGGATGGGATCCAAGCTAGATGAATGGCTTTGAATCAGACACCAATGGTTGTAATTTCTTCTTCTATCTAATAAAATGTTTGAACCTTTTTCCCATATGTTTGTATTGTTGCATACTACATATATGTGTGAATTGTATCTGATTCCTTTCACTTATATTCAATAGATTGTGTGCTTTGATCGGTTATTTGTTTTCTGTTTTGTTTATAGGGTACTTCTCAAGCGTATTAAGTACGGGAAGGAGCAATGGGATCGATACAATGGAGACGAGAGGAAAGCAGAACTCCAAGTAGGTCTTCTTATCTTCTCATCTTATCTATTGCTTATAGGAAAAGTATAAAACACTTCAAACTATTTTTCTAGAGACAACTACTTATCTAGGGAATTAATATTTATCCGTAGGTACCAAACTCTCCAAAACAAATTGGCGACTCCACTAGGGACTAATCCTCTTTCCTACTAGCTTATCCACCTCCTAGGACATCCTTGCAGACCTTATTTGTGTTCATAGATTGTAATTCAGCTCTTTACATTGAAAAATTGGTCAAAATTGTGTCAAATTGCCTCTTGAAATGGCTTACTATCACCAGCAGAGGCTTGTGAGGGACACAGTGCATTGCAAAACACCCCTGGCTTAGGGATAGTGCTTTGAAGTGCACTGTCTCCCACTCTGGGTTGTGCTGATCCTCATAGGGTTAGTTTCCCACCTTTGGAAAGTGTTTTTGCCAATTTTTCTTTTTTTGTTTGGTTGCTGATTTATCAATGAATGCTATGTCTCAGAAAATAGGTTTCTATCTCCTGGTCTAGCCCAACTTTTATGGATTGATTAATGTTTCTTGATGTTTTCTTTGTCGTTATCGATCAATAGTAAAGGTTACAATATAGTTGATTAATCTTCATTCGAAAGAAAGTGTCATAAAGTCCTCTCTTCCCTCGAATTAGAACTATCGTAAAAGTCTTCATTCTTATGAAAGATTAATTGATTGTATGTGCATATTTCCTTTTGTTCACATTCACATTAAGGAAATAGAAAATAAATACATGCATGTTGCATTGAAAATTTTTGTGTGTATTCATAGGAATAGTGCAGGGAATTGCATTAGATTGTTCTCTTTGCTCTTTGATCTAAAGAAATCTGATTGCTCTATCCCTAAGTAGCTAGGATTTTCATCATTAAATTGAATGGAAAGAATTATTATCATGATAGTTTCATTCCTAGGAATTTCATAATACATCACGTGGTGAACTTGGAAGGAAAATTCCTAAGCAAGATCAACTTAAAATTAACATCAATTTACCTAATGGAGAATTGTCATTAACGAGAACATTTAGTGGTTCTAGGCTAGAGATGTGTTCCGGAATCATAAAACAAAGTAGTTGTCACTAATTTGTCTACAATACATTCCGAGTGTGATACCTAATTCCACGTACATGATTATATCGTAGCTCGTCCATGTACCTTCAGGTATACAGGGTGGTCTTACAGTACATAAAGTATATGGGAATTCTCTCATTGTGTGGTTTTGCATTAGACAACGCTTATACGGACTGGGCCTCCACGTACCTTCGAGTATATATGGGAGGACAAATTTAGGTTTCTATCCATCCTTAAGTAACCAAGAAAGTCGCCTTGTACATTGTGATACACCAAACACAACATTCAGGGAGATTACCTGCCTGTACTTCTCAGTTCACCGGGATGTATTTTGCAGTTCACAGTTGCTTGGTAAACCTTTTGCCTAGATTATCCTTAGTTGATCTTAGGTTGAAACATATGGCGAAAAATCTGAAGTCCACCGATCAAGGAATTCCTTTTGATGGGAATCCTAGTCCTTTTCCTCCTTTTGGAAATATTGGTGCTCCTTATATGGCTACATTGTCCCTTCCGGGACTTACCATTGGCTTGCCACTATGGTTTTTTTCAACTTCCTTGGTTCAAAATATCGTGATTTCTCCGTAATCGAGTACACCTCCAACTAGACAAAATCAACCTCCAGTTGATCCTAAAGTTGACCCTTTGCCTTCTTCGTCAGTTGTTTCTTCCTTCCCTTCTTCCTCTTTGCCTGGTGAAAGCATTGGTACTAGTAACCAGGTGCTAAGAAGAAGAAGAAAGGGAAGAAGAAGAAGAAGAAGCAAATTCAACAGAGGGGTAACCAAGAAATCATTGCTTTGAATGCAACATCTGATGAGAAACCATCCATCAAGCCTCACAAAGTTCAATATCCATGAAAAATTTGTGCAGGAGACCATCTTATTCGAAATTTTCCTGATATTCCTCGGATCTTAGAAGAATGGTCTTCCTGTTCACATCATCCTGTGTCATCAACTTCTGGAGATCATGCTGATGACACACCATCAACTAGTGGTAGTAAAGTTCATGGAAAGAAGGGTAAAGTTAAGTTTTCCTGTAGGTTATGTGAAGGGAATCACCCCATACACCTTTGTCCCTATTTGGATGAAGCCCAAAAAGTGTTGGATAATTGTCCTGCTTCACCACAGCGACTTCCATCTAGTTAGAGGAGACTCTCCCTTAATCCTTCACTAGTTGATGAATTGACTGACTCAAATCAAACGTCAGTCAAACCCAATCTCTCTGAAAGTGAATCCTATGAGTCTATACCCGACCCAAATCAATCGGTCGAGGTAATAGTTGACCCAGTTCACCTTCAATTAATCGTACCTTTCCCGAAGAGAGTGAGTATGATACCACTTAGGTTCTTTTTGTTTCTTCAGATTCTAACGAGCTTGGAAACAACCTTCCTGTTCCATCAAGGCAGGTAGAAAATCCTCCTATTCTTAAACACAAGGGGATAATACTCTTGTTTCTATGGTACCCCTCCAAGTAGTCTGGTCACTTCCTTTGATTGGAATCGACTGGCAAGATTCTGTCTTCCTTCTTATGTGCCTTTCAAGATCATAGTACAGGTTTGTAATATGATTGTATTGGCACTATTATAGATGAAGGTGCATTTGTGAGTATCCTTTCCTCAACTGCTTGGAAAGCACTCGATTCGTCGCTACTTGTGCCTGTTACCCAGAATTTGTTGGCTTTTAACAGAGGAACCAGTCAACCATTAGGGATCCTTCCTCAGTTGCCAATTACTTTGGGAGGAAAAATCATTTATCTGAATGTGATGGTAGTCCCAGACCCTTTATATTACAATTTACTTCTTGGGCACGACTATGTTTTTGACATGGGAGCTATTGTTTCAACACTCTTTCAAGTGATTTTTTTCCCACATGAAGGCAGAATTGTCACTGTTGACCAGCTTTCATTTCCCAGTCCAAATATGGCTTCCAGTCAACCATCTTCCCAAAATGGTCCTTTTGTACCAATGGTATCATCCCCACCATGGGTTAATTATGTGGCAACCCATTCCATGCCTACATCAATTGACGATCAATTTAGTGATGTTGTACATTATGTAGTGGGGGCATTGGAACCATATCTCTCTAATGATCCCTTCCAGAGAAATGTTCTCCCATATGATGAGAACCTCTTGGAAGTCATGACCTGTTATCGGTCATGATCAAGGAATATGAGGATAGTTCTTTTGCTATGTCAACCTCATTAAAAAATGAAACAACTCCTATGATAACAATTCCTTGTCTTGTGTCAACCTCGTTAAAAAATGAAACCAAGGATATGAGGATAGTTCTTGGCCTTGTGTCAGCTTCATTAAAAAGTGAAACAACAAATACGAGGATAGTTCATTGTCTTGTGTCAACCTCGTTAAAAAATGAAACAAGTAATATGAGTATAGTTCCTGGTCTTGTGTCAACCTCGTTAAAAAAGGAAACAAAGGGTATGAGGGTTTTTCCTTGTCTTGTGTCAACCTCGTTAAAAAATGAAACAAGGCATATGACCATAGTTCCTTGTCTTGTGTCAAGCTCGTTAGAAAATGAAACAAGGAATCTAAGTAGAGTTCCTTGTCTTGTGTCAAGCTCATTAAAAAAAGAAACAAGGTCCCCTGGGGCAAATTTCCAAGTCGAGTCTTTGATTAGATCTCATAAAATCCCGGTCGAGTCTTTCACTTGATATCGTAAAAGAAACTTCATTCCATCCACCTCATAGCCACGAGTAGTCTACTTAGCTGAATGTAATGAATCTTGGGGGGCATGCACCTAGTGGTAAAGTTAATTTTCCCTGTAGGTTATGTGAATGGAATCACCCCATTCACCTTTGTCCCTATCTGGACGAGGCCAGGAAGGTGTTGGATAACCATCCTGCTTCACCGCAGCGACTTCCATTTGGTTACAGGAGACTCTCCCTTTCATCATGTTGGGGGCATATAAACCAATCTCAAGCATAGTTCTTCCTTTCAAGCTTGTGTAAAAATGAAACTGAATTCAAGCATAGTTCTTTGATTTAATCTTGTGTAAAAATGAAATTGAATCCAAGCATAGTTCCCTATGGTTCAAGCTTGTGTAAAAATGAACCCATATCCATTTTAATCCTCATGATTGCCATTCTATTAGCCTCTGTTGTTAGATGAGCCTTGGTTTTTTTCATCCCATCGCCACCATCCCTTTGGCTAATCATATGCTTTCACTTGGTTGTTTTACCCTTTTTGAGGAATAGTTGCAGCGAGTGGTCTTATTAGCCAGCCTCTTCACATAAATCAACATGTTTTGAGAAGTTCCAACATCATTGGAACCAGTTTCTATCCTAGACACTGCTCGTTCCTCAAAGTGGAGTCCTCTTTAAGCTCTTTCCAAACTCTTGAAACATGAAAAGATTGCCGAGCGCTTGTCCTTTTCAGCTCGTTAACGGATTGGAAATGACATCCACTCAGTATAAGTTTAACACTTTTTTGGGCTGAGATAGATTAATTACGAAAAATGAATACGTTGACCTAACATGGTCAATAGGTTCTCTCTGGTATTGTTTTATGCTTTTTTAGGCTTGAGAGACAAATATACAAAAAATAAGTTGTGGATTTTTCCTTTTGTCCCTTTCCAAACTCTCTAAACATGAAAAGGACCGAGTTATCTTTATCGTTAAACTCGTTAAAAACAACAAATAGCGACAAACTTGTCCATCTAGACAAGACCGAGTTTACCTTTGCTAGACTCATTAAAACATCAGTGATGGATTCGCCTGAAGAGAGAATTTATACGAAAAGCATATGTTATCCTCCTCAAGCTTGATAAAAATAAATAGGTACTGATCAGCAATGACTGGGGAAAATGGGAAAAGGGGAAAACCACTTTATGGTAGCAGGTCGCTCTTGAACATGACACTTTCACTCCATCACCATGACTATCTGGGTTGGGTTATTAGCTTGATGGTTATCACACCGTTGGTGTATCATACCATCCATCACTTTGTTTTGGGTCAATTCTACCAATTCATTTCAGTGTTGCTGACATGTTCAAGAGAAGTCATTCAGTCAAAATTCATCCTTTGCAATACCATAAACCTTCATTTTCATGACCGCCATTCCTGAACCATCTTCAGTAAAATTCCATCTCCAAAATCACTACACTCGTTTCATGTCATTGATGTGGGATACTTCAAGGCCCTCTTGCAACGAGTTGCTTCTTGTCAACATCATCTCATTATCTAAGAAGTTGACTTAGAAACACCCTTCCAGTACCTTGAGGCTTTCATGCATCAATGGCAGGTTTCTCGCTTCTGGTGATAGGCATAAATCAATGGCCTTCGACCAAAAAACTTTGTATGGTATTTGACATCAAATCATCCATTCACACCATGCAGAATGTACTACAGTACCTTGAGGATCATTATCATTATCGGTGATTTCTATCGCATCTGTTAATAGCTTACATCATTGGCTGGTAATCAAATGGTGTCTTCCCATGTTCGACTTCAGATCACATATTCACATGGTTTGACTCGTACTTGATCGAATGATTGAACGAGATAGAAGACCCCAGATCTAGTTTCATCCATATGAGCTGCGATTTCAGGAGTACTAAATCATATCTACAATGACTTTACATTGATGGTCATTCCGATCATGGGTCTATATCTGTAGACGACTATTTATGTACATGTAATGAAAGTTTTTAAGCTAAGCATGGGTATGCCTTCCCTCAGCGATTCATGTGAAATCAAATACCATGATATATGTATTTTAATTGATGCAAGTCACCTTCCACTTTGATACCTCCTCATCACATCGTAAAGCATTTCATTCGACATTGGCATTTTTACGACTTCATTCTTTAGGGGGCAGCTGTTACAGATCCATTTGGACACATCAATCCCCACATCCAGATCAGTGTTTTATGGATCATCAAACCCTAATTTCAGTTACTACATGCCCTAAATAATTCACCCCTTTGAATGCCTCCTTCCCAGATAGTTTCATGACTTGAAGACATTCAGAAACAGCCTCTAAAGGGACCAGCGCAGGTAAACCCTTGTAAAGGTGCACTGCAGAGCAGTTGAGTCCATTACCAGGGTGCTCTATAGAGAACTTAGGCTTCCTTTTACCTGCGCTGGGCGAGAATGAGAAAACTTCACATAGGGTTTGGGGAATATTCTTATCTTTTGGAGTCATCTAAAAGGTTCCCTCACTTATCAACTCATATCAGCTCGAAAATGGATGAGGAATGAGTTAAGGTTCATCCTATCCTCTCATCCCTTCCTCCATGGAACTAATTCTAAGTATGGAAGGCCATTCAATGCCACCATTTATGACAAAACCTCCTTCATCTTCCTATAAATTGACCACTCATCTAAGTGATCAGGGGCTGGATTATGTTGAATTGTAAGGAGATAATGTTGCTATGAGATTTATCTTTGAAACAAGTATTGTAATGCTACAAGTTTGTCATGCTTTTGATGTGATGTGGATGGGATCCAAGATGGAGGAATGGCTTTGAATCAGACACCAATGGTTGTAATTCCTTCTTCTATCTAATAAAGTGTTTGAACCTTTTTCCCATATGTTTGTATTGTTTCATAATGCTTATATGTGTGAATTGTATCTGATTCCTTTCACTTATATTCAATATATCGTGTGCTTTGATTGGTTCTTTGTTTTCTGTTGTGTTTACAAGGTACTTCTCAAGCATATTAAGTATGGGAAGGAGCGATAGGATCGATACAAGGGAGACGAGAGGAAAGTGAAACTCCAAGTAGGTCTTCTTATCTTCTCATCTTATCTATTGCTTATAGGAAAAGTCTAAAACACTTTAAACTATTGTTCTAGATACAACTACTTATCTAGGGAATTAGTATTTATCCGTAGATACCAAATTCTCCAAAACACAACAGGAGACCAATCTTGCACTCCAAAATTTCTCCTACCAAAACCTTACACTGGAGGATGGTTTGAAGTACTTGGGTTTCAGGATAAAAGCATATGGATACAAAATTGCATATTGGACATGGTTGATAGCCAAGGTGGAAATAAGATTAAACATTTGGAGCCACCGTCTACTACCCAGAGCAGGTAGACTAGTGCTCATTAAATCGGTTCTGGAAGCTACACCTTCCTTTTGTATGTCCCTGGCCTGGATTCCCCATGGCATTATAAAAATAGTTCAGAGAGTCTGTTGTAAATTCCTATGGAAGAGTCACAAGGAAGGAAAACCCTATGCATGGGTCAAATGGAGCATAATTGCTACTCCCAAAAATTGGGAGGTTGGGGCTTAAAAGACCTCTATATTTTTTCTCAAGCACTTGCAAAAAAATTAGGTTGGTTGCTCTTGAAGCACAAGAGCCTTTGGTCAGAGGTGGTTACCTACAAATACATATGGCCACACACAGTCTTGGATTGGTTAAGGTTACCTACTTGGAATAGGAAGGGCATATCAGTGATTTGGAGGGCTGTTATAAATACCCTTCCCATCATAAGAAGGGGTCTTACTTGGAGGATCGGTAATGGTGTGTCTGTCTGCATTGGGATCGATCCATGGATCGGCTGTGGCAACTCCTACCACCTCCCTCCTGACCTGATTTCCTTCCTAAACCATAACGGAGTGGCAAACATAGCTCAGCTCAGGGACCCACACAATACAACTATATATCAGCAAGGGTGGCTATCTAGGGAGGCTTTGGATTTACCATCTCAATGGCACTTGGTGTGGAGGACTTACTTGGCGGCATTAATCGAATCCCATGTGAGATTGAGGGATGAGGAGGACGAACTGATCTGGGTTTTTCATAGAAAGGGAACTATACCCCAAAGGATGGTTATCCTATCATTCATGCCAGCCACAAGCCTGAATACCTGGAAAGTTGGTGGAGTAGTATCTAGAAACTAAAAGCCCCATCGCGGACTCATTTACTGATGTGGAACATCATTATGGATAAGACCCTGACCGGAACAAATCTCAGAAAATGATCATTTCAGGGACCGACATGGTGTGTACTATGTCGAGCGGAGGAGGAATCAAATCAACATCTCTTCCTCGCATGTCCTACTACTCAACAAGTCTGGGAATAGGTCTTACATACACTAAATTTATCTCTCATATGGACAGGAGATGGTTTACATAATTCCTGGAACAGGTGGTGGGTAGAAGCAACAAGCCCAAGAGTCTGAAACCTTCCTCTAATGGTTTTCTGGTACATTTGGATGTGCTGGAACAACAACATCTTTCGGGGGAAGAATATTGTCTGGCCACTGATTATCCCCAAGATCTGTAATAGCTACTTGGAAATCCCGATAGATGAACAGGTTGTCTGAACTCAGAATATTATTCTGGAAGTCATTGACAAAGAGCACCCTTGGGCCTACTTCGACGGATCAGCACAAGAACAATGTTGTAGTGGCAACAACATTGGCAACATTATTCTCCATATATCTGAAACACACTTTTTTCATATCTGTTTGGGGTTGGGAGATGGCACAAATAACTTTGCAGAGCTCCTTACACTTCGCCATATCTTATAATTTGTTATTATTAAACATTGCATACAGTTACAAGTTTATGGGGATTCCAAGATTGTTATTAATTGGTTCAACTGCATTTCTACATGCCATGCATATACACTCAGAACCATATTGGATGATGTTTTATTTTTAAAAACACATTTTGATCATGTTTCATGTGCTCATATCTACAGGGAGCGTAATGAAACTGCGGACCGGCTTTCAAAAGAGGCAACGAATCATCCTAGAGGGGAATGGTTGATCAGGGAGCATACGCCTGAGTAGATCTATCAGTATTACCACAGACCATACATGGACCAGGATCTACAGAGGGCTGACAGGCCCTAACTTATCTATATTTTTGTGTTAATATTTTTTCCTACAGATTAGTAATCACCATGGGTGAAATTTTGAATATGTAAATAATATTGTATATGATCAGATACTATCAGTATACCCTTCTCAGGGTTTTTTGTATAGGTTCCTTATAGCTACAAAACAACTCACAGATGACCACGATCATTTTTATGCATATGCCTATGGCATTTACAACATGTAATTTTCTTTGATAATGAAAATTACGATACTTTTCCCTGGGAAAAACATATTAAATCTATGATTTATAATGGGGATTAAAACATGCAGGAAACAAAGTTTGGAACTATGCCAACAAAAGACTTGTTGCAACAAGGCACGAGACTTGGTTTTGAAACCATGTGCACAATTTACGAGTCACTTATTTCTATCATGGTACATTGCTATTCGATTTACATTTATGTATATTATTTATTTCAATTTTCATTATTCTCACCAATGTAGATACACTCATTACACTTTATTTTTGTGTTTTCAGATGGAACTGCAAGATCAAGAAGATGAAAACAATCAATGCAGTCAACAAAACATTCTTCCAAATAACCCAAGTCGTGGAAGTATCTCGAATGTAGACAACAGTTCCAATAAAGAATGATGATCTATTTGGATATCAATGTAACATGTTGTATTTTTCTAAATAATTGTCTATGAAAATCAAACATTTTGTTTAATGTAATGGGAATAGTGTCCCAATTGAAAGACAAGGGGTTACCAATAATAATCCCATTTTTAATGACAAATATTATCTTATTGATATATAATAAAATACATTTTAATATATTCTATTGTGCTATCCAATGTAGTTGTGAAATGTTACACCATTGGTTAAATATATGGATGATTACATATTATAACGAAGAGATTCGAGATCTGATAATATAACAAATTAATCCAAACATCATATAAAAATTCACTAATCAAATTTTAATTTATATGAATATTGTTATAAGATATATGTTGATTTTTCAGTGAATAATGAATTTTAAAAATTACAATAATTGCACTTTCACAGGACAATGTTTCCAAAAAAGGGAAAGTCACATTCAACAAACCGGTGCATCTATAACATAAAAACACATTGGTCCTTTATCTTATATAAAAGCACCGTCATGTCATATTTTTTCATGCCCAGCTCCTTTTAAGAAAATGAGAGCACCGACATATTTATCTCTTCAAGAACCAGTATTGTTTGAGATTAACACCCTTGTGCATTGTAATTCTTAACGCGCTAGTGCTTTAATATAACGAACTCCCCGATCATACAAAATAGTATTTCCATCCTAGTCAATTATGAAAAATAAAAACATCGGTCCTTTTGTATAACTAACACACTGATGCATTCGGAAAAACTATATGCATCATTGCTACAAGTTTAAAAAAAGCATCGGCACAACAATTATTTTTGCATATCCTAGTGTCGTTCATTAGAAGAAAGTCCTAGGGATTTTTTATCTCTTACCACTAGTGCGGTATATATTATGCACCGATATTCCTTTCATTCAATTCCTTAGTAGTTATGTATGTCGCCCAGTGGTTTTATGTATGTAGCGCACTGATGCTACTTGTTCCATTAAGCACACCGCAAAAAAACCATCCGCTAGAACCTTTGGTTGCCTAGATTTTTTCAGTTGTGATGAAGTTCCATTAAAACCTCCATTAAAGCATACACTATCCCAAAGGAATGTTTTAGTGGATGTTTTTTGAAAAAAATTTCCAATTTTATAACACTAAAAACCTCTATTATAACATCCACTAGAAGGTATTTTCCTTGTAGTGATTTATGATTGATCCATAACTTCCCTAAGATATAAGATGTTGTCTTTTGAAGTTGGAAGTAGAGCTCATAAATGATCTAGTATCTGTCTATGAATTTTTGGGTGAGATGGAGGTAGTTACCAACTACCAAATGATTGGTAAGGGTAATTTTTTTTGTATTTTTGTTGGAAAAAAAATTATGTAGTATTGAACTATGGAAGAGAAAGAGAAAAGAAAAAATAAAAAAAATACGTATAGACCTATGCTTGAGGGGATGCTTTCAAGGAAAAAGTATCAATGGTTGGGTAGAGTTGGTGAGCTCCTGTATTAGTTCCAGAATTATCTTATCAAGTCGATACCCTGAAATTTTTCCTTGTGGAAAAATTCTCTTAATGATGCGAAACCATAAGTGTTTTGTTGTTACTAGTAAGTTTCCATTTTGTATGCACTTATGTATGGCTTAAATACGTGTGCAAGGAATTCAATTAGTGGTTAGTATTGAAGAAAAGTATATACGTACTATATATCTACTGCAAACATGTACAGTGGTTTGTGTACAATTGTAGACATGCATTTGATTGGGACTGGCCTATTTTGGAAATTATTTTGTGTTTGTAAATACAACTACTAATATATATAACTATGTTGTTTAGAATAATTTTAATAAATAAGTTATAATATTTTACTCTGTCAGTGTAAGAGTAATTAATATCGAAAAGCATAAGGGTATTTAGTTATAGTAAATTAATATTATAAGAAATGGAATTAAGACAAAAAAAGGGTATATATATATGGATGGTACTTTTAGCATAAGTAATGGCCATATAAAGACCTATTATAGATATAAAACATAGATGTTCGATTTCTTAGAAATACTCTTTGAATACAAAACTAAGTTATAGAGTATTATTTTATATCTATAATAAACTATCTAGAGAAAGAATGAGCATAAAAATGCATAACTAAAACAAGAATTTGACAATAAACAATAAATTTTTCAAAGATATATTTGTAGCATAAGAGAGATAGAGAAATTTGAAAAGAATTTTATATAAACATATCAGTAACATAGCACAGTTCAATGTCTTAGAAGTCATTTTTAAAAGAATAACAAGTAGGGGTCATAGATGACCTGAATAACAAATGAGATATATATATATATATATATATATATATATATATATATATATATATATATATATATATATATATGATCTGAAAATGGGGCACTTAGGCTTCTTGTCTAACTTACAAGAACATCTCCCACTTCCATAGCTTTAAATATTCCCAAGTCTTATTGATTAACCAATGTGGAATTAATAAGTGATTGATATTAAGGTGTATGTTGATATTTGTTTTAAATTGTTCAGGTGTTGTAAATTAATGTGCTAAGACTGATATATAAATACATACAACAGTAAATAATGCAGTAGTAAACCAAGCACATAAGACAACAATTTAATTTGGAGTTCACCCAAAAATCTTGGGCTACGTCTCCTTGAGCTATAGTCAACCTAACTAGGCTCTCTGGGATTATGGCAGGTCCTTTTACAAGCTCTTGGCTCAAATCCACTGTTTTACACAGGAACAATGGGCTCAAAACACCATCTCTCCCTGGCTCTTAAAGCTCTCGGCTTTCTGGCTCTCGACTCTCACTCTAGCTCTTGGTTCTGGCTCTGGCTCTTCTACTCTAGCTTCTTTGTCTCTCTGCAATTTACAACTCTCTAGCTTTTCACTTGAACTCCAAGTGACTCCCTTTTCTATTATTTTTCCTTCTGCACTGCCTCTTTCTACTCTTTTTTACCTTAGCTTCCCGCTTTGGCTTCACTTTCAGCAATAACCCCCAACAACCTTCAACAACCCTTGTCTTTGTTGTTTTATGGATTTTTAAGCCAAATCGGCATTGTCGATTCATTTTCCCTCTCGAGCTCTCTGGATTATTGCTTTGGTCCGCTCAAATCCCCTCTCTGAGCATTAAATAATCATTGCTAACACCTTTAGGGGAGGTGGCCACCTGTTCTACAATGGAAGAGTGCATCAGCGCTTGAAATCCCCTAGAAATAATTTTTCCTTGTTTACACAAAGAAACATTGTAAAACATAGGAAAAATCGCCAAATCTTTATTTATCGGACTTCAAAAGTCCTTAATTCTGCTTTATAACACTATCGGGTCTTCCTGAAATCTCTTATCGCAAGTCGAAATGGCCATTCCGTGGCTTCCCATTGTATTTAGAAAATACATTAAAAACATGGAAAATATCGCAAAAATGGCTTTATGTGCACTTGAAATAATATACATTTGCATTTAGGAACCCCTTCAGATCCAGATTCATCACAAGTCACAATAACGTGTGGACTTGGGGTAAGCCATATGGCGTGGCCTACGACGATGCGATCCACCGACACCGATATCGGTAATCGTAGTATCGCTTGGCCCAAGGTCCCGCCTCCGCCTTTTGGCATCTCCGATTGTGATATGGCGATTTCAGGGATCACGGTATCACTCGGCGCGGGGTCCCACCTCAAGCCCCATGCCTCCACCGATTTCAGCGATCGCACCATCGCATCAGCCCGAGACCTTTGCCTTGGGTATACACCGCCTACCTCCGATCCGACCTGTTGATCCGATCATCGGAGGTCGCTGATCGGGGGTGCCTTCCACCCAACCTTAAGTCCTCCTCTTTGCCTCATGTGATGCGATTTTCCCTTATAGGGTTTTTTTGCCATTTTTAGGGGTTTCTGCCTCTTTTTTCAAAGAAACTAGGCATCTTCTTTTTGTGATAACTTCTCCATCTAAACTCTGTTTTCACCCATTCAAGTTGCATTGGATTCAGAATGAGGAGATCTCTGCAATGAGACTATTTCTAGGAGAATTCTACGACTTTCATTTTCCTTTGATTTACAAAGGATTTGTGCCATTTGGCACCTTTTACCTCTTATATGAAGCCTTTTAGACTTAGAGGTTTATCCAGGATCCATTTTTGGATTATGCCTTCCCACTGAGAGAACTTTTGGTCTCCAAAATACTTATATATTGATCTATACAGTACCTGAGAGTAACAACACCCTCTTCCTTCAGCCTCCATACACTTGCATTGCATAGTTCCTTTAACCAAAGTTTCTGACCACTTCCCTTCTGGATGGGCTGGTCTTCCCGGAAAGAACTGTCTTCCTCCTTGCCTTCCTGCAGAATTCCTGCTGAAATGGTTGTAGAAGGTAGTTTGAGCTCTCTTCCTTGATTATTGATCCAAGGTGGCTCAAATCTTCACAAAAACTTTCCTTTGTACCTGTTTGACAAGTTGTCAACAACAAATGTTAACAACAACAGGAATACAAACAACAACTGGATGGACTAAACTCCTACTTCAACAAAAGAAATAGATTTCACATCTTGTGAACACATCCCTGTCTTACATCTGCATACAAATGATGGAATAGACAACAAGCCCAAAAAACATGCCTTTAAAACAAATGACCCTTCAAGTCAAGCATGTAGGAAAAGACCATTAGGACTCTTTTCAAAAGTTGAAACATTTCATCACTATTCTCCATCTTCGAGACCAAGTCAACTTTTCCCAAGTCAACATTACATGTATGTTTAAAGCAATCAGCCCTTCAAGTTAATTACACATACATGTTCAAATACAAGGAAAACATTAGCATCCCTGTGTTCATGCACATCATTTTTATGCATGCATTTCATCCTTCAACTTTCACTTAAGCACACTGTACTTTTGAAGCTGAAATGAAATATAATGTTGTAGCAACAAAGTGAGTCTCCTACTCATCTTTTCCATTCACCATCTTGGTAGAAGCCTGCAACTTGCATCTCATCAACAATAAATTCAAATAGATGCATCAATATACATGCAATCCTTAATTGGAAAAGAACTCTAACCATTTCTTACCAATCCAGTTCAAAGGTCTTTCCTTTGTTTGCATGTCAGCATCAACATGTGAATCATTCTGAAGCACATTATTCATGGAAACTTCATTTCCATTTCTGCCATCTTCTCTTTCCACTTTCTTCAACTTTGGTGGACGCATTGTTGGATTCAGTGTCCAACATTTTGCAGCAAGATGTCCTTGCTTATGGCAGTAAGTGCACTGCATGTGTATCCTCTTCACAGCATGATTTACCTTGTCCAATGGACATTTTGTTGCTTGCTTCTTTTCCTTCAAAAATTTCTTGTATGTGGCCATTCTCTTCCAACATCTAAAAACGTGATGGTTATCCAAACCACAAAAGGAACATGCAACTCTTTTCCCATGCTTATGTGGAAATTTACCATGCTTTGCAAAATCAAAAGGAATATGATTATAACTAGATTTATACCTGCCTCTTTCACCTTTATTGCCTTCATGAGGAGGTGAATTGAGTGAAGAAGTAGCCCCATTTGGAACACCATCAATCTCTTCAAGGTTATCAGAGTTTCCACAACTCTCTAGTTCAAGTGTGTGCTTCTGAACACCTGCATCCTGAAAATGATGTTTCAAGCCATTGCATTCCTCCTGAACACAATCCTCACACTCTACAATGCGAACCCTTCTTGGAGCTATTTCAATGGCCTTGATGGCAACTTTGGAACTCTCTCCATAAGACTGTCGATAGCCAAGACCTAAATACTTAGACCTTTCTTCAACCATTATTGGTTCAACAATACCTTTGCATGCTTTTCCAAGCCCTTTCCTTCATAGCCCATCTTGGACATTAGCTTGGAACCTATGCCTCTAGTATGTTTTTCAAAAGAACCAATATAAGCATTCTTAGAAGAATTTGAAGAAAAACTGGAATGGTTTACCTCTTCTTCAAGTTGATACTTGACCAAGGCTTCTTGGGCAACAAAGAGTTGTGACTCCAACTCATGCATCCTCTTCAAGTTCATATTTGCAATATGAAGTTGCCTCTCCATTTCCTGTAGTATGTCAAAAAGCAATTGCTTCTCTTCCTTCATGGAATTCAACTGCTCTCTAAGTATGCTGCTCTTTCTTCCATCCTCATACATTTCTCTCACCTTGTCCATCATGATAAACAAGTCTTGCTTCAAGTCCTCATCAAAGAGGCTTGTGATGAAGAAGGAAGAATTTGAGGATACACTTGAGGAAGTTTTCATTATGCCAATGAAAAAAGAACTTCAAACGAGATTAATAAAGAGCTTATTTCAGCAACCTTTTGCAACAAACCTCTTGTGCTCCAAGGATTTCCTCGAGGTCCTTTGGGATAGAAGAATGCCTTTAGCCCTTCTTCCTATTTGTCCTTCCTGGACTGAACTATCAGTAGCTTTCCCTTCACCTCTGCAAACTCAAAAAATAGTCAGTCTGCAAAACAAGCATACAATCAGCCTCTTGTTGTTCAAACACCTTTCAGACAAGCAGTCTTTGCTTTGTCAATCAAGCATTCTGATATAACCTTCTTTGAAGGTGGGTTTAATCAAACTTAGGCTCTGATACCACCTGATTTGAAAATGGGGCACTTAGGCTTCTTGTCTAACTTACAAGAACCTCTCCCACTTCCAAAGCTTTAAATATTCCCAAGTCTTATTGATTAACCAATGCGGAATTAATAAGTGCTTGATATTAAGGTGTATGATGATATTTGTTTTAAACTATTTAGGTGTTGTAAATTAATGTGCTAAAACTAATACATAAATACATACAACAGTAAATAATGCAGCAGCAAAACAAGCACATAAGACAGCAATTTAATTTGGAGTTCACCCAAAACTCCTAGGCTACGTCTCCTTGAGATCTAGTCAACATGACTAGGCTCTCTGGGATTATGGTAGGTCCTTTTACAAGCTCTTGGCTCAACTCCGCTATTTTACACAGGAACAATTGGCTCAGAACACCATCTCTCCTGGCTCTTGAAACTCTCGGCTTTCTAGCTCTCGGCTCTCACTTTTGCTCTTGGCTCTGGCTCTTAGCTCTGGTTTCTTTGGCTCTCTCCAATTTATAGCTCTATAATTTACAGCTCTCTGGATTTTCACTTGAACTCCAAGTGACTCCCTTGGTTGTTCTTTTTCCTTCTGCGCTGCCTCTTTCTGCTCTTTTTCACCTTAGCTTCCTGCTTTGGCTTCGCTTTTAGCAACTACCCCCAACAACCTTCAACAACCCTTGTCTCTGTCATTCTATGGATTTTTAAGCCAAATCAGCGTTGTTAATTCATTTTCCCTCTCGATCTCTCTGGCTGCCTACTTTCGTCTACTAAAATCCCCTCTCTAAGCATTAAATAATAATTGTTAATGCCTTTAGGAGAGGTGGCCACCTGTTCTACAACGAAAGAGTGCATCGGTGCTTGAAATCCCCTAGAAACAGTCATTCCCTGTTTACGCGGAGAAACGCTGTAAAAAATGGGAAAAATCGCCAAATCTCTGTTTATCAGACTTCCAAAATCCTTAATTCCACTTTATAACACTATCGGGTCCGCCTGAAATCACTTATCGCAAGTCGCAATGCCCATTCCATGGCTTCCTTTTGTATTTAGAAAATACGTTAAAAACATTGAAAATATCGCAAAAATGGCTTTATGCGGACTTGAAATAATATACATTTGCATTTAGGAACCCCTTCGACCCGAATTCATCGCAAGTCACAATAACATGTGGACTCGGGGTAAGCCATATGGCATGGTCTACGTTGATGCAATTCATCGACGCCGATATCAGTGATCGCGGTATCGCTTGGCCCAAGGTCCCGCCTCCACCTCGTGGCATCACTGATTGTGATCCATCGATTTCAGCGATTGCGGTATTTCTTGGTGCGGGGTCCTACCTCAAGCCCCATGCCACCACTGATGTCGATCCGCCGATTTCGGCAATCGCACCATCACATCAGCTTGGGACCTTTGCCTTGGGTATACACTGCCTGCCTCTGATCCAACCCGCCGATCCAATCATTGGAGGTCGTTGATTGGGGGTTCTGTCCACCTGACCTTAAGTCTTCCTCTTTGCCTCATGCGATGCGATTTTCCCTTATAGGGGTTTTTTTTCCATTTTTAGGGGTTTTTGCCTCTTTTTTCAAAGAAATTGGGCATTTTCGTTTTGTGATAACTTCTCCATCTGAAGTCCGTTTTCACCCATTCAAGTTGCATTGGATTCAGAATGAGGAGATCTCTGAAATGAGACTATTTCCGAGAGCGGTATGTGACTTTCATTTTCCCCTGATTTACAAAGGATTTGTGCCATTTGGCACCTTTTACGTCTTATATGAAGTCTTTTAGACTTAGAGGTTTATGCAGGATCCATTTTTGGATCAATATATATATATATATATATATATATATATATATATATATATATATATATATATATATATATATATAGATAGATATATATATATATATATAATTCAAGATATAGTTTCCCAATAAACCTCAGTACAAATGCAAGCTTAAATCCTTTAAGTTACATACTTCAGGATAGGAAGTAATCTTAAAAGAAAAGTTTAAATTAAAATATAATTATAACTAAAAACCCTGGATCTTTCTCCTGAACACAACAATTATGCTTGTGAAGAAGAGGATGCCAAGGGTTCAACCACTCGACCAAGTAAATGACAGTCAAGACTTCTGTAAGTGAAGAGAAGACTTTAAACATCATTAGCACAGTAGAAACTTTTGAAAAACTATTTAAGAAATGTTAATACCTGTGAGTGAATTTCAAAAATAAATATTACAATATGTATATATATAATTAAACGTAAAAAAACGTTACAAGGAAATTGTGAAAATTACAGAAATACATTTAGGGTATTTTACCTGGAAGTAACCAAGACACATAACATTAGTCATTTACCTATATCATAGTGAGAACTAATTGAGGAAGGGTATAAACATAAATCCTATATACAAACACTACCTATAGTTACAAAAATAACATATACAGGGATGCATACAGAAAAATATGGATATATGCCTTTGTAGGGTTAAACCCTAGTCAACAATTTAACAATGTTGTAGATAATAAGAGAGAAATAGGAAATAATGTTTGAGGTTATCTTCATCGAGTGTTGCATGAGTGGTCGAGACCCAAATTCAAATATGAAATCATTTGAAGAAGAATAATGTCAAAATGCACCATGTGGGTTAGGGTTTATAACTACAAACCCAAAAATTTATAATCATAGAACATAGACAATAAACGAAGGAACACTATGGAAAAACTAGATCTATAGTAAACATTGGCCTTAAGAAAGGATTAACATGAACACAATAATATATATGTATACATATACATATACATATACATATACATATACATATACATATACATATACATATACATACATACATACATACATACATACATACATACATACATACATACATACATACATACATACATACATACATACATACATACATACATACATACATACATATATATATATATATATATATATATATATATATATATTGAGGCATTCTAGGAAGAACTAAGGATACAAATCTCTGGAGCTCCAAAATCCTAGTTGATAGAGTTCACAACATAATAATCCTAAAACCATTATAAGAAAATTTGAAGATTAAAAATTGGGAACTTTAACCTGGAACCATGTTAATAATAGTATGAATTCAATGAAAACTATCACGAAGTTTACCAACAAAAAATCAAGTGGTGGAAATACTATGACCTTTCTCATGGTGAGGAAATTCTCAGAGTAAGAATTAAAACTCTATATTTTTTCTTACAGATGATGGCTTAAGTTAAAAAAATAAAGGAACGAGAACAATTTTAGAGAAATACCCTTGAATGTACCTGGAAAAACCAGTCGCAAAGAGAATAAATGCATTTGAAGATAGATTTGTATGAAAGCACATAAAGAAAAACTGAATTGTCACAAAATAAAGAATGAAATTGGACAAAACCAAGAACCAAAAAGATGAATATCTTGTTGGAATCATGATTTTCATTAAACCAAAACCTATAGGCATTAGTCTCCTCTACAATCACCAGAGTTAGGATCCTTCAAAGGCGGTTAGTCCATGTCATGAAACAAATAGGGAGCGTTGAAACCAATGTCCAACAATCTACCCCCCAACACGAGCCGAGTGAGTTTCAAACTCGATACTTATCACTCTAATACTACTTATTGGAATCACAAATGTTGTTAAACCAAAACCTATAGGCATTAGTCTCTGCTATAATCACCAGAGTTAGGATCCATGAGAGGAAGTTAGTCTAGGTTGTGAAACGCATGGGAAGCATTGAACCCAATGTCCAACAGAGATCTCAAACATAAAATCTACCAAAATAAATCAAATAATGTATGAGGGTTTACACATTTGTAACTCTGCAAGCCATAATAAATTGACCAAAGGATTTTGAGGGTAAATCTTAAGTGTTAACCTAGACAAGGATGAGTTTAAAACTATCCTTGATAACTTAGTAATCGTACCAAAGCTAGAGAAAACCCTTGTAATAAAAGCTTAGCTAAACATATGTTCTAGTCCTGATACAATTTAGTTAAGTTGAATATCTGTAAATTAAAAGCATGAAGAAGTTATTTAATTTGTTGGAAGAAAAGAGAATGTCGACAAATTTAAATGAATGTGAAATTTCTTATAAATGACTAAAATTACCTTCGGAGTGAACGCGAATTGTGGTAACGATAAACCCATGCTAACCACTTCAGATAGACAAAGGAGTTTAACCATGTCAATTGACTAAAAAATTAAAAGTTTAATAGCGTATACCAGTCACAATAGAGGCAAGGCAGAGTGTTGTCCAAACATAAGTGAGAAAATGAATTCACATGTCGATAGACGAGGTAGTCTTTGAAATGATTGAGACCCCTAAAATGATAATCATCATTGATTTCCCAAGAAACACCAATAACCATCGATTGTAGGGTTTGTTCAAAACTTTATGTCATATAGAGAAGTCAACATGTGGAGTTTTTATTTAAATTCCAATTCTTCAAGCAATCTCAAAGGTCTAAGTGATAATATAACACATGTAAGTTGTATACAAACAATATTTAGTATATAGTAAATCAATTCATAGTGTCAACATTTGTAATGGTTATTGTAAAGCCCCTATAACAAATAAACGTATGAGGTGGTAATATACTCATACACAACATTAGTTAAATACTTATATATGTAGCATAGAACACCATTTGACCAATTAAAAGGTTGGAGACTTGGAATATGAAGGTATACAATACCATTTTCGAAGGGAAAATGATCCTAAGAA
The DNA here is from genome assembly GCA_031772625.1 of Pinus tabuliformis. Classification (NCBI taxonomy): domain Eukaryota; kingdom Viridiplantae; phylum Streptophyta; class Pinopsida; order Pinales; family Pinaceae; genus Pinus; species Pinus tabuliformis. Next base: position 247,787,982 of record CM062811.1, read on the forward strand.
AAATGGTGAGGGAAAAATCCTTAAAGGTGTTGATTAAAAACAATAAAGAGTTTATGAGTTGGATTCGAGTCACACATACAATTTAGAACATATATATATATATATATATATATATATGTATATATATATATATATATATATATATATATATATATATATATATATATATATATATATATATATATATATATATATAGCTTAAATCCAACCTTTTTTGCTTGGTAATATAAGTAAAGGAGGATTTTTAAGTGTTTTCTTAGAAACATTACAAGGTTAAAATACAAACTCTATCCATACAAATGATAAGATCATGAGGTCAAGGGTTGTGGTTGGAAAATCTTGTTAGAACAAAAAGAAAACTTGGTGACACAAATTATTATTTCTTTTGATGACTATATTTGTATACCATTATAAAATAGTTGGAATTATAAAGAATTAATCGTAGACAAGAATAGAATTAATAATCAAAAGAAGAGTATAGAGAAATTTCAAGTACCTATCATAGACAATCATGGTGAGTGGTTATGAAGTTGTGATTTGTAAAATATGACATTGTAAGACAAAATTTAGGTAATATAGGAACTATGCATGCTTTAATTGATTAAAAAAACAAAATTTATTATGTTTAGTGTATCATTGAGGTTCATTACAACAAATACCAAAAAAATAGATTTAATAAATTGGAAAATTGTTTGTTTACCCAAAAATTTATGGGATTTGGTGATTATAAATCCCATCTTAATGAACATAACAATAGGGGCCAAAATGGTCTAGGGCCTGACCGCAGGGGCTTATGATTGGTGGAAACAGGTTGTTCACAAGAACTATTTTCTTGGAGAAGTAGAATCATGTATTCTTCATCACCACCCGAATAGAGGAAATTCTCAAATTTGGAGATTGTTAATGGATTCAATCCATTTAATTAGATCAAGGCTAACTTGGGTTCCTAGAAAGGGGAAGCTCATCAATATTTGGAAGGAGGGAATCATGGATGGAAATCCCATCGATTCTAATCTAGTATTTATTCCCCTTCATGAATGGTTATCTGTCTAGTAGAAAATTACTCTTTGGGATATATCATCCTAGAAAAGTGATGAGAAGTGGAAATGCTTGAATTGGAGTTGCTTTCTGATTAGAATGGCTAATGCATGTCGAGCACTGGAAACATCTCTTGTAGGTTACACTTTGGCTTCTCTTACAAACAATTATTCTTGTGTCGGGGACATAAGTCATATATAGTCAAAGGGGGATATGAATCCATTTTTTTGCCTAGTCATATATCTCCAACTTCCAAGATTTGGGAGAAAATATAAAACTTTGGTAGTCTTCCAAAAATAAAAATTTTATGTTAAACTCTGACTCGTAGAAAAATAATTATTGTGGAGAATCTCATGAAGAGAGCCATTTTAGGACCCTCATGGACCACGTGGTATGGATGCAGGAGTTACGTTCTATGAATTTAATTAAAGCAGGGTGAGGTTATAATCATGCGAGTGAGAATGGAAGGTGGAAGGTGACATGACTATGTGAAATTGCAATGGATTTTGATAGTTTATGGAGTGACAATGATGGCAGTAGGGGCTACGATCTTAATCCAACTTGTTGCATGGATTGATCACAGGTTCATAAGGGGCATACCTTGAATGCAAGAATTTTGTCTCGTGATTAATCCTTGAAGAAGAGGCATCATGATAAGAAATGCTTTTGAGATTGTTGGGAGGTTGGATTGTTGTATAAAAGGTGTTACAATGGGGAGAGTAGTTGTATTTTGGGTTTCTGTGATTCTTCTTAATGTCTCAGGGACCGGTTAGGACGATGGAGGCACCAATGTCGACTCTATGTCATGGGATAAAGGTAGATTTACACAGGGGGTGATTTGTAAGTTATGATTTTTTTATTATGTGTGGTTACAATTCAAGTCTAAGAGCTAGTTGAGTTTATCTCTTGGATATTTTGTGTTTATCTCATTGAATTTGGATGAAATTTGGATTTAGGGTGGTGCATTTGTGTCAGGTTTTTGGGGTATTCCTTCCTATTCTTTTCCTAGCTGTTATGAAACCAGCTCACACAAAGATAGAAAAGAGAGATCCACGCCTTAGAATTCAGCCTCTTCGAGGGGGCAACCTCCTTTACATTACATAAATGAACAATTCTTGGATGATACAAATGACAAAAGCTCCTTTCTATATATAGGAGTCTAGGGAGTCACAATATAATCCAGCCGACCTAACAATAATAATATAAAGCCACAAAAATAACAATAGAGGGATTCTATGGGGCACAGAAATAACAATATGGGGGTAATAGGGGCACAACAATATAAATAAGGGGTATAACTACAATAGTAATGGGGTAATCACTAGTATTATAGGGACCCAACATGCCCCTCTCCTTCAAAAAAGTGTTGTCCTCAACGCTTGAGTAGTTCTGGATACTTCTGCATAAAATTCTCATCCTCCCATGTGGAATCTTCAGCGGATAAGTTCTTCCACTTGATAAGATACTCTGAAATTGATCGATTTCGTAGCTGTCGAGTTCTTATTTCTGTGACTGCTTCCGGTTCCAATATAATTTTTCCTTCCTCGTCAAGTTCTGGCAATATTGTTTGAATTGGGAGCTTGTCACCTATAACCTTCTTTAAACATGAAACATGGAAAACTGGGTGCAATCGAGAAGCTGCAGGAAGCTCCAATTTGTATGCCATAGTACCAATCTTTTGCAACACCTTGTACGGACCATAATACTTTGGTGATAATTTATTATCCTTCTTAGCTTGCTTTAGGGACATTTGCTTATATGGTTGTAGCCGTAGGAATACCCAATCACCTACATCAAAACTTCTTTCACTGCGATGTTGATCTGCCTGTTGTTTCATTCTATTTTGTGCCAACACTAGGTTATCCTTTAAGAGTTGGAGGACTTGTTGTTGATGTTCGATGTGATGTTCCACTGCCTGAACCTTAGAATTTTCTCTTAAATATGATGTGATGGATGGTGGTTGATACCCATAAAGTGCCATAAATGGGGTCATTTTTGTTGCTGTATGGAAGGAAGTGTTATACCACCATTCAGCCAGAGGCAACCATTTGACCCATTGTGTCTGCTTATCAGATACAAAGCAACGAAGATATCCTTCCAAACATTTGTTTACTATCTCAGTTTGCCCATCAGATTGAGGATGATAAGATGAGCTATGAGCTAACTGAGTACTAAGACAAGAAAATAATTCTGTCCAAAAATTTCCAGTGAAAATGGGATCTCTGTCACTTACAATAATCTTTGGGTTTCCATGTAGCTTTTGAACTGTTTCCATAAATGCAGTAGAAACTGTACTGGCTTTAAATGGATGTGATAATGCACAAAAGTGTGCATACTTGGTAAGTCTGTCAACTACCACCATGATGACACTCTTTCCCTCAGACCTGGGTAAACCTGTGATAAAATCCATTGAAACCTCCTCCCAACGTTGGCTTGGAATGGATAAAGGTTGTAATAGACCCGGTGTCTTAATTGTTTCAACTTTATTTTGCTGGCAAACCAAACATTCCGCCACAAACTTTTGAATATCAGATTTAAGGCCATCCCAAAAAAATTCCTTCTTAACCCTATGGTAAGTTTTTAAAAATCCTGAGTGCCCTCCTAAGGGAGAAGTGTGCAATTCCATAAGAATCTTTTGTTTTAGCTGGGAATCCTTACAGAGGTATAAGCGATCTTTGTACCATAACGAATCATTTTGCCAGCTAAATGTATCAGAAGTACTGGAATCTTGTTGTAACTTTCGAATAAGTGCCCACACTTCTTCGTCATTCTTCCATTCCTCCCTTGCTTCGTTTATCCAATCTGGTTGGATAATAGAAATGGCACACAACAATGCTTCCACATCCTCATCCTTTCTTGAGAGTGCATCTGCCACAACATTTTGCTTCCCTTTTTTGTAGATGATTTCAAAGTCATAACCCAACATCTTTGTGACCCACTTTTGTTGCTCTTCAGAGGATAATCTTTGTTCTAAAAAGTATTTAAGGCTATCATGATCTGTTTTTACCTTGAAGTGTCTTCCCATTAGGTAGGGTCGCCATTTCTTAAGTGCATGGAGTATTGCCAACATTTCCTTCTCATAAATAGCTTTGCTTAAAAACTTTCCCTTGATTGGACGACTTTCAAAAGCAATGGGTCTTTCATCTTGCATTAGAACATCACCAATTCCATTTCCTGAAGCATCACATTCCACAATAAAGGTTTTTGTGAAGTCCGGTGTAGCTAAGACCGGTGCTTGGCACATTGCCTCTTTAAGATGTTCAAAGGCCTTTGTTGCTTCCAGAGTCCATGAAAATGAATCTTTCTTCAATAATGTTGTTAGAGGTGCTGCTATTCTCCCATAATTCTTAACAAACTTGCGATAATACCCTGTCAACCCAAGAAATCCTCGCAGATGCTTTATGGATGTGGGGATTTTCCATTCCTTAATGGCTTTAATTTTGCTAGGGTCTACCTTAACTCCTTCATGAGATACAATATGACCCAAATATTCCACCTCCTGGACTCCAAAGAAACATTTGGATCTTTTTGCATATAATTGTTTCTCCTCCAATAGTTGTAGCACCCTGTCAACATGTTCAACATGATCCTTCCAAGACTTGTTGTAGATTAGTATATCATCAAAAAATACTAACACAAATTTTCTAAGGAATGGTTTGAAAATTGAATTCATCAAACCTTGAAATGTTGAAGGTGCATTGGTAAGGCCAAAAGGCATGACCAAAAATTCATAATGACCCTCATGAGTTCTAAATGCCGTTTTCGGAATGTCTTCAACCTTCATTCTGATTTGATGATATCCTGAACGAAGATCCAACTTGGTGAAGTAAATTGATCCATGCAATTCATCCAGTAATTCATCAATAACAGGAATGGGGAACTTATCTTTAATAGTGAGCTTGTTGAGCTCCCTATAATCCGAACACATGCGCCATGATCCATCCTTCTTGTGCACCAATACTACTGGAGCTGAGAAAGAACTTTGACTCGGTTGAATTATACCCGCCTCTAGCATTTCTGCAACCATACGTTCAATTTCACTTTTTTGGACATAGGGATATCTGTACGGCCTGATGTTTGGAGGAACACTTCCTGGAATCAGATGAATAGCATGATCATGATCACGCATAGGTGGGAGACCTTTGGGAGTCTCAAATACCTTGGAATGATTGTCCAGGACTTTTTGGAGATCTGGAGAAATAGATGATTCCAATGTGGAAACATCTAGTGAACATAATTGTGCAATTACACCTCTTTGCTCCTTTTTTAGAAGCTTTGTCATGCCATTAGAGCTGATTATCTTTCCTGGTTTCCCTGCAATACCCCTTAATTCAACTTCCTTTCCTTCCACAGAAAATTTCATGAAAAGTTCTTGAAAATTAAAAGCTATTGTACCCAAGGATTGTAGCCATTGGACTCCTAGTACAACATCAGCACCTCCCATTGGAATGGAAAGCATTGGGCTAGTCAATACATATTCTCCCATGGATAGCTTGATATTATGGCACTTTCCAGAACAATTTATTGTTCCTCCATTTGCAATCATCACTTGACACTCTGGTGCTGGATATAGGAAGCAATTCAATTCTTTTGCTACCCTACAATGAATAAAATTGTGGGTGCTTCCTAAATCAATCAACACTATTACCTTTTTCTTCTTGATTTGTCCTTCTATCTTGATGGTTTGAGGAGTGGTAATTCCTGCCAATGCATTACAAGATATGGTCGGATTTATTTGTTCTTCATCTAGGCTTTGTTCCTGGAATATATCATCTTCTTTTGACCTTTCTTGCTCCTTTTCTTCTTCCCTTCACAATCTATGTAGAATAATTTCTTCTCAGCACACTTATGACCTTTTGTGTATTTGCTATCACAATTGTAACAAAGCCCTTTTGCTCTTTTTTCTTCCAATTGTTGTGGTGTCAACCTTGTAGGTTGTGGAAGACTATGGGCAACAACACTTCCGTCTTTATAGTTGTGAACGGTATGCTTCCTAGTTGCCATAATTTTGCTTTCCATTTTTCTTGCTAACCTGAATGCCTTCTCTAATGAATCAGGTTCCCAAAGGCGCACATCATGTTGGATATTATCCTTTAAAGACCCTATGAACACATCAATCCTATGCTCCTCTGGAATATCTTTTACCCTTATGTTCAATTTTTGGAACTCCTCAATGTGCTCCATTATTGAACCCTTTTGTTTGAGACTTATCAATTGGCTAAAAAAAGTGTTGCTTTTTGTATCCTCATAATGTGCTATCAATTCTTCTGTAAAAATTGCCCAAGTGATAAATTGTTTACGAGAACAAAGCCATTGATACCATACAAACTGATTTGGTTCCAAATATAAAGTTGCCATACGTACCTTTTGTGTGTTTTGCACATTATTGAGATCGAAGAATTGCTCCATCTGTAATATCCATGTGGCGGGATCCTTGCCATCAAACTTCCTCACATCGATTTTTGGAACATGGTGAGTCTTCGATCCAACATTAGAGTCTATGGAATCATGATTAACATTTCTTTTATTCTCATCATGAGTTTCCTTTACTACCTTTTCACCATTAGTGACCCTTTCTTGTAGCAACTTCTTCAATTCATCCATCTTATCATCCATGCCATCAAATTTAGCGTCAATCTTAGCTTCCATGCCATCCATCTTAGCTTCCATTCCCTTTATCTTAGATTCCCCGCCATTTACCTTAGATTCCACGCCACTTATCTTAGCTTCTGTTAGCTTTTGTGAGCGTGACATTTGTTGCACTTGTTCTTGTAATTTTGATATATCATGTAGCATTTATTCCTCTTCTTCATGAGTCATGCTAGAGCTTTCAGGTTCCTTACTAGGTGTTTGCATTTTCTTTCCTCGGGGCATCAGTTACCGATAATAAAGTTTTACTATGCCCTTTGAATTCCGTTAAACCAAGCTTACACAAAAATAAAAATAAAAACTACACACCTTTTTTCACTTTATAGAAGCCTGATATTGAATCTGATGTATCTCTGTAATTTCGGATCCTCCAATTCTGAAATTGCTACCTGTAGTAGCCTTCTGCGTCCTCTTTCCAATGCCACAAGTCTGAGCCAAATTGGATTCTCCAAGGAAGAGTTATGTGAAATCTCCCACAGTTACTTGCTTTTAGACTGGTTCAGTAGAGCGAACTTGTACGACGTGCCACGAGTCACTGTTTCAACCTTTGAATCTGAAACAGACGCACAAGAAACTAAAGTCCGTCCTCTTTCTGTACCTTTTTACGAAATTTCAATCCGATCTTCAGAGAGAGAGTTATGACGATTTTCCCCAGGTCACCTGTTTTGAATGTAATTCAGGAGTCTGCAAAAAGATCAACTTTCTCAGATCATATCTCCGAAATATCGCGAGAAAAGCTTTAAAATTCGGACCCAAGGTTCCGCGCCAATTCTTCTCAAATGGGTTTTTTTTGCGACTTCTGAAACGTCACAGAAAAAAAGTTATAGCGAAAATGCCACGATGACCTGTTTGGAGCAACGAAACCCTAGAATCCAAAGCTCTGATACCAAATGTTATGAAACCAGCTCACACAAAGATAGAAAAGAGAGATCCACACCTTAGAATTCAGCCTCTTCGAGGGGGCAACCTCCTTTACATTACATAAATGAACAATTCTTGGATGATACAAATGACAAAACCTCCTTTCTATATATAGGAGTCTAGGGAGTCACAATATAATCCAGCCGACCTAACAATAATAATATAAAGCCACAAAAATAACAATAGAGGGATTCTATGGGGCACAGAAATAACAATATGGGGGTAATAGGGGCACAACAATATAAATAAGGGGTATAACTACAATAGTAATGGGGTAATCACTAGTATTATAGGGACCCAACACTAGCCTTTGGACCCCATTGGTCTTGAGGATGCTCAGTCTATTTTGGTTTGTCGATTAGAAACTAGTGGGAAAATGTTTCAGTGGCATTCCTAGGGGATTGTTGACTTTGTATACTCAGATTAGTTTTCTAGCCTCCAACTTGTTATGAGTTTTTGCAACCTATGCTATAAAAGGGGATGAGGGGTAAAGGTTGCAATGTTTAGGTGTTATATCTATTTGGAGGAGGAGTTCTTGCAGTTAAGTTGTCAAGTGCAAACTCGGTGCCATGGACTATTTGGTATCTTTCATCCTCCGTTTGGTGCCCTCGAGTGTTCTTGGTCAGATGGGGTGTAATTGTGTAATTATGTACTGGTGTGTAGTCTGTCAATTAATGAGTTGTGGTATACCAAATGGGATTTTAGTGTATCTTAGATGTTTGTTAGGCTTTCTAGTTATTTGGTTGGGCGAACTAAAACTTGGGTTGTTGCAAACTCCATCTGGTTGTGATTCCAAAATGTCAATGATTGTAACAATTGGTAGTGTTTTATTCTCCTGATATACTTTCTCACTTTGGGAACCTGCAACAATGAAAATTTAATTGTCATTATAGTTGAAGCTATCTTGAAATATCAATCGTTCAATCTTTAGAATATATGGCTCAAGGTGGAAGTAGTACTTGGTTGGAATCTATGCTTCACACTATGCACCAAGAAATCACTGGGAAATGGACAACATGCAATCTCTTCAGTCTCATCTTCAAAGGATTGAAGAATAATTGGATTATCTATGTTCTTAGCTAGTGGATATTTTGAATAGATGGGAAATAGAGAAATGGGAGCTCTCTAATAAGAAAAGCAATGTAGAAGATGCCTCCCTATACTTAAAATTTGTTTGTTATGTCTTGTCAATTTTTTTGCTAGATAGTTTTTGGAGAATTTACATCTAGAATAATAAGGATTGTTTCTTAATCAATCTATAAGAAGCATGTAATCTATTTAGTATATTATCAAAGATGTATAGCAATACTAGGCCTCAAACTGAAAACTTTTTGTTCAATGTAGCTTAACTGATATTTACGCTTAGGGATTTAACATATCAAAATTTGAGCTGAAATTTATTTGTATATCTCCTAATATGGTATTAAGGGAAAATAAAATCCTTTTCCGCTAATTCTTCATCACTCGATCTCCAAAATTCAAAGCTCATTGGAAAAGGGAACATCCGTTTACTAAAAAACTAGAAACAAACACATTGTTTTTAAACAACATTTCCCCTTTTATCATTGATTTATTTTTAGAAAATTCCATTAAAGATCTATATTACTGGAAAAGAAAACGAGTTGAACTCATTACCTTTCCAATTTCAAAGAAAAAAATACACATCTCACTAATGGTTTAGAAGTGACTCTAAAAACTAAAATATATATTTTTATTTATACAATTTCTTATATTAAATTGAAATACGCTTCTTTTAGAAAATAATATTTATTTTATTTATTAATTAATTTTATTGCATGTTGAAAAAACTTTCTTCCTTGCGATGTGTCTCATTCACCAAAATTTCTTCATGTCATGTCTGCTTAAAGATCTTACCTTTGTGACAAGAGAGAACATCAAAGACTTATACTTTTGTAGAAAATTTGGCCAAAATTTCCTTATTGCATCTTTCCAAAGTTTCTTGATTTGAGATGATTCATACCCAAAATACTTTTACTTGTGAAACACCACATAGCCTCAAATTTCTCCTCTTTGACATGTTCCACTCCCGAAAATTTTCCATCTATGTGATATAATGCATCTCTCAAAATTTTAGCTTCACCTAATAAAATATGATGCCATAAGTCTTCTTTCCATGCAATGCAATTTCCCTTCACCATGACAAAGAGATTTTATTCTTTTTTCTCCCAAGAAATTTTTACTTCATCACATCTTCCTAAAAAAATGTTCCTTTAACCATTTTGTATTCAAAGTATTTTCCTTTGCAACACACCACATTGAAACAAATATCTTTTAGTTATGATACATTGAAGCTCTAAAAAGAACTTTCCTTCAAAACATTCTACATCAACTAAAACAACTTTTTGCACGTCACCAAATTCTCTCTTTTATGGTGTGTTACACACAAAGTTGTTTTCCATACAATACATCACATCACGATAAAAATCAGTTCCTTGTATTAATATTACATGGTAAAAAAAAACTTCTCAATATAACACATCACATTCTCCCAAACTCTTTTCTCCATATCTAACTCTTCAATTTACATTACACAAAAAAAATATTTTTCAAACTTAATACATCTCATTTTACTTAAAATTTGAAAGGACACAATATGTATCACACCTAATATCTATATATATATAACACGCATTAAACTAATTTTTTTCTTAAATATGATACACATAAAACTAAAATATACATAAATATTATGATACACATAAAACTAAAATATACATAAATATTATAAGAACACGCTTGTACATCTTCCAAACAAATTACTAGTTAACTCTCTCCCCTCGAAATCTATTTAAATATTGAAGTATTAGGAATATGATAAAAGGGACCACCGCATTAACCAACTAAAATATACATAAATATTATAATAACACGCTTGTACATCTTCCAAACAAATTACTAGTTAACTCTCTCCCCTCGAAATCTATTTAAATATTGAAGTATTAGGAATATGATAAAAGGGACCACCGCATTAACCGCTCACTTTTAATAAGAAACGGCTTTATTCACTAATGAAATAGACATGGTATAGGGTATAAAGAGAGAAAAGGTGGTCCAAAATAGGTCAAGAGAGAATAGGTCGTACAAATGATTTTTTATTTTTTTTTAAATAAGGCTTCTTTAGCACAGAGGTAATTTCATTATATAAAACTATCAAAAACATAAGACAACACTTTCTCGCAATGCAAAAATAGATTTGTCCAAAATTGAGGATTGTAACGAGCACTAAACATGTCTATATAGAAAACTTTGATATTATAGGATTTAAAAATATAGGAATAACTTTCGCAATTTAAGTGATTCAAATTAGTAAAATAAGGTATTTCTCAACACTCACAGAATCTAATTAATGATATATTTTTTTGTTAAAAATATCCAAGTATCTATATTAGTATAAAACCACAAAATGTGCACTTTGAAGAACATTTCCAACATATTCTTCATAAAATAAGTATCTTATATTTAAAGATAGTTCTCTTTTTGATAAGATGTTTGTTGTTGTATTTAGTTTTCGATGAATGTGCTGAAAGCTTTTCTGGAAGAAATTCCTCATCTCAAAAATTTTAATTTTCCAAGAAGTTGAGTATAATACCTTTATTTGTGCTTTTCCTACCAATCAATCTATTAGAAATTTGGAATCTCCAAGAATTTGTAAATAACTTATATTTTTCAAATTTTCAATATATAAAAGAGCCCAACAAGCAATCAATTATGCTTTTGTATTTGTTCTTTTTTCTATTCAAATTTTAAACTAAAAAGACTTGTATCATATCAATTTAATCATTCCACCACCTCGACATATATCCCCTTGTGCAACACCATCAAAGAAACCCACCAAGTGGCATTGAGTTAATATAGGGAGATTATTCTTTTATTTTTTCCCTTTTCCTTCAGATTATATTGCTTGAAATGTGCCAAAATCCTAGAGGTTTGAAGAATTATATTAATACCTGAGTTTTTGAAGATAATTTTGTTTCTTAATGACCACATTCCCCAAGCCGCAAAGATTGGAAGGGTGCAATATTTTTTGAACTTATCATTCCAGTGATGAAGAGCATCCTCAAAGAAGATTTGATCTATCTTATCTATAAATCCTAAAACTTGTACAACTGAGAGCCATATTTCTTGTGTAACCCTGCAACAAACACAAAGAATGATCCACCGATTATTCATGGATCTTGCAAAGGTTACATAGATTGAGACCTGAGAAACCTATTTTATAGAGGTTTTCTCATATTAGGATTTTATTTTGTAAGACCGGCCATGTGAAGCATTTTAGCTTGCTTGGAATGTTCCATCTCCAAATTGAGTTGGTCCACCAAAAAATTCTTTTTCAACAATAGTCTATGTTTTTCTCTCACCTTACCAAAATAATTGTCCCAACTCTAAACAAGTGAATCATTTGTGTTAGATAATCTGATACAATTGTTATATAACTCCTTTATGAAAATATTCCATTCTTCAACCGAATAACCATATAACCCCAAATCAGCAAGAGTCGCCTAATAACCAATAGATAAATGTGTAGACTCCATTTTCTAAACATTGTTAAAAAAAAAAGTAAACTTTAGAGTTGAAGACACATACCAATTCTTGAGATAATTTATAGCAGCTAGCTCTTCTTACAATGTGGTCCTTAGCAAGAATCGCCTATTTTCCATCCACAACTTTCTAAGCTAACCAATTGAAGAGGAAAGGAAAGTAGTCCATAAGGGCATTCCAAACAATAGAGCCCTTGGAGACCAACATAAAAACGACTTTTCAAAGTCAATCAACTACAAACATCTTTTTGAGATACTTGTCCTCCTATAATGGATGTAAGAGGTAAGGAGTAGAGAAGTACATCAAAGTGATTATCGTCATGTACAAGGAGGAGAGTAAGAGGAGATGAGACATAGACTTTTGGGTTTAGGAGAGGAAGTCCAATAGTTTTAAGAGAACATTAGATGAAAATATAAATTAGTTTAGTTTAATATATAGAGGATGTGAAAATATAAATTATTTTAATATATTTGTATTACATATATGAGGGATAATAAATGTCAATACTATTATATACATATGAATTTATCTTAATATTTGATTTATTATGTGTAAAGAAGAATTAAATTTTTAAAACTATAAATTAATTAGCAAATTTATAATCTAATTATTAATATGTCACATGTCTTTATATTAAACATGAAAGGAGTTACACATCTCCCTGAATATACTTAGCAAGACATCATTCAAATATTTAACCATAAGACACTTTTAATTTTCATTTTTTTATATCTGAATTTATGATTAGTAATCAAATATTTTACTTATTTGAAACACACAATTATAATTTTAAAAAAACTTTAAATTAAAAATTATTAAAAAGTAAGATGTGGTTATGACCCTAATAATATTTCTTATTTTTATAATTTTTCTTTTGAAGTATAGAAAATTAATATAAAATTATTTCAGCTGAAATAAATACTAAAATATTTTCGTTTAATATTAATATTAAAATATTTTATTTATCATAATAATAATTTTTAATCAATATATATTTTAATATTAATATATAAAAATTAAACATATTAGTGTCATTAAATAATGTTTTTCAACACTAGAATAAAAAGTTGCGTTATTGTGAAGTTAGATTAGTAAATTATTTTTGAAGAGGTTAATTTTGACTAAAATTAATTAGAAAAACGCTTTGAAAAAAAGTCATTTTGTCTATAAATTATACTACGTCTCATTTTGAATATTTTATTTTAAAATTTTTATATTTTGATTTTTTATATATTTTTAATTAGTTTCCTTTAAAATTTAATGAGAATTTGTTAAAATTATAGATATTTGAATTATATATATAATCAAAATATTAAAAAAAGGTTAAATTTATTTATATACGTGAATAAGGGAAAAAATTATAATTATTTATTTAAATAAAAAATCTAAAAAAACGAAAGGTGTTAGAGTCGGGAATTGCGACCTGAGAGCACGGCTTCGCTCTGTCTAGGGTTTCTGTAAACCCTGCTACGGCAGTCTCCTCCTGACAGAGGTCAGCCTTGACAGACCTTGGGTTGATCTGCGGCCTCACATTTCCTGCAAGCGATCATAGGAATAATGAATCCCCCTCAGGGGGAGGGCGATGCGCCTCCCCCAAAGGACGATGGCAAAAAGCAACCAGTTGAAGCTAACGACAATGAAGAGAGGCAGAACGAGGACAATACGGACAATAATGGGCATCAGGACAACGATCAAGCTCAGAAGGATCAGCCCAAAGTGAGCTCATCCACATGCAAGCCAGTTGCCACTCAAAGGCCAAAAGTGGAATTTCCAAGCCACCGAATCAACGCCAGAATACAGTTCATGAGGGATCATGCATTAATAGGCAAGTTCATCGGACTTTGGCCGACTGAGAAAGCGCTAAGAGGCTGGATAAACTCCAAATGGAATCCAAAAGGTCACATTACTCTGCAACTAGGGCCAAAAGGTTTCTTCACGGCCATATTTAACTACTTGGAAGATCGTAACAGGGTTCTGGACGGAGGTCCATACTTCTTCAACTCCGCGGGCCTGTATCTCAGAGCGTGAGTTGAACGTTTCAATCCTGACAAGGAAGATCTCAGTTGGGCTCCTGTTTGGATAAGGCTTTATTCGCTTCCATGGGAATATTGGGAGGAAGACTCCTTGCAAGAAATCGGAAATGCTCTAGGTGAATTCATCAAAGTTGCAGAGGAAACAAAGTTGTGCAGATACACATCATACGCCCAAATCTGTGTCTACATGGACCTCAAGCAAGCCCTGCCAGATGCGGTAAGCCTATTCCATGATGATATTGAATGGGTTCAACTGATAGATTATGAGCATGTACCGTTTAGATGTAGGAAATGTCATGATCTCGGCCATCTCTTCAGGGACTGTCCTCTAAACAGAAAACCCCCATCCCAAATGGACTCAGACAAACCTGCTCCTGATGGGTTTACTAAAGTGGTAAATCGTAGAAGAGGCCATAAGAAGTCGGCAGCCAATACCAGGACCATTCCAGCTAACTCGTCAAAACCCTCAACTAGCAATAGCTTTGCTGCTCTGGCAAGTAATGATGTTCAAGAGCCCAAAAACCCACCTCTAAATGAGAAGGAAACCAGTAAAGAAAAACAAAAAGAGGCCTTACCGCTACCAGGGGAGAGCCAGATCAGCAAATCGATCCCTCATACCCAAATCAAAATCCCAGCCTGGAATTTTCAAGGAATGGAAGTTGATAATCCAGCACCCAGTTCAAAGACTGTGGATGAAACAACTGAAGACTACCAAGAGTCCCAATTCATGGAGGAAGATCCTGAGAATATCGACATTGGTGAACTGGATATCCTAGGACTAGAGCAGGCATGCAAAACAAAAATTTTGATAAAATCCCAGACCGGCAAGTAGACAACCTGGTGGAGGTCCTCACGCGCGCACAAAAAAATCACTCTCTTGGGGTACAGATTGGTAGTTCGTGGGATGGAAAGTTCATTACCAAAGACAACAAAAAGCGAGGGAGGAAAACTACTCTCGAAAGAACTATCAGAATAGGAGAAGTGTTAGTAGAGTCAGGCAGATACGCTAAGCTGACTAAGTACTTCAATGTCAACCCCAACTCTTCTCAATGAAGCTGATCTCATGGAACATTAGAGGGCTTAATAGCCCAAGGAAAGGCAGACTTCTAAAAAATATGCTCATGCAGGAAAAACCTCATATTCTTTTCTTGCAAGAAACAAAATGTAACTCGATAGTATTGGAAAAAATGGCAGCGAAAGCTTGGCCAGGAGGGATGGTAACGGCTGTTGATGCTCAAGGGGCGTCGGGCGGCCTTGCAGTTCTTTGGGATGCGCGAGTTATCCAGCTTAACAACATACATGCAAACAAGAACTTCATCCAAGCAATATTTCACATAAATGGCACTAACATCCATGGTCATATGACTAATGTGTATTTCCCTCAGGAAACTATACACAAAGCTGAAATCCTTGACACCTTATCGGAGCTCAACTCAAATAGGTTGCACCCACTATGGATTTCTGGAGGCGACTTCAACATGATTGCAAGACTGGAAGAAAAAAAGGGAGGAAGAAACAGAGGTAACAGAGATGGGAACATTCTAAAAGACTTCATACAGAATAATTGGCTGATAGATATTCCATCAAATAATGGCTTGTTTACATGGAACAACAAAAGAGAAGGATCACAACAGATAGCTTCACACCTTGACAGATTCTTATTATCAGATAACGCAATTCACTTGGGTGGAGAATTTATCGCTTCTATACTGCCGATATCGGGTTCTGATCACTGGCCAATAGAATTGCAGTGGAATCGACCCGGCTACAGCATTCGGCATCCGTTTCGTTTTGAAGCCTTTTGGATGTCCCATCCGGACTTCAATAACTTAGTCATTTCAACATGGCTCAACTTTACTCCCTCTAATGGCTCCAAGATGTCTCAGTTCTAGCAGAAGCTAAAGCACCTTAAAGGCAAAATCAAACACTGGAATCATACATCTTTTGGTAACATTTTTCAAGCTCAAAAGGCCCTTAATCAAGAAATGAATAATGTACAGCAGAATATCATAATCGAAGGAAGATCTGAGGACCTAACAAAACAGGAACAAATGCTTGAAGCACAAATCTTAGAAAGAGCAAAACAGGAGGAAACTTTGTGGCGACAGAAATCAAGAGTAAAGTGGTTGAAGGACGGGGAAAAAAATACAAAGTTCTTTCACAGAACCACGGTGTAGCGCAGAATGAACAACAACATATCCCACATTAAAAATGAGCAGGGAGCAAGGATTGAGACTCACGAAGGTGTTGAAAGTGAATTTCTCACGTATTTCAAACAAGCTCACCAAGAGCCTAACATTGATAGAACGCCTGCTATTAACAAAGTCCTTAGGAACATTCCTAAACTAATCACAGAGGAGCATAATCAACTCCTTCTCCGACCCACAGACCTTCAGGAAGTTGAGAATGCTGTGCAACAGTTGAAAGCGGGGAAAGCGCCAGGTCCGGATGGATTCACCTCCAACTTTTTTCACAACTTTTGGGACCTGATCAAACTGGAGGTCTGGCAAGTTGTGGAGGAATCGCGCACTTTAAGATGGATGTACCCAGGGCTGAATGCTACCTTCATTGCTTTAATCCCCAAGGAAGAGGAGTCCAGTACTCCGGATAAGTACAGACCCATTGCTTTATGCAACATTATTTATAAAATTGTATCAAAAATTATAGCCTCCAGATTGAAATTATTGTTCCCTCTCATCATATCACCAGAGAAATCTGGCTATGTAGAAGGTCGGCAGATTACAGATGGTATTATTTTAACTCATGAAATAATCCATTCTCTGAAGCAATCCAAGAAACTAGGTATGCTGCTTAAAATTGATTTATCCAAGGCTTTTGATAGCTTAAGTTGGGTTTACATTCAAAAATTTTTAAATGCCTTTGGTTTGCTCCTCCTTGGGTCAGATGGGTTTTAAGTTTGTTATCCTCTTCATTCTTCTCGGTGCTCATTAATGGTATACCTTCGCCCACTTTCCGTCCCTCCAGGGGTATCAGGCAGGGAGATCCCCTCTCTCCCTTCATTTTTGTCATTATGGCAGAGGGGTTGGGATGGAGCATCAAATCAGTCCTGCACTCTTAGCGGCTCAAGGGTTTATCCTTTCTCAACTCCCCCACATACTCACATCAACAATTTGTAGACGATAACATGCTCTTTGGCCATCCTTCTATTCAGGAAGCACGCCAACTCAAAGCTCTCCTATCGGACTTCTCCGAAGCCTCTAGCGCCAATGTTAATCAAATCAAGTCTCAAATTTTTTTCTTCAACACTCCTGTACCCACACAAAATGCCATAGCCCATATTCTTGGATTCACCATTGCCTCTATTCCTTCTAAATATCTCGGAGCGCCCCTAATGGCCTCGGCTCTTAAGCATTCCTCCTGGAAAATCCTTTTAGAAAAGCTAGAGGCACGTCTTTTCCTTTGGACTCACAGGGCTCTTAACATGGCCAGCAGACTAGTTCTTATTAAAGTTGTTCTTCACTCCATGCCTCTCTATCTTTTTTCAATCTTAGCAGCTCCCAAATGGGTGCTCAAGGAAATAAAGAAGCTCCAACGTGATTTCTTATGGGGCAACTCTGGTCCCAACCGTAAATGGGCTCTTGTTAAATGGGATAAAGTTTGTCTTCCGAAGAAGGCTGGAGGCATTGGCCTAAGGGATCCGGTGCACAGCAATGAGGTCATGGGAGCCAAAATTTGGTGGAGATGGCTCTCAAACCCCAACACTCCCTGGGCTTCTCTATGGACAGCCAAATATGCAAGCAACAACCCTATCGAAGAAAGAATTCGAATGTCAGAAGTAGGTATGGGCTCAGTGATATGGAATTCAGCCAAACAACATAGGAACCTAATACAACAGCATAGATTCTGGGAAATCAAGAATGGCAATACAGCCAGGTTTTGGGAGGACTCTTGGCAGCAGCTCCTGAAGATCAAGGACATCCTCTCTCACCTTCACTTACCAGAGCAAGATTTGCACGAGCTAGACAAGGTTAGTCAATTCTGGAATCCTTCTTCCACACAGGGTTACAGACGTTGGATTGAGGCAAATCAGATTCTTCGGCATGGTACTGAGCAGGCTCAGACCTCTCTCTCCTCAGAATTACAAAAAAGGCAAATACTCTCTTCAGAAGGAATGGACATTCTAAGGTGGGGATATGAAGAAAAAGGCACTTTTACCACAAAGGAAGCATATAATATAATCATCAAGGAACGCATAATCAAAGATGTTCTATGGCGTAAAATCTGGGATCCCTCCAATTGGCCGAAGATATCCATCTTTCTTTGGCTCCTATGTCAAAATAAAATACTCACTTGGAATAACCTCAGAAAAAGGAATTTTTATGGCCCTTCTATATGTCTCAACTGCAAGCAAGCAGAGGAATCAGCTTTACATCTTATGCAGACTTGTCAAATTGGGCGAAAGCTGTGGGAAAAGGTTAGCTTTCGTTGCCAAAAAGAAGGCAGAATTCATGGGGACATCAAAGCTACTGTTCGTAACTGGATTCAAGCACCATATCAAAGCAAACTCCTTAACACTCTTTGGTAGCTCATTCCTAGTCTCCTGATGTGGAACATCTGGAAGGAACGGAATCGCAGGGTATTTAAGGACCAATCCATGTCTCCAGAGCAGCTCTGGACTATGCTATGCCAAAATATTAAAGAATCCCTATCCATCAAGTCTTGGTCCCAGGAAGACCTTCCATCACTGCCGCAAGAACAATCCATTTGGGCCAACTGGAATATACATTTGAATCAAGAGCCTACATCCAAAGGTAATCCATCTCTGCGTGATCAAATACCGATAAAATGGATTCCACCGCCCAGCAATATGATCCAGCTCAATTTTGATGGAGCCTCAAAAGGCAATCCAGGAAAATCAGGATTCGGAGGAGTCTTTAGAGATCATCACGGAACTCCTTTACTGCTCTTTCTTGGATCAAAAGGCTGGGATACTAACAACTCACCGGAACTGGAAGGATTATGGCAAGGTCTCACCCTAGCACATGACAGAGGATTTTTCCCACTCATCATAGAAGGGGATTCGCAGATTATTATAAATATGGTTACAAAAATCATGCAGGGCACTCCCTCACACAAGGTCAGCAACAACTGGAGAATGGCTCAAAGGCTTGAGCTAATTGACAAATGGCTTTCTCAACACAGGGCTATTTCATTCAAGCACACTAGGCGAGAAGGAAACAAGCTAGCAGACTTTCTAGCTAATATAGGAGTGGAATGTGGGTTGGAGTTTTTTGTAGGATCGATCTCCAGCATTGCCTCAGAGGATCAACTCTCAAATTACCACACCATAGTGAAGAATGATATGAACCAGGAAGCAGATACACACCCGGATGCGGGTGCTCCCGAGGCACATTCAATGCTGGTTAATATTGCGTCGGCAGCTGGCTTCGCACCTGGCGATCCGGCACGGCTCTCATTACCCTCCCGTGATTGAAATGAATGTCTTATGGTACAGGCAGCTTGTCAAGCATTCGACATTGAATGCGCTCCCTGTTCGAGATTTGGCGCAGGTTGTTTTAATCATGGCTCAGTCTCTGGTTTTGGTTATCATTCTCATCGGGTCTTTCCATATCTGTTTGCCTTTATTCCTGCATCCTTGTGTTGCTCTGGCAGTGTTGGGTCCCTATAATACTAGTGATTACCCCATTACTATTATAGTTATACCCCTTATTTATATTGTTGTGCCCCTATTACCCCCATATTGTTATTTCTGTGCCCCATAGAATCCCTCTATTGTTATTTTTGTGGCTTTATATTATTATTGTTAGGTCGGCTGGATTATATTGTGACTCCTTAGACTTCTATATATAGAAAGGAGGTTTTGTCATTTGAATCATCAAAGAATTGTTCATTTATGTAATGTAAAGGAGGTTTCCCCCTCGAAGAGGCTGAATTCTAAGGCGTTGATCTATCTTTTCTATCTTTTCTTGAGCTGGTTTCATAACATTTGGTATCAGAGCTTTGGATTTTAGGGTTTCGCTGCTCCAAACAGGTCATCGTGGCATTTTCTCTATAACTTTTTTCTATGACGTTTCAAAAGTTGAAACAAAAACCCATTTGAGAAGAAATTGTGCTGAACCTTGGGGTCTAAATTTCAGAGCTTCTCGCGCGATATTTTCGGAGATATGATCTGAGGAATTTGGTCTTTTTGCAGACTCCTGAATTACATTCAAAACAGGTGACCTGGGGAAAGTTGTCATAACTTTCTCTCTGGGAATCAGATTGAAATTTCGTAAGAAGGTACAGAAAGAGGACAGACTGTAGTTTCTTGTATATCTTTTTCAGAACCAAATATCAAAAATTGTACACGTGGCACTTCATACAACTTCGATCTTCTGGAAAGGTCTATAATCAGGTCATCTTGGGAGATTGTGCATAACTCTTTCTTGGAGAATCCAATTTGGATCAGACTGGTGGCATTGAAAAGAGGACACAGAGAGTTACTATAGGTCACAAATTCAGAACTAGATGATTGGAAAGTACAGAGATACATCAGAGGCAATATCGAGCTCCTACAAAGTGAAAAAAGGTGTGTAGATTTTTTTAAATTTTTGCTTAAGCTTGGTTTGAAAATTTATTTTGAAGGAATTCAAAGGGCATAGTAGAGCATTATTATCAGTAACTGATGCCCCGAGGAAAGAAAATGCAAACACCTAGCAAGGAACCTGAAATCTCTAGCATGACTCATGAAGAAGAGGAAAAAATGCTACATGATATATCAAAATTACAAGAACAAGTGCAACAAATGTCACACTCACAAAAGTTAACAGATGCTAAGATAAATGGCATGGAAGCTAAGATAAATGGCGTGGAAGCTAAGATGAATGGCATGGAAGCTAAGATGGACAATTTGAAGATATATTTGAACACAAATTTGAAGACAGGCATGGCAGATTTGAAGACAGATTTGACAAATTTTCTACAAGAAATACTTACTAATGGTGAAAAGGTAGTAAAGGAAACTCATGATGAGAACAAAAGAAATGTTAATCATGATTTTATAGACGCTAATGTTGGATCGAAGAATCACCATATTCCAAAAATCGATATGAGGAAGTTTGATGGCAAGGATCCCGCCACATGAATATTACAGATGGAGCAATTCTTCGATCTCAATAATGTGCAAAACGCACAAAAGGTACGTATGACAACTATATATTTGGAACCAAATCAGTTTGTATGGTATCAATGGCTTTGTTCTCGTAAACAATTTATCACTTGGGCAATTTTTACGGAAGAATTGATAGCACATTATGAGGATACAAAAAGCAACACTTTTTTTAGCCAATTGATAAGTCTCAAACAAAAGGGTCCAATAATGGAGCACATTGAGGAGTTCCAAAAATTGAACATAAGGGTAAAAGATATTCCAAAGGAGCATAGGATTGATGTGTTCATAGGGTCTTTAAAGGATAATATCCAACATGATGTTCGCCTTTGGGAACCTGATTCATTAGAGAAGGCATTCAGGTTAGCAAGAAAAATGGAAAGAAAAATTATGGCAACTAGGAAGCATACCACTCACAACTATAAAGATGGAAGTGTTGTTGACCCTAGTCTTCCACAACCTACAAGGTTGACACCACAACAATTGGAAGAAAAAAAGAGCAAAAGGGCTTTGTTACAATTGTGATAGCAAATACACAAAAGGTCATAAGTGTGCTGAGAAGAAATTATTCTACATAGATTGTGAAGAGGAAGAAGAAAAGGAGCAAGAAAGGTCAAAAGAAGAGGATATATTCCAGGAATAAAGCCTAGATGAAGAACAAATAAATCCGACCATATCTTGTAATGCATTGGCGGGAATTACCACTCCTCAAACCATCAAGATAGAAGGACAAATCAAGAAGAAAAAGGTAATAGTGTTGATTGATTCAGGAAGCACCCACAATTTTATTCATTGTAGGGTAGCAAAAGAATTGAATTGCTTCCTATATCCAGCACGAGAGTGTCAAGTGATGATTGCAAATGGAGGAACAATAAATTGCTCTGGAAAGTGCCATAATATCAAGCTATCCATGGAAGAATATGTATTGACTAGCCCAATGCTTTCCATTCCAATGGGAGGTGTTGATGTTGTACTAGGAGTCCAATGGCTACAATCCTTGGGTACAATAGCTTTTAATTTTCAAGAACTTTTCATCAAATTTTCTACGGAAGGAAAGGAAGTTGAATTAAGGTGTATTGCAGGGAAACCAGGAAAGATAATCAGCTCTAATGGCATGACTAAGCTTCTAAAAAAGGAGCAAAGAGGTGTAATTGCACAATTATGTTCGCTAGATGTTTCCACATTGGAATCATCTATTTCTCCAGATCTCCAAAAAGTCCTGGACAATCATTCCAAGGTATTTGAGACTCCTAAAGGTCTCCCACCTATGCGTGATCATGATCATGCTATTCATCTGATTCCAGGAAGTGTTCCTCCAAACATTAGGCCGTACAGATATCCCTATGTCCAAAAAAGTGAAATTGAACGTATGGTTGCAGAAATGCTAGAGGCTGGTATAATTCAACCGAGTCAAAGTTCTTTCTCAGCTCCAGTAGTATTGGTACACAAGAAGGATGGATCATGGCGCATGTGTCCGGATTATAGGGAGCTCAACAAGCTCACTATTAAAGATAAGTTCCCCATTCGTGTCATTGATGAATTACTGGATCAATTGCATGGATCAATTTACTTCACCAAGTTGGATCTTCGTTCGGGATATCATCAAATCAGAATGAAGATTGAAGACATTCCGAAAACGACATTTAGAACTCATGAGGGTCATTATGAATTTTTGGTCATGCCTTTTGGCCTTACCAATGCACCTTCAACATTTCAAGGTTTGATGAATTCAATTTTCAAACCATTCCTTAGAAAATTTGTGTTAGTATTTTTTGATGATATACTAATCTACAGCAAGTCTTGGAAGGATCATCTTGAACATGTTGACAGGGTGCTACAACTATTGAAGGAGAAACAATTATATGCAAAAAGATCCAAATGTTTCTTTGGAGTCCAGGAGGTGGAATATTTGGGTCATATTGTATCTCATGAAGGAGTTAAGGTAGACCCTAGCAAAATTAAATCCATTAAGAAATGGAAAATCCCCACATCCATAAAGCATCTGCGAGGATTTCTTGGGTTGACAGGGTATTATCGCAAGTTTGTTAAGAATTATGGGAGAATAGCAGCACCTCTAACAACATTATTGAAGAAAGATTCATTTTCATGGACTCCGGAAGCAACAAAGGCCTTTGAACATCTTAAAGAGGCAATGTGCCAAGCACCGGTCTTAACTACACCGGACTTCACAAAAACCTTTATTGTGGAATGTGATGCTTCAGGAAATGGAATTGGTGTTGTTCTAATGCAAGATGAAAAACCCATTGCTTTTGAAAGTCGTCCAATCAAGGGAAAGTTTTTAAGAAAAGCTATTTATGAGAAGGAAATGTTGGCAATACTCCATGCACTTAAGAAATGGCGACCCTACCTAATGGGAAGACACTCAAGGTAAAAACGGATCATGATAGCCTTAAATACTTTTTAGAACAAATATTATCCTCTGAAGAGCAACAAAAGTGGGTCACAAAGAAGTTGGGTTATGACTTTGAAATCATCTACAAAAAAGGGAAGCAAAATGTGGTGGCAGATGCACTCTCAAGAAAGGATGAGGATGTGGAAGCATTGTTGTGTGACATTTCTATTATCCAACCAGATTGGATAAACGAAGCAAGGGAGGAATGGAAGAATGACGAAGAAGTGTGGGCACTTATTCAAAAGCTACAACAAGATTCCAGTACTTCTGATACATTTAGCTGGCAAAATGATTCGTTATGGTACAAAGATCGCTTATACCTCTGTAAGAATTCCCAGCTAAAACAAAAGATTCTTATGGAATTGCACACTTCTCCCTTAGGAGGGCACTCAGGATTTTTAAAAACTCACCACAAGGTTAAGAAGGAATTTTTTTGGGATGGCCTTAAATCAGATATTCAAAAGTTTATGGCGGAATGTTGGGTTTTCCAACAAAATAAAGTTGAAACAATTAAGACACCGGGTCTATTACAACCTTTATCCATTCCAAGCCAACGTTGGGAGGAGGTTTCAATGGATTTTATCACAGGTTTACCCAAGTCTGAGCGAAAGAGTGTCATCATGGTGGTAGTTGACAGACTTACCAAGTATGCACACTTCTGTGCATTATCACACCCATTTAAAGCCAGTATAGTTTCTACTGCATTTATGGAAACAATTCAAAAGCTACATGGAAACCCAAAGATTATTGTAAGTGACAGAGATCCCATTTTCACTGGAAATTTTTTGACAGAATTATTTTCTTGTCTTGGTACTCAGTTAGCTCATAGCTCATCTTATCATCCTCAATCTGATGGGCAAACTGAGAGTAAACAAACGTTTGGAAGGATATCTTCGTTGCTTTGTATCTGATAAACAGACACAATGGGTCAAATGGTTGCCTCTAGCTGAATGGTGGTATAACACTTCCTTCCATACAACAACAAAAATGACCCCATTTATGGCACTTTATGGGTATCAACCACCATCCATCACATCATATTTAAGAGAAAATTCTAAGGTTCAGGCAGTGGAACATCACATCGAACATCAACAACAAGTCCTCCAACTCTTAAAGGATAACCTCGTGTTGGCACAAAATAGAATGAAACAACAGGCAGATCAACATCGCAGTGAAAGAAGTTTTGATGTAGGTGATTGGGTATTCCTACGACTACAACCATATAAGCAAATGTCCCTAAAGCAAGCTAAGAAGGATAATAAACTATCACCAAAGTATTATGGTCCGTACAAGGTGTTGCAAAAGATTGGTACTATGGCATACAAATTGGAGCTTCCTGCAGCTTCTCGATTGCACCCAGTTTTCCATGTTTCATGTTTAAAGAAGGTTATAGGCGACAAGCTCCCAATTCAAACAATATTGCCAGAACTTGACGAGGAAGGAAAAATTATATTGGAACCGGAAGCAGTCACAGAAACAAGAACTCGACAGCTATGAAATCGATCAATTTCAGAGTATATTATCAAGTGGAAGAACTTATCCGCTGAAGATTCCACATGGGAGGATGAGAATTTTATGCAGAAGTATCCAGAATTACTCAAGCGTTGAGGACAACACTTTTTTGAAGGAGAGGGGCATGTTGGGTCCCTATAATACTAGTGATTATCCCATTACTATTATAGTTATACCGCTTATTTATATTGTTGTGCCCCTATTACCCCCATATTGTTATTTCTATGCCCCATAGAATCCCTGTATTGTTATTTTTGTGGCTTTATATTATTATTGTTAGGTCGGCTGGATTATATTGTGACTCCTTAGACTCCTATATATAGAAAGGACGTTTTGTCATTTGAATCATCAAATAATTGTTCATTTATATAATGTAAAAGAGGTTTCCCCCTCGAAGAGGCTGAATTCTAAGGTGTTGATCTATTTTTTCTATCTTTTCTTGAGCTAGTTTCATAACAGGCAGCTTGGTGGCTTCTCTGGAGTCTGTTCTTTACCTGGCTTGCCCACCCTCGGCCCTGTTCTGTCTGGTCTTGTTTAGTTCCTTTCTCAGGTCTCTCTGTCTTCCTGAAGATGGTGCGCCACCATGGTGTTTCTCGTCGTGGAGGCACCAGTGGTAATCGTGGTCGCTCTCAGCCTGCTCCCTAGAATATCATTCATCTGGCTTCAGCTTCCCCGTCCTCTAATCATGGCAGGCCCTTCTCGCATAACTCATTTCAAACTACCCGTTTTAAATTCCATAGTCGGCTCAATAAACCAATTCTCTTCGCTAGCATTATAGTCATTTTGGCTGAGGAAGAAGATAAGCCCAACAGCTCAGTCCATACCTCACCTTTGCAATCTCAAGATAACAATGTGCTCCAGGGAGATGTGGTAGGAACTGTGTTTAATTGTGATGACTTGCAGGATACGGGGAATGTTCCTGAGGTCGCTCAGCCTCCAGTAGATACTGCTCAACATATTTTGACTGTGGTCGAGCCGATGCACCCTTCTGATGGAAATCTGAACTTGGTAGTTCCTCCAGGTGGTTGCAACACGGGAGATGGGGACAATGCCGATGACATGTGGACGGACTCTCCTTGCCGGGTGGAAAAGGATGCTCCGAACCCTCTGAAACATGCTTGAAATATCCGGTACCGCGCCTACTGATGGCAGCGTCCCTTCTGGTCTTTATATCCTATGTGCTATGCTTCTTTGGATTATGTCAATTATGTTTTGTATCAGGTTCTGGCTACGTATAGTTATCAGCCATTATAGTCTAATGCTTTGTATCAGGTCTTGGCTGAGAAAGCCCTTGTTTTTGTTAAGTTTTGTATATGGCTATGAGGGCAGCACAGATATTATTAAAGCCATAGTTCTTAACTGTTCTGTAGTGTTGTTCACCACTTTTGTTCGCATTTTTGTATGTAAGGGCTCTGGAAATCATGTATTGGGTCTTCTCAATTCCAAAATTGGTGTCACAGGGTTATCTGTCTATCAAGGTATCTGGGCTTATGGCCCCTGGGTCAGGGTTGTTGGATGGCTTCAACCTCCTCTGAAGTCTTAACCTCTCTGTAAATATTTTCTCTTTATTAATAGATTTATCCTTTACGTAGATAAAATAAAAAAATCTAAAAAAACATTTAAAATAAAATTATTATTAAAAAAAAAATATGAAATGATTTGTTTTAAAAAAATGAAATAAAATGGAAAATAAATGATTTATATGTTATGATGTGTTGATAGAAATTCTTTACAAATCCAAAAGGTACTTTAATTTAGACAAACGCATGAATAAATTCTTCATTGCCTCAGCGTAAATCCTCGGCATTGATGGATCGAATAGATGCACCCTGATCAGTGCGAACCTTAGGTTTTTAGGCGGACTCAATCTTCCTTGGCTTGAAGCGTAACATTCTCCAAACATTTGAAAAGTTTCAGCAAACAAAAGAAGACGATCCTAAGAGAAACACTTTCCCAAAAACTGAGAAAAGCAATTTATATGAATTTAAAGTTGAGAAAAGACGATTCTAAGAGAAACACTTTCCCAGAAAAGATAAATGCCATTCCGAGAGAGAGAAATCCCATTGCAAGAGAGAGAATGCTGGAACTTGATCTTGATCTTGATCTTGTTCGCTAAAGGGGAGACGTGGTTGATTGCATAAGATCTCCTAATCTTGTTCCGGAACTTGTTAGACTTTTAAATTGAGTTTCTTACCTTCTTTGTTTGTTTGTTTTTTTTTTTTTTTTTTTTTTTTTAAAAGTTTTTTTTTTTTTTTTAATAATATTTTTTTTTAAAAGAGGATAAGATTTTGTTGGAAATTATTTTTAATATTTATATTTTTGAATGTATGAGGTGAGGGAAAAAAAATTGAGATGTAAATTTTTTATAGAATTTATTTGAAAAAAATTAAAATTTAAAAGATTTATATATCTTTAAAATTAAGAAAAATTTAAATTAATTAGCTGTTTGTGCTTTATTTATTATGTGAATTTTATGTTATGTAAGAAAATATTCGTCCCGTTCAATTAAATAAGTTATTAATGAAATGTTTTAACTATAAGATTTTTTTATTTTATAAGTTATTATGTAAATTTAGATTTTGTAAATTTATTATAATTTTGGATTTATGATGTGAGAAAAAGAATTCAATTATTTTAGATGTAAATTAATTTTTTATCAAATTCGTTTAAAAAATTAAAAAATAAAACTCAAAAGATTTATACATCTTCAAAATTAACATAAATTTAAGTTGATATTTGGTTATATGTCAATTTTATAATGAGTTAAAATGAATTATTCATTTCCTTCATACTAAATACATCATTATTGAAATGTTATATATATATATATATATATATATATATATATATATATATATATATATATATATGTATGTTTCTGTTTATGTATAAAATTGATATAAAATTATTTTATTTCAAGTGTAGCTTTGAATAATTTTGTCCATTTTTTTCCATAAAATAGTGTGAGGGAAATGTGTAATTCTCACTATGCTAAACATGAAGTTGAGATAATACATCATTATTAAAATGTATATATATATATATATATATATATATATATATATATATATATATTCAATTATATATATTTCTATGTATAAAATTAATATAAAATTATTTTATTTCACGTGTAGCTTTGAATAATTTTGTCCATTTTTTTTTTCCATAAAGCAGTATGAGGGAAATGTGTAATGATCATTGTGCTAAACATGAAGTTGAGATATCTCGTCATATTGGGATGTAGAATGTGTCTTTTGGCTATATATATATATATATATATATATATATATATAACTTTTAAATCCCTATCGTGATAATAATTTTTCAAGTTATTTTAAACATTTCAATTGTGTGTTTTTTACTAGAAGAGAAATGTATAATATCTTTTGTGTTGACCATAAATTTAACACAAGATATACATATTTTTGTTAGGGAGATTTTTAACTCCCTCCATGTTTAATATGGAGTTGTTAGGTGATCCAAAAAAAATGTGTAAAAAGAGTCAAAACATAAAATAGTTAGAATATGCACTTTCTTTAAATGTGAAATAGTGTTTATACTATGCCCTTTTTTCTTTTCTTTTTAATTATTTTTTCTTTTTATTTTTTACAATGATGAGAATATTGTATTAAATCAAAATTCACAACTGGATCACGACCTATATAGCAAGTGAATACAATGAAAGTCCTTTGAGGCTCGTTATGCTTGTAACCTCATGACAATCCTTATTCTCAATATCTCTTAGCCATTTGACTGACCTAAATGGCACAAAGCCCTTGGAGGTGTACATGCTCCAACGAACTTTTAGATACAAACAACATTTACACTATATATGAAGTCCACTATTAACGAATAGTTGTGATGGAAGGAATACCATTTCTCAAAACTTGTTGTAGTATACCTGGGGGGATAATATGGGGTACATATGAAGGTACCAAAGGTAATAATGTGATGCAAGGATAATAAATAAATGGGTCATAGTTAATAAATAAAATGGTTAACCTACATAATGCAAGGGACCACAAGTAGTTAGAAAGTAATGAGATAAACTCATTGCATTGGATGTATAGCATTGAAATACTCATGGTAATAACCCACGGTATTGTATGTATGAAGCCTATATAGAGGCTAGAGACTCTCCATTGAGAGATGTCAAGTATTGGTATTGTATTGAAAAGCATTAGCTTGTGGAGTGATCTCCTTCTTTAAGGAGCAGTTGTATAGTGCTACCCTACCTCAAGGGTTTGATTAATAAAGGAGCATTTTCTAGGTTCATCTCTTTATATTTGAGTTATTTCTCTAGTATATTTTGCATTTTTATATATCTATAGACCAGATCTACTACAGGTCGTACCAGAGCTCTTTCTCGGGCAAAGAGGGGAGATTTGTTTTTACCTTTTTTTGTAGGAATTTTTTGGGAAAATAATGTGCAGCGAGTTTGCATATCAGATCTAAATGTTTGGTGTAAAATTTAAAACAAAAATTGCAAATATGAATTCCTTGTGAAAAATACCCCATTTCAAAAAAAAAATCATTTGAATCGGAGCCCGAATGGAGGAGATATTGTTGATTTAAAATCAATTGTTTTATAAAAAAAAAAAAAAAATTGACGGAAATTCGTGGACGATGACTCTCCAGTCAATTTTGCAAATTTTTGTGCAGAATTCCAAGAAATAATTGCAGATATCATCTCCTCTTGACAAATCACCTAATTTAAAAAAAAATGGCCGAATCGGAGTCTGAATGAGGGAGATATTGCTAACTTAAAAATCAATTCTTTTGCAAAAAAATTCTGACAAAAATTCATGGATGGGTAATTGCATATCTAAGCTCCTCTTGAAAAATCACCTAATTAAAAAAAAAATTGCTCAAATCAGAGTCCGAATGAGGGAGATATTGCTAATTTAAAATAATCTCTTTTTCATATTTTTTTTATGACCGCAGGACAATTGCAGCGAGAATCTGAGTTTTCAAAGTGCCCAGATCGTTATTTCAATCACATGGGAAGGTGTAGAATGGTCATTCTATTTATGAAAACAAGTCATAATAAGTACTTTGAGTTGAATTGATCAAGTTATGCCCATTTTAAATTTTCGCCCAAGGTGGTTTTTTCTCAAAACCCTTAATCTATTTTAGTAGTTCTAGCAAGATGTTTTTTATAGGAAAAGATGATGGTCCTACTATTGAAGAATACCTAGAATATAAAAAGTCAATATTCCCAAAAACTTGGCAATGTGGACAATGGCTTGATTTCAAAGATGAGGCTACCATAGGGTTGTACTCACTTAACCGTGATCATATGCAAACACTTTCCAATGAAGAATTTGAAAAGGACGATTTGAACAAATGGTCTCATATTGCTAGGAAGAAGGATAAGGAGAGCCATAAAGGTTTATTTTTAGGTACTAACTTCATATTACAAGTTCATGGATGTATTCAAAAGGAGCAAGCCATTGTTTCCATCAACCCTAGTCGCAAGCATAAACTCATCAATATTAAATTGGCCAAAAGATTGCAAGTTGCGGCACAACATATTGGAAGCACACAGGTTGATGGTGAGCATATTCAAATCTTTAAGGACTTGGTTACCATGGATAAATATGTGTTGCATTCTAACTTTTATACTTTAGATATGGATAATGTGGATGTGGTTTTAGGATACCCTTGGATGGACTTAATTGGTACTATAAAATGTGAAAAAGAAATTCCTGAAACTTTGGTATAAAAAGAAGAAAATTACATTGCAAGATATTCCCATCAAAAAACAAGTAGAGTCCAAGGAGGCATAAGCAAAAAACTCTATAGTTTTCGACAAATCAGATGAGGAATCTGTAGTGGAAGTAATAATGGAAGACAAGAAACAAAAGCAAGTGCTACAAAAGGAACCTGATACCACTCAAGCTCCATCAGGTAGAGAATTGAAGATACCAACACCATCAGTCAAGGTTTCAATATATCACCACCCGCACCACCCAGCAAGACAACAACCTAGAAGATGACACATGATTAACAACCAAGATGGAAAAACCTGGAAGACACACAGAGAGGCATGGCAAGTTAATCACAACACATCTCCACATGAGCACCACAAGAACCAGTTTCCATCTCAAGAGAGCGAGGTAGCTGATAGACAAAGTGCTTACCTTTCTCTGAGATGGATGGATGCACGTTCATGGTACCAGTGGACTACTCTTTTGAGTATATTTTATTATTTGTGTTCCTCTCATGTTTTGGGGACGAAACATGCTTAAGGGGGGTGGAATATAGTATACCTAGGGAAGATAATATGGGGTATAGAGGGAGGTATCCAAGGTAATAATGTGATGTAAGGATATTAAATAAATGGGTCGTAGTTAATAAACAAAGTGGTTAACCTGCATAATGAAAGGGGGCACAAGTAGTTAGGAAATAATGTGATAAACCCATTGTATTGGATTTGTGGTATTGAGAGACCCATGGTAAATACCCATGATATTGTATATATGAATCTATATAGAGGCTAGAGACTCTCCATTAAGAGTTGTCAAGTATTGGTTTTATATTGAAAGACATTATCTTGTGGAGTGATCTCCTTCCTTAAGGAGTAGTTGTATGGTGTTACCCTGCCTCAAATGTTTGATTAATAAAGAAGCATTTTTTGGATTTATGTCTCTATATTGGAGTTATTTCTCTGGTATATTTTGTACTTATATATCTATAGGTAAGATCTATTACACTTGTGCATCCAAGTTTACAATTTTAATGGCTAGATCATCTACAACAAAATTGTTCATTCTCAACACATGAAAGAAGCTAAATACCTCATGATTTCCCTGAGACTCTTTGATCAAGTAATGCATCTTCTTATAACATTCCTCACTCATGAATTTGAAAAAACATAACCAAATTGTAGATGTTTTCATTTATATAACTTTCTCAATTTTCTATAATGGGTCATTGTTTATACATGTGGTGTTATTGTTTCATCCTCTTCTTAAACCAATCTATCTCCAAACACCCTTTTGTATAATTGTACAAAATCAAATCCATTCTAATTTAATAGCTTTGCATATTTTTACATCTCCATCAACTCCCTTCTAAATAAATTCCATGATTTTCCTTGAACTCATTGATCAAGTAATGTATATTCCCACAACATTTCTCATCCCTATAAATGGAAGTATGTATTTTTTGGGTCAAACTTACCTCTTTAGTTGGAGATAAAAAAAAAGGATTTTCATCCAATTTTAGGATTGTCTCTTCGAGTGTTTCTAATGAATCCGAATTATGTTTCAAGTCATCCAAGTTGATATAATTCTACAACATAATGCCTTGGAAATATGATTATATTCCTCAAAGCATAAGTTTCTGTTGGAAATTTACCATTCCCTCTTCTCTGG
The DNA here is from genome assembly GCA_031772625.1 of Pinus tabuliformis. Lineage (NCBI taxonomy): Eukaryota > Viridiplantae > Streptophyta > Pinopsida > Pinales > Pinaceae > Pinus > Pinus tabuliformis. The sequence continues at coordinate 247,820,616 of CM062811.1, forward strand.
ATTTGGGACTTGTGAAAACTAACCCTATCTCGTTTCAAATTTTTACTATATGCATAAATTCACTTTCAAATAGGATGTAGATATGTGATAAGATTGAAACATTTATCTCTATAAGTGATCAATCTAAGGCTCATGGGACCACAAATGTTTCCTTTGTTATAATTTGTGAATGAAACTTTAGTGTGCAAATCATTTTCATAGCTAGAAAAGAGTGAAATAGATGAAGAAAAATATAAGTTTCCCTACCAAAACAATTCATTTTTTGTTGTGCAGTTGGAGTTTCTTAAACTACAACCTGCCTCTCTCAATCGTCTAAAGTTGTCGAATGGAAAAAAAACATGAATAACTTAATAAACTTTCTAGGATTATTAACTCAAATAATAAATAATTCATTGCCCTAATAGTTCAATTTTTGTGCAATAACGAAAGAGTTCCAAAAGTATGAATACCTCATTTCTCAGAGAAATATATCCATTCAAAAGACTATGTTAACTTAAATTGTAGTAGAAATTTCCTTTATACATGAAATGAAGGCTTATAGGTAGAGATAGAGTGTTAAAGATCTACTCTACACATTAAGAAGCAAAAGGTCGCATGAGAGGATTGCAAAGAATGTATTAAAGGGTGCATGTTAGTTAAAAATCAAGAGGAGGTTTTGAAAAAAGAAAGAGGATAACAAAGGATAATCATTAGCTTTGTTGAATGTTGAGATTTTTTCCTTAAAGGATGGAAACACATTCCCCTTGTGGTACAATTGTTTCATGTTTATTTTCTTAGGTTTCTTTTTGTATTTTGTTGGATAGAAGTGAAGTACATGCTGTTGTCATTTTATATTTTATATTCATCTCTAAGGTGGCGAGTTTAAAATGGATAAATCCCGGGAACCTTGAATTTGACATGAAATTGTTGAATTTGTTTCAAGTAATGATTAAACTTTCTAGGAATTAAAATTGAAATAGAGAATGTCCAATCCATTTTATAGATATTTGGTAAGTATGTTATTCTTAGCGATTTCCCCAATGGATGTAAAGGAACATTGTAAAAAATACATTTAAATGTTGTGAAATTGTGGAATATAACATAAGATGTAACGAAAACATATTCTTTATAAAATAAGGTGTTTTGGATTGTTTACAATAGCTTGAAATGAGTACTTCAATGTTTGAAATGGAGATGAAGACGACATGGGTAGAAGGTATTATCTATGAGTACACCAAAGCCATTGCATTTAATGTTTCTTATTTGAAGATATGATGGCGTCTTTTACACCCATGTGTGTTTGAATTTTGTAGTGTGTATATATTCTTTTTTAAAGGAGTTGTGGTTAAATTTCAATTGATCATCTAGAGCTTTGTAATATGCAAAAACAAAAACAACTACTTAATATAGATTTGTTTTTGAGTGGATACCTTTATGACTATGACATTAATAGGGAAGTATGTGGAAAATAATTGGCATTGAATTTTAATGGATAAAAGAGTTTTGTGATAGATAGAAGAAAATAAACTATTTATTATACTTATGGGTTTGATAGGAGACCCTTATTATTTTAATACTAATAGGGAAGCAAGTGGAAAACCAATTTGTTGACCAAGTAGAAATCATTGAAGTGTTGATATTTGATCCTATCGATTTACCTAACTAATTTACTAGCATGGATGTATCATTTGAATAATGAGAAACACATATTTCACTAAATATAATATATTCCATGCAATCAACAATTAATCATTTAATACAACTAAAGGTTCAAGGGGATACAATTAACAGTGTTAAATGCCTATGTTCCTAAATTGGCTTATGCAAACAATATTTAATTGAAAAAACTTCGCAACTTGTGTGGGAGGTGGTTAGAAAAAACTTCATCTCTGTTGAATCCTTAAGAATTGTGATTGATTGAATAATTGCATGTTTTGTATTATTTTAATCATTAGAATGTGTTTTTGTATCCTGTGTTACATGTTATTTTTGTGTCCTAGGGATTTTACACTCTTCTTCATGGATTGATGTGCTCTTTTATATCATTATTGGTAAATTAGACACCAAAAATATTAGGATATAACATGAAGTTTAGAGTCTAATAATTGAAATATAATTTTAAGGTACTCATTCATTTATGCTTTATGAGAGGGTATTTGAAATGAAAAATAAAGCACGAGAAACACATCCCATTATCTCATGTAAGACAATTTAATATCAATAATCATTTACATTCAATATACAAATGGTGGTAATATTATTCATCATTGACATATTGATGCTATCTTGTCCTACAAATCAATGTAATATTCTTTATTTTTGACATGTTTTCAATACATAACCTTTAATTAGCCAAATAGATGGATCATCCCTTTTCACATTATCTAGGCATATTGGAGCAGTCCTTCCTTGGATGGTCACTCTCAAGAGATTATAGGGTTTCATCTTGGAACCACATCAACCCAGATCGGTTTTATGGAAAAACTTTTCCACCTCTTTTCACCACCTATATTAGGTTTGATTTTTATTTTATTGTTAAATTTAAGAGGAAATAAGTAACTATAAAGTCATAACTAAGTCCATGAAATACATAGATTTTCAAAAATAAAAAGAAAAACTAAGTCATAATGATACAACCCACTATAATTAAAACTAAATAAATTTATACATACCTTTTGCATTACATAGGAAAAAAATATAATTTTTTAGATTATATTCGGTGTTCCTTCCTCTGACTTTTGGGGTATGCTAATTACACCGAAGGTGTTTGAGAAGGGCAAATTGGCCCACCTCATGGGCGAATACCTTTGAAAGGAGGAGACCATACTTTTGTTTAAAACCAAAACAAATTGTATGAGGTGTAATCGTACAAAAAGAATTATGAAAGACAATTTAATTTCAAAACAAAGGTTATTAAAACCCATCTATGTTATCCTTGAGGCATGCAAGCCTCAAGGTACTAAAAATAACTCTAGTCTCAAACCCAAATAGTGTGCTGAAGTCGATGGGTCGAGACTTGGTAGAAGGAGGGCCTTAATGAATGCCCCATCATCTAACACGAGCATAATGTCATGATTTAGAGGACCATAGATGAAAGATTTTCATTTATGAAGCAGGTTTTATTTTGCAAAAGGAAAAGGATGATGAGGTATCTCAACATTGTAAGCGAGTTGAATGACTTTATTCATGGGTTAGGAATGAAATGTAAGTGATGCATGAAAGTGTGAAACTTGCAAAAGAAAAATTATTTGAAGTTAGGATCTAGGAAGATGGAAATTCATGGATGGAATGTAACCTTAGAAAGAGGCAAATGAATGAGTAGAAATGGCATTATGGATGTGATTTACAATGGACTTGACTTCTTCGTGTTCTTTTTGAAAAAGAATTGGGTCTTTGAAAACCACTTGCGCATAAATTGATCTTCTTTGATCTTCTTGGAACCTGCATAAACTTAGCACTAATCTGTAATAAAACATAATATTCTCAAAGGAGAGAAGTGATGAGTGTCTCTTCATATGATATATATGCAACAATTTCATAGATAGTGCTAATAAAACAAATTCAAAGAAGACAAATAAAAACAAAATGCACTTTTACCCGCCAAGAAGTGGTACCTTAGACAACCTGTCAATATTTTGTTGAAAATTTCTTTGTTTGATGCCCAATTCCAGTTATTCAAAAAACAGAATTAAGTAAATTCATATTAGAAACATGTTTTAATGATCTGACGATGTTTTACAAGTCCAATTACTGTAAAATCCATTAAAAATGACATTTTTTTTTTATTGTGTCAAATGCTAATGGAGCATATGTCGTCTTGTAGAACTTGTTGAGATCTTTCCAATGACGCTTGAATCACATCAAACGAATGTCGTATGAGAAAGTTATTGTTGTTTGAAGTTTTAGCAAAACAGTGAAAATGGGTCGCGTGCCATGTGGTAGCTCTAGGAGGTGCCACGTGGCATATGATGCTGATGTGGACGCTGACTTGGCAGAGTGATGTGGATTGCTGACTAGACAAAGTGACGTGGCAAACTGTTGGGCAATGACGACGATGTTAACCAAAGTTATGTTGCCACTTAGACTAATACAACATTGCCATGTGACAACAAGAATGTTTCCTAATCAAAGATTCGAAAAATTGTGAAATAATTAACAAATATTTATCCTCTTTCAGATTTGAACTCATGACCTCTCTTTCAAATTTGAATTAATGCTCTCACGATTCAAATTTGTAAAGTAAAATAAAAACCATAAGAACTTTATTTAAATTTCAAAACATTAACCATGCAACAAAATCACTAATGGTAAAACAAAAGTCCATCTATAAAATTCCCACCGAAGCATTCTATTTCAATAAACGGATCACTCCGCTAACTCGACCTGCCGCCCTATCAATTAGCAAATCAGTGTGATTGAATAAACGCACATAGTCAATATGATTCGTAGGAGAAATGTTATTTGGAGTTTTTGATCATGGCTAGAACCAGAATCACAACTTCAATTGGGGACTGCGTTCTGCTTCACCCACACCATTGATTTTAGCAGCTCCACATGTATTATTTCCAAATGGCAACACTCGATTTTTTTCGTCTCGTCTATGGATTTTATTCTTATTTTATTTATTTCATGACTTCCTTCTGTTTGTCTTTTGTCCGCAACTTTTTGTTTTTGGTTTTTAGGTCTTTCTTTGATTGTTTTTATATATTCTCTTTTAATTTTATCGTTTTTGTTTTTGTTTTATCCCGTACATTTGTTTGTTTTATTTTTATGTTTCGTTTTTTTATTTGTTTTTGTTTTTTAATTATTTTGTTTTGTATATTTTTTTAATTGTAATTTTTTATTATTTTATTATTTTTATTTTTGTATTTTTATTTTTTATTTTTTAAATGTTTTTTATTTTTTATTTTTTAAATCCACTTTAGAAAGTTTTGAAAAAAATTAATTAGGTTTTTTAACTTTTTTAAATAAAGAGAAATTATTTTAGCAAATTTTGAGGCAAAAGTGAGTTGAAAGTTGGAGATCAAAATTTAAGTAAATTTTAGGATCAATAGTAGATTTAGATCTCTTAGTCATTTTCTTCAGATCTATAATTTTTTTTGTTGCAGAATTTCGTTCCAAGGGTAGCTTATCTATTTTTTCTTTTCTAATCTTCCAAGTCACAACAACATGCAAGAAGAGAGCATACTCAACAATTCTTTATGTAATTGAAATCTAAAATTTGAAAAGCAATATAAGAAGAATTTGATTTCAGACCTCAAAATGCAGCTTTTGATACTCTAATGGTTCTCTTTCTTCACAGATCTCCCTTCTTTTGTAAATTTCCCTACCAATTGTTAGTGAATGAAGTGGCTCTTACTACACCACCAAATGAAAATTTTTAGGAAAATAAATGAAATCAAATTTGAAAATGATGCAGGGTTACCCATGCACATACCCACAGTATGCATGAAATGCATAAATACAATTGTCCCAGGTGTTTTACTCTCTAAGGAGTCAAATATTTAGCTATCAATGGTTAAGGCCCTATATAACAGTTCCTTGTTATTGAAACTCAATCACCTCGCTTAAAAGTCTCTATCGAGACTATTTACCTCCTCAAAACCTTCGTTAACCTTTTTCTTAAAGCCTTCGATTAGTTCTTCCCTATCGAGACTTAAACCCACTTCACAACCTTTATAAAACCCATAATTCACATATATATAACCTTTCCCCCCTTAAACATTGGTTAATATATATAAATCACACAAACCCACATATTGATGCTTAATTTCTTTATAACTCAACTACCCTGCTTTCCATACCTTCTTTGCCTTTCGTACATTCTCAACACAGATTTCGAGACAACCCTTATCGCAGTTAGAACCTCACAACCCCACAATCATCCCTTGGGCCTCTATCACATCCGATATGCGAGGATATTACATAAAAACCATGGAAAACTCTGCTTTACCATAAAGCCAGACCTCACAGGTTATATACCCACATATATAAATATATCGGGTCCACCCTTAAGTCACTCCACTCCTCTGATAGGCCGAACTCCAATTGCCTGATCGTCGATCGCTTTATCACTATCGGTGTATTACATATGCACTGAACGATTGCTTCCACTTGAAAAAGCCAATAACGTGACTAGTGATTAGATCTGGACCGTCGATCTAAATCTTGATCCGATGGTCCATGCTTAATCGCAGGATTTCCATCGCTCCATTTCAAAGGCTCAATCTGATGTCTTCAAAAGGGTTCTGCCGCCACAACTTAATCCTGACCATTGATCTAAATAATCCAACGGCTTCTGAGTGTCAATACTTAACTTCTCGATCTTCTTCTTACTTGGGTTTTTACGCTATTTTCAGTCCTGGCTATGGCTTGCGGCTTTCTTTCAAAAGTTCTTGTCCCTTGTTCTTTTCAATGTGTGATTTCTCCTGTGCTGTCTCCCTTGAACCTTTTAATGAAATTAAAGGTTCCCCATGTTTATCTGTCTCTCATTCTCTTTTGTAGATAGAACTCGGCCTGCATTCATATTCACACAGAATAGTTGTTCACCCTAAATTATCGTTCTACATATGAATAAACATAGTTATATAAACTAGAATCAAATCATTGAACATATATATATATAAAAGAAAGATTACAATCAGGTTATTCTAACTCTCGGCCTGATTTCCTTCTCATTAGTGGCCTCTGTTTCGACTCTGCACATAGGCAAACAAATCTAAACTATCTGCCTAACCTTTCTCTCACCTGTCTAACCTATCTAACCTCTCTCTTCTAGTCTAGCTAACCCCTGAATTAGACAAAAGCTCACAATTTATAGAAAAGTGGATTCATGAGCCAATTCTGGTTTAGAACCAAAAATCTCTCACCCTCTCCTAAAAAGTCTCTTTAGCTCCTCTCTTTTCTAAACAAATGCTAAATCAATCTTTCAGTTTCCTCATATTCTATTTAAACCAAATAAATCTAACTGTTTGGCCTGATCTCAACATAGGGCGGATCAATCAGCCACTATACCATTTTTATCAAAATAAAACATTCTCACATATTTAAATAAATCAAGTTAACTAAACTCTTGCCTTCCAACCCTTTGTTAGTCACAACATGTGATCATCCCATCACATTGTTGACTAGGTCTAAATGCTCCTGCATCAGACTCCCAAGGTTGAAATAGTTCATGGACTCATGTTCATGAGTCTTTTTGCTTCCTTTGTTGTAAAATTCATCAGATTTCATTTCCCAACTAGCTACCTGATCCCTTTCATCTACAGGTGTATTTACTGCTTCCTTTGTTTCTCTTGGGTGCTAAACTTTGTGTTGTGGATGTATTTCTGCTTTGCATTCATAAGAATCTCTTTTTCATAATGTTTTGGTGCTGATACTCTGCATAAACACCTCCTCAAACAACATAAATCTCTGCTTTTCTATCCACTGCTGTCTTGTCATCATATCCATAGAATTGATCTCCATATTCATGTATTTTCTCTTGTCCTGTACCTGACGGTTCCTTTTGACTTCTGATTCGATCACCAGCGTCTCCTTCTGTCTATAAACTAATTTCTTTATATTGTCTTGTATATCCTTCCATATTCCCTTGATTCGCTGACTTTGACAATTCTTCATACTCATCACCTTTGTAGTTTTCATCATCCACCTATTCAATAGCTTAAGTAGAGTCCATCCAATCTCAAAAGAATATTGGGTTTTGGTTAATACAAGAACATATAGCCATTCAACTATATATTGTTCTTTGGCTGCAAATATTTTAATTATTGAACTTTGTTCAATTTCCTCCATTTTCATATCAAACTTAGTTGAACGGTCACCCAATTTTCCAATTGTATCCTTAAGATAAACTCTTGACATTTAAGCCTTCTTTGTATTAAGAGCAAAATCTATCTGTGGACTGTACTTCCACATCCCCTAAAATCTTCTTCCTCTTCTGTAATAACTTGTTTAAGAGCTATGCTAACTCTCCTTCCTCTATTCCAAGCTTCTAAGTCAACTCGTTGCTTACTCTTATCTTCTTGTTTCCATAAGGAAAACTGACTTTCTGCAGCTCCAGAATTTACACCTTCCTTCACGTTTACTTGTGCAAACATATCTCCGAGAGTAGTTTGTCCTCCATCCTGAAAACCACATGCAACAATTAATAATACAAAATCAGAAAATATATTACGTTTTCCATCTCTGTCCTCATTAATTCTGCTCCATAAGTTTTCTGATTTGTCATCCTCTTGATGTATATATGACATGTCAAACTTGTCACATTGTCTTGTCTTGAAAAAATATTCTTTGTCTTCACTTTGTTCTGAATGTTGTCTAAGTTCTAAATTCTGTTCTTTGCTCTTCTCCTTGTCCTTCCTTCCTTTCACACTCCTTTTCATTTTTCCTGTTCCTTCCTTACAAATCTGTAAGCCACTAAGTTGTCTTTTCCATTCCTCTTTTGTTTCAATCAAAATCTACCAATCTCTGAGTTTAGAACCTAAAGTTCTATTTGTTTCCATACAAGAAGAAAAATCACTATATACCATAGGTTTTCCATTCCATTGTTGAGTCCCTTTCACAACAGTGAAAATCACTGTCAACACCATGAATATCGCCTTCCACTGTTCCCCTGGGTTGCTCACTGCATATGCATAGTTCACAAAAGCATCCTTACCTTCATCCTCTAATATTTCCTGTCTATTTTCAGTTTGTTGTTTACAATCACCTTCACTCTTTTGGAAATTTGTACAAATAACATTGTCTTCAATCTCCAGCTGTGCATGAGTGTCTACCAACCTCTCTTTGTGTTCCTGTTTATCCTCTTTTCCTTCTTCTTCATAACCTTGAATGGATTAACTGTACCTCCTTGGGTTGAATTTTCTTTATAACCTTGGATTCTATCATCTTCCATAATACAGTCTTTAGTAAGAGTCCTTTCCATTAATGATCTATTATGTCCTTTCAAGATTATTTCTTGTCCTTTAACTATCAATATAGGTTCATAACTTTTGAATAAAAATTGAAGAGATAATTCCATTACCTCAAGTGTTTGTACTGCATCTTCACTCTTGTTCGCTCTTTTCATAAGGTCGTCTTCATACCTCTTTTCTACTTCTCCTTTTACAATATGCAATTTCCTTTTGTCTTCAGACTATCTTCCATCTTTCTGCCAAGTCTTACTAGATTCATCATCCTCATCTTCTTTAGTAGTCTTCAACATTTTTCCATCTCCAGTGTCCTTGAACACATAATTAATCAAGAATTTTTCTATGACATCCATCTCTTCTAACAATTTCATTTCTTCAGCAACTTGCATAAACATATCTTCTGAAGGTTGTTCATCACCTGCATAAATGTACAAATCATTAGTTTAAAAAATACTAGGCTTTTTTTCTTCGATGTTTCAATCATCACATATCTCTGTTGATTCGAACTTGTCCAAAATTTCAAGAAATCATCAACGATTCCTTCCTCAGTAGGGTAAACCTCTTGCTTGTGTCTACAATATCTATCTTCCATCTCTAACTCAGATTCTTTGAGTTCTTCTCTTAATTTGATATACTTTCTCCTCTTTATCTATTTCTGCAACAACTTCCACTTTATCTTCTTTCTTTTCATAGTCCAACCATATCTTTGGTTCCCTTCACATTTTTCTAGAAGCACTATCATGTTATCCATAATTATCTTCAGTTCTGTAATTTCTCTGTCAAATATCTCTTGACTCATCTTCTCTCCTTTTCCTTTTTCCTTGGCATCCTCCTTTCCTCTACTGTGGCTTCTCTCTGAACCCCTACTATGACTATCATTAGTCATTTCCTCGTTATCTCTATGAGCTTCTCACTCACTATGAGCTGTACTAAGCCTCTGTGACAACAAGTCCTTCCTGCTGTCACTTACCTCACCAATCCCTTCTCTGGACTTGGTCTTTTGGCAAGCACTGGTTCTCTATCTTTGGAACCTCTTGAGCATTCTCTTCTGCTCTCTTTAGGCTTGTATCCTCAACTCACTTTCTCTTGAGAACATTGTAACTGTTCTCCCTGTCCAACTTTCAACTGGAATATTTAGGTTCACTGCCACTAACACAACTCCTCTCTTTCTTTACACAGTCTACTACTGTGTGTTGCTACTATCACTCTCTTCCCTTATAAGAACAATTCAAATGAACCACATCAAAACACAACTCATACATGTTGATCTATCACTTTCATCTTTCACTCGCTTGACAATACACTTGCTGCTTTACCTTTCACTTTCTGCACTTCAATCCTTCTTTCAACTGAATTTCTATTCTTGTTGAGTACATCCATATTCACTTTCTTTCCTTACAATAGTTTTGTTGCAATTTCATTACCTACATTCACCTACACATACCATTTAAAGCTTTAAAACCACAAGATCCTTTCTGATCCTACCTTCCTCAAGTCCCTTTTTTCACAGTCTCTCTTGAATAACCAACTGAAGTCTTCATTGCCTGTAACATGTTAGAATTATTCTATGCATGAATCCTTGCACTCTTTGTTCTCCCTCTGTGTAAGATCCATTACAATGCCAATTATATATGTTGGAAAATAAAATTTAGTTCCTCAATCAATCTCCATAGAGCATTAAGCTTGCTCTGATACCAAAATGATGCAGGGTTACCCCTGCACATACCCACAGTGTGCATGAAAATCATAAATACAATTATCCCAGGTGTTTTACTCCATAAGGAGTCAAATATTTAGCTATCAATGGTTAAGGCCCTATATAACAGTTCCTTGTTATCGAAACTCAATCACCCCACTTAAAACCCTCTATCGGGATTATTTACCCCCTCAAAACCTTCGTTAACCTTTTTCTTAAAGCCTTCCATTAGTTCTTCCCTATCGGGACTTAAACCCACTTCACAACCTTTACAAAACCCATAATTCACATATATGTAACCTTTTCCCCCTTAAACATTGGTTAATATAGATAGATCACACAAACCCACATATTGGTGCTTAATTCCTTTATAACTCAACTACAAAGGAAAACCCCGCTTTCCATACCTTCTCTGCCTTTCGTACATTCTCAGCATAGATTTTGAGACAACCCTTATCGCAGTTGGAACCTCACAACCCACAGTCATCCCTCGGGCCTCTATCACATCTGATATGCGACCATATTACATAAAAACCATGGAAAACTCCACTTTACCATAAAGCCAAACCTTAAGGGTTATATACCCGCATATATAAATATATCAGGTCCACCCTTAAGTCACTCCACTCCTCTGATAGGCCGAACTCCAATTGCGCGATCGTCAATCGCTTTATCACTATTGGCGTATTACATATGCATTGACCGATTAGTTCCACTTGAAACCGCCGATAACGCGATTAGCGATTAGATTTGCATTGTCAATCTAAATCTTGATCCGACGGTCCATGCTTAATCGCAGGATCGCCATCGCTCCATTTCAAAGGCTCATTCCGATGTCTTAAAAAGGGTTCTACCGCCACGACTTAATCCTATCCATTGATCTAAATGATCCATCGACTGATGAGTGTCAATACTTAACTACTCGATCTTCTTCTTACTTGGGTTTTTACGCTATTTTCAGCGCTAGCTATTGCTTGCGGCTTTCTTTCCAAAGTTCTAGTCCCTTGTTATTTTCAATGCGTGCTTTCTCTTGTGTTGTCTCCCTTGAACCTTTTAATGAAATTAAAGGTTCCCCACACTTATCTGTCTCTCATTCTCTTCTGCAGATTCCACAGAACTCGGCTTGCATACATATTTACACAGAATGGTTGTTCACCCTAAATTATCATTCTACATATGAATAACCATAGCTATATAAACTGGAATCAAATCATTGAACACATATATATAACAAAGATTACAATCAGGTTATTCTAACTCTCGGCCTGATTTCCTTCTCATTAGTGGCCTCTGTTTTGACTTTTCCCGTAGGCAAACAAATCTCAACTATCTGCCTAACCTTTCTCTCACCTGTCTAACCTATCTAACATCTCTCTTCTAGTCTAGCTAACCCCTGAATTAGAAAAAAGCTCACAATTTATACAAAAGTGGATTCATGAACCAATTCTAGTTTAGAACAAAAAATATCTCACCGTCTCCTAAAAAGTCTCTTTAGCTCCACTCTTTTCTAAACAAACAACAAATCAATATTTTAGTTTCCTCATATTCTATTTAAACCAAATAAATTTAACTATTTGGCCTGATCTCTACACAGGGAGGATCAATCAGCCACTATACCCTTTTTCTAAAAATAAAACTTTCTCACACATTTAAATAAATAAAGTTAACTAAACTCTTTCCTTGCAACCCTTTGTGAGTCACAACATGTGACCATCCCATCACATTGCTGACTAGGTCTGTTAGTGTCGGTATCTTCATCCCTCCATCAGTGATCAAAACTCTCTTGTTGCATGTATTTTTAGGTGTCTCATTCGATTAGCTGCGTTCCATTAGGTCATGGATCATCTGATGGTAGTGGCTCATTATCAATTTTCCCTCATGCTCTTTATCTGCTAGCCTATTTTCACAAATTCAAGTCATTTACAATCATCTTTTGTCTTTACATTTGCAAAAAGCCATTTTTAGGGTTTTAGGTCTCATTAGGTCTAGGGTTTGTCATCATAGTCTTGTAAAAGCTCAATAATGGTCAGCAGGCACATGAGGAGGTCTAATAAGGTCTCAGCATCAAAAGTTTCAATAATGACATACTCATTGATTGATTTTTCCTCAAAACCCTGTTTTGAGTAAAAACAAAGTTTTTATGTTTTATGTATAAAATTTCATGTAATTTTAATTTTCTTATATGTAATAAGTTCGGAAATGTAGCCCTAGGTCACCTTGCCAAACTCCTGCACACCAGCTCCTGCAAAAGAGACAAGAAAGTCAAAGCATTAGTCCATCAAGAGAGACAAACTGCAAAACAGAGTTTCTAAAGAACAAAGTGAAAAAGCAAACTTTAGAAAGTGGGTTTTCGAAATGAAATAACTAAAGTCAAAAGGTATATAAAGTCATCATTTGTATTATAGACTTCATTTGTGCCAAAAGAGAGAGAGAACAAGTGAAAATTGCGATTTGAGGTGAAGAAAGGAGAAATTGCAGCAAAGTTTTCAAGTTCTTATTGGCGTGGCGCACCTGGGTTTAGGTGCGGCGCACCGGGCACAGAAACTTGAACTGGCGTAGCGCACTTGAGTGTTGGTGCGGTGCACCAGTCTGCCAAGCCTAAACTTCACTCAATCGACCTCCTCAAGCTCCAAAATCTTGCCAATATCATTCCACAAGTAAGTAAAACATCCCAAATTGCCATTGCAAGAGATTTAGTCCTCCTTGATGATGTTTTGATAGGTGAAAATTCAAACCCTAGTTTGCTGCACAGTTATATTACAAAAACTGTCTAGGGTTTGCAATTTTGTCTTTCTTGCTATTTTACTCCCCTGCATCATTTTCACATTTCCCTCCACTACACTTCCCAAATTTCATTTCCCTTTCCCTCTTTCATTTACACTCATCCTACCTCCCTATCCCCAAAACCCTAAAACCCTAACAAATTTCCACTACTCCCCAAACCCTAATCTAAATTCCCAAACCCTATCACTTCCTAAAAACCCTACAGCCAACATCAAAATCCCTCATTCATCAGTCCCACTCATCAGTCCCATTCATCAAACAACAATCACCTATTCTTGAGATAAAATCTCTTCATACTCATCATTTTACACCATACAGTGGCAAATATGGAAACAGATTCAGCTTATGAAAGGGATGAGGAAACTGTGAGTGATTCCTCCCAAGAGATTCATGCACCAAGAAAACCACATAAGGGAGGAAAACACATCCGGGAGGAGCCCACTACACTCACAGAATTATTGGCTTGTCCTCTTGCAGTAGCATGTTTCAAACATCAGTCTTGCTACCAGTTTTGTGAGATGGTGGAAAGGGTGAAATACCACCATGAGCTTGTTAGACTATTTTTCCTTCATCTTCAGAATGGCCAGGTCAATTTAGTAGGTGTTACCTTCACTTTGACACCTGAAACTATAGCTGAAGCAACAGGTATTCCTAATGTTGGTGGACAGTGGAACAAAGGACAGCTTGTGGACAAAGAGCATTATGAGCCTTATATCAAGGCTAGTTGTCAAAAGAAAATCAGTAGGGTCTTTCCTTTCAGATACCTATAGGACACATATGCTCCACTCATGAAGCTTATTATCAAATACTTCCGCTGTGAAGGGAGATTTTCTCGCTTGTACACCTATCATGTTAGACTATTGATGAATTTCACTAGAGGGAGGATAATGAACATCCCCTATTACATATGCAAAAATATTGAGAAAATGACCACATTGATGCAAAGAAAACCTCCTCATCAACAGTACAACAACATTTATCACTTTGCATTGATCAAGATTGTTATTTTGCATCAGCTGAGTTTTCTGAATGTTTCATGGGATGATTTCATTTCACATGAGGTTTTCAAAAGCCCTCAAGTGACCCCATCAGTATTTCAAGAGGCAGGAGGGCTTTCAAATCAGCAAGAGGTTCATGAGACTCAAACTACCAGTGTGCTGGTATTTATCACTTATCAAAAAGGCAAAAGGAGATTATTTGCAATTGCCAAACGAGTACTATCTCCACCTGGGGTGGAAGGGGTCTCATTTCCTTCATTAGACCATAGGCAAATGCTATCTTCACCTGGGGTGAAAGGGGCTTTGTCTTCTTCTTCAACAAAGCAGGTACAGGACAAAGGGAAACAACCATTGCATGATGAAGGGCCTTCTGAAGGTCAGGAGAGAGATTTCATTTTGATTCAGGATGAGGATACTGATTTGGGCTCCCAAAGCTCAAAACTCAAGGAGATTATCAAAGAACAAGAAGTTTACATCAATGGCTTATCTCTTAACCTTGAAAGAGCTAAGTGGATCATAAATTACCTTGAGAAATGGAACAAGTAGTTGGAGGATAAGAAGATAATCATGGAGCTACAAAACATAAGGGAAAACAGGCAAGCAACAAAGAGGAGGAAAGTCAAATTGACACCACTTGAGGAAGAGATTGATGCTGACCGGGAATTTTGGCTAGAGAGGGAAAATATGCACTTGGAGAAGTTGCTTGAGAAAGCCAACAAGGAGAAAAATATGTTGCGGCACATGGCTAATCACTATTTGGCACGAAACAAGATTTGCAAAGCGAGGATAAGGAGCCTAAAAGCCAAGTTGAAGAAGACGTTGAGGAGCAAGAAAGAGCAAGATAAGCTCAAGATCTTGGCTGAAGCTTCCTTGGCCCAACATAGTACTTGATGCAGATCACTCATGCCAAATTTCAAGAAATTTGGCAAACGTTTTGGCAATTTTGAAATTTTAAGGAAAAAACAAGTTTTCCCGGCAGGTCCGTAGCACCACCCAGCGCTCACTTTGATAGGGACCTCCTCTAGAGGAAAAATTTACATTTTTGGATTCCTCATGAAAAGTTATGCATACCCAGAAATTAATAGAAAATTTTGACAAGTTTTGGGGCTCCAAAAGGGTCAAAAACACCTCAAAAATGCCCTCTCTACCACTTTTTGGCCACACAGGAAGCATAGTTTGGAGAACTGATGTTTGGAGGGGAAAATGGACACCAAATTCAAAAATTCGACTTGTCCTAGAAAGTAGACAGACATACCTTTCCAACACACCCACTTGGAGAAAATTTGGTGAAGGGTAAGACCTACAAAATTAGCTGGGAAAAAGCGCTACCCACAGAAAAAGTGGCGCTACACACAGGATGAAAAAGTGCCAATTTTGCTCAAAAACTTTGTTTTTCACCTAGTTTTTTCTCAGTTTGATTTTTTCTCTCTCATGGTCAAAATCATGATGTAAATCTACGTAAATTGATGGAATTTGATGTAAAAATGATGAAAATTGACTCAAGGAGGTAGATACATCATGTATAGGTGGTTTTGAACTGAATGAATCAGTTTCCTAGGTTTTAGAAGCAAGTTGTTCCACTACCTATTTTTCAGTTCTTAGTTTATATTTTGTTGAAATAGCTCCTAAAATCATGAATTCGACTCATTAAAGCTAGCATGGGTGTTTTTTTACCTATATCTAGTATTTTTTTCAGTCATTTGTAAAGGTTGGACTCTTGTGAATGCTTTGAGCATTATTGTACATTCATCTCTGCAGTTTGGCAAGGAAATAGACCAGGGTTTGCAGCATTTTGTGGGATTCTTGTGGCAAGGTGATTTAGTATTTTTTTCCTTCTGTGATTCAAGTTTACATGTGTTTATGTATGCCATCATCTCTCTCTTTTCAGCTTAACTAAATGAATCAAGGATAAAGGTAGAAATCATTGATGTTGCAATGCTCTACCTAGGGTTTGTTTAGCTTTACATGTTTTCAACTGTTTGAAGAGGATTCCTGATACTTTCATGCACTCTCCAACTCCTCACCAATCTTAAAACTCTCCATTTCACTTAATTCAAAGTACTAAAGCATTTTCCTACCTCACCACATAGAAACCTCTACAAGACTGAGTCCATTCTCCGGACCCAAAACTACCTTTCACATTTGATCCAGTAAACCATCATAAAACTCAATCAAACTCCTCCGAGCATATACCTAGCCTAGAATTAGTCTTTACATCAGTCATCTCAAGCCTCATTTGCTATATTTTCCTGATATCGACAAGGAGATATCCCTCTCCTGATCTGGTAGGGCTAGCTACTAGGTTAAGTGTGGTTTGATGCTACCCTAGACCTGCCTTTCTCAGCCTGAGGTAGATTTAGGCCATAACAAGGTCTAAGTGCTCTTGCATCAGAAAATTAAATACTCAAAAAGTCACCAAGGTTGGTTTTATTTTCCTATTCTATCCTACTCTATTTTGAGAAAGAAATTCTTCTTTTTAAGTGTAGGAGTATATCCAATGAAGCCATTTACAAATCAAATCTCTAGTATGTTGCCCAACAAAATTTGAAAATATACCTGAATGTTTGCAAGGATATGAGAGATCAATTTCACATTTGGATTAAATGCTAGAATTTGTTGAAGAATGGAAGAATGTTGTGGCTTAGTCACATTTTGAAACCAATCTTCAATGCAGTCCTCATTCTCTTGGCTCTCCTCCAAATGTTTGAACATCATTCTAGATCCTCCTTTCCATAAATAGATTAGTTCGAAACTCTTATAGTGCAAAGATTGATTGAAATTTATGCATCCTATTTATAATGCTTTATATATGCACATAAAAATGGGATTCAAAGCTAAATTTTATGTATATTTCCCCATGTTACAAAGATGTTGTTGTCACCAAGTCATCCTTTCAACATGAGTTATCTTTTCCATGAATAAAAAAAAAAGAAAAATATTGGTACTAAATTAAATTTCTAATGCCTAATCCCTTAGCACCATCCCTGGCAACTCCGCCAAATGTCGGGCAATCCGATTACTTAAATGTCTTTCATTAAATGATCAACCAATGACACTTGTAAGCTTGTGATAATGCCAACAAAATATAATATGCAAGAGTAGGCAATTGACTATAAGCTAAGCAAACTTTGGTTGTTGTAGGCAAGAAAGCACTAAGCTCCCTTACAAGAGGTCATTCCATAATGTTTCACAAGAGCTATCAACAATCAAAATTGTTAAGTATTCCTAATGAAAACAATAAATCATATAAAATTATAGACAGAATTAAGATGAGTTGCATGATTTAGTTGTTGTAGGCAAGAAAACACTAGGCTCCCTTATAGGAGGTCTCTTTGTAACGTTTCATGAGACCTATCAACAATCAAGATTATATCCCAACATATAAATATAACCAATATTCACAACTATTTATAATGAAATAAAATTCTTTCTTTATCCATTTGGAGTGAGTTCAATTTTCCTAAGAGCAAAGTGACAAACTATTCCATAAATTCATACAATACATTAAAGAAATTTAGATCTAAAACTATAGAATGGAATCTATGTAAAATGAAGCTTTATTCTATTCTATCATAAGTTGGATACATGCTCCAAGAGTCTTCTCCCTTGGAATGGAAGAGGCATTCCTATTTATACATAAATTTGAGATAACTAAAAAAGATTTGAGATCCGCAAATCTCTCCTAGATCCACGAATGTCTCGTGTGGTTACAACCATGTGCTAACACTTAAAAAGTAACATATCTACAAATCCTCTCACAAATCTATAATATATTTGATAAAAAATCTTATCAAAACTTCCATGATCCTTCTCCATGAAATATGCTTGAAGGAATCTCCCAAATCTTCATCAAATCTTCAAGGGGTTGAAGAAGAAATTCGAATTTGAGGCTTGGAGGTCATATATGACTTTGCTGGAGTCTTCAAATACACCTACAAACATAATGAAACTCATCCCACTTTCATATATAAGTGAAACATGTTATTTTTCTATTATTTAATCATAAATTCACTCAAAAACACTAAAATAGATGCATTGGAAAATAATAAGTCTAAACCAAATTTAATCATGAAAATAGTATAATGCAAGGGTATGGGAAAGAGAAATATGGTTTATAAGTGAAGTGAAAGGTTGATAAAAGGATGGTACTTGAGCGACCTAACAATACCTTCGTCCTATTATTGCAACGACCTGAGCACTATTGAGGAATGTAGGCCGTTTCAAGTATTATGAGGAGGCTACATCCCTGAAGGCGCACTCTATCTTATTGATGCATTTGATCTGCTAATGGAGTGTCTAGGAGCAGATTTTCCGTGTTAATTCTAGGGCGTGGTATAGGCCCATTGAGGAGGATATATACTTTATTACTGGCCTATCCTGGAGAAGGGAGGATTTTCCCGAGTTCTTTGACGTCCCCCATTGTTATAGGCCATTTTTTCACATCTGGTTAATAGGATTGCAAATCGGGTCAATCCACATCTGTGAACATGCTGTCATCATCCCTACATAAAGCCCTAAGCATGACCTTTCCAAATGTCAGAGTTTCTAGGATTAACTATTAAAAATCAATGCTTTTAAGCCCTAGCACACCCTTCCCCTTTAGTTGCATGCGTTTAATGTCAATTTCTTCTTTATGCTCCAGCACTGGTTAGCACTAGTTTCTCTTTGCTAGGGGTGCATTGATTCTAGAAATTTGGGAAAATTAAAAATATTTCTGAAGCTTCCTCTTCCAAAATCTTTTAGGGTTTGCTTTAACCATTTACCTTGAATAGCAACTTAAATCCTATCTATTCCTACCTTGGTGACTTCACCTCTTATCCCTTGAGCTCATCCTCCCATCATAAATGGATGTGAAGCTCATTATGGTAAATCCTAAACTATCATCCCTCTCCTATAAATTTATGTCCATCCATAACATTAGGGTTGGCTTTTGGAGACAAGTCATGCCCTCATGTTTCTGCCTTGAATCTAAGAAAGTCATCATATTCATGCATTGGGGTAACATTGGGGTGTGATTTGTGACAAGGAAGGACTTGGGGAGATCTCTACAAGATCAACTACTATTCTTGGTTGTAAACTCCTTCTTATCTCTATTAATACAAAGAGTATCGTGTTTTCCCATGTGTGTTACATTTACATTCATGTATTTCGATGCCTCGTTGATTCATTGAATGGAGTAATTGAATTATGGTACGTATATGTTGTGGATCCTTCGCTTGTTTTGGTTGTATGTGCAGGTCCTAATTATAGCATTTGGAACTATGATTGGAGCTTACAATATAGGAGGAAAGTAAATCTTGTGACGAATTCCAAGTAATCCTCTTTCCTATTCTTCAATTTCTCTAAGGGAACCTCTATATTCTTTTCTTTCTTTTGTTTTATACCAGTGAACTAGGTCTAGGGAAGATACTTTTGTACGCAATCGTAAATTACACATAGTACTCATGGGGTTGCAATTGAGAGTCAGTTTGTGTACACTATAAGATATGTTGGGCCTCATGCGGTCCATCCATTAGCTCTTCAGGTCTGTGGTAGACAACTACAAATTTATTCTTTTGCTATAAAGGAGGTTAGGTTTCTCTCTTTTATAGTAACCACCATTTCACACTCTAGTAGTGATGGGCAACACATTAGTTGCCCTCTTTTGTATTATGTTGATTCTATGATTCAGGTGCCACATTGCATCAGATGGTTTACCATTTTTTTGAGGTAGTTTTTCATGGCTTTAGATAGATGTCATTTGTTGAGACATAGGAGGGAGACCTTCCCTTTCATTTGCGAGTTTTTTTGTTTATTTTTTGAGAGGTTTCCAAAGACAAGGTCTACATTAGACCATCGTCCTCCTAGGTAGGTCATTGAGGTCCAGATGTGCATGTGGGGGAAGATGATGCCCAAGAGGCGCTTACTGAAGTATCCAACCACGATTTCTCTCGAGGCACTAGTGTTGCTAGCTAGTGAGGATGACCATGCATTTGTCACATTTGCATTTCCATATGTGGGGATTGATTACAGAGGGTGTCCCAACATCCTCTTCATAACAGCTAAGCCTCCAAATGATAGAGATAATATTATTTTTTTCTTTAAATTAATCTAGTTTCATTTTCTTGTTTTCATGAATTATAATAAAATTTATTCTAACACATTCTTTAACTTTTTTAATTAAATTGTTTAACGAAATTATCTAATTATTTTTATGTACTATATATTTTGTAGACATCGACACATTTTTTGGGGACATGCCTTCTCCCCCACCAAATGTCGGAGGAGATGAGGAGACAGGTGACACCCAAGAGGGCGAGGCACATCCTCAAGGGGGCATGGGCATCCAGGGTCGTAGGGATGGTCTACAAGTTCAGATGGACTAATGTGATAAATTTGCCAGAGTTTTGTTTGATGTAGGAGTTTGCCTGTGAGGGTTCGAGATATCATTGTGGATCCTATGTTAGTGGGTCTATACAAGGATTTCCCATGTGAGATGAGGTCTATTATGTAACATATCATCAGAGCTAGTAGGTTACTGATAGCAATGAGGGATGCAGGAAAACATCATGTAGCAGAAGATACATCAAATTAGGGTGGTGGTGATGATCATTATCATGATGATGAGGGTGGTGATCATGATGCTTCTGGTAGTACCACCCCATCAGATCATGGTTATCAAGGTGTCGATAATCCTTCTGGTAGTACACCTCCTCACTAGTTTCTTAATGATGAGATTCCAGAGATAGAGGATGTGCCTTATGTTTCTCCTGACAAAGTAGACCAACCACGTCCTCCTCCACCTCAAAGTTAGCCAAACCGTGTTGAGGTTGTAGTAGTTGATCGTCCATCATCTTCTACTATAGACCAACCATCTCCTCCCCCACCTTCGCTGAGTTCGACATACTTTGATCATACGATATTTGACCATCCATCATCTTCTACTGTAAACCAGGTTGGCACTATGTCTGTTTTATATTTGATTGTACTTATTTGACTTGATGTATATATATATATATATTGCATTTTTTTGTTCATGTTTATGTACTTAATTTATATGTTTGTGTTGATGTGTATATTATTAGGTCATGCAGATAGATGTGTATATGATAGCAGTTATATGATAGCAATTATTTGATAGGGTGTGTGTGATGATGATGTTAAATTACAATGCTTGTGTTTTGTTAGATGTGATCACAATGGTGATGCCCTGTTAGATTATAAGATTTTGTGCTAGCTAATGACGTTTAGATGTGCTAGAGGTGTATATAATTAGATTATGGTAGTGAATTCAAATGTGTATCTTAGATGATGTTAATGATTGTTCGCTGGTAATCACTATGATGCTTATTTTTATGAAATAATTGTTGGCATTATGATTCTGGTATGGCTCTATGATTCATGTGTTGTACTTGATGGCAACTCATACAGGTGGAAAAACTCTGATCAGGCTCTCAAAAGGATAAAAATTAGAAGTACGCATGTGCTCTGTGAAAAGCGTGCGTACCCGCAGGTACGCCGTGAAGGGACTGCGGCCATACACGCAGGTCACCCGTTCAGAAGGCGCGTACCCCCAGTTCACTTACTTCAAGGCAGAGAAGCGCGTTCACGTGGGGTTTCCTATGTTTGGCCCGTGGTATTTAGCCCGCCGTTCTTGATTCTATGGTTTTGGCCCGTGGTATAGGATCTATTTTAGCCCCGGTTTGGATCCCTTGTATTGGTTATTGATGGTTTTGCCCCATGGTGTGAATAAGAGCTTGACTATAAATAGGGAAGGAGATCTCTTGGCTAATGTATCTTTTGCAAATTGAATATCTTAAGATCTGAAATATTGGGTTATTGTTTTAAAAGCTTGATCTATATAAAAGTGAAGTTGAAAGTGAATCTATGAAGGGTGATCTCTCGAGCGCATGATCAGATCTGAGCATCTGACTATCTGTGGCACACTGGGGGACTGCCAATTCGGCCCTAATCAGAGGTACGCAGGTGATTAACGGTGCAAGTGCGTGGGTACGCAGAGCAGAAGAAGGAGCAGTGCGTGGGTACGCAGAGCAGAAGAAGGCGCAGTGCGTGGGTACGCATTGTGACAGAGGTTCAGGTGCGTAGGCACAGTGAAAGTACGCGGCGCTTCAGAAGCTGCAGGTGCGTAGGTACGCAGCGCGATAGCGTCTGTGGGTGTGTGGCTACAGTAGCAGTACGTGGCGCGATAGCATCTATGGGTGCGTGCCTACAGTAACAGTACGCGGCGTGATTTAAGAAACAGTGCGTGGGTACGCGGTGCAGCAGAAGGCTCTCTGCGGGTATACGCAGGGGAGCAGAAGGTGAAGTGCGTAGCCACGCAGGCCAGAGAAAGAAAAACTGTGTATCTGTATTAAGGCATTTATTTGACTGATTTTTTCTCTGTTGATAAGGTGTTCTGGGTTTAGTTTACTGTTACTATTGATCTGGTTACTGCAGTTGACTGGGTGATTTACTTGTACTTGATGATCATTTGATGTTCATGGATCAAGTTTGAAAATTTATGAAAAGTGGTCCTTGAAAGAAAAGAAGTAGGGGGTTGTAGCTCCCTTCCAGGAGAGACTGGAAAATGAGAGAGAGTTGTAGCTCTCTGCAGGTTGCAGCCTGCGTATTGGTAAAGGACTGCACCAGTACAAAACCATTGTAAAAGGAGTTTCTAATTTGAAAGAAGATAGAGACATATTGCAGCAGGTGGTTTTCACCCACATTGGGTTTCCACCTTATATCTGGTGTTCTTTGGTGTGACTATCTGTTTTTCTTGTTCATGCTCATTATTTTTATGGTACTGACATGCAAAAATAATTCGAAGTATAAATAAGGAAGATTTATTAAAAGAACTTGATAATACTGATTCACCCCCCCCTCAGTATTATTTCCAACAATTGGTATCAGAGCAGGTCCTTCAGAGAAGCTTGATCACTTGAAGGAAGATCATTCATCATGAGCAACTACGAGAGGGAAGCATCAATCAGGCCACCAATCTTTGATGGGACAAACTTCAATTATTGAAAGGTAGGAGTTACTGCCTATCTTCAATCTCTTGGTACAGAAGTTTGGGATATGATAGATGCAGGCTACACTTTTCCTTCAGCTACTCCTACAGATTTGGCCAAGAAGAAGAAATATGAAACAAATGCTAAAGCAGTCAATACTCTGCTAGGATGCTTATCTCAAACATAATTCGTAAAGGTTATGCAATATAAATCCGCAAAGGAAATATGGGACAAGATTGTCTTGAGCTACGAAGGAGATGAACAGGTAAAGCGTGCTAAACTTCAAACCCTCAGGATTCAGTATGAGAATCTCAAAATGTATAATGATGAAAGTGTGGCTAACTATTTTCTTCGGATAGATGAGATTGTTAATTGCATGAAAAACTTGGGTGAAGAAATAAAAGAGGCTATTGTGGTTGAAAAAGTTTTAAGATCATTGTCCCCCAAGTTTGAATCTAAAGTGTCTGCAATAGAAGAAAAGGAAAATCTACGAATTCTTACTATGTCTCAGCTACACGGAATTCTAACTGCTTATGGAATGAGAAAGGGAGGTCCATCAGATAGGAGAGAAGCTGCCTTCAAGGCTTCAGGCAAAGGAGACTACTATGAAGCAAGTCACGTGCCAGAAGAAGAAGAAGAATCAAATTTTGTCAGAAATCTTCAACGGGGTACTGGAAGGTTCAGAGGTAAGTTACCTTTTAAATGTTTTGCTTGTGGAAGAGTAGGTCATTATGCTGCAAAATGTCCTCATAAGGATAAGATTGACGAAGGAAAGGAACCTGCTAGATGGAGCAAGAAACAAAATGCAAATAAGAAAAGCTACTACACTCATGAAGATAGTGATGGTCTATCAAATAGTGATGAAGATGAATGAGGTAATGACTATAAACTTTTAATGGCATTTGAGGATGATGATTACATGGATGCTATAGATGTGGATAGCTTTCATGAAGAAATTTCTAGACTCAAGACATGTATAGAAGAAAAGAATATGATCATTGATACTCTACAATTTCAGATTGATGAAAAAGAAAAATATCTTGAAAAGTTAGAAGGTGAAATTGTTGGTCTTAGAAAAGAGATTGAGAAAACAAAGGCTATTAATCTTAAGTTTGTCAAAGGATATGAAACTCTGGATGAGATCATCAATGTACAACGTTCTCCACTAAACAAGACAGGTCTGGGGTATAATGGAGAAACTTCTCAAGCATCCACCTCAAAGAGTTATCTTGATGCAGCAAGAAGGAATGAGCAAAAGCACAATGGAGATCACCAGGTAAAGCAGGGACCAATTACAAACACAGACTATCAGATAAACCAGGGGCAATCCGTCTTAAGGATGAACAAAAGCTACAACCAGCCACAGGTAAAATCCTCTCAATTTGCTTCAAGAATGAATGACAATAGAAATTACAATCGTTTGGCTGGAAGATTTGATAACCGCAGAAGTTTCTTCAATGGACAATGCTTCTCTTGCCATAACTTTGGTCACAAAGCAGCTCAATGTGTTGCATATAAAACGATCATGACTAGAGAAGCTCAAAAATAAAGAAGTATGACCGGGATTACAAAAAGGACCTATAACAACTTTTCGGTTCTTGAAAATGAAGTTGAATGTTCTATTTGCAATAACTTTGGTCATGAAGATTCTGAATGCAGGAGCAGGTTTCAGCAAACAAAGGAACAAGCCTCAAGCACCAAAACATGGAGAATAAAGGAACCACAAACAGAAAGATGTGGGATAGCATTTTATGCAGAGGGACAGGAAAATCTATGGTACATTGATAGTGGATGTCCGAAGCATATGACAGGTGATAAAGAAAAACTTGAATCATATTCTGCTTTAGAAAAGGGAAAGAAAGTTTCTTTTGGAAATGATACTCCTACAGCTATAAAAGGAAAAGGCACTGCTCAGTTAAAAGAAAAGGTCAAAGCTAGAAATGTTTTGTATGTTGATGGATTGAAGCATAATCTTCTGAGTGTCAGCCAGATGTGTGATCAAGGAACCGAGGTGATATTTAGAACAAATGGATGTCTTGTTCGTGATCTTGATACAGGTAAAACGGTGATCAAAGGTAAAAGAACTCCAAATAATCTATACATATTTGAAGAAGGACAACAACAATGCTATCTAAGCAAGGATGATGAACACTGGTTATGGCACCGGAGGTTGGGGCATCTAAGCTTTTCACAAATAAGGAAAGCATGCAAATATCAGGCAGTTCGCGGTCTTCCAGATATCAAAATTCCAGACAACGCAATATGCAAGTCATGTCAGTTTGGAAAGCAAACCAGAACTAACTTTCCAGAGAAGGAAGGATCAGCTAGCATGCCGCTTGAGCTTGTGCATACATATGTATGTGGACCATTCAGGAAAAGGAAACCTCAAGGAGAAGAATACTTGATATTATTCATTGACGATTTCTCCAGGTTTGTCTGGTTAGGACTTATGAAGCACAAAGATGAAGCATTCGAAAAATTCAAATCCTTTAAAGCCTTGGTTGAAAATGAATCAGGATACAAAATTAAGTGCCTCAGATTCGACAGAGGTGGGGAGTTTACCTCAAATGAATTTTTCGATTTCTGTGAAGAACATGGGATAAGAAGAGAATTCTCTACAACTAGAACTCCTCAGCAAAATGGAGTAGTGGAAAGAATGAACAGAACAGTCCAACAAATGGCTCGTGCTATGCTTGATGAGTTTGGAACTCCCGCAACTTTCTGGGGTGAAGCTGCATATGCTTTGGTTGTTATTCTCAACAAAACAAATGTCCGGGTGAAAAACACTCAAACTCCTCATGAGCTCTGGTATGGTGAGACTCCTTCAGTAAAGCACTTCAAAATCTTTGGGAGCAAATGCTATATTAAGAATACTGATGAGCAACTTGGCAAACTTGAACCTAGAGCAGATGAAGGCATTCTTCTTAGTTATTCTCCACACAACAAAGCATACAAGTGCTACAATAAAAGACTTGGAAGAATTGTTGATAGCATTGATGTAGTGGTTGATGAGAAGGGATACATTCCTAGGCAAGTAAATCATGAAGATATCGAAGAAGATGAAGACTACCCTCAAAGACAGAATGATAAAGAAGAAGAACCTCAAGAAGAACCAGAGGAGCAGATAAGGATAGAAGAGAAGACTCCATCCAGATATGTTCAGAAGAATCATCCAGAATCTCATATTTTGGGGCAGAAAGAAGCAGGTGTACAAACAAGAAGAACAGTCGCAGAAGCTTCAAGCTATTTGGCATTACTCTCTTCCACTGAACCACAAAATGTGAAAGAGGCATGCAAAGATGAATGTTGGGTCAAAGCAATGGATGAAGAACTTGAGCAGATCTAAAAGAACAACACTTGGGAGCTGGTTCCTAGACCAAAGGATAAGAATGTTATAGGGACAAAATGGGTCTTCAAAAATAAATTGAATGAAAATGGAGAAGTAATTAGAAACAAGGCCACACTTGTTTGTAAAGGGTATGCGCAGCAAGAAGGAATAGATTTTGAAGAAACCTTTGCTCCTGTTGCAAGACTTGAGGCCATCCGAATGTTCCTTGCTCTCTCAAGCTTTCAAAACTTCAAAGTATTTCAAATGGATGTGAAATCAGCCTTTCTGAATGGAGACTTGGAAGAAGAAGTATACATTGAGCAGCCAGATGGTTTCATTCTTGGAAATGATCCAAATCTTGTATGCAGATTGAAAAAGGCTCTCTATGGTCTCAAACAAGCTCCAAGGGCTTGGTACTATCGCTTGGACAAATACCTTCATCAACAAGGTTTTTCAAAAGGATCAGCAGATAGCAATCTTTATATAAAAGTTGAAAACGACAAATTGCTAATACTTGTTGTATGTAGATGACATTATCTTTGGGAGCAATGAAGAAGCTATGAGTCAAAGATTTGCCTTGGTAATGCAGAAAGAATTCGAAATGTCCTTGCTGGGAGAACTGACATATTTTCTTGGTTTGCAAATCCAACAAAAAGAAGGAGGGATCTTTTTGTCTCAAACCAAGTATCTCAAGCAGATTTTGAAGAAATATGGCATGGAAGATGCAAAACCAGTATGTACACCCATGGTCACAGGATGTAGCCTCAGTGCAAATGATGAATCAGCAGCAGTGCATCAACCAACCTACAAATCTATGATTGGAAGTCTACTTTACTTGACAGGTACCCGACCAGACATAATGCATGCAGTAGGAATAGTTGGAAGATTTCAAGCAAATCCAAAGGAAACTCATCTTCAGGCAGTAAAGAGACTCTTCAAATACCTTCAAGGAACTCAAAACTATGGCTTATGGTATCCTAGAGATACAGATCTCACACTTCATGCTTATACAGATGCAGATTGGGCCGGAAGCGTGGATGACAGGAAGAGCACAAGTGGTGGTGCATTCTTTATGGGTTCTAGATTAGTATCTTGGTTCAGCAAGAAACAGAGTTCGATTGCCTTGTCTACAGCTGAAGCGGAATATGTTGCTGCTGCATCTTGATGCACTCAACTCCTTTGGATGATGCAGACCTTGCAGGATTTTCAAATCACTTGTATACCACCCATCCCCATCTTATGTGATAATACAAGTGCAATCAGCATTTCAAAGAACCCAGTCATGCATTCAAAGACCAAGCACATACCGATCAAGTATCAATTTCTCTGGGAACAAGTACTTGAACAAAAGGTCAAGTTGGAGTATGTTCCTTCTAAGGAACAAGTTGTTGATATACTCACCAAACCATTGCCCAGGGAAACCTTTGAATACCTCAGGCAAAAGCTGGGGGTTGTTGATGCATCATCATGTTGTTGAATCTCTTTTGATTGACGGTTGTACGCAAGGTTCATCTGGGGTATATGCGTACACTTGCTGGGTTGCGGATTGGTTGAAGATCGAATGGCACAGGTTCAGGGGGAGCATATAATGCATTGTTGGCATTATGGAGGAAGTACATCATGGATGTTGGTCTGAATATTGCTGCAATATGTCTCTATCTCTTTCATGGTCATTTATGGTGTTTGGTTCTTCTTTGCAGATCTGGTTTATATTCAGGGGGAGCATGTTCTTAGGGGGAGCATGACCCTTTGCCCTTGATGTCAAAGGGGGAGAATGACGTTGAAGATTTTGAGGTTGCCATCAAGTCCAAAGGGGGAGATTGTTGGCATTATGATTCTGGTATGGCTCTATGATTCATGTGTTGTACTTGATGGCAACTCATACAGGTGGCAAAACTCTGATCAGGCTCTCAAAATGATAAAAATTAAGAAGTGCGCATGTGCTCTGTGAAAAGCGTGCGTACCCGCAGGTACGCCGTGAAGGGACTGCGGCCATACACACAGGTCACCCGTTCAGAAGGTGCGTACCCCCAGTTCACTTACTTCAAGGCAGAGAAGCGCGTTCACGTGGGGTTTCCTATGTTTGGCCCATGGTATTTAGCCCGCCGTTCTTGATTCTATGGTTTTGGCCCGTGGTATAGGATCTATTTTAGCCCCGGTTTGGATCCCTTGTATTGGTTATTGATGGTTTTTCCCCATGGTGTGAATAAGAGCTTGACTATAAATAGGGAAGGAGATCTCTTGGCTAATGTATCTTTTGCAAATTGAATATCTTAAGATCTGAAATATTGGGTTATTGTTTTAAAAGCTTGATCTATATAAAAGTGAAGTTGAAAGTGAATCTATGAAGGGTGATCTCTAGAGCGCATGATAAGATCTGAGCATCTGACTATCTGTGGCACACTGGGGGACTGCCAATTCGGCCCTAATCAGAGGTACGCAGGTGATTAATGGTGCAAGTGCGTGGGTACGCAGAGCAGAAGAAGGAGCAGTGCGTGGGTATGCAAAGCAGAAGAAGGCGCAGTGCGTAGGTACACAGCGCGACAGAGGTTCAGGTGCGTAGGCACAGTGAAAGTATGCGGCGCTTCAGAAGCCGCAGGTGCGTAGGTATGCAGCGCGATAGCATCTGTGGGTGCGTGGCTACAGTAGCAGTACGCAACGCGATAGCATCTGTGGGTGCGTGCCTACAGTAACAGTACGCGACGTGATTGAAGAAACAGTGCGTGGGTACGCGGTGCAGCAGAAGGCTCTCTGCGGGTATACGCAGGGGAGCAGAAGGTGAAGTGCGTAGCCACGCAGGCCAGAGAAAGAAAAACTGTGTATCTGTATTAAGGCATTTATTTGACTGACTTTTCTCTGTTGATAAGGTGTTCTGGGTTTAGTTTACTGTTACTATTGATCTGGTTACTGCAGTTGACTGGGTGATTTACTTGTACTTGATGATCATTTGATGTTCATGGATCCAGTTTGAAAATTTATGAAAAGTGGTCCTTGAAAGAAAAGAAGTAGGGGGGTTGTAGCTCCCTTCCAGGAGAGACTGGAAAATGAGAGAGAGTTGTAGCTCTCTGCAGGTTGCAGCCTGCGTACTGGTAAAGGACTGCACCAGTACAAAACCATTGTAAAAGGAGTTTCTAATTTGAAAGAAGATAGAGACATATTGCAGCAGGTGGTTTTCACCCACATTGGGTTTCCACCTTATATCTGGTGTTCTTTGGTGTGACTATCTGTTTTTCTTGTTCATGCTCATTATTTTTATGGTACTGACATGCAAAAATAATTCGAAGTATAAATAAGGAAGATTTATTAAAAGAACTTGATAATACTGATTCACCCCCCCCTCTCAGTATTATTTCCAACAATAATATTTATTATAAATTATGTATTAGTGAACTTATATCAAACTTTTATATATGAAATTGCATGCAAAATAACTTAAAAAAATGCAAAGATATTTTTATGAATTACAAAGTTTAGTATTGTTGAACCTATGATTGTAAAATTACATTTAATTATTTTTATTATTAATTTTGTAAAATATTACCTATGAAATCCATGTTAAACATTGAAAAATTTGCAAATATCGCTCATACATTGAATTAGAAAGAAACTATTAATGGAATAAAAATTTTCTCAATCTTTCTCATTAAAGTGAAAATATAAGAAAATTTTTAATTTAAATTACTTTAATTTTTTCTATATATAGTATCTATAAAATTATGTTATTTGATATGGACATTGAAATATTTTGTTTATGCTTGTGAGTAAAATATTTTTTATTATAAATATATTTTTGTTTTAAATATCAAATATGAAAAAATTACATTTCTTTCTTGTAGTAAAAAAAATTATATTTTTTACTTATTACGTTTAGTCCCCATAATAAAAGCTAAATTGTTTTTTTAACTTTTGATTACTTTATATCTCTATATAAAATTATATAAGATTAAGGTGTAAATTGAAGTATTGTAATTCATAATAAAAGCTAAATTGTTTTTTTAACTTTTGATTACTTTATATCTCTATATAAAATTATATAAGATTAAGGTGTAAATTGAAGTATTGTAATTATGGGCGACGTTAATTTATTTTGTTGTTACTATTTTTAATTTTGTTAATTTACATTATCATTTTATTAATTTTTAAATGTAACATTATTGAAAACATCTCTCCCATATAAAGTTATATAAGATTAAGGTGTAAATTGAAGTATTGTAATTAGGGCCGATATTAATTTATTCTGTTAATATTTTTAGTTTTTTAATTTAAATTATTATTTTACTATTTTTAAATGTAACGTTACTAGAAAACATCTCTCCCATACTAAGCTTTAGAGCGCCTCTGGACACAATTAATTTAGATTTGATATAACTTAAAAAAAAAGTATTTTAATAAAATCTAATTTATTGCTAAAGTTATGAGATTTTCAAGCAATTTAAATTTAATATTTATAGAAAGTCTTACCAATTTAAATTAGAAAATTCTCTCTCTAAATATGAGGATAAAGAAATGTAACATGATAAAGCTTTATGTCAAGTTACTTGTAGTTAGAGATTTCTCTATTGAAAGTTATAACATTTTGATGTTATTTTGGTTCTTTATTTCCTACTGCACTGGTTTAAATTTAACTCTTTTTAATAACAAATAATTTAAATAATACAAAAATGATAATAAAATAAATTTAAACTTTTAACAAATAATATATTTGATTATTTCTTAATGAACAACTCATAAAATATTATTTGTTCCACATACTTATCATGAGATAGTCACTAAAATTCATGCTTTTCACATTTCTCACAGCGAATATTACATCACGTTCACAATAATAAAGACATATTACTTTAAATAATTTAGTTATCAATACATATAAATATATATTTATTTCACATAATCTAAATAAGAGACGAAAATACATCACCAAGTCTATTTGAAAGTTAGATTTGTTTATATTTGAGAAGGGTTGTGCATTTGAATGCTTATTATCATAGATAATGTACAAAATTGAAAATACTTAGTTTTAAGTATAGTAAAAATGTTTCCATTCGAAGATTGCGGCTAGAAGATGCCATGTTCTAATTGGTAGGGTGAAGAGGTTGTCCATTTTCATCTACCAATTGTTTGCATATGTTACTCCTAATAAGAGCTTCCAAAGTTTTTTAAAATATGGAGTAATATTTTTTGCATCGAACTCAGTGGTTGTCCATTTTCATCTACCAATTGTTTACGATATGTTACTCCTAATAAGAGCTTTCGAAGTTTTTTAAACTATGGAGTAATATTTTTTGCATCTGAACTCGATTCTAAATCAGGTTCCTCCAAATTTGGATGCATTTTTATTCAAATTGACATAGATTAAAAACAATAAATTCAATTAGATAATCGAAATATAAACAAAATATGAACTTACTGAGATGGAAAGGGAAACTTCGTGAAATACTTTGATCAGCAATATGGAATGAGTTAGAATTTGAAAAAATCATCCTTTGATATTATTGATATTTTTTCCTAGCATTTGAAAAAAAAACATAAATAAAAATTTGTGTGCATATCCAAAGTTAATCTCGACAACCATATAACCACAATATGAATTTCAATATTGTTTTCAAACTATTTTTCAAGAATAAGGCGACTTTAAGCAGAAAATGTATACTATGAACTACAGTAATTCATGTCGATCATAAACTATAATTTGAGATTAACATGCCATTTTATGTGAAATTAAAATTTTAGATAGTTTTTAAACCCAACAAGTGCGCTTATCAAAACAAAGTGCATAGATGCGTTTAAAAAATTAACAACATTGGAGGGTTCAAATGATACCTGCACCAGTTTTAGGCATTGCAATAAAAAAACTATTATCATATCATGCTCTTCTATGAAAACACACTAATGTGTTTCAAAAATAAAAAAACATTACGCACATGTTTCCCGATTTAAAAAAAAAAGATGAATTCAACCAATTCGGTGCTCTAATAACATTTAGAGCATATATGATTTTAAATAGAAATTGCATCATTGCAATCGCATTGTTTCAGGATTTTGAAAAAAACAATTGTATCATGTGAGAGCAGTGTAGAGTTGCAAAATGGAAAAATATGAGATCAGAAGTTGAAAGGTATGGTGATTCACTCAAAATCTTGGATAACAAAAATCTTAAATTTTAAAATCTTACATAACAAAATTCTTGTATAATAAAACATTTACTATATATTTTACTAGTAAAAAATTTTCCTATTTAAATTTAATTAAAATTCAGAGGAAAAACAAAAAAATTCAATACTTACCTTAAACTCTTGCTTTCTCTTATAAAATTTCACCCTAGGGTTTAACTTCCTCTACCACTTCACATTTAGGTTTTTTCAATTTAAGCATTTTAGATTTAATGGGTTTGTGTATTTATTATATATAGGGTGTTTGACATGTAAAGTAGGGGAATCAATTACTGAATTAGATCCAAACCGTGTCCACCCTCTCTGTTTTTTTTTAAATATTATCTGCTCCACGGTGCACCCTTTGTAATATAATGCATCGTGCTCCCTGTGTAATAAAATAAATTGGTATATTATAACACTATCTGTTATGTCCATAATCATTTCTCTTGGTGTAATATAACGCAAGGACTCCCCTCTTCCAAATAGCATCATTAAATCATTTGGGTGTGTTTATCCTTACAAATCACACCATAATAATTTAAAATTAATTTTCCATGATGGTGTTGAACAATTAAACGCTTGGTCCGTTTAATGTTCTAAATGCACTGGTGCATTTTTTTAGATACCGCTTACCAGAGCTTTTTTGGATGAAAATTATTTGATTTATTTGTAAAATATATTTAATGGCTTCTATATTAAATTCCATAGATTGTATAATGATAAAAATGTCTTAGAAGGTCTCAAGTAACAAAAATATTGATCGACACAATGATAGCACATCAAAAGAAGCAGAGAAGACAATTTCTTTGTAAATTCTTTACAAAATTAATATATTTGAACTATATGTAAGTTTAAATAATATTTATTGGTTGGTGTATGTCATGCAAAGCCATAAAATGAATAAGGCCAATAAAATTACTTCTAATCTAAGTGCAAAAGTGTAAAATCCTCATAGAAAATTTGTAGAATGATGAATCAGGTGAATGAAAAAATACTATTCAATATGCATTTTTTTTTTAATTTTCATTAATAATAGACTTAAGAATATTAGATAACTTGTTTCAAACAATCTATTAATTCGTATATGTTTAATGTTTTACAGGGAGAAACAACTAAAGAAAAGATCAATGTCTTTTTAAGAAAGGAAAAATTATAGAACATGTAAATGACGATGAATTGGTCATTAGCTCATCTAGAGTGGCGTTGGAGGTCAATGAAAGGAGGGGAAGCTTCTACAGAAGTCAAACCTATAGATGTGCTTTCCATTTATAATACAAAAATCAATCCAACAATTCTAAGGACCAAATTATATCTAAACTATAAGAAGTTTTTCCAAAGCAATGGTCCATGAGACATGTCAAAATTGCCATAGCAAATACATACAACAACAAAAAAAAAACATTCAAAAGGTAATGTTCTTAATTGTATAAAATGATTTTCTAGAATTATATGTATATATTACTACAAACCATTCATTTATTAATACCCATTTTGTTATATTTAGTTTTCATCTATCATTATAAAAAGAGTTTATTAATTTTTTCATGAAGATTATGAAAATCCAAAATGATCAACGCGTTGATATGCGAAACATGCCAGTAGGAATGTTCAAAAAAGTGTATAAAGATATGTCAAAGAAATGGACATAATTGCATCACAGGAGGAGCCATCTCAACAACAACGTGCTTCAATTGTATGTAATCATAATTGAATTCATACATAAAAAATAAATAAATAAATATATTAGCATCAAATATTAATTTTCAAGTATTTTCTTGTAGAAAAGGAATTTACAAGATGGAACCGATTCAGCACATAAAACAGGATGACAAGGAAGAAAAGGGTTGATATCAAAGTTTGTGAGTAATTGTTATTATTTCTTTATAACAACTCAAGGTTTTACTTTTGTATGTTTTAAGTTGTTTTACACAACCATCCTTGAATGTCTTCAAATAGGTGCTGACATATAAAGAAGAGTCATCAAAAGAATTGGTTGACATTGGGTTAAATAAG
The DNA here is from genome assembly GCA_031772625.1 of Pinus tabuliformis. Lineage (NCBI taxonomy): Eukaryota > Viridiplantae > Streptophyta > Pinopsida > Pinales > Pinaceae > Pinus > Pinus tabuliformis. Next base: position 247,855,468 of record CM062811.1, read on the forward strand.
GGCTATGAGTATATGTTGACATATGAAAAATTAATTGTGGAATTAGTAAGTATTTATGTATTTTTACTTCTATGAGTTTATAATTAATAGAAAAAAAATATGTTATATTAAATCTATGATTTATAATGGGGTTTAAAACATGTAGGAAACAAAGTATGGAACGACATGAGCAAAAGAATTGTTGCCACAAGGCATAAGACTTGGTTTTGAAACCATGTGCACAGTTTATGAGTCACTTCTTGCTATGGTACATTGATATTCGATTTACATTGATGTATATTATTTATTTCAATTTTTATTATTCTCACCAATGTAGATACACTAATTACACTTTATTTTTATGTTTGTGGATGGAAATGCAAGATAACTGAAGTCATGGAAGAATCTCAAGCACTGACAATAGTTCCAACAAAGAATAATGATCAATTTGGATATCAACGCAACCTGTTGTATTTTTTGAAATAATTGTCTGTGAAAATTAGACATTTTGTTTAATATAATGGACATAGTATCCCAATTGAAAGACAATGGGTTACCAATAGCAATCCCATTTTGTATGGAAAAGAGCCTCTGATTGATATATGATAAAATACATTTTAATTTATTTTATTGTGTTATTGAATGTCGTTGTGAAATGTTACACCACTTATTAAATATATGGATGATTAAATATTATAATGAAGAGATGTAGAATTTGATAATATAACAAAGTAATCCAAACATCATATACAAATTCACTAATCAAATTTTAATTTATATTAATATTGTTAAAAGATATATTCAGTTTTTCGATGAATAATGGATTTAAAAATTTACAATAATCGCATTCTTATAGGTCGATGTTCCAAAAAAGAGAAAATCTCATTCAACAAACTAATGCGTGTATAACATAAAAACACACAGATGTGATATGTTATACAAAAGTGCCATCACAACATCTTTTTGCATGCCCCGATGCCTTTTAAGAAAACAAGAGCACCGATGCATTTATCTCTTCAAGCACCAGTCCTATTTGAGATTAACACCCCGGTGCATTGTAATTCTTAATGCACCAGTTCTTTCATATAATTAACTCCCTCATCCTACAAAATATTATTTCTAGCCCAATGCATTATGAAAACTAATAGCACTGGGACGTTCGTATAAACGATACGCATCGACGTTGCAAGTTAAAAAAAAAGCACCGGCACAACAATTATTTTTTGTGTGCCTCGGTTTCGTTCCTTAGAAGAACGCCCTGGGGATTTTTGATCTCTTAGCAGTGGTGAAGTATATATTACACATTGATATTATTTTCAGTCAATGCCTTGCTTCTTTTAGTTATGTATGTCGTCTAATGATTTTATGTACGTAGCGCACAGAACCTTCAGCTGCCTAGATTTTTTTAGTTGTCATGAAGTTCCATTAAAACCTCCATTAAAACATCCACTTTCCCAAACAGATATTTTAGCAATGTTTTTTTACAATTTTTTCCAATTTTATAACACTAAAAACCTCCATTCGCTAGAAGGTATTTTCCTTGTAGTGAATTATGATTATGGATATAATTGATCCATAAATTCCCAAAAATATAAGATGTTGTATTTCAAAGTGGGAAGTCAAGCTCATAAATGAGATAGTATCTACCTACCACCTGTTGGGTGAGGTGAAGGTAGTTACCAACTACCAAATGATTGGTAAGGGTAATTGATTTTGTATTCTTGCTGGAAAAAAAAAGAGTAATTGGTCACTGAACAGTGGAAGAGAAAGAGAAAGGAAAAAGAAAAAAATACTTATAGACCTGTGCTTGAGGGGATGCTTTTGAGGACAAAGTATCAATGGTTAGGTAGAGCTAATGAGCTCCTGTATGAGTTCCAAACTTATCTTATCAAGTTGGCAAACCGAAATTTTTCCTTTTGAATAAATTCTCTTAATGGTGTTAAACAATAAGTGTTTTGTTGTTACTACTAAGTTTCCATTTTGTATGCATTTATGTATGCCTTAAATACATGTGCAAGGAAATTAACTAGTGGTTAGTTTGGAAGAAATTTATATATGTATTATATATCTAGTGCATACATGTACATACAATTGTAGACATGCATTTGATTGGGACTGGTCTGTTTTGGAAATTATTTTGTGTTTATAAGTGCAACTACCCGTATATATAACTATTTTGTTTATACTAATTGTAATAAATATGTTATAACCTTTTACTATGTCAGTATAAGAGTAATTAATATTGAAAAGCATAAGGGTATTTAGTTACAAGAAATTAATATTCTGTGAAATGGAATTAAGACAAAAAGGTGTGTGTGTGTGTGTGTGTGTACCATAAGTAATGGTCATATAAAGACCTATTATAGATATAAAACATAGATTTTCAATTTCTTATAAATTCTCTTTGAATACAATACTAAGTTACACAGTATTATTTTATCTCTATAATAAACTATCAAATGAAAGAATGAGCAGAAAGACACAACTAAAACAAGAATTTGAGTATAACAGTAAATGTTTTTAAAGATATATTTGTAACATAAAAGAGATAGAGAAATTTGAAAATAATTTTATATAAACATCTCAATAACATAACATAGTTCAATGTCTTAGAAGTCATTTTTAAAAGAATAACTAGTAGGGGTCATAGATGACTTGAAGAACAAATGGAAAAAAATATGTATATTTATTAAAAGAATGCAAGATATATTTCCCCATAAACCCCAGTACAAATGTAGGCTTAAATCCTTTAGGTTACATACTTCCAGATAGGAAGTAATCTTAAAAAAAAGAGTTTAAATTAAAATATAATTATAATTGAAAACCCTAAATCTTACTCTTGAACACAACAATTATGCTCAAGAAGAAGAGGATACCAAGGGTTCAACCACTCAACCAGGTAAATGACAGCGAAAACTTCTGTAAATGAAGAGAAGACTTTAAACTTCCTTAGCACGGTAGAAAGCTTCGAAAAAATCTTTAAGAAATGTTAATACCTACAAGTAAATGTCAAAAATAAATATTACAATATGTATATGTATATATATAGGTAAATGTTAAAATATTTACAAGGAAATTATGAAAATGACAGAAAGACATTTAGGGTATTTTATCTGGAAGTAACCAAGGCACGAAACATTATTCATTTACCTATAACATAGAGAGATTAAATGAGTAAGGGTATAAACATAAATCCAATATAAAAACATTACTTATAACTACAAAAAGAACATATACAGGGATCCATAAAGAAAAATATGAATATATGCCTTTGTAGGGTTAAACCCTAGTTGACAATTCAACAATGTTCTAGGTAATGAGAGAAAATTAGGAAACAATATTTGTTGCTATATTCATGCATTGTTGCATGAGTGGTTGAGACCCAAATTCAAGTTTGAAATCATTTGAAGAAGAATAATTTCAAAATGCACCTTGTGGGTTAGGGGTTTATAACTAGGAAACTAAAAATTTTATAATCATAGAACTAAGACAATAAATGAAGGAACACTATGGAAAAACCAAAACTATAGTAAACACTATCCCTTAAGAAAGGATTAACATGAATAAAATAAAATAATATATAAATGTGTGTGTGTACCTGAAAATGAATTAAGCCATTTTAGGAATAACTAAGGATACAAATCTCTGGATCTCCAAAATCCTAGTTGATAGAGTTGACAACATAATAATCTTAAAACCATTATAAAGAAAATTTTAAGATTAAAAAATTGGGAAGTTTAACTTGGAATCATGCTAATAATAGTATGGATTCGATGAAAATCGTCACAGATTTTACTAATAGAAAATCAGGTGGTGGAAATATTGTGACCTTTCTCATGGTGAGGAAATTCTCAGAGAAAGAATGAACACTCTATATTTTTGCTTACATACGATGGCTTAAGTTAAAAAAAGAAAGGAACCAAAACAATTTTAGAGAAAAACCCTTGAAAGTACCTCGAAAAACCAGTTGTAGAGAGAATGAATGCATTTGGAGACAGATTTGTAATAAAGAACATAAAGAAAAACTGAATTGTCACAAAATCAATAATGAAATTGGACAAAAACAAGAACCCAAAAGATGAGTATCTTGTTGGAATCACTATTTCCATTAAACCAAAACCTATAGGCATTAGTCTGGCTACAATCACCAGAGTTATAATCCATGAGAGGCAATGAGTCCATGTCAAGAAACATATGAGGAGTGTTGAACCCAACATCCAACAATCTCCCCCCGAGCATGAGTCGAGTGAGTTTCAAACTTATGCCTATCGTTCTGATACTACTTATTGGAATCATGATTTTCATTAAACCAAAACCTATAGGCATTAGTCTTTGCTACAATCGTCGGTGTTAGGGTCCACAATAGGAAGTTAGTCTAGATCGTGAAACACACTGGGAGCATTGAACCCAATGTGCAATAGATCTCTCAAACATAAAATATACCAAAATAAATCAAATAATATATGAGGGTTTACAAATTTGTAACTTTGCAACTCACAATAAACTGACATAAGGATTTTTAGGGTAAATCTTAAGTGTTAACTTGGATAATGATGACTTTAAAAATATCCTTGAGGACTTAGTAATGACAATGAAGCTAGAGAAAACCCTTGCAAGAAAGGCTTAGCTAAAAATATGGTCTAGTCCGACAACATTTTAGTTAAGTTCAATACCTATAAATTAAAAATGTGAAGAAGTTATTCAATTTGTTGGAAGAAAAGAGAATGTCAAAAAATTTAAATGAATGTAAAATCTCTTGTAAATAACTAAAATTACCTTCAGAGTGAATGTGAACTGTTGTCACGATAAACTCATGCTAACCACTTTGTTCAGACAGAGGAGTTTAACCATGTCAATCAACTAAAAAATTCAAAGGGTAATAGCATATATCGATCACAACATAGGCAAAGTGTTGTCCAAAGACAAGTGAAAAAATGAATTCACATGTTGATGGATGGGGTAGTCTTTGAAATGTTTGAAAACCCTAAAATGATAATCATCGTTGATTTCCCAAGAAACACCAATAGCCATCGATTGTAGGGTTTTTTCAAAATACTTACCTCATATAGACAAGTCAATATGTGGAGGTTTTATTTAATTTCCAAGTCTTCGAACAATCTCAAAGGTCTAAGTGATAATTTACCACATGTAAGTTGCATACAAACGGTTTTTAGTATATAGTATTTGTCATTCATAGTGTCAACATGTGTAATGGTTATTGTAAAGACCCTATAACAAATAAACGTTTGAGGTGGTAATATACTCATAGACAAAATTATATAAATATTTATATATGTAACAAAGAAAACCATTTTACTTGGGGAAAAAAGAACACCATTTTACCAATTACAAGGTTGGAGACTTAAAATATGAAGGTATACCATTTTCGAACAGAAAAAGATACTAAGCAAAATAACAAGTTAAAAAGCCTTAAAGGTGGTGATTAAAAACAGAGTTTATAAGTTGAATTTGAATCACACATACAATTGAGAATATACCAACCTCTTTTTCTTAGTATTATAAGTAAAAGAAAATTTTAAAGTGTTTTATTAGAAACGTTACAAGTTTAAAATACAAAATCTATCTATGCAAATGATAAGATCATGTAGTCAAGAGTTGTGGTTGGAAAATATTGTTAGAACGAAAAGAAAAGTTGGTGACACAAATTATTATGTCTTTTGATGAATATATTTGTATACCATTATAAAAGAGTTGGAATTAGAAGGATTTAAATCTAGACAAGAATACAATTAATAATCAAAAGAAGAGTATATAGAAATTTCAAGTACTTATCATAGAAAATCATGGTGAATGGTTGTGAAGTTGAGATTGGTAAAATATGATAATTGTAAGACAAAAGTTGGGTAAGGTAGGAACTATGCATACTTTAATGATTAAAAAAAAACAAAAAATATTATGTTTAATGTATCATTAAGGTTCATTACAACAAATACCAAAAAAATAAATTTAATAAACTAGAAATTTGTTTGTTTGCCCAAAAATCTAGGGGGTTTGGGAATTATAGATCCTATATTAATGAACATAACAATGGGGGCCAAAATGGTCTAGGGTCTGATCACGAGGTATTATGATTGGTGGAAACATGTTATTCACAAGAAATATTTTTTTAGATAAGGACAATCATGTATTCTTCTTCCCCTCCTGAATAGAGGAAATTCTTAGATTTGGATATTGTTAATGGATTCAATCGTTTAAGTAGATCAAGGCTAACTTAGTTAGGTTCATAGAAATGAGAATCTCATCAATATTTGGAGTGAGGGAATCATGGGTGGACATCCTATCGGTTCTAATCCAGTATTTATCCCCCTTCATGAATGGTTATATGTCTAGTAGAAAATTACCCTTTGGAATGTATCGTCCTAGAAAAGTGACGGGAAGTGGAAATTCTCGAATTGGAGCTGATTTCCAATTAGAATGGCTAATGCATGTCAGGAACTAGAAACATCTCTTGTAGGTTACACTTTGGCTTCTCTTGCAAATTATGATTCTTTTGTTGGGGCCATAATTCATATACAGTCAAAGGGGGATATGAATCCATTTTGTTTCCTAGTCATATACCTCCAACTTCCAAGATTTGGGAGAAAATATGAAACTTTGATAGTCTTCCAAAAAAAAAAAATTCTAGACTCTCGCTCATAGAAAAATACTTATTATGGAGAATGTCATGAAGAGAGGCATTTTCAGACCCTCATGGTGTGCCCTATGTAATCAAAACCAAGATTCTATTGAGCACCTTTTTATTGAATGCCCATTTTTTGTAATTGTTTGGGGTAATGTTCTCTATCATATTCACCTGAGAATAATTTGGCCTAGTACTATTCAAAATTTGTTGGAAAGATGGGAGAAATTTTACCAAGGTTCCTTTACTAGAAAGAAAATGATGAAAAGAATGTAGGATGCAACTTATAAATTTGTTTTCCAGTCATTATGGTTGACTATAAACCAATTTGTATTTCATAATGGTATTTGGAATAGTGCCAAATTTGTAGCAAAAGAAATTGAGATTTTGGATTAAGCCCTTCAAGCTAAGGGAATAACATATGAGGAACAACATTTGGATGTGAATGAATCTATATGGGTCAGGGTTTTCAATATTAAATATTATACTTTAAGGAATAGAAAGGTGGAAAGGAGAAATGAAAACAAAACTAGATTCAACAAAACTAGTTCATATTATGCTTTGCATGCGCAGCCAAAGAAAACACAAGGGCAGAAGGAGCGGGTAGGGAGGGGGTAATTTTTCACCTTGAAAAGCAACAGGAATATATTTTTTATTGGGGACTAAAAGTACTTCTAATAATGTTGTCGAATCATATACTCTTCTCTAAGGATTGATTCAACTTGTTAAATTCGGGAAACATGATGTGATTGTCATTAGATACTCTCTAACTATAATCTCTCATTTGATCGAAGGATCCCTTTCCCTTGATATGAAGCTCTCCCAAATTTTTAACATGATACATCAACTTTTACATTTTATCACAAGAAGACAATATTTCCATATATTAAGAAGTAACAAATCCAATGTTGATAAGTTGCCTAATTTTGGATCAACTCTTCCCAAAGGTGACTTAATTTGACAAGGGGATTCATCTAAAGCATATATCCCTAAGGCTTAGCCAATTGATTCATAAAATGATGGTCAAATTTTTTTATTGGGAAAGGGGGATGGACACCCACCTATCATTATGAGAGACTAGCCTATGGTATGCATGCAGGAGTTACCTTCTGTGAATTTAATTCAAGCAGGATGAGGTTATAGTGGCATCATGCGATTGTGTTCAATTGAAATGGATTTTGATAGCTTATGGAGTCACAATGATGGCAACAAGGGCTATGATCTTAATCCAACTTGTTGAATGGATTGATCAAAAGTTCATAAGGATCATACCTTGGATGCGAAAATTTTGTCTCATGATTAATCCATGAAGAAGAGGCATCATGACAAGGAGTGCTTCTCATATTGTTGGGAGGTTGGATTGTTGTATAAAATGTGTTACGATGGGGAGAGTAGTTTCATTTTGGGTTTTTGTGATTCTTCTTAATGTCTTAGGGATCAATCAAGATGTTGGAGGCACCAATGTCGACTTTATGGCATGGGATAAAGGTAAATTAACCTGGGGGGGCTTTGTAAGGTATGTGTTTTTTATTATGTGTGGTTACAATTCAAGTCTTAGATCTAGTTGATTTTCTCTCTTGGATATTCTATGTTTATCTCCTCGAATTTGGATGAAGTTTGGATTTTGGGTGGTGCATTTATGTTAGCTTTTTGGGGTCTTCCTTCCTGTACTTTTCCTAGCCTTTGGACCCCAATGGTCTCAAGGATGATCGGTCTATTCTAGTTTGTGAATTAGCAACTATTGGGTAGATGTTTCAGTGGTATTCCCAGGGGATTGTTGACATTGTATGCTCAGGTTGGTTTTATAGCCCCCAACTTGTTGTGAGATTTTTCAACCTATGCTATAAAGGGGATGAGGGGTAAAGGTTGCAGTGTTCAGGTGTTATATCTATTTGGAGGAGGACTTCTTGCAGTTAAGGTGTCGAGTGTAAACTCGGTGCCATGGACTATTTGGTACCCCTCATCTTCCTTTTGGTGTCCTCGACTGTTCTTGGTCATATGGGGTGTAATTGTGTATTAGTGTGTAGTTTGACACTCAACACGCTATGGTATACTAGATGGGATTTTAGTGTATCTTAGATGTTTGTTAGGCTTTCTATTTATTTGGTTGGGTGAACTCAAACTTGGGTTGTTACAAAATCCATCTGGTTATGATTCCAAAAGGTCAATGATTGTAACAATTGGTAGTGTTTTTATTCTTCTAATATACTTTTTGACTTTGGGACCCTGCAACAATGAAAATGTAATTGTCATTACATTTTAAGCTATATGGAAATATAAATCATTCCATCTTTCAGGATTGAACCTGCACATGATAGTGGGGAGATTAGAATACATGGCTCAGGGTGGAAGTAGTACTTGGTTGGAATCCATGCTTCACACTATGCACCAAGAAATCAATGGGATAATGGACAACATGCAATCTCTTCAGTATCGTCTTCAAAGGGTTGAAGATTAATTGGATTATCTATGTTCTCAAATATATGAGATTTTGAATGGATGGGAAACTGAGAAAGGGGAGCTCTCAGATAACAATATCAATGTAGAAGATGCCTCCCTATACTTAAAACTTATTTGTTATGTCTTGTCATCTTGTTTTCTAGATAGTTTTTGGAGAATTTACATTTAGAATAATAAAGATTGTTGCTTAACTAACCTGGAAGAAGTATGTAATCTATTTAGTAAATGATCGAAGATGTATAGCAAGACTAGGCCTCAAACTCAAATTTTTTTGTTCAATGTAGCTTAACTGGGATTTACGCTAAGGGATTTAACATATCAAAATGTAAGTTGAAACTTGTTTGTATATATCCTAATATGGTATTAAGGGGCCAAAAAAATATTTTTCCACTAATTCTTCACCACTCGATCTCCAAAATGCAAAGTTCATTGGAAAAGGGAGCATCCATTTACTAAAAAACTAGAAACAAACACATGGTTTTTAAACACCATTTCCCCTTTTATCATTGATTTATTTTTTGAAAATTTCATTAAATATCTAGATTACTAGATAAGCAAAAGAGTTGAACTCATTACCTTTCCAATTTCAAATACAAAATACACATCTCACTAATATCCATTATAAGTGACTCTAAAAACTAAAGATATACTTTTTATTTAAAAAATTTCTTATGTTAAATTGAAATTCTTTTCATTTAAAAAATATAATTAATTTTATTTCTTAATAAATTTTATCACACGTTGAAAAAACTTTCTTCCTTGCTATGTGTCTCATGCACCAAGATTTCTTCATGCAACATGTCATGTCTACTTAAAAATCTTACCTTTGTGACAAGATATAACATCAAAGACTTATACTTTTGTAGAAATTTAGCCAAATTTCCTTATCGCATCTTCCCAAAGTTTCTTCATTTGAGATGTTTCACACCAAAAATACTTTTACATGTGAAACACCACATAGCCTCAAGTTTCCCTTCTCTTTGACATGTATCACTCCCAACAAAATTCCATCTATGTGATATTATGCGTCTCTCAAAAGTTTAGCTTCATCTAATACAATATGTTGCCATAATTTTTCTTTCTATGTGATGCAAATTTCCCTTCATCATGACAAAGAGATTTTATTCTTTTTTCTCCAAAGAAAATTTTACTTCATCACATGTTCCTAAAAATTTGTTCCTTTAACCATTTTGTATTCAAAATCTTTTCCTTTGCAACTGACACCACATCAAAACAAATATCTTTTAGTTATGGTACATTGAAGCTCTAAAAAAAATTCTTTCAAAACATTACACATGAACTAAAACAACATTTTTACACATCATCAAATTCTCTTTTTTGTGATGTGTTATACACAAAATTGTTTTCTATAAAAAAAGATTGCATCACGACAAAAAAACATTTCCTGTGATAATACTACATAGTACCAAAAGAAAACCTTCTCATTATGACACATCACATTCTCCCAAACTCTTCTCTCCCTAACTTACTCTTCAATTTACATTACAAAAAAAGTTTATCAACCTAATATATCTCATTTTGCTTAAAATTTGAAGTGATATCATATGTATCACACCAAAAAAAAACACACATTAAACTAATTTTTTCCTTAAATACGATACCCATCCTTAAATACGATACCCATAAAACTGAAGTATACATAAATATTATATAACACACTTGTGCATCTTCCAAACAAATTTCTAGTTAACTTTCTCCCCTCGAAACCTATGTAAATATTAAAGTATTAGGAATAAGATAGAAGGGACTACTGCATTAACCACTCACTTTTAATAAGATAAAAGGGTCTACTGCATTAACCACTCACTTTTATTCACTAATGAAATAGACATGTCACATCGTATAGGATATCAAGAGAGAAACGGTTGTCCAAAACGAATATATTCATTAATAAAATAGGAATGGCTAAGGATATCAAGAGAGAATAGGTCGTACACATGGTTTTTTTATTTTAAGATAATGTTTTTCTATTATTCACCAAAAGATAAAAAACCGCATACATATATTGTTTATCACTAAGTTAATCTCATTATACAAAGCTATACAAAACAGAAGACAACACTGCCATGTTAAAAATAGATTTGTCCAAAATTGAAGACGGTCACTAACAAAATACATGTCTATATAAAAAACTTGAAAATAGAGATTTAAAAATACAGGAATAACTTTCGCAACTTGAAGTGATTCAAAGTTGCCAAGTAAGGTATCTCTCAACATTGAGAGAATCTAATCCATAACATATATTTCATATATTTTGCTGAAAATATTTGAGTATTCATATTAGTATAAAACCACAAAATGCCTATTTTGAAGAATATTTCTAACATATTATTCATAAAATAAATACCTTATATCCAAATTAGTGCTTTTTTTGATAAGATGTTTATTGTCGTATTTAGTTGCCAAGAATTGCTGAAATCTTATTTTTTATAAGAAATTTCTTATCTCAAAAATTCTAACTTTCTAAGAAGTTGAGTTTAAGACCTCCATTTGTGAATTTTCTGCCAATCAATCTATTAGACATTTGGAATCTCCAAAAATTTGTAAACATCTTATATTTTTCAATTTTGCAAGATACAAAAGAGCTCAACAATAAATCAATTATGCTTTTGTATTTGTTCCTTTTTCTATACCAATTCTAAACTAAAAAGACTTGTTTCCTATCATTTTAATCATTCCACCACCTCCACATATATCCCCTTGTGCAACACCATCAAAGAAACCCACTAGGTGGCATTGAGATAATCTAGGGAGATTGATCCTTCTTTTATTTTTTCCTTTTTGCTTCAGATTATATTCCTTGAAATGTGCCACAATCCTAGAGGTTTGAAGAATTATATTAATACCTGAGTTTTTGAAGATAACCCTATTTCTTAATAACCACATTCCCCAAGCCACAAAGATTGGAAGGGTGCAATGTTTTTTGAACTTATCATTCCAGTGATGAAGAGCATCCTCAAAGAAGATTTGATATATCTTCTCTATAAATCCTAAAACTTGTACAACTGAGAGCCACATTTCCCATGTAATCCTACAATAAGCAAAAAATAATGATCCACTAATTCTTCATGGGTATTTCAAAGGCTACATAGATTGAGACCTAGGAAACCTTTTTCTAGAGGTTTTCACGGATTAGGATTTTATTTTGCAAGATCGACCATGTGAAGAATTTTAGTTTGTTTGGAATGTTCCATCTCCAAATTGAGTTGGTCCACCAAAAAACTCTTTGTTCAACGACAATGTGTGTTATGGCTTCATAATTTTTTTTTTCTCTCCCCTTACCAAAATAATTGTCCCAACTCTAAACAAGTGAATCATTTGTGTTAGATAATCTGATACCATCGTTATATAACTCCTTTATGAAAATATTCAATTCTTTAGTCGAATAACTAACTAACCCCAAATCAACAGGATCCATCTAGTAACCAATAGAGAAATGTGTAAACTCCATTTTCTTAACATTGTTAAAAAAATTAAACTTTAGAGTTTAGGACACGCCGATTCTTGAGATAATTTATAGCAACTAGCTCCTCCTACAATGGGGTCCTTACCAAGAATCACCTGTTTTCCATCCCCAACTTTCCAGGCTAACCAATTGAAGAGGAAAGGAAAGGAGTCCATAAGGGCCTTCCAAACAATAGAGCCCTTGGAGACTAGCATAACAACGACTTTTCTAAGCCAATCAACTACAAACATATTTTTGATATACTTGTCCTCATACAAATGATGTAATAGGTAAGGAGTAAAGAAGTACATCAAGTGTTTATCCCCATGTACAAGGAGGAGAGTAAGAGGAGATGAGACATAGACTTTTGGGTTTAAGGGAGGATGTCCAATAGTTTTAAGAGAAAATGAGATGAAAAAATAAATTAATTTAATATATAAAGGATGTGAAAATATAAATTATTTTAATATATTAGTATTATATATATGAACGATAATAAATGTCAATATTATTATATTCATATGAATTTATCTTAATATTTGATTTATTATGTGTAAAGAAGAATTAAATTTTTAAAACCGTAAATTATTTGTTAAATTTATAATCTAATTATTAATATGTCACATGTCTTTATATTAAATATGAAAGAAATTACACATCTCCCTTAATATACTTAGCAAGACATCATTCAAATGTTTAACCATAAGACACTTTTAATTTTCATTTTTTTTATATATAATTTTATGATTAGTATTAAAATATTTTACTTATTTGAACTTAAATTTTCTTATTTTACTTGTTAAATTTATAATCTAATTATAAATATGTCTTTATATTAAATAGGAAAGGAATTACACATCTCCTTTAATATACTTAGCAAGACAACATTCAAATGTTTAACCATAAGACACTTTTAATTTTCATTTTTTTTTTTTTATATATGAGTTTATAATTAGTATTAAAATATTTTACTCATATATATATATATATATATATATATATATATATATATATATTATATTTTGAACTATCATATGTAATATTCAAATAAAAAATTATTAAAAAGTAAGATGTTCTTATGAACACAATAATATTTCTTATTTTTAATTATTTTTCTTTTGAAATATAGAAAATTAATTTAAAATTATTTCAATTAAATTAAATACTAAAATATTTTTGTTTAATATATTGGCCCACAAGGAGAGAAACTTGTCCCTACCCTAGCCAAATTCCTTCCTGCGTTATATTTATCCATGCTAATTCCTTCCAGCATTTAGGATGAAGCCAACGCTGCGAAGCGAAGCGCGAAGGTCGGTTCAACGCATAGAGGGGTGAAGAGAAAGCCTAACTAAGCTTCACCAAAAATCGGATCAGCTATGTGGTTCGGGCATAACATAAGTGCAGATGACGGGCAGGCCTGATGACGGGGATTAAGAGATAACGCTTACTGAGTGACTCTTAAAGGCCCCTGACGAAAAAAGCCTAAAGTCAGATTCTGAGAGTGGGAGGGCCTAACTCCTTCTTTAAGGCGGACCCGGCTTGTGGGCTTTCGACTATCTATGCATCTCACTTTGTCCCAAGTAACTCGGCCTTTATTGGTTTCGTCAATTGGTCGCCTCGAGTGTTGCTCGTCGGGGCTGAACCCAGCGATGAAAGCTTAACCTATCAATCTCTATTCCTGTCCGCCTTGACCGATCAATCTCTATCGGTTGTGCTAGAAGCGCCCTATGTGCTCAGCCTTGAACGTAAATGCGTATGGTTAAGCGTTATGAGGGGTACTGTACCGACCATGAGATGCAGCTGTGTTTGGGTGAGAGCACACAATGAGAAGGTGCGGGCGAGCTAAACAGAACAGTGGCACGGTGGGGAGAAATGCGAGGTGCAATGTGAGAAATGCGACTAAGTATGGGGAGTTGGTTGGCCTATAGCATGAGGCGGTCCGAAGTGGGGGCGCCCAGCCAACCGATCGACGTGCGAAAGAGGAGAGTTGGGGTGAGCCGACTCGTTTGATGGAGAAGTGTGGTGGTCGGCCAACAAATGAATGCGATGGTTCAAGGGTGGAAAACCATATATATTTTGGAACTTGGCATGGAGCTAAGGCAAGAAATCAACAACGCATAATTCTTCAACGTGGAGTAGGAAGTGCGAAGTGTTGGTGCGCTAAAGAAGAGGGCATAGTGCAGGCAGTTGGCAGGCCGAAGCACTCATGCCAAAATTAACGTGTGGGCTGAGGTGCAGGTCGAGGGTGCCGCAGGGTGAGCCAGGGCACACGGGCAGACACACATGAGAGTCTGAACGAGTAGCTCAGGAGGTCATTCAGAGGGCTGAATGAACGGTCGTGCAGGGCTGAATGGACGATCGTGCAGGGCCGAACGAATGTGCAGGAAGTCATTCAATGGGTCATTCGGAGGTCATTCAGAGGATCATTCGGAAGTCGTTCAGTGGGTCATTCAGAGGTCGTTCAGAGGATCGTTCGGAGGTCGTTCGAAGGTCATGTGAAAGGTCTTTCAAGGTCGTTTAGAGAACCGTTCGGAAGGTCGTTCGAAGGCGTGCGAGGGCGCGATAGGGCGCCTACCCAAACGACACGAGTTGGTGAACGGTGGTTCATGCGAAGTCTTGAACGGGCGTGCATGGTGAATGACCCACCGATGGGCGAGTTGGGTGTTCGATGGGAGTGCCCGACGAGTTATACGATCTGAATGGAACGCGTTCGAGTGAACGTGCAGAGGCAAGGGAGGAGTTGGGCAGAGTCATTCGGACGACCGTGTGGGCATGTCGACGCGCTGGCTGAATGTGTTGTGCCGGTGAATGTAAAAATATTCTAAGTGTAAACCTGGGTTTTCCTCAAGATTGTAACTTACATATATATTATTATTACGAGCAATCTCATTATAGGGAGTTTCCCCTCCTAGTTATACTATTGTGCATTTATGTTAATGCTGATGAATGTTTAACTGTTGTTTTATAATGAATGAAAGTACTTGGTAAAGAAGAAAATAAACTAAGTATAGATGTAAGGTGTAGTCCAATATCGCAAGTATCAGTGAAAAGAAAGTGGTCGGTGGTGCCGCACCTCCTATAGTGCGATTGGAAGAGTATCGCCAGTGTAGGGGCGTGACATGTGGTATCAAAGCCGATGAATGATGGGAGGCTGAATACTTGACATTCGTGACAGGTGATTCAAGTTTGTAGAAGGGAAGTGTTATACTTCGTGACAGGTTTAGCAGTGGTGAAGCATCGTGCTTGGGCCAAGCTGAATGACAAGACATGGCAGGTTTGGAAGAATGTGAAGGGAAGCTCTTTCTAACCTTATACAGGTTGAAGCGGATGAAAGAAGAGAACCCATGGATTTGAGATAAACTTGAAGTCTTGGAAAGGAATGTTGAAGACGAACTTCTTTGACTTGGTTGGGCAATGGAGCAAGTTGAAGCTCTAGATTGTGATGACGAAGAAGAGGAAGCCATGATGTTTGAGGATGTTGCAGATATGACAATGATGGAGGGTGAACTTGAAATTGATCAAGTTGGACCAAGATCGTGTAGTTTGCAGACATTGGTGGATGAGGAAACTCACATAGAGGAGCCTCATGATGAAGTAAGTATTATTGATACTTGTGTTTCAGTGAGACTTTTTGAAGATGAACCATATGCAGGGAAGAGCAAAATCAGTTTGCGGATGCAAGGAAGGATCTTACCATGGATGTCTACGACAAGACCTTGTATGGAGAAGCAAGGACCATTGACTGTTGCAAGATTTGTTGAGGTTTTTTGTGACCTTATGATAGAGGGTGCAAGGGCCCGTGATAAGGGAGGAACATGATGATCATTGTGGAGGAATGGGTCATGCTTTAGCCATATGGAGAAATTGGCTAAGTGCCCAGCATGACTCATGGACAGATTGGAGAAGGGCACACACATGAGTATGGTGATACTTTGGTGGAATTCTCATGGCCAAGACCAAGAAGAAGCCTTGGTGGGACCTTCAGTGGGGGAGCCATGATGGAAGAGACTCATGTGATGATGATATGGTTGGGTGACTGAGTTCACTAGACCGGGATTGCAAACTTGGATGAGGATGACCGATTGTTGTGATGGATCTACTTAGTTAGACAACATGGACAACTTGTGTCATGGACATCAGGTTGGAGACATGGAACATGGCAGTCTTATGTAGGGACATTATGCAGGAGCACTTGTAGAGGTGTCACTTATGGCCATCCAATGAGGAGTGTCAAGGCAGGGGTGTTGTGCAGGTAGATTTGCAGATATGACATGGAGATGTTTTACATATGAGTCGATGGAGATGTTGTGCACTCTTGTACAACAAGGGCATGGACTGTTTGGATTTGTGAGCAGACTATGGAGCATTCCTACTACATTCAAAGTTGAGGCATCTTACAGAGACCTTCGGGTCGAGACATGTATGCTTGCTAGGGTGTTGGATGGAGATGGCTCATGGAGCTCATGATGACATGAGGTTGTGACTTTCAGGGACTTCATACTATGGTGGACTTAGAGGATCTGAGGCATTGAGGAGCTGAGGTTAGGGACTTTGATGCAGGATGGGGTGCATACTTTTGACTACATGTATGGGTGTGCTTAAAAGAGTGACTTGATGAGGACGATCGATATGAGACACTTTGGAGTGATGGAGTTACAACGATGATGATGCATTGGTGGCAACACTTGGGCATGGGTTGAGTCGAGACTTAACCACTTTTGACACATGGGAACTAATTGATCTATGAGCATGGGCAGCACATGGGAGATGAGACATGTGTATACTTGTTTTTGTGGCAAACTTGAGAGATGGAACTATTATCACCCCAAGAAACTCACCTAGGTTGTATATCAGTGATGCTCGGGAACATTATAAACTCAACAAAAATGTTGGATACAATGATGGATGAATAAAAGAAATGTTGTATATTCAAGCCAGATGACCACTCTTACTATGCTTAGCCCCAGGCATGGGTGAACACCCCCAAACTACAAGGCTTTTAACCACCAGTTACTCATAGTTTAAACAAAATGTGATGATGGAGAAGACTGACTACACCAGCAGATACACAGGACCCTGTGATGGCCAGCTGCAACTAGTAAGGAGGTCTATAAATCTATTATCTAATACACAGATAGGATGACAGCTCTCTAGTATTAAAGCAACAGAAGCCTGTAAGCAAATTCAATGATACATGCTAAATTCTAACACAGAGGTGGGATGACAGCCCCTCTGATGCTAAACATTCACAACACATGAATAATTGCAAAACAGGCACAGCCTGGAACATAGAAGAAATGAAAAGTGAGCAAATGACAACAAAAGAAGCTTGTATTAGTTGGAAATGAAGACCAGGAGCTGCAGGTCTCACAATAGTTACAGTCTCCAGAAGTTGAAATTTACAACACAGTAGCACTCATCTAACACTCATCAATCTATTACATCGTTTTTTTTAGTATATATAGAGTTTTTTTACAAAATATTTCAATTAGGTTGTGCGTGGAGGCGTCTTAATGGATCACCAATCGCATTTACAATTAGATATGGGTCATCTGCTACAATCTAAACAATTTAATGAACAAAATGACTCCTTCTGTATTCTGGTGTACTTCCTGAACAGTTGAAATATTATCTTGATAATTTTCAATAACTACTACTGTCATTGAGCTGCTCGAGGAACATTCTCCTCATCCTTGGCCGTATTGTCTTTGAATGCAGGTAGCTGAGAATTTAACACACAGAGTACAGGGAGTTGATGGCTTGCTTTCTTTTTGCACACGCAGAACAGGCCCGAAAAAAAAAAATGAAGAATACACTAAAATACTTTGAAATTGAACAGGGGTTGCGATGAAACACTGGCCGTCGGATGGATTGCATGGATGATCAAGATATGCTAGCGGAAGGTAATGGGAAGACACAAAGGTGCAATTTGAATATGAGCCACTAGATTAGAGAAATGGATGACGAAGATCATGCTAGAACAAACTATCGGGAGGTGGATGAATAGGGTGAATGAGGGCCGTTGGATCGCAGTCAGGCAGATCCGACGACGATCGGGTGGCAAAAGAAGGCGACGGTTAACGGGAGGGGGAAACATTACGATGGCGGGAAGTGGTTTTCCCGCACCACCTTTGTGTTATGGCGGTTTATGTACAGGGGAAGCGCGATGCAATAAGATTAAGGCACGTGGCCGGCGGGAAACCGCTTCCCCGCGGGCTAAAGGACAAGCAGATTGGCAGAGCGGGGAAAGCATATACCATGGATCAATCAGGCGGAAGATCGGATGATGGAGGATTAAGACACGTGCTTCAGGCAATGCGATAGGTGACATGACAAGTAAACTGCAAGCCCGGGCTCTATCAAAACTGAGGGTTATAAATTATATTATATGCGCAATGTTTTAACAATAACATGAGTTAATAAGATTTATAAAGGGCTATTAGGGTTTTAACGTTAAACATAAAAATGCCCGAGGACTAAAGGGAAAAGTGGTACATGGGGTTATGAAGGGATTAAGTGGGAAAAATGAAAAGGGGAAGGGAAAAATAAATCTGCCATGAGTTCCTTAGCCACCAAAACCCATTTTCCAACCAGATTTTAATCCTTACACACTGAATTTCTAGCATAGCTAACACTGGCTCCTTCTGGGGATGAGATCCTCCTTGTGAGGTCTCAAGAACCTGCAGACCAATGCCTATTCAGCTGAAAGCAAACTAATCAAAATTCCTAGTGTTCCATTGGGCATGGAGTCTATTTTTCCTGCACAAAACTACTAAAAACAAACTATTTACAACCTTTAAGGCCAAAGACCTTAAACAACATAAACTTTCAAAAATCGCCCATTAACCGGGCCATCAAAAACTTCTTCACCTCCCATATTCTTAAGTATGAAGGTGTTGTTCCCTTGAACCTATGAAATGATGAAAGGTCCTATCCAAAAAGCATCAAATTTCCCATGATTGCCTTTCTTTTCCTTTAGTGCATCCCATTTCAACACCAAGTCACCAATCTGAAAACTATTTATCTTTGCCTTCTTGTCAAAGGCTTCCTTGATCTTTCTTTGATGTGCGGTAGCTTTTTCAACCAGCTGTTCTCTAATTTGATGCAACTCGGTTAAATCAATGATTCTTTTTTCCATGTCTTCTTCTTCATCCTGCTCTGTTTGAAGGAATTTTTCCACAGGGAGAGTTATTTGAATTGGAAATACAACATCAGTGCCATATACCAGTATGAATGGAGAACTCCCAGTGGATTTCTTGATGGTCATTCTGTCAGCCCATAGTGCATACTTGAGCTTTGAATCCCAATTCTTTTTATTGTCCTCTAACAACTTTTTTATTTTCCTGATCAGACTTTTATTAGAGGATTCTGCCAGACCATTTCCTTGAGGATAATATGAGGTGGAATGAACAAGTTTAATTCCCATTGAATCACACATTTCCACCAATTCTTTTGCCCTGAAGACTGCTACATTATTTGTCACTAGATTATGTGGACAACCAAATCTATTGAAAATATTCTCTGTTAAAAACTTGATGACCACATTATGATCAGCCTTCCTGGTAGGTACTGCTTCAATCCATTTTGTAAAATAATCAGTGGCAATTAGTATGCACCTGTGTTTGCCACTAGAATGTGGATTAATTTCACCAATGAAATGCAAACCCCACTGTTGAAAAGGTCCTTTGGCAATTACTGGTTTTAGGGGCAAGGATCTCAGCTGCTACCTTCCTTCAAATCTTTGGCACCTATCACAAGATTTAACAAAAACAAATACATCAGAAAATAAAGTGGGCCAATAGTACCCAGCTCTAAGAATTTTATGGGCTGTAGTTTTCCAATAATGGTGCCCTCCACACATGCTGTTATGAAACTACTGCATAATTTCTTTTGACTATTCTTTGTCCAGACACCTTAACAATATTCTAGATGGATCCCTCCAGTAAAGCAGATTTCCAATAATGCAATACTTTGCTGCTCTGAGTTTTAAAGTTTTGGCCTCACTTTGAGTAAATCCTGTAGGGATCTCTAGCTTCAGCAAGAAATTAATTATTTCAGCATACCAGTTACATGAAGCTAGATTTTTGGCCACTAATTGATTTTTTTTGTTTCAGTTGTTTTTTCCTCTTCTGCCTGACTATTTTCTGCATTTTCAAATAGGAAATCCAAAGACCTGCAATTTTCTTCGGCCAATAGCTTGGCAAGACCCTGACCTTTGATCAACTTGGTGGGCTTCAGCTCTATATTAAATTCTATCATTTTAGCAATCCACTTTGCCCTTCTTCCATCAGCATCAGGTTGAGTTAGGACATCTTTTATTGCAGCAGAAGGCACATATGCAATTATTTTTGAATGCAAGATATAAACTCTTAAAGCCTTTAAGGATTTAATAAGAGCGTATGCCTGTTTTTCTATGATATTATACCTCAGTTCAGCATCCCTCAAATTCTTGCTGAAAAATGCCACTAGATGCTTTGAACCTTCTCCCCCTTGCTGCAATAAAACAGTTGCGACAATATCTTCAGAGGAAAAAGAAAATATGTGAAACTCCTTGCTGTAGTCAGGACTGATTAATGTGGGAGCCTCCATAATAGCCCTTTTGATGGAATCAAATGATTTTCTCGATGTTTCATCCCATCTTACCTCTGACCCCTTTTTCAACATGGAGGTTACATGCTTCACCAATTCTGCAAAATTTGGAATAAACCTCCTGACAAAATTAATTCT
Organism: Pinus tabuliformis; assembly: GCA_031772625.1. Lineage (NCBI taxonomy): Eukaryota > Viridiplantae > Streptophyta > Pinopsida > Pinales > Pinaceae > Pinus > Pinus tabuliformis. Next base: position 247,876,740 of record CM062811.1, read on the forward strand.
GCCCAGAAAATATTGAATATCCTTCTTTGATCTTGGAATAGACAAAGACTGTATGGCCTTAACTCTTTCTAGGTCAATCTGAACCCCTGCAGCAGACACAATATGTCCTAACAACTTGCTTTCATTTAACGCAAATTAAGATTTTTTTGGATTGACTGATATTCCAAACCTCCTGCACTTCAAGAACACTTTTTTCAAATGTTGCAAATGATCTTGACGGTTGCTAGAATAAACAGTTATATCATCAAGGTAGATAAGCACAAATTTGTCCTTCTCTCCCACAAAAGCTATATCCATAGCTCTCTGAAAAGTGGCTCCAACATTCATCAATCCAAATGGCATTTTGGCATACATAAACGTGCCCCAAGGAGTGGTAAATGCAGTCTTTTCTTGATCATCTAGGTGCACAACAATCTAATTAAAGCCTAAAAATCCATCTAAAAATGACATCACTTTAGCTCTTGAGACCTTTTAGCTCCATCTTCAGTAGAGGATAGTTGTCTTTCTTGGAGCATTTGTTTAAATTTCGGAAATCAACACACAGTCTGATTTCTCCACTCTTCTTCCTCACCACTACTAGATTGGCTACCCATTTTGAATATCTAAGAGGGACAATTATCTTAGCAGCCAACAACTTTTTAATTTCTTTTTCAATCAATGGAAGAAGCATTGGATTTATTGGTCTCAACTTCTGTTTTAAAGGAACAGTGTCTTTTTCCAGAGGGATTTTGTGTTGAATTACATTCCTATCATATGTTTTCAGATTAGTGTACTCCCAGGCAAACACATCTGCAAATTACCTCATTAAATTGTAGTATTTATCAGTTTGATCAGTTGACAAATGAGTGGACAAATTCACATACTTAGGTTGACCTGGACTTCCTATATCATGCTTACAAACTGCAGATTGGTATTTTTTTTTTGGACAGCTTTGTAAGGCACATCATTCTGGTCAAATAGTCTTTCAAGGGGAATTAGGCCCTTAGGAATATGGTTACTAGGAAGCTAGACTATGCTGTCTTTACCAATTTTATTTCTAAGCTGGGATTGGGGTTTTTCTAACAAAGCTTCATTTTCTCGGTCAATTTGCATCTCTGAAAATTCATCAATGACTTGAAGGAACCTATTAATCTCATCGTCATCATTAAAAACTTTCTAATGGCAGACATTATCAGGCAAGGATGGGCTATATTTCATTTGGACTTCATATACTAGTCTGGGAGGCATGGGAGGTATGAAAGGACTAGCAGAAACAACAAGGGAATCAACAAGTTGATTTTGGGCTCTAGGAATATATGAGATACTGAAAAAATCAAAAGAGTCTCTGATTCTCCATACCTCATCTCTGTATGCTTTCAGCCTTGGGTGCTTTGCCTAAAATGTTTTATTCACTTGATGGATAATCAAATTAGCATCTCCAAATAGCTTTAGATTCTTGATTCCTTTGTCTTTGGCTGCATTAAGGCCCAACAACAATGCTTCATATTCTGCTATGTTATTTGTGACTTGAAAGACCAACTTGAAATACAATTGAATACTTTCTTTTTGTGGATATATTAGCACCACCCTTGCTCTTGCAGTCTCCCTGGAACACACTCCATCAAAGAACATCTCCCAAATATGACTTCCTTGCTTTTTCTCGGCCTGAACTATTGGTTTGCTGAGCTGCATTTCGGCCTTCTGAGATTCTTCTATTTGGAGAATGCATTCTCCAAAATCAGTGCCCACTGCATAAATGGGATGATTTATAGGATTCTTCTCGTCACTAATGATGTATGCCAACTGTGCTTCTCTATATAACCTCCTGATCTCTCCTCCAAAAACTGGGACAATAGCATAAGACAGATCATTTTGTAATGTCCCACCTAGTCTCTTAATCCACCCTCTAGACAACAGCATACCAAACTTGGGAGGAACATCTGCTACCACAATATCCATTATCATACTTTTCATGGGTAGTTGGGTTAAGGTAATGGCCAGATCCATAATCAATCCAAGACATTTCACCTTCCTTGAATCAAAAGAAAATAAATCATGATAGGGTCTAGTGATATCAAGGCCTAACTGTTCCATGACAACGTTAGGCATCAAATTGTGGCTGGCCCATGTGTCTAGCAGGAAATTGTGGAGGATTTTATTATGAATGGTCAAAGAAACATAAAAATAAGGAGAATTATCATTAGCAGGCTCAACCATGGGACTGAGCATAATGGCAGGCTTGTCATCTTGCAAATTGACAGATTCAATGGAGGTTTGTTTGATTTCTAGCTCAAGGGCTTCAAGGATAGGCTTTCTAAATAGTTCACTCTTCACCAACTCAACCAGAGGCACAGATATTTTCAACTTCTGAATTTCTGACTCGAAGCTAAAAGAAGAAGATGATTTATCATAACTTTTTACTTCTTGAACAGGAGCTTTGAGGATGACTGGATCAATTGTCGGTCTTTTCTACCTACCATTTTGAGGTTCTGTTTGGACAACAGCTCTTTGGGCATCATTTTCCTTGGAATTCTTTGCATTGGATCTTAGATTCTCTGCTGGTCACCGGTTTGTAGAACAACTCCTTTGTCCCACTCCTGACTGTTTTGTTCTTGCAGCAATGATTCTTCATATTCAGCCAATGTCAAAAATGTAGCACTGCCTTTATCTTCCATGCAGTGAATTTCATCCTCGTCCTCTTCAAATTGTTCCTCCTCCATGACTACATTCTGAAAAGGAGCGTTAACTTTCTGATCTTCTTTTGAATCTTCACCCCTCTACATTATTTGTAACTGCTCATTTGCTCTTCTGAATGGATTTGGGTTTCTTGGAGCAAATGTATTTTGCTTCCTTGTTTTCCCTGAGTTTTGCTCAACCTTTAGCTTAGAAATTTCAGCAGCCAATGAATCTATCATCATAGTCATTTTATCTAATTTAGGCTCTGAAGATGATGCAGAAGAAGTAGATGCCTGATTTCTCTATCTTCTTCTATCAACTTGACTCTTTAGTTTCTCTGCAGCCATAATATTGGATTCTACTTCCAAGGCTGCATCCTGCACGTCTGTCAGCGTAGCACATCTTCTTTCTCTCAATAACAGGCAGAAATCTGAGTCAAAAGCATTGGCATAAGTGAGTTTGGCAGAGGTAGGAGTAGGCTTTACTTCAACTGGAATCTTACTATACATTTGACTGAATCTTTTATTAAAATCAGATATTGATTCCCCATTGTCCCTCTTCAGATTACCAAACTCTGTGTGATAATACAACAAGTCCTTTTTATCTCCCCATTGCTTTAAAAATGCATCATCTAATGCCTCAATATCTGTTATTGATCTCTAGGGTAACTCTCTAAACCACTTCCTAGCCTCTCCATCAAGGCTCTGGACAAAAACTCTCATCCATACATCATTTTCACTTATATCCAAATTATCAGCATAACTGTAGAAAGCTTCAAGGTGTTCTTCTGCTGTTACTCCCTCTGTGCCAGTGAATTTAGGCATATATTTTTGATATTCTCCCACAGGCATAGGATTTAGAGGCACAGGCAACACCAAAGGTCCATATCTGGTAGCTACAATTCTTTCTATTCTTGTAGGTGCTTGCTGTCCTGCCATGATTAGAATATTTGGAAGAATAGTAGCAGATTGAGCAATAAGGGGTAATGTGATGGATGGCAGAGATAAAGGGATGCTTTGGACTGAATGGGAAGCTTTCTTTGGACTAAGCTTCAAAGGGGAACTAACTGCACAAGGGGCTAAATTGATCTCTGAAGGTTTTTCTTTATTAACAGAGCTGCTTTCTAGATCCTCAATCCGTTTATCTTCAGCAATCACTGTATCTTTCAAAGATGAATGAGTTTTCTTAGGCTTACCTGATCCTGATGCCCCTTTCTGTCAAGATTTCTTTGATTTAGCAGTCCTCTCAAGTTCAGGAACTGGTTCAGCTAGCAACTTCTGTGGATTTCTTCAAGTATTTCTCACAAACTGAGCCAGAACTTCAATGTGGAGTCACCAAAGGATGGTCTTCCACCAGTGGAGTCGCCATACAGATGATTACAACCAATAACTATGTTCAAACCTTGTCCGTCATCAAAGCTTGAAGCTGTGTCATTCTCCTAGGGAACCTGAACTTCAATTCTCCCATCGCCGACAGCGGCGCCAATTAATGTTATCACCCCAAGAAACTCACCTAGGTTGTATATCAGTGATGCTCGGGAACATTATAAACTCAACAAAAATGTTGGATACAATTATGGATGAATGAAAGAAATGTTGTATATTCAAGCCAGATGACCACTCCTACTATGCTTGGCCCCAAGCATGGGTGAACACCCCCAAACTACAAGGCTTTTAACCACCAATTACTCACAGTTCAAACAAAATGTGATGATGGAGAAGACTAACTACACTAGCAGATATACAAGACCCTGTGATGGCCAGCTGCAACCAGTAAGGAGGTCTGTAAATCTATTATCTAATACACGGACAGGATGACAGCTCTGGTATTAAAGCAACAGAAGCCATGTAAGCAAATTTAATGATACATGCTAAATTCTAACACAGAGGTGTGATGACAACCCCTCTGATGCTAAACATTCACATAACATGAATAATTGCAAAACAGGCACAGCCTGGAACATAGAAGAAATGAAAAGCGAGTAAATGACAGCAAAATAAGCTTGTATTAGTTGGAAATGAAGACCAGAAGCTGCAGGTCTCATAGTAGTTACAATCTTTAGAAGTTGAAATTTACAACACAATAACATTCATCTAACACTCATCAATATATTACATCATTTTTTTTAGTATATATAGAGTTTGTTTACAAAATATCTCAATTAGGCTGTGCGTGGAGTTGTCTTAATGGATCACCAATCACATTTACAATTAGATGTGGGTCATCTGCTACAATCTGAACAATTTAATGAACAAAATGACTCCTTCTGTATTCCGATGTACTTCCTGAACAGTTGAAATATTATCTTGATAATTTTCAATAACTGCTACTGTCATTGAGCTACTCGAGGAACATTCTCCTCGTCCTTGGCTGTATTGTCTTTGAATGCAGGTAGCTGAGAATTTAACGCAGAGAGTACAGGGAGTTGATGGCTTGCTTTCTTTTTTGCACGTGCAAAACATGCCCGAAAAAAATTTGAAGAATAAACTAAAATACTTTGAAATCAAATAGGGGACGAGATGAAACACTGGCTGTCGGATGGATTGCATGGATGATCAAGATATGCTGGCGGAAGGAAATGGGAAGACACAAAGTCGTAAGTTGAATATGAGCTGCTAGATTAGAGAAATGGACGACGGAGATCATGCTAGAACAAACTATCGGGAGGCGGATGAACACGGTGAATGAGGGCTGTCGGATCACGGTCAGGCAGATCCAATGGTGATCGGGTGGCAAAAGAAGGTGATGGTTAACGGGCGGGGGAAACGTTACGATGGTGGGAAGTGGTTTTCCCGCACCACCTTTGTGCTACAGCAGTTTACGTACAAGGGAAGCACGATGCAATAAGATTAAGGCACGTGGCCAGCGGGAAACCACTTCCTCGCGGGCTAAAGGACGATTAGATTTGTAGAATGGGGAAAACGTATACCATGGATCAATCAGGCGGAAGATCGGACGATGGAGGATTAAGACACGTGCTTTAGGCGATGCGACAGGTGACATGACAAGTAAACTGCGGGCCCGGGCTCTATCAAAACTGAGGGTTATAAATTATATTATATGCACGGTGTTTTAACAAAAACATGAGTTAATAAGATTTATAAAGGGCTATCAAGGTTTTAACTTTAAACATAAAAATGCCCGGGGACTAAAGGGAAAAGTGGTACACGGGGTTGTGAAGGGATTAAGTGGGAAAAATGAAAAGTGGAAGGGAAAAATAAATCTTCCATGAGCTCCTTAGCCACCAAAATCCATTTTCCAACCAGATTTTAATCCTTACACACTGAATTTATAGCATAGCTAACAAGATCATTATAGATATGATGGAGGTGGCTTCATTGCTTGGATGTGGCACATCGAAAGTCAAGTTTGATGAGAGGATCTCTTCACTTTGAGGAGATATATTTGACACATATGGATGATGATGTTGGGATAGATGCGACTGATTTCATACAACACATTGGTACCAAACATCATGGAAAACATGTTGCAGATGGGATGAAGACTACTTCATGGACTTGGGCACGGCCTGAAGACGTGCATTCTCATGGTTTGAGTGTGACAGTTGGACTGATCACCCGACTAGTTCGATTCATGAGGGCTAGCAGTGTACAGAGATGTGTTAGCATTATGTTGGAGTATCATGGCAGTAGTTCACACGATGACGATACATGATGAGGTCGACGTGATATGTTGTAGTAAGCATGTAGATTGAGTTGGAGGGACCAGTCTTCCATAATAGGAGCAGCATGTGGAGATTGCGACAGATGTGATTGATGATCATGGATTCAGAAGACTTTCCAATGTATGACATACTGGTGGGTTATAAACCTTGGTATGGGTATCTTAGTGATAGATGGTTGCTGAGATGGGAGATTGTCGAGGACGACAATGACTTCAAGCGGGGGAGAATATACCGACCACGAGCTACAGGTGCGTTTGGGCGAGAGCACACGATGAGAAGGTGCGGGTGAGCTAAACAGAACAGCGGCACGGTGGGGAGAAACGCGAGGTGCGATGTGAGAAATGTGACTAAGTATGGGGAGTCGGTTGGCTTATAGCGTGAGGCATTCTCGGGTGGGTTCACCCAGCCAACTAGCCGACGTGTGAAAGAGGAGAATTGGGGGTGAGCCAACTCGTTTGATGGAGAAGTGTGGTGGTCGGCCAAAAAATGAACACGACGGTTCAAGGGCGAAAAACCATATATATGGTGGAACTTGGTGTGGAGCTAAGGCAAGAAATCAACAACTCATAAGCCTTCAACGTGGAGTAGGAAATGCGAAGTGTTGGTGAGTTGAAGAAGAGGGCGTAGTGTAGGCGGTTGGCAGGCCGAAGTACTCATGCCGAAACGAATTTGCGGTCTGATGTGCAAGTCAAGGGTGCCGCAGGGCGAGCCAGGACACACGGGCAGACGCACACGGGAGTCTAAACGAGTCATTCAGGGGGTCGTTCGGAGGTTTGAATGAATGATCGTGTAGGGTTGAATGGACGATCGTGCAAGGCTGAATAGACATGTAGAAAGTTGTTCAGTGGGTTGTTCGGAGGTCATTCAGAGGATCGTTTGGAAGTTGTTTGGTGGGTTGTTTGGAGGTCATTCAGAGGATCGTTTGGAGGTTGTTCGGAGGTCATTCAGAGGTCGTGCGGAATGTCGTTCAATATTGTTCAGAGAATCATTCGGAAGGTCATTCGAAGGCGTGCGAGGGCGCGACAGGGCGCCCGCCCGAACAACACGAGTTGGTGAATGGTGGTTCGTGCAAATTCCTCTCCCATGAATTTGAAAAAACATTCCTAGATTGTAGATGTATTCCCTTATATAGCTTTCTCGATTTTCTATAATGGGTCATTGTTTAGACATGTGGTGTTATTGTTTCATCCTCTTCTTAAACCGAGCTATCTCCAAACACCCGTCTCTATAATTGTACAAAATAAAATCCATTATAATCTATATAGCTTTGCATATTTTTACATTTGCATCGAGTCCCTTCTAAATAACTTCCATGATTTTCCTTAAACTCGTCAATAAGTAATATATGTTCCCACAACATTGCCCATCCCTATAAATGGAAGTATGTATTTGTTGCACCAAACTTACCTCTTTAGTTGGAGATACAAAATAGGGTTTTTCATCCAATTTTAGGATTGTGTCTTCGAGTGTTTCTAATGAATCCAAATTATGTTTCAAGTCATCCAAGTTGATATCATTCTACAAAAGAATGGCTTGGGAATATGATTGTCTTCCTCAAAGCATAAGTGTCTATTTGAATTTTACCATTCCCTCTTCTCTAGATTTTGGACTTGTGAAAATTAACCTTATCTCGTTTTGAATTTTTACTATATGCATAAATTCAAGTCCAATTAAGATGTAGATATGTCATAAAATTGAAACTATTTATATCTATAAGTGACTGATCGAGGGCTCATGGGACTGCAAATGTTTCCTTTGTTATAATTTGTGAATGAAACTTTAGTGTGAAAACCATTTTAATAGCTAGAAGAGAGTGAAATAGATGAAGAAAAATATAAGTTTCCCTCCCAAAACAATTCATTTGTTGGTTGTGCGGTTGCAACTCCTTTAACTAAAACATGCCTCTCTCAATTGTCTAAAGTTGTAGAACGGAAAAAAAACACGAATAACTTGATAAACTTTCTAGGATTGTTAACTCACATAATCAATAATTCATTGCCCTAATAGTTCAAATTTTGTGCAATAAATAAAGAGTGCCAAAAGTATGAATACCTCATTCTCAGGGAAATATATCCATTCAAAAGACTATGTTAACTTACAAAAGACTATGTTAACTTCAATTGTAGTAGAAATTTCATTTATGCATGAGAAAAATGAAGCCTTATAGGTAGAGATAGAGTGTTAAAGATCTACTGTATACATTAAGAAGAAAAAGGTCACATGGGAGGAATGCAAAGAATGTATTAAAGGGTGCATGTTAGTTAAAAATCAAGAGGAGGTTTTGTAAACAGCAAGAGGATAACAAAGGATAATCATTAGCTTTATTGAATGTTGATATTTTTTCCCTAAAGGATGGAAACACATTTTCCTTTAGGTACAATTGTTTCATGTTTATTTCCTTGGGTTGCTTTATGTATTTGGTTGGATAGAAGTGAAGTACATGCTATTGTCATTTTATATTTTATATTCATCTCTAAAGTGGCGAGTTTACAAGGGATAAATCCTGGGAACCTTGAATTTGAGGTGAAATTGTTGAATTTGTTTCAAGTAATGATTAAAATTTCTAGGAATTAAAATTGAAATAGAGAATGTCCCATCCATTTTATAGAGACTTGGTAAGTATATTATTCTTAGCAATTTCCCTAATGGATGTAAAGGAACGTTTTGAAATTGTGGAATATAACATAAGATGTAACAACAACATTTCTTTATAAAATAAGGTGTTTTGGAGTGTTTACAATAGGTTGAAATGAATACTTCAAAGTTTGAAATGGAGATGAAGATGATATGGGTAGAAGGTAGTATCTATGACTACACCAATGTCATTGCATTTAGTGTTTCTTATTTGAAGATATGATTACATCTTTTACACCCATGTGTGTTTGAATTTTGTAGTCTATATATTCTTTTTGAAAGGGGTTGTGGTTAAATTCAATTGATCATTGAGAGCTTTCTAATATACAAAAAAAAAACAACTACTTAATATAGATTTGTTTTTGAGTGGATACCTTTATGACTATGACATTAATAGGGAAGCATGTGGAAAATAATTGGCATTGAAGTTCAATGGATAAAAGAGTTATGTGATAGATAGAAGAAAAAAAACAATTTATTATACTTATGGGTGCAATAGGAGACCTTTATTATTTTAATATCAATAGGGAAGCAAGCGGAAAACTAATTTGTAGACCAAGTAGAAATCATTAAACTGTTGGTATTTGATCCTATCGATTTATCTAACTAATTTACCAGCATGTGTATATCATTTGAATAATGAGAAACACATCTTTCACTAAATATAGTCTATTCCATGCAATCAAAAATTAATCATTCAATACAACTAAAGGTTCAAGGGGATACAATTAACAATGTTAAATACCTATGTTCCTAAATGGCTTATGCAAACAAGATTTAATTGAAAAAATTCACAACTTGTGTGGGAGGTGGTTAGAAATAACTTCATCTGTGCTGAATCCTTGAGAATTGTGAATGATTAAATAACTGCATCTTTTGTATTCTTTTAAGCATTAGAATGTGTTTTTGTATCCCGTGTAACATGTTATTTTGTGTCCTAGGGATTTTACACTCTTCTTCATGGATTGATGTACTCTTTTATATCATTATTGGTAAATTAGACACCAAAACTATTAGTGATATAACAAGAAGTTTAGAGTCTAATAATTGAAATACAATTTTAGGCTACTCATTCATTTATGCTTTATGAGAGGGTGTTTGAAATGAAAAATAAAGCATGAAAAACATATCCTATTATCTCACATAAAACAATTTAATATAGATAATCATTTATATTCAATATACAAATGGTGGTAATATTATTCATCACTGACATATTAATGCTATGTTGTCATACAAATCAATTTAATATTATTTATTATTGACATGTTTTCAATGCATAACCTTTAATTAGTCAAATAGATGGATAATCCCTTTTCACATTATCTATGTATATTGGAGGAGAGCTTCCTTGGATAGTCACTCTCAAGAGATTATAGGGTTTCATCTTTGAACCACATCAACCGAAATTTTGTTTTGGAAAAACTTTTCCACATTTTTCACTGCCTATATTAAGTTTGTTTGCTTTTTTTTTTTTATTTGTTAAATTTAAGAGAAAATAAATAACTATAAAGTCAAAACTATATCTGTAGAATATATATATTTTTAACCAAAAAAACTGAAAATAATAATACAACCCATTATAACTAAAACTAACTAAATAAATAAATAATTACAAAATATATATATATATATTCACATTACATAGGAAAAAATATATATTCGATGCTCCTTCCCCGACTTTTGGGGTATGCTAGTTACACTGAAGGTGTTCTAAAAGGGCACATTCACCCATCACTCTTCGTGGGCGAATACTTCTTTGGATGTAAGAGACCATACTTCTATTTAAACCCACAACAAATTGTATGAGGTGTGATCATACAAAAAGAATTATGAAAGATAGTTTAATTTCAAAACAAAGGTTATTAAACCCGTCTCTTTGTGAACACAGTTTTTAAATAAATTCCGTACTAAGTAGCTGAGAGGGATTAAATTGTAGCTAGAATTTGAACTCTTGAATAGAGTTTTGTTTATATTTGCATGAAAGGTAGAAATTTCAAATTGCAGCTAGAATTTGAATTCTTGAATAGAGTTTTGTTTATATTTGCATGAAAGGTAGAAATTTCAAATTGCAGCTAGAATTTGAATTCTTGAATAGAGTTTTGTTTATATTTGCATGAAAGGTAGAAATTTCAAATTGCAGCTAGAATTTGAATTCTTGAATAGAGTTTTGTTTATATTTGCATGAAAGGTAGAAATTTCTTTCCCCTGCACCATGAATGCCTCGTTATTTTCCAGTCAACTTTGGGTCTTTCATTAAACAAAAAACACGCGTAAATTGTCTTTATTTCAGGGTCCACTCAAATAAATGTCAGAACACTGTCCTTGTGTAGTAGTGGATACATTAAAGACGGCAACTCCTAAAAACAAGTCACACTAAGGCAATAATTGCCTTAGTGATTCACCAACCTGCATGCATGGTAACATACATGCCCATACATCATGATTTATTTTCCAGCGGTTTCCATAGCTCCGACTGCGGCAGGCTCCACCACCGCTCCCGCTCGGACCGGCTCCTCCGCTCCGACTTAATCACGACTGCGGCAGGCTCCACCACCGCTCCCGCTCTGACAGGCTCCTCCGCTCCGACTTAATCACTTGGATGTACTTAATGCAAGTGGATGTAGTTAATGAAAATGCACTGTCCACCTACACACATTCAACGAAACCTCCGCGTGCAAGATTTCAAACTCGCAGTGCCGCTTGAAATGAAATGTGAGAGGGTGGGCTGTGCCACGTAAATTTTTTAAATTGAAATGAAAAATGCCCTCCCTATAAGAGGATTAGAAGGAAGACCTGGAGTGCTTCGCAGATTTCTAGCTATACCATATCCAGTTCGATCTAGATTCGAACTAACCGAAAATTATGGGTGAAGGCGAATTGAAGCAAATTTTCAGAATGTTGCGTGCTTCTGTAATGTCAGAAAGATGGACAATGCAGGCGCAGTGGTGGAATATGAAGAAAATTAATTTGACACGCCTCTATTGTTATTATTTTAGGACAACAATTTTTATGGTAATAATTTACAGGGTGTTTTCGTGTTCCATATATATTCATGGCAACTTTCTTTTGCTAACTGAGTTATTCTTTCTTAGTATTCTGTCTAGCGAGGAACTCGAATTTTGGCCCGGACCTAACAAAGTTTCACCGAGAGCTTTTATCCAACTATTTCCTTGTTCAAACTCAATTTCAACTTTGAAAAGTGCGGTTCCAGTTCGAATCTAGCACTGAGAGTGCTTCTTTGGTAATAAACATATCACGATGGAGCTTAAACTTCTCTTATAGTTCCGTATTCGCACGCACCGACACCAGGTATTGAGAAAATAATAAATCTGTTTAAACATGGCACAAAGAATGATTGATTGGAATTTCAAACACTACCCAAATATAAATCTTGATTGCAATGTCAAACGCTGCTGAAATATAAATCTTCATTGCAGTATATAGGGTTTCATTTCCTCAAATTTCTCTCAATATCCAGGCGGAAATCCTTCAGTAAAAGCTTAGCTTGCAAGTGAAATTATTTGCGTTATTGGCGGAAGGATTTTGAATTTAGTGTTGTAAGTTATCGTTGCACAAAAATTGGAAGATCGAGGAGAAAGCTTGCTTGTTAAGTCGTAGTTTCCCATTTCATCACTGTAATTTTTTAATTAAATTAAAGCTCATAAGGGTTTTTTTATGAGACCTGAGTGGTATGTATAACGTGCACATACATTTTTGGCCTTGTGATAATTTTTGGATCAAAGTAACATAAATAAGGGTTTAGGGTTTTCTCGTGAGACGACTTAATGGTCTACACAATGTATGTTTCAATTCCTTGCATTGGAATCATCAAGATTACTTTAAATTTAACATAGTTAAAAGAAAAATTAATATCGTCTTTAAAAATAAAATTTGATTCCTTGAAAAAGGGAAGGAAGAGCAATAATGGATCAAATTACAAGACCTACTTGACCTTACCGTGAGAGTGATGGAAACCTTCGACGTCGGTAGCCATAAGATTCGACTCGAAGTATAGGTGAACAACGTTAGATGACCTAAAAGAATTTTATAGGAGAATCGATATATTGAAGGTAGATGTATTATTATTCATATATACCTTTAATATATTAAAATTATTTTATATTATTTTATAGGAGAATCAATATACTGAAAATAGATGTAATATTATTCATATTTTCATTTAATATAGTTATGCTGTAATGTAGATTTAGTTAATGTAAATTTATATATTAAAATATAAAATTTAAGCATATTAAATTTGTACTTAATATTATATAAATTTATATTTTATTTAATTTATATTTAAAAGTTTAAAAATGATAAAATAAAATACAGTCACATAATAATATATTGATGACAGTAATAAAGTGTCATAAAATTATATTAAAAACAAATAAATATCTATTTATATTAAATTAATTTTCTAATTTAATATAAGGAAGACGTTAGAACAATAAATTAAACTAGTCATTTTTTTAAACTTATATGAATTCATAAAAATATGAGTAAAATATCATATATCACATTCTTTAATGGTTGATCACGTGCATCATTTTAGTAATTAATGTTTGTATAGGACCCTATCTCATATTAATTTCATAGGAGAGTTTTGAGGATGGTTCTCAACCCTTCTCACATTGGATACCTTGTCTTGGATTTGGCTAAAAGATTTAGTAAACATTTGTGCCAAATTTGTAGGAGTAATTATTGTAGGCTAACAAGAATGGAAAGCAATTGCAATAGTGGATTGATTATGCTAGGGCTATAAATAGTGAAAATATATTATATTGGACTTTGTATTTTAGGATATTAATTATTTTAGGGGATTTCTCAATTATAAGGAAGACATTAGAATAATAAATTAAACTAGTCTTTTTTTAAACTTATATGAATTCATAAAAATATGAGTAAAATATCATGTATCACATTCCTTAATGGTTGATCACGTGCATCATTTTAGTAATTTTTGTTTGTATAGGAGCCTGTCTGATATTAATTTCATAGGAGAGTTTTGAGGATGGTTCTCAACCCTTCTCACATTGGATACTTTCTCTTGGATTTGGCTAAAAGATTTAGTAAACATTTGTGCCAAATTTGTAGGAGTAATTATTGTAGGCCGACAAGAATGGAAAGCAATTGCAATAGTGGATTGATTATGCTAGGGCTATAAATAAGGTGTTATTGCGAGCCTTGGATGTTGTTCATTTATTGATTAAGGTGGGAATTGGTGGGAATTTTTATGGTTTTGAGAATTGTAATTTAAATTTGGTACCTTATCCTTTAGTCTCCCTGGTATTTCTTCTAAAATATTAGAATTTTTTTTGTGATTTATGGGCATATGAAGAGGGGAGCTACTTTATTTGTATAACCTTGTAGCTATTACATTTGTGTTTAACAATGTTTATTCATTAGTTACCTTTTGTTGAAAATTTTCAAGGTAGAAGGACTAGTACTCTTGCCATTGTGATAGATAGTGTGATGCTTATGGTTTTGGTTCATTCTGATCCCAAGAATATGGTCCTTTCTCTCTATCAATTTAGTTGTATAGATTTAATGGGTATATGTATCCTTGTTGTTATTCTTAGTTGGATTATCTATTTTAACAATTATTATATGATTTTTTTAGTTCCTCGTCTTAGTTCTACTCAAGATATTTGTATCCTTTCTCTATGTGTATATGATTTTTTTAGTTCTTTGTCTTAGTTCCACTAAAAATATTTGTATCCTTTATCTATGTTTTTTAAGCGACAAACCTTTCTATTTCAAGGAGACAAATATTCTTTGCATGTTCATATCCTTATGTAACAAAAAGTATAAATAAAGTTATCATAGAATATATATTAACAATGAGAAGAATTGAGAAGTACATATAATTATACAACTTCATTTTAATTACTCCCAACACAGAAACATCATGAACATGTTTGTACATCAAATAGAGGGAATATAGATATTCAATAAGTAAAATATAACATGATGTGAAATCTAACTGTAAATCTAGGCAATGATTGTTTCGCATCTAAATCCAATACTTATACAAATTAAATTAAAAAAAAATAGAAACTAATAAAAAAGTCAGAGGAACCAATAAACACCTAGCAACATCACTCAACCTTTCTAATAAATATTAAAATAAAACTAATAATTCATAGGTTTCAAATTATATATGTATATAAAATAATTTATTTATTTTTTAATACATATATATACATAAGTATATAAGTAATTTTTTCACTTCATATTTAAGTGTGATATGATATAAATTAATTAGTTATATAAAATAATATTGATTTATATAAGAAAATCGTCTTTCATGGGTAGTCCCACTTCCTATGGTTTTTATCGTAAGTTCAACATTTATGTGGTTCCCCTTCATAGCCCTTAGCCTCCTCTCTCACAGTCTGAGTGGATAGGTCTCTCTCTACATTAGTAAACCTTTTCTAAAACTCACTGTTGCTAATGGTGATTGAATTTCCTTCCTTTTTTCCAAGTAGTTTCTGTGCAATTGCATGCTTCTTTCCTTTGCATTTGATGCTTCCTTTTTCTTTCCAATCATTCCTAGCTTAGATTGCTCGTAGTAGTACTTCATTTTTGTAATAGCCTCCTCAGAATTTTGTGACTCATCAAACTCTATCATGTCCTTGAAAGTATGTGGAAATATTTTTGAATCTTTTCCTTCTCATCCTCATACTTCAATATCCAGTTAAATACCAAATAAATGCGTAATTTTTTTTTTTTTTTTTTTATGTTTAATATAAAGTTGATATGTAATATTTAAAAATATATATATTAATAACTAAAAAATATTTTTGAATAAGTTATAAATAAAGCAATTCAATGTCTCTATTAAACATTACCAATGTGTCTATTAAGCATTACCAATATCTCTATTAAGAATTACCCGAAAAAAAAACAAAACAAAATACAATTTTATATCAACTTTAAATAGATAAAGACAAACTATTTAATCACCTAAAAAGCCAAAAATAAATATATTTAAAAAAATTGTGAAAATCTCTAATTTGTTTGATTAGACATTGTAACCATGTTTAAAAATGTTCTCAATATTCTTTATTTTGAACACCAATCAATAAATAAATTACAATAAATCTTAAATCAATAATAATTTATTAAGACAACACAAAGAGTTTACGTGGAAAACCATGGGAAATGATCAACAATTATTTTTATTAATAATACAATATACATCAAACTTCACCTCCACTCCAATGTCCTATGCCTTCCACTCTATTTTTTTTAGGAGTCGACGGCCACAATACCATGTGTAACCAAAACCATGTGCAAGCTATAAACCCGAATTATTATTTTTCACTCTCTATTTATTTTGTGAGAGATATACTATATTTAAATAGTCTACACAAGGAAATACTACAGGAACAATACCATGTGTAACCAAAACCATGGGTACAAAACAATAGATCCAAAACGATGTACAAGTTATAAACCCAAATTATTATTTTTACAACAAGAACATCACAAATAAATATTTAAATATTATGACAACTATCAATATAACTTAATTTTGTTTTATTTTTTATTTTTTAACATTGTATTTTATAATAACTAATTTAATGAGTCATTCACAGTACATGCATGGCTTAATCATTGAGACAACCATATGACTACTCCCATGGCTTAATCATTGAGACAACCATACGACTACTCCCAAGATAAACCAGGTAATCATAAAAGAGCGCACACACATATATTTCACAAATTTATTTAGTTATAATATGATTTTAGAATTTTTGTTTATTTTTTATTTATGGAATATAAGGTTTGAATGTAACGTCAAATTATAGTCATTGTTTAAGCAAACTACCTTAAAAATTTGTGAAAACTTCATAATTACATTTGTGTATGTACATTGAATTTATATTATAGTTAGAAAACTTCATAATTGCATTTGTGTATGTACATTGAATTTATATTATAGTTATTAATTGACAATTGAATACCAATTAGAATGATTTTGGAATGCATCAGTATAAATATGCATAGATTTTTTGGATCTCACATGTGACCTTTACACTATCAATAAAATATAAAATAAATTACATTTTA
This sequence comes from Pinus tabuliformis, assembly GCA_031772625.1. Classification (NCBI taxonomy): domain Eukaryota; kingdom Viridiplantae; phylum Streptophyta; class Pinopsida; order Pinales; family Pinaceae; genus Pinus; species Pinus tabuliformis. The sequence continues at coordinate 247,893,802 of CM062811.1, forward strand.
AAAATTGAAAAATATTATAACACAAAGTTAAAATTGATTTCTTGGGTTAAAGCCATTTTCCACAAACTAGGTGGAAATTGTTATACAAGTATTAAATTGCAATCATAAATGTTTAATTTAAAGGATTTTAATTTGAATGTTATTTAATTGTTTTGATTTATTAGGAGCTAAATTTTTTCGACCATCAAGTTGTGCTCAACTTATTTTTATTAGTCATAAAACCTTTCTTGAAATTAAGTGTAGGAAAACTAACTATGTACTTGACCAAGGGTGTCATATCATTCTTCAATGCATGACCTTTCTTTATTACTAGACCAACATGTATGCATTCATCATGGTAGTGCATTTGTAATGTGCATGGTAATCTTTTTCGTTGGATATTATTTGTAATGTGAATGGAAGCATTTTTCATTCATATGTGTATTACTTGATATTGGTGAGGTGAACTTTGAAAGAGATAATGCTTGTAGCCATTTCACTTCATTCTTATATGTAGAGTGAGTTAATCACTCCAATTTGGAATTGGATTACAACTTGATGACCATGACCTAGGACCACGCAATCTTGTTTTGTTCCCTGAACAAACATGTATAAAATAAGACTCTTAATCAATGTCATGATGTCAACTTCAATTCCACATGTTTAATATGTAGGATGTTTCATCTACATGTCTCACATGGAAGGCATTCCTTCTATGTTAAGAGCCACAAAGGGAAAGTTTGGATATGCCCTTCTATGTTATGTCATTGAACTAATGGAAGCATGTTGTTCATGTGTTCTGGGTGATCAATGTTGTTTCATCAACTATTATAAGTGTGTGATCATGCTCAAGTTTTATCTTTTTTCACTTTGGATTTACTGATCCCACACTTAGCTAAATCCGGAAAAGTACATTCTTGAGCAACCTGATCTCACTCAGCCTTCTTGAACTGCATAGTATAAGTCCTTAAGCTCACACCTTAATTCTTAGATCTTGCCTTCCAAAACTACGCATTGCGCTATCTCATTGCTCAACCCTAACCCTTGAGCTCTGGAACTACACGATCCCTGCCTTTCAGTCACCTTCCCCTGTGCATTGTAGAGTCTCAAGAAAAAAGCCTCAACCTTGACCACTTGAACTGTGCAACTACGTAAGCCCTTAGCCATTGTTCGTCAAGAACTGAATAGTGGGAAACCTGAAGCCTTAAGCTTCCATCCTTACCACCTAACCTCCTCAACTGCATAATTGTCTTCCCCTGGCCAGCCTAAACTGTGCATTGCACAGTATCAAGGCTCAGTCCTAGACCCGGACCTCCTGATCTGCGCAACTGCGTAATCCTTGATCTAGTGTCTTAGCCTATCACTTGGTTCTAGCTTAGTTAATGGTTGTCATGAAGCATGTTAGAATAGGGCCTTATCAGATTGATGTCGTCTTGTTATGAGTGGATTTCAGTTGTAGGTATTATATAATTTTGTCACAAGATGATGATGGAGGAGATAAAGAAGGAGACCATCCTAGAAGACGCCTTTGTAGCTATGTTAGATTTTAGGCTTCTGTGGGAGTTTTTTGATTCCTGATCCGGATTAACCACAGTCTTCAGTTCATTTTGCCAACGTTTCAAACCTCAAAGGGGGTCCATCATCACGACAAATAAGAAAGAATAAGAATGAGAGATTATTGAGAGAGAATAGAATTGCGACCTGAAAATAAATACAAGAACCCTAAATTCATAAATAAATAGATAGAGGCCGACATATGATTTTTAATTATTATTTTATTTATTATTTTCTTATACATTAAAACAGGATTTTATTATTATTTACAATTTTTAAATTTTTTTATTAAAATATATTAATTATTAAAATTATGGACAAATATTAAAACCTTTACTATATTTAAATTGTATTAATTAATATGACTAAATTATATTAATTATATTATTATAATTAATATATAAATAATATGTATAATATAATATATATAAATTATAATTGATATATATAATCATTCTAATTATTTTAATTAATTTATATATTTAATAAAAATTTCCTATTTACTATATTTTAATATAAATTAATTATTAAGGAATTTAGACTTCTGTGATCCATAACATTGTATAGAAATCTTCGGCAAAATCACATAACCAATATTTCGTCGACGCGTTTCGAACCAACCAGTGTGGTTCATCGTCAGGACAAGATGAAGAACTGATCTGGCGTAGCGAGAATAAATAGAGTGTGCAAAGATTCCAACAGCTAAATCCTAACGGCTAATTTTGACCAGGTCAAACCACTAAATTAGTTAGTTAATATTTCTCGAAGAAAGTAAAATAAGGTAAATTAAGGAAAATCAATTGTTAATTTAAGGAAAAGAATAATATTAATATTATCCCAAATATTAAGAAAAATTGATATTTTAATAATAATGGTCATATTATATAATAAATAATCTCTAATCCCTTATTATTCCAATATAACCTACAAGAAAAGATAACCCATTACTAAAATTATTAGAATTTATTCATCCTAGGTAATTTATTGATAATTATCTAATGGTAAAATAGATCGTGTTTTTTAGAATAAATCATAAATAATGTTTAAAATCCTTGGTCAATATGATTATTACATCATCTATATCTACTAATAGTTAATATTTCTAGAAATTAGTTACAATAGGTAAATCCCTAATCTAGGGTTATTAATATTAAAAATAATAATAATCCTAATATTAATAATAATAATATTAATATTATCCTAAATATTAAGAAAATTAATATAATAATAATGGTCATACTAAATAATAATTAAACTATAATCTATTATTATTCAAATATAACTTATAAGAAAAGACAACCCATTATTAATATTATTAGAATTTTATTTACCCTAGATAATTTATTCATAATTATCTAAGGTAAGATATATCATGCTTTTTAGAATAAAACATATATAGTGATTAAATTAATTGGTCATTAATTAATATAATTTCTAAGATTTTATAAGATTTTAAAAAATTTATATATTTAATATAAATAATTAATATGATTTATATAATTAATATAATTAAATTAATCAATATAAATTAATTTATATTAATTTATATTAATATAATTAATGTAATTATATAAATTTGCTTTAATTGATTTAATTTTATTCTTTTTCTTTTTATTAGATCAAGATTTTATTATTTAAATTAATGAATAAAATTTTTACCATAGTTAAAATATATTAATTATTAAATTATAAACAATTATTAAAATCTATACTATAATTCATTTATATTAATTAATATAACTAACTTACTTATATTAATTATATTATTAAAAATAATATATCTAATATATATAAATTAAAATTAATTTATATAATCCTTCTAATTTATATTAAAATCTATACTATAATTCATTTATATTAATTAATATAACTAGATTATATTAATTATATTATTATAATTAATATATGTAAATAATATATCTAATATAAATAAAAATTTTATAATTAATTTATATAATCATTTTAATATAATTTAATATAAATTAATTAATTTCATTAATATGATTTGATATAAATTAATTAATATAATTTAATATAAATTAATTAATACAATTTATAAGATTTGAAAAGATTATAATATAATTAATATAAATTAATTAATATGATTAATAAAATTAATATAAATTAATTTATATTAATTTTATATTAATATAATTAATATAATTATATACTTATATAAATTTACCTTAATTGCTTTAAGTAAACCCCTGAATGCAACACCCTTTATTTCCGATCCTGAGCTTCCAAGGGTCCGGGGGGGTTCATTTGCTTTATCAGAGGCAGCCAATTTCCACTGATTTCACTTCCATTGTCCCTGTTGAGGTTCTGAGGGTATTTCATAATTTCAATGGCCTCCCTGATTTTTCTTTTATGATAGTTGTCTTCCCTTGCAATTATCCTGGCGCTTTCCAAACACACATGATGTTTGGTTTTGGATGAGTGCTCAGCAAGGGCTGATGTGCGGGATCTTTCATTCTTTATGTCAGCAGTATGTTCTTTAAGCCTTATTTTCAGAGATCGACCTGTTTCCCCAATATAACTCTTGCCACAAGAACAATCGATCTTGTACACCCCCTTGAGCTGCTGACGATCAATGTTATCCTTAACCGACCTCATTATTTGCCTTATTGTTCCACATGTTGTAAATTGAGTGTGAATGTTCTTCCTCCTTAAAATTTTTGCAATCTTATTTGTAATCCCTTCGATGAATGGAAGGTAAACTTTCCCTTGATTTTCCTCCTTGTCTCCAGGGGGACGCTCAGAGAGGGCCCTATCCCGAGCCCTTCTTATAGCTTTCTTGATACTCCACTCCTTGTATCGAATGTTTTTGAAGACAGAGGTCAAGTGCTCTAACTCATCCTTTATGTGATCAGGGTCCGAGATCCTAAAAGCCCTCATAGCTAGGGTGTTTAAGACGCCGGATTTTTGGGAGGGATGATGATAAGAGTCAGCGTGAAGATAGCTATCAGTATGCGTTTTCTTTCTGTAGACCTGGTGACCCAAAGTACCATCCTCCTTTCTACTGATCAGAACGTCTAGAAAGGGGATCTTGCCATTCTCCTCAAGCTCCATCGTAAATTTGATTTCGGAAGATATAGAGTTAAGATGATTGAAGAACCTCTCAAGCTCAACCCTACCATGAGTCCAATTCAGGTTGGTGTCATCTACGAATCTTTTCCACCATGCTGGCTTCAAGTGGAAGGAGTCAAGGGCTTTCCTTTCAAAGTACTCCATGTATAGGTTAGCGACAATAGGTGAGAGTGGGGAACCCATGGCAACTCCAGAAATTTTCTCATAATAGTGATCTTGAAAACTAAAAAATGTGGACCGTAAACAGATTTCTGCAAGCTTTGCTGTTTCAGGATCGGTGGCCATCTTTATGACATGAACAACTTCATCAAGAGGAATCTTAGTAAACAATGATACGACATCGAAGCTTACAAGAATATCATCCTTATGCACCCTTTTATTCTTAATAAGCTTTACAAAATCACTCGAGTCTTTTATGAAAGAGTCTGTGTTACCAACCAGAGGTTTTAGGATTTTAGCCACATATTTCGCTAATTCATAGGTAGGGGAACCAATGGTGTTAACAATTGGTCTGAGGGGAACCCCTTCCTTATGGATTTTTGGTAACCCATAAATTCTAGGAATAACCTCACAGGAGGGAATTAGCTTCTTCTTAATTTTATCTTCCAGGTTGGTTTCCATGATGGCTTTCTTGACCTGCTTTATCACATTGGGAATAGGGTTGGAGTTAACTCTTCTATAACTTCCACAGCTCAAATGCTCATTCATTTTTTGAATGTAATCTTCTTTGTTTAACACAACGGTGGCGCCACCTTTATCAGCTTTAAGAACAACTATCTTATCATTATTTCGGATAGATCTGAGAGCCTCTCTCTCTTCCTTATTCAAGTTACTTTTTGGCCGCTTGGACTTCAGCATAGCTAGGGAACATTCTTGTCTTATTATTTCTCTGTCGTTTGATGAAAGACTTTGAGTCCCATTCTCAATGTTGCAAATGATGCTTTCAAAGGGAATGTTCTTAGGTGAGACATCAAATCCCAATCCCTTGCTCAGTATTTTAATTTCTTCAGGGTTGAGCTGCAAAAAAAAGTTGATCAATCAAAAAAGACAAAGGGACACCAAATTGTGATAACAGTTAGAGATCAAGATCATATTGAAGAGTCCCTACCTTCAAGCCTTATGGAGGAAGAAGAAGAACATATACTATCTTTCAAAAAGACATGAAGACAACAACAAAAAGAATGACTTGACATTGTCATATCATCATATGGTCTATGTCATCAATGTCATGTCACATCTTATCAAGGTGTCATGTCAAGATGTATATGAGTCATCATTTTCCACATCATTCGTGGATTATGTAATTTCAATATATCATAAATGTAATGAAAAGTGGAAGTCCAAGAGTCATCTTTAGAATGTTAAAATTTGTGCATATATGGAGGTTGTGCATATACAAAGGTTGAAGTTGTGCATTAATGGAGGTTGCCTATATATAGAGGTTGAAGTTGTGTACAACTTTTGTATATGCAAAACTTCTATATATGCACATATATAGAAGTTGTGCATATACAATAGATGCACATATATAGAAGTTGTGCATATATGGAAGATGCACATATACATAATTTATGTGCAACTTTAGCCACTGTATATGCGCAATTTCCATATATGTGCAACTTTCATATATGCGCATATACTAAAGATATCTTTGTGCATATACTAAATATATGAACATATATAGAAATTAAATATATGTGCATATATAGAATATGTGCATATATGGAAGCTATGCCTATACAGAGGCTAAAGTTATACACAACTTCCGTATATGCGCATATCTTCCATATATGCACATCTTTCGTATATGCACAACTTCCATATATGCATATATCTTATGTATATGTGAAACTTTCGTATATGCACATATCTTCTATATATGCACTACTTCTATATATGCACATATACAAAAACATTGTACAACTTCCTTAATATGCATATACGACAACCTCCATATATGCACATATTTCGTATATGCACACATCTATATATGCACAACTTCTGTATATGTGTATATCTTCTGTATATGTGAAACTTCCATATATACACATACACGAAAGGTATGTGAATATGCAAAAGATGCACATATATGGAAAGCATGCACATATATGAAAGATGTGCATATACGAAAGTCACACACCTTCTATATATGCACATTTTCTATATCAAACGTATTCTATATATTATGTGTATATCTTCCATATGTGCACAACTTTTGTATATGCGTACATCAACAAGAAACACTAGATTTGGTCAAAGACCAAGTAAAAGCCCCACTAGGGGGGAAACCTTTTGAAATTCTTCTTCTATTAGATTGTCATAAAATGTTTAGCATAGATTACAATGAGCCCAATACAATATCATCTAGAAATACAACCCAATAAACTTCAAAAACAAGTTTCCAGTGTCAGAATATATCAGAGACAACTTTTCCCATCTATGGTCAACTTTGGTCAATGGTCAATTTCAGTCAAACTCCCCGGTCACATGCATGAGGAGTTGTTCAAGCAACTATAGGAGCCCAGTCGCTCCCTTGATGCTTGTGTGCCAGCGTCTGGGGTCGAAATTTCTCAGTGAAAAGTCTACGCCTATAGCTCAAAAACCCTAAATCAGATGCAAACCTCGGAGCCTATAATTTTGGACCTTTGCGAACTTCTTTCATCGTCCTTGCTTTAGACCTGTGCAAACCAATCAATAAGAAAATAAGAATAAGATGCTTGGTGATATCCAAATGATCTTAAGGCCACTTGTATTTATAGGCTTCCATGGGTGTCCAATTTTCTTTAGGGCCGACCTTGTCTAAATGTGCATATGTGGGCTTTCCTTCATAAGTACACTTTCCCTTATCCAATTTGAGTGATCTTTAGGTCAATTTTTGTCCTCTATAAAATAGGAATTCAATTAAATCATCATCTCCATTAAATAAATTGTCCAAAGTAGAATTTTATTGTAGTTGTATAATTTTAACACTCCCTCTCAACTAGGGAGAATTCCACCTGTTCGCTCTCCCATATCATGTCCCATCTTTGCTCAACTAGGGAGAAATTTTCTAATTGGAGGGGATATGAAGGTTGTTGAGCAGCTCTATCTGAAGGAGCTCCGTGAAGAGTTTGAGATAAGTGAGGTGAATGACTTAAGTGAGTGACTTAATGGGTTCCTCTTTAAATCACATAAACGAAAGTTGTGCATGAGTTGTGCATATATGAAAGATATGCAATACATGAGATGCACATATATAGAAGTCGTGCGACTTTAGTATGTGCACATATTTCGTATATGCACATGTATTATGTAGATGCACATATCATTTGTATAAGAACATTTTGTGTAGATTCGGATATCTTCCTTATATGTGCATATGTGGAAGTTGCGCATATACGGTAATGCACATATACATAAGACGTGCATACATAGAAAATATGAACATATATAGAAGATATTCATATACGAAATCTGTGCATATACAGAAGACGTGCATATACAGAATATATGCATATACGGAAGTATATATATATATATATATATATATATATATGGAAGATATGCACATATACAGAAGACGTGCATATATGGAAGTTACACATGTATGGAGGTTGTCGTATAGGCATATTACAAAAGTTGTACATTGCTTTTGTATATGTATAGTTTCCATATATGTGCATATACTGAAGTTGTGCATACATGGAAGTTATGTGCATATACGAAAGCTGCACATATACAAAAGAGAAACTATGCATATATAGAAATTGTGCAAAAATTTAGTCTCTATATATGAGCAACTTCCGATGTGTGCATATCTTCCATATATGCGCAAATGGAGTCATTTCATAATGTAATTAGATCATGGATAACAATAATAATGTAAGGGCACAATGATAACAATAGTGGACTTCTATGGGGCACAATAGTAACAACATGGGGGATACATGGGCACACAAATAAAAATAGGGGGATACACTAATAACAATAAGGGGAATACACTAGTATTATAGGGACCTAACACTTTGGTTCTTTTAATTCAATACAACTAATGATGATTTTTAACTAGCCATAACCTCTCATTTGGGAGGGGTTTTTCTAAGAAAGAAATACCATTGGAAATCTATTTAGGATATCTATGCAACCATTCTATTTGTAGACTATTTTGTACAACATAACTTTGTCAAAAACTAAAACAACTTCAAGCACCTAAATCTTCATGTAATGAGACTTTTTGAAAGATCCAACTATCATATCACTTCATAAAGATACATGTTTCTATTATCACATACATTCCCTTTGAAAACAAGGACATATTGTTGTCATAAATGGCAACACTCTGTGCAACACAAAGGCCTAGTTGATACCCAATGCTTAGGAAATATATCACCTGAAAATAGGTCCAACTACACACCTAACATATTCCTTAGATATACACCCTATATCAACATATATAAGCTCAGAAATATGCATGGATACGTCTATATGTTCCACCAAGACAAGTAAAACCATTTTCTATGATACCATGTTAAAATTATGGGAGAGAAATATAATTACTAAGAGATATTAAAGAAAACAACAAATAACAAATACAGAAGTTGTGCATAATAAAAATAGTCTGCAACCATATACAGAAGTTGTGCATACATAAAACCAGTCTACAACTTCTGTAATACACATATACGATAACCTCCATATATACACAACTTCCGTATATGTGCACATCTTCTGTATATGTACAACTTCTGTATATGTGCACATCTTCTGTATATGCACAACTTCTGTATATGTGCATATATGGTTCTCCTCCTTGTCCTCATCATCAACATGATGCCATTCCTTCCTTGCATGAACTAGGGTTTCTTCTTTCAACAAAAACATCAGATCTAAGGTTTTATCTACAAGCCCTAGGTTTTCACATCCAAGACTTCAAGTCTTCTAGAATTTACAAATCCTATTTTTATAAACTCATTTTACACCTTTTGCAAGTCCAAAAGATGGAAATTGTGCATATAAACAATATATACACATATACGGAAAATATGCACATATACGGAAGTTGGTCATATACGAAAGATATGCATATCTTCCATATATGCGCAAATTTTGTATATGTGAATATATTATGTATATGTGCATATCTTTTGTATATGTGCAACTTCTATATATGCACATATCTTCTGTATATGCACATACACATAAGTTGTGCATATACAGAAGTGCACAACTTTCATAACATGCATATACGACAGTCTCCATATATTCACAACTTCCGTATATGCGCATATCTTCTGTAGATGCATAACTTTTGTATATACGCATATGTTCCATATATGCACATCTATTGTATATGCGCAACTTCCAAATATGCACATATACAAAATAAACGCATATACGAAAAATATGTGCATATACAAAAGTTACACATATACAAAAGATATGCATATCTTTTGCATCACATATCTTTTGTATATGCACAACATTCATATATGTATATACAGAAGTTGTGCATATATGAAGGCTATGTATGTACGTAGGTTGAAGTTGTGCACGACTATTTATATGTGTAACTTCTGTATATGCACACATATGGAAGTTGAACATGTACGGTAGATGCACATATACAGAAGTTGTGCATATATGGAAGATGCATATATAGATAATTTATGCGTAACTTTAGTCACTATATATATGCAACCTCCATATATGTAGAATTTTCGTATATGCACAATTTCTTTCGTATACTTGCTTTCTGTAGTGACACTTGGCCTTAGTCCCAAAACTAATTAAATGAATAAATTTTTTGGTTAGTGACAAGATTTGTGGATGATAGGCCACTTACTCTTTTACTAATTAAGCTATGTTATTTGTAAAAACTAGAAAAATAGATTGAAAAATATGTGTTGAATTTGGCCACTTACGTTTCTCCCTAATTAAGATATGTGAGAATTTGCAAATAAAAATAAAAATAAAGATAATCTAATTTCTAATACAAAGCTTATAGAAGCTTAGTGTGTGATGTGTAATTGTGTGCAAGTGATCATGTGAGCATGAAAAGTGTGATAAGATGTGGATATTCGGTGATCTGTTACAGTATCTTCCTAATTACACTATATTTCAATTGTTCCTTGCATGAAAAAGAAATGATGTGTGGATAATGGGCTGCTTACTCTTTCTCCTACTACATTATGTGTGACTAAAGGGAGGTGGAAAACACAAGTGTGTAAGAAGACTTTCATATGCTAGCCCAAGTTCGCCTATAAGACGGAAGGGAAGCAGAGATTACTTCCGTACATGCACATCTCTCCCATATATGCGCAACTTTCGTATATGCACATCTATTGTATATGCGCATCTATTATAAATGTGAAACTTCGAAATGTGAACATATATTGAAGAAATGAACATATACTAAATAAGTGCATATATGGAAGATATACACATATACAAAAGTTACACATATACTAAAGATGTGCAGATCTTTTGTATCACATATCTTTCATATACGTGCAACTTCCATATATGTGCATCTCTTTTGTATATGCACAACTTTCATATATGTTAAAATACAAAAGTTTATCCATATATAGAAGATATGTGCATATACAAAAGTTGAGTATATATAGACGATGTGTATATACAGAGGTTGCACCTATATAGAGGCTGCATTTTTGTGAATATATGGAAATTGTGCATATACAGAAGATATGCGCATATCTTTCGTATATATGTTTTTTTTGTATCTGTGCATCTACCGTATATGCGCAACTTCCGTATATTCGCATATCTTCCATATATACGTAAATTTCTTATATGTGCATATCTTCCGTGTATATACGTATTTTATATATGTGCATCTACCATATATGCACAACTTCCATATACAAAAATTGCGCATATACGGAAATTGTGCATATACAGAAGATATGTGCATATCTCCCATATATGCATAACTTTTTTATATATGCATATCTTCCATATATGGAAATTTTTCATATACGGAAATTGTGCATATACGAAAGATATGCGCATATCTTTTGTATAAGCGAAATTTTTCTATATGCACATATCTTCCAGGTATATGTGCAACTTCCGTATATACACATAACCTCCATGTATGAGAAACTTTAGTATATATAACTTTTGTATATGTGCAACTTCTGTATATGCACATATCTTCTATATATGCGTAACTTTCTTATATGTGTATATCTTCCGTATATGCATGTCTTTTATATATGTGAATCTACAGCATATGCACAACTTCTATTTACAAAAATTGCACGTATACGGAAATGTGCAAATATAAGAAAGTTATGTATATATGGAAGATATGCACATATCTTCCATATATGCACAATTTCCGTATATCCATATACAGAAATTGCGCATATACAAAAATTGTGCATATACGGAAGATATGCACATATCTTCGGTATATCCCTAACTTTCTTATATGTGCATATCTTTCGTATATGCACGTCGTTTATGTATTTGCATCGCATACATAAAGGACATATTTATGTATATACGAAAGATATGCACATATCTTCCGTATATGCATGTCGTTTATGTATCTGCATTGTATACATATGTATTTGCATCGTATATGAGCAAATTCCATATACAAAAATTGTGCATATACGGAAATTGTGAATATATGAAAGATATGTGCATATCTTCCATATATACATAACTTTCTTATATGTGCATATCTTCCGTATATGCATGTCTTTTATGTATGTGCATCTACCATATATACGCAAATTCCATATACAGAAATTACGCATATATGGAAATTGTGCATATACGCAATATATGCGCATATTTTTCGTATATGTCCATCTTTTGTATATGTGCATCTATCGTATATGCGCAACTTCTGTTTATATGCATATATTTCATATATGCATAAATTTCTTATATGTTCATATCTTCCGTATATGCACGTCTTTTATATATGTACATCTATCGTATATGCGCAGCTTCTGTATACAAAAATTGTGCATATACGGAAGATATTCACATACCTTCCATATATGCGTAACTTTTTTATATGTGAATATCTTTCATATATGTACATCTTTTATGTATGTGCATCTACCATACATGTGCAACTTCCATATATGGAAATTTTTCATATACGGAAATTATGCATATACGCAAGATATGCACATATCTTCTATATATGTGAAACTTTTCTATATGCACATATCTTCTAGGTATATGTGCAACTTCCGTATATACACATAACATCCATGTATGTGAAACTTTAGTATATATAACTTCCATATATGTGCATCTTTTGTATATGTGCATCATTCGTATATGTGCAACTTCCGTATATGCACATATCTTCTGCATATGCGTAAATTTCTTATATGTGTATATCTTCTGTATATGCATGTCTTTTATATATGTGAATCTACAGTATATGTGCAACTTCCATATACATAAATTGCGCGTGTACGGAAATGTGCACATATAAGAAAGTTATGTATATACAGAAGATATGCACGTATATTCCGTATATGCACAATTTCCGTATATGTGCAATTTATGTATACGGAAATTGTGCATATACGGAAAATATGCGCATATCTTCGGTATATCCCTAACTTTCTTATATGTGCATATCTTCTGTATATGCATGTCATTTCTGTATTTTCATTGTATATGCGCAAATTCCATATACAGAAATTGCACATATACGGAAATTGTGCATATACGGAAGATATGTGCATATCTTCCGTCTATACATAAATTTCGTATATGCGGAAATTTCATATACAGAAATTGCGCATATATGGAAATTGTGCATATATAAAAGAGATGTGCATATCTTCTGTATATACATATCTTTCCTATATGTGCATATCTTTCATATATGCACGTCTTTTATGTATGTGCATCTACCGTATATATGCAAATTCCATATACAAAAATTGAACATATATGGAAATTGTGCATATATGTAATATATGCGCATATTTTTCGTATATGTCCATATTTTGTATATGTGCAAATTCTGTGTATGCGCATATATTCTGTATATTCTGTATATGCACAAATATCTTTTGTATATGTGCATATCTTCCGTATATGCATGTTTTTTATATATGTGCATCTATCGTATATGCGCAACTTCCATATACAAAAATTTTACATATATGAAAGATATGTGCATATCTTCTGTATATGCATAACTTTATTATATGTGCATATCTTCTATATATGTACGTCTTTTATGTTTGTGCATCTACCATACATGTGAAACTTCCATATATGGAAATTTTGCATATATGGAAATTGTGCATATACGGAAGATATGCGAATATCTTCTATATATGCGAAACTTTTCTATATGCACATATCTTCTATGTATATGTGCAAATTCCTTATATACACATAACCTCCATGTAGGTGAAACTTTAGTTTATATAATTTTCATATATGTGCATCTTTTGTATATGTTCATCAACCGTATATACACAACTTCCATATATGCACATATCTTCCATATATGCACATATCTTCCATATATCATAACTTTCTTATGTGTATATCTTCCGTATATGCATGTATTTTATATATGTGAATCTACAATATATGTGCAACTTCCATATATAGAAATTTCCCATATACGGAAATGTGCATGGTTCTCTTGCACGTATAGGAGGGTAATCAAGTCACTTTTTCATGATTTTACAAGTAAAACCCCTAAAAAACTTTACTTGAGCATTCAACTAGGTCAAAGGTCATAAGATGACCTTGAAATAGTTTTAAAACATAACATAATACCAAAAATAACTAAAACGTGTTGGAGAAGAATGGTCTCCACCATGACATCATCCTCCAAAGTAGGCAATAATGCATCAAGGAACTGATGCAAAGGTACAAGAGTGATCCTAACTCCAATAAAGTCCCAAAGTGCATGTGTACATCTCCAAAAGGTGCCTCCTCCATTGTGGCATCATCCAAAAGAGGCCCTACATCACCCTTTTCATGCATGGGGGAGCAACGTGGCTACAATGAAACTTCAAAGGTATATAGAATCTATGTGCCTGGTAAAAGAGAAGTGGAGTGTCATTATAAGCAAACTCAACTTGAGCCAAGACTTGATCCCACTGCTTGGGATGATCTCCAACCAAACTGCACAAAATATTGCCTAAAATTTTATTCACCACTTCAGTTTGACCACCCATTTGTGGGTAGTATGTTGAACTAAAGTTCAATTATGTGCCCAGTTTCCTCCACAATCTTCTTCAGAAATGTCCCAAAAATTTGATGTCTTGATCAAAGACGATACTTTTGGGAATTCCATGTAATCTTACAACTTCCTGAAAGAATAGATTAGCAACAGGAGTGGCATTACTAGTTTTAGCAATGTGAAAATTTCCTTAAATTGTAGCAACTATAAATTTATTCTTCTCGCTAATTAAATTATGAAGTTTATTTTGTTATGAAAAAATAACAAATAAATAACACCACAAATTTTCACACGTAAAGTACATTGCAGAAATAAACTGGACACTGAGAAAATGATAGCACACACAATAAAATTGACACGTTATTTTTGGACAATTGTCCCCAGAAGAACCCAATGTGGGAAAACTAGTCAAACAACTGAGGGTTTTATTACTATGCAACAATGAAATTATGACTACAACCTCTACATGAGAAACTGGCCACAAAAATTAGTGAGACAAATATTGCCTCACCCAACACTGATCCAACTCCAAATCTGGCACAAATTGGGCTGCTCGAAACCCCTACATCAACCTCTGTGCCAATGTTGTGTAGCCCCTCACATGCACTACCTAGAAGATCCTCTTATCAAGACGTCCAACCCAACTCAGCCTCGAAGAATTACTTGTTGGCCCTTACAAAATTTCTCCTGGCCTCCAGAAATGATTATGGGATTTTTTTAAGAAATGATATCTAGTATGCTTCTATTGGCTATTGTTGCATAGCTGAGGAGGAGGAGAAGCCATACCAATAACATTGATATTAGCACACTCGATACTATGAACAAATATTCAGTAACCTCCTTGATGTGTGGCAAAAAATAGAAGAAATAGGGAATGAAAGATAAGCCAGAGTGACCCAAGCAATGATGTATGGTGGAGAACTCAAGGAAAATGTAGATGAACACAGTGAGTCCTAGAGGAGTTAATTTTCCCCATGAATCTTCATAACTGGGATGGGCCATCCTTGGAAACATGTAGGTTATTATTGCAATTAACATTACCCTGCTCCAATGTATCATAAATAAGTTATTCCTAATTACCTCACCACTCAATGGCTATGGATTGTTCAAGATCTCTTTTAGTAAAGTTATGTGTGTTCACCATGTTCATAACTTGGATGGTTAGACCACTAAGGATGAGTGCATTGTCAGGATCCCAATGGGCTCTCTTCTTTCTTTCCTTCATTGTATCCATTCCGAGAAGGACAATGAATACTAACACACTACAACAAAGCCCAAATAACTCTGCAAGTTGCTCGAGAGTGAGAGGGATCTTGTCACACTCTCCTTGAACTTCCATGATTGAGGCGAACACAATAGATGATGAGATGAAGATAGAGGACAATAGATGGCTGCAATACATCAATGAGGCCCTATACTCCAAAACTTCAAAAGGTAAGTGATGCCCATTACATATAAAAACATTGATCAATAACATGTTCAATATGATAGCCAATCAAATTGCAATATATATATATATATATATATATATATATATATATATATATATAAAAAAAATACTAACTTTTAATGTACAAAGTTAAACTATGGAAATTTTATAATTTTTTTAGGTCAACCCCAAACTAATTTGGGTTTGACCAAAAACTCAATGCAATATCCTATGCATATAGCAAGGCTAATGGTAATTTTATAAAAATCAACTGCACACTTTTGTGATTAGCTTGATTTTTCAATTAAACCAAAGGGATTTGTGAACACATATTTCACTGGTGTTTAAGAGTGAAAGAGAAGGCATTTTTAGTTTTTGTGTATTGGGCATCACATTTCCATCGATTTTCTTATTAAAGTGAAGGATTTTTGAAGTGCCAAGGTGCATATGTTCACATTACTGCTCGATCTCTTAGACATTCCACTTGGGCATGACAATGGCTTGGGTTCCTTTCGGGTCTGTTATGCGTGGTGCTAACATGATCAAGGGCTTGTCACTAGCCATACCAACCAGGGTTCAAGTCATCGACAAAGGGCTTCTTGGTTGGTCTACAGTTGGCTCTCCTCTCATTTGCATTTTTGCTAGCAGCGTGCCTCTCTCAGGCATAAGTATCAAGTGGTCTTATGCATAATTGGCTAGATCAGTCCCAATCCTATATTAATAGTGCCTTGCTTTCCATAGCATTCATGAATGGCTCTATGGAATGACAAGAGTGTTATTCTATTTACTCATTTTTTATCGGAAATGCTAGGCTTGGGATCCTACAATTAGTCTCATAGTTTTCATAGTCTCTATGGGTTTTTTGCTCTATTAGATGCAATGCTCAAATGAAGACAATGTAATACAAAGATTTTGAATTTTTCTTCTAGTTCGGTTTCCCCTCGAGTAGACCAGTAGCACAAATACACTTCCTCTGTATTGTTTTTCTAAATTCTTTTTAAGGGTGGTTCACGAGCACTGAGTGACCGCTACATCCATGGGAAAATCTTGGCAGATCAACCTGAAGGGATCTATCCGCCGACCAAACTAGAAAGGCCTAACCCCAAGGGCATCGAGGAGATTTGACCCCATGACCTCCCGATAGGCAAGGTACTTAGCAACATGAACTCGACCAACTAAGCTATCGCTTGAAACTTGTACTATTTTTCTAATAAAAGCCTAACCCTTACACAAAAAAATTCAATTTTACCAACTTATAAATATTATACTTATATATAATTAACTTCTAATAAACTAATTTACATATAAAATTATAATATTTAAATTATATTCTTTTAATAAATTTTATATATATTAAACTTAAATCGTTATAATTTCAATCTTTAACCCAAAAAAATATAATTTATATAAAATTTTTAATAATAAATTATTTGAGTTAAACAATTCAAATTAAATGAACATTTAAATATTTTATTTTTAAATTCCATTTTCTTTTATAAAATGTTTTATAATTTTAATAAACTTATAAAATATAAATTATTGTTGTTTTATTGGGGTGAAAGAATATGAAGAATTGGATTGGAACAACTTTACCACAATCCAAGCCATGAAGTTTTAGTTAATCCACTCATTCTAGGCATTATTGATACTTCCTCATCGGTCTCACTTAACTTATGGTTTTTCTACTTCAATTAGAATTTACCAATATTATAACATAATTTTTTGTATAATGAAATTTGGACTAATAAACCATTTTGTAGACAAAAAAAAAAAAATAAATAAAATTAAGCTTTGTAAATATAATTTCTAGCCTCAAAAATCATGGAAAATAAATTTTGATATAATTTCATAAAATAAACTTATTTAAACCAAAAAAAGTATTATTAAAAAAATATTTATTCTTTTAGAAGTATATTTAATTCCATCCCTATAATGTAAATTATTATTTCCTATTTTTTAAAATTTCTCATAAAATAACGATTTATAAACCAATATAAAACATGTTATTTAAAAAATTAATTTACTAATAAACCGTACATCAACCAACTTAACATAAACATAAAAAATTATGATGTTAGAGAGACAAATTTGAAATGTTATAGTATATCTATATTTGTAGTCGATCGACATTCTAGCATGAAAATATTAATGATAACTAAATCAGCTTCATATCAAAAAATCAAGTTTTTAATTAAGTAAATTAATATTTGAAATGACTCTTTCCACGATAAATATCAATTACATAATTTTAAATACATATTTTAAATTTAACATTGAAATGGAAAGATGAAGAAATATATTTTATACTTTAATATAATGTGACAATAATATTTATTGAAAAACATAATTAATATATTTGACATTCGATTTTTTTAAATCTTAATTTTAACAAAATTATTAGAATTTTTTTTCAAACTTATTATATTTTTTATGTTTCAATAATTTATAAAAGACAAGGTTGTAATAAATATTTTGAAATTGAGTTTTAATTTTGGGGGTATTGAAGGTATTTTAAGAAAAAGTAGTTTTTATTCTCAACCTTCTTAGTGTTAAAAAGATTACATATTCTTGCATCTCAATGTTTTGGAAATGTCTAACATTTAATTTCATTATGTAGCTTAAGGGAATTGGTTAGTATTTTAGCAATGTTGGTTTCATTCTTTGTGCTAGTAGAAATTGAAATATACTTTTGATCTTGTAGATTAGGGTTGATCGTGTCCTTATATTATCTTAACTTATTTTTATTTACTAATAATAATTTAATATTATCCCTACATGGTGACATCTTCCTATAATCCCCAAAAACTTAACCCATACATGGCATCTCAATGTCATTCTCACGTTGAGCCATTGGTGGTTATGCTTAGAGTTGGAAGCAATTTTGGGGAGGCTCTTGTCATCCCTGTTGTTTATATTGTTCTTATACATTAAGTACCTAACCATGGCCACCTACTAAATGGGGGATAGGTTCACTTTTGTAAGGAGGATAAGATAGGGTACATTGGTTTTAATATCACGTTTTTAACTTATAACATTCTTTTGGATTTTGTCCTTACTTATCCAAGATTCTCTAGAAATATTGCATCCCGAGAGTTCATATTTGTATAAGATAAAAGGAGTGACAAGAGTATCAAATAGAATTTTTTTCTTATCCCACCACTAAAGTTTTGCTAATTTACATTTTTTTTCAAGTCCATATTAAAATTTCCATCCCTCATTTATCCTTTTTTAACACTATAGTTACAATTGATTTTATGATTAATATAGATTTCAAGATATTTGTATGAGCACACTTCCTCCAAACTATTATTATCATATATATGAAAGTTTCATAAATGATCTGATGACATTTGATTAACATAACCTTTATTTTTTCTATGTCCATAGTTATACCTATACTAGAACAAAAGTCTTTGAGGATTCTTAAATCATTATTAAGGTCAAAGGAACAATATCATTAGCATAAAAAGGAAGGATGATGGCTATACCAACAAGAGTTGGCCCAATACAACTAGCTTCTTTCGACCAACATTCTATCTTATCAATGTAAATGCCAAAAAAATGGGGAACATGAGACAACCTTGTTTGACTAGTATATTACAATTAATTTCTTCCAACCATCTTTCAATGTTCTAAAACTTGGTAATGATACTTCGATATAGCCTTACAAAAATAACTCTTAACACATAAGAAACTTTAAATATAAAATTACAAATTAAATTATAATTCCAACAAATTTTAGGGAAGCAAATTTTAGACCTCCAAATACTACGGCTTCACAATCGACAATTGTAAGTGTGAGATGTCAAACGTTATAGCAGATGAGACGACAAAGGATATTAGTTCTATTATAATGCACCCTTATGGAATGTTAATTAAAGTTGAAAGATAGTACACAATTGAATGATATTTCTTAAAGTCAGCGAGTCATATGTTTTTTCTTTTTCCAAAATACTGGCCTAGTGAGGTGGGTTAATTAGCTAATTATAATAATCTTGTAATTAAAAGAAATATCTTAATCATAATAATTTTATAATTTAAAAAAAATATTTTTATTCCTAATTTTAAAAATAAGAAATAACTAAATTTTAAGTGTAAAAGTCATAATTAAATAAAACACCAAACTCTTCTTCATTAATAGACAAGAGACCCACTTATATACAATATTTTTTTACTATTAAAATCTACTAAAACATACCTACTCCAACTAACTCTTGATTTGAAGCTTTAAACTTTTTAAAAGAAAAACACACACATTCATTCATTAAAATTGAAAATATTTATAAACACATTCATTCATTAAAATTGAAAATATTTATATTTGAAATTTTATTTATGATTTAGTCTATGAAAAATAATTTATACTTTATCATTAATATTGTGATTGTGTAAAATTTACTCAGCCTTCCACCTTCCACGTTATGAACTAACCCCTTCTATCGAATTTGATCCCATATTACTTATATTATTACTTTTATATTTTCTTACTTATAATACTACATTTAATTTAATTTATTTCGTCAAAACGTAAAATCGAAATGGTGGAATATCAAACATGATACTGCTGCAAAATATGTCATCTGAGCTTAACCAAAAAAATACGAGTCATACAACCTCTGGTACCAATATTTTGAAACGGCTGTACAAACTTAACTTTGAATATGTGAGAGAAAGGCCGACAGGATCGTTTAGCCTGTTCAACTAATAGTAGAAGAGACCATGAGTTAAACTGGAATGAACCCACTCAATACATTACGAACTAAACTGAATATGGTCCACATTATTACACCCACCATTGGCACATTCACAAATCTATTTATTTGCCTTCCATACCTATTAACCTATTCTTCAGACTTACCCTCAACCTCGGCCTTCTCTTCGGTGGGAGCTCCTTCAGCTTTTTCTTCAACACCCACGCCCTCGGCGAATGGTTGACCAATAGTCTCTTGTTTTGTAGGTTCGGCTTGTTCGGGAATTTTGGTGGAATCATTGAGTTTTGACACTTCGTCAGATTCCATTGGGGCTGATTCTGCTTCAAGCTCTAAGGTATGTGGCATTACAGTTATTTCCCCTGCAGATTTATCTACGATCAGGGGGTTTTCATCTACCTTTTTCTCGGCCATGGGAACCTCTTGTGTGGGACTGCAGGTAGGAGCTTCTTCTTCAATAGGCCCTTCAATCATGGTTCAATCTCGGTAACCTTCACAGCTTCCTCTAGGGGTTTCACTTGTTCTTCGCTTGCCATCAATTCAGCTGACGTGGTAATTTGCACAAAGAAACAATGCATCATGGTATGATCAAATACTTGGTAAGAGTTCGATCCATGCAATTTTAAGTGGAAGTTGGGATCCATAGATCTCGCTACAGATCAATCGATCTAAACTAAAAAATATGAAATCAAAATGGGTACGAGGCATAAAATTGCAATGTCAACCTGCAGAGCCTCATTGATGTACCTCTACACGGGCCATATTCTACTAATTCGAAATGTTTACACAAGATGATAAAGAAATTGAATCTTATCATTCAAATGGAATTCAATGGATGGTATTGTTAAGCTCCTTTACGTTTTCCCAACTGCTGCCTACAATTACGGAAGTAAACTATAGTCATTTCCTTAATTTCTGGAAACCAACTGCAGTAATTACCTTAAATTATAAAAATCAACTTCAGTTAATTAATTTTTTCTTAGGAGCTTATGAAGTGGTCCATTACTCCCTCTGGAGTTCTCTGCCATGATCTATGGAACACTTGACACATAGCCAACAGAAACTTGATGGAAGCTTGGCTATATATATTTCTGTTTGGTCCCCAAGCTCACATCTCAATCCCCTTCAGTTTTACACCATCAAGTTGAGAGAGCAGAGCTTGGAAGTGCCTTCAGATTTTCTGCAGTGATTTTTCCTATTTCCATGCATTTTAATATATTTGCCCTCACGATTCTACCTGGTTTAGCGATCATATTTGAATGGTTGTGTTCCATTTCTTCTTAGCGTGAAGCTATTGATTGATGTATCGTGTTTTCATTAGTCTCGTCGGTGTTTGAGAAAATTGGGGTATACAGTTTTGGAGTTTATAATATCCAAACCACTCAATAACGAAGGCCTCGTACTTCAGTCGGTAAAATTCATTCTGGCATAGTAGTTTGGTACATTTTTCCTGCGTCCACTGTAGTGCTACCATTGTCTATTTGTATAACTGAAAGGTTTTATCACCATTTGTGCAACGTTGATATGCTAAAGTTGTTTTTTTAGCACTTGTTCGAGGTTTTTCTGTAAACTATACGCTGAACAAGTTATCAGCAGTGGTTTACGTTTTTCCCGGAGGAGGTTGAAGGTGTACCTAGCAAATAAATCCTTGCAAAGGTGCATTTCTACGTCAATAAATTATTGCAAAGGTGCATGCTATTATTTGTGATAAACATCAATGGCCGGAGGTATTTTTCTTGGGCATCTAGTTTTTACGATTCTTTACGATAAGTAATTATTCCGCATTAAAGAATCTTTATTTAGCTAACATTTGGTATCAGAGCTGTTTTTATCTTTGCCTTGGTGTTTATAGACATGCTCTATTTTGCTAATGCCATATTTAGAGAATTTTCTGAACTAAGGCATTTATTTGGAAATATGTTTAATTTTTGCTCAATTTTTATGCTTATAATATTGGTTTAATTATATGCAATTTAAATAATTATTGTGCAAAATTTATTAACTATGCTCGTTATTTTTGCATGGATTGATTATTTCCGTTTTAAATTAAAGCATGCTATTTTGGATGAGTATACGAGACCCATCGTTAAATATTATGCATTAATTTTATAGTTTTGATTATGCAAATTATCATTGTTTTCATATCAAGTTAATTTTTATGCATAAAAGAAATAATGTCTAGTGATCCATATAATTTTAATTGATTAGAGAATAGCCATAGCATCTCTAATTAAATAAAATTATATATTATGATTGGTTAGATC
Organism: Pinus tabuliformis; assembly: GCA_031772625.1. NCBI lineage: Eukaryota > Viridiplantae > Streptophyta > Pinopsida > Pinales > Pinaceae > Pinus > Pinus tabuliformis. Next base: position 247,917,016 of record CM062811.1, read on the forward strand.
ACATAAAGATTATTTAGACATTAATTGTAATTAATTATGCTAAATATAATAAATTTTATCCCACAGGAATTTTTTATTATTATTATATAATTAATTAAGATAAAATATTCATAACTTACCCACAGGAATTATGAAATAATAGTTTTAGCTAAAGTTCAAATCTAAGATAGAATTTATATCAAATTATAATCATAATATACTCTTAGAATTATGAATTAAGTGAATAATTTGATAAATTCTATCATAAAGAATAATTGAATCTGCTTGAATTAGAAATTTGGCCCACAGACAATTTTTATGTCATTAGATTCAATTTTGAGCATGATTTACATTGATAAAACATGAAATTTTATTTAGGCCTCAATTTTTAACTTAAGCATGTGATCTTTAATTTTATGTAGTTGTACAACCTACAAATTTCTCTTAATCTCATTGTGATATCCCTGAACTTAAGGGAGATAGCTATAAGGTTTGGAAGGAAAGGATTCTCCTTCATTTGGGGTGGATGGACATAGACTATGCTATTAGGAAAGATGAACCACCGGCACTCACTAATACCAGCACTGCAGCGGACATCACGCTTTATGAATGATGGGAGAGATCTAATCGTCTAATCATGTTGTTCATTAAGACTAAAATTTCAGCTGGTATTCATGGTTCCGTTGATCAGCATGAAAAGGTTTGAGACTTGCTAAAGGCCATTGATGATCAATTCATCACTTCAAACAAGGCACTAGCAATCACCCTAATCATGAAGTTCTCATCCCTAAGGCTCACCAGTGTGAAAGGTGTGCACAAGGACATCATGCAGATGAGGGACACTGTGGCTCAATTGAAGAAACTCGAGGTTGAAATATCGGAGTCCTTCCTAGTGCACTACATCCTGAACACCCTTCTGCACCAATATGGACCTTTCAAAATCTCATAGAACACACATAGGATAAATGGTCAATTAATGAACTCATGGCCATGTGTGTTTAAGAGGAAGAGAGATTGGCGATGGAACTGGGAGAAAGTGCATTGCTGGCAACGTGTGGAAAGGGAAAATCTCAAGCCAATCAGAAAGGGAAAGGTAAAGTACCTCCCCAAGCCGATATCAAGAAGGATTCCAAGTGTTTCTTCTGTAAAAAGAAGGGACACATGAAGAAGGAATGCACCAAATTTCAGAAATTGCTTGCGGACAAAGGTAATGCAATCTCGTTTTTTTGTTATGAAGCTAATATGGTTAATGTTAATATTAACACATGGTGGATTGGTTCTGGATCAACAATTCACATTTCAAATTCCTTGCAGGGTTTGAAAAACCTAAGGAAGCCAGTGGGAAGTGAGCAAAGCATCTTATCAGGAAACAAGATCGGCTCGCATCTGGAAGCTATAGGAACATGTTATTTAACTTTATGTTCCAAGTTTTTCTAGAAACTTGATTTTAGTTTCAAGGCTTGTACCTTTTGGATATTCCTTTAACTTTTCAGAACATCCTTTAGTTTATTTTATAAATCTGATTGTGTTGGGAATGGTATTTTGTCTAATGGTCTTTATTGTATTAATTTACAAAGCAATGTCACTTATGATTCAATGCATGTTCACACTGGAACTAAAAGATGTGTTATTAATGAAGATTTCTCTAAATTATGGCATCAGAGAATAGGTCATATCTCCATAGAAAGAATTAAAAGATTGGTAAATGAAGGGGTACTTAATACTCTAGATTTTACTAATTTTGAGACTTGTGTGGACTGCATAAAGGGAAAGTAGACCAACAAGTCAAAGAAAGGTGCCAATAGGAGTTCGAACATATTAGAGATCATACATACTGATATATGTAGTCCAGACATGGACTCACATGGTCATAGATACTTCATCTCCTTTATAGATGACTACTCACGATATATGTATCTCTACATGTTTCATAAAAAGAGCGAAGCATTAGATGCCTTTAAGATCTTCAAGGTTGAAGTAGAGAAACAATGCGGGAAGCAAATTAAGATCATGAGATCAGATAGAGGTGGAGAATATTATGGTAGATACACAGAAGATGGACAAGCACTTGGGACATTCGCTAATTTTCTTCAAGAGCATAGGATTGTTGCCCAATACACCATGCCTGGTTCACCCGACCAGAATGGTGTAGCAGAAAGAAGAAACCAAACATTATTGGACATGGTGCGGAGTATGCTTAGTAGCTCCAATATTCATAAATCCTTGTGGGCTGAAGCACTTAAGACGATAGTGTATATATTAAACCGATTTCCAACCAAGGCTATTCCTAAAACACCATTTGAATTATGGAAAGGTTGGAAACTGAGTTTGCGACATATGTGTGTTTGGAGATGCCCGTCTGAAGTGAGAATTTATAATCCACAAGAGAAGAAGCTAGAACCAAGGACCATTAGTGGGTATTTCATTGGATATGCTGAAAGGTTTAAAGGTTACAGATTTTATTATCCATCTCGCAACACTAGGATTGTGGAATCAAGAAATGCAAAGTTTCTTGAAAATGACTTGATTAGTGGGAGCGATCAAACCAGGAACATAGTTTCTAAGAAGGATCATTCAGAATCCCAACCTTCAACCTCAAGTGATAGATTGGTTATTTTTCATAGCACCCCTCAAGTACAAACTGGTGTTGAACAACCAATTGTTAAAGTTCCAAAAGCTGTTGACGACATTCCAATAGATCAGGTGGTTCAAGAGTTGCCAAGAACTTTTGAACAATGAGTTGAACCACATACTTCTCAGGAAGATGATGGTACAACATTAAGAAGATCTACTAGACCAAAGAGATCAAAAATTCCTGATGATTATGTTGTGTATCTACAAGAATCTGACTACAACATTAGAGCCGAAAATGATCCCGAGTCCTTTTCACAAGCTATGAGTTGCAAAGAATCAAAATTATGGTACAATGCCATGAAGGAAGAGATGAATTCCATAAAGAGTAACAAATTCTGGGATCTTGTTGAGTTTCCTAATGGTGCAAAAGCCATTGGATGTAAATGGGTCTTTAAGACAAAGAAAGACTCATTGGACAAAATTGAGAGATACAAGGCAAGACTTATTGCTAAGGGATTCACTCAGAAAGAAGGAATTGACTACACGGAGACTTTTTCTCCTGTATCTAAGAAAGATTCCTTGCGCGTTATTATGGCATTAGTAGCCCATTTCGACTTGGAGTTGCAACAAATGGATGTGAAAATGGCTTTTCTCAATGGAGATCTAGAGGAGGAGGTTTACATGAAACAACCTGAAGGATTCCCCTCTAGTGATGGTGAGCAATTGGTTTGCAAGTTCAAGAAGTCATTATACAGTTTAAAACAAGCATCCCGCCAATGGTATTTGAAATTCCATAATGTAATTTCTTCTTTCGGTTTTGTAGAAAACATTATGGATCAATGTATATACCTTAAAGTTAGTGGGAGTAAAATTTGTTTTCTTGTTTTATATGTGGATGAAATTTTGCTAGTAACCAAAGATAAGGGTTTGCTACATGAGGTGAAACAATTCCTCTCTAAAAATTTTGATATGAAGGATATGGGTGAGGCATCTTATGTCATTGGCATTAATATCCATAGAGATAGATTTCGAGGCATCTTGGGTCTGTCACAGGAAACCTATATTAATAAAATTTTAGAGAGATTTCGGATGAAGGATTGTTCACCAAATGTATCTCCCATTGTGAAGGGTGATAGGTTCAATTTTAACCAATGCCCAAAGAACGACTTTGAAAGGGAACAAATGAAGAACATTCCATATGCTTCTACTGTCGGAAGCGTAATGTATGCTCAGCTTTGGACAAGACCTGACATTGCATTTGTTATGGGAATGTTGGGACGATATTAGAGTGATCCAGGTTTAGACCACTGGAGAGCTGCAAAGAAAGTAATGAGGTACCTTCAAGGAACCAAAGACTACATGCTTATGTATAGACGAACGGACAACTTGGAAGTAATTGGCTACTCAAATTCTAACTTTTCTAGATGTGTTGATTCACGCAAATCAACATCAGGATACATTTTTATGATGGCCGGTGGAGCTGTATCATGGAGGAGTGCCAAGCAGACCTTGATTGCCACTTCCACTATGGAAGCCGAGTTTTTCTCCTATTTTGAGGCTACTTTACATGGTGTATGGCTTAAGAGTTTCATTTCTGGGCTTAGAATTATGGATTTTATCTCTAAGCCATTGAAAATATATTGCGACAATTCAGTTGTTGTTTTTATGGCTAAAAACAACAAAAGTGGGAGTCGAAATAAACACATCGACATTAAGTATTTAGCTATAAGGGAACGTGTTAAAGAAAAGAAAGTGGTCATTGAGCACATCAACACTGAGTTGATGATAGCTGATCCTTTGACTAAGGGCATGCCACTATTTAAATTCAAGGATCATGTAATGAATATGGGACTTGGTTCCATTATATAGTTTCTCATTGTATGGACAATGTTATTTTAATGAAATTCTTAATTATTGTGATGTTTTTCTCATATTTATGTGCACCTTAATTTGATTTGAGAAAATTCATCTATATAGGACCAGGAATAAACATAAGGTTTGTTCATTAAGAAATTGTTGCCACATAAATTATAATAAGAATAAATACATAGTAATACATGGAAAATAATACTCATCATTAGAGGACTTATCGCTATGATTCATGTATCTATTACTTAATACAGATTATCAATGGGTTTTAAGATGAGACATTAAGATTGGAAGTATGGACCAAGTGGGAGAATGTTAAGCTCCTTTAAGTTTTCCCAACTGCTGCCTACAATTACGGAAGTAAACTGCAGTCATTTCCTTAATTTCTGGAAACCAACTGCAGTAATTTCCTTAAATTACAGAAATCAACTGTAGTTAATTAATTTCTTGTTGGGAGCTTCTGAAGTGGTCCATTAGTCCCTCTGGAGTTCTCTACCATGATCTATGGAACACTTGACACATAGCCAACAGAAACTTGATGGAAGCTTGGCTATATATATTTCTGTTTGGTCCCCAAGCTCACATCTTAATCCCCTTTAGTTTTACACCATCAAGTTGAGAGAGCAGAGCTTGGAAGTGCCTTCAGATTTTCTGTAGTGATTTTTCCTATTTCCATGTGTCTTAATATGTTTTCCCTCACGATTCTACCTGGTTTCGCGATCATATTCGACTTTTTGTGTTCTATTTCTTCTCAGCGTGAAGCTATTGATTGATGTATCATGTTTTCATTAATCTCATTGGTGTTTGAGAAAATTGGGGTATATAGTTTTAGAGTTCATAATATCCAAACCACTCAATAACGAAGGCCTCGTATTTCAGTCGGTAAAATTCATTTTGGCACGGTAGTTTGGTACATTTTTCCTGCATTTACTCCAGCGCTACCATTGTCTATTTGTATAACCAAAAGGTTTTATCACCGTTTCTGCAATGTTGATACGCTAAAGTTGTTTTTTTAGCACTTGTTCGAGGGCTTTCTTGTTTGAGGTTTTTCTGTAAGCTATATGCTGAACAAGTTATCAGCAGTGGTTTACGTTTTTCCCGGTGGAGGTTAAAGGTGTACCCAACAAATAAATCCTTGTAGAGGTGCATGCTATTATTTGTGAGAAACATCAATGGTCGGAGATATTTTTCTTGGGCATCCAGTTTTTACGATTCTTTACAATAAGTAATTATTCCGCATTAAAGAATCCTTATATAGCTAACAGGTATCAGAATTTTTATAGGTGGACTTGTTAATTGGCAGCAAAAATCCTACAATATATTCTGCTACTACACCATGGGAGATGGGAACTCTCGGTCGATAGTGCTACCGCCTATGGTGGATATCCATGGCGCTCTGTTGAAAATTAGAAGGAACTGGGCCTGAGCGAAATGAATGTTTGAATTCAAACCAACTGAAAATTCAACTAGACGCGCGGGGTAAATTTGAAATTCAAATAAGCGCGGTGATGCAATACAATTGAAATTCAAAATATCTCGACAAGGAGAAACGTTGAGTTAATGTTGTCGGCATGTGCGAATATATTGCCAACTTAAATACATTAATTAATTGAGTTAGAGTGATTAGAGGGAATTTTTCAAACGTGGCACAGCCCACCCTCTCATATTTCATTTCAAGCGGGACTGTGAGTTTGAAATTTTGAGCGGGACTGCGAGTTTGAAATCTTGCACGCGGAGGTTTCATTGAATGTGTGTAGGTGGACAGTGCATTTTCATTAACTACATTCACTTGCATTAAGTACATCCAAGTGATTAATTCGGAGCGGAGGAGCTTGTCAGAGCGGGAGCGGTAGTGGAGCCTGCCATAGTCGGAGCTATGGAAACCGCTGGAAAATAAATCATGATGTATGGGCATGTCTGTTACCATGCATGTATGTTGGTGAATCTCTAAGGCAATCATTGCCTTAGTGACTTGTTTTTAGGAGTTGCTGTGGAGACCACCATCCTTGTCGAGTAGTGGATATACTTAATAGCTTTTAAATTCCCGAGAATTTGGAAATTTTAAACCTATTTCCTCGAATATTAAGAATGTGTGAATTGTAGCTCCATACAAATATTTGGATTAAACTAAAGTTTCAACCGAAATATATTATTTGTATATATTTTTCAATTTCGATGTATATTTATATTTTTATATATTAATTACTTTAAAATAAAATTTATAGTTTTCTATTGATTTTTTTATGTGGATTTAATATATATGTGAGTTTAATAAATACTTTTTTTTTTTATCTGCATAGAGTGATTAGAACACATTATAGGGATGAGGGTGGTACACTATCACCTTGCTTAATAGAGGAGGGATGCATGGATATCATCTTCCTCATTTGTCATAGCATGATCATGATATCCTCACTCAATCAATAAATAAACAAGAAGTCTACAACAACACACCATGACCTATGCAAGAAGCAGTGCAATTCAAAGAGACTAAGGCAAGAAGGCAATCCAAACGTGTGAACCAGATGAGGAAGCAATAGAAATCCAAGCAAGTGAACCATGAAAGGGGGCATGAGGCAATGCGTGCAACCAAACCAAAGGGACAACATCGATCTCACCAAGGAGATAAGTAAATATTATAGATGGGGAGGTGTAATGTAATGCCTTGCAGCCTCTTGTACCCTTGTTCAACAATATGGGCGAGAACTAGAATAACTTGACTCCCTCATGTGCCCAAATAAAATTTAACTTTTTGATGTATGATGAATTTATCTTCTCTTTAACTTAAGGCATAGTTACAATTAAATTAGCTTGTCATAATTTGCTTGTCGTAATTGTAAGACTTAGTTAGCGTTCCTTGTAAAAACATAGACATGAAGTTTATAAATATGGATACATCCCAAAGAAGGTTAGATGAAAAGCATGACTTGACCTCACTTTGAATTGCATGAGTCACCTTGAATTTTTTTTCTTTCTTTGGGTGTAGTAAATGTACCTTGATATATTTAAACAAAACATGTTGCCCAATGCCCGTGTATGTGAATTTTGAACCGAAAACACAATTTGGTGTTTTTCAATTCCTAATTTGTTTAAAATATCTTATGTGATAAACATTATGTTAACATTATCAACATTATTGTTTTCCCTACAGAGAGATGAATACAACTTACAATTTGACCAAATCTGCAATTGGTTTATTCATAATTCACTTCTTTTGTGGCAAGGGCTTATGCCACTATTGTGGCCCTTGTTTACTATTGAACCATCCATATAACTAAGAGAAGCTAAGGTCCAATAACTCTATTAAACCATAACATATAGATAATTTAGAGAAAAAGAGGTCTAAAATATCCTTCCAAAAAAATCTTAATAAGGATCAATGATCAACAAAGTACATATAAATCTTTGAATTTGAAATAATCAATTACCAAACAAACACTAGATTAAAAATGCAGACTACAAAATTGAAAAATGATAGGAATAACATTTAAATACATATATTTATCAAAACTTATTTCTCACAATTTTTTTTATGTTTTCTTCAACACTTATATAGGAGTAAAATTATAAATGTGTAGACTTATTAGTGGATACTACCCACCAAAACTTATGCAAGCCCATGTGCCTGAGAAAGAAATTAATTTATCCACTTCACATCTCAATATATTATTTCATGCCAAAGAAATACTATAGCATTCAATTTTCCTATTAATCATTATTAATTTAACATTATTCAATGTAGGTTAAAATGTTTTATGCATTTTTTTGTAGAGCATAATTTCTAACTTGAGTGGTAGCCATTGAGCTACCCTACAACACTTATTTTAAATGAATTTTTAATTTTGCATTCAATACATTTAAATATAATCAAAACTTAGCTATAATCATTTTTTATCCTCTTCCTCTTCAGTGTTCCCTTCCCTTGCTTTAGGGGTATGCTAGTAATAATCAATCAAATTTATAACTTGAGGTGACAACACTTTAAATATTAGGTGGTTAGTGAATGAACGATATTCATGTCTCCATGAAATTTTTGTCATTTATTCATTAAATACTATTTCTTGGGTCTTTGATATCGTTAGAGGGTCGATTTGTGAGAGTGTGTGATGGAAAATTTCTATAGAGATAGTTGGTATTTAAATGTTACATTTGTATTATAAAATGGAAATTGTATAGAACCAAAGTTTAAGGGTTATGTTTTTGAACCACATGGGTTTTAAGATTTCAAGGAAGTATGTATATTCTAGAGGAAGGGGATATGAAAAGAACTATCCTTGAGGAATCCCACAGAGCACTTTATTATGTAAATTCTAGCGTGAGAAAATATATGCAGACAAAAGGAAAAAAATATTTTGGTTAGACATGAAGTGTGATGTGGTCTACTTTGTTGCTAGGTGTATTGAATGCCAGCAAGTGAAGGTTTAACATCACCACCGCGTAGGAATCCTACAACTACATGACATTCCTATGTCTAAATGGGAGGTCATCTTTATAGATTTTGTTGTAGGTTTTCCATTTGTGTCACAAAGACACAACACCATCTTGGTTATAGTTGATAAATTTACCAAAATCCCCCATTTCATCCTAGTCAGAGACATTTATGATGTCACCAATGTGGAATGAGTATTTATAAGTGAATTTATCCAACTACATGGGTTACCCAGAAAGACCATCTTTGAGAGAAACTCTCAACCTAATTCTAGGTTTTGGACAAGTTTGCAAATAGCGCTAGGGACCTAGTTGAACTTGATCACTTCATATCATCAAGAAACATATGGGAAAACCAAAAGAGTAAATCAAACTATGGAAGACATGCTTATAATGTATGTTATGGATAACCTAATTCAGTGGGAGAAGTACCTACCATTGGTATATTTCATGTAAAATAGAAATTACCACAGTTCAATTGGGATTCCTCCTTATCAAGATTTGTATGGGAGACCATCTAGGACACCACTAAGTTGGGAAAGGATTGAGAACATAGTTATAGCAGGCACTGAATTGGTTCAAGAAATGGAAGAGAAAGCGATTTATATTCAACAAAGGTTAAAAGGACAAGATAGATAGAAGATTTATGTTAATGTACATGGGACTGATCGAAGTTATGAGGCAGGGGAACAAGTATTTGTTTGTATCAAACCAAAAAAGAGCATCGTTATAAAATCATTTTTAGTGAATTGCAGGTATCGGATGTGGGAACCATTATGGTCGACAACTCAAGTGTCACTTGGTGGATTAGGTTAAGGTCCAGTGGGACAAGTATATCCAAGGGTATGCTACTTGGGAGGATGCAAAGACTTTACGTCGAGACTATCCCTCACATTTTTAGCACATTTGATGCACATTTTGACCTAGAAAGCTACTTATGTTGAGGTCCTATTTGAATTTTCATGATGCATTATTTATGAACACTATGTGATATATTTCATTTCAGAATTTGATATATGGATTTAAAACACTCATTGAATTATGTTTTTGATGATTGAAATATCTAATGTATGGCTTATCCAATGTATGGTTTACTTATAGGATGTTGAGTGTTAATTGAGAGAATTTTCGTATGTGGATACCGAGCTTGGTAATATGTTAACTAAGATCACATGTCTATATAGTGTATTATGCATATGCTTGGATGAGAACTAACCTACATGATTAGAATGGGGCTATGTAATAACTAGAGATCCATGCTAGTAATTAGCTGATGTGGGGACATCATATGAGTAATGGTATGACGTACATTGTTCTATTATATTTTGTATTAATTTATATGCACTATCATGACATTGTGTCAAGTGCAGATTGTAAGTAACATGACTGCTTGACTGAATAATTTAATGACAAGCATCCATAACTAGTGTTGTAGTGTGGTCCATGTTATGGTGTTGACCCTATTTCTCAAGGATGGGTGGACAAATTTCCCATCATGTAACCTTCAAACCTAGAGTTGTGGGAGGCTTGTGATGGACACGCTCCCCTGACATGTGATGACAACTTCCAGTTTCCTGCTAGGGAAGTTATGTCAATATAGTTGATTTTTTTTCCATTTTGGTTTTATTAATAATTAGATTAGTATATCCAATGATATAGTATAGTGTAGCAAAGGATGGATAGGATGGGAATGGAAATAGGTTAGGAAGGATGGGATGATATAGGTTAGCTATGAACTCTATATGGGAGGTGATTTATTCTCATGCTTTTACTCATTTTTGGACACTCTCATTATTTCAATTATGTCTAAGTGTCATTGTACTCCTTAACTATTGTATCCTCTTATCTCTAACTTCAGGGTAAAATTTTCTTAAGGATGGGTGTATGTAATGCCCAATCCTTTATTGTGAGATTTATTGTTGTGATAGATCTTTATTAGTGTTATTAGTATGTGTACAAGGTATGTCTATGCTAACTACACACCCACACCTTGCACGAATGTGCTAGTATTATAGGTTCTATTACGTTAGATGGTTGATTAAGGATTAAGCTATGATTAGCCTTAAGATTCATTATTGATTAAAGTTGATCAGTATTTAATTAAATGATTAGCCCTTAACCCTGATATAATTGATTAATGATTTAGATTTTATTATGATTTAATTTTAAATTAACTAGGATTCTTATGATTCCATTTATTGAACCTACCTTTAAAGATTATATTTTATTTATTTATTTCATTTATTAAATGGTGGGTGAATGACTTGACCACCTGAGGCATTCATTAGGGGACAATGATGTAGGTGGGAGAGGTAAGGTGGTGTTGGGTTCAAGAATATAGTAGGTGGCATTAATGAGGGGGATACATTAGGAAATTCGTGTGGGAGAGAGCATTGGGAGGAGCCTTTTGGGGGTTTGGGGAAATAATTTTGTCACAAAGAGTTCAGAGAAGTGTTTCATAGGAGGGATGAGAGGATAGGGAAGGAAAACTTGATGATGGACAACGAATTTTGGAGTCAGACGTTGGGAAGGTATTTGGTACCTAGAACTTGGACACACTACGAATATGGTTTCAAACTTGGGTTAAGAGGGGAAAGGAACCCGTGGAGGTTCCCTGGGCTAGGAAGTTAGATAGGTTGTTCCTAGTTGTTAAGGTTGCATATTTAGTTGGGTGATCCTAGGAGGAGCACACTGAAACCAAGCCATCGTATCTAGGTATTCCTATTAGTCATTATGTTTATTTAAATATATGTTGAAATAAATTATATGTTGTGGGACCAAATTCAAAAAACATATATATTTGTATAGTTATCTAAAATACTTTTTTTATGTATATAAATATATAATTAGATGGAATTAAATCCTTTGCTACAAGATGGAGGGCTCGAGTAAGGGCCTCACAAAAGAGGAGTATCACCTCTATGAAAAAAAAGAATTATTGATAATTCGCTAAGACAGTTACTCTTATCCTTAGCAACAAAATTAATCAACACATGGATATGCCCCTAGCCATCCATGCTCCTTCACTTACATGGTTTTCTGCAATCCCCCTCTTACCAACTTTCCATCAATAGAAGAAAAAACATTCACATTAAGAGATGAGGATGTAGACTATTAACTCTTGCCTTGAATGTAGAATATTTGCACGACATGCGATGTGGAACTTATAAGAAACTTAACTTGGTGCATGGAAGTTTTCATCAATTGATGGGTTTTGTCTGAGTCAAGTGAGGTAAAATTTAATGTGCATGTAGCTATAATGATTTGTGGTAGTTGGAGAAGTCCTTGATGGTGTGGACTATGCAAGTTTTTCATCTCAAGGCAAGGGATGTGTGTGTCAATGTGAAAGTCAAAAAGTGTCTCGATGACATGGATTTCACATCAAACAACAAAAAATTTGGGAGCATCATGTGAAAATTTGGAGTGGGATTATGGATTACAAATTTAACTAATTATGGGTTAAAGATTATGGAAAATTCTATTGAAATGATAATCATTTTTATCAATGATTTGAATGGGTTTAAAATGGGGGAAAATGTTTTATATTTTCCACTACATATTTGGATCATGATAAAATTATATTTAGTTTAATTTTTTATCAATTTTACGATTAAAAAACATTAAAGCAATGTAAAATTACAAATTTAAATAACATAAATTGTTAGGTCCCTATACTACTAGTGTAGCCCCTTATTGTTATTAGTGCAACCCCTTTATTGTATTTTTGTGCCCATGTAGTCCCCATATTGTTAGTATTGTGCCCCATAGAAGCCCACTATTGTTATTGTTGTGCCCTTACAATATTATTTTTATGTAGGCTCTAATTATTGTGACCCCTTAGACTCCTATATATAGAAAGGAGGCCTTGTCATTTTTATCATCGAAGAATTGTTCATTCGTGTAATGTGTTAGCTACCTATACCAATAGGTTTCATTTTTCATGATTGACAGGGGAAGTTCCAAATATGCCTTACTTTGATGCTGCAAAGATCTCATATTTGTGTGGAAAACACCTATCTGCAGTTGTTTGATGCTGTCCTACTCTTGAATGGGTGATCCAACAGTCTAAGCTGGGTCATGCCATATTTCAATTGTTGTTGTAGATTAGAGAAAGAAATCTGTCCAAACTGTTCAATCTTGGCAGATCAGTAGTTAGGTAGAGAATGAAGGTTCCCAACTGCTTAATCTGGGGCCTTGGAAGTAATAAGGCTAGCCTTAGATAGAAAATCAAAAGAAAATTCCAAAGGAAAAGAAAAGGGCACATGAGGGTTTGCTAGTCTAAGTGCACCCTCCCTGAAGTAACAAAGAATGCTAGGCAATAGAATGGGTAGGTAGATGGGGTTGCAGAAGCATGAATTCTTTCATATCACTGGCCTAAGCAAAGGAAACACATGGTGGCCAGTGCAGATCTTCCTATTCAGCAGTTTTGTACCAACAAAGTGAAGCATGTCTAACTTCCCAATCATCCCCCATCAAACTCCTTGCTAACATCCCAATACCACCTTTGTTCATTGCAGAAGTCAAACTCTTTTGTTTATTCTTGTTTCATAAAGAGCCACATTTCTTGTGTAAAAACCTTTTTCATTTTGATCTACTCCCCTAAACTAAGTTTGTTTCCTAAAAAACTTAGTCTTTGCATCCTCCCTTCCATATCTCCCATCCAATACTAACTACTAACTCTATCTATACTTAACTCCCTATGTTCCCCTTTCCCTATTACTATAGCACTATTGTGTATAAAAACCCCAAAAAAAATGTATATTCCCTCTCCCTTAGGCAATATAGCCTTATAGTTTCAAAGGATGGAGCACCAAGAGATTTAGGCGCAAGTTGCAAAAAAGCGCCAAAGGCGAAATCTTGGGATTAAACCAAGATCTGCTTGGTTTAATAGTCTTAACCCATTTTTGCGAATAAATGCCAAAAACCCATTTTGCCTATAAAACGCCGCAAAAACCCATATTTTTCTTGATCTCCAAAGTCCCGCCCAGGCGCGCTTTTCGATAAAAATCATTTATTTAATATCAGCGCCCCGCCGTATCGCCCGATCACATCAGTGCCCCGTCGACCGTCGGATCTGGGCCCTCCCATCCGACGGCTCCCAGTGATTTCGGACCGCTCCCGATGGCGGTACGTTACCTCCCGAAAAGTGTCAGAGGGTGACGTCAGGGCTCGGCCACGCGTCATTCCCAAATTGTATCGGGAGGCCGCCTGCCAAAACCGTTCCCGTACAACAAGCGGTCCGATATTACCGCTTACCACCTTTGTTTACTGCCCACCACATCACGCCTACGTCACTGCCACCTCAGCGTTGCATCACCGCTCCACTCGCCATCGCCCTGAGTTGTCCGCCACGTCCCCCATCCACATGGACCACTCACGGACCGCCACATCACCTTTCCATACCCGACCCCACCCGATGATGTCATGCTGACGTCATCCAAAAAACGCGCCAAAGCCCAAAATGTCCATATTTGGCCAAAAATCACGGTTTTTTCGCACTTTTCGACAAAAGACCACTGTGCTCCCTGCATGCAATTTCACGACCATTTCGCCGCCAACCTGCTGAAACTCACTCTAGAGCTGTGGCCGCCTATAAGTCAACTCGAACCAAGCCTCCGCCATTGCGCTGGGACTAGGTATTTACTACATTCTTTCTGCGCCTGGTCTATTCCATTCTGCACTGCTAAAACACCGTAAAACTGCCAATTTCACCGTGAATTTAAGCTGCACTGCCCTGCAACTAAGTCAATTGCCCTCATATCAGCCAATTGTGCCCAGTTGTACCTCAGTTACCCTGTTGTCACTGCAAATCCTCCAAGTTTATATCAACCTATTGCGCAAGCTTTGCATTTGCCTGCAATTCGCTAAAATTCTGCTTAAAACACACAAAAACCATGGATACACCAGTGGCATTGAACGTTGCACCTTTAAATGCCCCACAAAGAGAGCTAGAATGGCAGGCCCTGGCTGACAGAGACTACCAGATGGCAGAAGTAATCCCAATGTACAGTAAGTATCATATTCATGTACTCAATGAGCTGAAAGCCAAACATCTCAGTGGAGCTGATATTCTAGGGATTTAGGACTCCAATTTGCCCATTTTCAATCTTCCTCAAGTCAATGTCCTCCCAGATTTGATTCATAGATGCAGTGCCAACTATGATCCATGTCAAAGAGCTGTCCTCAGTCCCTCAGGTTCAGTTTTGTTCCATGTCACCCCTGAGGCTATAAATGAAATGCTGCACTTTCACACTACAAAGCCATTGACTCCTCTGTCTATGATGCACTTAATAGACCAAGGAGGCAAGCTGTCCAGTGCCCAAATCATAAAGATTAATCAGCTATTCATTGAACCAGGCTCTGAAACTATGAGGACCCCTCCTATAGGAAATGTATATTTCAATGAGTTGGGCAGGATGCTTGTGGATATGATCAGTTATGTCCTGGGTTACAGGTCAACTGAGGATGATGATGAAACCATTTTGGCAATGTTGTCCATCTTCTCCCCTGGAAAGCCTCCTTCTGTTCATTATGATTATGCTGCATACATTGCCAATAAAATTCATGAGCAATTGATGAACCTAGAGAGGGAAAGGATATTCCGATACACTTCTTACATCTATCACTTGTTCCTATTTTACCAACCTGATAGCTTCCCTATTACTCTCAAGAAGCTTGATGCTCAGGGAAACCCAAGATCTGTGGTATTTTGGTCTTCAATCTTTCATCATACATCCTATTCACCATACAGCTACTGTGAATTCATAGACCTTTTTATCCATCCAGCCATGTCCTTGTTGTTGAGTGCCCCTCCTCCAAGATTGACAGATGAGATGCAGAGAATCCTCCAGCTCTCAAAGGCCTACAGCATTGGGGATTGGTACTTTTACCAACACCATACAGTAATCAGAATATATGGCTGTGAGTTGGCTCCATATAGGCTACCAAGATATGTCCCTATGAGACTTTTTGCTTTAGAGTATTTCAGACAATTTGGAAATGCAGACATGGTCCATTTCCACAGCAAGAATAAGAAGGTACAACTCAAAGTCAGGAACCAGCTAGGCCCATTTATTTATAATAAAAGAGAAGAGGCATGGCAAGAAGCAGACAAGATCCTAAAGTGCCTCGAGTTGCAAACCAGTTTCCTCTGGATACCCTATGATCCCAATCATTTCATTAGTCTTAGAAGGGTCAAATATAAGTTGGCTAGCTATGATCATGTCAGATTGCCTCATATTGAAAAGTATGCAAATCTATTAAGATGGAAAGAGGGCACTCTAGAAGAGGCAAGTACTAAAGAAGAAATAGCATTAAAAGAAGCCAAGAAACTTGAGAAGGAAGCTGACCTGGAATATTGTGGGCAGGTTTTTTCTCTTTCTCATACTCAACTTGGAGCAGCTGCCTCATCTTCTACAGCTCCTCAGCAAGCAGCTCAAACTACTCCTCAGGCAGCCAGCACAGATAAAGGGAAAGAAATGGAGCAGGATCAGCCGCTCCCAACAGTAGAACAGCAGAAAGAGCAGACCAAACAGCAAGAAGAAATGGCTGAGGACCCTATATCTACAGAGCAACAGGCTCAAGAAAGTGTGCCTCCAAGGCAGGAAACAGTAGTGGACACCTCGGTGCTCCAAACCCCATTGAATGAAGAACGAACTAGGAAGAGGGACAGACAGCAAGAAACTCCCCTCACTACATCAGCAAGCCAACAAGGGGAGAAAAGGCAAAGATTAAATCCTTTCTCTGAAGAAGAGATGCCTATTGGGCCATCCATAGGTATGGGCCCCCCTAGCATGGAAGCATCAGCCAGTTCCTTCCAACAGGAACAAGAAAGACCACTTGGAGGAGAGGTCAGCTCCTCTAGCCAGCAAAGAAGGGCAGAATCCAGCATAAAGCAACAATTCATTGATATTAAGAAGAGGAATGAGCCAGTTAGACTTCAGCTTTACAATCACTTGCTCAAAATGGCTCCCACAAACCAACAGAGGCTTATGTCAGCATATGACATAACAGAGGGGAAGATGACTATGAGTCATTTCATGCCTACTATGCTGCAGCCACAGTCAGCTGCAGATTACATAAGAACCAACCTTGAGGTATTTGCAAAGGACATCCACCCAATGGACCAAATTGAGCTACATAAGCAAACGGGTGAGATGGTCTACTCCTCTCTTGCAGACAAAACCTTTCTAGCACACAAACTGCAAAATAGTCTCCATAATACTACTGCCCAATTAGAATTGGAGAAAGCATCTTCTCAAGCCAAAGACAACAGGATTAGGTCTTTGGAAGATATCATTATAGAGCTTGGGCATGACCCAAGTGATCACAAAGCTGTGCAGGCATTACTAAAGGAAAAAGAGGCATATATAGCAGCTTTGAGGAAGATGGTCAAAATTCCAGCAACCCTTCACCCTCAAACAGAAGATGTTGCTCAGCAGAGAAAGGACCAAGATGTAGCAGCCATGCTGCTAACACTACACAAACAATTGGTAGAAACAGAAGGGAGATTGGTAGAAACAGAGGGCGCATTACAGGCAGCCCTGAAACAGAAAGAAGGAGGGCAAACATTTCAGCCCCCTCAGCCAGTGATTAACCTTGAGGAACCTCCTCAAATTATCAGTCCTCCCACAGGACAAACAGCTGGGACAGGCCCTTCAACATCAGCACCAAGTACAGCAGCAGCACCAGCAACAACATCAGGACAGGCACCCAGCCTGGATATGCAAAATATGATGAAAGAACTTCAAGTTCTGGAGGCCCAGATGGCAGAACTAAATGAGGCCAAGGAAAAATTAGCTACACTTAATGAAAAGTATGATAAATCAAAGCAAACTGTAGCTGAAAAAACAAGAGAGGTGAAGGCTCTTGAGAAGAAGATAAAAGAACTAGAGAAAGAGCTCTCTCTTGACAAAGTGGTGGCTGAAATCAAGAAAGTCCTGTGGGCCAACATTGGTCAGTCTATAACAGATCAATGGAAATATATTGAAACCATCCATGAGCACATAGATCTCATAGGCAGGGCCCACAAGGAAAGTCAAAGAGCAAGGGCATCTCTAGGCAATATGCCTGAGATAGCCAATAGGATGATCAATGTCCTGAACAACCGCACAGGCCCTCAGCTGGCAGCAATGGGTATCTCTAACAGGACTGATACCATTTTATTAGTAAAAAGGGTGCTCACTTTGAGAAATCTTGTGCAAACACTGGATAGAAGATGCCAGGAAATGCAGACAGAGGTGAACAAATTCATGGAGAAATTTACAGCATTGCATAACAGAGGCCTTCCCAGCTTAATAAACAGTGCAGGAAGGCTACTATCCCATGAAAACTATGCTAAAAGGGTAAATACATTTGCCATCAATCAGATCACTGCAGCATCAAGTACCCCAGAGGAAACAGGGCCTGCATCTGGGCAAAGTCTCTATGACAGAATAGAGAATTTGTTTTTTATCATGAATGAGATTAGACATCTGTTTTAAGTGCCTCCAAATTACTACAAATATACTGAGGTAGATGAAACCTTAGGCACAATTTTGAGACATCAGTTGCTTACTCAGGAATGGTGGACAAGCATGATACAGACATTGCTGTGAGAAAACAGATTTTTCATCAAATTTTTGTACATCAATCATAAGTCATCATGTTCATAAAATTGATACATTCATTATGACTGAAGAGGAGTGGACAGAGCCAACTCAGCAAACAAATGTGGACACTCAAGCAACACCGACAGATGCAGATGACAGGGCTGAGATAGCCACACCTCGACCAAGAAATAAAGAGCATATCATTCAAAATTAATACAAAGTGCCCAACCGACTCAGTGGCCTCCAAAAGTCAAAAAAGTTTCTGACAAAACCGAAGGGTATACATTGTATATTTAAAGTAGCAATGGCTTTTTTATCTGCTATTCTGAAAGTTGGTGAACGCAGTTATTGAGCAAATGACTCGGCGTTTAGATATTTTGTAAAACCGATTGTATATATATCCCCTCGCATAAGCTTGCTGGGGTTGTTGATTTTCTCTTCTGGAGAACTTATGCTGTAAATTTCAGACTTTTAATACAGGGAGCTGATGGAATTTCTGAAGTTCTGAGTTGTTTTGATGTGTTGTGGTGTGATTGCTTACTGCTACAAGATTCCTGCATATTTCATGGCACAATAAGTTTCCTGAACATTCTCGTTATGTATTTCATTCTATCATAATCCGCTCATGCTCTATATTTCACAGTTTAATAGCACAGAAAAAGAATAGTTCAGGATTTGTTCATTAAACACCCTGAACTCAATCTATGCTGTTATGAATGTTTTCTCCAGAATTAGCTATGAAAGTGTAATTCTTAGTTGCTTCACATTCATACTAAAACTTTCACAGTGAGTATTATTCAGGAATTCAAATCTGCTCCTGAGTGATATATCCTTTTCCCACATCACCAGCTTAGTGAAAGAATCTTAGTTGCCTCTCACTGGCTAGACATATTTCATCTTCACAATTTTAAGTTTGTTTCATGATATATCTATATGGCCCTGCAGTTTTAGCAATCTTACTCAATATCTCAAACAACCCATAATCACAGACTCCATTGCCCAATGGACTGAACCTTCTGAAGATCTCATCTCAGCTACTGGAAGACATCATTCAACCAAAACTTTAAACAAAACTCTCACCTCATAACTAGCCTAAAATCTTCAAAAAACAAAGTTAAAATCAAAAGAGAGAGCCCTCTCTGATTACAGGTAGGCTAGAACCTGTAATCCAAAGCTTGGTTAGTGGTTACCCCGGCCGTATTCCCTCAGGAGTCAAAGGGAACAACCTGGGTGTTAACATAATGTAAAGGAGGTTTCCCCCCTCAAAGAGGCTAATTTTGAAGTCGTTGATCTATCTCTTTTTCTACTTTGTGAACTTGTTGCATAACATGTGGTATCATAGCTTTCAATTCTAGGGTTTCATTGTTTCAAACAAGTCATCGTGGAAATTTTGCTATAACGTTTTTTTCTATGAAGTTTCAGAAGATGAAATTAAAAATCATTTGAGCAGAAACCTTGATGAATCTCTTGTATGAATTTCAGATCTTGTATCGCTTTATTTTCGGAGATATGATCTGAAAATTTTAGGGTTTTTGCAGGCTCTAGAATTCGATCCCAAACAAGCGATCTTGGGAAAATCGTCATAAATTTCTCTCTGAGCATCATATTAAAATTTCCTAAGAAGTGAAAGAAATAGGATGGAATTTAGTTTGTTGGGTATCGTTTTTAGGGCCAAAGGTTGAAAAAGTGACACGTGGCACGTTGTACAAGTTCGCTCCACTAAACTAGTCTATAATCAGGTCATCGTCGGAGATTGTCATAACTCTTTCTTGGAGAATCCAATATCGATCAGACTTGTGGGGTTGGAAAGAGGAATCATAGGGCTACCAAAAGAAAAAATTTCAAACCTTGGAGATCCTAAATTACATAGATACATTAGATTCAATATCGAGCTCGTAGAAAGCGGAAAAAAAGGGTGTGTAGTTTGTTTTTAAATTTGCATAGGTTTGGTTTGAGAAAGTAGTTTGAAGTGATTCAAAGGGAATTGTGAAGAATAATTATCATTAATTGATGACCCAGAGAAAGAAAATGGAAACACCTAGTAAGCAACTTGAAATATCTTGACACATGAAGAAGAGGAAGAAATGCAACATGATATATCAAAATTACGAGACTAAGTGGTGGGCTCCAGTATTGTAGCAATAATGCTACAACTCCTTGGACTCCCTTCTTTACTTTTATCAACCCGGTAGTTCGTAACAAACTTGGAAGCGATGGTGCTATATGCACAAGTACTAGCTCTTGTCGCAAGCTGTCACTTGATCAGCTGGAACAAGTCTGCTAGGAGCTTAAGCCAACTTCTATGAGCTCTTAGAAGAAGCTTTTAACTGTGATGGATGAAAACTAACTCAACCAGAGGCTATTCTACTTGCAGAAAGAAGTTGAGATCTAGAAAGGAACGCAAACCCTAGCAAACCCTAGTTGTATCGACTAACCCTACTAGTGCAAGTGAAAGGATGAAAGCTACAGAAATGGATGCCATTGACTTCTAAAAAGGTAAAATGCATGTGACTAAGCTACTTCTGAAGAAAAATCTGAAGAAAACATCTTTTTTCATTTTTGAGTAATTTGTCAGAATTATTTTGCTTGTGCTTTAACTGTTTTTGACTGTGCAGAGGTTGATTGGTGAAAGGAAATTGAGTAGGTGCTTGTAGGAGGTTGGGAAGGTTAGAAGAGGGCCTAAGGGGTCCCTATCACCCTTCCAGAGAGTTTCACAGTGCTCGGATCTCAAGAAACCGCCTTCGTGAGCTTCTACAGGAAGTCTGCAGGGGTTCTACAGGATGTTATGTGGCTTCTAAAGGATGTTCCAAAAGGGAATTTTGAAGAGCTGATGGTGGAAAAAAGGTGAAGAAGTGGGTATGGAGGTGAGATGAGGGTGTGATGAGGTCTAGGACTTGGCGAACGAAGTGGGTGAGTGATAAGGATGGCTAGATTTGTTCAAGGAGGGTTAGAGCAATGTTGCACAAAAATATGGAAATTAGGTCAAAGTGAGGTAACGTGGCAAATGCGAGGCAAGAATCAGAGTTGGAGGATGGAGCAGGTAGTATTAAGGGAGTATGGGGTAGGAAAAGAGGTTTACAGGTGCTCTGCAAGCTATTTTCCAAACTATTCAAACAAAGACTCGGAAAAATGAAAGACCTAGCTGCTTTAACCTAATCTGACCTAAATATCAGCAAAGAAAATGAACAGAAGCTTATTGCAACGAAATCATGTGAAATAGTTATGCAAACTAAGCAATCATGAACCTAAACATGTAACGACAACTGGTATCAATTTCTGTAAATCAAAATTTAACACTAACAATTTCATGATGAAGCAAAGACAGTGTTTTTTGGGGGCAGCAAGGACACCTTGGTCTCAGCTCATGGTTCCACAGAGGGAGAGGTGAGATCAGGGGTGCTTGATGGCCTTTTTCTAAATATACTCTCTGTTATTAACCTATCAAATCAATCTGAACATGAAAATCCTTTCTAATCATCAACAATGATCTAGGTAACCAAGCAAGACTGTAATTTACTTAACAGAAATTATTTTGCAAAAACATTAAAAACATATAATAGTACATGAAGGAGGCCTTGGCACTTGGGTTGGGCCCAACCCCAAGAGCTACAGGCTCCTAAGAAAAATCTCAGAACTGATGCCAAATGAAGCTGCTTTCCATTATTCAAAAATAACCATGTCACAAAGAAAGTTGTATAGCAGAAGCTACAAAATGAGCTAAGAAACTAGCAGCACTATAGTGCAGAATAAAACTGTTCAAAAAAGTAACCTACGAAGGCTAGAAGCCTTCCTATTTATACACTATGAGGGTCTCCAATAGCCCTCCTTAACTCGAGGGGCTCGGCTGCTTGAACTGCCAGTGATCAGTCACTTCACACAAAACTGCTTGGTTGCCCTTGGGAATCCTTTTCGGTGGCCTGCTGAACTCCGAGCTGAGGGTGGAGAATTCGAGGAAGGGGCCATTTAGTGCAGGAGACACCCTTCCTACGAATCCTCACCCTTGTTCCTTCATGCTTGGCTGTCATCTGGCTCATAAATGCTTGGCCTTGGTCCAAAATTTGTCCAAAAATATGAAATAACCACGTGTTAGCCCTCTTGGTCAAGTGACTATTCTCATTCATTCAACTAACATAAATATACTCAAAAAACATGCATAAACTATGAAAAATGGTGTATTGATGAAGAACCATAAGCAAAATGAGCCCAATAAGTTACCCATTTTTGGGGCTCATCATCACCCCCCTGCTAAATGGGTTGCTCATCCTCTGAGCAACTAATCTAGCTCATCATCCTTGATAGCTTTGACTGCCTCTCTCACATCTCAGGCCTCCGAGGTGATTTCTTCTTCCCGGTCATGAAATCCTACTTTTCTTTCCACTTCCTCCCACTGCCTGTTTTCCTCTTCTTCCTTAACTCCTTCAAGCAATCCCAAAAGCAAGAGAGGACTAAACTTTAGGCTGATCCAATTGGCCTGTAGATTTTGCATTGACTGTTTATAGAGGGGTACCCTTGCCAAGGCCTCCCTCATCCTAGTTGGAGAGTTGTATTCCATTATCTTCAAACTGTGGGACAGTGTGTTCCACCTCCTTGTGCAAGCATGAAGGCAGTTATCACCCAACAGTCTCTCCATGTCCTCAAAGTGGGCAATATCTTGAGCTTGTCGCTCAATGTAATTTGGTAACTCCTGAGGGTTGTTGGCCAAATGCTGGTGGGTGCTTATCAATGCTGAGGGATCCTCCAGCTCTGCTCTGATCATTAGTGGTTCACTGAGTTCCCTGTTCATAATATCTCGGACCTCTGCTGCCCTTTTTTCCTCGTGATTCAGCCAAGAGGCCATGGCCATAAGTTGGACATCTCCTACCATAGTGTTGGGGTTCGATGAATTCATATCTGGAAGGGCAAAGTTGTGCAAATAAAACTCTGATAATTTAGCCTTGTCCTCTAATGAGCTACTGTCACATAAAGCCATAAATTGATGATAGTTTTGAAATGGAGTAGTGCCCCTTTGGGCCAAGGTGTTAATCTGGAACTGCAACTGTTGATCTTTAAGGTACAAAGCGTATGACTTAGCAGGCTGCCTACACTGTATGGCCTCTATTGCCTAGCTGGCCATGCAGGCCAGTTGGGCTTCCTTCTCATATACCTGTTGCCTTAGAGACTATATCTCTTTTGCTGCCTGCATCTCCTTTTCCTGTAGCTGTTTTGTTAGTGCTTCAATCTCAGCCTGTAGCCCATCCTTTCTTTGTTGTTAATCCAAGGTTTCTTTGTCTGTTGGAGGCTTTTCCCGTTGTTTTTGTTCTCCTAGAATGGAGGGCCTATCTTCCTTATGGATTCCCTGTAGCTGTAGCTGCTGTTTCAGCAGCTCGTTCTCTTCCTGTAGTTTGGCCCTCTGAATGCTTTCCACATGCTTCACCATGGCCAATTCTTTCCTTGACTCCCGAGTTGTTCTTCTAGGGGGCCTATGTATGCCACACCCTTAGACTTGGCGATCCTCATCCAAGTATGAGTCCTAATCCTTTCTTCCTCCAGTGCAAAAAAATAGTGGCACTGCAAATTTCTGGGGAATTACTTTCCCAGCTTCTAACAAGTTATAGTATGTGCCCAAACTGGGCTGAGGACTTGGTTCCAGTATTTCCTCTGTCCTTTCTTCTTCCTGTGGTTGTTTGGCTGCCTTTTCCTCCAACTTCTCGGTCTCTTTTAGCTTAGCCTGAGTTTACTATAGAGCTTTCTCAGCGTCTTGTAGAATTGTCTTTGTGTCCATTGTCTCCAGTCTTTCTCTCCAGGTGGAAGTTTTTGGGCTTCCTCGCTCATAGGTGACGGAAATCTTTGAGGGAGACCCTTCCTTTGGTTTAGGGGTTGTGTCCTCAATAATAATTGGCTCCTTTGACTGCGGCTGGGGTCTGCCTACTTTGATCCGAATTCTCCTTATTGCCCTAAAGTACATGGAGGTTTTCCTTTTTCGCTTCCCTTTTTGTTTTGGAGGTGTTTTTAAGGTGGCCAGCACAGCTGCTGCCTCTCTTGCCAATATTTATGATGATTTCCCTCTTGGCTGTTCTATTTCCATGCTTCTTGTAGAAGCCTCTGTGTAAACTGTTTCTGACTGTATTGAGGTCATTTTAGGATCTGTCTTTGCCTTTGGTTTTGGTGTGACTATTGTGGCTGTGCCAGCCTTTACTTGGGATGTTTCTACCTTCTCTTCTCTCCTCTGCAGTCTCTTTTCCCTTAGTGTTTGTGCCATTGTTCCTTGATCTGTTTTAGGCTCAGTAATTTGGCTGTTTCCCTCTTTCTCTTTTTGTCCTGTGTTTCTTTACCACTGGTTTTCTCTCCTGCTTCAGTGTGTTCCCCTTCTTCACTGCTGGATGAGGTGAGCTCCTCAGCCAGAATTCTAATATCATCATCTTTGGTCATGTTTTGGAAAATTTCCCAAGAGAGGGGAACAGTGTAGGTGTGGAGGGCATCTTCCACTAAAAGTTTGATGAGCCCATGATGGGCTAACTGATCCGGTGTCCCTTCTTTCAATTTTGTGCCACATTCACTTAATGACTGCAGAAGAAAATAGGGGATGCTCAACTTCTCTTCTGGAGGTAAATCCATTCCATGTCTTAGTTCATTCAGCAACCTAAAATGATAGCCGTAGACAATGCTGAACCTCCCTTCACAGGTAATGTATTTCATGATTTGGAAGCTAACTTCGCTCTAAAGAGGAGGTAAGCTGGTTCTCCGAACCCCGTTTTTGTCTTCTACAGTATGTTCTTCAGGCAGGAAGAATGCTTTCTTGGCTGCCTGGCCCAATGACCTTTCTTCTTTGCTCCAAGGGAGCCCTAATGGGAGACCAGTAACACGACTCATGAGCTTAGGGGTAACTTCTAGGGTCAAACCCCTAAAATTCATTGTGGCCTGTGTCTTTGATTCAGGTTTTAGGGACATTAAGGATTCCTCCGTTATTTCATCGTCATGACCCTAAATTTTGTCACAAAAGGTCATCCAATTGGTGTGTGTGAAGAGGTCTACCACCTCTGGATGCTCACGCAGCTTGCTGGGATCTGAAGGTTCTTTCCTGATAAACCCTCTTGGCATGGTGAGAGTGCTCCCTTTTTCAGGCTTTGGCCAGAAAAGGAAATGTTGTCTATGGATTTCTCCCTTGACTCAAGGAAGAATTCCTCGGCTGTTTAATATCAATGAGCAACAATTCCTTGGTTTCAAGACTGCTGTGACTCAGCTCTCAGCTATCTGGTTATGAAAGGAAGAGTTTTGCTTCTACAGACAGAGGACAGAGACCAAGTTTTCTTTTCAGGGCACATTCAGATATGCAAATTTTAGAATTTTCATCCACAGGCTGGCTCTCGCAGCTGCATATGCCTTCCTTATAAGAGAATTTTAGCAACAGGAAGCGTGGAGAAGAATTTCGATGCAAAAAAACTGGGGAATATCGTTAAACACACAGGAAAACTGCTATTTTCAATTCACAGGTGGATTTTTCTCAGACTCCCCAATTTGAAATAGTTTAATTCACCACCTTTTCGAAACATACCATGCATGGAAGAGTGTTTTTCGAGCCTACCTCTCTCGGAACTCCAGATTTGACGAAGAAAAGTCCAAGCTTCTCTACTCCGGAAAGCTGTGCCCAACTTCCTGTAGAGCTGCTTCCTGTAGAACTCTTGCCGGCTTCTGTAGGATGTCATTGCGCCTCTGAACGAGCTCAGTATGCAGGAGATTTTTTGAATAGGCCAAAAAACTCGGTGGAGGACGACGGGTTAACAGATTTTAGAAGCAGAGGACGGGTACTTCGGCCGAGGACGTTGCAAGTGGAAA
Source organism: Pinus tabuliformis (assembly GCA_031772625.1). Taxonomy (NCBI): domain Eukaryota; kingdom Viridiplantae; phylum Streptophyta; class Pinopsida; order Pinales; family Pinaceae; genus Pinus; species Pinus tabuliformis. The sequence goes on from CM062811.1 coordinate 247,943,268, forward strand.
TGAACATCGGGTGGTGAGAGTCTTCAGCCAAGTATCTTTTAACTGCGGCACAATTTGTGGCAAGGGGATGGGGTGGCCAGACTAAATTGTTGATCCAACGTCACAGCCATCATTTTTCTGTGTGTCTCTAACTGCCATCACCTCCCCTCTGCCATTAACCACCGCCACCACTACCAGTCCCGTTGATTTTCCCCGACTGGACACTCCACACGTGTCGGCTGCACGTCTCGGTGGTAAATTTGAACGTAACTGAGCTTGTTCGGATCCCACGAAGCTTTGTAACTGGCTGAGGGTGGCCAGTTTGACTGGCCACCGATCCCGTTCAATCCGAACCATTTTCACAGTCATGCAGTTTTCGAAATATAGTTTATGCAATTGACGAATGAGGTTAGACACTTACCTGTGCGGCCGTGGATGCGTTATGAAGACTTAGGGTCTTGGAACCACTGCTTCGCTTGCTGCTACCTCATGCACGGGTGTTAGAATCCATTCCTTCATTTTTTGATGTTGTAGGCATGGGTTTTGGAACCTGCTCCTTCAGTTATCAACGTTGCATGCACAGGTTCTGCTGGGTTTCATCTGCCGAGGATGTTTTCACGTCGAAGAGGAGCCTTTTGCACGTTCCCTTTGTTGATCTCGGCCGTCCCTGCCTCTAGAGTATGTCTTCCAGAGGGATCAACTGCTACAGGATTCCTGTAGGATGTCCTGTAGCTGCTTCTCCTCCTGGGATGCAGGCTAAACAAGCAGGGCTATATTGCGGACGATGGATCTAGATGGAGTTTGGATAGGCAGGGTGAGTGAGACTTTGTTACTTGACTTGTCACTAGAAATTCTTGCTGTCAATCTGAGGAAAACAGGGTTTCTTGTATGATTGTGCAAGAACACATAACTAGGTGGGTGATGGAGGTGTAAAGAGATGGAACAGGGTGCCATATGGTGATGGGTGGAAATAGGGGTGTCTATAGCCTAACAAACAGATTCCAACCTTCAGATTCCCCTCCCAGATCGATTTTGGCTTGCCCGAAGGTTCTACAGGATGTTTCCTGTAGAAGACATAAACTGCCTATAGAATAGGCAGAACATCCTGTAGAAGGTGAAATCTGCCCCCGAATGTGATCAAATCCTAGGAGAGGCGAGTGGTCATGGAGGAAGTGTCTATGAGGATGTCCTGTAGCCTAGTGTGGACCCCTGTCCTTGTTTTGCGTGACCTTCCTAACCTGTAATATATTCCCTGCAACCTGCAATTATTCCACAGAGATTAGGCCTGTTTTTATTTTTGAGAGAGAGACAGCTGGGGCACCTCCATGAGGTTTTCACCCTCACTGTCTACCTCAGGTGCTTCTAAGAAGTTTTCACCCAGGGATCTTTTTATTTCATTTCTCTGTTTTTTGTTATTCTTCTTTTTTTTTTATGCTCAAGGTGTGGGTGGAGTAGAGACAGGGCCCTGCTCCATTACCAGCACTGATTTGTCCAAAGTTTCAATGAACTCCTGCCTCGAAAGGGGTTTCCTGTAGATTTTCAATCGATGCCCATTGACGAGCATGGGGATGGCTTCTTCATCAATGGTCCTGATGAGGACTGAACCATTGTCGTTGCATTTCTCCACTGTATATGGTCCTAACCACCTTGTCCTCAGTTTCCCTTTGAAATCCTTGTATCTTGAGTCATACAGCAGCGCCCAATCTCCTGGCTGGAATTGCTTTTCATTAAGGTGCCGATCATGCCATATCTTCCTCTGGAGTTGAACTACTTCTGAGTGGAGGAGGCCCTTCATTCTCTGTTCATCTAATCCATTCAGCTGCAGTAATCTTTCTCGTTGTGCATGGCTAAGATCTAGGCCAGCTGAGCTGCCATCCTCAATGTGTTGTACTTAAATTCTATGGACAACAAAGCCTTCTTCCCGTAGACCAGCTCATAAGGTGTGAAACCTGTTGTAGTTTTCCAAGTGGTGTTGTAGGCCCAGGTGGCCTCAACCAAGCGATCTGCCCAATCCTTCCTGCTGCTGCTCACCACTTTAGTCAAAATATCTTCCAACAATCTATTAGTAACTTCCACCTGCCCATTAGCTTGCATATGATAGGGGGTGGAAGTTCTGTGCTTGATCTTGTGATGAGCGAGCAGGTCTTCAATCAAGTTAGAGGTGAACTGACTTCCTTGATCGGTGACCAACTCTCTTGGGTAGCCAAATTTGTAGAAGATATTTTCCCTTAAGAACTCAGCCACTTTTCCTTCTGTCGCTTCCTTGATTGCCTTGATTTTTTCCCACTTTGTCAACTAGTTTGTGCAGACTATGATGTAAGGCCTTTGCTTTGAAGGAGGGTTTATAAGACCCAAAAAATCCATGCCCCACTTCTAAAATGGCTCGAAGGTCACTTGAGGTTAGAGGGGCATTTCATCCCTTGGAGTCGGTTTCCCCATCCTTTGACATCGGTCACATTGGCTGATGTATCTTCTTACATCTTGATGAAGAGTGGGCCAATAGTAGCCTGCCTGTATAATTTTGAAGGCAGTCCTTTTCGCTGCAAAGTGACCTCCACAGGGCCCATTGTGACAGGTCAGGAGGATGTCAAAAACTTCCTCCTCCCTAACAAAATGCACCAAGATCTGATCTGGGCCAAGTTTAAACAGGTTGCCCCCGATCTAAGTGAATGGCACACTTTTCCTCACAATTTTTCTCTTCTCTCTTGAGGATAGATGTGGATGGAACTGTGATGAGACCAAGTAATTTTCTATATCAGCAAACCATGGAGAGAGTACTGAAATAGCAAATAGGTGTTCGTCTGGAATCTAGTCATCCACTGTCCCTTCTTCACCTGCAGGCAAATTCAATCTAGACAGAAAGTAAGCAACAACATTTTCCTTTCCTGGGTTGTCCACAATGGTCAAATCAAATTGCTGCAACAAAAGTAACCATCTAATGATACAAGAATTTACATCAGGCTTATTCATTAAATATCTAATCGCAGCATGATCAGTGTGTATGAATGTTTGATAACCAGTGATGTAGTGTTTGAACTTGTTTAGGGAATGGAGTACAACCAAGAACTCTTTTTCAGTTACAGTATAGTTCATCTCTACCTTGGACAAGTTTTTGCTGAAAAAGTATATGGCATATGGTAGTTTCTCCTCAACTTGTCCTAAGGCTGCCCCTATGGCTCTGTTCGAGGCATCGGTATGGATGTGGAAATGTAGGGCCCAGTTTGGACCTCTCAAGATCGGGGCGGACACCAACTTATCTTTCAACTCATCCAGAGCCCCTTGACAAGCGTTAGTCCATTTAAACTCAACATCTTTCCCTAAGAGGCCAAACAATGGTGAGTCTAGCTTACTAAAATCTTTAATGAATCTTTTATAATATCCTGCTAAGCCTAGAAAACTCTGAACATCTCTCACCTTTCGAGGAGGTGGAACCTTTTGGATGATATCAATTTTGTTAGGATCCACCTGTAATCCTTGTTGAGAAATGGTATGACCTAACACAGTCCCTTCAGTCATCAGGAATTCAAATTTTTTAGGACTGAGGGACAGGTTCATCTCAATACACTTGGTTAAAAATTTTCCCAGGTTAGACAATGCTTCTTGGAAGTTAGACCCATAAGGAGTAAATTCATCCATATAGATTTCCACCGAATCATGAACCAGCTCAACAAATATGCTCAATACTGCTCTCTGGAAAGTGGCAAGAGCATTGCATAACCCAAAGGGAAGGACCCGGTAGGCAAAGGTTCCCCAAGGGAAAGTGAAGGTGGTCTTATCTTGGTCTTCTGGGCTGATTTGGATTTGATTATACCCGCTGAACCCATCTAGGAAAGAAAAGAACTTCTTCCCTGCCATCCCATCTAGCACTTGATCTATGAACGGTAAAGGGAAATGGTCCTTCTTGGTGGATTTGTTAAGTTCTCGATAATCTACACAGATTCTCCACTTCGCATTTTTCTTGGGTACAAGCACCAGAGGAGAAACCCATTCGCTGTCCGAGATGGGGTAGATGAATCCTGCATCCAACAACTTTTGCAATTATTCTTTAACGATGTCCTTAAGGGCTGGATTCATTCTCCTCTGAGGCTACTTGACTGGTTTACAATCCTCTTTAATGCAAATTTGATGGGTACAGACTGACAGATGGAATCCTTTCATTTCCTTATAGCTTCAGGCAAAAGCATCCAAATGGTGGCTTAATAAGCTACAGAGTTCCTTCTCCTGAGAGGAATATAGGGATGAGCTGATATTTAAGGTTCTTTCAGGGCCAAATTCCACATTTTTAACTCTGGGTGAGGTCATATTGGCCACACAGAGGTCCACTAAAGCGCTGGCTTGGGTACCTTCCACTAATTCCTCTAATGATAGTGCACTTGGAGGTGGATTTTGAATCAAATTCTCGATCAAGTCATCCTCAGTCAGAGGACCTCCCCTGGTGGCTTCTATTGTGCACAATGGTGCAAAGTAGACTTCACCCTCATCTTCCTCCTCCAACGAGAGCAGTAATTCATGTTCTAACAGAGGTTGGGTAGGAGGGTATAGGACTAGCTGTTTGGAAATAGGCCCATTCTTGATGGTCATGCTTCTAGATCGACAACTGATGTAAGCATCTGCAGTAGCTAACCAAGGCCTTCCAAAAATGAGGGGGTATCCAGTGAGTTTTTCCTTTGGTTGAATGACCAAGAAGTCTGCAGGGTACTCCCAAGAATCAACAGAGACCAGGACATCCTCCACAATCCCTTTGGGAGTCACGGTGGAGTGGTCTACCAACTGCAGTATTGTTTTAAGCATAATGTCCCTGGTCATCACATTAATGGTAGCCCCTAGATCAATCAAGGTGTGGGGGATTATGGTGCCATTGATGTGGACATCAACTACAGGACTCCCAGGGTCCAAATATTTTGGACAGATTACTTGTCCCAACATCAGATCGGATAGTTTTCCTATGACATTGATAGTCGAGGCATCTCTCTTTCGCCTGCCTGGGTGCCTAAAACACTTCTCCTTGATCAATTTGTTGTAGACTGGTACATCTTTTATGGCCTGGAGAAGTGGAATTTTCACACACAACTGTTTGAGTTCTCCTAGAAGTTCAGTCTCCTCTAGGTTTGGTTGCGTGGCTACTGTTAGTCTCTTAGGAAAGGGTGGAATGTCTTTGGGTTCACTTTCCTGTTTCTCTTCCTCTTCCTCTGGGGGAGGAGGCTGGCGATATAGAAGGACCTTTCCATATCATAGGTTGATCTCCTGAATCTCCACAGCATAGGTAGGGCATGTTGTCTCTCAAGTGTATATCTGCTGGGCTTGTCTATTGTTGGGGTTCAGGTTCGGTTGAGTAGGCATCTAGGGTTGTCTTGTAGGAGCAGGAGGTAATGGTTGTGGTTGTGTAGGAGATGGAGGAAAAATAGCAGGAGGAGAGTTGTATTGGGGCCTCCACCCCAGTTGAGGTGCATTCCACTGAGGGTGTGGCTGGACATGAGAGTGAAATGAATGAGCAGCAGGTTGAGTATGGTATTGAGATGGATAAGACCAAGGACGAGGTGTGGACTAGGAAGGATGAGAAGGGGGCCCCCAAGAAGGCATGTGAGTGGATTGGTTGGGGTTGTAATAAGTTTGGGATGTTTCTTACATCCCTTGCTGGTAAGGTCTTGTTATAGACATTTTTGGGCCCTACAACCCCAAGCATGAAATGTACATAAACCAAGGGCTCCTAAGTCTCTAAAAGTGTTGTTCTAACCCCTAAAGGAACAAGGTCAACAGATTACAGCTTCTCCCAGAAGTTCTCCATGAGAAACTGCTCAGAATTAGTCAAAACAGGATCATTGCAGCTGCTCCACTGGCTAAGTGCATTGCATCCCACCCAAATACACTGTGAGGGTGCGTTGCATTTCAAAAGTCCCTTCTGTGGGGTGCGATGGGCGAGAAATGACAAATGGAAGTGTCATTCCGCGAGGTGGAGAAGCAATGGAAGCTTCCAAAATCTTCTTCTGTGACACTTGCCTCACTAAATTCGACCAAGGATGAGTAAGAGGCCATCAGTCTCCAAGTGGAAGCAAGAACTATCAGAGAGAAGACACTAATCAAATCACAAGTTGACTCATCCCCCTTACAAATATCTATATATGGATCCCTCATCCCAGAGATCCAGAGGCTGGAATTTTGCATATTGTAAGGAATTGTTGTTGGTTTCTTGAGACAAACATCAGATTGTTGGGTGATCTAAGCTTTGTTTGAGGTGAAGAGGGGCTTCTTTGCTGGGAGGTTGATGCTGGGTCAGAACAACTGGTTGTAACTCCTCTTGGCTCTTTTCTTGTTTATCAATAAAAGCTATTTGAGTTTTCCTCCATGCTTTTGTGTCATTGATGCTTGTTACATTTGTATGGTCAATTTATATCTGATCCTAGATTGTTTATGATTATAGATCCATGTTTTTGTATAGTGCTATGCTTCTGTGATCTTACAGGTGCTTTGTGAAGCTGGGCGTGCAAGGGAGCAGGTAGTTGAGGACTATCAAAGAAGAGAGGGATCAAATCAGGAGATTAGTGCAAGACAGAGGTTGGTCTTTCTATTCCTCTCTATCTATAATTCATAAAGGAAAAACTAAAGTAGCTTTTCTCTGTTTGTTTCTAAGGTAGCTGTCACACCTTAGTGGGATAGAGCAGTTCTATATAGACACTTTTCCCTGTAACAAAATGGTGACTCCACTGGGGATCTAATTAGTTTGTTTGTTTTTCATTCTTTGTTGTTTGTTTCATAAACTTACAAGTAGCATTCGAACTGCATTTGCCATAAAAAATGCAAAGTAGATAACTGCTGCTTCAATCCATCCACTGGATCTGTTTATGATTTAAACAACTAATTCACAAACTATCTGATTGCCCTTGTGATAGCTCTTAGATCCTCCTTAGATCTACCATTGATTGTTGCATTACTGATTGCTTTTTGCTCGGCCAAAACCCAAGAACTGAACTGCAAACTGTGACCCGGAACCCGAACAGAGTCTCGTTTCTGGCCCAGCGCAGGTAATGTTCAGAGATTCTAAATTTCAGCGCGCTTCTCGAGTCGACAACCTGCGCTGCATTTCAGATTCTCTGTGTTACAGGTGCGCTGATCAGACTAGCTCTGTGTAGTTGTGGCTTCTGCGGTTCATTCTTTCCAGTTCTATTCTTGAATTTTGCTGCCTGTGATCAGTATATGTCTGTTTGAAACCTCTTTTCCTTACTGTTATTCCGCCTACTTTGTACAAAAGAATTGTAGATGTTTTTGTGTGTTTGCTGAGTCATTTACAGTTCTCCTTTGCAAAAGTAGCGTAATCGTACTGTCGCCCTTTGATTTGAAACTGTCGCAAGTGTCGATTTCAATCGTAGGAAAGAGTTTGATTGCTGTTGATGGTCGATTATCCTGTTACTATTGCTTTTGGTCTAAATTTGTAATTTTCTAGTGTCTAGAACAAGTATTCATTTCAAAATCGTAAAGTGTTGTGATCGTCTCCATTTTTTGATTTCGAAAACAGACTTGTTGATATTTGTCGCTTGAAAAGAAATTCAGATTTGTGCATCAACTTTCTTTTTAGCATTCATATACTAAGAAAGTCGAAAACAAATACATGCATGTGCATTTGCATATAGAGAGTCTTATTGGCTTGATTTAGGAAAGTGCATTTAGAGTGTTCTCTTTGCTCTTTGTGAAAAGATTCTGTCTTTCTTTTCCCTAGTAGCTAGGATTTTCATTGCATAAAAGAGATAAAAAGTTTGTTTATCATCTTAGATTTCATTTTAGGAATTACATCTACATCTCGTGGTGAACCCGAAATGCAAACTTCATAAACAAGATCAACTTAAAATAAATTCAATGAATCTAACAACGCTTTGAAACTTAACGCACAACATTTAGAAGTCTAGGCTAGAGACGTATTCCGGCGTCGTAAAGCCTGGTAACTGTTGTTCTCACTGATGGTTGGGTGATTCCTCCACTTTGAGACGATAAGTGCCAGTACGGGCTTGTGCTCCCACGTATCGTCGAGTCTCCCCAATAGGCTTAATCCTTTATCCATAGGAAGCCGTGTCTGCCGCCCTATCGATCGCAATGCACTGAACATAGCATTCGGGAAGATTGACTGTCGTACCGTAAAAAGTATTCTGCAGTTTTGCGATTGGTTTGGTAATCCCTCTACCTAGATTTCCAGAGCAGTCCCTTTCCTTCCTTTTCAGACTCCTTAACGGAAAAGGTCCATCTAAGCACTTGTCACTTCAGGTTCATTAAAAATCGAAGGAGACTAGAGTCATCTTTTGTTTTTTCTCGACTCTTAAAAATTGAAAAAGCAAGTTGTGTCAAAGCGTCTAAAATTTATTTTAAACAAAATATTCATTACCCTTTCCTACGTTGATCTTGGGTTGAGAAAATGGAATCCACCAACCAAGGAATTCCCCTTGGAGGAAATCCTAGTCCCTTCTCCTCTTGGGGAGATGTTGGTGCACCCCATATGGCCACATTGTCGCTTCCAGGACTGACAATTGGTTTTCCTGTATGGCTCTTCTCAACCTCTGTCGTTCAGAACACCATAATTCCTGAACAATCGAATCAGCAACTAGACGAGTCCAGAGTTACCCACCAACCTTCTACTTCCTCTAATTCTTCCTCTCCTCCTTCCTCTTCGCTTGATGGGGCTGGTAAAGCCAAAAGTCAAGTACCTAAGGAGAAGAAGGAAAAGAAGAAGAAAGAGAAGAAGAAGAAGGAGCCGAAGGCGAATGGGGGCAAACGAGTGTCGTCTAGTGAAAATCCACACACTGCACCGACCAGGCCTAAATCGCCATGTGTCATCTACAAAGGAGACCACTATCACAGATATTGTCTTTGAATCCCTCGGATCTTAAGGGACTGGTTTCCTCATATGCACAACCCGGTGTCGTCAACCTCTGATGATCATGTTGAAAACACACCGTCGACTAGTGAAAGTGAAGCCCCAGGACAAAAAGGAAAATATAGATTTCCTTGTAAACTGTGCGAAGGCGATCATGCCGTCCACCGTTGTCCCTTCTTAGATGAAGCTAAAAGCGTTTTAGACGATCGTCCGGTTTCACCGTTACGACTTCCTCCTAGATATAAAAAACTCTTGCCGAGTCCATCACCAGTTGAAAATCCGGCTGGCCCACTCAGGTGGTCGGCCGAAGCATCTATCATTGAAGATAAACCATCTGAACCCATACCAGACGAAAGTCAAAAGGTCGAAGCGGCAGTTGACCTGGTCTTGCCTTCAGAGGTTCCATCTTCAGATGATACAGCCATTGAAGAGAACAAGGATGACACCGTCCAAATTCTTTTCATAAGCACATACTCCAACGAACATGGGGGCAATTTACCCGTTCCTTTACCGCAGGAAGGAAGTTCGTCAGAGTCATACCCGGCCGTCTATTCGGTCCCACCTCCAAGCAGCCTAGTTGTCTCCTTCGACTGGAATCAACTAGGCAGACCCCGTTTACCAGCTAGTGTACCATTCCGAATCAGTGTTCAAATATATAGAATGGTTATGGCTGGTACCATCATAGATGAGGGGGCTTCTGTGAGTATCCTTTCCTCAACTACTTGGAAAGTGCTTGGTTCGCCATCACTTTTGCCTGAGATGAGAAATCTAACAGGTTTTGATAAAGGAACCAGTCGACCGTTAGGGATCCTTCCCAATGTGCCCATAACATTGAGAGGGAAAACCGTTCACATGAACGTGATGGTGGTTCAAGGACCCCTGGATTACAATCTACTCCTTGGACGAGACTATATTTATTGCATGAGAGCCATTGTCTCATCACTCTTTAGAGTGATGTGTTTTCCGCACGAAAGAAGAGTGGTCAAGCTCGTAGACCAGCTTTCATTTCCTGGATCACACATAGCAAATAGTCATATACAATCCCTGAATGGTCTTTTCACGTGAGGTCTCAACCCCCAGTCCGTCCACCCGATGAGCGTGAGTGATTCAAGGGACATGACTGAAACCCAGGGGGCATGCACCCTGGTCTACTTCGGCAGGAAAACCTCGGGTATAGGGTAGGTTTCCACGAGAGTATATGACCTCCGTACTCCCGTCCGTGATTGGAAGAGGGAGTTGGACTGGAATAAGATCCTCTTGTCAAAGTTACATGAGTTGGCGGGCATCGCCACTCACCTTTGTTTATCTCAGTAGACATCGCCGAAGAGGTGTTTTGTTTACGCCGTAAATAGAACTATCTTTGGTAACCTATAAGAGGTAGGCCTCTCTCGGTAAAACAAATGTTTTAACGGACTAAAGAAGGGGTAACCTTGAAACTCTGTTTTATACCTGGGGGCATGCAAGCCTTTTGGCGTGCAAACGAAGAGCGACTATTTATTTTTTAAATTTATAGGACCTCTAACCCTTTAAACTCGTAGGATTGGTCGTTTCCTAACTTGCATAAAGAAAGGATGTGGGGCAAAACTCTAAAAGTTTCCGTTTTTATATGAGACATTCTTATCACACGACTGGATTAATCGAGCAGTTTTAGCACATATTTCAAGCTCGTTAAAAAATAAACATAAGCCATGAGCAAATGTTTCCACCTGCGTTTAAGCTCGTTAAAAAATGAACTATTCCCCGGTAAATAACCATCGTGAATGTAGTACTTCAGCCATTAAAGCCTTGGTCGTGTTTGCACCATCACCTCCACTTTTTCATTGGCCAATCATTCACCCCCATTTAATTGTTTACCCATTTTGAGGAACAGCTGCGAAGAGTGATTTCATTAGCCATCCTTGTAACACTTCCATGATTGGAAAATTCCAAACCTTACCTGGAATCAGCTGCTACCCGTTTTATCACTCGTTCCTCAAAAGAGGAGTCTCCTTTAAGCTCTTTTCAACTGACTCGTAAAATATGAAAAGATTGCTGAGCCATTGGCCTCTCCAGCTCGTTAAAGGGACAGGAAGTGCTATCCCTCCTCTAGATTTTAATCTTTTTGGACCTGAGGGATTATTACACAAAAAGATCGAGCGCTTGTTTTGTTCGGCTCGTTAAAAGTATCGAAAATTCATCCCTTCTGTATTGTTTTATACTTTTTCGGACTTAAGGGATTAGATGACGAAAAAGGAATTTTGGAGTTACCTTTACGTTCCTTTTCAGACTCTCTAAAATTGAAAAGGACCGAGTTATCTTTGTCATTAAACTCGTTAAAAAAGATTAATAGCGACAAACTTGTCTATAGACGAGAACGAGTTTCACTATCGCTAGGCTCGTTAAAACATAGCGATGGGTTTGCCCGAAGGGCAAATTATAGAACAAGCATATGTTATCCTCCTCAAGCTTGACAAAAATAAAGAGGTACTGGTCAGCAATGACTGGGGAAAATTGGGAAGAAAACTTGAAGAAACTTTGTTGGTAGCAAGTCGCTCTTGAACATGACACTTCCACTCCGTGTCCGAGTCGAGTTGGGTTGTTTCATTCATCGGTCACATCACCATGGTCACGCCATACCATCCACATTTGGGGTTAATGCTACCAATCCATCACATCAGTGTCGCCGATATGTTCAAGAGAAGTCATTCAGTGAATTCACCTGTGTCTCACCCACTACCATACATTATACTCCATTCTTTCATGACCGCCACCCTGAACCTTATATCACCAGATCGTTTTCACCTCCATTAAAATCATTTGCTCCGTTCCGTGTCATTGATGTGGGATTTGTTAGGGCCCTCCTATGACGGATCATTTCTTGTCGACATCAGCTCATTATCCAAGAAGTTGATCTAGGAACACCCCATTCAGTACTTTGAAGCTTGCATGCCTCAATGGCAAGTTTCTCACTTCCGGCGACAGGTTTACATCAATGGCCTTCGACCGAAAGATTTTGTGTGGTGTTCGACGCCAAGTCATTTATTCACACCATGTGAATTGTACTACAGTACCTTGAGGGTCATTATCATTATCGGTGATTCCTCTCGCGCTTGTTAACAGTTTACATCATTGACTGGTAATCAAGCGATGTCTTTCCATGTTCGACTTCAGGACATTTCTCACATGGATCGACTTGTACATCGAGTGAAGATCAGACGAAATTGAAGACCCCGGATCTAGTTTCATCCATCCAGGCTGCGATATATATTCAGGGAAAAAAAGAAATTAAATGTACATCATTGCTGCACAGATAATCATCCACTCAAAAGGATGATGGCTCTATCAGAATCATCAGTCTACACTCAGATGATTGTCTGTCCTATGTACATGAAAATGAATTTATAAAGCTGAGCATGCGAATGCCCGCCTCAGCTAGATCATGAAAATATTATGAAGATAATGTATTGTATTGTATCTTATTACAGGTCTCCTCCCAGCATTGAAAGAACTTCGGATCCTCACAATAAAGCATTTCACCCAACATCAAAAGATTAACGGCCTCATGCTTTAGGAGGCAACTGTTATAGACATTTTTGGGCCCTACAACCCCAAGCATGAAATGTCCATAAACCAAGGGCTCCTAAGTCCCTAAAAGTTTTGTTCTAACCCCTAAAGGAACAAGGTCAACAGATTACAGCTTCTCCCAGAAGTTCTCCATGAGAAACTGCTCACAATTGGTCAAAACAGGATCATTGCAGCTGCTCCACTGGCTAAGTGCGTTGCATCTCACCCAAATACACTATGAGGGTGCGTTGCATTTCAAAAGTCCCTTCTGTGGGGTGCGATGGGCGAGAAATGACAAATGGCAGTGTCATTCTGCGAGGTGGAGAAGCAATGGAAGCTTCCAGAATCTTCTCCTGTACACTTGCCTCACTGAATTTGACCAAGGATGAGTAAGAGGCCATCAGTCTCCAAGTGGAAGCAAGAACTATCAGAGAGAAGACACTAATCAAATCACAAGCTGACTCATCCCCCTTGCAAATATCTATCTATGGATCCCTCATCCCAGAGATCCAGAGGCTGGAATTTTGCATATTGTAAGGAATTGTTGTTGGTTTCTTGAGACAAACATCAGATTGTTGGGTGATCTAAGCTTTGTTTGAGGTGAAGAGGGGCTTCTTTGCTGGGAGGTTGATGCTGGTTCAGAACAACTAGTTATAACTCCTCTTGGCTCTTTTCTTGTTTATCAATAAAAGCTATTTGAGTTTTCCTCCATGCTTTTGTGTCATTGATGCTTGTTACATTTGTATGGTCAATTTATATCTGATCCTAGATTGTTTATGATTATAGATCCATGTCTTTGTATAGTGCTATGCTTCTGTGATCTTACAGGTGCTTTGTGAAGCTGGGCATGCAAGGGAGCAGGTAGTTGAGGACTATCAAAGAAGAGAGGGATCAAATCAGGAGATTAGCGCAAGACAGATGTTGGTCTTTCTATTCCTCTCTATCTATAATTCATAAAGGAAAAACTAAAGTAGTTTTTCTCTATTTTTTTCTAAGGCAGCTGTCACACCTTAGTGGGATAGAGCAGTTCTATATAGACACTTTTCCCTGTAACAGGTCTGGACCCATGCGGCCTCCTTTGGTTGAGGAAGTAGAATGGCTCAGTGGCCCCTTCAGCCCCTTGGTACATGGCTTTAAGTCTAGGTAATGTTGGGCACTGGTTCATGGGGTGTTCTTCCTCACAAAAGAAACACACCTCCACCGAGTGCAATGGACATTCGTTCTTAGGATGCTTCCTTGTACATCTGGGACAAAAAATGGCCAAAGCCCTCTCAGCTTCCTCTTTCTTCTATTGGATTTGGAAGGTATCCAGTTGCATAACAATGGTTTGTCTCATCTCACTTTTGAGTTCTTCCATCTGATTAGCAAACTCATGCTTAGAGAAGGTGCTACTAGATAAGAGTGAATTCCCCCTACCTCGTTTCCGGGCTGCCCTAGAGAGGTTTCTAAACACAATTTTTATGTCCTCATAAGGTAGTTGGTAGATGTCTCCTCCAGCTAGCAGATGGAGGGTATCTAGAAGGTATTTGGGGACTCCTCGGAGCATAACCAGCTTTAGAGATTCAGGGTCAAGCATGCACCTGGCCCATTTATAGCTAAGTTGGAACCTTTCCTCGTAGTCTTCTAAAGACTCATCACTTCCCATGGTCATTCGAAAGATCTCTCCCTTTGTTTCCTTTGACCTACAGTAGTCTCGATATTTTTGTTAAAGGCTTGTTGCATCTGAGCCCAAGTTGTGATACTGTTTCCAGGTAGCCCCATGAACCAACGTAGTGTTGCATCCTTGAAGGTAGAGGGAAAGAGTTCCAAATTTTGCTCATCTTCTGCATAGTCATAAGTTCGACAAAGGACAACAAACTCAAATAAGAAGGTATCAGGGTCTTAAGTGGTCAATCCATGGAAATGAGGTAAGGCTAAGGGACTTATGTTTTTCATCTTCATGTCCTCGTTAGTCTCTCGGATGGGAAAGGCACCTTCTATTCTCTCTTCATCTTCTCTACCATTTCTGTTTTCAGCCATGGTCTCAAAAGGAATGTTTTCTTGCTCTTATTCTGTTATAGGATCTTCGTATATCTCAGGAGGTTCACCTAGAGGTTCTTCTGCATCACTCCCACCAAAGAAGAGAGAAGGGTGACTCAGTGATGTGGTGCCGGTGTTGGGTAGGAATTTTTCGGTATTGTCTCTGTTCCTACGAGGTGTTAGCCTCCTATTTGCAATAGGTTTCATATTTCATGATTGATTGTTTTACATGCCAAATATGTCATCTTTTCATGCTGGAAGGTTCCATATTTCCAAGGAGTTCCATTTTGAAGAATCATAACCATTTTTGAATAGTTTTTACAGTTAAGGGAAAGCCAAACAGCTTAATCTTGGCTTCCCTAGGTTTAAATTGCTTGTTTTAGAAGATAGAGAATGAATATATGTCCAAATAGATTAAGCTTGGCAGATTAGTAGCTAGGTAGAGAAATGAGGGTGCTCAACAGCTTAATCTGAGCCCCAAGAAGTAATAAGGGTACATTTAGATAGGAGGACAGTCAAAAGAAAAGAAGACAATCAGGGTCTACAAGTTCAAGTGCACCCAAACCAAAAGGAAGAAAAAATGCTAGGTAAGTAGGCTGGGTAAGTAGTTTTGTGGTTGCAGAATCAAGCTATGTGATCCATTTCATGTTTTCAAGTGTTATATCTATTCAGATCACAAGTACAAGGAAATTTTCATTTGGAGGAGCTCAAGCGAGGCATGACTAACTTCCCCTTCTTCCTTTTCCAAAATCATTCACTAATTTCCCCTATAAGATTTTAAGATCTGCTTGATATCTTTAAGAGTCATCATATTCCATAACATTTGCCTAAGTAAAGATCTGCTTTGCTTAAAGGTGCTCATATTTCTTTTGTAATTCCTATTTCCCCTTTGTAGCCTAAGATCTCTAAACTTAGCGCTTTCTTATCATTTTCATATTAACTTCTAACATTATCATGTAAATCCCTATCTATTTCCCCTTCCCCTTACTAAAAAGCACTAAATAGCTCCCCTATGTACATATTCCCATCCTCTGGCACTATAGCCCTATAACATCAGTTTGGGGAAATGCCAAGTTCATTTGGGGCTTGGCATTAGCCCTTCCGTGTCTTAACCTGGATTTAGCCTAACCTCTGGTTAAACTAATAACCATTCCTTCCCCTCTCTTACCCATAAACCTTAATGTTTTACCCTGCGCGCTCACATTTTCGGGTTTTGTTTAATTATTTGATTTAAACAGTCAAACTCCACCCTTCCCACACATACCATAACCCATAAACCCAAAGTTTTGACCCCCCCGCTACATAAATAAATCAAATATATGGCGGGCCCCTGTACACTAACCTGCCGCCAGCGCCGTGCTCCGTCGGCCCTCCGATTCACCCTCCCAGATCCAACGGCCCAGGTGCAATTCGGAGCTGCCCCGACATTTGACGCTTAGCCTCCGATAGGCTAGAGGTTTCCGCACCGTACAAAAGATGCGTGTCTCCATGCGATTGTATCGGAGCCCCTCTGACACATACCGCCCTCGTACAGAAGGCGGTTCGATAAAACCATAAACCGCCTTCTGTCTCTTGGCTCCTGACATCAGCACCACGACAGCGCTACGTCACCTTTGTGTCAACCCGCCACTGCTACGTGTCACTGCCACCGCATCTGTCTCCGTCCCTACCCCGCCACCGTGTCCTGTGCCACGTCGTCACCTTGCCGTACTGCCACGTCACCCTGCCGTACCGGGACCCGCTGCTGACGTCATGCTGACGTCATCACCAAAAAGGCGTGAAGGGTAAAAATCGCAGCAAAGAGTGCCCGAAACGAGAAACTGAGGCAGTTTTTGATGCGTGATTAGTGCTTAGCGCTAATCGCGCATCGCTAAGAAAAATTGATCAAAATGGAGGGCTTAAAAGCCAGCCTCAGCCCAGTACATTATCAGGTTGCATTCCTCCGCCGTTATTTGACAGGATTTCTTCATCTATGTTCATATTCAATCGGCCAGCACCGATAGCATTCTAGAGGCCACGAAAAGAATTTGCAGCAGTTATTTTTTGCCTTGAAAGGGCAGAAAAGGGGCGATTTGACAGTTTCAAGCATATCAAGGGAGAGGAAGTGGCCCGATTCAAGTGTTAAAGAGTATCAGAGGAAAGATAAAGCCCAAATTAAATTAAAGAGTATCAGTGAAGTGACAAAGAGTATCAGATTGGCAATATCAAAGCAGGTGAACATTAAAGGCCTCCATCAAAGTCAAAGAAGTAGTAAAGGCCATTTAAAGCTCATCTGATCGAAATTAGTGCACATTAAAGCCACCTAAAAGTAGCAGAACCGCCTCACTGCACCGAGCCGCCAAGGACACTATATTAACTCATTTTGATGCAGCTGCCTCCAGCACAGCTCAAATAAATATCTTCTTGCATTAATTCAAGGACAAGATTAGGTTAAAGAACTCATTTCCCTTAGATCTGTTTAAGATCTGATGTAATAGATATTTTTGGATATTTTCTCTATATAAACCACCCTAATTCATTGTTTAAAGGGTTTCTTGGTTGATAATCCTCATTCTAGACTTACGATGTATATTTTGAGAGCTCTGTAATCAAAGACTGCTGGAATGCTTTGGATGAAGAACTGTCTGTTGTGTTATTTAATGGCCAAAGAGTGACTATGGAATTCCCATGCTACTACATGGCTCAATAAGTGTTTTCCTAACTCTGTTTACAGTTTACATATGTTTATGCCACCATTGTGTTACCATCTAAATAACAAGAAAGAAGAATAGCTTAGGTTTTGCTTGACTGCACCCTATGCTCAGTTCTTGTTATTTCTATATGTTTTCTTTAGAAATGGTTATGAATATGCATACTTAAATGATCATGTTTACCCTGTTTCTTTCACATATGACTGTTATTTATGAATTCTTGACTGCTCCTAGACAAACTTTCATTCACCTTCCCTCTCTGTTAGCTAATGAAAGATTCTTAGTTGCCTTTCATCTCTGACCTTCATTCCATCTTTATTCCAGCTTGATATTGTTCTATGTGTAGCTATCCTACTCTGTATTCCTCTTGTGACCAAGAAAACACAACAGCAAGCCCTAATCCATGACTCCATGCCCAATGGTTTGAACTTCTCACACTATGCATCCCAACTCTGCTTGAAAACATCATCCTTCCCACCAAAATCAAGACAAAACCCATGTACACCATAACTAGCCTAAAATCAACCCAAAACAGATTTAAATCATAAAGAGAAAGCCCTCTCTGACTGCAGGTAAGCTAGGACCTGCAGCCCAAAGATTGGTTTGTGGTTACGTCGGCCATATCCCTTAAGGAGCCATGGGACAACCTGAGTGATAACATCATTGGTGACTCCACTGGGGAACTTATTCAGAAAATTCCAAAAAACAAGTTAGAAGCTGGCTCCCAAGAAGAAAACACGTAATACTAGGTCAAATCCAGACCCAAATCCACCAACTATTTTTGAAAATCCCAATTTAATCTCTAGAAACCTTAGCAAACAAAAACAATAAGAGTTTGTTGATTCTAGTCCTGAAATAGTTCAGCCAAGATGTTTTCCAACCCCTGTTAAAGTTTTGTTTCGTTCAACCCCTACTTCCCCTTGTTCATCATCCACCTCTCCAAGCACCTTTTCCACACCTCCATTCACTGCGCATACTACCACTACCACCATTGTTATTACAGCTCTTCCAGTTGTTCCAGTCGTTCCACTTATCCCTGTAAATATGGCTAACAGATATGCACCTTTACAGTTACCTGCAAATCCAGGGGCTATGCCTCAGGATTATCAAACCAAAATCACATATTTTGAAGGTACTAGTTTTGGCACAACCCTGCAACATACCAAGAAAATGCAGGACTATTTTGAGAATTATGAAATAGATGATGATAGTGTAAGAATGAAGATTTTTGTCCAAAGTTTAACAAGAGATGTAAGGCCCTGGTTTAGAGCTCTTCCTGCAAATTCCATAGCTGACCCAGAGGCCCTTTACCAAACATTTCTTAACAGATGGGAGAAGAAGAAGGACCCTCTGCACATCTTATCCGAGTATGACACTATCAAAAGAGGCCCTCAAGAAGCTGTCTTAGACTATTGTGCCAGGTTTAACAATGTTTACAATGCTATACCACAAAACCTTAGACCTCCACCTGATCTTGCTTTATACAAATTCCCTGATGGATTTGATTCAGACATGGCTTATCAGTTAAGGGAAAGAGCCCCTCAAACCTTAGCAGACATGCAGAATGTAGCTGTTAGTGTGGAGGCAAATTTGATTGCCAAGCGAAATAGAGCAAGAGCTGAGAGAAGAACCACTTTTAAAGATGAACCTTCAACCTTTGAGCAAAAATTGGACACAATCATCAAAGGCATGGACAACTTTGAAAATAGAATGGGAACTATTGAAAGAAAAGCCTCATGGAAGGAAAAAAAAACAATCCTAGCAGAAATCCAAACTTTAGAAAAAATCAGAACCCAACGTTGGAAGGGAAAGTCTTGACCATGATATAAGACCTCCTTTTCATGAAAACTATGCTGAAGCATCCACATCTAGTGAGCAGATAGAGGACACTCACATAAACTTGATGGGTTTGAGGAGTGAACAACAAGTATTCCTAACCCAAGAAGACCAATATGACCATGATATAAAGCAATTTCAGACCAAGTCTGGAGAGTCATTTGACTTCAAACAAGGCTATGATTCAACTGACTACGAGGTCCATAAACAATACAAATTGAGAACAAGAACCATTGATGTGTCTGATCCCATCAAGCCAAAGGATGCCAAGCAAGCTAAGAAAGTAAAAGACAAGGCTGCTATCACAGAACCCGCTGATAAAACAGACCCAAAATTAAAAGAAGTGACCATAGAGGATGTATCTGACATGCATCCCTCTAATAACCAGCCTTTTTTATCCTTTCCCTAAAAATACAATGTAAATAGCACTCCTCAAAGCCTTCCCAAAACAGAACAATCTCAAAAAATCACTGATAACCAAGAGAAGATCACTGAAGATACAATTGAAAAGGGAAAATCTGCCAGTCACAATACCAAAACACAGTCAGAAAAACCTTTTGATTTAGAAGCAGAAATTGGTAAATTAAAGATATATATTCCTCTCTCTGAGCTTGCCAAACATGATCTGTACAGACAGCAAATCAAAAGATCACTGCAAATGCCAGAGAACAGGGATGATGTTAATGTCTTAGATAATCAACCTGAATTACTTTTTGGTCCTGAAGTCAATGGTAAATCAGGACATGGAGCTGTTCTACCCTTTTATGTCAGTTTGCACATTCATAATAAAGTGTTGCACAATGCTATGTTTGATTCAGGTGCTTCACACAATCTAATGCCCAAAGCTGTAATGGAGAAGCTAAACCTTGATGTCACTAGACCCTACAAAGACTTATTCTCATTTGATTCTAGTCAGGTCAAGTGTTTAGGCTTAATCAAAGAACTTTGTGTGTCTTTAGTCCAATTTCCCAACAAAACAATCCTAATGGATGTGGTGGTTGCTGACATTCCACCAAAGTATGGCATGCTCTTATCAAGATCTTGGGGAGAAAAACTCCAAGGATCTCTCCAACTAGATCTCTCCTATGCCACTATTTCAGTCTTTGGGCAACCAAGGGGACTGTATAGAGAAACACTGATGAAGTATGTGGTAAGTAGTGAGGAAAAACCCCAAAACTTTCCCATTTACTCAATCCATTCTGATATGGATTCCTTTATATTGTTTAATGATGACAGCTGCCCTCCCACTGATGAGAAGCCTTTGCCTTTAGAACAAGAAACATGCATCAATCAAGAGTCAGTTGCCCATACCCGTGAAACTGTTAAAACAATTAGTGCAACCAGCATACAAGAAGAACCACATGAAGCACAAAACCTAGGTCCGCCCAATCCTAAAATGACTGAAACTCTTAATACTAACCACAAGCAAGAAATCACATGGTATTTAGAGTTTGATGGTTCTGTTAATAAGCTAGGAGCAGGGGCAGGAATATGGATTCACAATACACATAACAACCATGCAGAGGGTCATGCTTACAGACTAAACTTCAAATGCACCAACAACATGGCAGAGTATGAGGCTCTCCTTTTAGGCCTTAAACTGCTTAAAGCTCTAGGAGCTGCAAAAGTGTCCATTCTAGGTGACTCCGATTTGATCATTCAACAGATTAAAGGTAACTTTGTTACTAATGACAATAGGCTAAGAGCTTATAGGTCTGCCGCCATAGAAATACTCAATTCCTTCACCGAATCCAAGCTTGCTAATATTTCTAGAAGCCATAACATGCATGCTCATAGTCTAGCTACTTTTGCTAGCACTTGCAAGCTGCCCTTTGAGCCCAATTACCACTTTACTGCTGAGATAAAGCACAGGCCTGCTGTCCCTAACAATATCAAAGATTGGCAAGTGTTTGAGGATGATGCTCAAATCAACAATTTTCTTACCTTACAACAAGAATTCTCAAGCTCAAACATTGATGAAGATGCCATGGATGACCCACAACAACAAATAAGCCAAAATGAGCAAACTATAACAGCTGAAGAAACAAATCAAATGCTGCACCCAACCATTTTTGATGAGGAAAACATGCAAGAGCTGAAGCAAATGCATTTAGATGAAATAGCTAAAGCAGAGGCCGAAGTGATTGATTTAAAAGACAATTTTATACCTGCTAGCCTCACTCCATTAGAAGACATATTTGATTCAAACGATGTCCCCAAAAAGCCAAAGATGCAGCCCTTAAACGCTGCTGTGGAAGACTATAATATTGGGACAACAAAGAAGCCCAAAATGGTTAAACTGTCCAGGTCTTTGCCTCCCGATCAAAAACCAAAATATGTTGATTTATTTAAAGAGTTTCAAGATGTATTTGCCTGGAGTTATGAGGACCTTAAGTCCTATGACACCTTCGTTATTCAACATACCATTACCTTAAAGCCAAATCAAAAGCCCTTCAAACAGAAATTAAGGAGAATCAATCCTATGCTTCTCCCTTTGATTGAGAAAGAAGTGAAAAGAATGTTTGAGGCTGGTATCATAGCACCCATTAGATTTTCAGAATGGGTATCCAATCTTGTTCCCACAAGGAAGAAAACAGGGGAGATTAGACTATGTGTGGACTTAAGAAATCTGAACCAAGTCTCCTTTAAAGATCACTACCCAGTGCCAAAAATGGACCACATTCTACAAAGATTAGTGGGGTCTTCAAGAATTTCTTTGCTAGATGGCTTTTCAGGTTTTAATCAAATACTTGTTCACCCGGATGACCAAGACAAGACAGCCTTTACAACACCGTGGGGAACCTTTAAATATCTGAAAATGCCTTTTGGACTAAAGAATGCAGGTGCTACCTTTCAAAGGGCCATGGACATTGCATTTGCCAAGGAAATCCATGATTTCCCAGTGGTTTACCTTGATGACCTTACTCCTTTCTCAAAATCTGATCAAGATCACCTTAAACACCTAAGGCAAGTGTTCCTAACCTGTAGGAAATATGGCATTTCCTTAAATCCTAAGAAATCTCTCTTCGGCCTAGAAGAAGGAAAATTGCTAGGCCATATCATTTCAAAATATGGGATTAGAATTGATCCTGAAAGAATTCAAGCCATCCTTCAAATCCCTTATCCAAGAAACATCAAAGAGTTGCAGGCATTCCTAGGAAAGATCAATTTCCTAAGGAGATTTATCCCAAACTTGGCCGAGATGATAAGAATGCTAAATAAAATGTTAAAGAAGGATTCAAAGGTAAAATGGACTTTAGAGGCCAAGCAAGCCTTTGAGGGCGTAAAATCTGCCTTAACCCAAGCCCCAATCCTCACAAGTCCTTAATTTGATAAAGATTTCATCATTTTTTCATTTGCATCTGAACACACCATTGCTGCTGTCCTTTTGCAGAAAGATGATCAGGGAAATGAAAAGCCAATTGCATTTTTCAGCCGAGCCCTTAGAGATGCACCCTTGAAGTACCAAATCATGGAGAAGCAAGCATATGCCCTTGTTAAAGCAATCAAAGATTTCAGAATTTACATTTTATATTCACATGTGATTGCTTATGTGCCAAATGCTGTTATAAAAGACATATTAACTTAGGAGGGCATAGAAGGCAAAAGAGGCAAATGGATTGCCAATATCCTTGAGTATGACATTGAGATAAAACCCACCAAGCTGATAAAGGGACAAGGTTTAGCCAAACTGATGTCCGAAACCAATTTTCAAGCCTTAGACATTAATCAACTGGACAATGAACAAGAGCTGGCGACTCCACAGATCAGTGAAGCTTTTTTGCAATCCCCATGGTATGTTGATATATGTTTTATATTGTTAAACCTGTGTGCTCCTCCAGGGTTGTCCAGAACCAAAAAGAGATTTTTAAAGATGAAAGCATCAAAGTTTTGTGTCTTAGATAGTGCCCTGTTTTGGAAAAATCATGAAGGAATATTGCTGAATTGTCTAACTATGGATGAAACTGGCAGTGTCATGAAATAATTTCATGCAGGGGACTGTGGAGGGCACTTATATTAGAATTCTACTGCTGATAAGATACTAAGGGTTGGTTTCTATTGGCCCTCTTTGTTTGCTGATGTAAGAAAGTTTGTTGTTTCATGCCACAAATGCCAAATCTTTGAAGGCAAAAGAAAGCTTCTGCCCTTTCCCCTTAAGCCCATTTCAACCGAGAAGCCTTTTCAAGAATGGGGTCTTGACTTCATTGGAGAAATCCATCCATCCTCTTCTGGCCAGCATAAGTGGATTCTAACAGCCACAGATTACTTTACCAAGTGGATTGAAGCCATCCCATGTAGGCAAGCCAATGACTCCACCATCATCCAATTCCTTGAAACCAACATTTTGTCCAGATTTGGCTGCCCTGAGAAGATCATTATAGATAACACTGCTTCCTTCAAGTCCAAGAAAATGATCAGTTTTTGCAATAAATTCCACATTACCTTAGGTTATTCCACAGCCTATTACCCTCAAGGGAATGGCTTGGCCGAATCATCCAACAAGAGTCTGATTAACATCATTAAGAAAGTCTTGGAGGAGAACAAGAAGAACTGGCACAAAAAGCTTGTAAATGCCCTATGGGCAGACAGATTGTCAACCAAGAGATCCATTGGGATGAGCCCATATGAGTTAGTCTATGGCATGGAGGCCAAGTTCCCCTCTTCTTTGGGAATCCCTGTTATCAAATTGCTGCAAGAGATGCAGGCAGAGCCAAATGACATCCAAAGAAGAATAAACCAGACCATCCATTTGTAGCAAACAAGAGAGCAAGTGTACGACAGAGCTCAGATTTTACAAGAGAAGCTCAAGAAAATGTTTGACAAAAGAACCAAGGCTGAAGATTTCTACATAGGCAACAAAGTCTTAAGATGGGATTCAAGAAGAGAGGACAAAGGAAAGCATGGCAAGTTTGATTTCCTGTGGAAAGGCCCCTTTATTATTTCTGCTGTTCAAGGCAACAACACATATGTTCTGAAGAGTTTGGATGGCAGCACAGCTGAAGAAGGCACTGTCAATGGCCGAATGCTAAAGCACTATCATGATCCCTTTTGTTGAACGCAACACAACTCTGTATACTATCTGTACATTAATATTTGTATTTTCAACACTTTTTCTTATAGCAGGCCAATAAGAGGGAACAACGCAGCAAATTTTGAAGGAAAGATCAAAGAAAGCTCTATTTCAGATCTCTGTTTTTGAAATAAATCCAAAGAAGTGCTCAAGCAGATTTCAATACGTTTACAAGCACCCAAGAGGCAAGAAGCAGAGCTATAATGTTTCTGCAATTCAACTCAAAAGGATTCTGCATATCCGCTTATAAGAATTCAGTCAAAGGCATTGAGAAGAAGTAGAATTTCAGTTTACAACAACAATTGAAGATCAAGGCATTCTGACCTGCTGTTCTTGGCTTTTCATCTTGAAAAACCATCCCCAAGTGGAGCCACTGTTAGCCTCCTATTTGCAATAGGTTTCATCTTTCATGATTGACTATTTTACATGCCAAATATGTCATCTTTTCATGCTGCAAGGTTCCATATTTCCAAGGAGTTCCATTTTGAAGAATCATAACCATTTTTGAAGAGTTGTTACAGTTAAGGGAAAGCCAAACAACTTCATCTTGGCTTCCCTAGGTTTAAATAGCTTGTTTTAGAAGATAGAGAATGAATATCTGTCCAAACAGCTTAAGCTTGGCAGATCAGTAGCTAGGTAGAGAAATGAGGGTGCTCAACAGCTTAATCTGAGCCCATGGAAGTAATAAGGATACATTTAGATAGGAGGACAGTCAAAAGAAAAGAAGACAATCAGGGTCTACAAGTTCAAGTGCACCCAAACCAAAAGGAAGAAAAAATGGTAGGTAAGTAGGCTGGGTAAGTAGTTTTGTGGTTGCAGAATCAAGCTATGTGATCCATTTCATATTTTCAAGTGTTATATCTATTCAGATCACAAGTACAAGGCAATTTTCATTTGGAGGAGCTCAAGCGAGGAATGACTAACTTCCCCTTCTTCCTTTTCCCAAATCATTCACTAATTTCCCCTATAAGATGTTAAGATCTGCTTGATATCTTTAAGAGTCATCATATTCCATAACATTTACCTAAGTAAAGATCTTCTTTGCTTAAAGGTGCTCATATTTCTTTTGTAATTCCTATTTCCCCTTTGTAGCCTAAGATCTCTAAACTTAGCGCTTTCTTATCATTTTCATATTAACTTCTAACATTATTATGTAAATCCCTATCTATTTCCCCTTCCCCTTACTAAAAAGCACTAAATAGCTCCCCTATGTACATATTCCCATCCCCTGGCACTATAGCCCTATAACATCAGTTTGGGGAAATGCTAAGTTCATTTGGGGCTTGGCATTAGCCCTTCCGCGTCTTAACCTGGAGTTAGCTTAACCTCTGGTTAAACTAATAACCATTCCTTCCCCTCTCTTACCCATAAACCTTAATGTTTTACCCTGCGCGCTCACATTTTCGGGTTTTGTTTAATTATTTGATTTAAACAGTCAAACTCCACCCCCAGCGCACATACCATAACCCACAAACCCAAAGTTTTGACCCCCCCGCCACATAAATAAATCAAATATATGGCGGGCCCCTGTACACTAACCTGCCGCCAGCTCCACGCTCCATCGGCCCTCCGATCCGCCCTCCCAGATCCAACAGCCCAGGTGCATTTCGGAGCCACCCCGATGTCCGATGCTTAGCCTCCGATAGGCTAGCGGTTTCCCCACCGTACAAAAGATGCGTGTCTCCACGCGATTGTATCGGAGCCCCTCTGACACATACCACCCTCGTACAGAAGGCGGTCCGATAAAACCATAAACCGCCTTCTGTCTCTCCGCTCCTTACGTTAGCAACATGATAGCGCTACGTCACCTCTGCGTCAACCTGCCACTGCTATGTGTCACTGCCACCGCATTTGTCTCCGTCCCTACCTCACCACTGTGTCCTGTGCCACGTCGTCACCCTTCCGTACTGCCACGTCACCTTGCCACATCACCCTACCATACTGGGACCTGCCGCTGACGTCATGCTGACGTCATCACCGAAAAGGTGCGAAGGGCGAAAATCGCAGTAAAGAGTGCCCGAAACGAGAAACTGAGGCAGTTTTTGATGTGCGATTAGCACTTAGTGCTAATCGCGCATCGTTGAGAAAAATTGATCAAAATGGAGGGCTTAAAAGCTAGCCTCAGCCCAGCACAGTTATCAGGTTGCATTCCTCCGCCGTTATTTGACAGGATTTCTTCATGTATGTTCATATTCAATCAGCCAGCGCCGATAGCATTCTAGAGGCCATGAAAAGCATTTGTAGCAGTTATTTTTTGCCTTGAAAGGGCAGAAAAGGGGCGATTTGACAGTTTCAAGCATATCAAGGGAGAGGAAGTGGCCCGATTCAAGTGTTAAAGAGTATCAGAGGAAAGATAAAGCCCAAATTAAATTAAAGAGTATTAGTGAAGCGGCAAAGAGTATCAGATCGGCAATATCAAAGCAGGTGAACATTAAAGGCCTCCATCAAAGTCAAAGAAGTAGTAAAGGCCATTTAAAGCTCATCGGATCGAAATTAGTGCACATTAAAGCCACCTAAAAGCAGCAGAACCGCATCACTGCACCGAGCCACCAAGGACACTATATTAACTCATTTTGATGCAGATGCCTCCAGCACAGCTCAAATAAATATCTTCTTGCATTAATTCAAGGACAAGATTAGGTTAAAGAACTCATTTCCCTTAGATCTGTTTAAGATCTGCTGTAATAGATATTTTTGGATATTTTCTCTATCTAAACCACCCTAATTCATTGTTTAAAGGGTTGCTTGGTTGATAATCCTCACTTTAGACTTGTGATGTATATTTTGAGAGCTCTGTAATCAAAGACTGCTGGAATGCTTTGGATGAAGAACTGTCTGTTGTGTTATTTAATGGCCAAAGAGTGACTGTGGAATTCCCGTGCTACTACATGGCTCAATAAGTGTTTTCCTAACTTTGTTTACAATTTACATATGTTTATGCCACCATTGTGTTACCATCTAAATAGCAAGAAAGAAGAATAGCTTAGGTTTTGCTTGACTGCACCATATGCTCAGTTCTTATTATTTCTATATGTTTTCTTCAGAAATGGTTATGAATATGCATACTTAAATGATCATGTTTACCCTGTTTCTTTCACATATGACTGTTATTTAGGAATTCTTAACTGCTCCTAGACAAACTTTCATTCCCCTTCCCTCTCTGTTAGCTAATGAAAGATTCTTAGTTGCCTTTCATCTCTGACCTTCATTGCATCTTTATTCCAGCTTGATATTGTTCTATGTGTAGCTATCCTGCTCTGTATTCCTCTTGTGACCAAGAAAACGCAACAACAAGCCCTAATCCATGACTCCATGCCCAATGGTTTGAACTTCTCACACTATGCATCCCAACTCTGCTTGAAAACATCATCCTTCCCACCAAAATCAAGACAAAACCCATGTACACCATAGCTAGCCTAAAATCAACCCAAAACAAAGTTAAATCATAAAGAGAGAGCCCTCTGACTGAGGTAGGCTAGGACCTGCAGCCCAAAGATTGATTTGTGGTTACCTCGGCCATATCCCTTAAGGAGCCAAGGGACAACCTGAGTGATAACACGAGGCATGAAAATGGAATATTTTTGTTTGTTTGTTTGTTTGTTTGTTTTTTTTTTTTTTTTTTTTTTCTGCTTGTACCTGCAAAACTGAAAGAGAGTGAAGTGCAACTAGCTAAAATCTATCTTGCTGAAATGAAAATGCGGAATTGAAATGAAAGTAGGAAAGGACTAATCTATTTTGCCGAAATGAAATTGCAGGAATGAAATGCTAGGCTACACTTGTAGAATTGAAATTGTGGAATTGAAATGCTAGTCTACGCTTGCAGAATTGAAATTTCGGAATTGAAATGATAATATACGCTTGCATAATTGAAATGCTAATCTATGAAATCAGGAAATGTCTAATCTACTTTTGCAGGAATGAAATTGCAGAATGGAAATGAAATAAACTACTTAGCAGAAGGTTGTAGTAGAAAATAGAAGAAAAGCAACAATCACAAATAATCTGACGCTTCCCTAGCAATGGCACAAAAAATATGGTGGGCTCTAGTATTGCAGCAATAATGCTGCAACTCCTGTGACTCCCTTCTTTACTTTTATCAACCCGGTAGTTCGTAACAAACTTGGAAGCGACGGTGCTATATGCACAAGTACTAGTTCTTGTCGCAGGTTGTCACTTGATCAGCTGGCACAAGTCCGCTAGGAGCTTAATCCAACTTCTATGAGCTATTAGAAGAAGATTTTAACTGTGATGGATGAAAACTAACTCAACCAGAGGCTATTCTACTTGCAGAAAGAAGTTGAGAGCTAGAAAGGAACGCAAACCCTAGCAAACCCTAGTTGTACCGACTAACCCTACTGGTGCAAGTGAAAGGATGAAAGCTACATAAATGGATACCATTGACTTATAAAAAGGTAAAATGCATGTGAGTAAGCTACTTCTAAAGAGAAATCTGAAGAAAACATGTTTTTTCATTTTTGAGTAATTTGTCAGAATTGTTTTGCATGTGATTTAACTGTTTTTGACTGTGCAGAGGTTGATTGGCGAAAGGAAATGGAGAAGGTATTTGCAGGAGGTTGGGAAGGTTAGAAGAGGGCCTAAGGGGTCCCTAGCATCCTTCCAGAGAGTTTCACAATGCTCAGATCTCAAGAAACCGCTTTCGTGAGCTTCTACAGGAAGTCTACAGGGGTTCTACAGGATGTTCTGTGGCTTCTACAGGATGTTTTGAAAGGGAATTTTGAAGAGCTGATGGTGGAAAAAAGGTGAAGAAGTGGGTATGGAGGTGAGATGAGGTCTAGGAATTGGCGAACGAAGCGGGTGAGTGATAAGGATGGCTGGATTTGTTCAAGGAGGGTTAGAGCAATGTTGCACAAAAATATGGAAATTAGGTCAAAGTGAGGGAACGTGGCAAATGCGAGGCAAGAATCAGAGTTGGAGGATGGAGCAGGCGGTGTTGAGGGATTAGGGGTAGGCAAAGAGGTATTATAGGTGCTCTACAAGTTATTTTCCAAACTATTCAAACAAAGACTCGGAAAAACCAAAGACCTAGCTACTTTAACCTAATCTGACCTAAATATCAGCAAAGAAAATGAAAAGAAGTTTATTGCAAAGAAATCATGTGAAATAGCTATGCAAACTAAGCAATCATGAACCTGAACATGCAACCACAACTGGTATCAACTTCTGCAAATGAGAATTTAACACTAACAATTGCATGATGAAGCAAAGACAGTGTTTTTTGGGGACAGCAAGGACACCTTGGTCTCAGCTCATGGTTCCACAGAGGGAGAGGTGAGATCAGGGGTGCTTGATGACCTTTTTCTGAAGATATTCTCTTTTATTAACCTATCAAATCAATTTGAACATGAAAATCCTTTCTAATCATCAACAATGATCTACGTAATCAAGCAAGACTGTAATCTACTTAACAGAAATTATTTTGCAAAAACATTAAAAACATATAATAGTACATGAAGGAGGCCTTGGCACTTGGGTTGGGCCTAACCCCAAAAGCTACAGGCTCCTAAAAAAAATCTCATAACTGATGCCAAATGAAACTTCTTTCCATTATTCAAAAATAACCATGTCACAAAGAAAGTTGTACAACAGAAGCTACAAAATGAGTTGAGAAACTAACAACACTATAGTGCACAATACAATTATTCAAAAAAGTAACCTACGAAGGCTGGAAGCCTTCCTATTTATACACTATGAGGGTCTCCAACAACCCTCCTTAACTTGAGGGGCTCGGCTTCTTGAACTGCCATTGATCAGTCACTTCACACAAAATTGCTCGGCTGCCCTTGGGAATCCTTTTCGGTGGCCTGCTGAACACTGAGCTGAGGGTGGAGAATTCGAGGAAGGGGCCATTTAGTGTAGGAGACACCCTTCCTATGAATCCTCACCCTTGTTCCTTCATGGTTGGCTATCATCTGGCTCATAAATGCTTGGCCTTGGTCCAAAATTTGTCCAAAAATCTGCAATAACCACGTGTTAGCCCTCTTGGTCAAGTGACTATTTTCATTCGTTCAACTAACATAAATATACTCAAAAAACATGCATAAACTATGAAAAATGGTGGATTGATGAAGAACAATAGGCAAAATGAGCCCAATAAGTTACCCATTTTTGGGGCTCATCACCAAGTGCAACAAATATCGCTCTCACAAAAAGTAACAGAAGCTAAGGTGGATGGTTTGAAGAATGGCATCAATGATATAGAAGAAAAACTGAGAGGCAAAATTTAAGATTTGAAGAAAGACATGGAAGGTTTGAAGGAAGGTTTGATAAAGTTACTACAAGAAAGGCTTCCTAATGGCGAAAATGTAGTAGAGGAAACTCATGATGAGAACAAAAGAAATGTTAATCATGATTTCATAGACTTTAACATTGGATTGAAGACCCACCAACTTCCAAAGGCCGATATGAGTAAGTTTAATGGCAAGGATCCCGTAACATAGATACTACAAATGGAGCAATATTTTGATCTCCATAATGTGTAAAACACACAAAAGGTACGTATTGCAACTTTATATTTAGAATCAAATCAGTTTGTATGGTATCGATGGCTTTTCTCTCGTAAAAAAACTGTCGCTTTGTCAATTTTTACAGAGGAAATGATAACACATTATGAGGATTGAAAGAGAAACACTTTCTTTAGAGAATTGATAAATCTCAAACAAAAGGGTCCAATGGCAGAGCACATTGAGGACTTCCAAAAATTAAATATAAGTGTAAATGATATTCCAGAGGAGCATAGGATTGATGTCTTCATAATTACTTTAAAGGATAACATCCAACATGAGGTTTTCTTTGGGAACTTGATTCATTGGAGAAGGCATACAATTTGGCAAGAAAATTGGAAAGAAAAATTATGGAAACAAGGAAGTCTACCACTCACAACTACAAAGATGAAAGTGTTGCTTCTCCTATCCTTCCACAACCTACAAGGTTGACACCACAACAATTGGAAGAAAAAGAGAAAAAGGGATTTGTTACAGTTGTGATAGAAAATACACTAAAGGTCATAAGTGTGCTGAGGAGAAATTATTTTACATAGATTGTGAAGAGGAGGAAGAAAAGGATCAGGAAAGGTCAAAAGAAGAGGATATACACTAGGAACCAACCCCAGAGAAAGAAGAAATGAATCCAACCTTATCTTGTAGTGCATTGGCAGGAATTACCACTCCTCAAAATTTCAAGATAGATGGAAAAACGAAGATAGTGAGCAAATGTTTGGAAGGATATCTTTGTTTCTTTGTATCTGATAAACAAATACAATGGGTCAAGTGGTTACCTCTGGTTGAATGGTGGTATAACGCTTAAGCAAAAATGACCCCATTTATGGCACTTTATGGATATCATACACCATCCATCACATCATCTTTAAGAGAAAATTCTAAGGTTCAAGAAATGGAAGATAATATCAAGGATCAACAACAAGTTCTCAAACTCTGAAAGGATAACCTCAGTTTGGTGTAGAATCAAATGAAACAATAGGAAAATAAACATCACAAAGAAAGAAGTTTTGATGTAGGCGACTCGGTATTTTTACGGCTACAACCATACAAACAAATGTCCCTCAAGTAAGCTAAGAAGGATAATAAATTATCACCAAAGTACTATGGTCCTTACAAGGTGTTGCAAAATATTGGTACTATGGCATACAAATTGGAGCTTCCTGAATCTTCCCGAGTGCACCCCGTTTTCCATGTTTCATTCTTAAAGAAGGTTATAGGTGACAAGCTCTGAGTTCAAACAATATTGCTGGAACTTGAAGAGGAAGGAAAAATCATATTGGAACCCGAATAAGTCACAGAAACAAGAAATCTACGGATACTAAATCGATCAATTTCAGAGTATCTGATCAAGTGGAAGAACTTACCCCTTGAATATTCCACATGGGAGGATGAGAATTTTATACAGAAGCATCCAAAACTGCTAAAGCATTGAGGACAACCATTTTTTTGAAGGAGAGGGGCATGTTAGGTCCCTATACTACTAGTGTAGACCCTTATTGTTGTTAGTGCAAGCCCCTTATTATATTGTTGTGCCCATGTAGTCCCTATATTGTTATTATTGTGCCTCATAGAACCCACTATTGTTATTGATGTGCCCTTACAATATTATTGTTATGTAGGCTCTGATTATATTGTCACCCCTTAGACTCCTATATATAGAAAGGAGGCCTTGTCATTTATATCATTGAAGAATTGTTCATTTGTGTAATGTAAAGGAGGTTGCCCCCTCTAAGAGGCTAATTTTCAAGTTTTTGATCTATCTCTTTTCCTATTTTGTGAGTTGGTTGCATAACATAAAGAAATTTCAAAATATTAAAAATCTTGATATATCTAACTTATTCATTTTTAAATAAATAAATGTTATTGAAATAAAATTTATTTTCATTTCATAATATGTTATTTATTAGAAGAAATATAAAATGTTAACCCTTTATCCTATTTCATAAAGCCTTCTCAACTTTGAAAATATCTGAAATTTATAAAATAGTCAACCTTTTAAAAAATCCCATATTTAATATCTATTTGACAAGTTGATTAAAAATAAAAACTAAAAAATGTTACCCTTAATCCTACTATCTAAAACACTCTTTACCGATAAAAAAAATCCCAAATTTAGCAACTAAATGACAAATTGGGTATATTGGAATTGTTCACATCATAATTGTGATTATGCCCATATACTAATAATGCTATGACACCCTTACTCAATGCACAACATAATTTCCAGTAACTCTTGCATATTACAAATGTTAGTTTGCAATTCCTTATATGCAGGTTGAATTGTATGAATGTTCCATTGCCTCATATACGTTGCCATAGGATGATGTCCCTTATCAATTAATAATTATTGGAATAGTGACCACGGTGTCAACAATAATTAAGTCGGTCTTCATTACACTAATTATCACTTGGGTTAGAATTATATTCATCCAAGTGAACTTGGTAAGGATGATTATCCCTAGATATGGAGAAAAATCATACTCACATGAAGATTCATGACCACCTTCACATTGATAAGTCAATTATAATTGTACTAATTACCACTTGGGTTAGATTGATTTTAATCCAAAAAAACTAGATTAGGGAAATACTCTTTGGATTTTGAGAGAAATCACAAATCCACATAAATCACAAACCCACAAGTATCTCCCTCTCCTTCCCACAAAACCCCACAGATTTTCCGTTACGTGATACAGGTGGTTTACTACTTTATTCTGCATGAAATGAGTTTTGTCAACTATAACTACTTTTGAGTTCTCTTCACTTGTCATTTTTTAATATGTCATAAGTCATCTCCCCTCTGCAAGCCATGTTCTTAAGTGACATGATGTTCTATCTTGGCTACCCGAATTGGTTAAACTACCATAAAATTATGATAAATTATTCGTCATTGATATTACTCTTTTATAAATCCATAGTTATGATTTGACCTTTATGCATTGCATATATACTGATGTTTGTTAGATGACCATTAACTACCCTAATCATCTATTCCGGAGCCATTTTTGTTATGTTGTAAGGCCTGCGATCAAATTCTATGGTCAGGTGGCTTCTAATCACGACTCTGCGAGAAGGGGTGAATATGACAACTTAGCTAGCTAGCATAAGTTGTTTGCTAGTGGTCACATGCATGTTGGAAATGGTGGTTGTGGTTATTGCACCTTTTGCAGTGCAATTGCACTCCCACCATAAGCTTGAAATACTTGTCAGTCTAACAAATTAAAACATGGTGTTTGTCATCACATTCTCAACTTGTTTTTCAGTTGTCTTCTCCATCTTTTTCCACCCTTCATTGTATTTGTCCACCTTGAATCAATTTCTTGTGAACATTGACCCCTCCATCAGCCTACATTCCCTTATGGATATGAGATACATAATTAACATCCAATGTAGAAATAGTCCTCACATGTCATACAAAATTGATCCTCCATCTCATAATTTGTCTAGATTCTGAACTCTACAACATAATCGAAAAAAAAAACAAAACATAGGGAGAGTAATAATTTTGTGCCATAGGAATAGAGTGGAGGTTGAGGCTATAATTCATGCAACACCGAGGATAATAAAAAGGTTAATGAAGAAATTCATGAATTACAGTTTTGTTCATGGTTTTACTTAACAAATAACATTCTCACTTTATGGCACTACCATGTTCTTCTCTTCCTACCAACTCACCCAAGTGTGTTAGGTGGATAATACCATATTTTAAGATTAGTTTCAAATGCAAAGGAAATGCAATTTTTTTTGTCTTTTAGTCAATATTTGATTTAAACTTTTTATCATTTATTTTTTTAAATAAATATTTATTTTTACTATGTATTAACCATTGGAAACTTGACTATACTGAGATACGGGGTGAATCAATATAGCTCATTCATGGTCATCAATTTTTGTTTTTACTTTTCTTTCTAATAGTAATCTGAACTATTAAATGATAACCAATACACCATAGAAAAATCACATTCAACTACAACATAAGAATCAACACATAAAAGAAACATATATGGACACCGGATATAAGTGGAAAACCATAGAGGGAAAAACCGTGAATTTTTGTTGTGATGTAAAGTAAGCACTCACCCCCTTCTTACATCAGCTTTTAGAGGCTCCAACCTCTCACCTATTTTGCATGATACAACTTGTTGGAAAATCCATTCCCACTTACATCAATTTTTTGCAGGATTCTACCTACAAGAGGCTCCTAGCTCGATTTTCTTATGCCAGATACAACTTGTTGGGAAAATTGTACTCCCTCTTTTACATGATCCTACCTTGATTTTCTTATATAAGCTACAACTTGTTAGGAATCTCGTACTCCTTCTTCCATAGGATCCAACCTAATATTTTTTAGGCTAATACGTGAAAGGAGATAACAACCCTTGATACATAAAAGATTTAACATGTTCACTAATTTGGTCTTTAATTTTTCATACCTCCATCTCTTTGTCTCTTCCTTCTCTTCGTCAATTCTATTTCACATCTGCTTCTCTTCTTCTTTCTTTATTTGCTAGGCAATGCACAAACTTGTTCTCGCGAGTCACAATAAGTTAAGCAACTCACTAATTGTTCTACCATCCAAAAGCACATCTTTTTACATACAAACTTTGTTTATTGTTTTTATTTCGAGGTAGGAATCTAAAATGAAAGATTGTTCCTTTGTATTCCACCTATTCGATTCACATTTTTTATATTCGAATATTGAAACAACATTAATGATCCTCCAAATAATATTAAACTATTAATATCATCCACTGTAATGATTTCATAAGACAAGGACCAAGGAATTCCAAGAATTTACATCACAACATTTTCACTTGTTCCTCTAACAAGCTTCATACTCACTCACAACTTTACATGATCAACAATACATACATAGGGGAATAAATACCTCAAGTATTGAATACCTTTTTTTTGTAATCTAGTAAAAAGCATGCATTGTTACCAGTATAAAAACCTCAAGTATTCACACA
This sequence comes from Pinus tabuliformis, assembly GCA_031772625.1. Taxonomy (NCBI): domain Eukaryota; kingdom Viridiplantae; phylum Streptophyta; class Pinopsida; order Pinales; family Pinaceae; genus Pinus; species Pinus tabuliformis. The sequence continues at coordinate 247,978,751 of CM062811.1, forward strand.
ATAAACATAGATAAAGATGCAGAGAGACACACTAATGGAGAACCAGTAGAAGAGCACATATATATCTCTATTATATTTCGAACCATAACTGATACATAGATATTTAGACATATATATATATATATATAGAGAGAGAGAGAGAGAGAGAGAGAGAGAGAGAGATTGTTGGGACAATTATGGCAGTTTAAATGTCTTACCAGATATGTTTCTTGATATTTCATTAGTTATCCTTTCATTACATTACATGAATATTAACTTGACTTGGGATGGTCAGCTAAGCTGACAAGCCCTCTTTGTACCAGACTAGTCAGTTAGACTGACTAGCTCCTCCAACCTCTCCCCCACCCTCAAAGCCTTCTTCGTCCCAAAGAAGGGGAGAGTTGGAGTGGCACAAAATTTATAAAATATAAATAATAGCATTTAAATTCCATGTCGTTGGTTCTTCTAAAACCAAAAAAAAAAACAGTACAACTATTACAATAAAGCTAACTAAGATAGAAAAAATTGGTGGGTCATCACCCAATGCTTCTACAACTGTGGTCAGAACATATGGAACTTCTGGAATTTGATCTCTCGACTGATGTAGTACTTTTTCGACCTCTACTTCATGAGACTATTGTTCTGATGGGTTAGAATGCGTTGAAACTGTATAAATTTCTCTATAGATCAGCTACCTCTGATACCATGTAGAAGTTCTGCAAATTCTCTACACATCTCACTCTAAGACCATGTAGAAAATCTGACTGTAGATTAACTCGATAATGCAATATACCAAAGTAAAATACTATAATCTACTCCTACTATCAAACTTGTGGAAGCTTAAAGATCTAGCTGAATCAAAGCTAAACAAATATAACCATAAGAAGAAGAATCAATGCACATGAAACAGAGAAAATACTCAGGGGAAAGCCTCAGCTAAAAACCCCACTATCTGTATTATCATACAAGGTGGAAATACATCATAATTATACAAAGCCTTAGCTCTCATAGCTGGCCAGCTCTCAGTACAATCCTCCTGGATGCTCACAGGAAATCAAATCTTCTCTCAACCCTTCCTCTTTGTCCTCCAAGCTCCTATTTCCTTGTGCAGTTACCTCTGGGATGATCTCCTTCACCTAGTGTAACACTACCCTCACACACTACTATAACACACTGTCAGAACTGCACAATCCTCAAGGAACCTTACCTTGACTGCATGCATTGGTTTCCTTTATAGGAAAACAAATGCAACTGATAGTACATTGTCCTTGACATTTAGCTCAACTGGGTCTTTCTTAGAATAGACATGCATGAGTTACTGATGAGGGAATCTTCAGGTATCTGGAGTACACTAGTTGAGTGCATCCATGCATCAACTGACTGATAACTCACAATTAGTTCCTCAAGCAATTTGGAACTAATTTAACTGAACTTAACTCAGTAAACTGAGCTGACTAAATACAACTCAAATATAACTCAATTTATCTCCTTAATTAAGGGATAATCTCCTTAATTTAAGGGATAACTCTTGCATGACTGCAGAAAGACTTCTAAATTGAATTTCTCCAACTAATTAATCCATAATGAATTAATTAATTATTTCCAAGTAGCTGGTGAGACTAAATTCGATTTTAATTGACAATTTTAATTCAAGGACAAATTAAAATTGGAATATTCTAGATTCTATTTTTATCATTTCTTGTTGCTATTTTCAACACTCCCTCTCAACAAGAAAGGAATTCAACTCAATCCCGATCTTGAACCTTTGGAATGTTATGCATGCAACACTTCGCTCTATTTTTGTTGCTCCAAAGTATGATGTGTCTGTCATCAAAGTCTTTAATTGCAATTGCCTTTGTCAACTGAAAAATTTGCACTCATGTTGACTCTGCCTTTTTGTACTGTTGTCAATCCTTCTCTGCACTCTTCAGTATCTAACTGCTCTAGCCTCAGTCACTTTGATCTCTGACTGCATCAATCCCACTGATTCTTCCCGCTGCATCTATGTTGTTGCTGGTCCTTTCACCCAGCACTGCATCCACACTACACCTCCTCTCATCATGTTGCTTCGTGTTTCCCACTGCTGCACTGCAACTCAGTTACTCAGAAGTAAGTAACTGATCTCCCAACTGACCTCCCTGTTGGGCTAGAAACACCCTCTGATGCTGAAGCTCCCTCTGCCGCTAACAAGTGCTCCATCTCTGACCTCTGCGCTACTGCAACAACTCCCTGCATCTCACACCATTACACACCTCTCTGTGCCATCCTGCACTAGTGCAAATCCTGCGCCTCTCACACTACTGTATCCTCACGCAGTCTTAGGAATCTTGCACTGTAGCTCTCTCTGTCCCTCCATTTGCATCTGTCTCTACCCATTTAGCCAGTCCTGCTACTCCTCATTGGGGCTCACGTAGCAAGGTCTAGTCAAAGAGGCTAGGTACCTTAAGGATCCTGCCCCTATTTCAGCCTTCTTGGGACTATCACTTCACATCACCCCACCTCACACCTAGAGATATGGCTACATGTGATCCCTCTGCCCACTTCTCCAACTGTGGCTCCTCCACAATTGTCTGAGACTTCTTCTGGGACTACATGTTGAGAGGTAATTTACTCTCCCTCTCAACCACCAAGTCTCTAACATTTGCTTTGCTCCTCAAGGCTTTGCATGCATCTTGAACCTCAAGAGAATACAGGTTCTTAACTCGTGAACTGATCTATTTCACCTATCTTGTGGTTATGTCTCTAAGGAAAACCTTTCCCTTACTAAAGACAACATCGTAGCCTTTGTCCTCTAACTTCGTGACCGATACCAAGTTCTTCTTTAGTCCAGGCACATACTTCACATCTGTCAAGGTGATGGGAGGTCCATTCTCCCTCTGAAACACAATCGTGCCCACTCCTAAAACACTAAACCTTTTTCTGTCACCCACCTCTATGCGCATCTTGAGGTCTTTCTCCTCCAAGGCACTGAATGAACTCTTATCGCCAGTCATGTGTAATGACGCTCCATTGTCAAGATACCAACAACAACCCATCATTGATGACACCATGCATGCGATGAGGGTAAAGTCCATTTTGAACTGAGATGCTAATGCCTCACCTTCTGATCTTTCTGAGGATCCCTTCTTGGACTTCTTCAATGGGAAATTAGTCACATAATGTCCCATCTCGTGACAATTAAAGCATCTCACTTTAGACTTGTGACCCTTCTTCCCTCCATGAGAAGAATTCAAATTGGAATGGGAATCCTTCTGCTTCCCTTTCCTTGCCTTACTCGCTAAGGCCAAATTCTCTTCATCATCATCCTTGGATGAAGAACTATCTCGTGTTCTCCTCCTGATCTCCTTCTACATGAGATCCAACCACAATTTTTCACAATCCGACGGTTTCTCCCTTCCATTCACAGAGTTTTGGTAGCTATTCCAACTCTTTGGAAGGCCAAGGAGAGTGAGGCTCACCATATCATCATTGGCAGTAGTTATTCCCACACTTCCAAGCTCATCTCTATAGGTGGTGAGCTTTTTCAGATATGTGGAAATAGTATCGCCCTGCTCCATCTTGATTCTTCGAAGCTTATCCTTGAGCGCCAATTTCCTTTGGTCGCTACTGTTTTGGTAGAGGTCCCTCAATGTATTCCACATTGAATATGGAGTATCCTTCCCATGGAGACTCCACCCAATATGGTCTCAAACTCCCTCAAGGATGATCCATCTCGCCCTCGCCACACACTTCTTCCACTCAGCCAACTCTTGTGAATTAGTTGAACCTGGCTTTGGGATTTCTTGATCAATGAAATCCTTCAAGTCGTTGTCTTCTAATATAGCCTCCATGTGATCTTTCCATGCTATGTAATTTGAGCTGCCTTCCAAGGCATACTCGAGTCTCAAGCCATAGAACGCCATTGGCTAACCTTGAAGTATGATAAGAATTCGATTTGCACCTGCAACCCCGAACTTCAAACTTTGAATTCTCTTCTCTGTATACTGTTCACAGCTCCGATAAACTTTGCTCCAATAAACTTGGCTTCGATACCATGTAGAAATTTCTCTATAGATCAGCTACCTCTGATACCATGTAGAAATTCTACAAATTCTATACAAATCTCACTCTAAGACTATGTAGAAAATCTGACTTTAGATTAACTCAATAATGCAATATACCAAAGCAAAATACTATAATCTACTTCTACTATCAAACTTGCGGAAGCTTAAAGATCTAGTTGAATCAGAGCTAAACAAATATAACCATAAGAAGAAGAATCAATGCACATGAAACAAAGAAAATACTTAGGGGAAAGCCTCAGCTAAAAACCCCACTATCTGTATTATCATACAAGGTGGGAATACATCATAATTATACAAAGCCTTAGCTCTCATAGCTAGCCAATTCTCAATACAATCCTCCTGGGTGCTCACAGGAAATCAAAGCTTCTCTCAAGCCTTCCTCTCTGCCCTCCAAGCTCCTATTTCCATGCGTAGTTACCTCTGGGATGATCTCCTTCACCCCATGTAACACTGCTCTCACACACTGCTCTAATACACTATCATAACTGCACAATCCTCAAGGAACCTTACCTTGACTGCATGCATTGGTTTCCTTTATAGGAAAACACATGCAACTTATAGTACATTGTCCTTGACATTTAGCTCAACTGGGTCTTTCTCAGAATAGACATGCATGAGTTACTGATGAGGGACTCTTCAGTTATCTGGAGTACACTAGTTGAGTGCATGCATGCATCAACTGACTGATAACTCACAATTAGTTCCTCAAGCAATTTGGAACTAATTTAACTAGACTTAATTCAGTAAACTGAGCTGACTAATTACAACTCAAATATAACTCAATTTATCTCCTTAATTAAGGGATAATCTCCCTAATTTAAGGGATAACTATTGCATGACTATAGAAAGACTTCTAACTTGAATTTCTCCAACTAATTAATCCATAATGAATTAATTAATTATTTCAAAGTAGCTGGTGAGACTAAATTCGATTTTAATTGACAATTTTAATTGAAGGACAAATTAAAATTGGAATATTCTGGATTCGATTTTTATCATTTCTTGTTGCTATTTTCAACAGAAACATTAGGTGTAAGAAATTGATGGGTAGGCATTTATTTATGTGGGGAAACAAAGCGAGCTAGTGGTGGAGGCGCATTTGGAAACACAGTCTTGTAGATTACAGGAGTGAAGATCTGCAAATGTTCATCAAATATGGACCATTCTCCAAATATAATTTTGGATTTAGCACTACATTATTTAAGGTCTAATAGGTATTATACTTTCTCCTCAAGAGGCTTGTCCTCCACTACCCTTTAGTTGAATGATTTAGCTGCTTCAACACTCGAGATTTGATCAAGAACTCCCTACAGATATTTGAAAGAATTGGAAGATTCATGTTGGGATTTATTCCCTTCCCTTAGCCACTATCATTTATGTCATAGTAGTTGTGAGAATATTTCTCATTCCTGCTCTAATGGAGTATTGATTGCTTGTTGTGCTCTAGGATTTAAATTTTTCCTTGAAGACAATTCTCTGATAAGCATCTCTTGGGCCTTGATTTTGGTGTGATTATTTTCTAAATAAGTGGGCTAGTTGTTAAGTGTAGCTTTGAGGGCAACGCCTTTGTCAAGTGTATTATCCAAGGTCTACTTGTATTCTAGGAATACCTCGTGAGCCTTCCATAACGTCTTTGTAAGCTTAATATTTCTGACATCTAGAGGTCGAGCTTGCAATTATGATACTTGTGCACTAAGTTGAATATTTTGACTAATCAGCTACTCTACCAAATATTGGATGGAAACGAGATGATCATCGCTCTTTGTTCGCATGGGAATGTGATTTTTTCTACTACCTAGCTTTGAAAAGCTAGCCAAGTCTCCCTTTCTCATTCCTGATGATGATGAAGTTTGTTGGCGTCTCTCTTTCTTTTACGTAGGCTATTTTTAGCCTCTTTGACCAACTGCTCTATAACCTAAAAAATCTTCTTATCACTAGAAAGTCAGAGGTATACATACTTAGTAATATTGTTGAATAATTCCTTTTTATCTTTGGCTACAAGAGAATTTATCATAGCTATTTTATCTTAGTCAAAAAAATCTCAGTACTAGATGGATTATTTGTTGATGTTGTATTGGTGACTAAATTCTTAGACGTTTCTTCTTGTTGCTGATCAGTCGATAGATTTGTTGTGTGTTAGTTATAATATTTAATTGTTTCATCATAATGGGTTCATTCATATGAATTACCTTCATAATTATCTTGGTGACCAGGTTGATTTTGTTATGTTTTATTTCCCTCTAACTAATTACTGTCCGTCTGAGTATGTTGTGATTAATTCTTTTCAGATTGGTCTCATTCTGACTAATCACCATCAAAATAGTTCTTCTCAAACTGAGATTGTTCTGGCTAATTCTTTCCAAGCTTCCTAGATTGATGGTGCTCTTCTATAATACGGGTTGGCGAATTGACAAGAATTTCATTTGTTAAATCAATCAGTTTTTTAGTGCCTTCATCGTTATCCTACTTGTCTCGAACTGAAGCACCATTATATTGATGGTGTGTGTTGGAGGATGATATGTTTTGTTGATGATTGTGTCTCAATGAAGCATGATGAATTTCCTTCATTGTTTGCTTAATATTTTCAGCAAATATGACTTTAAAATTCTCGGCTGCATTCTAATTTTTTTCCTGAGTGGCTGTCGGGTTGGTTTTTCTGGTCTTCTTGAGTATTTTTATGTTTGACTCCATTTCTAGATGGATTGATCAAGTCTCTTTTGTTTCTTAAGATTAGGTAGACAAATTTCCTTAAGCACTTATTGCCATTGGTTCAAATTGGTCTTAGCTAGAATGACTTTAGGGCTACTGGACTCTTTACAGGAAAACATATTTGAAGTTTCGGGTAAGGGAACTGACAAATAAAATTTAAAAGGTTGTAAATCCACGACGAATTCTTCCTCTTCTTCTAATTTAGCATTGGCCAAGGGGGTAATTATGTCATGGGAAGGGTCATAAACTCTAGGGGGAATGGAGAATTTTGTATTAAACTTCCAAAAAAGTTCATCAAATATTTGTTATACAGTGGGTTTATATGGAAGTTCTTGAGGGTCAAGTTCTGGGGAATTGGTATACCATGCTTTGGTATAGTCTAAGGACAGCTGTATATGAGAGCAAGAGGGCAGGTTTTTTTCTAACATGTTTCACCATTTATTGGAATTGTTTTTGCTCTGAAGTAACCAATTTCTAAAAAGTTCAAGAGGTCCTACAGACTAGGGTTTTCCATACCAACTATGGAAAAATATTTTGAAATTGCACATAAGGGGCATATCCTTCTTTGTGAAATCCACCTCTCTGACTAGAGGGTTAGAATTCATAGCTAGCCAAATTAACAAAGAGGGAAATTGAATGGCCTTACCTAAGTTTTGACAACTTTGACAGTTTTCCTTGAGGAGGTTTGTTATGTACTCAGCCCAATTGTACTCCTTTCCTGATTTGGCTATTTCATCAATAGCCTTCAACATTGTCAACTTTACATCAGACGCTCGACCGGTGGTTGTAAGGCATAAAGGAACTATTTGAAGACCAATTTGTGAATTGATCCTGGAGCAACCTTATAACCAATCCTTTGGAATTTTTTCCCGAGGCTCCACTAGTGAGTTGTGTGAGTTGATTGGTAGCATCTATTGTGGTCGACACTTTATACCCTTTATATGGTGGACCCATTATTAAATGAATAGTAGTTGTAGAAATTGATTGCAGCTAGTCAAGCTAAATATTTCCTACATGATATCAACTAACTAAATATTTCGTAGTCTCTTCTTTCATGCCTTGCAAGTCTACAACTAATGATGCACCAACGATGTCATAGATGAATTTTGTAGCAACTTTGTTTGTGGATTCCATTTGTCTCCTACTTTGGCCCATTTTAGGAAAGATTCATAGTGTTTTTCCCAAGATGGTTCTTCCATCTTTGCCTTCCTGATATTTGCATCTGCAGGGTTCCATTGTAATTTCTTTGTCCTCCGAGCGGAATTTGCATTCGGCCATAGAAAAATTGTCTTGAACTTCTCCATTTCACAAGAAGTCTAGGAGCTCCAAGTCACAAATTACTAGACTTATGATATCAACAATGTCTTTGAGATCGTGTGGAGCATAAACCGACACTTTTGGCAAGATTTTTATCAAGCCCGAGCCTTCATTGAATTAATTATGCCATAATTATAACTTGATTTCCCATCACTAAAATGTCTCGTCAAATTTTGATTTGATCATCGATCATCACTTGGCACATGCATCCCATGTGATCGTCACCTCCTTTGTGGAGTGGTAAATGATTGCAGAGTGATTTGAGATGATCATTATTTCTGCAAGTCAGATAGTGATGGAATGGATGAGGCTTGTGACATGTCTAGAAAAGACGTTCGTACTTGATTACTTTGGCTTTTGAATTTTGGTTTTTGTCTTTTATACACCACTTTGTCTGGATCGCATGTTGGAAATTTCTTGCTAGTTGGTAATATGGAACGGCCTTTAGACGTGTAGTTAGAATCCCTGTCTTGGGCTATTAGGTTGTTGAAGCACACCTTATAAGGTGGTTCCAATGGGTGCTTCTTTCTTGTTTCAAGTCGGTTCCTTTCTTTATGCTTTTTTTTTCGTTGTTCTTCTTTAGACTAATGTCGTTCCATACTTTGCTTTGTGCGTAGAAGGTTATGAAGGTCGAGTTCTTGTTCCATTTTACCTTCCTGATTGATTCATTAATTTGGTAGTTTTATTTAGTTATCCAATTATTATGTTGGTTACTATGTTATTGCTTAGTTTATAACTATTTTTCTAAATAACTTGCTAATTAAAGAATAAGAAAGAAGATTAATAATTAATAATTTCAATAATTTAATTTAGAAAGTTTATGTTTTACACATAATCAGTTAGCATGTTTATTATTAATCCTATCACTAACCTAAGCTAAATATTACTAAAATATATATATTTTAAGTCGGGCATCATTAACAAGTGATTTTAAAAGGTATCCCTATAAGGTCTTCATTTGTATAGCTCCATAACATCAGATGTATTCAATACTGAATTTCCTAACCATGCAATTTCAAGTTTCTTTGGCTTGCATTTTACTTTATTGTCATATAGTAGGACTAAATTACCGACTTGAAAGTGTTTACAACAACCCATGGTTAAAAATTCATGTAATAAAAATTAATAAAGGAAAAATATGACCACAGTTAAGGGACACTTATTCCAAGATGAATGTTGGGAAAATATATCCTAGTGGGCATCACTGGATGTTTTTATGGCTAAGTGAAATTGGAAAAGGAAATGGCTAAGCCACTAAAAAGGAAAAAAGGTATTTTGGCACATTTATTTATGAAAATAAAGGAAAATAGGAGAAAATGAAGGTGAAAGATCACAGGTTGCATGTGAGGAGGAAATTGAAGGAAAATAATGGAAAATGAAGAAAAGAAAGGGCTCATTGATAAAAAGGCTTCTAAGGATCATTGCATAGCTTTTGATCAGTTCAGTTTTGGAGCTCTCTCATTATTGTCTCTCTCTCTCTCACTCTTGGACACTTAGAGTTTTCATTGGAGCATTCTAGCTTTGGAGCAATGAAGGGAAAAGTAAGCAAAGGAAGGATAAGGAAAGGAAATGAAAGCAACGATCTAGCAAGGAAAAGGAGGATCAAGCAGATTAAGAAGGAATACTCTTAGGTAATATATTACATGTTTGATTTCCTAGCTGGTTTTGACATGCATGACTTTGCATGTTGGTATATGGTTCTCTTGCTATTGGTGGCATGGTTTTGCCAGGTCCTTTCCTTTTTCTGGATGGCCATGGTGTGATGGGATTATTTCTCGATTTTGAGCTTTGGAATTGCTGGATGGTTTTGGAATTCGGGGTAGAGGTGGTCTCAGGAAAATCGCCAAAGGCCTAGGAATCCCTTGATTGATTTTTGTGGGACACATCGTAAAGCCTGAGGGTGGAGTCTTGGTTAGGGCCTAGTGATCTGGTACAGATTGTGGTAAATCCCACAGACTAGAGTCTCGGTTAGGGCCAAGTGACCTGGTGTGGATTGTGGTAAATCCCAGGGACTAGTGTCTTGGTTTAGGGCCTAGTGATCCAATGTGGATTGCGGTAAAGATGGAGATACAAGGACACAAAAGATTCCTCAAGGATAGTGATGGAGTCCAAAAGAATTCCGAGCTCAGTTTGGTCATGTGATCTTAGTATCAGTTTTGGTGAGATCATGGTTTGGGGAGGGTGGATGTGGTTTAACCTTTGGATTCCCTTTGTTATTTTTGTATTGGTTTATCCATAAGGTCCCACATTCATGCTTGGAATATGGCATGGGGATGACTAGCTAAAAGAAATATTTGGTTCAGTCATGTCTACAGTTGGGTGGTCCATGGAAGTCCCAAAGCTGATCGAGTTTTCCTATGTTTAATAAAAGCTAAGTTCTCTTTCTATTGCACTTGTTATTATGTGGCCTTAATGGTTTTTATATCATTGTTATTTACATGGTTTAATGTTGGTTATAAGCTTAGTTACATGACTATTTATAGTCATGGTTATTTCATGTATTTACTTGTAACTAAAAGGATAATGGATGCAAGACCTAATTAATGTCAAAACAGTTAAGGGAAGAGGGTTGTGATCCTTATTGTCAAGTCTCATATGATTTATGCTATGTATTGTATTCATTTATTGTAGATTGCATTGATTCCAAGTGTTTGAAAGAATTTCATTCCCAGTTGGGGATGGTCAGACCTAGTCCTGGAGTCAGTTTTTTATTTATAAGTCTTGTCATCATGTAAATTATGGATTCTGAAAGCTACATGGATTTCTAGGAAATGACCTAGATTCTAGGCTTGATGTGGCACAAACCCCTGACTCACAGTCACAGGTCTGAGGAGAAAAGTCCCCAGACACACGCATGCCCATGATGTGCATGCGTTTAGAGGTTTTCAAACACACCCTTGTCCATATCAAGGGAGCGTCCAGGGGTTTAGTGGTCTAAAAGCTCAGTGGGACCTAGGGACTAGTCGGGGAAATGATTGGGATGCATTTTGGGAGTCTTGTAGCAGGTGCAAAATGTCTACTATGGTGTGTTTCCATCGATTCCACTTCCTTAACTGACACATAGGGAGTCGAATCATATCATAGTAACTTCTTGTCACATGTTTATCTCGGTCGGCCGGTTACTTGGGTAGATGTGGTAGGAGGGGCATTATAGAGTGGTATCAGAGCATAGTTCACCCATCAGACTGGATGGGTTGTGTGTTGGTCATGGATTCATGTTAGTTTCGTATGTGTTTCTTGTGTTGTAAGACCATGTGCTTGTTGTATTTGTATAGTATGGGCTATGGTTGCAGTGAGGCCACCATGGGAAGTTGATGGTATTGTTGAGGAGTGTGTCATCATGCGTGTATGGTTGATTATGCATTATTTATGCATGTTAGTACTCACATGTGGTCAAGTGTACAGTGATGTGGTGGTTGTTGTCATGCATGAGTTCATGGTATGTGTAGTTGATATGGTCATGCATTGATGACTGCACTCTATCTAGAATGATGGTTATATGGTTATATGCTTATGTGTTACATTTTTATATGCTATCATGATTATGTTATACATGTATTACATTGATTTGTTGATCCAGTAGATGAGGTATCCTCCCCAAATTATACTAAGGTATGTTGTTTCATTGTGATTTGGTTTAGCTGACATGAAATACCTTGTCGGAAGAATATCAAAGATGACTAGCAAGATGGTAGACTACAAGACTCTCCCTATGGATTAGATGAGCAACGTCGTGTTGGGAACGTTTCTGATTTGGAAGACACAATGAGAAGTTTAAAGGAAGAAATAAGGAGTTGTAAGGCAAACAATGACAAAAACATATAGGCACAAGAGAAACAAGTAGAGGTAAATGTAGTGATACTTCAGAGTTTTTCAAAATTGTAGTGACGGGGACCACTTTGGATCAGCCATGAGTAGGAGGATAGAACTAATGGGTCATATGGAAGCAGGTCTCATGGTGAGAAAAGGTTGGATGGAGAGGACATGATCATAGATGGTAGGTCCTTGGATACTCCGAATAGGAGGGGTGATAGACACAGGTACTATTATAATGTGGGTTCTAATAGGCTTTATGATTGTCATCGTTATCATGTTTACAGGAGGAGTGACAAGGGATATTTTCCAGATGAGTTTAAGAAAGCAAAGCCACTTACATTCGATGGAGATATGAATAAATCACAGGATGTAGATGCATGGTTTCTTGGTATGAGGAAGTTCTTAAGATTGCATGATTACTCAGAGAACATGAAAGCAAAGATAGCCACTTTCAGTCTTAAATGGAAAGAAAATATCTAGTGAGAGGATGTGAAGAATGTTAAAGGTATTCGGGAAGATGACTTGACTTGGAATGAGTTTGAGAGGCTCTTCAAGAAAAATTATTTATGGAAAAGGTATTATGATGACAGAGCTAAGGAGTTTTGTGAGTTGCAGATGGGTTCCATGATAGATGATGATTATACTAGTAGTTTCTTGGAGCTATTGAGATATGTGCCTTAATTCAAGGAGGAGAAGGCCAAGGTTCATAGATTCATCAACGAACTTCCAATAGCATACAAGGACTGTATTGAGTTCGATGAGCCTAAATCGTTGGAGGAGGCCGTCTGAAAGCTGAAACATTGTTCTAACCAGTCGAAGCACAAAGTTCAGCGTAAATGTGACTTTAAAGGAAATGATAAAGTTAAAGGAAAATGGCCACCAAAGAGGGGAAGACCTCAAGATGTAGGCGAAAAAGAAAATGTATTCCCTTATAAGAAGTTCAATACAGTTGAGAAGGGACATGGAGAGAAACAAACTAGAGGCAATGGTAGAGCACCATTGCAGTGCTAGATATGTGGCAAGGATCACCATAAGAGGGATTGATCATAGTATCAGGGTGGCAGACCTCATATCTACAATGCTAAGGAGGCACATACAGTTGGGGTTGTTGGTCATAACATTCCTCGGATTTATGTAACTATGGAAAACAGGTAGGAAGATCATCGAGCATCTATCATTGAGATGGATGGTAAGCTTTGAGATCAAGTTGTTTCTATTTTGATTTATCTTGGATCTAATTATAGTTATATTAATCCTGACCTAGTAGATATGTGTGGTTTGAGAAAAGAAGTGCATGCTAAATCTTGGTTGGTACAGTCGGCTATAGGTACAAAGAATAGAGTTCACCACTGGGTAAGAGCTTGTGCATTTGAGTTAAGTGGTATGCCTACAACAACACGTTTGAATGTACTTCCATTGGGATCACATAGCATGCTTTTGGGTATGGATTGGGTGTACCTTCATAGGACCAAAGTGGATTACTTTGATAAGGCCATTGAGTGCTTGGATGATAATGGGGAAAAGAGAATTTTGCAGGGAAATAAGAATCCTACATCAATGAGGATGGTTACTGCTATGCAGGATAAGCGTAGTTGTAGAAAAGGTTGTGTGGTGTTTGCAGTGCATATATCTAGTGACAAGGGTAAATATGTTAAGGATGCAGAAATATTCAAGAGGTACCATGTATTGCAGTAGTATCAGGATGTGTTTCTAGTAGAGATTCCAGAGTTACCTCCTCACAGGGAAGTAGATTTCTCTATTGAGTTGGTCCCAGAGGCAGCACCAGCATCGAAGGCCCCTTATAGGATGATTACCACAGAGCTAGTAGAGTTGAAATTGTAGTTAAAGGAGATGCTTGACAAGGGATACATTGGGCCAAGTGTATCACCTTGGGGTGCACCAATGTTTTTCGTAAAGAAGAAAGATGATAATCTCAGATTATGCATTGATTAGAGGCAAATAAACAAGGTGATGATCAAGAACAGGTACCCATTGCCAAGGATTCATGATTTGTTTGATCAATTGCAGGGAGAAACAATGTTCTCTAAGATCGACTTGAGATTAGGATACCATGAGGTACACAACATGGAAGAGGATACCTACAAGATTTCCTTCAAGACTAGGTATGGGCATTATGAGTTTGTTGTAGTTCCATTTTGTTTAATTAATGCCCCAACTAAATTTATTTGTTTGATGAATAGTGTGTTGCATCCTTATTTGGACAAGTTTGTTATTGTATTCATTGATGACATCTTGATATACTCCAAGAATGAAGAAGAGCATGTCGAGCATTTAGTAGCAATGTTGAGATATGCCAAGCTTAGAAAGTGTAATTTCTTTCATACAGAGGTGCATTACTTGGGATATGTTATTTCCAAGGAAGGTGTAATAGTCCTGGTGAAAATTCCATGTAATAAAAGTTAAAAATAATAACCACGGTTGATGGGACACATATTCCAAGCTTAATGTTAGGTAGGACATCTTGGTGTGGGTGTTCATTTGGTTGTTTATGGCTAAGGAAATTGGCAAAGGCAATGGCTAAGGCTTTGGAAAGATATGAGGCATTTTATTTATGAAAATAATGAAAATTAGGAGAAAAGGAAGGTGAAAGGTCACAGGTTGCATGTGAGGAGGAAATTGAAGGAAAATAATGGGAAATGAAGAAAATAGAGGCCTCAATGATAAAAAAGGCTTCTAAGGATTAGTGGGAAAGCTTGGTGAGTGAAACCTTTTGTCAGTTGAGTTTTGGAGCTCTCTTATTATTCTATCTCTCTCTCTCATTCTTGGAAACATAGATTTTTCTTGGATCACTTTGGCATTGGAGAAAGAAAGGAAAATAAGGTAAGAGGAAGCAAAGAGCAAGCACGAAAAGGACAGATCAAGCAGCTACAACAAGCTTCATTGTAGGTAGCAACCTAAATGTGTATTTTCCTTTCTATATTTGGCATGCATGTCATTGCATGTAGTTCCTTTTTATCATGGCATGGGTTTCTCTAGATGTAACAGTGTTTTCATCCTAGCCTTTCCATTTTCGGATAACCATGGTGTGATGGGGTTCTCATGTTTTGTTTGAGCTAGATTTCCAGATGGATTTGAATCTGAGTGAGGTGGATCTCTGAATGATAAAGCACATGGCCTAATTCTCCCTGAACCAGACTATGGATCATGGTAAAGCCACTAGTCTAGTGACCCCTGAGCCAGGTTGTGGGTTATGGTAAACCCATGATTATGTTGCCTCAGTGGGCCTAGGAATCATTACCAAGGAATGGCAGGATATACAGTAAAACCAAGAGGTGGTTTTCTCTATGTTGGGCCTAGTAATCCCAGGTTTGGGATATGTGGTAAATCCTAGAGAGTGGGTCTCAGTTTAGGGCCCAACGATCGGGGTTTGGGTTGCAATAAAGCTTGAGAGAGTAGGAGATAGGAAAATTCCTCACAGTGTAGGTGGAGAAATCTAGTGCCATCCATGTTTGTTTGGCCTAGTGATCAGGTGGAGATCATGGTAAAACCTGTTATGATGTGTTGGCGTAGTGATCTGGGATGGATTACAGTAAAGCCTCATTTATGTTGATGAGGGTGAGGTGGTTTATCCTTGTTATGCCTTGGTTGGTTCTTTTGGTTTGAGTCCCACATTCATGCATGGAATATGGCACAGGGATGAATGGATGAGGAGAGATTTGGCTTAGCCATTCTACAATCCAATGGAACATGGAAGTCCCATCTCTGGTTGGTTTATTGCACTCATTAATAAAAATTCATTCCCTTGATTTCCATGTGCAAATGTATTAATGTATATGTGGATTTTCATGGCTGATATTTTTATGGTAATTATGTTCCTATCATGCCAGTTATATGTATATTTTATGACAACAACTATGTATGGCTCTCAGCATGCTTTTACTTGTAAATGAATGGATAGTGTATCCATGGCCTAATAGATGATAATGCAGCAAATGACATGAGGGAACAATGGTTCATAGTGATTCTCAGATAAGTATGAGATCCCTACAGTTAATTATGTTGTTTACACCTGTAGGTTACATGTTGATTATGTGTTTGACCAAATGCTTGTCATGGCTATTAGGGGTCTCGTTATGGTCTTGTTTAGTTTATTTATTTTGCATCATTGTTTCCCTATATTTTTAACGATTTCAAGCTATCACTCCATTATGGGTAGTGGCCTAGGCCCTGGGCCTGAAAAATTGGCTTAAATCTTGGGGTCACTGGCACAAAAATGGCAATTTTGGTCTCTGGTCATTGCAAGGAAAGCCTGTGAGAGTGAATTTAGGTTGTTGGTCGCTCTCTTACCCCTAGCATGAGAGTGACTATGGCCTAAGAGATCCAGAAAAACAGTGGGACCCAGGGACAGGTTGTCTGAGTGGCTGACATGTCTCCTGAGGGTTTTTTTGCTGATGTTGGATGACTTTGTTGTGTGTGGAGCATGATTGTTCAAAGGTCTTTGTTTCAGCCGGATGTATACCCCAGGAAATCTTGTACACCCCTCCACGCGGGGGGGTGCGGGGGGGACTTGTCCCCCCCGGCGGGGGTCTGGGGGGCTGATCCCCCCGGCTGGGGGGTCCGGGGGCCAGCGGTCCCCCGGCAGGGGCTCGGGAGCAGCGCCCCCTAAGCTAAAAACAAATGTAAAATTGCCTTGTAAAAGTATAGTAATTTCTAGTCAATCTGGACCGTTCATTAGGCAGATGATCTGACGGTAGAACTTATGTTTAGTTTAGGGTTTTTTGCCCTAGAAGGAAACCCCTCTCTTTGTATGAGGGTATTGTATGTGAGGCTGTGAGATAGATGTGTATTCTGTGAGCGAGAAACAAAGAGGTGAGACTGTGAGAGAAAACAGAGGATATTACAACGGATTTGTTGTAGGTTGTGTCTCTTCATTTTACTAGATAATAGAAAGGAAGGACTGGCTATTCGGGGTGGATGTAGCCCAAACTGGGTGAACCACGTATATTTGTGTCTCTCTTGTTTTGTGCGTTTTCTGTGTTTATATTTCTGCAATATTTTATGTGTTCCATGGCTCCGTAATATCTAATTTTCTAACAGACTTTGTGTGATGTTTCCGTTGATTCCACTTCCTTAAGGTTACATACGAGGTTGAATCTGATCATAGTAGTCTCTCGTCTCATGTTTAACCCAGTTGGCATGGTTACTTGGGTGGATGTGGGAGGAGGGTGTTACAGAGTGGTATCAGAGCGTGGTTGCGCTCTCCTTGGGTTGTGTGTGTTGGTCGTGCATGCATGTCAGTTGCATGTGTGTCTCTTATATTTTGATTTTATATGCTTGTTGCATTTGCTTGCTAATTGATTATGGTTGTAGTAAGGTTGTCATGAGGAACTTGATGTTGATTTTGTGGAATGTGTCTGTCATGAGTATGTGACTAGTTGTATATCATTATATGTTGCTTACATGTTGATTTTATGTCACCTACTTACATCCTTCTATGTTAGGTTACATTCTTGAATATTTTGATTGCATGTATCAGACTTGTAGGTTGGTTACAAGAACTGATCACTTATGCTCGACTACCTGCATTCATGTGTATGTGTAGTTGATTATGCATTGCTTATGAATGTTGATGGTTGCATGTGGTAATGCATACAATGGACAAATGGTCATTTTCATGCATGAGTTCAAGGTTTGTGAATTTGATATGGTCATGCATTGATGACTGGACTCTAGGTAGAAGGATGTGTATATAGTTTTGTACTCATGTGTTATAGGTCTATATGCAGTCATTATGCATGTATAGTCTTGTTATAGTTTTGCATGAATAGTAGCTCAAACATGCCTTGTGAAGTCATGGTATGCAATTTAGGTCATCATGGTGCTATTGGTATGTTATGATGCTAATGTGGTGAATGAGGTAATTTAAGTAGGAGATGCAGATCATCAAAGTGAAGTTGCAACATTGGACCTCGAGGAAAGAGCATGTTGTCATACAAGTTTGTATGTTGGGCATGTAGGTATGTAGGTTAAGGATTGTTATATGCATTAGGGTTATATATATTAGGTTTATGTACATGTCTTTTGATGTTATTGTTACGTACACGATAGATAATAGTTGATTGACATAATCATATGCACATGAGTCAGATAGCCAAGAATAATAGTATCCTATGGTTGTATGCATCGTTATTGTTGTTTTATGTTAGATAAATTAATAATTAGGGTTATTTCATTGAGTTCTTG
The DNA here is from genome assembly GCA_031772625.1 of Pinus tabuliformis. Taxonomy (NCBI): domain Eukaryota; kingdom Viridiplantae; phylum Streptophyta; class Pinopsida; order Pinales; family Pinaceae; genus Pinus; species Pinus tabuliformis. The sequence continues at coordinate 247,996,840 of CM062811.1, forward strand.
ATGTTATAATTTAGATTGGTAATATGCGTGATGGTTATGTTCATTGCATTGAAGACCTTGATGTTATATGTATTGTGTTAACTTGGTTTGGCCTATGCATATGGTTATGGTTGCGATATTCAGGTATGAGCCGACATATTTGTGATATGGTGTCGTGCTAATATAGGCTAATTGTACATATGTGATTGTTATGCATGAATGATAAATGATCATGAATTTATGATGTGAAAATGTTAGTTAGTTAGTTAGTGTTATGGATATCGTGATCTTATTTATGTTTGAGTTGACATGATGTAAAGTTATATCTTTCTGACTAGATTGATTGTGTAGAGAAGATAACCTCTGTTGATGTACACTAAGGTATGAGTTTTCTTATGAAGTATACTTGGTGCTTTATTCTTGATTATGTCGTCCATTTGATGTTGAGGGTTTGGTGTTTATTATGTCATCTAGTTGATTTATTTAACATGGTATGTTTGCAAGTTGGTTGAATGTTTGATGAGTTGCATAATATGAGTATGTGTTCTAATGATCTCATTTTAAAATGATTGTACTAACACATATGTGTTGAGATAGTTGATATGTACTTGAGTGTAGTAAGTGATAGTTGTAGCATTATGTCTAATGACTATGAGTTGAATATGGATTATGACATGATTGGTAGTCTTGCTAAATGTTGATTTCAAATTGATAGATATGATTGTCTTGATGTTTGGAACATGTGGTTGACATGTGTGAGAAGTTCCAAGAAGCATAATGGTATTAGCCTGACAAGGTAATAGTTGATGTGTTTATGTCATTAACAGTCGGGTGATGTGACAGTGCATAGTAACACTCAATTGCAGCAAGGAAAAGGTCAAAGAAAGGAATTAGGCAATAATTCCTTTCTCTATGTTTGGAAATCCTAATTCCAAACAAATGAGTGCTTTACCTATAGGAAGTCTTCTTAACCTCAATCTTGTCTGACATTATGTGGATACATGCTATATTCATGAACATGTACTTGATAGGTCTATTAGCTAGTCTTTAGTTACAGGTGGATCTGTCAAAGGATTGGAGTCCCTTGAGAGATGGCATGGATGTGTTCAGTTGCAAGAAATGTGCTTGGCGCAACACGATGAGTTAATTGGTGTATTGTTATGTTTATTTATGCACCAAAAGTTATGTGTTAATGACATGATGATGCAGGGAGTTGCATGGTAAGAGAGGTTTCCATAAAATCTCGAAGAAGGCTTAGGTCGATCTTTCCTTGGGAGCCATGGGGATTGAGTCATGGTGTCTGTTGTTAGTCTTGTGCTTTTTGTCTGTTGTAATTGTTGCACTTGATTTGCGATTTTCATTATGTCTAGTGCATAGCTTTGACACTTTGTTGCAACATCGCATTGTTATTGGTTTTCATGGTTTTCCTCTTGTCTAATTCTTGGCTTTCCTTTTATGTTTTGAGTCTTTAGAATTTGTTTTGCGAAGAGGACAAGTTGATGGAGCTTAGGGAGAGTCGTGTGGTACCCAACAAGTAATGTAAGACTTAGAAGAAGCTCATTGCATGAGTAAGCATAGCGGAAGGTAAGACTATGATAGTCGGTTGGACTGGCTGGGTCCATTGTGGTAAATGTACAGTGGAAATAAAGTCATAAGAAAGGTAACCCAAAAATGTAAAGTAAATGGGTCTGAGGTGTCGAATGCCTTGGCTAGGTTGGGAACGATTGTTCTCAATGTTGTGCATGATGTGCATTGATAAATGGATTTCTCTTAACCTTGGCCTTGATATCTAGTAGTTATGTTATGATTATGATTATGCTTATGTATATATATATATATATATATATATATATATATATATATATGTATATATATGTATATATATATATATATATATATGTATTATCTATATATATATATATATATATATATATATGTATGTATGTATGTATATGTATGTATATATACATGTAGGTGTGTATGTATTTCATGTTTGAGAAGGTCGTCATGGATCATGATTATTAACACTAACATTTGTGTATATATATGTATGCATGCATATCGTTGTCTCACAGGTTTATGACAATGTTTTACGTATATGTATGTATGTATCCATGTATCTTTGTCAGTGTCTGACAGACCATCAAGAATCATTCTTGTGGAGGAATGATTGCCTATGTAGGAAAATGGCATGAAGAAGTTCTTGGCTATGAGGAATCAAGTGGGAAGAGTTTGTGACAAATATATGAGGTCAGTATCATGTGAATATGGATTTATATTGTATGCTTGTATTATGCCTATGCTTATGTTATGGATAGGTTATACCAAGGGATACATCAGCAAAATGAAAGCAGTGTGGTCTACAACATGCTAGGATAAGCATGGATAAGACAATGGAAGCAAGGTTTCTTGGTAGAGTCAGTGTGTTTTTGGATGTGTGGTACTAATGCATTTCATATGTTGTATCTTTCATATGTTGTATATGTTTTACATGTTGCATTTGTGATGTTGTGTGCATGCTATGTGGCATATATCTAGTGTGTGTACTTGTTGTTTATGCAATGTTATGTACAGGGTGTTAGTACATATTGTTGTATGAATGTTGCATGTTCAGTGTTGGGTATAGATGGTGTTGTGTGCATGTTGTACATGTGGTCCTATGTACATATGGTGTGGTGTGCATCATTTTAAAAGTGGTGCTATGTTCATGTGGTGTTATGTACATGTTGTACAACTGGCGTTGTGTGCAGCTAGTGTTGTGTACATGTCGTGCATGTGGCACTGTGTACATGTGTTGTCACGTACATGTTGTGCATGTGGTACTATGTACGCGTGGTATTGTGTACACATTGTACAACTGGTGTAGTGTACATGTGGCACTATGTTCATGTTGTGCATGTGGCACCGTGTACATGTGACATTGTGCACACGTTGTGCAGGTGGTGCGGTTTACAGGTGGTACTATGTACATGTTGTACATACGGTACTGGTGCACGTGTGGTACTGTGTGCATGTCATATATGTTGTGTTGAGGGCATTTGGTACTATGTATGTGCATGTATTGTGTGGTGTTGTACATCGGTTATAGATGTATTGTGTTGTGTTGTATGCTAGGTGTAGGTGTATGTATTGTGTTATGCACTAGATATAAGCGTATGCATACACTAGGTGTAGGTGTATGTATTGTGTTATGCACTGGATGTAAGCGTATGCATAGAAGGTGTAGGTGTATGTGTTGTATGTTAGGTGTAGGTGCATGTATTTCATGGTGTTGTATGTCATGTGTGGATTGTATGGGTGTGATGTACACTATGTGTGTGTGCACACAGTTGAGGAGAAGGCACTGAGTGTTGTCAGGTGCGACAATCGATTTGGTGTGTGTACAAAAATAACAAAGGTAGAAGTAAGGATCAATTAAAGGATAATTATCAGTATATTATTTCGGTTTTACTATGCATGTGATTTATGGTTTTGGTATATGATGACTATATGTGATCTATAATTCCCGCTTATGATGGTTACATGCGATTTATGATGTTGATCTATGATAGTTGTGTTTTGAGCTAACCAAATGTGATATGTTTATCCATGGTGTTTTAATCCAACAGTTAGTTTGACTTGTTGTAGCAGGAAGCGAACAAAATTGCAAGTGTACCTTATTGACGAGCTACCAATGTATTATTTGAAGTTATTTCAATTTATTTTAAATCTAATGGAATGTATGTGCTTGGTACAGGAATCATGGAAATTCCAGTTGGGTGATTGAAATCAGCTACAGGAATTAGAAACAACAGTGAAAGAAATTATAGCACGCAGCAATAACAAGGCTATTGTGGGACACTAATACCCAGTATTCTCCATTGATGACCGATATGATGGTTTTGAGGAAGGGATATTCCTTGGTTTTTGTATCTTCTAATGCGAGGAAGCATTTTCAAGGGATGGACTTCCCGGGTTGTGGGTGCCAGTGGAACTTGGAAGGTGAGTGACTGCATGGAAAGGATGATCATATTGCTTGAGGAACTATGTAGCAGAGAAGGGAAAGCCGGGGAATGGATTTGTTTTGGTCATTATCATTGAAAAATGGAATCAAATGCACATTGGGAGTGTGTCTTGGGGCAATGAGCCGATAACTATTCACTGAGAGGAAAAGTGGCATAGGATTATAGTGCTGGACATTAGATGTAGTTTGACTGTGGCAGTGGATTATAGACTACCTAGGAAGGAGGTGAATTATGTTATTACTTGAGGGTGGAGGTGTGATCCTCTGGATTCCCTTGTTACGGATACACGTATTGTATCTTTTTATTTACTGGTTGAGAAAATGTTTATATGCGTATATTATTGTAAATACTATATCAAGCTAGATTTATAAAGCTCCATAGACATTATGGTTATTTGCTAGTTGAAGAAAATGTGTATGCGTATATGTGGTTATTGTAAATACCATAATGATTTGTGTTATAAATATTTAGTAAATGGTATGTTTGTCATGTTTCAATAGTGATCATTGTAAATACTGCAATGAGTTGTGTTATAAATCTCCATGGGCAGTATGTTTTGTTTTCAGTAGTCTTGTTGGTTATAGGTGTCATTAAACACCAAGGACAGTATTCCCCCAACGAGGAGGGTTCTGTAACAACCTTGGTGAAAATTCCATGTAATAAAAGTTAAAAACAATAACCATGGTTGACGAGACACGTATTCCAAGTTGAATGTTGGGCAGGACATCCTCGTGTGGGTGTTCATTTCATTGTTTATGGCTAAGGAAATTAGCAAAGACAATGGCTAAGGCTTTGGAAAGGCATGAGGCATTTATTGGCATTTTATTTATGAAAATAATGGAAATTAGGAGAAAAGGAAGGTGAAAGGTCATAGGTTGCATGCGAGGAGGAAATTTAAGGAAAATAATGGAAAATGAAGAAAATAAAGGCCTCAATGATAAAAAAGAAGGATTCTGAGGATCAGTGGGAAAGCTTGGTTAGTGAAACCTTTTGTCTGTTGAGTTTTGGAGCTCTCTTATTATTCTATCTCTCTCTCTCTTATTCTTGGACACATAGAGTTTTCTTGGATCACTTTGGCATTGGAGCAAGAAAGGCAAAGAAGGTGTTAGGGTCCCATATTTCATATGAGGAAGTGTATCTTCACCTGATGATTTCTAGATTTGACAATGTAAATAATGTTTCAAGTTTTAAATATATTTCTAAAATAGAAATATATATATATATATATATATATATATATATATATATATATATATATATATATATAGAGAGAGAGAGAGAGAGAGAGAGAGAGAGAGAGAGAGAGAGAGAGAGAGAAGAAAGTAAATTGTAGGGGACAAAGAAGAAAGAAGAAAAAAGAAAAAAAAAATAGAAACAAAAAACTATGAAAATGTCCCCCCAGGTGAGCAAGTCAAAATTCCAGTAAGAAATATTAGAAATGAATACTTTTTACTTTGAGATTTTTGTAAAATAAGTGTGCAACTTGTTAAAATGCCACTTAAGAATAAATTTGAAGTTTAATCATACTATGTAACCATGATTAAATTTGATTAGGTAGATTAGGTTATGGTAATAAATCAACCATCGTGCTCAATCTTGGTTGAAATGCTTAGATTATATTAGAAAGAATTAATTAATCACATTGTTTAATCGTGATTAATTAGATTAGGAAAAATTGAATTAAACCCACCTTGCTAGATTAAATGCAGGAGAATTGAATAAGTTGTTAAATAGTTAGGTAGTTTTGAATAAATTTTTAACTTTACCCTAAGTAAAGCTTAATTTTTGCTAAGGCACATGTAAACATATGTTATTATTTTTCTATGGTTGGGACTTTGTATTAAAATGTGACAGCTAAGATTTCCCCCACCTGATCAATGATGGGGGAATGTCTTCAGGCCCCCCTATTACAGATCCATTTGGGCACATCAATCCCATCATCTAGATCAGTGTTTAAGGGCTCATCAAACCCTAATTTCAGTTGCTACATGCCCTAAACAAGTCACCCATTGGAATGCCTCCTTCCCAGACAATTTCATGACTTGAAGACATCCAGAAATAGCCTCTAGAGGGACCAGTGTAGGTAGGCCCATGTAACGGTGCACTACAGAGCAGTTAAGTCCATGCCAGGGTGGTCTACAAAGCACTTAGGCTTCCTTTTACCTGCATTGGGCGAGATTTAGCGAAATTCACATAGGGTTTGGGGAATATTCTTATCTTTTGGAGTCATCTAGAAGGTTCCCTCACTTATCAACTCCAATGAGCTCGAAAATGGATGAGGAATGAGTTAAGATGCATCCTATCCTCTCATCCCTTCCTCCATGGAGCTAATTCTAAGTATGGAAGGCCATTCAAAGCCACCATTTATGAAAAAGCATCCTTCATCTTCCTATAAATTAACCACTCATCTAAGTGATCAGGGGCTGGATTATGTTGCACTGTAAGGAGATAATGTCACTATGAGATTTGGCTTTGAAGAAAGTATAGTAATGCTATAAGTTTTTCATGCTCTTGATGTGATGTGGATGGGATCCAAGCTGGAGGAATAGATTTGAATCAAACACCAATGGTTGTAATTCCTTCTTCTATTCAATAAAGTGTTTGAACCTTTCTCCCATATGTTTGTATTGTTTTATAATGCTTATATGTGTGAATTGTATCTGATTCCTTTCACTTAGATTCAATAGATATTTTGCTTTGATCAATTCTTTGTTTTCTGTTGTGTTTATAGGTACTTCTCAAGCATATTAAGTATGGGAAGGAGCGACAGGATTGATACAAGGGAGACGAGAGGAAAACGGAACTACAAGTAGGTCTTCTCATCTTCTCATCTTATCTATTGCTTATAGGAAAAGACTAAAACACTTTAAACTATTGTTGGCTACGTGGGGACTGACCCAGGTTCAACAGTGAGTTTAGCCAAGAAAATCCCGGTACTACTGGCCCTTTTAGCAACAGTCCACGAAGCGTTGACTGAGGTCTCACTCGAAGTAGTATGGGAGGGTGCTGGAACTAGGTTTCCCCACCCTAGGGATGTCTTGATGAAGGTTCTGGAGGTTCGCAATCCTAACCTGCATGCTGCACTACTTCGCGCAACTTTCTATCCTTCACAACCTGTGCGGGCCCAGTATTATTATTACTTATTCAATTTTCAGATAAGCGTGTATACTCAAAAACAATATAGATGCATAAAGAGAACCAAAACATAGAAATACAGATCTACAAAAAGACGCAAAATATTTTGAATCAATCTTATCTTTATTAATACTCAAGTTCAGTTATAGACCTGACTCTGCCCTACGCACTCAGCTGTAGGGGTCCGCGCACCCAGCTGCGGACTCTACTAGGCCTCTGCACACTCAGATGCAAAGCCTCTACCAACTACTATGACCCAATACACTTCAGATTCACTTCTATCTTCGAACCATATCTTCGCATCTATCTATTTCATCTCTCCAAAAAATTATCTTTACACTTAGAGCCTCACTCTATTTATACAATCCCATCGTCTGCGGACCATGCGTAGGCCGACCCAACTTTACATTAACTTACATTATTTTAGGGCGGACAACCCTATGACTCATCCTAGACTCTCGCATTTTGCGCTTGCATTTCATGGAGTCTTTACATTACATTGACCAAAACGCAGGCTTGAAGCCCCAAAAACCTGCTATGGGGGGATCCGCTGCCCAACAAGCCCCAAACACAATCATCGTGACTCGTCTCGAGTCACTCTGCTGGTGCGGAAATCTTGGCACAGAGTCCATGCAGCAGGTCTCGTGCAGCTTGGGTGTCACACCCCTACACATGTGGTGATCTTCCAACTGCTTGTAGCGAGGTGCAGCACCACCGAACGCTTTCTTTTTAACAATACTAATGTTTATGGGCTATGCCTATTCCAACATAAACTTACTTAGCTTGTGTTCTTATAACCGAATGAAGTGTTATCCTTTATACTTTAACAAAGAACATTCTCAATCATCAACCATGAACAATAAACCGAGAACATCAAAAATACACAAGTATAAAGGGAGGGGCAACTCCCGAACAGTCTGCCCAACAATAATATTATATCGAGAATATCAGATTTTACAAAAAGTGTGTCTTGGCCGAACCAAGTCTCACACTTCACCAATTTTTACAAAAGACAGGCCACCTGCCCTTTTACAACACTTCATGCACCTTTGCATAAGAAGGAGTGCTCACCCGAGCCACTTAACCTCCTTACCAAATCCTGCATAAAACCGTGTACAAGAATCCACTCACACATGGCACTCTTTACCAACCATCACATAAGAAAAACCTGCACAACTCCCCAAGTCCAATGCGCATGAGGTATGCACATTCCCTTAACCAAACTGCGCACTCCTCTTTGCCTTATGAAGATATGAGCGAAAGACTTATGTTGGAATGAGCCTCTTCATATGTCGTATATATATGAGATGTACATGGGTTTTACATGGGGTGTGCAGCCCCATGGCCGACCCCATAAACTTATCATACATGCCCATATGCACCTCTAAACAAGTCAGCTTTCATCCTTTAATTTGTTGCATATAAATCCTCGCTCCAATACTTAGCTGTTTTTCGGCCAAAGTCTTTCGTCGCATTTATGTTCACCGAAACGTTGCTTTCCCGTGTGCGCTCACCCGCCCGTGTGCGCTCACCCGCCCGTCGTGCAGACCCACCCGCCGTGCAGCCTCGCCTGCCCGCCGTGCAGCCTCGCCCGCCCATCGTGCAGACCTGCCCGCCGTGCGCCCGCGCCCGCCCGTGCGCCCGCGCCCGCCCGTGCGCCCGTGCACGGTGACTTCGCCCGGCGCTCGAACGCGCCCGCAACCGGAGGTCCTTACATTCTCCTCCACCTGAAATCGTTGTCGTCCTCGACAACATACCATCCCGGTAGCTTTCCACCAAGATCATCATTCTTCCATGATGTTGACCTTTCCACACAAGGAAAACATCCCTACAACATATGTAGAGACTCTTTCTCCACTATGTCTCGGCCTAGTGACCATTGCCACCAAGCTCACCATCCATAATCCATGCTCAGGTTCATGGAAACTCCATCCATCTCATCTGCAACATGTTGTCCATATCAAACCGACTCTTGATGTGCCCCATTCAGGTCCATGAAGCTCTCTCCATCATCTGCAATGTGCCACCCTCAAGTCTTCATTCAACTCTTGATGTGCCCCATTCAGGTCCATGAAGTCTTCTTCATCATCTGCAATGTGCCACCCTCAAGTCTCCAATCTTACCAACTCTTGATGTGCCCCATTCAGGTCCATGAAGCCCTCTTCATCATCTGCAATGTGCCATCCTCAAGTTTCCATGTCACATTAGCAAGTCCTCCTGCATAACATTCCTGCCCTAGCACCTTGTTAGGATGTCCCTTGACATCTCTACAAGTGCTTCCACACAATGTCCTTGCATAGGTCTCTACCATGCTCCATGTCTTCAAGTCTTAATCCTGATGTCCATGACTAAGCTGCCAATGTAGTCCACAACCAAGTAGACACATCACAACATCTGGCCATCCCATCCAAGTCTTCAACTTCCGGTTTAGTGAACTCGGTCACCCAACCATCTCATCATCATCATGTCATGAGTCCCTTCACCATAGCTCCTCCACCAAAGTGTCCACCAAGACTACCTCTTGGTCTCGGCCATGAGAAGTCCACCCAAAACATCACAAGTGTGTGCCCTCCTCAATCTATCCATGAGTCATGCCGGGCACTTAGCCAAAGTGGCTAAAGCATGACCCAATCCTCCACAACGATCATCAAGTCGCACCCTTGTCAAGGGCCTTTTCACCTTCAACCATAAGGTCACAAGTAGCCCCAACAAGCCCTGCAATAGTTGACAATCCTTGCTTCTCCATACAAGGTTCCATCATAGTCATCCATGGTAAGATGTCCTCTTGCCTTTTCAAACTGACTTTGCCCTTTCCTGCACATAGTCCATCTCCCAAATGCCCAAATGAAACACAAGTATCACCACTTACTTCATCATCATGAGGCTCCTCCATGTGAGTGACTTCATCCATACATGTTGACAAACTACACGATCCTGGTTCAACTTGATCAGCCTCAAGTTCATCTTTCATCGTAGTCATGTCTTCAGCATCCTCGATCATCACGACTTCCTCTTCCTTGATGGCACAATCTGCAACTCCACCTTGCTCCATTGTCCAACCGGGTTGAAGAAGTTCTTTCTCAGCTTCCTTCTTCAAGGCTATGAGATGCCCCAATTCCTTCTTTCTTATCTTGAGCTCCTTGAGTTTTGCTTCAATCAAGTCTACTTCCTCTGCAAGTCGAAGAGCTTCCCCTCTATCAGGAATCCCTTCCTTAACCAAGGCACGAAGTGCATCCTTTGCTTCAAACAACCTTTTGCCCCATTCTACAAATCCTTCTTTTACTCTTTCTGACTCTTCAAGTAGACTCTTTCCGAATTCTTTCAAGGATGTATAACCCAATTTCTGCAAGATAGACATCTTCATCTGTCACCAGCTCCAACCGAGCTCTGATACCAACTGTCACGCCCCTACACCTACGGTGATCTTCCAACCGCTTGAGGTGAGGTGCGGCACCACCGAATGCTTTCTTTTTAACAATACTAACGTTTATGGGCTACGCCTATTCCAACATAAACTTACTTAGCTTGTGTTCTTATAACCAAATGAAGTGTTATCCTTTATACTTTAACAAAGAACATTCTCAATCATCAACCATGAACAATAAACCGAGAACATCAACAATACACAAGTATAAAGGGAGGGGCAACTCCTGAACAGTCTGCCCAACAATAATATTATATCGAGAATATCAGATTTTACAACAAGTGTGTCTTGGCCGAACCAAGTCTCACACTTAACCAATTTTTACAAAAGACAGGCCACCTGCCCTTTTACAACACTTCATGCACCTTTGCATAAGAAGGAGTGCTCACCCGAGCCACTTAACCTCCTTACCAAATCCTGCATAAAACCGTGTACAAGAATCCACTCACACATGGCACTCTTTACCAATCATCACATAAGACAAACCTGCACAACTCCCCAAGTCCAATGTGCATGAGGTATGCGCATTCCCTTAACCAAACTGTGCACTCCTCTTTGCCTTATGAAGATATGAGCAAAAGACTTATGTTGGAATGAGCCTCTTCATATGTCGTATATATATGAGATGTACATGGGTTTTACATGGAGTGTGCAGCCCCATGGCCGACCCCATAAGCTTATCATACATGCCCATATGCACCTCTAAACAAGTTAGCTTTCATCCTTTAATTCATTGCATATAAATCCTCGCTCCAATACTTAGTCGTTTTTCGTCCTAAGTCTTTCGTCGCATTTCTGTTCACCGAAACGTCGCTTTCCCGTGTGCGCTCACCCGCCCGTCATGCAGACCCGCCCGCCGTGCAGCCTCGCCCGCCCGCCGTGCAGCCTCGCCCACCCGTCGTGCAGACTTTGCCCAGCGCCCGAACGTGCCCGCAACCGGAGGTCCTTACATTGGGTGTCCATAGCACACTGTTCTACTGCCTATTATACTTGTTGTACACGTATCTCTGAAATTTCTTGAGCAGGGTCACATTCCTATCCAACCGCATACAGTTCCTGCATCTGTGCTAGATTCCCTTCAATGGTAGCTGTAATTGTGAATGCTTCATCGATCCATGGTTGGATGCGTGCTTTAAGTAGGGCTTCCTTTTGGTGCGCAACGCCTAATCGGTCCTTTAGTTCCCTTGCCCGGTGTAACCTGGCGAGTCTTTAAGTAAGGGAAACCATCTGCATGGTGCCCCGGACACTGTTGTACTCCTACTACAACTCGTGTGCCTCTGTCTCTAGGCGCTATAGGTTCCAGTCTTCCTGCAAGTGCATAAGTATGGTTAGTGCTTGCTCTAACATCCCAGTGCACCCCTGTGTCACTTAGCCAATTTGTTCCAACCCCATCTGGATAGCACGGGTGCGCTGCTCTCTAACTTCTGGGGGCGTGGAAGGTTGCACCTTCAATCACAACTTGGCGATTTACAGGTTCAACTCCAACTAAACCTTTGTCGTTTCCTCCCAGGCCTCACGAACTCCGGCTGCCAATCTATGGACCCGCTCTACTGCTGGTAGCTCCGCCAACACGGCCAACTCTGGAACAGTCCTACATGCATCCTCTATGGCCTACTCTAGTCTATGAGCCTGTGCAACCAACTCATCCTGTTGGATGTTGAGCTAGTCCATGTTGACTTTCTGCTCATGCAGGACCTGGATCGCTCGGCCTTCCCAGGCGCGGAGCTCTGCGATGACCCAATCTTGCAGCTAGTACAACATTTCGCATGGCAGGGTGGCTAAGTTCAAGCCGACGCCCTTCATGCTGCTCATCGCAGCTCAGTCACCCTCGCTGGTTGTTGCTATCATGCCTTCGGGCAAGACGAAGGTGTTTCCCATACGGGCGCGTAGTGTCTGATCGGCCTCGGTGGTTCCTGCGGTGACATACTAGGCCATTGTGTCTGTTTGGGGGTGTTGTACCTATAAACCTTGTAGCTGCGTGCTGAGCGCCCCCACACAGTGTTCTGCTCCATCTGCAATTCCTGTAGCACGTCCTTTGCGACCTCACAAATCGTTTCGCTAATATCCAATAGATCACCTTCTGTGAGCATGAACGGGTCGATGGACGTCTTCGTGGCTTTTCCCTTCTTTCGGGGAGTTTTTTTCTTAGGGCCGTGTGGCCGCTTGAGTTGGGTTAATGTGGAACCAGGGTCCACGCGTTCCTCTATCCTGTCCCCTTCCCCGATCTGCTGACCCCTGGACATCTCCTGGCCCTCCTCAGGCTCTCTAGTTGGTGCAATTGTGGTCTCTACCATCTGCATTATTGTTGCTGCATCAACTGCCTTCTGCTGTGTGGCTGCTTCTTGTTCCTGGCGCCTCCTCTCAGCCAGTTGCACGATGCGCAACTTGGTGTCCTTCTTTCGTTGCTGCGCTGCGACCTTCTCCATTTCTGCCGAGTCTGGGGCATGTTAGTGTCGGTCTTGAGCCCTCCATCAGTGATCAATAACTCTTTGCATATGCATTTATAGGTGTCTCATCAGTGTCAGTTTTGCATCCCGCTAGGCATGCCATAACACTGAATGGAGGAGCTGGTCTTTGTCTTCTTGGCTTTGCTGGATCAGGTCATACAACAATATAATTGAGTCAGGCTTGTTCTTGTTTTTGTCTTAAAGTCCCATGGTCTTAGGTTTAGGGTTTTGAGTCAAAATCATTTTAAGGTCATGAGTCATGGTCAGTAAGTGCCCAGCAAGCCGGAAGGAGTTTTGTACATATGTTTCATTGTCATCTTCTTCAGCTACAGCTCATTTTATGCCTTGGATTTAAAAACACTGTTTTTAATTACAAGGTCATGTGGATTTTGAAAAAACAAAGAAATTTTCAAAAATTTGTAAAAGTGCCGGCAACAACCCTGGTTCCTTCGCTACAGTCCATCAGGCGGTCAACCTGCAAGAAGAACGGAGTTAAACGCATCAAAAAGCTCATTCCAGGACAAAAAGACTCTAAAATAGTGTTAAAGAGAATACAAAGGTTTAAACATTATAAAGTGGGTTTTTAAAGTCAATTTTTTTTTATATGAGCCTATAAAAGCAAATTCCCTCTTGAAAGGTCTTCATTGTGCATTTGGAGCAAGAAATTACAAGCAAAAGGCGATTAGAGGGCGGAATTGGGCAAATTGCAGAAGTTTCAGTCTTTTGGAGGCTGCGCGACCAAACGGAGGGGCGCGACCAAAAAAAGGCCAACGCGCTGTGTTAAATTACACAGGCGCGACCAAACGGAGGGGTGAGACCAAACTGGCAGCTTGCGCAACCAAAAAGTCTGCCCGCCCTAAAAACTCTCCCAAACGCTCAAATTCACTCAAATTCACTCCAATTTTTAAAGGTATGCCTCCTCCACGTTTTGTGTAATGGTGTTGGGGTTGCAAAAGAAGATTATGGTCATGATTTTATGCAAGGACATCCATAGAAAATAGGTTAAAATGACTTGATGTTTTTGCATGCTAATGTTAGGTAGTATGTTTGTTTTTCAAGGCAATTTTTTCCTTAGTCCCTCCATTCATTTTCCCAATATAAAATCACAGGTGTTAGGATGTCATTTTTATTAATCTCATTTGCAAAGAAAATACTCAAAACCTACCCCAAATTCCATGAAACCCTAACCCCTCCTGAACCCTATTCCAAACCCTGTTTCTACCATGTATCATGCTCTAACCCTAAGCACTACTACACACAGCAATTCATGTATAAAAACACAGCAAAATGAAAAAGAAACATAATAAAAAAAAAAAAAAAAACAAATAAAAAGTGATGACAAGGCATGCACTCAAAAAATTGTAAAAACAATGAAATATTCCATTTTGCATAGCCTCAAAAAAAAAAAAAAAAAAAAATAAATAAAGAAAATGTCATCTTGTTGTATGATGTCAAGGACTTGAAAGCTGAATAAAGTCATGACAAAATTCATTTAAATGTACAGCTGCATAGTTATCAAAAGAAGCAGTCTTGCTGTGTTAGGGTTTTGTATTAGCATGGTTTTCATCCCCTTTCTCAAAACTCTGTTTTTCCCTACCTATTTCCCTATGTAAACCCCAATTCAATTGCTTGTCCCTTCAGTTAAACTCCCTAGGCAATTGAATGTCCCTCCCTATGATCAAAGCACACAGTCAAACCCTAATTCCCCATGGTAAAAGCATGATGAAGCTGCCACTGTCCTAAATGAATTGCTGTTACAAAAATTAGTTGGCAGTGATTATTAAAAGAGTTTCACTGTCCCCCCAAACCTAATTCCTAATATCCTCTCTTTTCCCTAATTCCCAAGTTATCAATTCCCTCTCCCTTCCATTGTAACATGATCACAGCAATCCCCTTCCCTTCTTCTTACAATCTAATACCCAAAATCCCTGTTTCATATTAGCATCAAATGGTCATTTCAAAATGTGGAAAAAACAGAGTATGCTCATGAAAGATATTTGAAGACAAAATATAAAAGCAGCAGCCTGTTAAATGTTTATGATTGATGCTACCCTATTCCCTTATACTTTCATTCCCTCCATGATGAAAATCTATATTGTCCTTTCCCTTGGTGATCATAAAACATATTTCCCTAATACAGTATTCATTTGCAAATGATGAAAGATGGAATGACATGTTTAGCATTATGTGATGTTTTCCTTCAGAATTCCCTGCTTATATATATATTTTTTCCCTTTCCTATATGTAAATTCCCTCCCCTAACATATCCCTCATGATGTTTCCCCTTGAAAACAGCATACTTCACAGCATTTTGCAGGCAGGGCAGCGGTCATTTTGACTTATTTATTCCACCTTGCTCAATAACACCATGTCAACCACTGAGACTAATGAGCAAGGTGATGACCGATCATCATCTACTGAGATTGAGATACAGCAGAGGCCTCGTAGGGGAGGCAAGGGTGGTCACCACAGGAGGGAAGAGCCCACATCATTGACAGAGTTGCAGGCTTGCCCATTGGCAGTGTCTTGTTTTCAGCATATGGCTTGTTTTCAGTTTTGTGAGAGGCTGTCACACATCCAGCATCACAGAGACTTGGCCCGGTTGTTTGTCCTCCATCTCCATGACAGGCAGGTCACCCTTGCAGGGGTGAATTTTGTGTTTTCTCCAGAGGCTATCACAGATGCTACCGGGATACCCAATGTGGGTGAGGTGTGGCCGAAGCGCAAGTGGGTGGACCTGGTATACTATGAGCCATATGTTAGGCCTGCCCATGTGCATCACTTGACAAGGAACTTTCCTATCAAGTTCCTCCGAGCAGAGTATATAGACACCATGAGACTCATTATGCACTACTTCACATGCGAGGGGAGATTCTCACGAGTATTTTCTTGTCATATCCGCATGATGATGCACTTCACCAGAGTGAGGATGATGAACATTTCGGCATTCTTATTTCATGACATTCAGAGGATAGCCACTACCTTTCGGAGACAGACTCCAGTACAGCAGCTCCGGAGCCTATGCCATCATGGTCTTATTCAGTTAATAGTTTCCCATCAGCTGAGCCAGCAGGGCATCCCTTGGGCGGATTTCATCTCCCGAGATGTTTTCACACAGCCACATTCAGGGTCTGAGGCAGTTCATGAGGAGGGAGGGCCATCACATCAGCCCGAGACCAGCATCCCGAGACACATGGCTTCTTCTCCTCGGGTCACATATCAGAGAGGTCACAGGACCTTATTTGCAGCAGCCCGACGAGTACTTTCTCTACAGCTAGTGGAAGAGGTCTCGTCTTCATCATCAGAGCAGCGAGTGTTATCTCCACACCAGGTGGAAGGGGCCTCGCTTTCTTCATCGGCACAGGCAGTACGAGAGGGCAAGCAGCCCATGGTTGAGGATGAGGCAGTTGGCGAGGCACATGATGATTTCACTGGTCGTGATGCTCATTCTCCTTCCTCTTCAGATTTCTATGAGCTCAAGGAAGAGAACCTTGTGTTGCAGCGGAAGCTTGAGATGGCTCAGTGGACTATCACTTATTTAGAGCAGCGGACCAAACAGCTGGAGACCGAGAAGGAGTTGGATGAGTTATGGAGGATGCGATTTGACCGAGTCATCAATCGCAGGAGGCCTGGGGACCCACTGCCCATGGATAGAGAGTTATTGCTCATCCGAGCAAATTGGCGCTTGGAGGGACTGTTAGACAAGGCAAACCGTGACAACAAGCTGCTCCGGAACATGAAGACACACTACTGGGCAAGATTACATGTTTGCAAGGCGAGAATGAAAATTCTCCAAAGAGAGCTGTCAGAGGCCCGGAAGAAAAAGAAAAGGACAAATCCACTCCGCATCTTGGCTGAGGCATCCCTCACTCATCATGGTACTGATCAGCCTTGATCTAGCATCAAAATCTGAAAATTTTGAGAATTTTGGAGCATTTTGCAAATTTTTGGTAAAATTACAGGTTTTGCCCACGGTTTGGTCTCACCCCGAGTGAGACCATTTTGAAGGGCTGCTCAGAATTTTGAAAACTTGGCATTTTTGGAAAGGGCATGCAAAAAGAAAAATTACCAGTACTTGGGGGCAGCCTAATTTTGAGTTTTGAGCCTCCAAAAGCTCAAAATACACCTTAAAAATGACTTTCTGCCCACTTTTTGAGTTGCAGAAAGTGACCTTGGGAGAAATGGTTTTTGAGGGGTCAAATCAACACCAAATCCAGAAATTCCACTTGGGATGGAAAGTATACAGGCCAAGCTTTCCAATGAGCCATCTTGCACCTGATTTGGATCAGTGGAACCCACTCAAAAGTAGCTGCAAAGGGGCGCGACCAGAACTTCCAGGGGCGCGACCAAAACCTCCAGATTTGCCAATTTTTGACTAGTTCGGCCAGAAAAGCACTATTTTCACTTTGGTTGACTATTTGAGCATGTAAATGATGGATTATTGTGTAAATTTCATGGCATTAGATACTTTTACTCTTCTTTACCACTTCTAGAAGCTTCTTTGATGTAAATAGTGAATATTTAATGCATAGATAAGCTTCCTAAGTTTTAGAGGTAAGTTGTTGAGCTGGCCTATTATCTAGTGACTGATTTAGAATTAGTTGCAACAGCTCCTAGGAAGCTGAGCTCGACCCCTAGAGGTGGGGAAAGAGGTTTGACCTTCTATATTATGCCTTCTCTTTCTCATTTTGATGGTTGGACTCTAGAGGGAGAAGTGCTATTGTATTTTTGACTTGTATTTTCTGCAATTTGAGGAAAAGGAAGGCCAGGGTTTTGCAGACTTCATTGTGGATTCTTGTGGATTATTATGTTGATGGTGTGTCTCCTACTGTTATTGTAAGTGTGTTTATGTGTTCCATTTCTTGATCTCTTGCTGCTATTTAAACAAAAGAAGTGATAAAGTTTGAATTCATGCATGCCATGCTTAGCTTTCAATTTTGTTTAAAATTTATGTTTTCCACTGTCTAGAGAGGATTCGAATTCATTGTTTGCCCTCTTTAGCCTCTTTTCTTTCTTCCCTGATCATCTCTTTCAGTTAAAGGCATCAGCATAGACTCCTACCTTGCCCCAAAGACCCACCTGCAAAAACTGAGCTCAATCCCCGCACCCTAAATTGCACTCCCTCCAATTGCCACCAAAAACCCAAAAAAATCTTTAAATCAACCCCCCTTATCAATTTACTAGCCTAATATCTTTGATCCTAATTGGTCAGCTTATTATATTATAAGATCTATCAAATCTGACCCGAGAGAGCCTTCTCATACCTCGTAGGGCTAGCTACGAGGTGAAATGGTTTGATGTAGCCTTGAGAGTTTGTCTATCTCAGCCTAGGTGAATTCCAAGCGCTAACAGGGCACACCACTCTGGAGGCCATGACTCTATTACTGTAAAGATCGCATAATTCATTGTGATGAATGGAAGCTTGACCCATTTTCGTGTTGGACCCTTGTGCGCCCAGATATACAGGTTATGCATATCCGCATTGAATTCTGTCGCTCTTTGAAAGCTATTATGAACTGTAGGGGACATACACGGCCTGAGGTTGATGCATGTTTAGATGCTTGCCTCCATGAACACCCAGAACCCCTCTATCTCATGAATCTTGTTCATGTCTTTTGTAGCCCAGAGCGAGGTTCACCTCGCAGCTTCGAGTAGGTCACCCCAGTAGTGGGAAACTATCTGTCCTCCGATATCTCCCCTGCAACTAATAGGATGGATAAGAGTAACCACACATAGTGGAAGGTCTTACCCTACTCCTGGGCCTCCCTACAGTTCATCAAAAATTCGCCGCAAAGGAACTGCGCCCAGTTGAACTAGACCCCCTTTGTGCATTGCTCTGCCAACACAATCACAGACACTGGAACTTCATCGACATGACATTTCCTCATTAGCTTGTCAGCTAGCAGCTGGGTGGCTATGCACACCCCTTGGTCCTTCATGCTTGATATTACGCACCCCCACTTTCTCTTTTCCAGTTTATACTTGGCCTTCATAGCTTCTGCGAGGGCCAAGTCACTACTTTTTCCTCCTATGGTCGCGGGGTCATTTCCTTTGATTGGCAGTTAAGAAATTCAGTGAATTAGATCAGCCATGATGGGAATTGGCTCTTCCAGCTAGAGACACCCATCATGTACCAGGCACAACAGCTACCTGATGACCAAAATGGTGATGGGCGCACGGTCTTAGTGTAGGAATTTACAGGGTAAGTTCCACAGAAAGAATACCAAAAGGACACCGCTCACAACCAGATCTCAAATCAATACACCAGTATTTTTGACGTGGTTAAAACCCTCAGAGTGCAAGGAGGGAAACAGTCCACGGCCTGTCCCAACGTGGGTACTACAGGCAATTTATTAATCAAAGAATGAAAATTTACATAAGCTTCTCTCATGCACAGATTACCCGAACAATGACCCTCCATGCGCTTTAAATAGAACTCATGGACCAATCGGGTGTCAAGCCACGGATCAAGTGTCGGTAATACTGAGGTGAGAGTGAACCGTCGGATCACTACATATCGTGACCGTCAGATTGTAAGTTACAAAATGTACAACGATAAAGAAACACACTTTACCTAACTCTAACCTAACTCTATACTAGACCAAGTTGAACTTAACTATATCCTATGTGTCGGAATATCCTAACATCCCCCCTTAAGAACAACTTGGGATAGGATTGAAGGATTTACAAATATGACACAATAGGAGAAGGAAGGAGGCATTAGAGCCTATCCCCCCTTAGTGACAACTTCCTGAACTCCAAGCATATATCGAAGTTTAGTGAACTTCGCTTCTGTGAGAGCCTTTGTGAAGATGTCTGCAACCTGATCATCTGTTGGACAATATTGCACTTCAAGAACATGGTCATGAATGAGCTTTCTGATGAAGTGCATGTGTAGTTCAATGTGTTTGCTGCGCTGATGCTGGACTGGATCTTTGCATAGCTGGATGGCACTTTGATTATCACACCAAAGTGTGGTTGGATGTTGCTGCTCAAAGCCAAACTCTGATAGGATCTGACGAAGCCACAAGGTTTCCTTACTAGCTTCCATGGCACCACGATACTCTGCTTCTGCTGACGAAAGAGAAATGGCAGCCTGTTTCTTACAAGCCCATGTAATAGGTCCTGAACCAAGAGTGAAAACATAACTGGCAGTAGACTTCCGATCATCAGGGTCACCAGCCCAATCAGAATCAGTGAAACCAACTAACAGAGGAGCTGCTTTGGCACTGTAATGAATCCAAAACTGTACTGTACCTCGAACATAACGAAGTATTCTTTTAGCTGCTTTCCAATGACTTTCACGGGGGTTTTGCATAAAACGAGCAACAAGGCCAACAACAAAGGAAAGATCAGGACGAGTATGGGTTAAATACAAGAGTTTTCCGACAAGTTGACGGTATAAGGTAGCATCAACTTCAGGAGAAGTACAAGAGACTGAAAGTTTGACTCCAGACTGAAAGGGAGAAGGGGCTGGCTTACAGTCTTCCATGTGAAAATGACGAAGAATATCACAAGCATACTTGGACTGGGAAAGGAAAATACCCTCTTGGGATTGCAAGACTTGAAGACCGAGAAAATAGTGTAAATGTCCTAAGTTTGTCATTTCAAATTTCTTTTTAAGGCTGGACTTCACATGGTTTATAAGGTTGGGATCACTACCAGTAAGAATAAGATCATCAACATAAAGAACAAGGATGATAAGAGAGTTGCCCACTTTCTTGGTGTAGACAGTATTGTCAGAATGACACCTAGAAAAGCCAGATTCTAAAAGAAAGTTATCCATTTTGGCATACCAAGCCCGAGGAGCTTGCTTGAGGCCATAAAGGGATTTCTTAAGTCGACAAACAAGGCTGGAGTCTATTTGTATGAAGCCAATGGGTTGTTCCATATAGATTTCTTCCTGCAAGTCCCCATGCAAGAAGGCAGATTTAACATCCATCTGATGGACTTCCCATTTTAAAGAGGCAGCAAGGGAAAGAACAAGGCGGATAGAGTTCATTTTGGCAACAGGGGAGAAGGTTTCAGTGTAGTCAATGCCTTCAACCTGTGAAAAGCCCTTAGCAACAAGACGAGCTTTATGTTTATCAACTTTCCCATCTGGTCCATACTTGGTTCTGTAAACCCATTTACATCTAACAAGTTTGCGTCCCTTTGGTAGAGGAACAAGATCCCATGTATCATTTGTCATTAATGAATGATATTCTTCATTCATAGCTGCTTCCCAATGTGGATGGCCTGAAGCTTCTACAAAAGTGTCAGGATCATGATTTACTGGAGCTTGAGCTAGTAAAGAAGAGGCTCTTTCAAACTGAGAACGTGTACGTCGCTGATCTGTAGGATCACCGGCAAGATCACCTGCTGCATCCCGAGTAGCACGGACCCATCTTGGAAGTTGAGGATCCTGAGAAGGTGGGGGAGGATTATCATCCTCACTTTCATCAT
Organism: Pinus tabuliformis; assembly: GCA_031772625.1. Taxonomy (NCBI): domain Eukaryota; kingdom Viridiplantae; phylum Streptophyta; class Pinopsida; order Pinales; family Pinaceae; genus Pinus; species Pinus tabuliformis. Next base: position 248,018,274 of record CM062811.1, read on the forward strand.
CTGAAGAAGAAATGTTTTCAAAAGTAGAAGAGATAGGAAGAGGTGGCACATCCGCCGGACTAGGCTCGCAGGCCGATTTATTTTCATCAAATTTTACATCTCTTCTAATGATAACATTTTTGGACTTAAATGGAATAAGTCTATAACCTTTTACATCTTCAGAATATCCAACAAAAGTACATTTCTCACTCTTAGGTTCTAAAGCTTTATGCTTTTCATCTGGAATATGGGCCCATGCTTCACTTCCAAACACACGAAAGTGACTTACATCTGGTTTAATGGAACTCCAAGCTTCTTCTGGAGTGATATTCTCTAGAACCTTAGTAGGAGTGCGATTGATTATATAATTTGCACAATTAATTGCTTCGGCCCAAAAACTAAGACTGAGTCCTTTAGATTGCGGCATACAATTAGCCATTTCCTTTAAGGTGCGATTTTTCCTTTCAGCTACACCATTTTGTTGTGGAGTGTATGGAACAGTATGTTGCATTTGAATTCCATTTTCGGTGCAAAAGTTGATGAATGTGTTTTTAACATATTCTCCACCATTATCAGTTCTTAGCTTAAGAATTTGATGTCCAGATTGTTTTTCAACAAAGGCTTTGAAGGCCAAAAAAGTGTTAAATACTTCGCTCTTGAGTTTTAAGAAGTATACCCAAGTGCGTCTGGAGAAATCATCAATGAAAGTTAAGAAGTACTTGCAGCCAGAGAATGAAGCAACAGGAAGAGGACCACATAAATCACTGTGCACAAGTTGTAAAGGGGCTGAGGCGTGCCAAGAGGCACGTTTGTCAAAACTGTCCCGATGATGTTTTCCGAGTACACATCCGGAACAAACACCATCTCTGCAAGATACCATAGGAAGACCTGTCACCATATTTTCTTTACATAGATGCTGAAGGGAGCGATAGTTTAAGTGACCAAATCGCTCATGCCAAAGTTTGCTCACTTCATCATTATGAGCAACAAATACTGAGGGAAGATTGGATGACCCAAAGTTGTGAAACTTATACAACCTTTTGGAATCATCAGCAAGACCAGTAGCTAGAATCTGTTTAGGATCTTTTAGATCCTTGATTACAACATCATGAGGTGAAAATTCAACAATTTTACCTTCACCTGAGTGAGTTATCTGATAGACAGATAGAAGGTTGCAGGATAAGGTTGGAACACATAATACATCATTAAACTGACCATTGTCTAGATGAACAGTTCCAGTCCCTACAACATTAAGAGATCTATCATCACCAATATATATATTTTTGGTGTTACAATCATTTAAAGAAGAAAACATGGCTTGGTTTTTGGCCATGTGACAAGAGGCTCCAGAATCAATGAGTCACTCATGAGAATGAGAAGAAGAAGAAGATACATTTAATGCATAACCAGACTGAGATGATTGACAATGACATGCAGAAAGTGCCATTCCGGAAGTTGAAGTTGAAGTAGGCTCCACATGGATGTTATGTTTCTTCATTGCGGCTTCCAAGGCTTCCATCTTCTTAAAGCATTTAGATTCTAAGTGGCCATCTCGATTACAAAAGTTACAATGTCTATCAGTCTTCTTCCATTTGTTTTTATTGGTCTTATCATTTTGCTGAAATAATCTTTCATTTTGAGGCTGAGATGGTTTAGGACCATTCTTTTGAGGATATGACTTCTTAGGATTCTTTGAATTTGGTTGCTGCTGGGCGGCTAACACTTTCGTGGAAGAGTTTCAAAGATTAAGAAGACCAAGGTGTAAGAGTTTTTCTTGTTCTCTTATTAAGGAATCACAAAAGGAGTCAAAGGAAGGGGCCTTGTAGTCTTGTCCTTGACAAATGAAAGCTTCCCTTGTAGAATGGAAAGTGGAAACAAATACAGAGTAGGCTGGTCCCAACTTAGTAAGGATGGAATAAATAAGGTTACCATCTTCTTTCTTAACTTTAACACCTTCCAAGAGATATCTAAGGGTCTTGAATTTGGACAAGAAGTCTTCAATGCAAGAAAAATTATTAGGATCCAAAGTAAGCAGCTCATTTTCAAGTTGATGGGCTCTAATTTCATTTTTAATCCCAAAAACTTTAGCAAGTTTTTCTAATGCTTCATGAGGAGTCTCAAGTCCTGCAATGTGGAATCTAAGATCAGGAGAAATAGACATCCCTATCAAACCACGTGCTTGATCTTGTCTATTTTCCCATTTTGCCGCCTTGTCTTCATCTTTTGGTTTCTTCTCTTGGTTTGTGGCTATTCTGAAGAGACCTTTACTTCTAAGTAAATCTTCCATGTATTCTACCCATTGGAAGTAGTTAGTGCTGTCAAGAATGACTTGGCATGGACTTTCCATTTTAAAAAAAAACTGAAGCTGAAGATGCTGAAAGTAAGTGTTCCAACAGATAGATCTCGAAAAAATAGGTGGTTTTAAAAAAACGGCTCTGAAAAAGGCTTCCGGATGAAGAAGTTATGGCTTTTTGAAAAAAAAATTGTTGACGTTGCCGGAAAAGTGCGCGAATGTGCGGGAATGAAAAAATCCGCCCCCACAAAATGGAGACTTGAACCCAAGACCTCTACTCTCTTAAAATAGCTTTGAACCAATTGATCTATACAAAAAATTTGAGAGAGAGAGAGAGGGAGAGAGAGAGAGAGAGAGAGAGAGGGGGGGGGGGGGCCTTGGTTTGCGTGCTTTCCTTGAGAAAGCTCTTTTTCCCTACAAAACACAAAACACAAAACCCAACACGAATATGCAAAGAAAAACGAACCTTGCAGCTCGAAGTTAGCTTTAGCCAAAAAACTAGAAATTTTTAAAAAAAATCTCAAAGTTAGCTTTAGCCGAAAAACTAAATATTTTTCTCAATGTTTCTGATTTTCCGAGATCACACTAAGGTTCAGGGAAAAGAGCATACGCATGAGAAAAATCCTTCCTTTCTGTTTCTGATTTGCCCAGATCGCACAGAGTCGCAGGGCAAAGAGCATACGCAGAAATGAAAGGTATAGATCCGGTTAAAAAAAAAGGCTAAATAAACTGAGACCGAAATAAGCAGAGAGAAAATAACAGTAAACTGCAAAAAAAAACACTGTATACCTCCCGATCTGAAAAATGACGCAACTAGGGCTACCGGAAACCTTTTCGCGTGAAACGAAAGGGTTTCCTCACTGGAACAGATGCTCCGAACGCAACAGAGCAGTCCTCTCGGCTTGAAAGCAGTTAGAAACAACAGATCTAGGAAAAGACAGCCGCATGCAGTTCTACCGGCTTCAGATTTGGATCACCAACGGACGCGGCCCTCAAATAGCTCTGATACCATGTAGGAATTTACAGGGTAAGTTCCACAGAAAGAATACCAAAAGGACACCGCTCACAACTAGATCTCAAATCAATACACCAGTATTTTTGACGTGGTTAAAACCCTCAGAGTGCAAGGAGGGAAACAGTCCACGGCCTGTCCCAACGTGGGTACTACAGGCAATTTATTAATCAAAGAATGAAAATTTACATAAGCTTCTCTCATGCACAGATTACCCAAACAATGACCCTCCATGCGCTTTAAATAGAACTCATGGACCAATCGGGTGTCAAGCCACGGATCAAGTGTCAGTAATACCGAGGTGAGAGTGAACCGTCGGATCACTACATATCGTGACCGTCGGATTGTAAGTTACAAAATGTACAACGGTAAAGAAACACACTTTACCTAACTCTAACCTAACTCTATACTAGACCAAGTTGAACTTAACTATATCCTATGTGTCGGAATATCCTAACACTTAGTGGGGTATCCATCGCAGATGGAGTAACCTAGCCCTCTCCACACTGCGCAACCATTTCTGCTTCATTAACCTCTTCGGGGCCAACTGTGGGAACTTCTCAACGTCTGTGAGGTCCCAATCTTCAAACTTCATAGTAGTTACTCATCCCAGCAGCGGACCTTCGAACCTTATATCATCGGGGAGGAGCAAGGTTTGGAGCGCACTCTTCGTGGCCTCCAGGTCTTTCGATATCTTGGATTTCCACTTCCACGAGGGGATGTAAGGAGGTAACTTTGTTGCGGAAGGAATATGGGAGACATCCTCCACCTCATCATCTTGCACCTAAATCTAGGTGATCAGAGCTTGCAAGTCTTCCTCCTCCTCCTATATTTCAATGGTGATGGCTTTTCCATTTTCTGCCATTGAAAATTTTCCAAACCGTGGGTTTCTTGGGGATACATGGACTGGCCCATCGTTTGCTTATCTTTCTGTGGCCATGGTGTGCACAGTGATTTTGGAACTTTTGGTGCAGTTTCCACCTTTCTAGGCTCCTCATTGGCCATACGGGGCTCCACACTCTTGTTCTTGTAGCTGTCATATGTCTATCCTTGAGGGTGGTAAAGGTACGCGGCACTCAATGCTTTGTACTCGCTCAATTCTCAAACAACCATGTCTTTCCTTGTGGCTAGCCCTAGTGGTTTTATAGCATATTTTGAATTTGAATTCGACCCTTCCCCCTACTTCTGAGTCATTAATGCTTTTGTAACGGCAGATCATCCCAAATATAGCTATTAATTCGTGTGTTAATTACTCGTCACCCGCTCCTTTTTGCCTTAAATTGGACCTCTTGTCATGAACAGTGACACCAACGGTCACCTCCCCGTCTACTCGCGTAGCAGCGTAGCCCCCTATGCGCAGTCCTGACCCCTGTGACATAGAGATCCTGCACACACCCTTCGTATTGTGCAGCTCCCATATAGACTCTTTTATAGTCCCACGATCTCTTTCAACTATTTGGAGTGTTGGGACTATTCTCTCTACGGATAGTCAGGTGGTTGCACCACCTGGGCGAGGCTTCAATTTTCCTTCCAGCCTGGTCCGTGGGCACCCCTCAATTACCCTCGCATCCGTTAGTACATCGCGTTATTCCTTGTATGGTGCGATCCCCTGTTTACTTTGTCTAGTAAGGTGCGGTCGCAGCCGTGGTAGCAGGGCCACAAATTCTTCTAATGTAGTAGTATGGATGGCTATACCTTTTCCTATCATGCTTAGTTTCTCGGCACAACATGCTTGTGCAATTTTTATTTCCAGTCTGTGGATTTCTTCATCCAATACCATGCTTTTCTTTCCCAGCCATACCCGATCTTCTTCGAGTTCACAAAGTTTCAAGTTCCCTCGTCGAATGACTTCCCGTAACTGCATAATTCCTTTACTCGGGTCCTCATGTACTGTCCCAACTGTGGGAGCTATTGTATGGGGATTCTTCTCTACCCTTATGGTCTCGTCTCTACTGTTCAGTATTGGAGTCATTTCCGCGCTCAAGTTTCTTCTCATCGCCCTATAGGCCCATCAAACTGCTGGTACATGCAGGTCCCAATCAAATTGTCTCACCTAGTGAACTATGTTCATTATTCCACATACCTTTTTGAAGGCTTCGACATGGAATGCTTGTGGTGTGCGTCGCTTTTCTTGCTTTGGCATCTAGTTCTGATTTTCGATCCTTAGTCTGGGGTGTGCTTGTGTGGACTACATAACACACGTCTGCACCCATCGATACAGGTGGGTGCGCAAGCTGTTTCATCCTGGTTGCTTGGCTCTTGTTTGACGTTGGGGGCTTCCAAACCATAAGCGCATCCTCCTTCTACTTTCACACCAATTTACAATGGTCTCCTAATGTGTACTCCACCATCGTGCAGGTGTGGCGCGCAGTTCCCATTCTAGCGCACTATACCACTGCTATTCTGGTACTGTGCTTTCAAATTTGTCCAAGAATTCATCCACCACTATCACTCCATCATATGTTGGTAGTTCCCTGGACTCTGTCTTCACATAACACAGTGGTATAATCATCATGTTGCAATTCAGTGTTGTCACTTCGTACAACCAGTTCTGCCATTGCTCTACTTCTTCGTCTAAATCCAAAGTGTAGGAGCTGTCGCACTCCCACGAGATTCTCCCATCTACAGTCAGGTTCACTTGATCCTGGTCTCGTGCCATTATCTGGTAAATACAATCCAACTTATTGTCACTTTCATCGTCGTGCACTGGTTCAATGTAGTGCACTCTTTCAGCTAGGTCTAGCAGGATTACTATGCGTACGGACTTTTTCTCAAATATCATCTTCCGCTTCTTCAGGTTTATGATTCCATTCATATCATTGGCCTAGTCTATTCCTAGCAACGCGGGATAGGGATTCCTGTCATCTATAATCTCTATTACTTCAAAGTCCGTCTATGTGCTCGCGCCTTCGATATCAACTGTTACCCCTGGCAACCTCCCCATGGGCAAAATATTCTGTTGGTTCACCATTCGTAATTGAATAGGGGAACACTACAATGCGGGCCTACCCATGCATTCCCATGTTTGCTTCGGTAATACATTCAACGTCCTATCCTAGATCTAGGATGACTTGATCCATTTCATACTCACTAATCTGTGCTGTCAATCTCATTTCCCTCCTGGTGCGCAATTCATGCTTCACTAATTTCTGGACTACACGCGTTTCTCCTGACCCTGCACACCTGGTGATCAACTCCTGTAATCCCTTAACTGCCTTATTGTCGTGCAATGGTTTCATGCATGTCTCCAAAAAGGTAGTGTGCATGGAAGGATCCATTCCTGTCTCTGGTAAATCCTTACTACGTGAAGTGGAGGCCTCCATGAAGCTCTTCTTATCTTCCATGAATGTCTCCTTTACGCGTTCTAAGTCAAACTCAAGTTCCCTTGTGGGAGCCTTACGAACACATGTATCTTCCTTAGGCTACTTCCCCTTATCTTCCCCTATTGTCGCACCACATTGTTAACGGGAAAAGTGTCTATTCAGAATGACCCTATCCCACTAAGGTGTGACAGTGACCTTAGAAACAAACAGAGAAAACTACTTTTGTATTCTTCTTTATGAACTATAAACAAAGAGGAATAGGATGAACCAACCTATGTCTTGCGCTAGTCCTTTGATCCAATCTCTCTCTTCTTTGACAGCTTCCAGCTACCTGCTTCCTTACTTGCCCAGCTTCACCAAGTTCCTGTAAGATCACAGAAGAAGAAAACTACACAAAGACATGGATTTATATTCATAAATAGCTTAGGATCAGATTTAAGCTAAACATACAAATGTAACAAACATCAATGATACACAAGCATGTAGGAGAAACTCAAATAGTTTTATTGATATAACAAGAAGATCCAGGAGGAGTTACAACTGATGATTCCTGATCCAGCATCAACCTCCCAGCAAAGAAGCCCCTCTTCACCTCCAACAAAGCATAAATCACCCAATACTCTGATATCTATCTCAAAACCAACAGCAATTCTTTGCAATGTACAAAATTCCAGCCTCTGGATCTCTGGGATGAGGGATCCATATATAGATGTATGCAAGGAGTATGAGTCAGCTTATGATTTGACTAGTGTCTTCTCTCTGTCAGTTCTTGCTTCCACTTGGAGACTGAGAGCCTCTTACTCATCCTTGGTCGAACTCAGTGAGGCAAGTGTCATTGGAGAAGATTCTAGAAGCTTCCATTGTCTTTCCACCTCACGGAATGGCACTGCCATTTGTCATTTCCCACTCAATGCACCCTGATAGTGCATTTAGGTGCATTGCAACGCACCTAGCTAGTGTATTTGGGTGCTATGCAACGCAGCTAGCCAGTGGAGCAGCTGAAATGATCCTGATTTGACTGATTCTGAGTATTTTCTGGTGGAGAACTTCCGGGAGAAGCTGTAATTTGTTGACCTTGTTCCTTTAGGGGTCGGAACAACACTTTTAGGGACTTAGGATCCCTTGGTTTATGGACATTTCATGCTTGGAGCTGCAAGGCACAAAAATGTCTATAATAGTTGCCCCCTAAAGTATGAGGCCGTTTATCGGGTGAAATGCTTTATTAGGAGGATCTAAAGTTCTTTCAATGCTGGGAGGAGATCTGTAATAATATACAGTACAATACATTATCTTCATACTGTTTTCATGATCTAGCTGAGGCGGGCATTCCCATGCTCAGCTTTATAAATTCATTTTCATGTACATAGGACAGACAATCATCTGATGGTAGACTGATGATTCTGATAGAGCCATCATCCTTTTGGTAGGATGATTATCTGTGCTGCAATGCTGTACATTTCAATTTCTTTATTTTCCTGAATATATATCGCAGCCTGGATGGATGAAACTAGATCCGGGGTCTTCAATCTCGTCCGATCTTCACTCGAAGTACAAGTCGATCCATGTGAGAAATGTTTTGAAGTCGAACATGGAAAGACATCGCTTGATTACCAGTCAATAATGTAAACTGTTATCAAGCGCGAGAGGAATCACCGATAATGATAATGACCCTCAAGGTACTACAGTACAATTCACGTGGTGTGAATAAAGGACTTGGCGTCAAACACCACGCAAAATCTTTCGGTCGAAGGTCATTGATGTATACCTGTCGTCGGAAGTGAGAAACTTGTCATTGAGGCCTGCAAGCTTCAAAGTACTGAATGGGGTGTTCCTAGATCAACTTCTTGGATAATGAGCTGATGTCGACAAGAAGTGATCCGTCAAAGGAGGGCCTTAATGAATCCCACATCAATGAAATGGAACGGAGCAAATGATTTTGATGGAGGTGAAAACAATATGATGATATACGGTTCAGGATGGCGGTCATGAAAGAATGAAGTATAATGTAGGGTAGTGGATGGGACACAGGTGACTTCTCTGGATGACTTCTCTTGAACATGTCGGCGACACTTACGTGATGGATTGGTAGCATTTACCCCAAATGTGGATGGTATGGCATGACCATGGTGATGTGACCGGTGAATGAAACAACCCAACCCGACTCGGACACGGAGTGGAAGTGTCATGTTCAAGAGTGACTTGCTACCAATAAAGATTCTTTGAGTTTTCTTCCCAATTTTTCCCCAGTCATTGCTGACCAGTACCTCTTTATTTTTGTCAAGCTTGAGGAGGATAGCATATGCTTGTTCTATAATTTGCCCTTCGAGCAAACCCATCGCTATGTTTTAACGAGCCTAGCGATAGTGAAACTCGTTCTCGTCTAAAGACAAGTTTGTCGCTATTAATCTTTTTAACGAGTCTAACGACAAAGATAACTTGGTCCTTTTCATTTTTAAAGAGTCTGAAAAGGTACGTAAAGGTAACTCCAAAATTCCTTTTTCGTCATCTAATCCCTTAAGTCCGAAAAAGTATAAAACAATACAGAAGGGATGAATTTTCGATAGTTTTAACGAGCCGAACAAAACAAGCGCTCGATCTTTTTGTGCAATAATCCCTTAGGTCCAAAAAGATTAAAATCTAGAGGAGGGATAGCACTTCCTATCTCTTTAACGAGCTAGAAGGCCAAAACTCGGCAATCTTTTCATATTTTACGAGTCAGTTGAAAAGAGCTTAAAGAAGACTCGTCTTTTGAGGAACGAGTGATAAAATGGGTAGCAGCTGATTCCAGGTAAGGTTTGGAATTTTCCAATCACGGCAGTGTCACAAGGATGGCTAGTGAAATCACTCTTCGCAGCTGTTCCTCAAAATGGGTAAACAATCAAATGGAGGTGAATGATTGGCCAATGGAAAAGTGGAGGTGACGGTGCAAAACACAACCAAGGCTTTAATGGCTGAAGTACTACATTCACGGTGGTTATTTACCGGGGAATAGTTCATTTTTTAACGAGCTTAAACGCGGGTGGAAACATTTTCTCATGTCTTATGTTTATTTTTTAACGAGCTTGAACTATGTGCTAAAACTGCTCGATCAGATGGTCTTGTTTTGATTTTTTACCATAAATAGCTTTGTCCTTCCAAAGATCGTACTGTATTTTCAACTGCTTCATCAAACTAGTCAGAAATGAACAGTATTTGCTTGAAAACGAGATTAAAACGCTAATATTTTACTTTGAACTACGTAAAAGTAATCAAAAAGTGTTTTTACCTCTCATTTTACCATTTCATTTGAACTTGGCTTGTTGGAGCTTTGGAGGTGCTTTTCCCCCTCGATTTTCATCAGTTGATTTTGGGAGATCCTGTGGACGATTCTCGGCGCCGTGTGGACCAGGTAGGAGCTAAACCTGAGCTCTTTCATTTCATGGTTTCCATTTTGCTTTTTGACCCTGATTCCCTGCTTTTCTGAGCCCCTGGGGTTTAAGGGATTCGTTCTGCCATCAACGCACCCCCAGTGTATCAAAACCTGCATTGAATGCTGGCTTGTATGAAGGCAGTTTGACATTCAACGCACCTAGAACACTGTTGCAGGTGAGTTGGGCGTAGAAAGGGAATTTGTTGCACAATTTTTGATGGAATTTTTGCCTGTTTCTCACCAAAATCAGGATCTAACTCCTCTCTTGTTTGTTTTTTCAGAGATTTGGGAGCAAGATGACCCTTACATGGCGAGAACGTGAGCATGAAGAGGAGGACATGATTGCCCTACATGATCCAGTTACAGTGAACGCGCTACGGAATTGTGGCTTGCTGAAGTTCTTTCACATTTCTAGCATGAGACAGCAGATCAACTTACTGTAGTATTTGCTCGATGCTTGGGATCCTATCAATCAAGTTTTCCAGATTAGGGGCAAATCTATCCCCTTGACTGCAGTAGACATCTATTTCTTGACTGGCTTGTCGAGGCGGGGTGCCCCCATTTCTTTGTCAGGTTCGGCCCGAGGAGGCGATTCTGTGAGAGATTATGTCCGCCGATATTGTAGAGAAGGATCTCAGCTGAGTAAAGACGGCAAGATCATCATCCGTGATGTCATTGACAGGTCTCTTAGGACTATCCTGTTTACTTTTGGTAGGATGGCCGGTAGTGCGTCTCTTCATGTAGCCAACAGATCCTATATGCAGCATGCCTTGGAATGCCTCCAACCGAAGGTGTTCAACTGGTGCGACGCAGTACTTCTTGTAATGAAAGAACAGTTGACCAAGATAAAGAACGAGAGGTTGAAGAACTTTGGGTTCGGTTCTATTTTGACTGCCTTTGCCTTGGAGAAGATACCACTGATGCAGCCGCAGTACATTGCACTCGATTTACCTTCTCCTACTGAACCACGTATGCAGAGATGGGTTGACCATATGTCTAGGCATGCTGGCCAATCTCAGATTTCATTTTCTGATACCTTCTTCAGGTGGTTTGATCGTTAGGAGATGGTTTATTCTGAGTATCCATATGCTGGTATGGACTTCCGGGGTGATCCAGATTTAGTACTGCCGGATGGCGAGCAGTGGGGTGCTATTGGTAAAATCTCTGACCATATTGCTGTTTACTATTTTTGTTCATAATGTCCTTGTGCTTTGTTCTATCAAGACTCTAATCAAACTCATGTGTACATGCAGATGTTGGTCCTGCTCGTCCAGTAGTTCGCCTGAGAGTACCAGCTGTTGCTCCAGCAGGAGAGGCCGCCAGAAGAGCTATTCTTCGCGACCTCGATGTGGCCGAGACTCTCACAGCTTTACAGGAGCAGGTTGAGGGCCTCACTCTCGATATACCAGATGTGAGGACTGACGAGCTACCTTTGTGGTTACAGCGGCATACTACTGGTGTGCCCAGACGATGGACTCGTCTCCTACGCATGATCGCACGGGCTGTGACTTGCTATCACGAGCATCATTAGACTAGGGTGCCCCCTAGCATTTTGAGTTTTTGGGTCGCGTGACCGATTTTGTCTTGGTTACAGAACATTATGTGTAAACCATAAACAGCTATATATATTTTTGATTTTCGGGGTTTTATTTTGGTTGAGCTATATGATCCACATGTAAAACATTGATGATGTGTTTCTTTTTATAAATGTTGCAAATGTCTATCTAACACATAGTTTGCTAATGAGTCGGTTAATGTGTTTAAGTTTCTGGAAATATGTTGATATTGAATAAGATCAAATTGTCTTTCCAAAATCTTAACCCTTAGGAACATGCGATAAATAGCTGGGTTTCGGACGGAATATATACCATTGAGTTGTAGTATTACGAGTTGTGAGTCTAGCCTGACAATTAGCCGACGTATACCATGAGTGATGGCATCAGAAAGAAGTTCTATCAACGCGCTATACTCAGCTATGTTATTCGTTGATCGACTAATACATACACCTCTGAAACTTACTAACTCGCCACTTTGATCAAAAATGGCCCAGGCTGTGGAGGACAGGTTCCGCGAACTACGACTCGCTCCGTCGGCATATCCAACACATGACTCCAATAGGTTTGACATCTGCAATAAGTGTAAAAAGTGGATTACTCGACCAAAACAAACACTTTAGCGAAAACAAAAATATAACAAAAGCATACTGGTTACTATTTATGCATAGTAACGCTTGAGGTACAACCCATTACGAGGTTGCGGCAGTGGAATTCCGTCATAATCCATTAACTCATAGGCTACTTTCGCTAACACTCGTTTAACAATATAGGGGCCCATCCATAAAGACTTAAATTTACCTGCTCCCAATTTATCGGATTCTTGGTCGTAAAGCAAGACCAAGTCACCTTCCGAGAAGACACGGGGTTTGACATTTTTGTCGAACTGCGCCTTGACTCGTTTCTTATGGGCTTCGTTAGCCAAAGCGGCGTCACGACGAGTTTCATCCAATTGGATTAATTCCAAGAAATGAGCCTCTTCTTCTGAAGTTCCGGGGAGGAGATCAATCGCGAGTTTGAGAGACGAGATTTCACACTGGATTGGTAAGACTGCTTCCAGGCCATACACCAGTTGGAAGGGTGTGAACCCGGTTGCATTCCTTACCGATGTTCGGTAAGCCCACAAGGTTGAGTACAGGATTAGGTGCCACCTTCTTTTGTGAACTCCGATCATCCTTTGCAACATGCGCTTTAGGACCTTGTTGATCGCTTCGACTTGTCCGTTGGCTTGTAGATAATATGGAGTAGAGCTGTCCTGAGACAACCCTAGTTTGGCAGCTAATTCGACCATCATGTGATTGCGAAAATGCGATCCATGATCTGTGACTATAGCCTGTGGTACGCCGAATCTGGCGACTACATGATTGAAAAAGAAGAGGGCAGCTGTTTCACCAGTATTATCTAATGTAGGCATCGCCTCGGCCCATTTGGTAAAATAGTCAATTGCGACTATGATATACCCATGCCCCCCGGTCGAGGTGGGGTTACATGTCATGAAATCGATGCCCCATTTGGCGTACGACCCGACAAAAATTATTGGCTATAGAGGTGCGGGTGGTCTTCTGGTTTTGCTATCAAAAATTTGACAAGCATGGCAACTTCTGACTGCGGTTATTGAATCTTTGAACATTGTTGGCCAGAAGTATCCTGCTCGTAAGATTTTTTGTGCTGTAGCATATCCAGATTGATGCCCCCCACAGGCGCCTGAATGACACTCATTCAGGGCTTTTTCGGCCTCCCCATGGGTGAGGCACCTTCTCAGAACTGTATCGATACCACGACGGTAAAGTGTATCACCGACGATCATGTAGTCTTTTGCTTGGTATCGAATATGTTTTTGTTCAGAGTGGGAGGTGTTTGGCCTAAATTTTTGGGTTTGGAGATAAATGATTATATCACCATACCACTCACTGCTTGTAGATATCAGAAAAAAACTTTCATCCATGATTGATTCTTCGGATGTTTCATCGTTGGACGACGATGGGAGATCGCATAATAATTCTGCGAAAACTAGAGCTTTCTTTGATTTGGATTTTACAAATTCCAGATCAAACTCTTGTAGGATTACTATCCATTTTGAGTATTTGCCCCCCAGTAACTGTCACGACAATATATAAGTCATGGGGTTGCAATATGACAGAATGGTGGTTTTCCGAAAGAGGACATAGTGTCAAAATCTCTGTATCGCTTGAACAGCTGCAAGTGCTAGCTTTTCAACGTAAGAATATTTGCTTTCTGTATCATTTAAGTTTTTACTTAAAAAATATATAGGATGCTCAATTCCATCGACTTCTTGAACTAAAACCATCACAATGGTCGTATCTGCTGCAGCCAGATACAGGTTAAAGTCTCTTTGATAATCAGGGGCGTACATTAATGATGCTTTCATCAGGGAATCTTTCAAAGCATCAAAGGAAGCTTGCGCAACCTGATCCCAGACAAAGGGTACCTTCTTTTTCAAAAGACAGGTGTAACCTTTAGCAATTTCAGCGTAATTTGGAATGAACCTCCTCAGAAAGTTTGCTTTCCCTTGGAGTTTCTGAATCTGAAGCAAATTTGAAGGTGGAGGCAAATTTATGATTGCCTGGACCTTACATGGGTCGAGACGAATCCCATCCTTGGAGACTACAAAGCCAAGTAAACGACCAGAACTGACGCAAAATACACATTTGTGTGGATTGAGTCGTATCTTGTAGTGTCGGCAACGTAGAAATATCGCTCTTAAATGCTGCAGATGATCAGTCCGCTTTTGCGAATGAGCCGGAAGGTCGTCGAGGTATGGTTGAACGATGTTTTTGATGTCATGGAAGGCATAATTCATTGCACTCTGAAACGTCGCCCCTGTGTTCTTTAAGCCAAAGGGTAATTTTCGATATCTGAATGTGCCCCACGGACAGATAAATGCAGTCTTTGAATGGTCCTGTGGGCGGATATTTATTTGATTATACCCGGAGAATCCATCCATGAATGAAAATATTTCGCATCCGGCGCATTCATCAATTATCTGGTCAATGAAGGGTGTAGGGTAGTTGTCTTTTGGACAAGCTTGATTTACATCCCTATAATCGACGCACACTCTAATTGTCCCCTGTTTCTTCATAACAGGGACAATATTCGATACCCAATCGGTTAGAGGAACCGGGTAGATGAAACCAGCATGGAGAAGTTTTTCAACTTCTGCCTTAATGGCAGCGGCTTTCTTGGGGTGCACCTGCCTTAGCCGTTGTCGTACTGGTTTGACATCTGGATACATCTTAATTTCGTGTTCAACGATACTCGAGTCGATGCCTGGAATTTCACTGTATGACCAAGCAAAGACATCTCTGAATTCGCGAAAAAGAGCGTTATATATTTCCAGTTCTGAAGGAGAACAACATTTGCCAACATAAATATTCTCTACAACATCTGTTTTGGTCGAGATATTTATGGCTATAGTCTCTTCAATGTTGGATAAGTTTCGCTCGGAATCCACCGTATTTACAGTATTTGATAGAAAATCAAAGACTGAAGGATGATCAAGGTCATTTCGAGTATCTTATTCACAATCCGGAAGAAGGGAACGATGGTGGGAATCATTCCATGGTGCTCCTTCAATTACCATAGACTGGAGAATTCCTTCGTTGGTGACATGCACTCGCGACCAAGGATCTAAAGGAGTACCATATTCTCTAGACCTATCTATCCAAACGCTTGACGAGCGTTGATTTGGGTTTTCCTCCCATGCTAGAAACATTGATTGCTATAATATTTCCATCGGGCTTGGGGGCAAAACCACTGCATGATCCATGTCGATATCGTTTTTTGATATCTTTGTAGAAGATATCATGTTGCAGGCTCCTATCGACGCTACTTCCACCAGATCGATTGCAGGTGGAAGAGCGAAAGTTCCCATTAGTATAGGATCTTTTAGCAGGCCTACTCCGATATTCTGAAGCGAATGGGGGCTTCCATGGATCATGGGAATGCTTCCTGTAACTTGAGAACCATTGGGGAGGAAGTTTTGTTGATCGACGATTGTAATTCCTCCTTGAAAGGGAAATGCAATCTTTCTAAAATAGGTCGACACAACAGCCGCCATGGCATAAATCCATGGTCTTCCTAGTAGGATGTTGTAATCAAGATTCCCATCGATGACTTCAACATCTATTTCTATTGTTTTCCCTCCTAGTTCAACTTTCAAGTTATTTAGGATACCGTATGGGGTATATGTCCTTCCGTCGAATGCTTTTAATGTCGTCGCAGACCGCGATAAGGTTGGAGATCCTAAACTTTTCCAGCAACTCATCGACATAATGCATGTAGATGCCCCCTCATCAATAATTGTTCGATGAACAGTTTTGTTGAGGGCTTTCACTTGGATAAGGAAAGCTAGTTGAGCTGGTAACTGAGGATCGTATCCTTTATGGTCGAAGGATACAAGATTGGAATCCTTTGGGTCAATCCCACCAATGGCTGATAACAAAGCCTGCCTTTGGGATGGGCAATTTTGTAGTACTTCAAGAGTCGACATAGCGGATGGCGATTGGGCCAAATCATCCACTATGTTATAATGCTGTGCCGCTCTAGCGCGGGGATTAAATGTCGATTTGTGTACTACTCCCTTTGGCAGTTTTATTGTCAATTCAGGGATGGGGGGTGGTACAACTTCTGTCAAAGTTGTTGTCGAACTACTTGGTTGATCTTTTTCCTTGTTGTTCGACAGCTGCGGATTCCCATAATCTTTGTTCCTTGTCGAAATCAAAGCATCATTCTGCTGTTTTGAAACTGACAACATTAGCACTTGAGACGGGGAAGCATTTCCACTTTCAACCAGACTTGCTCCTGGATTCGGAAACGGATCAGTTAACACTGCGGAGGTTTTTGAACTCTTGAAGAATTTTTTAACCTCAGCTTTGTATGGAGAGTCTGCGGTCCGATGATCCTCATCGCATATAAAGCATGGATATTTTGGTTTCCTATTTCCAGGAGGGTTTGAAGAAGATTTTTCAGGTGATGATTCATCCTATTTCTTCTTCTTCCCTTTACCTTTCTTCTTGCTTCCTGGTTGTTTGGTTTCCTTGCCCTTATCTGTCGATATGGCATTTACTTCCGAAGCAAGAAGTTCGTCTTTTGCATTTTGACTTGAAATCTTACGGGCCTTCTTGGATGTAGCCTTTGTCGATTTCGTGTCTGTTGTGCCAATCACGTCATCGCCAGCATGAGAGTCATTGTTTGATTTAGGAGGAGGGGGAATTGAGAATTCCGGTCTAGGGGCATCAGGTATTTTGTCGTAGAGCGTGCCGGATTGAGTATAGATCAAGTCCAGATATTGTGCACGAGCGATAACTTGCTCTTCTGTTACGACTCCCCCCTTTGCCACATCTTCTGTGATGGAAGGCAATAATGACTTAATAAACCATTCAGCTAAAAGCTGATCGGGAACGTACATTTTTACCATCCTACGATGACGTCGCCACTCATGTATATGATCAGATATGTGAGTGGCCATTGTCTATTTGAAGTTGGTAAGGAGTTCTGTTCCCGTTTCGTACCTTATCGGTAATTGAAAATGGGTTAAAAAGGTTGTGGCTAAGGTACTGAAGTTGTCGAACGAAGCTCTAGGCAATTCAATGTACCATTTTGCCATTGGACCCGTTAACGTCCTCTGAAAGAGGTGAAGTCTTATCAAATCATCATTTAGGGTGTTTGATGAACACCATAGATGAAATGTCATCACGTGATTTGATGGATCTTCACCCGGATTTCCATTAAATTTAGGAATATCTGATGGAAGTTTATGAGGAATCGCTGGCCACCAAGGGGCGTAAGCAATTGGATCGTTTGTTAACCGATTTAAATCAGGTAACTCTAAGGTTGCCACAAAGGGTAACTGCTGATTCAGGTTAGGTGAAGCATACCCAGGATAAGATGGGATTGCCTGAGCAGTTGGTCTTTGCATACCAGCATAATGCATTTGATGCTGGTATGTTTGGTAAGGTTGGTGGACATGACCATTGTAAAATGGTTGATTTTGACCGTTTTGAATGTACGGTTGTCCACTGTTTGCAAAGATTTGCTGCTCAGAACCTTGGTATACTTGTTGGAATTGCAGTTGTTGGTATTGCACCAGCCATGGTTGTGAATCCATGTGCTGTTGCGCTATACTAACCGTTGGACCAAGGTGAGGGGTGATTGTACCCGTCTAGACCTGTGTCGCCCCACTAGTTGGCGATTGTGGTTGAGTCGCAGGGTCAAGGGGCTGTTGCATTACAACATGAGAAATCTGAGGTTGGCATACAACAGGCAGCGTTTGAACTTGTGACACCGTCACAATAGCTGGTGTAGTCAGGATATTCGACATAGGTACACATTGTTGCATCAAATACACAACTCTTGGTTGTTGAGGTAGTATAGGTACCCAACCACTTGAGGTAATTCCAGTATAACCTGAATATTGTTGTGAACTCCCATATGGATATCCTCCCAGAGGGGATAATGAAAGGGCATACTGCCCCCCATACAGTGGTAATCCAGAACTCAAGGGAATTGTTTGCCCTTGGGGACCGGACTACCCAAATTGACCTCCAAATGGATCAATTTGTTGAGACTCAACATAAGAGTTTCCGGATATTATTCCGGATGAACAAACAGGAACGGACCAAACTGTCGAAATAGCCCCTGAGTGGGCTCCTTCTAGCGATTGAGAGCTAGTCGGGACAGCTGGTATGTCGGCGAACATTTTCGGAGTGACAGCAGGGAGTTCTATCGTCGCTGTGTCGGATGACACAGTCCTGGATGTTGACGGTTGTTCAGACATTTGTAGTCTATCCAAAAGATTACCTAGCGATTCTACAGGAGCTTCCGCTGGTGGTAGACTAACTTCTGATGAAGAAGGATATAGAGCGATCCCGACTCCAAAGTGCGTTGGAGTACTTGTTTGAGGATCTTCTACAATTTCTTCAATTGCAATCAGACCAGGTGGAAGGGAAGACCGTCAGGTCCGTAAAATATTTCTGGTGCCGAAGAAGGTGTGGAATCGACAGCGACAGATGTTTGAAGAGCAAGACTCTCCGAACCGGTTGTAGATGGAACTGGTTCGGTAACACAAGTGTTTACTCTCAGACTAGGATCAGTATCACTGTCCCTCTATGGTTGTTGAACTTCTTCTGTAGAGGCAGGGATTCTAGAAATGTTTGGAGTAACCGGAGTCTCCGATGTCGTTGGAACACTTGTTCTAACTTTAATAGGAGATTTGGAACCGGTTAAACGAGTTCGCTTTGTCCGTACTGGTTTCGATTCCGGAGACAAAGACGGTTGACTCGTAAGCCTCCGCGAACGACAAGGTTTCAATTGACTTTCTTCCATGATTGCGGATTACTCGATCAACTAAAATAAAAAGGGGAAGTATGTTTCCGAATTAAATGAATTTTAGACGCTTTTGACACAACTTGTTTTTTCAGTTTTTAAGAGTCGAGAAAAAACAAAAGATGACTCTAGTCTCCTTCGATTTTTAATGAGCCTGAAGTGACAAGTGCTCAGATGGACCTTTTCCGTTAAGGAGTCTGAAAAGGAATGAAAGGGACTGCTCTGGAGATCTAGGTAGAGGGAGTACCAAACCAATCGCAAAACTGCAGAATACTTTTTACGGTACGGCAGTCAATCTTATCGAATGCTGTGTTCGGTGCATTGTGATCAGTAGGGCAGCCAACACGGCTTCCTATGGATAAAAGGTTTTAAGCCTATAGGGGTCTCCCAATATATACTCGACGGTACGTGGGAGCACAAGTCCGTACTGGCACTTATCGTCTCAAAGTGGAGGAATCACCCAACCATCAGTGAGGACAACAGTTACCAGGCTTTACGACGCCGGAATACGTCTCTAGCCTAGACCTCTAAATGTTGTTCGTTAAGTTCCAAAGCGTTGTTAAGTTCATTGAATTTATGTTAAGTTTATCTTTCTTATGAAGTTTTCCTTTTGGGTTCACCAAGAGATGTAGATGTAATTCCTAAAATGCAATCTAAAGATGATAAGAAAACTTTTATCTCTTTTCAGCAATGAAAATCCTAGCTACAAGGGGAAAAGAAAGACACAATCTTTTCACAAAGAGCAAAGAGCACACTGTAAATGCACTTTCCTAAATCAAGCCAAACAGACTGTCAATATGCAAAAGCACATGTGCATGTATTTTTTTTTCACTTTCTTAATATTGATGCCTAAAAAGAAAGTTGATGTACAAATCTAAATTTGCTTTCAAGTGACCAACACAAACAAGCTTCTTTTCGAAATCAAAAGGTAGAGATGATTACGATACGACACTTTGTGATTTTGAAATAAATACTCGTTTCGACACTAGAAAGTCACAAATTCAAACCAAAGGCAAAAGTGAAAGCATAATTGACTGTCAACAGCAAATAAACTTTCTCCTATGATCAAAATCGACACTTGCGACAGATCTAAATCAAAGGATGACAGTATGACTATTCTACTTCTTGCAATGGAAAACTGTAAATGATGCCACAAAAACACAAAAACATCTACAATCGTTTTGTACAAAGGAGGCAGAATTACGGCAAGGAAAAGGGGTTTTTAAATAGACACATACACTGAGCACAGGCTGCAAAAATCAGAGACAAAACTGAAAAAATGAAGCAAAGAACCTCAACTGCACAAGGCTAGGCTGATCAGCGCACCTGTTACACAGAGAAACTGCATTGCAGCGCAGGTAGCCCTCTTGGGAAGTGCGTTGAAATGCAGAACCTCTTCACAGAGCCTGCGCTGGGGCAGAAACGAGAATTCTATCCGGGTTCTGGGTCACGGTTTGCAGTTTAATCTATGGTTTTTGGCCGAGTAAAAGCAATCAGTAATGCACAATCAGAGGGTAGATTTAAAGGAGGTCTAAGAGCTATCGCAAAGGGCAATCAGATCATTTGTGAATCAGCTGTTCAGATCATAAACAGATCCAGTGAATGGATTGAAGCAGCAGATGTCTACTTTGCATTTGTTAATGGCAAATGCAGTTCGATGGTTACTTCTAAGTTTATGAAACAAACAACAAGAGAAACAAAAATAAACTAACTAGACAATCTTCCCCAGTGGAGTCGCCATTTTGTTGACGGGAAAAGTGTCTATTCAGAACGACCCTATCCCACTAAGGTGTGACAGTGACCTTAGAAACAAACAGAGAAAACTACTTTTGTATTCTTCTTTATGAACTATAAACATAGAGGAATAGGATGAACCAACCTGTGTCTTGCGCTAGTCCTTTGATCCAATCTCTCTCTTCTTTGACAGCTTCCAGCTACCTGCTTCCTTACTTGCCCAGCTTCACCAAGTTCCTGTAAGATCACAGAAGAAGAAAACTACACAAAGACATGGATTTATATTCATAAATAGCTTAGGATCAGATTTAAGCTAAACATACAAATGTAACAAACATCAATGATACACAAGCATGTAGGAGAAACTCAAATAGTTTTATTCATATAACAAGAAGATCCAGGAGGAGTTACAACCGATGATTCCTGATCCAGCATCAACCTCCCAGCAAAGAAGCCCCTCTTCACCTCCAACAAAGCATAAATCACCCAATACTCTGATATCTATCTCAAAACCAACAACAATTCTTTGCAATGTACAAAATTCCAGCCTTTGGATCTCTGGGATGAGGGATCCATACATAGATGTATGCAAGGAGTATGAGTCAGCTTATGATTTGACTAGTGTCTTCTCTCTGTCAGTTCTTGCTTCCACTTGGAGACTGAGAGCCTCTTACTCATCCTTGGTCGAACTCAGTGAGGCAAGTGTCATTGGAGAAGATTCTGGAAGCTTCCATTGTCTTTCCACCTCGCGGAATGGCACTGTCATTTGTCATTTCCCACTCAACACACCCTGATAGTGCATTTAGGTGCGTTGCAACGCACCTAGCTAGTGTATTTGGGTGCTATGCAACGCAGCTAGCCAGTGGAGCAGCTGAAATGATCCTGATTTGACTGATTCTGAGTATTTTCTGGTGGAGAACTTCCGGGAGAAGCTGTAATTTGTTGACCTTGTTCCTTTAGGGGTCGGAACAACACTTTTAGGGACTTAGGATCCCTTGGTTTATGGACATTTCATGCTTGGAGCTGCAAGGCACAAAAATGTCTATAACACACATCTAAGCATCATGTTCACATTTGGGTCTTCTTCGTGCAGTTCAGACCTCATCATTTTGATATTCTAAGTCAGAGGAGGCTGGAGTACCCCTTTCTCGCACATTTGTGTGATCAACATAGGACAATCTATCATTTCATGATCAAACTGAGAACAGTATGAACATGATGTTCTTGTTGGGTTGGTACAATTGTGGGCGTAGTGCCTTGGTCCTCTGCAATTGTAGCAAATCAATTATCTGTGACCTCTTCTTGGTTCCATTCCTCTTCGTCCTTGACCTTTCCCCTAAAATCCAGTGCGCTCCATCCCCGCAGCTAGGTCGAGGGCTCACGTTTTTGTCTGCATCCTATAGGATGGGGTCCGATCCATCATTAACTCGTAACTATAACAAGTGCGCTCGTTGTGACCTCCTGACCTGTAAAAATTACAAAACAGCTACTGGGGAGTCCATGTAGACTTCTGCAACAAATGGTAGTTATTCGTCTTGTGTTTTCCTCCTATCTGATAGATCACACACCATAACGTGGGTATCACACCTGGCCCTGCTTATGCCTCCAGTCTCAACGGCATTGGCCCCCCTCCTGCTAGGTAGTTTGCAAATACTAGACAGTGGTCATTGTCATAGCCCTGGCCTTTGCATTTTACGCACCATACTTCCTCGCACGCTTCTAACCGCGGTGCCCTATCTTGCTTCAAGATCTGCAATTCCTGGCAAAGTTTCTGTAGTTACACGTGGATTTGTTGAACCCCCAACCCAGGATCTGTATCTGGGTCTCATGCAACCTCATCGCCATTTCCAATGCTTTGGCCTGGGTTGAAAGCTTCTGTTGTGACAAACCCATCCTTAGGTGCGGTGTCAGAGATGCCACAAACCATGCGCAGTGTTGTGCTTCTATTAGCGTCATATTAGCCTCTCGGATCATACCCTTCAGACGCTAATCCAGATCCCAGGGGGTCTCGCCTGAAAGCATCGCAATCTCTTTAAACCCGATGATTGACTGTGTCTCTGATTTCGGCCTGCTAAATTCTCTATTCAATGCATTTTAGATCTCTGATATCCCTGCATTTGGGTGGTCATTAGAGTGCTTGATATACCATGTCAACATGCGATCCTGCAACGAGCTCACCAATGTAGCCTTCTTAATGTTGTCATTCGTGACCCCTTGCGTTTCCTACACTGCTCTTACCATGAACCAGAACTGGTCCAAATCCTCATTCCCTACTCCTTTGAATACGGGTAGCTTGATCGTGTTTGCCATGCTGAACTGTGGGGTTGGTGGAGGTAGAGTGGGTGGATATGGAGGCGAGGGAGGTGAAGCAGGTGGTGGTGTGGGCGAAGGTGGTAGATGCGAAATGCGTTGCCTTTCCAAGCCGACCGCACTTCTCAAAGAGACCCGAGCGAGCTCTTCCTCACTTTCTTGCGAAGGTGAAATTAACGGGCTATTTGCTAATTCCCTACTATCTTTGTAGATCTTTCCACTCCACGTCACCCCAAACATTAATGTATTCGCATAACCCGTTTTTCACATAATAGCATCTTAAACCAGGTATTCAAAGATTTAATATACTTACCTCACGGTCCCTTGAGAAAATGTCATTCTTCCTCGCTGTAGCTCACGGTCATGTCCACCGCAAACTCAGTGATAAATCACCTTATTATCCGGTCAAGCCAATGGTCCACAGCTCACATGATCTTGTCTTCTGATGCCTCTATTCTGTGCACTAATTCCAGAGTCCACACTATCAATTGGTTGATCTTACATCTTCCCTGGCTGACGGCTAATCTTGTGATCCAATCATATGGTTCAAAGGGAAAGGATGCAAAGAAAATCTCATGGATTTCCGTATACACATAACAATCCAGCCACCTTTTCTCAGATACCTACAGAGTTCTATTTTCCTGTGTTGCGAACTCGTGAATCTTCTTGTCCAACCACTCTTCAATTTCCTTCTTTTTTGGGTTCCAGTGGCACAACATCAAACATCCCTTAGGTAGATCCTGGTCCAGGCAATGAAACCATTTGTTGGCTACATGGGGCCTAACCCATGTTCAGCAGTGAGTTTAGCCAAGCAAATCCCGGTACTACTGGCCCTTTCGGCAATAGTCCACGGAGTGCAGACTGAGGTCTCACCTGAAGTAGTATGGGAGGGTGCTGGAACTAGGTTTCCACACCCTAGGGATGTCTTGATGAAGGTTTTCGAGGTTTGCGATCCTAACTTGCACGTTGCGCTGCTCCGTGCAACTTTTTATCCTTCGCAACCCGTGCACACATTTGTACGTACAATATTATTCCAATCTGATCTTTATTGTGCTATTATATTAGTGCTCAACTTATTTTTTGCGGGCCTAATATTCTTATTACTTATTCAAATTTCAGATAAGCGCACGTACTCGAAAACAATACAGATGCATAAAGATAACTAGAACATAGAAATACATATCTACAAACAGACGCACAATATTCTGAATCAATCTTATCTTTATTAATACTCAAGTTCAGTTACAAACCCGACTCTGCCCTGTGCACTCTGCTGCAAGGGTCCGCGCACTCAGCTGCGGACTCTACTAGGCCTCTGTGCACTCAGCTGTAGAGCCTCTACCTAATGCTACGACCCAATACACTTCATATTCACTTCTATCTTTGAACCATATCTTTGCATCTATCTATTTCATCTCTCCAAAAAACTATCTTTACACTTAGAGCCTTGCTCTATTTATACAATCACATGGTCTGCGGACAATGGGTATGCTGACCCAACTTTGCATTAACTTACATTGTTTTAGGGTGGACAACCCTATGACTCATCCTAGACTCTCATGCTCCACGCACGCATTTCGCGGAGTCTTTACATTACATTGACCAAAACTCGGGCTTTAAGCCCCAAAAACATGCTATGGGGGGTCCACTGCCCAACAACTATTGTTCTAGATATGGCTACTTATCTAGGGAATTAGTATTTATCTGTAGATACCAAATTCTCCAAAACAAATTGATGACTCTGCTGGGGAAGATCCTCTTGCCTCGCAGATTATCCACCTCCTAGGACATCCTTGCAGACCTTATTTGTGTTCATAGATTGTAATTCAACTCTTTGCATTGAAAAAATGGTCAAACTTGTGTCAAATTGCCTCTTGAAATGGCTCATTGTCACCAGCGCAGCTTGTGAGGGACACATTGCGCTGCAGAGCACCCCTGGCTTAGGGACAATGCTCTAAAGTACACTGTCTCCCATTCAGGGTTGCACTGATCCTCCTAGGTTTAGTTTCCCACCTTTGGAAAGTGTTTTTGCCAACTTTTCTCTATTTGTTTGTTTGTTGATTGATCAATGAATGTTATGTCTCGGACAACAAGTTTCTATCTCCTTGTCTAGCCCTACTTTGAGTTGATTGATTAATCTTTCTTTAATGCTTTCTTTTTCATTATCAATCTATAGTCAAAGTCAGAATATATTTGATTAATCTTCATTCGAAAGAAAGTG
The DNA here is from genome assembly GCA_031772625.1 of Pinus tabuliformis. NCBI lineage: Eukaryota > Viridiplantae > Streptophyta > Pinopsida > Pinales > Pinaceae > Pinus > Pinus tabuliformis. The sequence goes on from CM062811.1 coordinate 248,043,452, forward strand.
TCGTAAAGCCTTCTTTTCCTTCGAATCAGAACTATCGTAAAAGTCTTCATTCTTATGAAAGATTCATTGATTGTATGTGTATATTTCCTTTTCTTCATATTCACATTAAGGAAATCGAAATGAAATACATGCATGTTGCATTGAAATCTTTTTGTGTGTGCTCATAGGAATAGTGTAGGGAAATTGCATTATATTGTGCTCTTTGCTCTTTGATCGAAAGAAATCTGATTGCTCTATCTCTTAGTAGCTAGGATTTTCATCATTAAATTGAATGGAAAGAATGCTTATCATGATATTTGCATTCCTAAGAATTTCAGAATACATCATGTGGTGAACTTGAAAGGAAAATTCCTAAGCAAGATCAACTTAAAATTAGCATCAATTTACTTAATGGAGCATTGTCATTAACGAGAACATTTAGTGGTTCTAGGCTAGAGACGTGTTCCGGCGTCGTAAAAAAAAGCAGCTGTCGCTAACTTGTCTGAAATACATCCCAAGTGTGATACCTCATTCCACATAAGTGAGTATATCGTAGCTCATCCATGTACCTTCAAGTATATATGGTAGTGTTACAGTACATAAAGTATATGGGAATGCTCTCACTATGCGGTTTTGCATTAGACATCGCTTATATGGACTGGGCCTCCACGTACCTTCGGGTATATATGGGAGGACAACACTAGGTTTCTCTCCATCCTTAGGTAATCGAGTCGGCCACCTTGTACATTGTGATGCACCAAACACAACATTCAAGGAGATTGCCTACCTGTACTTCTTGGTTCGCCAGTAGGTATTCTGCAGTTTATAGTTGCTTGGTAAACCTTTTGCCTAGCTTACCCCTTTTTGTTTTTTTTTTTGATAATAAAATTAATCAAAAATTGTGGAGGAATATCAACCCTTACCTCATCATTCGCGGAGAACAGTGAGTAAACTGCCTTTGCCGCCTGAAGCTACACCTATTTGGTCAAAACGGTCTCGTTTAACAGAGTTCGGTACATCAAGAACTCCTAGTTCTCTATCTAAATTACCTGAATCATCTATTCCAGTAAGTACTGAGACTCCAGTTTCTCCAACTATTTCTGGTACATCCGTTTCTGAAGAAGAAGTTTCACAATTACCTGAGGACATTAGCACTGATCCTAGTGAAACGGTAACCGAAGATGCTCAACAACAAGCTGATCCTCAACATGAAGTTGCTCAACAAGAAATTACATCTAAACTTAAATCAGTTCAACCAGAAGTTAATCCAGAACCTATCATAGTTCAAATAGAAGTTACATCTAAACCTAAAGTTGTTCGGGAACCTCCTTCTGAAACTGTTGTTCTTTTACCTAAACATCTGGACTTCGAATTTGAACATTCAGATGTTGTTAATTTACCGGAAGACAATCAACCAGTTACCCCTCAGACATCAGTAACTAATGAAACTTCTACTTTATCAACACTTGAAATATTTTACGGACCACACCATGAAGTTCTTCCACCTAGTTTAATTGCTGTCGAGGAAGAATTGGAAGAAGATTATACACCTGAAACCCTATTCCACTTTAGAACTGGGCTTTATCTTTACCGTCATACTCTGCATTTTACTGCTCCGTTTGATCCTACTTATTTTGAAGTACCCATCGATTCTTTAGGAAAACTTTTGGGTCAATTAACTATGGCTGAACAACTGTCAACATCCCAGACTGTATCATTTGATGCAGCTGCGGTAGGATCTTCTGTTGTAACCTCTTCGATGTTTTCTACCACACCTGAGTCTCACCTATATGGTGAATTGTCCGTCCCGATTGGTTACCAATCTTTATCTGGAACCCACTCAGGGGTTGCTTCTACACCATACCCATCGCCCATGTCCTCAACTAGAATTTTACTTGGTTCTTCTTTAATGGGAACTCAATAGTTTGATCCTGCATACCAATATCAAGTTGGGCAATTTGGTCAACAGAGACCTATATATCCATTAAATACTGGATTTCCACCATATGGATAGCAATACTCTTATTCACCTTATCCTCTGTTAGGGTCCCACCCTAACCCCCTTATTTATGTAATGGGATCACGTCATAGTCAAGAGTCAATAAAGCCCATATTAATAATTGTAAGTGGTTAATCCGCAATTAATGACGAAACCACAGTTAGTTGCAAATGGGTCGTAGTATTAGATAGATGGTATTAATAAAACCCATGGTCTTGGTCCGTGGTATTGCATGTATGAGTCATATATAAAGGATAGAGACTCCCTGCGAGGAGCATCGTGTCTTATTTTGTAATCGAGCTCTGCTCTATTAGAGGTTGCCCCCTCGAAGAGGCAAGTGAAAATTACTCTCTGAATAATAAAATCATTGCTATTCTGTGTTCTGGGTATATTTTCTTTGCATATTCTGTATTTGGGTATCATTTTGCAGGTTAAGAGCATAACAAGTGGTATCAGAGCACTTTCCAGGGCCGGTGGGATCTCCATTTCTTAGCAAATTTTTTTTTGGCTAGAGACATGTTCCGGTGTCTTTAAACCACGGATCTGTCGTTGAGCGCATAAACCTGCGGATTTGGGGAGGCATGCATGCAGGAAATACAAGAGGTGGTCACGTCTATTGGACTCCCTTGTAACCCCTATGGGTACCCCTTCGAGTAGTAGCACATTAGACAGAATCGCGCACGGACTGTCTTCCACGTACCCTCTGGGTATATTGGAAGCCCCCTAGGCTCCCTTGAAACCTCGCCATAGATAAACCGTCGGCCGTCTTGCGGCTACAGTACACCGAGAATAGCACTCGGAGGATTACTCGCCCATACGATAGGGTAGTCGAGTTGTACGGCTAAGGGTATGGTCGATCCTCCTTAGTTAGAGCCCTGAAACATTGGGCCGAGTACTACTGCCAGACCCTTATGTATATTGCGATCTGTAGCACCTGACACTCCTCAAGACCATAGTTCCCTTTTCTATGGAGGGATCACACATCATCTCTTCCAGATCTGCTTGTGCAAAGGGGTGCAGCAGCAGTAGACACAGTCCCGCAGTCTCGAGTTCGCAGATCAGCCATTCCGATCTATTAGATCCATCAGATCTGCAGAAGCAGTCTGTTCTGCCGCCTAGAGCTATCAGATCCACCAGATTGGAGTCGTTGTGAAGGGTTCCCATACCGGGGTATAATTTTCGCAGGACTTTTGGCCGCATTGACATTTTGAGGATTTGGCGACTGCAGTATTGATAAGGAAGGAGTAAAACTCCGTTAGGAGTTTTCAAAAAAAAAAAAAAGAGTTTGAGATCTTTCGGGGCGCTTATTGGTGATCTAGCCCATCAGAATTAGGACGATGAGCTGAGCACGGTGGTACCATTCACTTCTTAGTGGAATTTTTTCTTTTAGGCGGTCCCAATTTTAAAAAAATCAGGTTGGTGTATGGTAGAAACTAGAGCTCAAGTGATGGCCAATGAAAGGATGGACAAACTTGAAGAATCAATGCAAACCCTCCACATTCATCTTAGCGGACTATGTAGCATGGTCGAGAAAATAATCTCGAAGGGCAAGGAGCAAGTCCATGAGGAGGAGTATAATGGCAATGGACACAATGAGGGTGAGTCTAGCCACTCTCCTCACGTCTGGCACACTCACCAACAACCCAGTCAGCGACCTCCCAAGTTGGATATTCATAAATTTGACGGTTCTCACCTATCGGCATGGATAGCACAAATGCAGCAGTATTTCAAATTGAATCACATCTTAGATGATGAGACTCAGCTTATGTTGGGGAGCATGTACTTGGACAATGAAAGGTGGCAATGGTGGGAATGGCATCAACGTTGCACTGGACCTTTTAGGACTTGGACCAAATTCACCAAAGCTCTTCAAGATCGCTTTGACCAGGAATCATATTTTTTGGGTCGTCTTACTAAGCTCCGACAGACTGGTACAGTGGATGAATATATTACAACTTTTGAAGCCTTAGCCTTCCGCACTTGGGGTCTCTCAAATGTGTTCTACACGGAATGTTTTATCAGCGGTCTTAAAGAAGCCATCAAAGCTCAAGTCCTACTGCACCACCCTCCCACATGGACGGAGGCTTGCAAGGTAGCTCGTAACGTGGAACGTGCATTAGCAGCCCAATACAGTCGCCCAAATTTCTCCGCTAAAGGTCGCCCCCCACAGGCTCACAACACGACTCAAACACTTAAGGTCCAAAAGGTGTCCCCTGCGGAAATGGCTGGCAGAAGAAAGCAAGGACTATGTTACTACTGTGATGAAAAATACTCCCCAGGTCATAAATGCAAGGAGCCCAAATTTTTTCAAATTGATGCCACTGACTACAGCTCAACAGAGGAAGATCCACCACTTGAGGAACATGAGCCGCTAGAAGAAGACAACCAAAAGGAAAATGTCTCTGATGAACCAGTTATTTCGTTGCATGCTTTGGCAGGGATTTCTTCCCCTCAAACTCTCAAAATCAGAGGTTTTATTAAACATCGCCCAGTAGTAGTCTTGATTGATAGTGGAAGTACACATAATTTCATCCATCAAAAAGTCGCAGAAGCAGTGCATTGTTTTGTACGAGTAGTTTCTAAATTCCAAGTTCAAATTGCGGATGGAGGCACAATGAAATGTGAAGGCCATTGTGAAAATGTCAAACTTCAAATGGGGGATTATCAGTTGAAAACCCACATGTTTGCCATACACATGGGGGTTGCGACATTGTCCTCGGCGCTGAATGGCTCCGCACTCTTGGGCCAATCACAATGGATTTCCAGGAGTTATATATGAGTTTTAAGCAGAACAACTACACACATACCCTCCGTGGACTCTAGGCGGGAGCCCCCTCTATCATCAGCTCGCATAGGATGGAAAAATTGTTAAAAAAGGACAATCATGGAGTTGTAGCTCAATTTAATGCCATCCAGGCAGTCAAAACCAAGCCTCTGCCAATTCATCCTGAGATGCAACAGATTTTAAATAACCATCTGCCGGTCTTTGACAAGCCTCATGAGCTTCCACCCTCGCGAGGGGAACATGATCATAGCATCACCTTGGTTCCAGGGGCCCAACCCCCAAATGTGCACCCATACAGATATCCGTTCACCCAAAAGAATGAAATAGAAAAAATCATCAAGGAACTTTTGGAAGCAGGTGTCATTCGTCCTAGCATTAGTCCTTATTCATCCCCAGTGGTCATGGTGCTCAAGAAAGATGGGGAGTGGCGGATGTGTCCTGACTTCAGGGCCCTCAAAAAGTTGACAATCAAAGATAAATTTCCCATCCCGGTGGTTGATGATTTGCTGGATGAACTCAATGGGGCTCAATTCTTCAATAAGTTGGATCTTCGCTCAGGCTACCACCAAATTCGCATGAAGGAAGTTGACATTCCCAAGACTGCTTTTAGAACTCATGAAGGCCATTATGAATTCTTGGTCATGCCATTTGGTCTTTGTAATGCCCCCTCTACTTTTCAGAGCCTTATGAACCACATTCTCAAACCATATCTCAGGAAATTTTTCCTTGTCTTCTTCGATGACATCCTCATCTATAGTTGCACTTGGGTCGCACATCTTTAGCATGTAGATCTACTCTTGCAACTGCTCCGCAAGCATAAATTATTTTTCAAGATGTCCAAGTGTTCGTTTGGCATGGCAGAAGTAGAGTATTTGGGCCACATTGTGGGGCATGATGGTGTCAAGGAGGACCCCAAAATGATCCAGGCAATGCAGGAATGGCCTCAACCTAAGATCTTGAAGAGCTTGAGAGGATTTTTGGCTCTCACAGGCTATTATTGTAAATTTGTCCGCAACTATGGTCGCATAGCGAAGCCCCTCACCCAACTCCTAAAGAAAAGTTCATTCTTCTGGAATGAGGAAGCACAACAGGCCTTTACAGCTCTAAAGAATGCCATGTGTTCCACTCCAGTCTTAGCACTACCTGACTTCACCAAATCTTTTGTCATTGAATGTGATGCTTCGGGTACAGGTATTGGGGCGGTCTTAATGCAGGAAGGGCAACCGTTGGCCTTCACAAGCCAACAACTAAGTGGGAGGAATCTGGGCCAATCTACCTACGAGAAGGAAATGATGGCCATCTTACATGCAGTCGAGACCTGGCGACCTTACTTATTGGGGCGACGTTTCCAAATCCGCATAGATCATCACAGTCTTAAATATTTTTTGGAGCAATGCCTATCCTCCCCACAACAAAATAAATGGTTCGCTAAAATGCTGGGATATGATTATGAGATCATTTACAAGAAAGGGAAAGACAATAGTGTAGCAGATGAATTATCTCGCCAATTTGAGGAGGAAAGTACTCTGCTAGCAATTTCCCTCCCCATTCCAGAATGGATTGAAGAGGATCGCAGGGAATGGTTTTCACACCCCGGGCTCTCCCAACTCATTTCTCAATTGCAGGTAGATCCAAATTCCACCAAGGGCTACTTGTGGCAGGATGATATTCTTCGCTACAAGGATCGAGTCGTCATATCACCAACATCCACCCTCAAAAGTCGCATTTTGGAAGAATTGCACTCATCTCCCATTGCAGGACATTCGGGCTTTCAGAAGACGTATGCTCACACCAGAAGATCATTTTTTTGGACAGGCATGAAAAAGGAAATGCTTACTTTCGTAGCAGAATGCGATGTCTGTCAACGCCACAAAGGGGAAGCCGTCAACACACCAGGCACATTACAACCATTTCCCATTCCAACATCAATTTGGACGGAGGTTTCTATGGATTTCATTACAGGTCTTCCAAAGTCAGGGAATAAGTCAGTCATCATGGTGGTTGTGGACCGACTGTCGAAGTATGCTCATTTCTGTGCCCTACCCCACCCGTTTACACCAACTTTGGTCGCTCAACCTTTCATGGATCAGATCTTCAAATTGCATGGCATGCCCACTTCTATTGTGTCCGACCGCGACCCGATCTTCACCAGTAATTTTTGGCAGGAACTCTTCACGATACAAGGCACTCAACTAAAACTCAGTACTTCCTATCATCTGCAAACAGATGGTCAAACCGAAGCCGTCAACAAATGTCTAGAAACCTACCTTAGGTGTTTCACTTTAGAAAAGCAAAACCTTTGGGTACAGTGGTTACCTTTGGCTGAATGGTGGTATAACACCAACTATCATGCCACCACCAAAATGACTCCCTATGAAGCAGTATATGGTCAACTCCCGCCTTCACCTACTTCGTATCTCAAGGGGTGCTCAAAAGTACAAGAAGTGGATCAACTCCTACAACACCGCGCAACCATGTTCACCCATCTTCGAGAGAATCTTCATCAAGCTCAGAACCGCATGAAGCAACAAGTAGACCAGCATCGCTCTGAGCGCCAATTTCAAGAAGGGGATCAGGTCTTTTTATAGCTACAACCATATAAGAAAACATCACTCAAAGACAAGGGGTGTCAGAAACTATCTCCCAAATTCTACAGACCATATCAAGTACTTCAGCGCATTGGAGAAGTGGCTTACAAGTTGGCCTTGCCACCTACTGCAAAAATCCATCCAGTTTTCCATGTCTCATGCCTCAAGAAAGTGATTGGGAACAATTGCAGAATTCATACCAGTCAACCTGAATTGGACGAAGAAGGGTCCATCTGGCTTCAACCTAAACAGGTCCTAGACACACGAGACAAGCAACTGCGCGGTCGCATGATTAAGGAAGTCCTCGTCAAATGGAAAGACACCTCTCCGGAAGATGCAACTTGGGAACCAGCCACTATTCTTCAGCAGTTTCCACAGCTTCAGCCTTGAGGACAAGGCTAGTCTTAAGGGGGAGGGCATGTTAGGGTCCCACCCTAACCCCCTTATTTATGTAATGGGATCACGTCATAGTCAAGAGTTAATAAAGCCCATATGAATAATTGTAAGTGGTTAATCCACAATTAATGATGGAACCACAATTAGTTGCAAATGGGTCGTAGTATTAGATAGATGGTATTAATAAAACCCATGGTATTGGTCCATGGTACTGCATGTATGAGTCATATATAAAGGATAGAGACTCCATGCGAGGAGCATCGTGTCTTATTTTGTAATCGAGCTCTGCTCTATTGGAGGTTGCCCCCTCGAAGAGGCAAGTGAACATTACTATCTGAATAATAAAATCATTGCTATTCTGTGTTCTGGGTATCTTTTCTTCGCATATTCTGTATTTGGGTATCATTTTGCAGGTTGAGAGCATAACATCCTCCTTATCTCAGAGGACCGTCATATGGTAATATCCCACAGTATTCTAGTCAACCTGGAATTCGAGTTTGTCAATGGAAACCAACAATGCTAGTTCAACCAAGGTTTGTGTATCCAACACAACCAATGCAAACAGTGTCATCTATTCCTACTACACCTTTTGTTACTACTGTATCACAGTCACAAGTTCAAACTGTTGTATCTCAATTGGTACAAACTGGTCCTTCTACCTCACAACCACAAGTTTCGGGTCAAGAAGCTCAAGTTTTGGGTCAAGAAGCTCAAGTTTCTTAGGTTGTTGTACAACAACCACTTCTGTCTGGGGTTCAACAACAACTTTAGGTTAGTATACCCTTATCTGGACTGACCCAAGTTTACATTGGTATAGTTTATTCACAACTTGGCCAACCTTTCATTGTTGGGCAACAACAACCGTTAAATCAACAACAATTGTACCAACAACACCAACAGTTGATTCAACAACCGTGGTAGCAACAATTTCAACAACCTCAATTCTAGCAATTCCAACCCCAATTTGGACTTGCCCAACGGACTCAACCTGGGTTTGGACAGTATCAATCTTACCAAGGTCCTGGTCAACAAGGCTTTGCAGGTTATGGACAACCGCAAATTCAACCTTGTTATAAACAACCACCTTACGCCAAATTTGTTCAACAACAACCTTATTAAGGTTACCAAATGCAGATGTCCTATGTTGCTATGCAAAGACCTATTGCTTAGGTAATTCCATCATATCTTGGGTATACTCAACCTAACTTGAATCGACAGTTTCCATTTGTAACAACTTTAGAATTACCAGATTTAAATCGACTCACTAATGATCCAATCTTATATGCACCTTGGTGGCTGGTGATTCCTCATAAATTACCTTCTGACACTCTGAAATTCAATGGAAATACTGGAGAAGACCCATCAAATCATGTCATGACCTTTCATTTGTGGTGTTCATCAAACTCCTAAAATGATGATTCAGTTAGACTCCGTCTTTTCCAAAGAACACTTACTGGCCCAGCTACTAAATGGTACATTGAGTTACCAAGAGCTTCTTTCGAAAATTTTATGACTTTATCCACCACATTTCTGACCCACTTCCAGTTACCTATCAGATACAAGACTGGAACAGAACTCCTAACCAACTTTAAACAGACTAATTCTACCCATATATCAGATCATATTCATGAGTGGTAGCATCATCGTCGAATGGTTAAGACATATGTTCCTGATCAACTTTTGGTTGAGTGGTTCATAAAATCCTTATTTCCATCAATCAACGAGGATGTGGGAAAAGGTGGAGTTGTCATAGAAGAGAAAGTAATTTCTCGTGCCCAATACTTGGATTTGATTTACACACAATCTAGCACGCTCTACGAAAAAATTCCTAATGCACCCCGACTAGCTTTCATTGTTCCTCCTCCTCCACAATTGAGTAAGGACTCTCATGCCGATGATGGTGTGATCGGTTCTTCGAGCACGTAAATGCAGGAAGACCATCTGGTCAAACTCTTGCCATTACCAATAAAACTACCAATGCATCATAAAACACTGTTGCTTCCGTAGTTAATGTCGTGTCATCTGAAAAATGCAAAAATCAAAAGCAACCAGGAGGCAAGAAGAAGGGTAAAAAAAGAAGAAACAAGATAATTCCCCTCAAGAGAAATCATCTGATTCCTCTACTTTGGCAAGGAAACCTTGTTATCCATGTCTAATCTGTAATGATGAGCATTTTACAAGAGATTGTCCACACTGCTCAAAAGTCTCTAAAATTTTAAAGACTTCTAACACATCTACAGTGTTGACTGATCTGTTTCCAAACCCGAAGACACATTTGGTTGCGACAAACCATGCTTCCACATCCCAAGTGCTCATGTTATCCATCACAAAGACACAAAATGAAGTTTTGGTGTCAACGAGAAATAAATATTATAGAAATCCACCATCATCATCGAATAATCAGGCCATTGATCAACCTAATCCTACGACTTCAACTTTATCTGAAAATATTTCACTAGAATTGACAATAAAACCACCAAAAGGAGTTGTGCATAAATCAACATTTAACCCTCAGGCTCAAGCAGCTCAGAACTATAACATAGCGGAAGATCTTGCTCAATCACCTTCTGCTATGTCGACACTCAAGGTGTTACAAAATTGTCCCTCCCAGAAGCAGGTTTTATTGTCAACAATTGGCGTAATAGACCCTACGGATTCCAATCTTGTGGTTTTTAACCATGCGGGATTTACACCACAATTACCAATGTAATTAGCTTTCCTAATTCAAGTAAAATCTCTCAATAATAATGTTCACCGAACTATTATTTATGAGGGGGAATCTACTTTCATTATGTCAATGAGCCGCTGGAAAACACTTGGTTCACCGCCGTTGTGGGATTTTGAGTAACCTGCAAATCGAACTAGGGGGAAAAACAGTTACTGTTGAAGTCATGGTAGTTGACGAACCCCTCGATTACAACATTTTACTGGGAAAGCCATGGGTATATGCTATCACTGTCATGGTTTCCACGTACTTTCATACTATTGCATTCCCTCATAAGGGTGGAATCGCATTCATCGATCAACTTGCCTTATTTGCCAATAATTCACAGGCTATGGGAAGCATTCCATTGGTACAAGGATCCCTGTTGTCACTTCAAAGTGTTGGAATAGGTCTCTTTAAAGATCCTTCCCTACTGGGTACTTTTACACTACAGTCACCATTTGATTTGGCAGAGGTGGCAAGAGTAGAGATTTGCAACATATTTCCTCCACCTCACCTAATTTAAGGAGGATTACCAACAATTTGAAGTTGATAGTAATATTGAGGTCATGCTGCTAAGCCCCATTGAACTAGCATAACAATCAATTTTTAAGGCTTGTGCGACAAACCCAAATCCGCATTCACCAATTGTATGGGTAGACCATTCGTTAGAATATGGTACTTCTTTGAATCCTTTCTCACTTGTACATTCTACGGATGAAGGAACCATCCAATCAACGATGATATGATAAGAACCTTGGGAAGATTATCATCATCATTCACATCTTCCAGATGACATTGAAGATTATTCAAATTAACTAAACCAACCTTCAGTTTTTGATTTCCTTTTGAATTCAGTTTTCATAGACACAGTAGAATTTGAGTGAAACTTGTCAAATATTGAAGAAATTATTTCTATTAATATTTCAACCAAGCCTAATGTTGTAGAGAACATTCATGTCAGAAAATCTTGTTCTTCATCAGAACTCAATAGTTACCGTACTCTATTTCGTGAATTTAGAGATATATTTGAATGGTCTTACAAGGAGATGCCATGCATTGACTCTAGTATTGTTGAACATGAAATCAAAATGTACCTTGATGTCAAGCCAGTTCGATAGTGACTTAGTCTGGTTCATCCAAAGAAAGCCATTGCAATTAAAGTAGAAGTCGAAAAACTTTTGCGTTCTGGTTCCATTTACCCTGTACCTCTTACTGACTGGGTTTCCAACATTGTTCTTGTCATGAACAAACAAGGAAAAATTTGAGTGTGCGTCAATTATAGGGGTGTAAATGAGGCATGTCCAAAGGACAATTATCCTACTCCTTTTATTGACCATATTATTGAAGAATGTGTCGGATGTGAAATATTCTCATTTATGGATGGTTTTTACGGCTACAATCAGATCAATATCCGCCCACAGGACCAATATAAAACAACTTTTATTTGTCCATGGGGCACATTCATGTATAGGAAACTCCCATTCAATTTGAAGAATGTAGGGGCAACATTCTAGAGGGCAATGAACTATGCCTTCCATGATATCAAGCACATTGTTCAACCTTACCAAGATGATTTACCTGCTAATTCACGAAAGCGGACTGATCACCCGCAACATTTGAGAGTGATATTTTTACAGTGCTGACACTACTGTTAGACTCAGTCTTGTCAGTCCTCTATCAGAGTCAAATTCACCAAGGTTCATTTCTCATCATTTGCAGTCATCAAATGCCATTTTGCTAAAAAAAAAAGAAAAAAAAACGAGTCGTTTAATTCTTGAGTCCAGGGTTTTGTCTCCAAAAGTGTGAAATAACGCTTGTAGGCCAGAGGGAGGATCAATAAGTTTTCATTTCAAGATTGCCATCATCAATAATTCTCAAGGCTGATTCCTCTTCAAAACTCTATTTTGAAGAGGGAATCGTCAAATCAATGGTTAGTAATAAGTGTATTTTTTCCGTCATGAAGAATTTCAAATACAGGCCTTGGTCACCCTATTATCTTCAACAGCCTCAGCAATCCTGCAACAGATAGACAGGAATCATTATTCACTCCAAAAAGTCAAAGACGGGTACAAGAGAGCCATTTCAAAATGAGAAAGTGCTAAAGGTTTTGCAGCATTGGAAGAAAGCAAGGACTTCGAAAAGGGTCCTTCTCAGGACCACTAACTGATTCAAAGGAAGTAAACTCCAAAGAAATCAAGACGGTGTTGTTTGCTGAGCTTGGTTGTTTGAAACACTTCACAAGTGTAAAGGCTTTGAGAGAACATATGCAACAGAATTACGGCCGTGTTTGTTGTGAAATTTGTGGGAGTCAACAATTGAGGAAACAGATCGAAAGGTACATGCGCATTCATGTAAACCAAACCTGTGGTGAGAGAACAAAGTGCCACTCAAACAACTGTTTGCAAAGTTTTACTGAAAAATCAAATCTCAGTCAGCACATTAGAGCAGAGCTATATTAAATTGTAAACCAAATCCATTGTTTTTGACAACGTATCTACATGTCAAGCATTCACAAAAATCCAAAGGGGAAAGCCGAATTTGGAGGGTGAAGAGTGAATTTCAGTGTTGGAGAGGCTGACAGTGTGTTGACAGTGCGCATGGCGCACCAGACCAGCGCGGTGCACTAGCTGTGCTCGCGTTGCACACAGCCGGAACACCACAGAAATTGTGCCACCGCTTATAAATTTCAAATTCAAAATTGCTCCGGTCACACCAATAACTTCTCTGCTTTATAAATTCGAAATACATTTTAAATCCCCGATTCTTTAGTAATCTTCCAATTGAGGAAGGATATAATATAATGAGTATAAGACAGTCGTAAAAATTCTGTGAGTGAGGAAAGTTTTGATATTCTTCGGGAAAGTTTTGATCTTCTTCTTTGGTGGAGAGAAATCCGAAAGCTGGTGGAGCTTGGTTATATGGTGAGATCATAACAGGGATTGATTTATTGTTCTGGCAGTACAAAGAAACAATGGTGGAAGAAACCTCGTCGTCATCTCCTGGGGTAGTCGGCTTTTCGGTTCCACCGGGAAGACAGCGATTCCATATAGAATTGAAGACGGACGAGACCACATTTGTTTCAGGGAAGAAATTGATTAAAGATTCTCAGAAGGCCATTCAGTCTCACCTTGTTGAACCACCCGTCAGAGCTTACCCTACTTTGGAGGCTTGGATTGCTCCAGAGGCCACAATTGGGGATTCTGTTGTGCAGACGGATATGGTTTCAGATCCTTCACATTGATTTAGTGCAGTTATTGAGAGGATCGAACGTTTGTACAAGGGAACTGGAAGTAGTGATGAAGAAGAGCTAGATAAAATTCCAGACGACGACCAATATGATACTGAAGACTCATTTATAGATGATACAGAACTGGATGAGTACTTCTCAGTTGATGGGGGAAAGACAAAGCACACAGGATTTTTTCATCAACAGAGGGAAATTAGAACACTCGAATGAGCCTGCTGCCTCTCCCGTGCTTGCTCCAAAGAAAAGGAGAAGGAAAGATACCAAGAAGATGCCAAATGATGAAGAGATTCCAAGCAAACTGTTAAATATGGGTGCTCTTCGAATAAAGGCAGTTGCAAGAAGTGGACCTTTGGTGGGTATGAATGCCACAAGCTCTGGTCAGGATATCACTTGTCTTTCTGTTGGTGAATATTCAGATGAAAAACCATTGAAAAAGCAAGAATCAAAACCAGGAAATGTTCACGTTGGGCCCAGTTCATTAAAAGCTGAGAGATGCAAAGAAGGTCATTGTAAAACAGAGCCCACTGTCGTAGGCATTGAGGTGTTTAATAAGGATGGGGCAATTCCAAATATTTCGATTGCAGGCTCTAAAGAAACCACTGCCAAGTGTGCAAATGATATGTCAACCTCCAATAAAAGTAGAGCCTTTGAGAAAGTTGAAGAAGGTGACGATTCAGTGGATGTGAATCCTATTGTATACCAGATATCGACCTCCAAAATCAAACCTTCACTACCGCTTCATAAGGAAGCTAGTCTTGCAAGGCCTAAATGCACTATTCTGGACAAAGCCTTCCAAGATTTGGAAAAGGGAGTTGTTGAATTGTGTCCACCTTCTACTAACATTCGAGAATTAGATCAGTCATGCCAAGTGGTGAAAAAGCGTATACCTGATGATGTCAAGCAAAAGCTTGGCAAATTAGCTAGGTTGGCGGCAAAACAAGGAAAAATCTCGAATGATGTAATTAATCGTCTTATGGGCATTTTAAGCCATGTAACGCGGCTTAAAACATTGAAGAGAAACTTGAAGGAAATGATTGCATCAGGAATCTTGGCCAAGCAGGAAAAAGAAGGTAGGCTTGAACACATAATAAAGGAGGTGACTGAAATGGCCCAAATGCAAGTATCTTCTTTGCAAGCTCAAGAAAGCAGGAAATAAGGTTCATTGGATGATTTACAAGCAGTGTCAACCTCTGTAGAAAAAGGAAAATTGAATGGATGCTAAAAGTGGGATTATGCAACCGAAGACCGACTTGTGATCTCTATGATCAGTATGTTGAGGGAATGGATGAACACAAAGGCCCACAAATAAAGAAACTATACATAGAGCTTGCTGAACTTTGGCTAGAAGATTGGATGGACAACAATGGCATAAAACGTGCAGTCTATAGAGCAAAGGAGCGAAAAAAGAAATTGAATAAGATTACTAATGGTGGTGGAGAGACGACTAAAGGAAAGAAGGCTCCAGTAAAATTGAGTACCGATGGATGGAATGGAGATGTGAATACTGGAACTATTTCTAATCCCAGCTGTGAAGATTCAACTCCTCGTGACAAGCAAACTATGGTGGAGCAAGTTCATAATGAATCTTTAAATAGAGGTAATATACTGCAATACAGGATTGCAGATCCAAAGTCTTCATCTATTATTGACCGAAAACAGAAGTATTTTGAAAAAGGTGAGAATAAGGGTTCACATTGGGAAATTGAATGGAATAAATGTGTAGGAATCCCATCGAAAAAAAAAAGTAAACCAAAAATAGATTTAGGTATAGAAAATACATATACAGGGCATATGAAAGCGTTTTCCTTTGAAGAGAAGGAAATGAACAAGCTGGACCAAGAAGGCTGCCGAGATGTCTATGCTTCATTTGATAAGTATCTTGAAGTTGATAAAACTTGACGGTGATAACAAATATCATGCCGAGCAGTATGGACTTCAGAAGGCAAGAAAAGGTGTTCTTTTCCTTGGTTTTCCTCCCGTACTACAATTTCAGTTGAAGCGTTGAATATGATTTCATAGGAGACACAATGGTCAAGATAGATGATCGATATGAATTTCTACTTCACTTGACATAGACAGAGACAATGGCAAATATCTCTCTCCAGATGCAGATAGAAGTGTGTGCAATTTATATACTCTTCATAGTGTTTTGGTTCACAGTGGAGGTGTGCAGGGTGATCATTGTTACGCTTTCATTAGACCGGCTCTCTCAAACCAGTGATATAAGTAATTTCTGCAAAATAGAGACACGAGTTGAGCTTAGCAAATTGCAGCTGAGTGCATTCATTAAAGGAAAATTTTAGTGGAAAACCGTTTTTATTGTAAAATTATTTTTTGATTCAAAGGGCCAACATAAGGTGAAGAGTCACCACAGCAGAAAGATAGGAAACGATGGTCTATTTTTAACTACAATTGCAATTCAAAGGGTCCACACTCCAGATTCTGTCTTTTAATTAGCCATCAACAAACAAATGTAAGGCTGCTCCTTTCTAGAGCAGACTTTTCCTATTCTCATGATTTTAGGTGAAATGGCCCCTATTCTCAAATCGATCTGTTTTCCCATTCCTGAGTCTATTTATTGTATGAAAATTTATGTGTAAAGGGTTCTGAGTTCTGGAAAACAGTGGGAGAGGTGTGAAGGAAACTTCACTGTACAGTTTTTTGACAAGGATTTAATGAAAAGATGCGGCTCTGTTTCATGAGATTCTTGTGGTTGTGAGTGTAGCAAATGTGTTCTTATGTTCCATATGTATCTTGTTATGTTTCATAATTCAATTCACATTTCATTTCAATGAAATTTTCTAAGTGAGATTAGGTAGAATTCAATTTATATTTCTCTGCCTGTGGGAAAATTTCATGTACAGTGTTATTCTTCTATTGAAAAGGATCCATGCGACTATGCCCTTTTCACTTTCTTCAACAATCTTCCATTCCGCGTTACCTTAAACCGAAATTGCTGCTCTTTCCGCCTACCTTGCCTCACGGAATAATTTGTGCCTTCATATTCAATTCTCTGTTCTTTGCTAAGTGTCGGTCCCATAACATCCCAGAAGCTCGATCATTCATAAAATCGTTTCCCGAATCCCTACTCACTTACTAGCCTAAGGTAAATATTGCATTGTAAGTCATCTCAAAATGCTTTTGATCATCTATTCACTGAGCGTGACTCGAAGAGAGCCCTCTCCTGCTCTTGTAGGGCTAGCTACCAGACTGAGCGTGGTTTGTGGTTACCCTAATTTTTGCCTTCCTTCAGCCTGAGGCAGCTTTAGGTGCTAACATAGTGGCGACCATACTGGGGATGAAAATGGTTTGCTTGAAGATTGGCTTGCCCCAATACATCTATCAAGCTCAGATCTGATGGTTGATGGTGAACAACGATCAGACATAAGAAGACGGCTGAAATCATTCACCTGGCGACTCTATTCACTGAAGAATCCAACAATCAATGCTTCATGGTGACTTCACTGCAGAGAGATCAGTAGCTTTGACATTTTCAAGATGGATTAGATTGCAAGAAGATACGCTCCCATGATCCGAGATCACATTCCAGGTTTTCCAAATAAAATTCCCAAGGTAGATTGGTCAAAGAATTTGCCTGTGTTCAGAAATGTGGAAGGTAATGACGCTGCTCTTCATCTGGTGAAATTTCACATTCACGTGCATACATTAAAGATTGATTTTCCTGAAGATTTTTTGATGAAAATGTTTATGGCTACTCCGGAAGACGAAGCTCGATCTTGGTATGAAAGTTTGCCACCTGCTTCTATTTATTGCTTAAAGGATTTTCATGCGGTATTCTTTGAAAGGTACAAAGAATCATATCCATCCTTGACTTTAGTTTAGAACTGTTGTAGCCATGTTCATAGTTTTATCGAAAGCCTTGAGAAATATTATGAAGATGATAATTTTGTGGATGAAGAATCATGG
Organism: Pinus tabuliformis; assembly: GCA_031772625.1. NCBI lineage: Eukaryota > Viridiplantae > Streptophyta > Pinopsida > Pinales > Pinaceae > Pinus > Pinus tabuliformis. The sequence continues at coordinate 248,061,080 of CM062811.1, forward strand.
AAGCATATGAAAATCCGTTTCAGCAGTCTACAGAACTCTTAGAGGAAAATTTGCAACAGGATCAAAATCAGCAGGTTGAAGAGTTCCATATGGCTGAAGGTGATGAAAGAAAGAGTGTCGGTTCAGATCTGTCAATAGAAGAAGACGGCATGCAAGTAAGTTCAGTCCTAATTTCAGAATGTGATAATGTCAGGACAGCTATTTCAGTTCCAGATTCAGATTGTGATGACCAAGAATACCTTGTTCTGAATCCCATAAAGAAGAACTCTGCTGTTGAGATCATCTGGCATGAAGAAAACAGAGTTACAGATCTAAATGCTCTCATCTCACAGAACCAGATCTTCATGAGGAGGTCATCCAGTCAGCTCATGAACAGCAAGATGACCTACAATACATTCACACCACAGAAGATCAAAACATTTAGGATTTCCATTCAAATTTTTCTTCATATGTTACATGTGTTGAATTTTTTTTCCAAGAAGATATCTGCTCATCTACCTGTTCAGAGTTTTTTGAAGCCCGGGAGCATACTCTTACTGAAGTACATGATGAAGGAAGATCAGAATTTGAAGCAAAGGACACCTTGTTTCTTCAGCAGGAGGAAAGACTTCATGTTTTTCAGGATCCAATGGCAGATTTGTTGCATTCAGTTGTGAAAGTGTTTATTGCAGTGTTCAGTGATGAAGGAGATCATGGTCAACTATTTTTTTGGATGCTCAGTGATCAGTTTGTATTGTTGACCAGAAAATCTGATAGGAAGAATCAGTCAAGAAGCCATCTTCTTGATTGGTTGCATTGGAATTTTGATATAGTTTGAGGATATATTGTCTTGTAAGAAACACAGGTGGCCACGTACTGCCACCAAGATTTAAGTTTTAAGTCCAGGTCTTTGCCACTTTGAGTTAGTTTGTTAGAGTCAAGTTTTTTCAGTCATGTTAGTTTGCATTGAGTCAGTTTCAGTCAAGTTTCAGTCAATAAATTGAGTCATGTTGGTTTTTCGGAATAATGGACTCCATAGCCCAATGGACGAAGGCACTGTCTAGCTCTTCCAGAGATCTGATGTTCTTGGCACCTCCACAGAGCGGTAGCTGCCATCCCAATTGGAGCCAATGTTAGACTCAGTCTTGTCAGTCCTCTGTCAGAGTCAAATTCACCAAGGTTCATTTCTCGTCATTTGCAGTCATCAAATGCCATTTTGGTCAAAAAGAGTCATTTTAATTCTTGAGTCCAGGGTTTTGTCTCCAGAAGTGTGAAATAACGCTTGTAGGCTAGAGGGAGGATCAATAAGTTTTCATTTCAAGATTGCCATCATCAATAATGCTCAAGGTTGATTCCTCTTCAAAACTCTGTTTTGAAGAGGGAATCGTCAAATCAATGGTTAGTAATAAGTGTATTTTTAAAGTTTTCCGTCATGAAGAATTTCAAATACAGGCCTTGGTCACCTTATTATCTTCAGCAGCCTCAGCAATCCTGCAACAGATAGACGGGATTCATTATTCACTCCAAAAATTCAAAGATAGGTACAAGAGAGCCATTTCAAAATGAGAAAGTGATAAAGGTTCTGCAGCATTGGCAGAAAGCAAGGACTTCCAAAAGGGTCCTTCTTAGGACCACTAGCTGATTCAAAGGAAGTAAACTCCAAAGAAATCAAGACGGTGTTGTTTGCTGAGCTTGGTTGTTTGAAACACTTCACAAGTGTAAAGGCTTTGAGAGAACATATGCAACAGAATTACAGCCGTGTTTGTTGTGAAGTTTGTGGGAGTCAACAATTGAGGAAACAGATCGAAAGGTACATGCGCATTCATGTAAACCAAACTTGTGGTGAGAGAACAAAGTGCCACTCGAACAACTGTTTGCAAAGTTTTACTAAAAAATCAAATCTTAGTCAGCACATTAGAGTAGAGCTATATTAAATTGTAAAGCAAATCCATTGTTTTTGACAACCTATCTGCATGTCAAACATTCACAAAAATCCAAAGGAGAAAGCCGAATTTGGAGGTTGAAGAGTGAATTTCAGTGTTGGAGAGGCCGATAGTGTGTTGACAGTGTGCACGGTGCATACAAGGAGTGTGCAGCTCATAGGATGCACGCGGCGCACTGATCTAAAATTGCCAGTGGAAATTTACAAGCACGCAGCCCACCAGACCAGCGCGGCACAATAGCTGTGTTCACGACACACAGAGCCGGAACACCACATAAATTATGCCACCGCTTATAAATTTCAAATTCAAAATTGCTCCGGTCACACCAATAACTTCTCTGCTTTATAAATTCGAAATACATTTTAAATTCCCGATTTTTTAGTAATCTTCCAATTGAGGAAGGATATAATATAATGAGTATAAGACAGTCGTAAAAATTCTGTGATTGAGGAAAGTTTTGATATTCTTCGGGAAAGTTTTGATCTTCTTCTTCGGTGGAAAGAAATCCGGAAGTTGGTGGAGCTTGGTTATATGGTGAGACCATAACAAGGATTGATTTATTGAATAATAATAATAATAATTTGTTCTGGCAGTATAGAGAAACAATGGTGGAAGAAACCTCATCGTCATCTCCTGGGGTAGTTAGCTTTTCAGTTCCACAGGGAAGACCACGATTCCATATAGAACTGAAGACGGACGAGACCACATTTGTTTCAGGGAAGAAATTGATTAAAGATTCTCAGAAGGCCGTTCAGTCTCGTCCTGTTGAACCACCCGTCGGAGCTCACCCTGCTTTGGAGGCTCAGATTGCTCCAGAGGCCACAACTGGGGATTCTGTTGTGCAAACGGATCCGGTTTCAGCTCCTTCACATCGATTTAGTGCATTTATTGAGAGGATCGAACGTTTGTACAAGGGAATTGGAAGTAGTGATGAAGAAGAGCTAGATAAAATTCCAGACGACGACCAGTATGATACTGAAGACTCATTTATAGATGATACAGAACTGGATGAGTACTTCTCAGTTGATGGGGGAAAGACAAAGCACCCAGGATTTTTTCATCAACAGAGGGAAATTAGAACACTCGAATGAGCCTACTGCCTCTCCCATGCTTGCTCCAAAGAAAAGGAGAAGGAAAGATACCAAGAAGATGCCAAATGATGAAGAGATTCCAAGAAAATTGTCAAAGACAGGTGCTCTTCGAATAAAGGTAGCTGCAAGAAGTGGACCTTTGGTGGGTATGAATACCACAAGCTCTGATCAGGATATCACTTGTCTTTCTATTGGTGAATATTCAGATGAAAAACCATTGAAAAAGCAAGAATCAAAACTAGGAAATGTTCACGTTGGGCCCAGTTCATTAAAAGCTGAGAGATGAAAATAAGTTCATTGTGAAACAGAGCCAACTGTTGTAGGCATTGAGGTGTTTAATAAGGCTGGGGCAATTCCAAATATTTCGATTGCAGGCTCTAAAGAAACCACTGTCAAGAAGGCAATCATGGCTGAACCTTCAAATGTTGATATGCAATATCACTCAGATAAACATGCAACTCTTGGAAATGAATTCCATACAACACAATTGATGAAGTGTGCAAATGATATGTCAACCTCCAATAAAAGTAGAGCCTTTGAGAAAGTTGAAGAAGGTGACAATTCAGTGGATGTGAATCATGTTGTATACCAGATATCGACCTCCAAAATCAAACCTTCACTACCGCTTCATAAGGAAGCTAGTCCTGCAAGGCCTAAATGCACTATTCTGGACAAAGCCTTCCAAGATTTGGAAAAGGGAGTTGCTGAATTGCGTCCACCTTCTACTGGCATTCAAGAATCAGATCAGTCATGCCAAGTGGTGAAAAAGCGTATACCTCGTGATGTCAAGCAAAAGCTTGGCAAAGTAGCTAGGTTGGCGGCAAAACAAGGAAAAATCTCGAATGATGTAATTAATCGTCTTATGGGCATTTTAAGCCATGGAATGCGGCTTAAAACATTGAAGAGAAACATGAAGGAAATGACTGCATCAAGAATGTCGGCCAAGCAGGAAAAAGAAGGTAGGCTTGAACACATAAAAAAGGAGGTGACTGAAATGGTCCAAATGCAAGTATCTTCTTTGCAAGCTCAGGAAAGCAGGCAAGAAGGTTCATTGGATGATTTACAAGCAGTGTCAACCTCTGTAGAAAAAGGAAAATTGAATGGATGCTACAAGTGGGATTATGCAACCGAAGACCAACTTTGTGATCTCTATGATCAGTATGTTGAGGGAATGGATGAACACAAAGGCCCACAAATAAAGAAACTATACATAGAGCTTGCTGAACTTTGGCCAGAAGGTTGGATGGACAACAATGGCATAAAACATGCAGTCTATAGAGCAAAGGAGCGAAAAAAGAAATTGAATAAGATTACTAATGGTGGTGGAGAGATGACTAAACGAAAGAAGGCTCCAGTAAAATTGAGTACCGATGGATGGAATGGAGATGTGAATACTGGAACTGTTTCTAATCCCAGCTATGAAGATTCAACTCCTTGTGACAAGCAAACTATGGTGGAGCAAGTTCATAATGAATATTTAAATAGAGGTAATATACTGCAATACAGGATTGCAGATCCAAAGTCTTCATCTATTATTGACCGAAAACAGAAGTATTTTGAAAAAGGTGAGAATAAGGGTTCAGATTGGGAAATTGAATGGAATAAATGTGTAGGAATCCCATCGAAAAAAAAAAAAAGTAAACCAAAAATAGATTTAGGTATAGAAAATACATATACAGGGCATATGAAAGCGTGTTCCTTTGAAGAGAAGGAAACGAACAAGCTGGACCAAGAAGGCTTTCGAGATGTCTATGCTTCATTTGATAAGTATCTTGAAGTTGAGAAAACTTGATGGTGATAACAAATATCATGCCGAGCAGTATGGACTTCAGAAGGCAAGAAAAGGTGTTGCCTTCCTTGGTTTTCCTCCCGTACTACAACTTCAGTTGAAGCGTTGAATATGATTTCATATGAGACACAATGGTCAAGATAGATGATTGATATGAATTTCTACTTCACTTGACATAGACAGAGACAATGGCAAATATCTCTCTCCAGATGCAGATAGAAGTGTGCACAATTTATATACTCTTCATAGTGTTTTGGTTCACAGTGGAGGTGTGCAGGGTGATCATTGTTATTCTTTCATTAGACCGGCTCTCTCAGACCAGTGATATAAGTAATTTCTGCAAAATAGAGACATGAGTTGAGCTTAGCAAATTACAACTGAGTGCGTTCATTAAAGGAAAATTTTAGTGGAAACCGTTTTTATTGTAAAATTAGTTTTTGATTCAAAGGGCCAGCGTAAGGTGAAGAGTCACCGCAGTAGAAAGATAGGAAACAATGGTCTATTTTTAACTGCAGTTGCAATTCAAAGGGTCCACACTCCAGATTCTGTCTTTTAATTGGCCATCAACAAACAAATGTAAGGCTGCTGCTTTCTAGAGCAGACCTTTCCTATTCTCATGATTTTAGGTGAAATGGCCCCTATTCTCAAATCGATCTGTTTTCCCATTCTTGAGTCTATTTATTGTATGAAAATTTATGTGTAAAGGGTTATGAGTTCTGGAAAACAGTGGGAGAGGTGTGAAGGAAACTTCACCGTACAGTTTTTTGATAGGGATTTAATGAAAAGATGTGGCTCTGTTTCATGAGATTCTTGTGGTTGTGAGTGTAGAAAATGTGTTCTTATGTTCCATATGTATCTTGTTATGTTTCATAATTCAATTTACGTTTCATTTCAGTGAAATTTTCTAAGTGAGATTAGGTAGAATTCAATTTATATTGCTCTGCCTGTGGGAAAATTTCATGTAGAGTGTTATTCTTCTGTTGAAAAGGATCCATGCGACTATGTCCTTTTCACTTTCTTTAGCAATCTTCCATTCCGCGTTACCTTAAACCGAAATTGTTGCTCTTTCCGCCTACCTTGCCTCACGGAATAATCTGTGCCTTCATATTCAATTCTCTATTCTTTGCTGGTGCCGGTCCCATAACATCCCAGAAGCTCAGTCATTCATAAAATTGTTTCCCGAATCCCTACTCACTTACTAGCCTAAGGTAAATATTGCATTGTAAGTCATCTCAGACCGTTTTCGATCATCTATTCACTGAGCGTGACTCGGAGAGAGACCTCTCCTGCTCTTGTAGGGCTAGCTACCAGACTGAGCGTGGTTTGTGGTTACCCTAATTTTTGCCTTCCTTTAGCCTGAGGCAGATTTAGGTGCTAACAACTACAAAATGCGACTCAGTCCACACAAATGTGTGTTTTGTGTTGGTTTTGGTAGATTGCTTGGATTTGTAGTGTCTAGAGAGAGGATTCGACTCGATCCATTAAAGGTTCAAGCAATTCTTGATTTGCCTCCACCTTCAAATATTTTACTGATCCAGGTGGATGTTGGTGGCCACCCACCAACCCATTTGGACCCCCACAACTGTCTCTTTCAGCATTTTCAGTTTCCTTAATTGTAGCACAACTTACTATTTTTAGCAGTTTTTCGGGTCCTGAACTTCCGGAGCCGTTTTGAGGCCCTAAACGATGTTTTTTTGGGAATCTGGGGGCAACATGGGTCTATAGACCAATGTTGCCCTTCCCAAAGTGGTAGTGCTCGGATAGATCTTTCTAACGAGCTATTGTACGCATCAAACGAAGATCGTATGCCAAAGTTACGACCCCGGGAAATTGATGTACCAATTTACCCAAACGGGGCCCACAATTTGGCGTTTCATCTTCTAGGGTTAGGTTTCGGGATGTGAAGGGTTTTCCATTGTTTCTCAACAATAAATAGGCCTTCGAGCCTCATTGTAATACAGTTCGGAACAGTTCAGAGGCATGTAGCCGCACATCTCTTCTCAGAGATAAGCTACCATCGCCCTAGCTAGTTTCTTGCCATTTCTGGTTGTAAGCAGATTTCAGTATTTTCCATTAATGAAATGAAGCATTATTTCCGCTGCATCTATGTGTTTATGGTTATTGCACCTCTGTATTTATGGTTATCTCTGTAATCTATTGCGTTCCTATTTAAATCCGGATCAGTGGTATCAGAGCGGTCTGCTTTTTCTCTGTTTTTCTTTGCATGTCCCCAACGAGGTCGGGATATAAGGAGTTAGGGCTTGAACTGGTCGAACCTTTGCAAGACCAGCCTCGCAAATCCCGACGGCCTCCCATGGCGGATGAGAAGAAAGACGAGGGGGCAGGAGATCCTATCAAAATCTTGCTCGAAGAAGCGCTCGAGCGGCAAAGGAACGCGATGATGGATAGCTTTGCGCAGATTCTTCAGCGGCTACCCAGAGGCGACGCATCGGCTTCCAAAAGCGACTCTGGAAATGCCACACCCTTCAAGGTACAAGTTAATTTTGAAATCCCATCTTCGAGGGTCAAATAGACGCAGATGCCGTAGATAAATGGTTAAATCTGCTAGATGGGTATTTTTCTGTTCATGAATTTTCAAGTCGGGAAAAGATTGTTTTCGCTCTTCTCAAAGCAGCCCCCCACGTCAAGGACTGGTGGGAAACCTACTGCGAGCAGAAGGATGAAAGTACAGGCTCACTATTTTCAGCCGCACCCACTTGGAATGACTTTCGGGATGCCATCAAGGAGCAGTATTACCCTGTCGGAAGCTATGAGGACAAATACATCAAATGGACCACACTGCGGCAGGGACGAGACCAAGATGTACCGGAGTTCACAAACATTTTTCATACCCTTCGCACACAGTTGGGTATCAAAGATTCTGAGCTGCATCTGGTACTCAAATACCGTGGCTGCCTGCATAGATACATCCAGGAAGAGATGGTGTTCTTGGACATCCCCTCACTCGGCACAGCATACCGATACGCTGTCAAAATCGAGCAAAAGTTCAAACAGAAGAAGCGAGACTTTGGATCTGCAAATCCGAAGCCCAAAGGACAAAGCCAAGGCGGGGTGACCCAAGACAACCCGTCAAGGCCGCAAGAAAAGAACAACACCACGAAGCCGAGGAAGGACACAGGAAAGTGGTGTGAGTTCCACAAGAGTCCCACTCATAACACAAGTGAGTGTCGGACCAAGCAGTCGTTGGTGGCTGAGTTGAAGGCTTCCGAATCAGATGCATGTTCCGATCCTGAGCCAGAACCCGACAAGGTGAATGGCAAAGGGAAGCAGATCATTGATGCGGATCCCACTGCCACTGTTGCCACCGCCAAGATCAAGAAAAATGAGCCCGAAGATCCAGAGGAGGGGGAGCGTCTTTTCCACTCACAGATGTGGGTGAAGGGTTCACCGCTGCGATTCATTGTCGACAGTGGTAGCCAAAAGAACCTGGTTTCAGCAGAGGTCGTGAAGCGGTTGGGCCTACCGACTACACCACACCCGCAGCCGTACAGTATCGGGTGGCTTCATGAAGGACGAGATCTCAAAGTTCGCCAGCAGTGCCGCCTTCCCTACAGCATCAAGCCCTTCACAGACGAGGTATTGTGTGATGTTACACCTCTGGATGTTTGCGATGTATTATTAGGCCAACCATACTTATGGAGGCGACATGCTGTGTATGAGTCAAGGCCTCGCGCTGTCATTATTTCTTTGGGTGATTCATTATACAGGATACCAGAGATAGCTCCACCTACTGCCACATCTTTGATCACTGCTAAGAAAGGCAGCAAGCTCATATCACAGACCAGGAAATTCATTTGTCTGGTTCACTCCCAAAATAAGGGGAAGATCGTTGCTACACCCATGACCCCTGCAAAGGGTTCCTCCATGCAGCAGCAGCAGCAAAAGGATACGGTCATGACAGAACACAGGAACAACTTCTCCTCACCCACAGGGGTACCACATAAGTTTCAGGTGGGCAACAAAGTCTGGTTGCATCGACAGAAAGAACGCCTTACCAGAACCCATCAGAAGCTCAGACCACACCGACATGGTCCTTACAGCAGTACCAAGGCTATGGGGAACAATGCTTTGGAGCACAACATTCCTCCATTCCTTCGCCTGCACCAAATGTTCAATGTGGACCATCGTCGACCATGCTTCCCACCATCACTGGACACATCAGAGATTGCAGGACAAGTTCAGCAGATGGAGGAACTCAACGCAATGGGGACCATTGCTTCCTAAGGGGGGAGGAATGATCCAGGTGGATGTTGGTGGCCACCCACCAACCCATTTGGACCCCACAACTGTCTCTCTCAGCATTTTCAGTTTCCTTAATTGTAGCACAACTTACTATTTTTAGCAGTTTTTCGGGTCCTGAACTTCCGGAGCCGTTTTGAGGCCCTAAACGATGTTTTTTTGGGAATCTGGGGGCAACATGGGTCTATAGACCAATGTTGCCCTTCCCAAAGTGGTAGTGCTCGGATAGATCTTTCTAACGAGCTATTGTACGCATCAAACGAAGATCGTATGCCAAAGTTACGACCCGGGAAATTGATGTACCAATTTACCCAAACGGGGCCCACAATTTGGCGTTTCATCTTCTAGGGTTAGGTTTCGGGATGTGAAGGGTTTTCCATTGTTTCTCAACAATAAATAGGCCTTCGAGCCTCATTGTAATACAGTTCGGAACAGTTCAGAGGCATGTAGCCGCACATCTCTTCTCAGAGATAAGCTACCATCGCCCTAGCTAGTTTCTTGCCATTTCTGGTTGTAAGCAGATTTCAGTATTTTCCATTAATGAAATGAAGCATTATTTCCGCTGCATCTATGTGTTTATGGTTATTGCACCTCTGTATTTATGGTTATCTCTGTAATCTATTGCGTTCCTATTTAAATCCGGATCATTTACAGTTACAGAGACTCCAAGGGAAGGTAAAATTTTTTGAGGAGGTTCATTCCTAATTACGCTGAGATGGCTAAAGGTTTTACATGTCTTTTGAAAAAGGAGATACCCTTCCATGTGGATCAGGTTGTGCAAGCTTCCTTTGATGCTCTTAAAGATACCTTGATTAAAGATTCATTAATGTACACTCCAAATTATCAAAATGACTATTACCTGTATCTCGTTGTTGCAGGTTCAACCATTGGCATGGTTTTAGTCCAAGAGGAAAATGGGATTGAACATCCGATTTATTATTTGAGTCGTAATGTCAATGATACAGAAAGTAAGTACTCTTATGTCGAGAAACTAGCTTTGGAAGTTGTGCAAGCTATTCAAAGATTTCGCAATTACATCCTGCTACGTCAAACAACTGTCATTTCAGATTGCAATCCTATGACATACATTTTTTCACGTCAATTGCTAGGGGGAAATACTCAAATGGATAGTCAGTTTGCAGGAATTTGATCTGGAATTCATCAAGTCCAAATCAAAGAAATCTCTAGTTTTCGTAGAGTTACTTTGTGACCTTCCCTCAACCTCCATTGACTCAATATCTGAATCATGAATTTTGGATGAGTCCCTATTTCTGATATCGTCATTTGACGTGTGGTATGGAGATACATTGATCTATCTCCAGACCCAAACTTTCCAGCCTGATACCTCTCACTCGCAACAACGATGTATTCGATACCAAGCCAAAGATTATCTGATCATTGGCGACACTCTTTACTGTTGTGGTATCGATATGATTTTACAGAGGTGCCTAACGCATGAGAAAGTCGAGAAAGAATTGAATGATTTCCATTCAAGTTCCTGTGGTGGACACTTATCTGGATATGCGACCGTACAGAGAATTCTCCGTGTCGGTTACTTCTGGCCAACTATATTCAAAGATTGTATTATTGTTGTCAGAATTTGTCATGCATGCCAGATATATGACCGAAAAACCAGATTATTACCTGCACCATTGCATCTAGTCATTATTGTTGGAACATTTGCCAAATTGGGCATTGACTTCATGACATGTAACCCCACCTCGGCCAGGGGGCATGGGTATATTATAGTCATCATTGACTATTTTACCAAATGGGTCAAGGCGATGCCAACATTAAACAACAGTGGCGAAACAGTTGCTCTTTTCTCTTTTAACCATGTGGTTGCCTGGTTTGGTGTACCACAAGCCATAGTTACAGATCATGGGTCACTTTTTCACAATCTCATGATGGCTGAATTGACTGCTAAGTTAGGACTGTCACATGATAGTTCTACCCCTTATTACCCACAAGAGAATGGACAAGCTGAGGCCATCAACAAAGTCTTGAAGCGGATGTTGCAGAGAATAATAGGGGTTCATAAGTGAAACTAACACTTAATCATGTACTCCACATTGTGGGAATATCAAACCTCAGTGAGAAATGCAACTGGATTCACACCCTTTCAGTTGGTGTATGGTTTGGAGGCAATCTCACTGATATAATGTGAAATTTCATCGCTCAAACTCACAATTGACCTGTTATCCGAAATTTCTAATGAAGAAGCATGTTTCTTGGAATTAATCCATCTGGATGAAACCCATCATGATGCTGCATTGGCTAAAAAAGTGCATAAGAAACGAATCAAGGCGCAATATGATAAAATTGTCAAGCTTCGTATCTTCTCAGAAGGAGACCTAGTCTTGCTTTACGATCAGGAAGCTGATAAACTTGGAGAAGGGAAATTCATACTAATGTGGATGGGTCCTTATATTGTTAAGCGTGTTATGGAAAGAGGTGCGTACGAGTTAGTAGATTATGATGGGATTCCATTGTCATTGCCCCGAAATGGGTTGTACCTCAAATGTTACTATGCTTGATTAAGTATAGTAAAACTCACTGTATATATGCTGTCATTTCATGTGTGTGTGTATCTTTTGGATTTTTTATCTGGTTAGTAATCCACTTTGCATTTGTTGCAGATGTCAGAGTCTTCAGAACCTTTTGTTGGTTATGCCGATGGTGCTAGTTGTAGTACGCAAAACTTGTCTTCTGCAGCATGGGCTATTTTTGCTCCAAGCGGTGAGTTAGTGAGTTTTCAAGGGATTTGTATCGATAGATCGACAAACAAAATCGCTAAGTATAGCGTGTTGATTGAACTACTCTCTAATTCCATTTCACTTGGCATTAGATGAATCATCGTTAGGCTAGACTCACAACTCGTTGTACTACAACTAACAAACATTTATACTGTCTGAAATCCAACAATTTTTCATATGTTCCTTAGAGTTCATATTTTGGAAAGACATTTTGAACACATTCAATATCAACATATTTCTAGAAATCTTAACACATTAACTGATTCTCTAGCGAATTATGTGTTAAACAGACATTTGCGACACATGTAAAAGTAATATTTTCAATTCACATCATGATTTGAATAGGATTGCACATAACCATAGAAAGTTCTAAAAGTAAAATAGATAGGTGTCTTAAAAGTTTTTGCAAAATTTGTGTCCAAGAAACATTTGGTCATCTGACCCAAAAAACTCAAAATGCATGCAAAACATCCTAAGTAGATCTAGTGGTGCTCATGGTAATAGGTCACGGCCTGTGATACCATGCGGAAAAGCCTCGCCCAGCGGCTAGGAACACCAATAGTGTGGTGCTGCAGCCTCATAGGTAACTCCTCGATCTGGACATCCGGAATACCAAGGGTTAATCCCTCTATGTGATCTTGCAACTCTGCTAAGGTCTCGGCCAAATCTAAGTCCTGGAGAACTGCTCTCCCAATGTTTCTCCATGCTGGCCCACTTGCAACCTATTGGTGCCCCACAGGTCAAACAGTACCCACATCTGCATGCATAAGAATGATTTTAGTTTAGTCTTGAAAACATTAAAAACACAAAAAACATGTAGAAACTTGAAAAAATCAAAAAACACTTTTGGTCAAACAATTTACCCATAGCACCCCACTGTGCTCCAACTAGTAGAATCAAATCTAGATCTCCACATAAATCCATCCCTCAGTATGGATGATCCTCAATGACAAGATGTTGTTGCTCGAGCCAACTGAAGAATGCAGTGGAAAAAATAATTGTTGACTAACCCGCATGTCGAGCCATCAATTCGACCCACCTCTGCATACGTGGATCTCTAGGACTAGCTACATCCAGTGATACATGTTGTGGTTGCATCAATGGGATTCTCTCTAAGGTAAAAGCAATTAAGATCGAACCATAGCAGAAATTCTTCATCTTACCACTTTTTACCTTGGTCAGTTGTTCTTTTAGTGAGGAAAGCATAGCCTCGCACCAGTTGAAAAATTTTGGCCCTCGACACTCTAGTGCATACTGCATATAAGATCTGTTCACCAGATGTAGTGTCACATTGCCAGCCAATTTTGCAATTGTGAAGAGGATCATTCTCAAAGGAAAATCACCTACATACCTAATGTTTATTTTCCCATCCTTGATAGGCTGTGTACCTGGCCGACAAAACTGTCTAATATAATCTCTCACCGATTCACCTCCATGGGCAAATCCAAAAAGTGAGATGGCGACATCCGACCTCAACAGTCTGGTAAGAAAGTAAATATCATCAATGTTAATAGGGACCATCTTGTCCCTAATGTGAAAAGTTTGATCTGTGAGATCCCATGCATGAACAAGGAACTGCAGTAATTCTATTTGTTGCCTCATTCTGGACAAGTTGAAGTATTTGAGTAACCCACAGTTTTTTAGGGCCACAACTGTACCCAGATTGTTTAGGGCAACCATGTCTTGTTCTTCGTGCTCTATTTATCACCATGTAATCGACATTATGATCTGATGAAAGCCTGAAACACAATCATAAGCCTAGTTAGGATCCTTTCCATTCAAAAAACAGGACAAATTTTGGAGCAAACAGATAAATCAAACTTGGAAAACTTGCCCAGCGTAGCCTAGGCACAGAGACAGTGCAATGTAGAACATGCAGCCTTCTAACAGGGTGCTCTTTAGTGTAGTTTTCGATGTGAAAGCCTGCACTGATCCCATAGAAAAAAATGAAACCCGAGGGGCCCAAAAAAACCATAAACTTGCATGAAATGACAAAAGAATGACCTAAAAAGAAAGAAGAGAGGTTTAGCTCCTACCTGGTCTAGAAGGCTCAAGAAATGGTATGCAAAATCTCTCGCATCAGATGATGAAGTTGAAGGTAAAAAACTATCTCAGAGCACAAAACTGAATGCTAAGTTCCAATTGGTAAAAATGTCATGGTAAAAACTTGTTTTTATGTTTATTTCATGTTCATTAATCAAGTAAAAATTAGTATTCGCCTATTTTTGCCTATGAAATAGGTATTTTTTAATCCATTTGGTGGTGTTTTGAGCAGGTTTTGCAACTGACTTGGAGAATTTGACGTGCTCAATTGTAAATTGTACCTTTGACCACAGAGCACACTTTTATCTCCTTTTCGAGCTCTGTTTAAAAACAGAAAAGGAACCCCCTTGGAGCCTTTAAGCTCTTTTCAGACTCTCTAAACATGAAAATATTGTTGAGCACTTGTCCTTTCCAGCTTGTTAATGGATTGGAAACGATATATTTCTTGTATTATTTTATGCTTTTTCGGGCTTGAGGGATTAATTTACGAAAAAGAACTTGTGGACTTTTCTTTCTGTACCTTTTCAAACTCTCTAAACATGAAAAGGATTGAGTTATCGTTGCCGTTAAACTCGTTAAAACATCAAATAGCGACAAACTTGTCCATCTAGACAAGATCGAGTTTCAACTTCGCTAGACTCGTTAAAACATCAAATAGTGATGGATTCACCTAAAGGGTGGAATTATACAACAAGAATATGTTATCCTCCTCAAGCTTGATAAAAATAAAGAGGTACTGGTTAGCAATGACTGGGGAAAATGGGAAAAAGGGGAAAACCACTTTATGGTAGCAGGTCACTCTTGAACATGACACTTTCACTCCATCACCATGACTATTTGGGTTGGGTTATTAGCTTGATGGTTATCACACCGTTGGTATATCACTTTGTTTTGGGTCAATGCTACCAATTCATTTCAGTGTTTCCGACATGTTCAAGAGAAGTCATTCAGTCAAAATTCATCCTTTGCAATATCATAAACCTTCATTTTCATGACCGTCATTCCTGAACCTTGTGTCATCAGTCAAATTCCATCTCCAAAATCACTACACTCGTTTTGTGTCGTTGATGTGGGATACATCAAGGCCCTCCTACGATGAGTCGCTTCTTGTCGACATCAACACATTATCCAAGAAATTGAAATAGAAACACCCTTCCAGTACCTTGAGGCTTGCATGCATCAATGGCAGGTTTCTCACTTTCAGCGATAGGATGACATCAATGACCTTCGACCAAAAGACTTTTTATGGTGTTTGACATCAAATCATTCATTCACACCGTGCATAATGTATTGTAGTACCTTAAGGATCATTATCATTATCGGTGATTTCTCTCACGTCTGTTAACAACTTACATCAATGGATGGTAATCAGACAGTGTCTTCCCATGTTCGACTTCAGATCACATATTCACATGGTTAGACTCGTACTTGAGCGAAAAATTGAACAGGATAGAAGACCCCGGATCTAGTTTCATCCATCCGAACTGCGATTTCAGGAGTACTAAATCATATGTACAATGGCTTTACATTGATAGTCATTCCAATCATGGGCCTATATCTGTAGACGACTATTTATGTACATGTAATGAAAGTTTATAAGTTGAGCATGGGTATGCCTTCCCTCAACAATTCATGTAAAATCAAATATCATGATATACGTATTGTAATTGATGCAGGTCACCTTCCACTTTGATACCTCCTCATCACATCGTAAAGCATTTCATTCGACATTGGCATTTTTCTGACTTCATGCTTTAGGGGGCAACTATTACAGATCCATTTGGGCAAATCAATCCCATAATTGAGATTAGTGTTCTAAGGCTCATAAAACCCTAGTTTTAGTTGCTACATGCCCTAAACAAGTCACCCCTTTGAATGCCTCCTTCCTAGACAGTTTCATGACTTGAAGACATCCAAAAATAGCCTCTAGAGGGACCAGCGCAGGTAGGCCCATGTAAGGGTGCATTGTAGAGCAGTTAGGTCCATGCCAGGGTTCTCTACAGAGCACTTAGGATTCCTTTTACCTGCGTTAGGTGAGATTGAGTGAAATTCACATAGGGTTTGGGGAATATTCTTATATTTTGGAGTCATCTAGAAGGTTCCCTCACTTATCAACCCTTATGAGCTCGAAAATGGATGAGGAATGAGTTAAGATGCATCCTATCCTCTCATCCCTTCCTCCATGGAACTAATTCTAAGTATGGAAGGCCATTCAATGCCACCATTTATGACAAAACCTCCTTTATCTTCCAATAAATTGACAATTCATCTAAGTGATCAAGGGCTGGATTATGTTGAATTGTAAGGAGATAATGTTGCTATGAGATTTGGCTTTGAAGCAAGTAATGTAATGCTACAAGTGTGTCATGCTCTTGATGTGATGTGGATGGGATCCAAGCTGGAAGAGTGGCTTTGAATCAGACACCAATGGTTGTAATTCCTTCTTCTATTCAATAAAGTGCTTGAACCTTTCTCCCATATGTTTGTGTTGTTTTATAATGCTTTTATGTGTGAATTGTTTCTGATTCCTTTCACTTATAGTCAATAAATCTTTTGCTTTGATCGATTCTTTTTTTTCTATTGTGTTTACAAGTACTTCTCAAGCGTATTAAGTATGGGAAGGAGCGATACGATCAATACAAGGGAGACGAGAGAAAAGTAGAACTACAAGTAGGTCTAAAACACTAAAACACTTTAACTATTGTTCTAGATATATATACTTATCTAGGGAATTAGTATTTATCCGTAGATACCAAATTCTCCAAAACATCACTGAACTCCAAACGACTTTCAAGCAAAGGGAGGGTCTGAAAGGGTTGGGCCTCCCTCGTTATGTCTCACCCTAGTAGAACTTTTCATCACCCCCCTCTATTTTCACTCTTTCCATCCCCCCTCTCTGAAACAGGACCACCATGCCCATGGACCCCACTATCGTTTTTTCCACCGTTACCTCGCTCTCACCCTACTTCTGATTACCACCTGCCACCTGAACGCTCATCTCCACATCATTTCTCCACGTCACCACCACATCACCTCCACCACTTCATTTTAGGTAACCCCACTTCTTTCCGTTAAAATTTCTCGATACATCCCCCACGTCCATTAAAAAACTGCCAACTGTCCCCTCTTCCTCCATGCCAGCCAACAGTTAAACGGAGTAAATTTTTTCCCCTCCCCTACAACTGATCCACACTTGTAAATGGTAAAAAACAATGGTAAATTGTCAAAATCACCATTATAAACATCCTTAACTATAACAAGTTCATTTTTCTTGCTTTCCTTTGAAAATTGGCGACTTCCACCATTTTCCAAGTTGTTACAGGGATCATTCAACTACTAAGCGACAGTGACCCGACCACTACTGGTTATAAATTTCTCTCTGTGTCCAGGTAATCCTAAACTTAATTTCAAATTTCTTTCTAAGATATTCACCATGCTACCCAAGCCGAAAACTCCTAAGGAGAAGGGCAAGAAACCATAGCAAAACCCCATGTTGCTCCCTCCTAGTGACCTTGATCACCTCCCTTTAGTTGACCTCAATTACAAAATTTCCAAGACAGAATGTGAATTTGATTTCTTCAAACTTCACATTTGGTTGAAGAAAAAATTCTTGGACCAAACTGATGAATTGGGCCTATGGGAGTCTACCTTGCCCCATTTTATGTTCCCACAGACCCATTACTTCCCTGAACTTATTTCCTGATGCCAAACCAATTATGTACCATCTTAGAGAGCCATTGTCAACCCTAATGGTGATGTTTTTCTCACCATTACCGCTAAAACTATTTCTCAGACGCTACAACTCCATGTACCAAAATATGCAAAATGCTTTCAGTAGACTATCTCACAAAGCTCTAAAAACCCCTGAATTTTCCCCAGAGAGCTAAAATATTTGAGATTTTCTTTCTTGAAAATGCTGAACTACCCAAGACCAACCCCCCATATGCATCTTCTATGTTTCCTAAAGGGTCTGGGAATATTATATCCACAATATAATATATTTTAGGTTACTATTCTGACCAGCGAGTCAATGAAGCCATTGTTGACTTACAATCCAATTTTACCTCTGATGAAAAGCCAATTATTTTTAATTTTAGTGATTTTATTATAGAAACCCTTTATGAGAAATTATTAAAGTTCCCTGTGGAAGGGACTTTCAAATATCCTTATGTTTTAGTCTATCTTTTCCTGTATCAGAAAGAAAATAAGTTTTCATTCCCATTACACAAGCTTGATGAGCAGGGGAATGCTAAGTCGGTGATCTACTGGACCCCTTTAGTGAGAAAGAATTCCACTAATTTTTATTTCGTAGACTTTGTTGATCAGTTCCTCTACACTATAGTTTGTCTCCTGAAAGGTGATGTAGAACATAGAATAGGGACAGAAATTCAAAACATCTTGCACCTGAGTGAACAAGTAAAAACTGGAGACTGGTACTTGTACCAAAATTATACTGAAATTAGGGTCTATGGGTGTGAGTTTCCACCCTATAAACTTCCTAAATGTTTCCCCCTTAGACTATTTTCCTTAGACTATATTAGGCAGGTGATCCATATGAATGACCTCCATTTTGTAGCTACAAAGAAGAAGGCCGAGTTTAAAATCAAGGCACAGGTGGAGCCTTTTGTTTGTAATACCAGAACAGCTGGTAAAAGTGAAGATGAGCAGATGAAGAAAATGAGTTTTAAGTTGAGTTTCATATGGTCTTATGACCCATTTGGAATTATTTCCAACTTGAGAGTGGAGGAGAAAACCACTCCATATGTTCACACCTCTAGACCTCAAATTGAGCGATACATGAACCAGTCACAATGGGAGGAAAACACCTCGCAAGAAGCTGAAGAGTAGGTTTTATCCACAACTACCCTGCAGACTCCAACACCACAAGAAAAAATGGATAACAGGCCTACGGAATAATATTCCACTCCCTTCACATAAATTAGCGCCAAGGAATTCAAATTTACACAAAGAAAAAGAAGGTCAATCCTAAAACAAACTTCCTACAAGAGGACGATGAGCAAACTCTTAGAGTACTAACAAGTTCCCATGTTACAATAGCATTAGAGAGAATTTTTGTAGGGTCTCCATCAACATCGGTTTCACGGGAACCTCCAAAAGTTACCACAACATCAGGATTGATTTAGAAACAAACAGAGCAAAGTGTTTTTTTAACACCCAACATGGAGAAATGCAAATGGCCTTCTTGCAAGCACAATTTCCTTTCCCCAAGTCAGCAACTAATTATAAGAAAAATACTTTTGAGTTTGATACCAGTGAAATCCATCCTATTGATCAGATGGAAATGCATATATAGAATGGGTAAATGCTATACTCAACATTATCCAACACTACATTGACATCTTTTAAATTACAGATATCCCTTACCAATGTAAAGTCACAGTTGAAGCTGGAAAGGATATATTCCTTGGAAAAGGACACCAAAATTAAATCTTTGGAAGAATTGGTCATTAAAATTGATTATGACCCAAGTGATGTTAAAGTTGTAGAAGACATGATTAAGAAGAAAAATGTTGATATAACAGCACTGAAAAAACAGCTAAAACTTCCAACCACCGAGGATCCACAAGCCAAAGAAATAGGAGAATCAGAAAAGAAAAAAGATGATATGCTCAGATTAATCATGGAGAAGAATTTTCAGATTAGATATATGGAAGTGGAAATGGAAAAGATTCTCAAGGAAAAGGAGCACGCCTCTCAACTTGCAATAGTTCCACTAGATGTACTACCACTTGCAGTGGTAAGAAATGTTGGAATGCCTACACCAACAACTACAAGAACTTCTACATCAAATACAACACCTACAACAACTTTAGATGATTCCAATGAGCTGATAAAGGCTATGGAAGATATGAATTTGTAGGGAAAAGAAATAGAAAGTTTAAAAGAAAAGTTGAAAATCCCGCAGGAAGAAAAACTAATGAATGATCAATTTTATCTGGCTGAAACACAGAAGTTATAGAGACTTGCTCAGAAGGTACAACAATTGAAGAGTGAGGCTACTATGGCTTAGACCTTAGCCCAAACTAAGGAAATTATATGGACAAACATAAATATATCCATGACTAAGATTTGGCCATCAATCCAAATCATTTTTGAACAGGGTGAATTGACTCAGAAATCTAAAGCAACCATACATGGAATTAGACAAATACTCAACGAAAAGCCAAAAGATGCCACAACTCTTATCAAGTTTTTGAACTCTAAGAACAAACATGAATTAGAAGAACTGGAGATTGAGGACAAGACCGAGACCATAATCGAGATCAAGAAAGTATTGATAAAGAAGAATCTGATGCTACAGTTGCAGAGTAAGTGACAAATTTTGGAGAATGGCATCCAGAGATTTCATTCCAGGTTTAATCAGCTGAATCAAAAGGGACTTCCAGGACTTTCAGTTTTGAATAATAGATTAATCACTTTACTGAATTACAATTAGAAGCTAATTTCCATGGCTAAACATAGTTTTAAGTTTGCAAGAATAAAAGGAAGTGTCATAGGCATAGCCTTTTTAGAGACGTTGGCGCTGGATTTGACCATCAAGCACGAGTTCAAACATATTTTTACCACTAAACCAACTTTTGAAAAATATACCGAAGTGGATGAAATTTACAGGAATTTAATCTAACTTACCATTCCAAGTGAAGATATGTGGGAGAAACTATGTGAATTGTTGGAGTAAAGGATTAGTTTCACTTTTAACAAAAGGAAAAACAGTGCTACACATTCTAGGCCCTAGTCATCAGCAGTCAACCTCAAGAATAGTGCCAACAAGCCACAATGTTAAGAAATTCCTCTATTTTTGTATTTATTTAATGTAATAAGTTGGTAGATATTATTATATTTTTACCTAGATGTTTTGATCAAGATATTTTGTAATTGAACTATAACTACTTCGAAATTCGAAGTAGTAGTGGTTGGAATATTTTGGGATTATTTGCAGCCATTGACTATAAATCTGTACTTTGAGCTCAAGGAGCATTTGCATTAATACAAGCATGTTATTCACATGATTCATGTGTCATATCCATTGGTGAAGTGTTTTATCACTATAATTTTTATTTTTATCTCTCTTTTTCATTAATATTCAGATCTATTTATCTTTAAGAAGATTAGGATCAGAAATTGTTTAAAAGAACTTTGTTCTGGCTTAAAGAAAAATCTATGTTTTATGTTCTACTTTTAGTACATAATTCAAGTAACAATGCTCTGTATCTAAAAGGAATCATAATCTATTATTCCTCCCCCCATTTCATAGTCTTTTTAAGATCCAATTACATGCCTACCTTGCCCTGTTTCAACTTAGTTTGATAGTCTTGCATCTGAGACCTTTGAGCCCTTTGACTCCATTTGATCAATGGCATTCCCCTACTCTTTCAACCAAAATTTTTAAAAACTGAACCAACTGTGCATGATAACTAGCCTAATATCATCCAAAAACAAAGTTAAATCCTACAGAGAGGTCCCTCTCTCAAGTTAGAAAGGCTAGGTTCCTAGCCTCCAAAGTGGTTTTGCGGTTACCTCTATAATTATTTCCTAGCATTATTAAATTACAAAGTGGTAACAAAAGGCAAGAGGAAGCAAAGATCAAGCAGGGAAAGGAAGGATCAAGCAGCTATAACAGGCTTCATTGTAAGTATCAACTTGCATGTGTATTTTTCTCGCTAGATTTGGCATGCAAGGAAATGCATGTGGTTTTTTTCTATCATGGCATGGGTTTTGTCAGGTGCAATAGTGTTTTTAGCCTATCCTTGCCATTTCTAGATAGCCATTGTGTGATGGGGTTCTCATAATTTGGATGAGATGGATTGCCTGATGGATTTGAAGCTGATTGAGGTGGATCTAAGAATGATAGAGCACATGGCATAGGGGTCCCTGAACCAAACTTTGGATCATGGTAAAGCCACTAGCCTAGTGACCCCTGAGCTAGACTATGGGTTGCGGTAAAGATAGGATTGTGTTGCCTCAGTGGGCTTAAGAATCCTTGTGAGTGAATGGCAGGATATATGGTAAAAGAAAGAGGTGGTCTTATCTCCATTGGGCCTAGTAATATTGGGTTTGGGATATGTGGTAAATCTTGGAGAGTGGGTCTCAATTTAGGGCCTAGTGTACGGGTTTGGATTGTAGTAAAGCCTAAGAGACTAGGAGACAAGAAAATTCTACACAATGTGGGTGGAGAAATCTGGTGGCATCCATGCTTATTTGTACTAGTGATCGGGTGGAGATCATAGTAAACCATGTTATGATGTGTTAATTTTGTTGGCCTAGTGATCTGGGATGGATTATGGTAAAGCCTAGTTTTTGTTGATGAGGGTGAGGTGGTTTAGCCTCAGTATGCCATGGTTGGTTATTTTGGTTTGAGTCCCACATTCATGCTTGGAATATGGCACAGGGGTGAATGGATGAAGAGAAATTTGGCTTAGCCATTCTATGGTTTGATGGAATGTGGTAGTCCCATCTCTCGTTGGTTTATTGCATTCATTAATTATAAATTCATTCCCTTGGTTTCCATGTGAAAATGTATTGACGTATATGTGGATTTTGATGGCTTATATGTTTATGGTAATTATGTTCCTATTATGTCATTTATATGTATATTTTATCACAGCATCTATGTATGGCTCTCAACATGTTTTTACTTTTAAATGAATGGATAGTGTATCCATGGCCTAATAGATGATAATGCAGCAAATGACGTGAGGGAACAATGGTTCATAACGATTCTTAGATAAGTATGACATCCCTACACTTAATTCTATTGTTTACACATGTAGGTTACATTTTGATGATGTCTTTGAGAAAATACTCGTCATTGTTTCCTTGTATTTTTAATGATTTCAAGCTATTACTCCATTTTGGGCAGTGGCCTAGGCTCTGGGCCTAAAAAAGTGGCTTAAATCCTAAGGTCGTTGGCATATAAATGGAAATTTTGGTCTCTAGTCACTGGCAGGTGAGTCTGTGAGAGCAACGTTAGGTTGTTGGTCGCTCCCTTGCCCATACCATGAGATCGACTATGGCATAAGAGATCTAGAACAATAGTGGGACCCAAAGATAGGTTGTATGAGTGGTTGACATGTCTCCTAAGGGTTTTGTTGCTGATGTTGGATGACTGTGTGTGATGATTCCGTCAATGCCACTTCCTTAAGGTCACATAGGAGGTCAAATCTGATCATAGTAGCCTCTCATCTCATGTTTACCCCAGTTTCCATGGTTACTTGGGTGGATGTGGGTGGAGGGCGTTACAGAAGGCATAACAGTAGATCCAAAAAAAATAAGGGCCATCATGGACTGGGCAGCTCCTAAGAATGTGGATGAGGTGAGATCATTCATGGGGTTGGCAGGTTACTACAGGAGGTTCATTAGGAACTTCTCACACATTTCATACCCTATGACATCCTTGCAGAGGAAAGGTAAGAAGTTTGAATGGATAGAACAATGTGCAGCTAGTTTTGAGCAGCTGAAGCAGTGTTGACCAATGCTCCAGTCCTTAAGATTATAGATCTAGATAAAGAGTTTGTAGTGTGTATAGATGCATGTAAAAGTTGACTTGATGGGGTCCTTATGTAGGAGGGACAGGTGGTTTGCTATGAGTCCAAGAAGTTGAATGAGCACGAGCAGAACTACGTGACTCATGATCTTGAGTTGGCAATTATTATTCACACCTTGAATATGTGGAGGCATTATCTTCTTGGCAGGAGATTTGTGTTTATGAGTGATCACAGTGGGTTGAGATACTTGTTTGACCAGTCAAATCTAAATTCAAGGCAAGTTAGATGGTTGGATAACCATAGTGAGTTTCACTTCGAGATTAGATACATTAAGGGAAAGGAGAATCGGGTTGAAGATGCTCTTATCAAGAAGGTACAGGTGAATCATATAGCAATTATGAACTCTTATGGGACAGAATTATAGGATAGGATCTTGCAGGCAGGATAGTGGCATGACAGGTATATGGAGATTATGCACAGGTTACAACAGAGTATAGGAACAAGTACAGGTACAGGTAAAGGTACAAGTGATCAAGATGCAAACTATCATCTCACAGCATATGGTTTGGTGAGATTCAGGGACAGAATCTATGTTCCAGATTACAGTGAACTCAAGAAGCTTATCTTGAGGGAGTTTCACTTCAAGCCATACTCGGGTCACCCAAGATATCAGAAGACATTGACGGTAGTGAAGAAGTTCTACTATTGACTGAATCTAAAGAAGCAAGTGGTAGATTTTGTGGCTAGATGTTTGGATTTTCAACAGGTAAAGGCAAAATGTAAGCATCCAGGTGGTATACTACAACCTATTCCAATTCCAGAATGGAAATGGGAGGTCATTTCCATGGATTTAATTACAAGTCTTCCAAGGGTAGTGAGACAACATGATTCTATTATGGTTGTGGTTGACAGGTTGAGCAAGGTAGCTTACTTCATTCCAGTGAAGACTCCATATTCAACTAGTGAGGTGGCACTAGTTTTAATCATAGATATCATAAGATTACATGGTGTTACAAAGAAAAATTTTCAAACAGGGATGTGAAGTTCACTTCCAAGTTTATGAAGGAGCTATTTGCAAGTTTGGGTACATAGTTGGCCTTCAGTACAGGCTATCATCCGTAGACATATGGATAGACAAAGAGGGTCAACAAGATCTTGGAGGATATGTTGAGGATGTACGTGATGCACCAACATAAGAGATGAGATGATTATCTTCCATTGGTTGAGTTTTCATACAACAACAGTTATCAAGAGTCATTGTGGATGAGTCCTTTCAAGGCAGAGTTGTAATACTCCCATCAACTAGAGTGATCGAGTGAATAGGGTACTTATTGGACCGGATATGTTGGCAGACATGGAATAGGAAATGTAAGCTATAAAGAAGAATCTAAAGGTAGAATAGGATAGACAAAAGAGTTATGCAGACCAGCACAAGGAATGCAAGGAGTTTCATTTTGATGAGAATGTGTATTTTCACATCAATCCCAAGAAGAGCTCTTTCAAGATTAGATCATGTGCCAAGTTGGCACCACGGTATTGCGGGCCTTTTGATATCCTTGAGAAAAATGCCTATGCAGGACGATCCTATCCACCTAAGGTGTGACAGTGCCTTAGCAATAAACAGAGACAGCTATGCTGGTTTCTTCCTTTATGAAATGTGAAAGAAGAGAGATAAATAGACTTACCGGTGTCTTCCGTTTGTCCCTCGATCCGGTCTCTCTTCTCTTTGGGAGTTCACAGCTACTTTCCTTCTCACTCGCCCAGCTTCAACAGGTTCATGCAAGATCACAAGAGAACAGCTACTTGCCTTCTTGCTTGTCCAGCTTCAACGAGTTCCTGCAAGATCACAAGAGAACAACTACTTGCGACAAGAGAAGAACACTACACAAAGACAGATATTCACATTCATAACTAGTTTAGGATTAGAAATAAACCAAATACACTAATGCAATCATACATCAAAGACACATCAGTATATAGGAGAAACCAAGATAGCTTTATTGATGAATAATAAGGTTCAGGAAGAGATACAACCCAGAGGGCTCCAATCCAGCATCTCCTTCCCAGCAAATGGAATTCCTATCTTCACCCCCCTTCAAAGCATTAAGCACCCAATGATTCCAATCTCAAACCAACAGCAATTCTTTGCAATAACAAAATTCCAGCCTCTCGATCTCATGGAGGAGAGATCCATATATAGATGTTTGGAGAGAGGATGAGTCAGCTTGAGATCTGACTAGTGTCCTCTCCCTCTATCAGTTCTTGATTCCACTTGGAGATTTGGAACCTCTTACTCATCACCAGTCGAATTCCCTGAGGCAAGTGTCATTTTGGAAGCTTCTTGGGTTTGGACACCTTGAGAAATGAGCTTGCCACATGTCCACTCTCGTTCAGCGCAGGTAGCCAGTGTTCCTTTTTACATTCAACGCAGGTAGCCAGTGTTGGCTTTGACATTCAGCGCAAACAGCTAGTGTAGCCACTGAAATGATCCTGAATTGACTTGTTTTTGAGCAGTTTCTGGTGGAGAACTTCTGTGAATTGCTGTGGTTTGTTAGCCTTGTTCCTCTAGGGGTAGGAACAACATGTTTAGGGACTTTGGATCCCTTAGATTATGTACATTTCATGCTCAATGCTGTAAGGCACAAAAATGTCTATAACAGTTGCCCCCTAAAGTATGAGGCTGTTTATCGGGTGAAATGCTTTATCAGGGGGATCGGAAGTTCATCCAATGCTGAGAGGAGACATGTAATAAGATACAATACAATACATTATTTTTCATACTGCTTTCATGATCTAGCTGAGGCGGGCATTCCCATGCTCAGCTTTATAAATTCATTTTTCTGTACATAGAACAGACAATCGTCTGGTGATAGACTGATAATTTTGATGAAATTATCATCCTTTGAGTAGGATGATTATATGCTGCAATGATGTACATGTCAATGTCTTTATCTTTCCTGAATATATATCGCAGCCCGGATGGATGAAACTAGATCCGGGGTCTTCAGACTCGTTCGATCTTCACTCTAAGTACAAGTCGATCCATGTGAGAAATGTTCTGAAGTCGAACATGGAAAGACACCGCTTGATTACCGGTCAATGATGTAAACCGTTAACAAGCGCGAGAGGAATCACCGATAATGATAATGACCCTCAAGTTACTGCAGTACAATTCACGTGGTGTGAATAAAGGACTTGGCGTCGAACACCACGCAAAATCTTTCGGTCGAAGGTCATTGATGTATACCTGTCGCCGGAAGTGAGAAACTTTCCATTGAGGCATGCAAGCTTCAAAGTACTGAACGTGTTGTTCTTAGATCGACTTCTTGGATAATGAGCTGATGTCGACAAGAAGAGATCCGTCAAAGGAGGGCCTTAATGAATCCCACATCAGTGACACGGAACGGAGCTAAGGATTTTAATGGAGGTGAAAATGATCTGTGACATATGATTCAGGGTGGCGGTCATGAAAGGATGAAGGATAATGTATGGCAGTGGATGGGACACGGTTGACTTTTCTGAACGACTTCTCTTGAACATATGGCGACACTGATGCGATGGATTGGTAGCATTACCCCGAATATGGATGGTATGGCGAGACCATGGATGTGACCGGTGAATGAAACAACCCAACCCGATTGTGGTACGGAGGAAAAGTGTAATGTTCAAGAGCGACTTGCTACCATCAAAGTTTTCTTGAGTTTCTCCCAATTTTTCCCCAGTCATTGCTGACCAGTACCTCTTTATTTTTGTCAAGCTTGAGGAGGATAACATATGCTTGTTCTATAACCTGCCCTTTGGGCAAGCCCATCGCTATGTTTTAACGAGCTTAGCGATAGTGAAACTCGTTCTCGTCTAAAGACAAGTTTGTCGCTATTTAATGATTTTAACGAGTCTAACGACAAGGATGACTCGGTCCTTTTCATTTTTAAAGAGTCTGAAAAGGTACATAAAGTTAACTCTAAAAGTCCTTTTTCGTCATCTAATCCCTTAAGTCCGAAAAAGTATAAAACAATACAGAAGGGATGAGTTTTCGATAGTTTTAACGAGCCGAATAACACAAGCGCTCGATCTTTTTGTGCAATAATCCCTTAGGTCCAAAAAGATTAAAATCTAGAGGAGGGATAGCTCTTCCTGTACCTTTAACGAGCTGGAAGGCCAAGGACTCGGCAATCTTTTCATATTTTACGAGTCAGTTGAAAAGAGCTTAAAGAAGACTCGTCTTTTGAGGAACGAGTGATAAATAGGGTTAGCAGCTGATTCCAGGTACAGGTTGGAATTTTCCAATCACGGCAGTGTCACAAGGATGGCTAGGTGAAATAACTCTTCGCAGTTGTTCCTCAAAATGGGTAAACAATCATATGGAGGTGAACGATCGGCCAAATGAAAAGTGGAGGTGACGGTGCAAACACGACCAAGGCTTTAATGGCTGATGATATTACATTCACTGTGGTTATTTACCGGGATAGTTCATTTTTTAACGAGCTTAAACGCGGGTGGAAACATTTGCTCGATCTTATGTTTATTTTTTAACGAGCATGAACTATGCACTAAAACTGCTCGGATCTTGCGTTTATTTTTTAACAAGCATGAACTGTGTGCTAAAACTGCTCGATTATACCAGTCATATGATAAGAGTGTCTCATTGAGATTCTATTTTTTATGGAGCTTCATCTCACAAAGCTTTGCCCCGCATCCTTTCTTTATGCAAGTTTGGAAACGACTAATCCTACGAGTTTAAAGGGTTAGAGGTCCTAAAAATTTAAAAAAATAAATAGCCGCCCCTTGCTTGCACTCCAAAAGGTTTGCATGCCCCCAGGTATAAAGTACAATTTCAAGGTTACCTCTACTTCTTTTCCTTCAAAACAATTGTTTTAAAGAGAGAGGCTTACCTCTTTCAGGTTACCCAAAGATTGTCTCGTTAATCTTTCAAACAAAACACTTCCTCAGCAATGTCTACCGAAATAGACAAAGGTGAGCGACGATGCCCGCCAACTCACATAACTTTGACAAAAGAATCTTATTCTAGAATAACCCTCTTCCAGCATGGGCGGGGTACAGACTAGTCATATTCTCCAACGGAAACCTACCCTATACCCAAAGTTTTTCTGCCGAAGCAGACCAGGACGCATGCCCCCTGGGTTCCAGTCATATCCTCCTGGATTACTCGCGCTCATCAGGAGGACGGACCGTGGGTTGAGACACTTCTTGCGTGAATAGACCATTTAGGGATGGTATGTGACTATTTGCGATGCGTGATCCGGGAAATGAAAGTTGGTCCACGAGCTTGACCACTCTTCCTCCATGCGGAAAACACATTACTCTAAAGAGTGAGGAGACGATGGCTCCCATGCAATATATATAGTCTCATCCAAGGAGTAGGTTATAATCCAAGGGTCCTTGAACGACCATCACGTTCATTTGAACGGTCTTCCCTTTCAATGTTATGTGCACATTGGGGAGGATCCCTAAAGGTCGACTGGTTCCTTTATCAAAGCCTGATAGATTTCTCATTTCAGGCAAAAGCGCTGGCGAACCAAGCGCTTTCCAAGCAATAGAGGAAAGGATACTCACAGATGCCCCCTCATCAATGATAGTGCCAGCCATTACCATTCTGTATATTTGAACGATAATCCTGAATGGTATGCTTGCTGGCAACCGGGGTCTGCCTAGTTTGTTCCAGTCGAACGAGACAACTAGGTTGCTTGGTGGTGGGACCGAATAGACGGCCGGGTATGACTCTGACGAAGTTCCTTCCTGCGATAAAGGAATGGGCAAATTTCCCCCTTGTTCATCGGAGTCTGTGTTGATGAAGAGAATTTGGACAGTGTCGTCTTTATTCTCCTCTGTGATGGTATCATTCGAAGATAGAGCCTATGAAGGCAAAACCGGGTCAACTGCCGCCTCAACCTTTTGACTTTCGTCAGGCATGGATCCATACGGTTCATCTTCAATGATAGATGCTTCGGCTGACCACCTGGGTGGGCCAGCCAGGTTCTCAACTAGTGAAGGACTTGGCAGGAGTTTTTGATATCCAGGAGGAAGTTGCGCTCGTAAAATCGGGCGATCTTCCAGAACTCTTTTAGCCTCGTCTAAGAAGGGACAACGGTGGATGGCATGGTCGCCTTCACACAGTTTACAGGGAAATCTAGCTTTCCCTCTCTGTCCTGGGACTTCACTTTCACTAGTCGACGGTGAGCAGTCAACATGGCTATCAGAGGTTGATGCTACCGAATTGTGCAAACGGGGAGACCAGTCCCTTAGTATCCGAGGGATGCAGGGAAAATCTCTGTGGAAGTGGTCTCCCTTGCATATGACACATGGTGATTTAGGCCTGGTCAGTGCTGTGTGTGGATTTTTGTCAGACGACACACGTTTTCCCCCAGTCACTTTTGGCTCCTTCTTCTTCTTCTCTTTCTTCTTCTTTTCCTTCTTGTCCTTAGGAATTTGGTTTTTTGTTTTACCAGTTCCGTCAAGTGAAGAGGAAGGAGGAGAGGAAGAATTAGATGAAGTAGAAGGCTGGTGGGTGACTCTGGTCTGGTCTAACTGTTGACTCGACTGTTCAGGAATGGTGGTGTTCTGAACGACATTGGTTGAAAAGAGCCAGACTGGCAGGCCAATTGTCAGTCCTGGAAGCGACAATGTGGCCATATGAGGCGCACCAACATCTCCCCAAGAGGAGAAGGGACTAGGATTTCCATCAAGGGGAATTCCTTGGTTGGTGTGCTCCATTTTTTCAACCTAAAGATCAACGCAGGAATAAGGGTGATTGTTCCATTTAAAATAAATTTTTTAACGACGCTTAGACACAACTTGATTTTTCAGTTTTAAAGAGTCGAGAAAAAGCTAAAGTTGACTCTAGTCTCCTTCGATGTTTTAACGAGCCCGAAGTGACAAATGCTCGGATGGACTTTTTCCGTTATAGAGTCTGAAAAAGGCCAAAAGGAACTGCTTTGGAGTTCTAGGCAGAGGGTGTGCAAAACTTTTCGCAAAACCGCAGAATACTTTTTAGGGTACGGGCGGTCGATCTTCCTGAATGCTGTGTTCAGTGCATTACGATCAGTAGGGCGGCCGACACGGCTTCCTAAGGATAAAGGTTTTATGCCTATAGGGGTCTCCCAATATATACGCGACGGTACGTGGGAGCACAATCCGTACTGGCGCTATCGTCCCTCAGGAGGAATCACCCACCATCCACGAGATCGACAGTCACCAGGCTTAACGACGCCGGAACGCGTCTCTAGCCTAGACCTCTATGTTGTGTGTTATGTTGCAAAGCGTTGTTAAGTTCATTCAATTTATTTTAGGTTGGTCTTTTTAGAAGTTTGCCTTTCAAGGTTCACCACGATATGTATGATACAATTCCTAAATGCAGTCTAAATATGATAAGCAAGCTTTATATCTTTTCAACTTTGAAAATCCTAGCTACTAAGGGAAAAGAAAGACACCATCTTTTCTCAAAGAGCAATCAGCACACTCTAATGCACTTTTCCTAAATCAGACATGCAAACTATCAAGATGCAAATGCACAATTGTACAACTTTGAATTTGCTTTTAAATGACTAATACAAACAAGTTTACTTTTTCGAAATCAGAGAGGGTAGAAGAGATTACAACACTTAACGATTTTCAAAATGAATACTTGTTTCGACACTTAAAAGAGACAAACTCAAACCAATAAGCAAGAGTAAATGTATAATCAACTGCAAACAACCAATGAACTCTCTCCTAAGATCAAAATCAATAGATCTGAATCAAGGGCTACAGGATGACTATTTCACTCATGCAAAGGAAAACTATAAATGACGCAAAAACACATAAAAACACTCACAGTCTTTTTGTACAAAAGGAGGCGAAAATTAAGCAGAGAAAAGGAGTTATCAGACTGGTACCTATGCTGGTTACAGGCTGCAAAAATCAGAGATCAAAACAAGGCAAAACAGAGCAGAGAACCCCAGCTGCACAAGGGCAAACTGGTTCAGCGCAACCTCAACACAGGGGTTTTGACATTCAGTGCAGGTAGCCTTCACGGGACCTGTGTTGAAATGCAGAATCCCTTCACTGGGTCTGCGCTAAAGGAGAAACTCTCGTTTCCCACAGGTTCTGGGTCACAGATTGCTATTTAATTCACTGTTTCAGGCCAAATAAAAGCAACAAGCAAGGTGCAATCAAAGGGATGCTTTGAGGGGGTACTAAGATCTATCACAAAGGATCATCAAATCATTTGTGAGTCCATTGTTCAGATCATAGACAAGTACAGTGATTGGATCAAAGCAGCAACTGTCTACTTTGCATTTGGGAATAGCAGATGCAGTTCGATTGTTGTTGTCGAGTCTATGAAACAAACAATGATAGAAGCACAAATAAAATGACTAAACAAATCTCCCCATCGGAGTCGCCAATTAGTTGTGGGGAAAAATGCCTATGCAGGACGATCCTATCCACCTAAGGTGTGACAGTGCCTTAGCAACAAACAGAGATAGCTATGTTGGTTTCTTCCTTTATGAAATGTGAAAGAAGAGAGATAAATAGACTTACCGGTGTCTTCCGTTTGTCCCTCGATCCGGTCTCTCTTCTCTTTGGGAGTTCACATCTACTTGCCTTCTCACTCGCCCAACTTCAACAGGTTCATGCAAGATCACAAGAGAACAACTACTTGCCTTCTTGCTTGTCCAGCTTCAACGGGTTCCTGCAAGATCACAAGAGAACAGCTACTTGCGACAAGAGAAGAACACTACACAAAGACAGATACTCACATTCATAACTAGTTTAGGATTAGAAATAAACCAAATACACTAATGCAATCATACATCAAAGACACATTAGTATATAGGAGAAACCAAGATAGCTTTATTGATGAATAAAAAGGTTCAGGAAGAGATACAACCCAGAGGGCTCCAATCCAGCATCTCCTTCCCAGCAAATGGAATTCCTCTCTTCACCCCCCTTCAAAGCATTAAGCACCCAATGATTCCAATCTCAAACCAACAACAATTCTTTGCAATAACAAAATTCCAGCGTCTCGATCTCATGGAGGAGAGATCCATATATAGATGTTTGGAGAGAGGATGAGTCAGCTTGAGATCTGACTAGTGTCCTCTCCCTCTATCAGTTCTTGATTCCACTTGGAGGTTCTTGCTTCCACTTGGAGATTTGGAACCTCTTACTCATCACCAGTCGAATTCCCTGAGGCAAGTGTCATTTTGGAAGCTTCCTGGGTTTTGACACCTTGAGAAATGAGCTTGCCACATGTCCACTCTCGTTCAGCGCAGGTAGCCAGTGTTCCTTTTGACATTCAACGCAGGTAGCCAGTGTTGGCTTTGACATTCAGCGCAAACAGCTAGTGTAGCCACTGAAATGATCCTGAATTGACTTGTTTTTGAGTAGTTTCTGGTGGAGAACTTCTGTGAATTGCTGTGGTTTGTTAGCCTTGTTCCTCTAGGGGTAGGAACAACATGTTTAGGGACTTTGGATCCCTTAGATTATGGACATTTCATGCTCAATGCTGTAAGGCACAAAAATGTCTATAACAGTACTTATTGGACCGGATATGTTGGCAGACATGGAATAGGAAATGTAAGCTATAAAGAAGAATCTAAAGGTAGAATAGGATAGACAAAAGAGTTATGCAGACCAGCACAAGGAATGCAAGGAGTTTCATTTTGATGAGAATGTGTATTTTCACATCAATCCCAAGAAGAGCTCTTTCAAGATTAGATCATGTGCCAAGTTGGCACCACGGTATTGCAGGCCTTTTGATATCCTTGAGAGGATTGGACCAATGGCCTATCGACTTTCACTGCCTCCAACGGTGAAATTCCATGATGTTTTCCATGTTTCATTACTTAAAAGGTATATAAAAGACATTGACCATGTTATTGATTGGTATGTATTTCAGGTGGAGAAAGAAGGAGAATTCTATTTGAAGCCTCAGTGCATATTACAGTGGAAAAAATGTATGCTCATGAGTAGATCGATAGATCAAATCAAAGTGCAATGGAAGCTACATGGGATATGGCAGGTTAGATGCGGGCCATGTGTCCTTCTTTGTTTGCCGGTGGAAGAAAATAAGTTTTGGTATGATATTTGGTATATGTTTGGCATATGTTTTGCTGATTTTTTGGTATATGTACATATGCATATGGATGTAGATATCACCATGAGATAAGTTATAAAGCTCCAATAAGCGGTATGGTTGTTACCTTGTCATATTTCCATAGATGTTTTTCTTTTGAGCAGGTCATTCCTTGTAAATACTGCAGTATGTTTTCTTTTCAACGGTTTTTTTGAGGTCTTGGTGTGGTTTAACACCTATGACGGTGTTCCCCAAGGGGGAGGGGTCTGTAACAACCCCTGGTTAAAATTTCATGTAATAAAAGTTAATAGGGGAAAAATAAGACCATGATTAAGGGACACTTATTCCAAGTTTAATGTTGGGCAAAGATATCCTACTGGGCATCACTGGATATGTTTATGGCTAAGGGAAATTGGCAAAGGCAATGGCTAAGCCATTATAAAGTTAAAAAGGCATTTTGGCACATTTATTTATGAAAATAAAGGAAAATATGAGAAAAGGAAGGTGAAAGGTCACATGTTGCATGTGAGGAGGAAATTGAAAGTAAATAATGGAAAATGAAGAAAATAGATGCCTCATTGATAAAAAGGCTTATGAGGATCAGTTCAATTTTGGAGCTCTCTCATTATTCTCTCTCTCTCACACTCTTGGACACTTAGATTTTTCTTGGAGCATTCTTGCTTTCGAGCAAGGAAGGGAAAATCAAGAAAACGAAGGACAAGGAAAGAAAAGGAAAGAAAAGATCAAGCAAGGAAGAGCAAGATTAAGCAGCTTCAACAAGAATACTTGTAGGTAACATTTTTCATGTGTGATTTCCTAGCTGGTTTCGACATGCATGGCTTTGCATGTTGGTATATGGTTCTCTTGTCATTAGAGAACATTTGAGGTCTAAAATGGGCCTCCTAAGAAAAGCGTACAACCAAAATGAACTTTATAAGAACCAATAGGATTCAAGATGATGATGTCAACCATGGGGGATGATTCACCATTTTTTGGGGTAAAAAGGTAAAATGATTAATAAATAATAAAATAATAAAACTATTTTTTCAACTTGTATTTTCAACTTATCTCCCTAATGTTTTACTCAAATTTTGAGCGTGAGTACTTGTTGGATGAAAAAATTAATTCCTCATCCAAGGATTACCCATGTTGCATACTTTTGATGGACCACACTACATGAAAAATGATAAATACATGAAAAATCATGATTCCAATCACGTTTTTCATGTATATCTCATTTTTCTTGTAGCAGTGCCCATGGAAAGTATGCAACATGGGTACTCCTTGGACGAGGAATCAAATTATGCATCCAGCGAGTGTTCCCACTTGAAATTTGAGTGAACCCATAAGGATATAAGTTGAAAATACAAGTTTAAAATTTAGTTTTTTCTTTTTTCCCTCTAAAATTTAATGATGTAATGTAATATTATTTTATTATTTTCACGATTATTTTATAATTTCTTTAGGAGGCCCATTTTATACGTCAAAATTGTTGAAAATAGCAACAAGAAATGCTAAAAATAGCACTGCTATAAATAGCAGTTCAACCAGTGTTGAACATAGCAACAAGGAATGAAAAATGGAAGTGCTAAAAACAACATTCTATAAATAGCATTTTGGGATACCTTCATATTTTAGTTAGTCCCTAAACTAAAATAGAGAAGTAAAATTCGAATTTGATCTTAGCCGTTGTTTGTAAATAATTAATTAATTCATCTTGAGTTAATTAGTTAAGGAAAATCAAACATGAAGTCTTTGTGGGGACATGCAACAATTTCTCCATTAATTGAGGAATTTATCCATCAATTAAAGAGATAAGGATGAGTTGTAATATTGAGTTTTAATTAGTTGGCTCAATTAACTGAGTCAAGTCTAGTTAGATTAATTCAAATAGTTTGTTGAATTAATGAGAGTTCAGTTAGTTAATGCTTGCATGCATGTAACTGTTGCACTTCAGATAACTAAATATTCCTTCATAAATAATTCATGCATGTCAGTTCAAATAGAGACCCAGTTGAGATCAGATGGAGGGACAGTGTACTATCAGTTGCTAGAATATTCCATTGTGAATATTCCTTGCATTCAGAAGGAATTCTTTCCTTGAGGATTGCACAATTACTTCTTCAGGTTTTGTGAGTGTGATGAGGCCAATTCACACATGTGGCTTCATTGGACCCCAAGAAAAACCGCACAAGGAAATAGGAGGCTTGGAGGGCTTGAGGAGGACATATACTATGTCTATTCAGTCTGTGAGCTGTATTGTTTGATTGCAGAGAGAGCAGGATAGCTTGAGCGCTAATTCTTTTTGTAACTTGAACAAGATTTTCACTTGTATGATAATACAGAGATTGGAGTTTTAGGCTGAGGCTTTCCCCGGGTTATTTCTTCTATGTTATGTGTGATTGATTTCTCATTCTCGATTATATGTGTTCTCTTGATCTTGCTCAATTCGATTAAGCTTCCGCAAAGTGTTGTAGAAGTAGATCTTGTATTGTGTTTTAGTATATTACATAATATGTTGATCTACAGTGGGAATTTCTACAAAAATTCCCCTAATGTGTCAGTGTCATGATTTTTTTAGGTTATGACAATGGTTTTTTGCCTTCCCTTACCTTTTTCCAGATAGCCATGGTGTGATGGGATTGTTTCTCAGTTTTGAGCTTTGGAATTTTTGGATGGTTTCGAAATTCGGGGTGGAGGTGGTCTTAAGAAAATTCCCAAAGGCTTAGGAATCCCTTGAATGGTTTTGGTGAGATACATGGTAAAGCCTGAGGATGGAGTCTCGATTAGGGCCTAGTGATCCGGTGTGGATTGTGGTAAAACCCATAGACTGGAGTATTGATTAGGGCCTAGTGATTCTATATGGATTGTGGTAAGGCCCAAAGACTGGTGTATTAGTTTATGGCCTATTGATTCGATGTGGATTGCAGTAAATCCTGAGAGACAAGGAGATGGAAAATTACTCAAGGATAGTGATGGAATCCGAATGCATTCCAAGCTCGGTTTAGTTTTATGATCTTGGTGCCAGTTTTGGTGAGATCACGGTTTGGTGAGGGTGGAGGTGGTTTAACCTCTAGATTCCCTTGGTTGTTTTTGGATTGGTTTATCCATGAGATCCAACATTCATGCTTAGAATATGGCACGGGAGTGACTGGCTAAAAGAAAGGCTTGGTTCAACCATGTCTACAGTCGGGTGGTACGTGAAAGTCCTGAACCTGGTTGGCTTTGCCTATGTTTAATAAAAGCTAAGTTCTCTTTCTTTTGCACTTTTTATTATGTGGCCTTAATGGTTGTTACCTCATTTTTATTTACATGGTTTAATGTTGGTTATAAGCTTGGTTATATGACTGGTTATAATCATGGTTATTACATGTATTTACTTGTAACTGAAAGGATAATGGATGCAAGACCTAATTAATGTCAAAACAATTAAGGGAAGAGGGTGGTGATCCTTCTTATCAAGTCCCATATGATTTATGCTATGCTTTTTATTCATTTCTTGTAGATTGCATTGATGTCAAGTGTTTGAAAGAATGTCAGTCTCGGTTGGGGATGGTCAAGCCTAGTACTGGAGTCAATTTTTATTTATAAGTCTTGTCATCATGTAAATTATGGATTTTGAAAGATACAAGGGTTTCTGCTAGTGACCTAGATTATGGGCTTGAAAAGTGGCACAAATATTGGAGTCGTAGGCACACATCTGAGGAGAAAAGTCCCTAGACGCATGCATACCCATGTTGTGCATGCGTCTGGAGCTTTTTAGACACACCTTTGTCCATATCAAGGGATCATCTAGGGGTTTAGTGGTCTAAAATCTCAGTGGGATTGAGGGATTGGTGAGGGGAATGACTGGGATGCATTCTACGAGTCCTGTAGCATATGCAAAAGGTATGGAATGGTGTGTTTCGGTCGATTCCACTTCCTTAACTGAACATAGGGAGTTGAATCATATCATAGTAACTTTTCATCACATGTTTACTACAATTTCCTGATTACTTAGGTAGATGTGGGAGGAGGTGTCTTACAATGTTTAGGTTGCAAGTTCCTTTTGTGCCATGCTTTGTCTTGTTCTTTATTGATATGTTGATGGTAAATGGAGTAAAGTCAATCTCCCTCTAGTTGGTGTAGGTTTTTGAGACATTCCACTTGTACCTTTGTATTATATTTTAATATAGTCAACACGCCTTGTTCATTGTGCAATATGCCCACATAATCAATGGAAATTTATCATCTTAGTCATCTTTGTGGACATTAAAAAAATCATTAAGCCTTTAGGTAGTGTTTTGTTGAATTACTTGACAACACCATTAGCTTGTGGATGATACACAATAGTCTTACGGTGTTTGATCATAAAATTCTTTGTGAATATACTTAGGTTGTACCATTTAAAAAATTTGTTCCCCTATCATTGATAAGAACCAAGGGGAAGTCAAATCATGTTACTATGTTTTCATATATAAATCTAGTTGCTACTTCTTTAGTGAAAGACTCTATTCACTCATCTTCTGCCCACTTCGTTAGATATTCGAATGCAGTTATTATATTTCGCTCCTGTCCTCTTACCTCTTTCAGGATATGGGCCAACAAATTCGATCACCCACATCTCAAACGTTAGTGAAGGGATAACTGAGTACAATGGAATTTGGCATTTCGATAGAGGATGCCTTGTTCTTTGACATATATCACATTTTTGTACATATTGTCATCAATTGCAGAATAGTGTTGGCCACCAGAGTCCTGCTTGCATTATCTTTTGTGCAGTCATTTCTCCTTGGTAGCGTCCTCCGTCTCCCCCTTTGTGTGATTCAAAAATGATTGCTTATATTTCATGTTCTAAAGAACATCTGCAAAGTACTTCGTCAATTCCAAGCTTATACAACTATCCATTTATTAGTGTGTATGGTGTTGCTTTTATGGCAAGTTCCTTTTTCTTATTGCTTGATAAAGTGTTAGTTGTTTTTCTAGTATGTAAAAATTATGCAATTTCTGCAAGTTCTGATGGAACTACTTCAATTTTGAATAGGTTCTCCTTTGTAATGTCATCATCCATATCAATCGATTCCTCTTAAGACTCTAGTAGAGATAGATGGCCAAGACTGAAATTATGTTTTCTTGGTTATACAATAACTTCAAATTCGAATTCTTGGAATAATAATAACCATCAACAAATTTTTCCTTGATGAACTGGTTTGTTTACAATGTATTTTAACGCTTATTGATCAATGTAAAATATGAAAGGGTTTTCCAAGAGACAATGTCAAAATTTTTATAACACAAAAATCATTACTAGAGCTTCGTGTTATATCGTGGAATAGTCCTGTTAAGATTTTTTGAGATTCCAATTGTCGTAGGCATTTGGATGGTCTACCAATTCCTCATTGAGTTGTGCTAGTATTGCTCCAACTGCAACATTTGATGCATCGACATATAAGTGGAATTGTTTGGACTAGTCAGGAATCTTAAGGATTGGCGCTTAAACTAATTTCTTTTTTAACAATTGGGAAGACTAATCACGTTCAGAGTAATGCCTAATGAAATTTCTATAGTATCCTCTATGTCCCAAGAATATTTTGATTTTCTTCTAATTTACAGGAGGCTTCAGATCTAATATTACATTGATTTTTGCCATATCTACTTTAATCCCTTCCTTTGAAACGACATGACCCAACAATATTCCAATAGGTGTTGAAAAGATGCATTATTTATATTCAAAGATAAAAGTGTCTGACGAAATCTCTCAATAATTAGTCTTAGCCATTGAATATGATCTTTCAGTAATGTGTACTCTATTAAATCATCAAAGTATACTGCCATTGCTTTATAGATATACTCTTGGAATTCTTTGAAAATGATCCTTGATAATATTGTTGGAGCATTCTTCAATCCAAAAGGGATTACTGTGTAAGAAAAAGAGCCAAATTCAGTAACAAAAGTTATTTTTTCCAGGTTTTCTTCCACTATAGGTACCTGATTATAGCCCGAGAACTCAATAAAGGAATAACATTCATGTACTGCCATCTCATTTATGATTTCATCAGCAAATGGGGTCTGAAATGGATCAGTAACTGTTAATTTATTTAATCCTTGGTAATTGATGCAAATGCGTAGCCTCATTGGGTCATGCTTCTTTGGATGAATGACCATAGGGATATCCCACTCTAATGTTTCTAAAGTTTAAATAATGTTAGCGGCTAGCATTCATTCAATTTCTTTTTTCACAATGGGTTTATACTTGTGCACAAGGTTATAAGGTATTTTCTTTATTGGTTTAGCTCTTGGAATGAGATTGATTTTCATAACCCATTTTCTTAACCAATCATTTTAGGTCTTTATAATCCCCAAAAAATACATCTTGACATTCCTTAAGTAGATTGATAAATTCTATGATTTGTTTCTCCAACCAATAATCACCAAGTTGGGTGATTTTCAGTCGATCATAATTCGATATTTCCACTTCTCGTATTTTAATTTCAGCATCCATCTAGTCATGTGATTTAGATTCGTCGAGTTGTTGTTCCCTGAATTTTACTTTTTGATATGTTGGTGGAAAGTCTAATTTTTCTGGTTTCTTTTCTTCTTGTTTACTGACTTTATACACTGTTTGAATCCTTTTATAATTTTTAGGATGATTTTTGTTCAAGAAAAACTTTGATCAGTAATAGGTTCTTCTTCCATTTCTAAATGACTAGCCCTATTTTCTCCATAGGTATATGATCTATAATTACAGGTCATTGAGGCATCAATTGATTCTTGATTATTGTTCGGTTTCTCTGTGATAAAATATTTGATTTTCTAAACTGCATCCATTAAGTTTGATTCATCTGATTTGAACTTGAAATCCTTGATGAAGTTTTCCTTTAATTATTTCCATTGAAGTGATTGACCGAGCTTCTTCTAATTTGTACCTCTTATTTGGTAGGTCATCCAAAGTGTTTAGGAACATATGTGGTGAAACTCGCTCATCCTTATAGTTGATCCTTATCCATTATGATTCACATGTTTGAATATGTGCAACAGGATCTTGTATTACATTAAAAGTGGTTAAGTTTGCTTGTGAAAACAACGTTTTCCCTCTAAAGCACTTCATAAAGTATGTTGTTGCAGTCATCCATGTTTGAAGTCGAGATGAATGGGTATCCCACCATCTCATGGATTTTCCTATGAAAGTTTGCACTAGACTCTGCATTTTGCCATGTTTTCCAATGGTCTTGTTACTTGCTCTATATCATTGACAAGAGACACCCTTTCTTTAAATTGAATGATTTTACT
Source organism: Pinus tabuliformis (assembly GCA_031772625.1). Classification (NCBI taxonomy): domain Eukaryota; kingdom Viridiplantae; phylum Streptophyta; class Pinopsida; order Pinales; family Pinaceae; genus Pinus; species Pinus tabuliformis. Next base: position 248,101,791 of record CM062811.1, read on the forward strand.
AGAATCATTTGTTAGATCAGTTGAAAGTAGAGAAGGCGTTTCTCGACAATTTTTTATTGTACAATTGGTATTACTTTAATATAATAACATGGACGAATTTTTTATGTCAAAATGGCCTGAATTGTCCAACATTATTTTGCTTTGGATTCATAATTTTCAATTTGCCATTCATAAAGCTTTGTGTCAGAATTTTGTCTAATGGAGAGTGGTGAACCTATCAAAATTTCACCATAGGCATTCAATTCAACATTATCATGGTCTTCGTATAGTACTTGATAGATTTTTCTCATTTCAACTTCTTCATTAGAAGCTTCAACCCAAGGATTTCCTTCTCGGGGGTCTAAGGGGATGATAATCTTCTTATTGTTACCTTTTAGCTTAATTCTATCTTTTTCCAATGAAATTGCCACCTTCATTTTTTGCTCCCAAGGTCGACCGACTAATGTCGAGTATGTAGGGATTTCATTGACTAAGTTGATGACCTCAAAATTTATTATCATTGGGATCCCCATTATGGAATTTTGTACATGTCACAACATTCCTATTGGTTCAATAAATTTATGGTCGACTAGTTTAAGATAATTAGTTGTTTTGTGCAAATTCAGTCGACTCATATTAATCCATGTTTCTCTTGGAAGAATGTTTACCTACGAGCTGAAATCCACCAAAAATTGTCTCAACATTCATCCATTTATTTCTAAGTCGAATTGTGGATCGTGATCTTCTAATTGATTTCCTTGTGAGAGTTTTCGACCATTTTTCCATTTTTCTCTGTTCCCAATTTAATTTTTTAGCACATTCAACAATTTTACTAGGCAAGTAATAAAATGTTCTTCCTTTAATAGTTCAAGAAATTATTCAAAATTAGATCCTTATATACTCCTTGTTGTTCAACTTCTTTCATAAATAATTCGAAAACTTTTTTCATTTTATCATTTTGTCCTTGCATATCAGGATACTTCGTCATGTTCTTGATTGGTCAAATCACTTAGGGTCTTGATTGTTTTTATCTCTTCCTTATCCCGACCTTGTGACTACATGACATTTTTTGGAATTTAAAATCTCATGTTTAGGAACTATTTGTAATAAGTTAATTTTATTTTTTTATTTAATATTGTTTTCAATAATTTTAGGTTAATCCTCCAAAGAATGATCACTCAGGCCACACATATTGCAAAAGTGTGTTGTGGAAAATTATTTGTTTAGTTTTATAATTTCAAAATAAAACTAATAGGGAAATTGGTTTCATAAAGTTTAAAGAAAAAATCAAAGAAAATCCTTTTTCGAGATAGTCTTATCAGAGCCTTTTTATAAAATGTTACGAGGTCTTTCCCCTCCGAGACCTAATCTCCCGAGGTTCCGAGATAGTTTACTTATGTTTGAATGTTGGTGTATCAGGATTTTCTTTATCGGGACTTAATTAATTATAACTCTTATTTAAAAGAACTTACGAGATTGCTGTTCTCCAAGTTTCTTTAACATATCGACCCTTTCACACATGAGAGCCCCCACATCTCGGAACATATTATATCAAAAGCTTTCTCATCCCGTCACTCTCCTCTCGAAGCTCTCAATATCGAGAAAATAATATATTGTAACTGTATTTTAAATGTCCCTCTCATGTTTCCGTTCTGATATCCAACATGGCATGATCATGCGATCCCTTTTCCATTCAATTAAGTGATTTAAAATTTTAATTATTAACCTCGAGTGAATTAAAAATTTACATTTAATAAACTTTGGTTTTCGTAATTGATTTTTAAAAGGAATTTTATGCTCTGTTTCCATTTTATGTCATTTGTAAGTGCTGCAAAAACTTTTTGCTAAGTCTTTTCTTCTATCTCCTATAGGAAAGCTCAACTTCTCTATTTACAGAAGAAATGAAGAAATGCACTAGAGGTAAAAAGAAGGCTCCATAGTAGCAATATGTTGGTCCATTTTTGGAAGAGGTATATGATAAAGTTCCAGGAGTGGGGTTATTTGCAGATACTATGTGTACTAGAGATGCTAGAATTCCTTCATGGGAAGAAATTTATCAATAATATTAAAGTGAGAACCCCAGAGTTACTAAAAGAATATTCACAATTGATGATAGCATTTATGTTTTGGAAGCCACTACAAGCTATGATACCAACTCGTTCCTCCATAAAATTTTAGCTAGGCCACAATTACTACCTTTCACGAATATGGTCCATTGGGTGGTGGACAATCTGGACATTTATGATATACATTTTTAGACTAAGAAGGGCACAATAATTGGGTCTTTCACCAGAAAGGATTTGCAAAGCATGTATCATTTTCCAAGTCCTCAATGTACATATAATAAGGAATATTTCGATGCTTTCATTAAAAAGAATGGGTACCCCACTGATCAAATCCAACAATAGAGACACGACCCAAATAAGCATAAAGCGAAGGAAGCCAGTAAGTACTAGTTCGATTCTCTCACTGATCCTTTCTCCCAATTTGCAGCTTTCATGTGTCAATTGCATGCACTCACTAATGTGTCGAAATTCCTCAACAACTAGGTACCTTTGATTGATGGGGCTTCCCAAGGGTATATATTTGACTGGGCTACAATACTTTTTGATAACTTGGCTTCTCATATACTATATTTTTGGCAAGGTAGAATAGTTTTTGAAAATAAGTTTCCTCCTTTTTATATGTCGACCTATGTTATGGATGCTCTGTGTTTTTCTATGGATTTTCCTTATATGGGTTGGAAATGGACTATTCATGATCCTAATATTATCCATATGTACCATGATATCCTATGGGAATCTAAGTATCTTGAACATCTCTACCAGATATGTCACATGGTTATGATTCCAAAAATGAAACCATATTTGAGTCTCGACCACCAGGAATGTCTCAAGAAGCCATGGACAACCTTTGAAGAGTCAACAATTGGTTGAGATAAGAGTTATTTACCTATATCAGAGTCTGGGATAGTCTTGCTCATCCTCATGTTTTGCCTTTATACATTCCCGATAACCTAGTCAATAGAGAAGTAACTTATCATACAAAAGGTTATGGTAGCACTAAATTATTAAGAGAATCCAATACAAGGGCATGGCATATTTTTCCTGTAAAATTTGGTATATTTGAATTGCCCAATTATGGCCACGCCAAGAAAGATATTATTGTTAATCAAGCTCTAAAGTTTCCTATTGTTCACAAACAACAATGTGATCCAAATTCAGTGGTGATGAATTTTACTACATCACAAGGGATTATACATTTCATCCATGAATAGGATCAATTGGATGGTGTATTTGTACAGTCTTCTTCCTATGCTACAGTATTATGAAGAGCAGAAGAAACATTGACTATATAAGAGAAAACTCAATTTTTTCAATATAGAGATTCTCAGATAGCTAACCTTCCATTGAATTTGTTACAGTTACCTCAGGAGAAGTCATCAGTGTCAAGTGCTCGACCTGATAGTTCTACACAGTTGGTAGTTCCTCCCAAAGATCAACCAAAAGTTGTTATAATTTCTTCCCCACCCCAGGTTGAAGAGTTGATTTTTAATCCTAAATTAAATGAAGTTCAGAATGAATTTAGTATGACTATAAATCCTAATACCAAGGTTCAAGCTTCAGCTTCTCAAAGTACCACTTCTTCACAACAAGTGGAGGTTCAGGGTACTATTAAAAATGATGAACAAGAAACCAAGATAGAGGAAGTTGTTGATAAATCTTCCATTCATGGTCAAAATGATATTGAGGTTATTCCTACTTTCCCTACCTTATAGGTTACTCTCAATATAGAGGATATTCCTCCTTTATATATATTTTACGGTCCTCAACATAAGGTGGTGGTCAACAGAGGCATAAAGAAAACGAAGCTCGAGTAATCTCAATCATTAGTTCCTAACAAGATTTCTTCCTTCGAAGTTTTGTGAAAGGGTTCCTCTGTTACACTTTTTTAGGAATTGGGAAAATTGACTCAATTCATAGGACCTTATTCTTCTGCCACAATAGATAAAGTAGTATAAGTCCAAGAGCTTCCAAAAGAAAGAGAAGAAATGATAGCATCATTGGAACAATAACTCAATGCCAAGAAACAGAGAATTACTGAACAATTTCAGAATTAGATGACAGAGTTACAGTGACAATTATATGCATTGAAAATACAACATGATAAGGAGATACAGGTAAAATATGACCAACTTAAAGAGATGTAGAAAAGGATAGATAATTTGAGTGTTAATCCTCAGTGAGAAGAATTTAAAAAGGAAGCCAAAGAGTTAAATACTCTGTTAAAGAACCAGTAGAAGATATTTTGTAACAAACTCTTCTTAATTCAGGATCAATGCAAGATAGGGAATTATATGATGGATTAGTTAAATGACATGATGAACTATTTTGATGAGGTAAATGACCAACTGACTGACTTCATAACTAGCAAGAAAGTAGTGAGGGCGGAGAGGCAAATCTGCCTAAGATTGATGAGGCACAAAATTCAATAGTTTTCCGAGAGTGGGAAATTAAAATGAAAAAAGTTGAAGTTGCAGTTGCAGTCAAAAAGGCCCAAGATATTTCCAGTTCTGTCGTTGAATTATTCAATGATACTCTGTTGCAAGAAAAAATTATTTCTAACTACTCAGAAGATTCACTTCTAGATGTCAAGACCTTGATGAAGACTTGGATGGAATAGGGAAACATAATGGTTGATTGAATCGAGCGGTTATCCAAAATTGACCTTGATAATAATTGGCAGTTTCCTGTCAAGCCCCACAACCAATGGTTGGCACTTCGTTGTTTATCCAGTTTTTATAGAAATATTCTATCACTATTTTCACAAGTCATATGAGAATCAAGCCTAAACATCCTCTGGAACTCACCAGCCTACTAGACATTTACATGTTGCGATAACTCACCATTGGATAGTGGGGTACGGGATGTCGGTCACACGGCGGAGGGTGAACTATGGTGATGGTGAACGAGGACCGTTGGATTGGGAGGAATGGGTAGAGGAGATCAAACGCCAAAGGCTTGAAGTCATGGCAAGAGCAGAATAAGTCCGAGCCGTCAGATCTTAGATGGGTAGATCGAACGGCTATCGAGCAGAGGAGGTGCTCGAAGTATAATGCTCGAGAATGGTTTAATTAGGCGGAAATGGTTTATATCGAGCGGTCATCGAGTGGTAAGCGGTAAAGGTCAGAGCCCGCCCGATTCCATTCATCAGGCGCCATGTAGCAGCGGATGAGAGAGAGGAAACTGCCTCATCGGGCAGGTATCCCTCTTGCTTGTTTCTCGAGTGGTATGCGTGATAGCCGTTAGATCTGGCAGAAATGATCTATTGGTGGTGATTGGTTGAGCGTATAATGTCGGTTGGATGAAGTGCGGACCGTCAGATTAGTGGGAAGATCGACGGCGGGGGACACGAAGGTATGGGACGACCTCGAGAAATGTGCAAAGGGGCGCATATGGATGGAAAGGTAAGGTTTTCTGGGGCTTTCGTGTATTATTTCATGTTTTCATGCGCTCTGAAAATATACCATTTCCCTCCTTTAGTCTTCAAAATAGCAGCACTGCACCTCAGGGCTAACACTGGCTCCTTCTGGGGATGATAGCCTCCCTGTGAGGTTTCAAGAACTGCATACTACTGCATGTCTAGCAACAAATAAAACAAACTTATCTCCTAGTGTTCCATTGGGCATGGAGTTTATTTGCATAGAAAACAAAAACTGAAAAAGCCTATTACAATATTAAGGCCTTAAAGCCTCATATGAAGTAAAGTTTCAAAAACCGCCCATTGACTGGGCAATCAAAAACACCTTCCCCCTCCAAATTGTGCAGAATGAAAGTATTGTTCATTTGAACTTGAGAAATGACAAACGGTCTTGTCCATAAGGCATCGAATTTACCATGGTTTCCCTTCTTTTCCTTCAATGCATCCCATTTGAGAACCCAGTCACCAACCTGAAAGCTATCCATTTTTGCCTTTCTATTAAAGGTTTCTTTGATCTTCTTCTAATGAATACTTGACTTCTCAACCAATTGTTCTTTTATCTATTGTAATTCAACCAAGTTACTCATTCTCCTCGCCATGTCATTCTCTTCATCTTGTTCTTCTTGCAAGAATTTGGCCACAGGGAGAATTAGCTAGATAGGAAAAACAACATCAGCATGATAAACCAGCTTAAATGGACAATTTCCTATGGACTTCTTGTTGCTAACTTTGTCAGCCCACAGTGCAAACTTCAACTTGGAATCGCAGCTCTTTTTGTTGTCCTCCAATAGTTTTTTGATTATCCTTACAAGACTCTTGTTATATGATTCTACCAGGCCATTGCCTTGAGGATAATATGAGGTAGTATGCACCAATTGAATGCCCATGGATTCACACATGTCCACCAATTCTTCTGTCTTGAAAGCTACTACATTATCAGTGACTAGTTTGGTTGGGCAACCAAATCTAGTGAAAATATTCTCATTCAAGAACTTTATGATAACTCGATGATTAGCATTTTTAGTGGGTATAGCCTCAATCCATTTGGTGAAATAATCAGTGACTACCAAGATCCATTTGTGCTAGCCACTAGAATGTGGATTGATCTCACCTATGAATTCCAAGCCCCACTGTTGGAAGGGACCATTGGCGTGTATTGGCTTCAAGGGTAGAGATTTCAGTTGTTGTCTTCCTGCAAACCTTTGACATTTGTCACAAGACTTCACAAAAGAAAACACATCAGAGAACAGAGTAGGCCAATAATACCCAGCTCTCAGGATCTTGTGGGCTGTGGTTTTCCAATAATGATGCCCTAAACAGATGCTAGAGTGGAACTGGTGCATGACTTCCACAAATTGTCCTTTGTCTAGACATCTCAAGAGGATCCCTGATGTGTCTTTCCAATAAACTAGGTTTCTATTAATGTAGAAATTGGTTGATTTGAGCTTAATGGCCCAGGCTTGACTTGAGCTATTCCTTAGAGGGACTTCTAGCTTCTACAAAAAATTAACTACATTGGAATACCATTCGCAGGTGGCTAGATTTTCAGCCAAAGACTGATTCTGCTCTTGCTCTTCTGTTGCTTCCTATGTCCGCTCACCACCTGAATTTGAACCCATGCAATTGACGTCTAACAAACTACAATTTTCCTCAGCCATAATCTTAGCCAAGCCTTGTCCTTTGACAAGCTTTGTGGGCTTCACCTCTATGTTGAAATCTATGAATTTAGCAATCAATTTATCTCTATTTCCATCAATATCTCATTGAGTTAGGACATCTTTTACTGAGGCTGAAGGTACATACGCAACCACTTTGGAATGCAGAATATAAATTCTGAATGCCTTTAAAGATTTTATGAGAGCATAAGCTTGTTTTTCAATAAGGTCATACCTTAGTTAAGCATCCCTTAGAGTTTTGCTAAAAAAGGCCACAGGGTGCTCTACACCTTCATCATTTTTCTGCAATAGAACTGCTGCAAGTGTATCATAAGAGGCAAAAGAGAAGATATAAATTCCCTGGTATAATCTGGACTGATCAGAGTGGGAGCTTCCATGATAGCTTGTTTGATGGCTTCAAAAGAGCTTCTTGCACCATCTGTCCATTTTATTTCTGATCCTTTCTTCAGCATGGAAGTGATGTGCTTCACTAGCTCTGTAAAGTTTGGAATAAACCTCCTGACAAAGTTAATCTTACCCAGGAAAGATTGAATGTCCCTTTTTGACCTTGGGATGGACAATGTCTAAATTGCTTGAACTCTTGCTGGATCAATCTTCACACCTTCAGCAGAAACAATATGTCCCAGAAGTTTTCCTTCTTCTAGAGAAAACTGTGACTTCTTTGGGTTCACAGAAATTCCAAACCGTCTGCACTTTAGAAACACCTTCTTCAAATGCTACAAATGGTCCTTGTGACTACTGGAAAATACTGTTATGTCATCAAGGTAAATAAGGACAAACTTGTCCTTCTCTCCCACAAAGGCTATGTCCGTGGCCCTCTGAAAAGTAGCCCCAGCATTCATCACTCCAAAACGCATCTTGGAGTACATGAAAGTTCCCCAAGGAGTAGTGAAGGCGGTCTTTTCTTGATCTTTTGGATGTACATCGATATCATTGTAACTTGAAAATCCATCTAAGAAAGACATGACTCTAGCCCTTGAAACTTTTTGCAGCAAGTGTTCCATCTTAGGCAGGGGTAGTTGTCTTTTTTAGAGCATTTGTTTAGATTCCTGAAGTCAACACAAAGCCTAATTTCTCCATTCTTGTTTCTTACTACAACAAGGTTAGCTATCCACTTTGAATACCTTAGGGGAAATATGATCTTGGCATCCAATAGCTTCTTGATTTCATTTTCAGTCAAAGGCAATAAGGGAGGGTTGATAGGTCTTAATTTCTGCTTAAAAGGGATGGTGTTCTTCTCCAGTGGAATCTTATGATGGATGATGTTGGTGTCATAGGTCTTAATATCACTGTACTCCCAAGCAAAAATATCAGCAAATTGTTCATCAGGGTGCAATACTGGAACTTTGGGCAGAAGACAAGTGAGTGGATAGATTTATGTACTTTGGATGGGCTGGACTCCCTACATTATGTGTATGAACTGTAAACTCATTTTCCTTTTTGGCAGGTTTATAAGGTACATCATTATGATCAAACAGCTTCTCTAGTAGCACCAATCCTTTTGGTATATGGTTACTAGATAGCTGAACAATGCTATCCTGACCAATCTCGTCTTTTAGCTTGGACTGGTTGCATTCTTCAATGGTTTCGTTTTCTTGGTCAATGTGCATTTCATAAAATTCATTAATGACTTGTAAAAACCTATTAATTTCATCATCATCTTCGAAAACCTTCCAGTATTTGACATTGTCAGGCAGAGATGGTCTATATTTCACTTGAACTTCATAAGTCAATTTAGGAGGCAAAGGAGGAATAAACGTGCTAGCAGACACAGGAAGGGAACCAGCAAGCTAGTTCTTCATTCTAGGGATATAAGAAATGTTGAAACTATTGAAAGAACCTATGAGCTTCCATACCTCATCTCTGTATGCTTTCAGCCTTGGATGCTTTGCTTGGAAAGTTTTGTTCACCAGTTGAATGATAAGGTCTGCATCTCCAAATACCTTTATACCTTTGATGCCCATTTATTTAGCAACATTTAAGCCCAATATCAAGGCTTCGTACTCTGCTATGTTATTTGTGACCTGAAAAGTTAACTTGAAAGATAAATGAATGCATTCTTGTGTGGGGGACATAAGGACTACACCTACCCCTGCAGCTTCCTTAGAGCAAGCTCCATCAAAGAACATATCCCAAATTTGTGGGCCTTCTTCCTCTGTGATCTGGCAAACTGATTTCCTAAGCTGCATGGAGGCCAACTGGGATTCTTCACTCTGGAGAATACAGGCTCCAAAATTAGTGTTGACAACATAGCTGGGATGATTAGTGGGATTCCTTTCATCATTGATGATATAATCCAACTAAGCTTCTCTTTATAATCTCCTACTCTCACCTCCAAAAACTGGGACAATAGCATAGGACTGATCATTTTGCAATGTTCCACCTAATCTCTTAATCCAACCTCTAGAAAGTAACATGCCAAACTTGGGGGGTACATCTACCACCACAATATCCATCATCATGCTCTTCACGGGTAGCTGAGACAAGGCAGTGGCTAGGTCTTTGATTAATCCCAAACATTTCACTTTTCTAGAGTCAAAAGAAAATAGGTCATGATAAGGCTTGGTAATGACAAGACCCAACTCATCCATGATAGCTTTGGGCATTAGATTATGGTTGGCTCCTGTGTCCAGAAGGTAGTTGTGAAGGACTTTGTCATGGATAGTCAAAGAGACATAGAATGATGGGGAGCTATCATCACAGTTTTCAATCATTGGGCTGAGAAGAACAACTAGTTTGTCGTCTTGTAGATTTACATAGTCAATGGAGGCTTGGATGGGTTTAGGCTCAAGGGCCTCTAGGGTAGATCTCTTGAAGGACTCATTCTTCACTAGTTCCATCAGAGGTATAGGTATGCTTAGCTTTTGAATTTCTGATTCAAAACTAAAAGGAGAAGGAGACTTGTTAAGGCCTCTTACCGCGTGAGTTGGAGCTTTGAGGATGATGGGATCAACTAGCGGTCATTTTTTCTTATTAGCTTGCTGTATTGCAGGGACAACAGCTCTCTGAATAGGATTTTCCTTGGCATTATTCATCTTCGACCTCAAACTATATCTGTGTTGATCATTAGTTTGCAGAACAACTCCACCATCCCACTATTGGCTGATCTGGTCATTGTAATGACTTTTCATAGGCAACTAAGGTAAAAAAGGAGGCACTGTCTTTATCTTCCAGACAATGGGTCTCATCATCTTCTTCAAAGTTCTCTTCTTCCATGACTACATTCTGGAAAGGGGTCTTCACCCTTTGGTCTTCATTGGCATCTTTGATTCTTTGCAAAATTTGTAACTACTCATTAGCTCTTCTATATGGATTTGGATTTCTAGGAGCAAAGGCATTAGGAACTCTTCCCTTCCCAGGGTGCTACTCAATCTTTAATTTGGAGACTTTAGAGGCTAATGACTCTATCATCTTGGTCATTTTATTTATCTTGGGATCTAAAGATGATGAAGATTCACCCCTCTGTCTCCTTCTATCAACATTCCCCTTGAGCTTCTCTATAGCCATGAAGTTTGATTCTACTTTCAAAGTTGCATCCTGCATATCAGCCAAGGTAGCACATCGTCTCTCCCTCAACAGTACACAGAAGTCAGAATCAAAGGCACCGGCATAGGTGATTTTAGCAAAGGTAGTGGTGGGTTTTACTTCAGTTGGTATCTTGTTGTACATGCAATTAAACCTCTTATTAAAATCAGACAACAACTCACCATTTTCCCTCTTTAAGTTCCCAAAATCGGTGTGGTAGTAGATCCTTCTTATCCCCCTAATGCTTTAGGAACGTTTCATCTAAAGCCTCAATATCTTCTATAGACCTTGGGGTTAGTTCTCTGAACCATTTTCTAGAATCTCCATCTAGACTTTGGACAAAGACTCTCATCCATACATCATCTTCACTAATGTCCAAGTTATCAGCATAGCTATAGAATGCTTCAAGATGTTTCTCATCTATAACACCTTCAGTCCCATTGAACTTAGGCATATATTTTTGATATTCTTCAGTAGGCATGGCATTCAAAGGAGTGGGTAGTACTAAAGGTCCATACCTAGCAGCTATGATTCTTTCCATTTTGGTAGGTGTTGCCATAGTTGTGGTGGCTATAAGGGTACTGGAAGTCTGAATGACAGAGGGTTGACGAATGACTGATAGGACTAAAGGAGTATGATGGATAGGAGGAGAGGCTTCCTTTGGGCTTACAACAAAAGGAGAACCTAAAGAATAAGGAGCTCTATGAATCTCTAAGATTTTTTCTTCACTGCTAGTATTAGATGCTATAGTCTCAACATGCATTTGTTCTATTACAGGATTTTCTTGAATAGATATAGAATATTGTTTAGAGCTACCTGAACCTGATGCTCCTTTCTGCAATTCCTTTATTTCTTTAATGAATTTTTCAGGGTCAGGTACTGGGTCAGCTCGTGGCTTCTGAGGATTTCTCTGAGTATGCCTCACAAACTAAGCCAGAACTATGGGTTGGAGTCGCCAAGAGGTTCATCCTCCAGTAGAGTCACCAGATAGATGACTAAAATCCAAATAGTGTCCAGACTTTGTCTATCATCAAAGCTAGATCTGTGTCATCCCCCAGGGAAGCTGAGCTTCAGTATCCTCTCCCCGGCAATGGTGCCAATTATGTTAGCACTCCAGGAAACTCTCCTAGGTTGTAACTTGAAGATTCTTGGAAAAATATAAATCTTCAATATTGTTCTCTGAACTATTGGAATGGATTAGGGTTTGGATCAAGTCAAATGACTGTTTCAACTCTGTTTTCACTCAAGACATGCATGAACACCCTTAGCTTGACAAGGCTTTCGACCACTAATGCTCAATAGTTTATAGATTCAATGAATAGATGGAGTATCCTAATTGTACCAATAGATACATACATAAACACATATGAATGGCTAGCTAGAGAAAGTAAATGAAGCTTACAAATCTAATTTATCAATGCAAAGATAAGATGATAGTTATCTGGTGTTCAACACAGAAGAAAACATGAATAACCTATTCAAGTGCAAGCTTAGAACAGAGGAGAAGATGGCGATTGAACATGTAACAGCAAAAGAAGCTTGTATTACTGGAATGAAGATGAGATGCTAGGAGGAACAGAGTATCCACAGTCTCCAAAAGTTGAACCCCTATTCATTTGAACGTTCAGCCATTTATAGGATTTTTACAATACTCTCGAACTCTCTAAGGCTCGAGATATCTTAATCTATCCCCTCTGTCTTCTAACTACTTGATGCCATAACTAGAAAAACATGAGTTCAAAGGGCTCTGTTTCTAACAAACATGGTAATCAAATTCTTTTAATTTCGTCGCGCTGTCAGGTGGCTCACTCGTGCCAGCGATGTTCCATGATTATTTCTATTGGTTCGGCTGCATCATGTTATTGTTTTTTCCCCTTTTGGCCATGTATTTCATTATTTCAGTTCAACTGTCCAACTATCAAAAACACTGACAGAGCCAACAAATCCCCCCCCCCTCCCGGGTGACTGATGGGAAGTGGCGTACGGGGGCACTTGGGCCATTGGATGGTGTGGATCGGTGGTCGGGATGTCAGTGAAGCGGCGGAGGGTGAATTATGGTGATGGTGAACGAGGGCCATTGGATCAGGAGTAATGGGAGGAGGAGATCAATCGCGAATGGCTTGAAGTCGTGGCAGGACTGGAATAAATCTAAGCCGTCAGATCTCAGATGGGTAGATCGAATGGCTATCGGGCGGAGGAGGTGCTTGAAGGATAAGTCCCAGGAGCAGTTTACTTAGGCAAAAATGGTTTATATCGGGCGGTCACTGGGTGGTAAGCGGTAAAGGTCGAAGCCCACCCGATTCCATTCATTGGGTGCCACGTAGCAGCGGAGGAGAGAGAGGAAACCGCCTTATCAGGCGGGTATCCCTCTCACTTGTTTCCCTAGAAATATGTGCGATATCCATTAGATCTGGTGGAAATGATCTAACGGTGGTGATTGGTTGAGCGTATAACGTCGGTCGGATGAAGCACAGACCATCAAATTAGTGGGAAGATCGAGGGTGAGGGACACGAAGGTATGGGATGACCTCAAGAAATGTGAAAAGGGGTGCATATGGATGGAAAGGTAAGGTTTTCGAGGGCTTTCATGCATTAGTGCATGTTTTCATGCACTCTGAAAACATACCATTTCCCTCCTTTAGTCTTCAAAATAGCAGCCCTGCACCTTAGGGCTAACAGAACCATCATCAAAGTCTCCTAGCCTTGTTACAAAATTAGCTAGTCCAACCTCTGAACACATACCACTTCAGAGCAACCTATTGAAGCACTAGAACTTCAAACTCTCATACAAGAATTGGAAGGGATTTCCATTTCTGGAGAACAGCCTGCTCAACCGGAACCTTCTGAGGGTAGTGTTACTTCATCACTAAATTCTACTGGAGTCCTTACCAGATCACAAAGTGAGAAACTTGGAGTCAAACCTTTTGAAATCCATTACCAACTCACAAGAAAAAGAAACATATTTCTGGTGCTGAATCCTCAACTAGTGAGAAAGTTTATTCCTCTCCACCTCATACTCCTACTATTCATCCTACTTCTTCACATCCTTCTTTACCATCCCCGTATCACATTTTGGCATATTGATCCACCCATATCTCTTCCCTCTAACCAACCAACTCTATTATTGTCAGCAGTTTTGTTGGGGAAATTTCTACAATTATTAATACTTCAACAACTCCTTCATCAAGTACATCTACTTATGGATCTTCCTCCTCAACCATTGGTCATATTGTTAATCCCAGGATGGAAAATAGACCATGGAATAATCCAGGATTAGTTGCAATGACTCCTCCTTTACACCCTGTTTCTAAGCATCCAAAGAAATGGTTGCCTAAATAGAATCTAGATGAAGTATTTCATGTCAAAGAACATCTACATAATTTTATGTTATCAATTAATCTTAACGGAGTTTCCAAAGAGGATGTAGTGTGTAGAATATTTCCTTATATGTTTGAGAGATCAACGGTTTCCTAGTATTTTTCATTACCATCTAGATCAATTACTGAATGGGATACATTCAAAGAACAATTCCTAAAGAAATTAAAAGATGGTAGAATAATAACAACATTAATTAATGAATTTTAAAATCTTAAAATCTCACCTAATGAGAAATTTAAATATTCCAATTCAATATTTAATAAGCTTTTGAGTAAGATCCCTACTACATCTAGACCTGATGTTGATGTTCATATTGAATGGTATATCAACGCCCTATAGTCAAATGGCGCATTGTTCGTTGGCAGAGCTCAAAAGGCAGTGTTAAGTTATAATATGAAAGAAGCTATGGTTGTGGAAAAAAGGGTATTATCCCTCGATAAGAAAGTCACCATTGAAGAAAGAAAAAAAGGTGAAAAAGTAAATTTTAAAGAAGAATCTAAAAACAAAACTCCCAAACACCCTTTTGATCTAGAAGGTCTACAAAAGGTTCTCAAAACAATGTCCAATGAAATGGTATAATTAAAGAAGCAAGTGGCTAAAACATCAATGAGAAGACCTTTCAGATCCATAAAAGGGAATCTAACTTTTCAATCTCAACCACCTGCTCAAATATCTAATGCAGATTCAGGTGAAGAAGAGGAAGAAGAAGGAACAATATCAACATAAGAAGTAGAAGGTGAAGAAATAACCGAAGCAAATGTCCTATGGGATTTTATCTTTACTACTTTAGAGACTGAAGAAGAAGAGGAGGCCCTCCCTGTTAGCATACAAAGCAAAGGACCTACATAAACAACACAAAAAAATAAAAACAGTACAAACAACTCATCGAATTAAATAGGTACATCCAAAAAGTATTCTAATCAATTTTGGCAGTCCACATCGAGTACTCCTAAAACATCACCTGCTACCTCTCCTACATCAAAAAAATTAATAGTCTCGGATACCATTGAGTATAACATAGTTGAGGATATGAAGAAAACTAAGGCTAATATTTCCCTATATGAGGTCAGTAAGCTAAAGAAACAACATAAATTATTACTTAATGAGTTAAATGTTGTTCATGTTTCTTCATTACCTTCAGTTGCTATTACCAGTCAAACCTCTAAAGGAAAAAATAAGCCTACTCCTACCCCTTCTGATAAGCTCAATTATTCTGATGCGATTATGACTAGAGAAAGATCTAATTCACATACTCCTCCTTTCCTCTTAACTTTTGAAATTTTCAACAAAAATGTTCAAAATTATCTAGTAGATTATGTGGAATCCTCTAATATTATGAATTATTATGTTGATTTAAAATTGAATGTAAAGCCCTAGAAATCCATTGTACAAATAGTTCAACTAGATTGAACAAAAGTTAAAGTTCTAGGAGAAATGAACGATGTCTTAATTAGATTATCTTCCAATTCGAAGGTGTTTCAAATTATAGACATTTTGGTGGTTGATATCCCTGAATTTTATGGTCTTATTTTAAGTAGGGATTGGTTTGAAAACTTACATGGCTATTTTGCTACAAATTAGTCTCATCTTTGGCTCCCTTATAATGGAAAACCTAATCAAATCAGAGTTGTTCGAGAGAAACATATGAAATATACTGCCACTGATCTTGAGGAAGAAAATGAGCCTGTAGCTTTTACTAATAATATCTTGGGAAATTATTCTTTTGATTCTTTCTTTGCCAATTTTCCTGCTTCATTTTCCCCTTTTCTTGTTGAATCTATATTATCACAGATTGAAAATTTTTCACAAACAAATTCATCAATTTGTGTAAATATTGTTGAATTATCTGTAAATAACTCTCATAATTTATTTTGGACTCTTTATTTTGATGGATCTAAGTTCAATGATGGTGCGGGAGTTGGTTTCATTTTAGTAAAGTCCAAATGGTGAAAATACCATGTTGGCCCGTAGACTTGAGTTTGAATGCACGAATAATGTGGCTAGATATGAATCATTTGTTGATCTAAATATGATCTGAGGTTGTCATTTATGTCAACCCAAGCAACACTAGTGGCTACCCTGATCTTGCAAGGGAATTTTGAGTTGACAACTTACTCTATTTTGAGTCGAGTATCTTCTAGATAGATTCTACTCGTCGAGATGTTTTTGTTGATATATGGCACACCAAGTAATTCTTGATGGTTTGAGAGACATTCACGTTTGAAGTTAGTAACCCCATTTAGTGGGCTAAAACCCTATGGGGTTGTGGCATGGCACTCATAATTGGTTTTGGTCATTGAATAGTCATTAATTAATACTTTTTAAAGCTCCTAAAATCCCTCCAACATTCTCTATAGAAGCCCCTCTCAACTTTATAAAAAGAAATCTCATATATCCTCCAAATGTAGTGATCGTGGAATGTTCGCTATAATTTCATTTATGCGACGTCTTAGATTCTGAAATGAAAACCCATTTTATTTGCAATCCTGATGAACATCGTGACCGAATTTCAGATCTTGGTTCGCTACATTTTTTGAGATATGATCTGTGGAAGTTAGGGTTTTTGCACGCTCCTGAATTTCATCTCAAAGAAGTGACCTTGGGAAAATAGTCATAACTCTCTCTCTGAGAAGAGAATTGGAATTATGTAAAAAGTGGCAAATAGTTCACGAACTGTAGTTTTCTATTTTTCAATTTCAAAGCCAAAGGAGGAAACAGTGACACATGGCGCACCATACAAGTTCGCTCTACTGAATTAGTCCATAATTAGGTCATTGTGAGAGATTGGGTATAACTTTGTCTTGAAGGGTCCAAATCGGGTCAAACCTATGCCATTAGAAAGAAGGCTCAGAGGGATAATACAGGACCGAAGATCACATATTGGGGATCTGAAATCACATAGATACATCAGATTAAATATCGCGATCCTAGAAGGCGAGAAAAAATAGATCAAGTGATGTCAAGGAGCGCAAAGGACCAGACTTTCTAGGGAAGCAAAGAACAAGGTGCAGTAAAATCATGCAGCAGAGGTAAGCTACAGGTAAGTATCTTTTTTATGTGCATTTTCATTTCTTAATTGCATTAGGTTCTTTGTATTCTAATTTGTTGTTTTTGTTTAGCACTGACATATGCTCTACAGGATGAGGTCAGTTTTTCTATTATCATGTCATGGGTATTTCCTTGAATAATTTTTGTAGGTATTATATATTCATCAAGATAAGACTCAATGCATAATCTAATGTTCTGAAGAGTGAGAAATGGTAGCATGACAAGAGTAACAATCAAGGTGCAGAACAACAACAAGAAGTTCACCATGTGAAGTCTTCAAGTGGGAAGCACTGCATACAATCATTGTAAAAGTATAATTGTACAGAGTCATTGTAAAAGTTGCACAAGTGTCTATCTGCCAAGAGTTGAAGAGGTAGTGTTGGGAGGTCTAGCACCATCATTAGGTGGTTTTTTCATAGTTGGGTTTATGGTCTAGTGCGTCTTCTTCTTATACATCATTCTATATCATTATAAAGTGGACCATTTTCCCTAGTACAAGAGTCCATTCTTCTTTTATTCTTCTATAGGGTGGTAGGGTGGTGCTAGGCTGGTGCATGAAGTCACCAACAGGTTCAAGCTTGTGAAAACTTCAGGGTGCTAGGGCGAGTTGTAGCTCATTGGGTGTTGGGGCATCCGTTAAGTTGACTACTAAAGAATCTTGGGCGATGGAGCATCCATCCAGTGGGAGCTGGAGAAGAATGATTTTCTAGAATTCTAGGAAGTTGTTGCTTTCATTTTAGTTGGGGCTGAAGATTAAAGAATTTAATAGAAAAGCGTTCGGTGGTTTTTGACTCGGAGGGGGCTTTCCACCTAAAATATTTGTGTATGCTGGTTCTTTTATTTACTGTTATTACTACATAAACGTTAATAATAATTGAAGATTAACTAATGCTCTGAAAATATTTAAAAGTGCTAATTGCTAAGCAATATTGATTCAACCCCCCCAGTACTTTCCAACAATTGGTATCATAGATTGGTTCCTTCAGTAACAACTTAAACACTGGAAGTCAGTTTTCAAAGCATAGAGATGGGAAAGTCAAAGAAGCAGGTTACCAGGATTTCAAGGGAAGGTACAGGGACAACAAAATCTCAAGAAAGTGAGTATTGTGTATCAACCCCTGATTTTTATGCAGATAATTACTAGATATGGGAATCTAAGATGGAAGTATCTTTGCAGGCACATGGAGTATTAGGATCAATTATTTCTGGAGACACGTCTACCGACGAAGCTAAAAGGTACAATTCAAAGGCCATGAATGTAATTTTGAATGTTTTGCCAAATTTTGTGAAAAAAAAAGTTGGTCAATGTTCAAGAGCTAAAGCTCTTTTGGAAAAGCTTCATAATCTCTATTCAACAAAGAAATCAGGTCAAGATGTTACTGAAAACTCGTATACTTCTGAGTATGATGAAGAAGGGTTCACCATAGAAGAATTTTCTAAGGAGGCAATCAAGCTTATAAAAGAGCTCAAGGCTGAGAAGATCCATTCCAATACTCTTGAAGAACAAGTTCAAGGTCTCAAAATTGAAGTTTAAGAAAACGAATGTATTGAAGAGTCACTTCAAAAGAAGTTGGAAGAAATCAATAATATAGTGACACCAGACCTCAAGAGAGAAGTCCAATAGAAGCAACAAGAACTCAACACAACATTTCTAGAGATTAGCAGGATCACACAACAGACGTAGGAAGCAGAAATTAAAAGGAAGGAATCTTATCAAAGATACATATCCGGCATTTACCAAAATAAAAATGAATTAGAAACATCTTCAATAGAAATAAGTAGGCTCAGGATTGAAAATGAGAAGCAGAAGGAACAGATATAGGTTCTCAATAGAGAAGTAGAGAAGACAACTCTTCTCAAGCTACAGGTTGAGGAGGCAGAAAAAGAAGGAAGATCTTGAAAGATGGTTTCAAGAATATCTTGCTCAAAAGCAAGAAGAACTTGATGCAACTCGTGATGAGATCAACAAACTCAGGGGATCGCAAAAAGAATACTTACAAGATAAGATAGATGAAGAAGCGAAAATGAAGGCATTTAAAGATGGTAAAGCTCCAGTCGATGAAGGTACAAGCTCCACAGCTTTGCAAAATGATTCTAAGAAGGAAGTTGATCAAAGTGAAAAGAAAAATAAGAATGTTTCAACTGCAAAGAACAAGACCAAAGCAATAAAGAACAAAGGACCACAATAAAATACTACACCGTCTCCAAAGAAGAATGAAAAACCTTCCAGGTATGTTCGTTTATTTAATGGTTATTGATTTTTATGTGCTAACTATGGACATTTGGCTAGGGATTGTGAAGTTTTTGATAGGTACAATCATTATCTGCAAAAACCTAGAATCAAGTTTGCAGGATCACGAGACAGGTTCCACGATGATTTTGTCAGAAGAGAATACGTGCTAGATGGGCCAAATACTGAATGTTTCAAATGCCATAACTATGGTCATAGCACTCATGGTTGCAGATATCAGATGGAATCACCTATGGAAAATATTTAATGCTTCAAGTGTCATAACTATGGGCACATGGATCTAGATTACATGAATAAGAAGGTCTGGAAAAGGAAACAAGTATAGGAAGACAAAGCAGATAACAAGGTTTCAGCAGTTATGCTTTCAGGATTTGTAAAACCAAAAGGTCATGATAATTAGTAGTTGTTTCAGATAATGACTCAAGTCAAGATGGCCCGTTAGGTGACTCACTATTTTGAACAATTTGGCTTGTTGACTCCTTAATTGTGAGGATTCTATGCAGTAGTATATGGCACAAGTCTACAATTGACAGGAAGGTAGTTTGAACAAGATGGTAGTTTCATTAAAGTTTCAAGGGAAGCAAAATAGTTGAAGGATTACAGGTTACTAGGAACAAGACAATATTAGCCTGCAAAGGATATGCACAAGTGGAAGGAATTGATTTTGACGAAACATTTGCACCAGTTGCCAGAATGGAATCCATCCATATGTTTCTCGCCTATGCATGTTCAAAAAAAATAAAAGTATACCAAATGGATGTTAAGTCAACATTTCTGAATGGAGAATTAGAAGAAGAAGTTTACATCAAACAACCTGAAGGTTTTTTACTATCAGAAAAACAAGACTATGTTTGCAAGTTTAAAAAGTCTCTCTATGGTCTCAAGTAGGTTCCCAAAGCATGGTATGCTCGTCTTGATGTATATCTACGTTAAAAAGGGTTCAAGAAAGGTGTTATTGATAGCAATCTTTATGTACAAATAAATAAAGATAATTTAACAATTGTTGATGTATATGTGGATGGTATAATCTTTGGTAGCAATGATGATTGACTAAGTAATAACTTTTCTACAAAGATGCAAAGTGAGTTCGAGATGTCTTTACTTGGTGAGTTGACATACTTCGTAGGGCTTCAAATATCTCAGAAAGAGAAAGGAATATTTATATGTCAAGCCAAGTACATCAAGGAAATGCTCAAAAAATTCAAAATGGAAGATTGCAAACCTGTCCTTACTCCGATGGTAACAGGTCACAAATTGAGCATAGAAGACACATCTAAGGATGTGGATTAGAGGTTGTACAGATCTATGATTAGTATTCTTTTATATGTAACCACATCCGAACCAAATGCTATGCAAGTAGTTGGAAAAGTAGCAAGATTCCAAGGAGCACCAAAAGAATCACATATTATTATCATCAAAAGAATTCTTCGATATCTAAATGGCACAATAGAATATGGCTTGTTGTATCCCGGGGGAAAAAATCTCATTATTCAAGCCTTTACAAATGTAGATTGGGCAGGAAGCATTGATGATTGTAAGAGTACTAGTGGAGCAACATTCTATCTAGGTGGTTGTCTCGTATCATGGTTCAGAAAAAAGCAAACCTCAATCTTGTTATCTATAGTGGAATAAGAATACATTGCAGCGGCAGCTTGTTGTACTCAAGTCCTTTGGATGAAACAAATTTTTCAAGATCTTCAAGTATAATTCAGTGAGGCTATTCCCTTCTTCTGTGATAACACTAGTGCCATCAGCATCTCCAAGAATCTTGTCATGCGTTCAAAAACAAAACACATTCTGATAAAATATCATTTTGTTAGAGAACAAATCACTGAAAAGAATATCAAACTTGAATATGTTGGTACAAAAGAATAAATTGTTGATATCTTCTCTAAACCTTTACCTCGTGAAGCATTTTAATATCTTCACGAAAAGCTTGGGATTCTCCCAAGTTCTAATTAGATTTTCCTTATTCAGAAAATAAAGGGGGAGTGGAAGTGTGTATAGGTCCACAGGATGGTTGTGTGTCAGGGGCAGTTACCCTTTGCCATTGATGTCAAAGGGGGAGAGAAGGTAGTAGGAAGAGGTGCCCTGATCGTAGGGGGAGTGCTTGTGTTTCCATCAATGCCAAAGGGGGAGATTGTTGATCTAAATATTATCTGAGGTTGTCATTGATGTCAACCCAAGTAGCACAAGGGCTACCCTGATCTTGCAAGGGAATTTTTACTTGACAACTTACTCTATTTTGAGTCAAGGATCTTCTAGATAGATTCTACTTGTCGAGATGTTTCCGTTGATATATGGCATGCCAAGTAACCTTATGGGGTTGTGGCATGGCACTCATAATTGGTTTTGGTCATTTAATAGTCATTAATTAATAATTTTTTAAGCTTCTAAAATCCCTCCAACATTCTCTATAGAAGCCCCTCTCAACTCTATAAAAAGAAATCTCATATATCCTCCAAATGTAGTGATCGTGGAATTTTCACTATAACTTCATTTATGTGACGTCTTAGATTTTGAAATGAAAACCCATTTTATTCGCAATCCTGATGAATGTCATGATCAAATTTCAGATCTTGGTCTGGTACATGTTCGGAGATATGATCTGTGGAAGTTAGGATTTTTTGCAGGCTCATGAATTTCATCTCAAAGAAGTGACCTTGGGAAAATAGTCATAACTCTCTCTCTGAGAAGAGGATTGGAATTATGTAAAACGTGGAAGATAATGCTTGAACTGTAGTTTTCTATGTATCAATTTCAGAGCCGAAGGATGAAACAGTGACATGTGGCATGCCGTACAAGTTCACTCTACTGAACTAGTCCATAACTAGGTCATTGTGAGAGACTGGTCATAATTTTGTCTTGAAGATTCCAAATCGGGTCAGACCTATGGCATTGGAAAGAAGACTCAGAGGGATAATATAGGATGGAAGATCACATATTGGGGATCTGAAATCACATAGATACATCAAATTAAATATTGTGCTCGTAGAAGGCGAGAAAAACTAGATCAAGTGATGTCAAGGGGTGCAAAGGACCAGATTTTCTAGGGCAGCAAAGAGCAAGGTGCAACAAAATCATGCAGCAGAGGTGAGCTATAGGTAAGTATATTTTGTATATGCATGTTCATTTCTTAATTGAATTAGGTTCTTTGTATTCTAATTTGTTGTTTTTGTTTAGCACTGACATATGCTCTACAGGATGAGGTAAGTTTTGCTATTATCATGTCATGGGTATTTCCTTAAAGACTTTTTGCATGTATTATATATCCATCAAGAGAAGACTCAATGCATAATCTAATGTTCTAAAGAGTGAGAAAGGGTAGCATGACAAGAGTAGCAATCAAGGTGCGGAACAACAACAAGAAGTTCACCATATGAAGTCTTCAAGTGGGAAGCATTGCATATAATCATTGTAAAAGTATCATTGTACAAATTCATTGTAAAAGCATCATTGTAAAAGTTGTACAAGTGTCTATCTACCAAGAGTTGAAGAGGCATTATTGAGAGGTCTAGGATCATCATTAGGTGGTTGTGTCATAGTTGGGGTTATGGTCTAGTGTGTCTTCTTCTTCTACATCATTCTATATCATTCTAAAGTGGACCATTTTCCCTGGTACGGTAGTCCATCCTTCTTTTATTCTTATATAGGGTGGTAGGGTGGTGCTAGTATGGTGCATGAAGTCACCAACAAGTTCAAGCCTATGAAAAATTCAGGGTGGTAGGGTGGTGCTAGGGTGAGTTGTAGCTCATTGGGTGTTGGGGCATCTGTTCAATTGACTACTGAAGAATCTCGGGCATTGGAGCATCCATCCAGTGGGAGTTGGAGAAGAATGCTCTTCTAGAATTCTAGTAAGTTGCTGCTTTCATTTCAGTTGGGGCTGAAGATTAAAGAATTTATTAGAAAAGCGTTTGGTGGTTTTTGACTTGGAGGGGGTTTTCCACCTAAAATTTTTGTGCCTCCTGGGTTCTTTTATTTACTGTTATTACTGCATAAATGTTAATAATAATTGAAGATTAACTAATGCTATAAAAATATTTAAAGTGATAATTTCTAAGGAATATTGATTCACACACCCCCCCCCCCCCCCCCTTAGTACTTTCCAACAATTGGTATTAGAGATTGGTTCCTTCAGTAACAACTTAATTGCTGGAAGTCAATTTTCAGAGCATAGAGATGGGAAAGTCAAACAAGTAGGTTACAAGGATTTCAAAGGAAGGTACGAGTACAACAAAATCTCAAGAAAGTGAGTATTGTGTACCAACCCCTGATTTTTATGCAGATAATTACTAGATATGGTAATCCAAGATGGAAGTATCTTTGCTAGCACATGGAGTATGGGAACCAATTGTTTTTGGAGACACATCTACCAATGAAGATAAAAGGTAGAATTCAAAGGCCATGAATGTAATTTTGAATGTTTTTCCAAATTCTTTGAAAACAAAAGTTGGTCAATGTTCAAGAGCTAAAGCTCTTTCAGAAAAGCTTCATAATCTCTATTCAACAAAGAAATCGGGTCAAGATGTTATTGAAAACTCGGATCCTTTTGAGTATGATGAAGAAGGGTTGACCATAGAAGAATTTTCTAAGGCAATCAAGCTTATAAAAGAGCTCAAGGCTAAGAAGATATGTTCCAATACTCTTAAAGAACAAGTTTAAGGTCTCAAAATTGAAGTTGAAAAACACAAATATATTGAAGCATCACTTCAAAAGAAGTTGGAAGAAATCAATAATACAGTGACACGATACCTCAAGAGAGAAGTCCAACAGAAGCAACAAGAACTCAACATAGCATTTGCAGAGATTAGCAGGATCACACAACAGATGCAAGAAGCAGAAATTGAAAGGAAGAAATCTTATCAAAGATACATATCTGTCGTTTACCAAAATAAAAAGGAATGAGAAACATCTTCAATAGAAATAAGCAGGCTCAGGATTGAAAATGAGAAGCAGAAGGAACAGATATAGGTTCTCAACAGAGAAGTAGAGAAGACCACTCTTCTCAAGCTACAGGTTGAGGAGGCAGAAAAAAGAAGGAAGATCTTGAAAAGATGGTTTCAAGAAGATCTTGCTCAAAATCAAGAAGAACTTGATGCAACTCATGATGAGATCAAAAAACTCAAGGGATCACAAAAATAATAATTACAAGATAAGACAGATTAAGAAGTGAAAATGAAGGAAATTAAAGATGGTAAAGCTCCAGTTGATGAAGGTACAAGCTCCATAGCTTCACAGGATGATTCTAAGAAGGAAGTTGATCAAAGTGAAAAGAAAAATAAGAATGTTACAACTGCAAAGAACAAGACCAAAGCAATGAAGAACAAAGGACCACAATAAAATACAACACCGCCTCCAAAAAAGAATGAAAAAGCTTCCAGTTTATTTAATGGTTATGCTTTTTATGTGCTAACTATGGAAATTTGGCTAGGGATTGTGAATTTTTTGACAAGTACAATCATTATCTACAAAATCCTAGAAGCAAGTTTGCAGGATCACGAGACAAGTTCCACGATGATTTTTTCAGAAGAGAATACATGCTAGATGGGCCAAATATTGAATGTTTCAAATGCCATCACTATGAACATAGCACTCGTGGTTGCAAATATCAGATGGAATCGCCTATGGAAAACATTTAATGCTTCAAGTGTCATAACTATGGGCACATGGCTCGAGATCACAGGAATAAGAAGGTCTAGAAAATGAAACATATATAGGAAGACAAAGCAGATAACAAGGTTTTAGTAGTTATGCTTTCAGGATTTGTAAAAGCAAAAGGTCATGAGGAATTAACAGTTGTTTCAGATAATAACTCAATTCAATATGGCCCATTAGGTGACTCACAATTTTGAACAATCTGACTTGTTGACTCCTTAATGTTTGTATAAGAGAAGTCTATGCAACAATATGCACAAGTCTACGATTGACAGAAAGGTAGTTTCAACAAGATGGTGGTCTCATTAAAGGTTCAGGGGGAGCAAAATAGTTGAAGGATTACAAGTTACCAGGAACAAGACAAGATTAGTCTACAAAGGATATGCACAAGTGGAAGGAATTTATTTCGACAAAACATTTGCACCAGTTGCCAGAATGGAATCCATCTGGATGTTTCTCGCCTATGCATGTTCAAGAGAAATAAAAGTCTACCAAATGGATGTTAAGTCAAAATTTATGAATGGATAATTAGAATAAGAAGTTTACATCGAACAACCTGAAGGTCTTTTAGTATCAGAAAAAGAATACTATGTTTGCAGGTTAAAAAGGCTCTCTATGGTCTCAAGCAAGCTCCCAGAGCATGGTATGCTAATCTTGACGGATATCTATGTCAACAAGGGTTCAAGAAAGGTACTGCTAATAGAAATATTTACGTACAAATAGATAAAGATAATTTAACATTCGTTGATGTATATGTGGATGGTATAATCTTTGGTAGCAATGATGATCGACTAAGTAATAAATTTGCTACAAAGATGCAAAGTAAGTTCGAGATGCCTTTACTTGGTGAGTTGACATACTTCTTAGGGCCTCAAATATCTTAGCAAGAGAAAGGAATATTTATATTTCAAACCAAGTACATCAAGGAAATGCTCAAGAAATTCAAAATGGAAGATTGCAAACCTGTCCTTACTTCGATGGTAACAGGTCGCAAATTGAGCATTGACGACACATCTAAGGATGTGGATCAGAGGTTGTACATATCTATGATTGGTAGTCTTCTATATGTAACAGTCTCCCGACTAGATGTTATGCAAGTAGTTGGACAAGTAGCAAGATTCCAAGCAACACTAAAAGAATCACATATGATTATCGTCAAAAGAATTCTTCGATATCTAAAGGGCACAATAGAATATTGGTTATGGTATCCGAAGGGCAACAATCTCATTATTCAAGCCTTGAAAGATGCAGATTGGGCAGGAAGCATTGATGATCGTAAGAGTACTAGTGGAGCAACATTCTATCTAGGTGGTTGTCTCATATCATGGTTGAGAAAAATGCAAACCTCAATCTCGTTATCTACATTGGAATAAGAATACATTGCAGTGGAAACTTTTTGTACTCAAGTCCTTTGGATGAAAAAAAATTGCAAGATATTCAAGTAAAATTCAGTGAGGCTAGTCCCATCTTCCGTGATAACACCAGTGCCATCAACATCTCCAAGAATCCTATCATGCATTCAAAAACAAAACACATTCTGATAAAATATCATTTTGTTAGATAACAAATCACTGAGAAGAATATCAAACTTAAATATGTTGGTACAAAAGAACAAATCGCTGATATCTTCATGAAGCCTTTACCTCATGAAGCATTTGAATATCTTCGCTAGAAGCTTTGGATTCTCCCAAGTTCTCATTAGATTTTCCTTATTCAGAAAATAAAGGGGGAGTGGAAGTGTGTACAAGTCCGTTGGATGGTTGTGTGTCAGGGGGAGTTACCATTTGCCATTGATGTCAAAGGGGTGAGAAGGCCGTAGGAAGAGGTGCCCTAATCGCAGGGGGAGTACTTGTGTTTCCATCAATGCCAAAGGGGGAGATTATTGATCTAAAGATGATCTGAGGTTGTCATTGATGTCAACCTAAGCAGCAACAGGGGATACCCTGATTTTGCAAGGGAATTTTGACTTGACAACTTAATCTATTTTGAGTCAAGGATATTCTAGATAGATTCTACTTGTCGAGATATTTCTGTTGATATATGGCATGCCAAGTAACCCTATGGGGTTGTGGCATGGCACTCATAATTGGTTTTGGTCATTGAATAGTCATTAATTAATAATTTTTTAAGCTCCTAAAATCCCTTCAACATAATTTCCCTATAGAAGCCCCTCTCAACTCTATTAAAAGAAATCTCATATATCCTCCAAATGTAGCAATCATGGAATTTTCGCTATAACTTAATTTATGCAATGTCTTAGATTCTGAAATGAAAAACAATTTTATTTGCAATCCCGATGAATGTCATGACCAAATTTCAGATCTTGGTTCACTACATTTTTGGAGATGTGATCTGTGGAAGTTGGGGTTTTTGCAGGCTCCCGAATTTCATCTCATGGAAGTGACCTTGGGAAAATAGTCATAACTCTCTCTCTGACAAGAGGATTGGAATTATGTAAAAAGTGGAAAATAGTGCACAAACTGTAGTTTTCGGTGTATCAATTTCAGAGCCAAAGGAAGAAACAGTGACATGTGGCACGCCATACAAGTTCACTCTACTGAACTAGTCCATAATTAGGTCATTGTGAGAGATTGGGCATAACTTTGTCTTGAAGAGTCCAAATCGAGTTAGACCTGTGGCATTGGAAAGAAGACTCAGAGGGACAATACAAGACCAAGTATCACATATTGGGGATTTTGAATCACATAGATACATCAGATTAAATATCATGCTCCTAGAAGGCGAGAAAAAATAGATCAAGTGATGTCAAGGGGTGCAAAGGACCAGACTTTCTAGGGCAGCAAAGAGCAAGGTGCAGCAAAATCATGTAGCATAGGTAAGCTACATGTAAGTATATTTTGTATATGCATGTTCATTGCTTAATTTCATTAGGTTTTTTGTATTCTAATTTGTTGTTTTTGTTTTGTAGGTTTTAACCCTGTACAAAAATTACCTGCATACGAATTCTAAAACACAGAAAATAAATAATGCGAGAGCAGAACACATAAAACACATATACACAGAGATTTTCCCTTGGATCCCAAAACCAGGACTACCAGTTTGATTTTTCATTATTTTCCTTTCAATGTTATAATACATATTTATACATGCTGAAGCATCCAATACCATGGACCGAAAACCATCGCGTCCAAAAAACATGTGTGAAAATCATGCACAAAACCATAGGTGGGTCCGCCCAACCTAACATAGGGTCCAAAACCAAAATTTTCTGGGGCGCTACCCCGAACCCCATAAAGCGGGGTTATGGGCGCCCCTCAAACCCCCTGTTAACTACGTGGAAAGAATATAACACAACCCAACATTCTCCCACTTGTCGTTTTCTTTCCACAGGGGGCCACAAGAGAGCTTAGTCATTTTTTCAGCCCTGAAATGCCCATTGTCTCTCTACACCAAGAGAACTTCTCAGAGCTCACAGATTTTGTTAACGCATCTGCAGTATTCTTCAAAGTGTCCACCTTTACCACCAACACCTTTTTTTCTTCTATCATATCCCTCACAAAGTGATACTGAACATCAATGTGCTTTGTCTTTGAATGATATGCGGGGTTCTTTGCCAAGAAAATTGCACTTTGGCTATCACAGTCTATCCTTATAGCTTCCTGTACTAACCCCATAATTGAACACAATCTCTGCAACCAAACTACTTCCTTTCTTGCATGAATGGCTGCCATTTATTCTACCTCTATAGTTGACACTGCCACTACAGATTGTTTCTTACTCACCCAACTGATTGCACCTCCAAATAGGTTAAACACATACCCACTTGTAGATCTTCTCTTATCCAGATCTCCAACCTAGTCTGCATCAACAAAGCCCTGAATATCCAACACTCTGTCTAATCCTGGTCTTCCTTGGTAGCACAAACCATAATCACTAGTGCCACGGAAATACCTGAAAACCCGCTTCACTGTTGTCCAGTGCTCCTTCCCTGGTTTTGACATAAACCTACACAATACTCCCACTGCATGTGCAATGTCTGGTCTAGTACAGACCATTGCATACATCAGGCTACCGACTGCACTTGCATATGGAACATGGGACATGTCCTCTTCCTCTTCTTGTGTCTTGGGACACTGTTCAGCAGATAACCTCACACCTACAGGAATAGGAACCTTCACCGGTTTACTATCCTGCATATTAAACCTCTGCAATATTGTCTCGACATACTTCCTATGGTTTAACCAGAGCTTCCTCTTTTCCCGATCTTTTTTAATTTCCATGCCCAAAATATAGTTTGTAGCACCAATATCTTTCATGTCGAATTTGGAGGACAGTTGGGTCTTCAAATTCTGGATAACTTCTTTGTCATTTCCAACCAACAACATATCATCCACATACAAGACCAAATAAATAACATGGTCACCAATTAATTTAAAATACACACAGTGATCTACTTTAGTTCTGGTGAACCCAAGTCCCTGTATAAATGTATCAAATTTATGATACCACATCCTTGGTGACTGTTTTAACCCATATAGAGACTTCTTTAACTTACATACCAGTTCTTTCTTACCCTTCACCGCAAAGGCTTTAGGTTACTTCATGTAGATCTCCTCTTCTAGATCCCCATGAAGAAATGTTGTCTTCACATCCATCTGTTCTACCTCAAAATCAAAAGAAACAGCAATAGATAAAAGTAATCTAATAGAAGTTACCTTGGAAACAGGAGAAAAAATATCACCAAAATCAATTCCCGACACCTGGGAATAACCTTTTGCTACCAACCGAGCTTTGTATTTCTCCACTTTTCCTTCTGCATTTGTCTTCTTTTTGAACACCCATTTGCTGCCAATGGGTTTCCTTCCAGCCAGCAACTCCACCAGATCCCAAGCCTCATTTTTGTGCAAAGATACCATTTCATCAACCAAGGCCTCTTTCCAGAGTTTTCCATCCTCTGAATCCACTGCTTCCTTCATAGTTCTCGGATCATCATCAGTAATAGACAAAGCAAAATTTGAACAGAAAGCATATGGACTATACCTTTCTGGCTACCTTCTTTCTCGAACTAATCTTCTCATAGCCGGAGTTTGTGGCTCTTCATATTCTGATTCCTCCTCTGTTGTAGAGTCTAATTCTTCCTCCTTCAGCTCAAACTCTATCTTCTCAAGTTTCTTTGGTTGGACTTCATGTTTAATAACATCTTTCACCTCTCTGAACACCACATCTTGGTTGTACATAACCTTCCTTGTTACTGGATTCCAAAGCTTATAACCCTTTAACCCATCCTTATACCCAATAAAGATGCACCTTTCAAATTTACGATCCAAATTTGTTCTTTTCTCCTTTGGAACATGTACATATGCATCACATACAAATACCCTCAGATGTGGAAGAGAGGGTTTCTTACCAGTCCATACATCTTGTGGAGTCTTGTCCTCCAACGTTGATGAAGGCGACCTGTTGACTAGGTAACATGCAGTATCCATCGCCTCTACCCAGAATTCCTATCCTAACCTGGCACCACTGAGCATGCTTCTTGCGCTTTCCATCAACATCTTGTTCATTCTTTTTGCAACTCCATTTTGCTGAGGTGTATATGGAGTAGTCTTCTGCCGTGCTATACCACACTTCTTGCAGAATTCTTCAAATTCCTTACTGCAAAACTCTCCACCATTATCAGTCCTCAGCACCTTTATCTTCTTCTCTGTCTGGTTTTCCACTAAAGCCTTAAATTCTTTAAACCTATCAAAGACTTCAGATTTCTTCTTAAGGAAATATATCCATGTATTTTTTGAGAAGTCATCTATAAATGATACATAGTACATAGACTTACCCAGTGATGGAACCTTCATAGGTCTGAACACATCACTATGCACAAGCTCTAATATATGTTTCACCCTCTTACCACCAGAGGGGAAACTCACCCGATTCTGCTTCCCGTATACACAATTTTCATAGAAATCAAAATCCAGAGAGCTATTACCCATGCCTTCTACCATACCTTTACCATGAAGTATTCGAAGGCCCTTCTCTCCAATATGTCCAAGCCTTTGATGCCACAACATGGTATTTTCTCTAGAGACCACTAGATTTTTTGCTCCACTTTTAGGAACCACGGAACTGTTGCACCCATCAACAACAATGCTACCTTGCAACTTGTACAAAGTTCCAATCCAAACTCCCTGCATCAATACCAGTGCTCCTCGAACCATCTTGCAGGTATCCTTCTCAAACACTGTTTTTACACCTGCATCATCCAGCTTACTAACAGAAATCAAATTTCTGGCTAATTCAGGAATATGTAGAACACCCGGAAGTGTTCTAACCCTTCCACCTTGCAGCTTCAACTTTACCTTTCCAAAACCAATGATTCTGGCATTCCTGTCATCCCCCAAGAATACATCACCACCATTATATTTCTCATACTCACAGAACCACTCTCTATGGGGAGTGAAGTGAAAGGATGCACCTGAGTCAATCAAACATGCCTCATGATCTACATGTGTACTTGAAGAAGCCAAGTACACATCCCCACCTTCATCTGAGGTGGTTTTTGCCTCTATAGAAGGAGCCTCATCAGATCCCTTTCCTTTGTCAGGAGCTTTAGATTTACAATCCCTTTTGAAGTGGCCTTCCTTTCTGCATTTCCAGCGTACCACCTTTACAGGTTTTCCTTGAGATTTATATCCCTCTCTAGATTTAGATCTCCCACTCGATGACTTATTTTTGTTTCTATTCTGGGACCATCCTCATACAGACAAGGCATCACCACTTTGGCTCTCCATATTTTTCCGTCTCATCTCCTCCGTCAACAAGGCTAAGACTATTTCATCAAACTGCAAGGCAGTTGCACTGCTACCTATTACAATAATAGACTATCCCACAAATCTGGTAGAGAACACAACAAACTCATGCAATTATCTTCATCTGAAATTTTAATATCAACAGATGCTAACTGACTTACCACAGTATTAAATGCTTTTAGATGCTCTGTCACTGAGTCTCCATCTTTCATCCTCGAGTTATACAGCTTCTTCCGCAGGAACAATTTATTCACCAGAGACTTAGATTGGTACAAAGTCCCTAACTTGTCCCACAAAGCCTTTGCTGTAGCTTCCCCTGATACATTCAGCAATACTGAATCTAAGACACACAATCGTATTGTGCTCTTTGCCATCCGACCCAACTTCTTCCATTCTTCATCGGACACTCCCATTGGTTTAGTACCCAGATCTACTGATCCACTGATATTTATCCACCAACAGATCCTCCATCTTGAGTTTCCACAACTCAAAACTCTGACCATTAAATTTCTCGATCTCTATCTTTCCACTGCTCGCCATCTTCTTTCACCACCAGAATCAATCTAGCAGATCTCCCACTAAACAGGGTCTACCACAGGCCCGAGTGAAACCCCTCAGCAACAAAGACGTCCCCTTGAAGCCAAATCTGCTCCGATACCAAATGTAGGTTTTAACCCCATACAGAAATTACCTGCATACAAATTATAAAACATAGAAAATAAATAATGTGAGAGCACAACACATAAAACACATATACATAGAGATTTTCCCCTAGATCCCAAAACCGGGACTACCAGCTTGATTTTTCATTATTTTCCTTTCAATGTTATAATAAATATTTATACATGCCGAAGCATCCAATACCATGGACTGAAGACCATCGCGTCCAATACCATGGGCTAAAAACCATCGCGTCCAAAAAACGTGTGCGAAAATCATGCACAAAACCATAGGTGGGTTCGCCCAACCTAACATAGGATCCAAAACCAAAATTTTCCGGGGTGTTGCCCTAGACCCCATAAAGTGGGGTTATGGGTGCCCCTCAAACCTCCTGTTAACTATGTGGAAAGAATATAACACAACCCAACATGTTTAGCACTAGCATATGCTCTGCAGGATGAAGTAAGTTTTGCTATTATCATGTCATGGGTATTTCCTTAAAGACTTTTTGCATGTATTATATATCCATCAAGAGAAGACTCAATGCATAATCTAATGTTTTGAAGAGTGAGAAAGGGTAGCATGACAAGAGAAGCAATCAAGGTGCAAAACAGCAGCAAGAAGTTCACCATATGAAGTCTTCAAGTGGGAAGCATCGTATACAATCATTGTAAAAGTATCATTGTACAATGTCATTGTAAAAGCATCATTCTAAAAGTTGTACAAGTGTCTATCTGCCAAGAGTTGAAGAGGCAATGTTGGGAGGTCTAGGATCATCATTAGGTGGTTGTGTCATAGTTGGGGTTATGGTCTAGTGTGTCTTCTTCTTCTACATCATTCTATATCATTGTAAAGTGGACCATTTTCCCTGGTATGGGAGTTCATTCTTCTTTTATTCTTCTATAGGGTGGTAGGGTGGTGCTAGGATGGTGCATGAAATCACCAACAGGTTCAAGCCTATGAAAAATTTAGAATGGTAGGGTGGTGCTAGGGTGAGTTGTAGCTCATTGGGTTTTGGGGCATCTGTTCAGTTGACTACTGAATAATCTCGGGCGCTGGAGCGTCCATCCAGTGGGAGCTGGAGAAGAATGATTTTCTAGAATTCTAGGAAGTTGTTGCTTTCATTTCAGTTGAGGCTGAAGATTAAAGAATTTATTAGAAAAGCGTTCGGTGGTTTTTGACCCGGAGGGGGTTTTCCACCTAAAATATTTGTGCCTCCTGGGTTCTTTTATTTACTATTATTATTGCATAAATTTTAATAATAATTGAATATTAACTAATGCTATGAAAATATTTAAAAGTGCTAATTGCTAAGGAACACTAATTCACCCCCCCGCTCAGTATGTTCCAACAATATTGGTCCAAGGATTATAGAAGGTTATAAGCCTTGATGTTAAATTTCTCAAAGTTTTCGGTGATTATGAAATTGTGGTTAAACAGGTACAAATAATATTCATTGTGCCTCAAATCACTTAAAACATTATCAATTTTTTATCCAAGACTTAACTTCTCATTTCTCACCATTTAATATATCTCCTATCCCTAGAATAAAAAATGCCAGTAAGATATAGTAGCCAACATTGCTTCTAAGCTCATGCCTCCTAAGGACTTTAGTCCTAATAGACTTTCCATAGAATTTATTTTTCGACCCTTTATCCTCGATAATATTACTAACTGGAGATTTTTTAATGATGATGTTCATATTTTGAGTTTTCTTACTTCACAAGGAAAATACACAGGACAAATTATTGATGAGGATGGACATGAT
The DNA here is from genome assembly GCA_031772625.1 of Pinus tabuliformis. Taxonomy (NCBI): domain Eukaryota; kingdom Viridiplantae; phylum Streptophyta; class Pinopsida; order Pinales; family Pinaceae; genus Pinus; species Pinus tabuliformis. The sequence goes on from CM062811.1 coordinate 248,135,976, forward strand.
AGAAATATTAATATGGCCTCAGATGAAAGTTCATTGCCAAAACCTGTGGTGAAGTTGGAAGATTTGTATGAATTGAAAGATAGATTTAAAAAACTATCTAATTGTAAACTCCAAAGAAGTGCCATAAGAATTGAACTCATCAATTTAGGGTCTAAAGAAAAACCCCAAAACATTAATCTAGGACACATACTCTCTCCTGATGAAAGGCTTTATTTTATACATTTATTAAGAAGATACAAAGATGTCTTCGCTCGGAGTTATGATGAATTGAAAACTTATGACACTTTTATCGTTCAACATAAAATACCCATGTTTCTAGATGTAGAACTTCTTCAACAGAAGCTCAACAATATTCATCCCAAACTTGAAGGACAAATTAAAACTGAATTGAATAAATTACTCAATTTTAAAACCATCTTTCTAGCTAGGCATTCCAAATTGGTGTCAAACCTTATTCCGGTTAGGAAAAATAATGGGGATATTAGAATTTGTATAGATTTCAGAAACTTGAATAAAGCATATGAGGAGGACATCTTTCCACTACCTCCTATGGAACAAATATTAAAATTAGTTGCAAGTTCTGAATTAATGTCTTTTTATATGGATTTTATGGATATAACCAAGTTTTGGTTCATCCCACAGACAGGTTAAAAACAATGTTCAAAACCAAATGGGGAACATATGCAGATGAAAAAATGCCTTTTAGTCTGATAAATGCAAGATAAACATTTCAAAGAGCCATGGACATAACTTTCAGAGGTCTAATAAATAAATCAGTAGTGGTTTACTTGGATGATATTACAATTTATTCTAAAAAGAGAAGTAATCATCTTCATGACCTAAAACAAATCTTTGAAAGATGTAGGAAGTTCGAAATACCACTTAATCCAAAAAAATCATTATTTGCCTTGACAGGAGGAAATATTTTATGATTTATTGTTTCTAAAGATGGAATTTCTATAGATCCTAAAAGGCTAAAAGCTTATTATGAGATTATTATGCCTCATAATAAAAATCCAATGCAATCATTTCTTGGACAAATAAATTTTGGTAAACGATTTGTCCTTACTTCTCACAAATTGTTATACCACTTCTGAATATAATTAAAAAAAAGGAAAATTATAAGTGGGGTTAGTCTAAGAAAACATATTTTGAATCCATCAAACAAACTATCATTAATGCTACTTCATTTTCTTCTCCTGGTGTTTCCAGAGAATTTATTTTATATACTTTTGTCTTTGATCACTCTTATGCAACAATGTTGAATCAAAATAATCAAGAACAAGTTGAAGCTCCAATTGATTTTTACAGTTCAACATTACACGGAGTAGAATTAAATTGCTCAGAATTTCAAAAACAAGCATTCACAGTCTTTAAATTGATCAAACACTTTAGGCCTTTTCTCTTGAAATCACATACAAAAGTAATTGTACAATTCCTTGTTGTTAGACAATTACTGATTCAAAGAGAATTAGGTGAAAAATGAGCCAATTGGGTCACAACCTTACAAAAATATGATCTTGAAATTAAGCCTTCTAAAATTATTAGAGGTCAAGGTTTTTGCAGATTCGTAGTTGGTGCATCCGAGGATACTTCTGAAACTAACACAGGTGAAAATACTGAAGTTATAGAGGTATGTCTCATTAATACTAGATCCTAATATGCATATCTCATTTTATATTTGAAAAATGGTTATGCAACAATTGAACTTGATTCCAAAAAGAAAAGAGCATTAATATTGAAATCAAATCAATATCAACTTGTAAATGATATTTTATTTAGAAAGAATTATGATTCTGTCCTGCTTAGATGTCTCAAAAAATCTAAAGTAGAAAATGTTTTTCAGGAAATGCATGATGGACTAGCTGGTGGAAACTATAGTGGAGATATTGTTGCTCATAAAATCCTCCATGCCAGGTATTACTAACCAACCTTATTTAAGGATGCACATGTATATGTCAAATGATGCAAAACCTGTCAAATTGCTTCAGGAAAGGAAAAGAAAGTAGCCTTACCATTACAACCAGTGAATATTGAACAACCGTTCGAACAATGGGTGTTAGATATTATAGGTGAGATTGTTTGTCACTCATATAAGAAACATAAATACATTCTCACTGCTACTGATTACTTCACCAAGTGGGTGGAGGCAGTTCCTTTAAAGATGGTTAATTCTGAGATTGGAGTTGATTTCATTGATCAACATATTATTACTAGGTTTTGCCTTCCCAATGCTCTCGTGTTTGAAAATGCATCTTATTTTTCAAGCAATTTAATCACTGAATTTTCTTTAAAAAGGGGTTTCAAGATTAAATATTTTGCAAATTATTATCCCGGGGGAATGGTTTAGCAGAATCTACAAATAAAAACCTCTTGCGAATAATAAAATGGACCATAGAGGAAAATAAAAAAATGGGCATAAAGCTTTAATATTTGCTCTATGGGCAAACATGATAACTCATAAAGCTTCCTTAGGAACTTCTCCTTACTATTTAGTTTATGGAAAAGAAGTTGTTCTTCCCCCCTAATGTTGTTTTTCCCTCATTAGCCTTAGTTCAATCAATTGAAGAGAAACATTATTCTTCCCTTCAATTGAGATTATCTAAATTACTAAAATTAGAAGAGGGGAGGGATAAAGAAAAACGTACTTATGCTAAATATCAAAACACTTTTAAATCATGGTTCGATGAAAGTTCCACTAGAAACAAAAATTTTGAAATCAGTGATCTTGTACTGAAATGGGACAAAGCCCATGAGGAAAGAGGTAAACATACTAAATTTTAGAAACTCTGGTTAGGACAATTTCAAATTGAGGAGAAACTTGACCCATCTAATTTCATCCTTCAAGGCCTACTGGGAAGGAAGGAATCCCTTCCAGTAAATGGGATCATCCTTAAGAAATACTTTTCTTAAAATTCATGCCATTTTTTTTGTAAATATGTAAATAATCATATGTATAAATCAGTTTATCTTTTGCATATTTTTGTTGAATGTTACTCTTTTGGTTTCGTACTTCGGTGATATGTAATCATTTCTATGAAATTCATTCTTAATAGGACAATAATCAATAAGATCATAATTATGATATTGTTTCAGTATTTTAAAGATATTAAAATATCTGATTCTATCCTTGTTATTTTGTGAACTAATCACAACCTACGGTTTACAAAAGGGTATTTTTTCTCATAATAAGTCATGCCTTTAAACAACTATTGTAATAAGTAAAGAATATGAAAATAGTTTAGATTCGTATAACTCTATATGTCATCCTTGGCTCTTAAGGAGAAGAATTACCTCCCTATCCACTAATTAAATATTTTTAGAGTGTAATTTAGAAACATTAAACTTGAAAGATAAGGGGTCTCATTAAGATCCATCTTACCATGATCATGTGTACTAATGATATTGATATTATCGAATCTGGTCACCAATCCAAGATAATGACTTATAGCCAAAAGTTGTAAGACAAGAGGTCTCATCATGAGCCGACTTGTTCACTATCATTAATACTTGTGAATGGCATTGTCATTATCTGGTCACCAAGCCATGACAATGAATTTCAAGAAAAAAAATAAATAATATAAGTCTGAACTAAAATCCTCTAAAATCTATACATGTGGATGGGATACTGGTTTTTCTTTGGTTAAAAGGTAACCCTGTTGAGGTTATGGATGCCTGCTGGCAGCAGTGGCACTACCTGTGACATCATGAGTTTACCTTAATGCTAAACTTATAAGTAGTCCTTACCTAATCAATATAGATGATTTTAACAACTGGCTATCAGAGATAAATTAAGTTCCTCGTATGAATAGGTAGTGAGGTTTGCAAATAACAAACTTTCGTTTTCCAGAGAGATATTTTTATATAAAATTTGAACTCTATCATTTTGATTTTTTCTTATTTGTTCCTTTTTCCTTTGAATTTTATTAATTTATTTAGAGATAATTGTTTTAACCAGTGCCTCCCCAATTGTTATGGAAAACAACAACACGTGATTTGTTTCCTTTTCTTTAGGTTATAATAAATAATGGGGACCCTTTATTTTTGTTTTAGTTTTATCATTTCAAAATAAAACTAATAGGTAAAATGATTTCATAAAGTTTAAAGAGAAAATAAAAGAAAACCCTTTTCGGGATAATATTATCAAAGCCTTCTTATAGAATGATATGAGTTCTTTCCAATCCGAGACCTGATCTCCCGAGGTTCCGAGATAGTTTACTTATGTTTGAATGTTGGTGTATCGAGCTTTCCTTTTTTCGGATTTAATTCATCTAAACTATTATTTAAAAGAACTTAGGATATTCATGTTCTCTGAGATACTTTAACGTATCAACCCTTTTGGATATCGGAGCCCCCACATCATAACATATTATATCGAAAGATGTCTCATCTCGGTGCTCTCCTCTCAGATCTCTCCATATCGGGAAATAATATATTGTAACTTTAGTCTAAATGTCCCTGTTATTTCCATTCCGATATACAATGTGGCATAATCATGTTGTCCCTTTTCCGTTTGATTAAGTGATTTAACATTTTAATTATAATCCTTGAGTGAATTAAAACTTTATATTTAATAAACTTTGGTTTTCGTAATTGATTTTTAAAAGGACTTTTACGCTCTGTTTCCATTTTACGTCGTTTTGGAGTCTTACAAATATTTTTTTCACTAAATATCTGCTTCTATCTCTTATAGGTAAGCTCGACTTTTCAATTTACAGAAGAAATTAACAAAAGTATTAAAGGTAAAAAGAAGGCTCCACAATAGTAATCTGTTTGTCCATTTCTAGAAGAGGTAGATGATAAATTTCCAGGAGCAAGCTTATTTTAAGATATTATGTGTACCATAAATGTTGAACATATTTCATGGGAAGCAATTTATCAATACTTTGAAAGCCATAACCCTAGAGTTACTAAAAGAATAGTCACAACTAATGACAACATTTCTGTTTTGGAGGCCACAACAAGCGATGTTTCCAAATCTTTCCTCCACAAAATTGCAGCCAGACCAAGATTACTACCTTACACAGATATGGTCCCTTGGGTGGTGGAAAGTTTGGACGTTTATGATAGACATTTTCATACTAAGAAGGCGATAGTAATTGGGCATTCCACTAGCAAGGATTTACAACGAATGTACCATTTGCCAAATCCTTAGTATACATATAATAAATAATATGTCGAGGCATTCATTAAAGAGCATGGGCACCCCGCTGATCAAATCCAAAAATGGAGACATTACCCAAATAATCATAAAGCAGAGGAAAACGGTAAGTACTCGATCAATTCTCTCGTTGCTCCTTTCTCCCAAGTTGTAGCTATGATGTGTCAAATGCATGTACTCCCTAAAGTGTCGAAATTCCCGACACCTTAGTACCTCTGGTTGATGGGGCTTTCGAAGGGTATATATTTGACTAGGCTACCATACTTTCTGATAACTTGGCTTCTCATATACTAGCTTTTCAGAAGGGTAAAATAGTTTTGGAAAAACAAGTTGCCTCCTTTTTACATGTCATCCTATGTTATGGATGCTCTGTGTTTTTCTATGGATTTTACTTCTATGGGTTGGAAATGGACTATTTAGGATCCTAAGCTTATCCATATCTACCATGATATCCCATGATATCCCATGGAAATCCAAGTATCTTGAGCATCTCTACCACATATTTCACAAGGTTATGATTCCAATATATGAAACCATATTTGAGTCTCGACCACCAAGAATGTCTTAAGAAGCCATGGATGACCTTCAGAGAGTCAATAATTGGTTCAAAGAAGATTTATTTACGTACATCAGATTCTAGGGTAGTCTTTGTCATCCTCGTGTTTTCCCTTTATACATTCTCGATAAGCTAGCCAACAGAGAAGTAGCTTATTAGACAGTAGGTTATGGTATCACTAAGGTATTAAGAGAATCCATAAAAGGGCATGATCTGTTTTTTTGGTAAAAGTTGGTATATTTTCTTTGGCCAATTATCACCACGCCAAGAAAGATATTATTACTGTTAAAGCTCTAAAGTTTTCTACTATTCCCAACCGACAATATGACCTAGATTTAGTGGTGAAGAATTTTACTACATCACAAGGGATCAAGCAGTTTATCCATGTAGAGGGTAAATTGGATGATGTATTTGTACAATATTCTTCCCTCACTACAGTGCTGCAAAGAGTGGAAGAACAATTGATTATAGAAGAGAAAACCCAATTTTTTTAATACAAGGATTCTCGAATAGCCAACCTTCCATTAAATTTGTTACAATTGCCTCAGGAGAAGTCATTCGTGTCAATCGCTCATCTTGATAGTTCTGCACAGTCGTTAGATTCCTCCCAAATATTAGCTAGAAGTTGCTATAATTTCTTCCCCACCCCAGGTTGAAGATTTTATTTTTAATCCTGAAGTAAATGAAGCTTGGAATGAATTCAGTACAACTATAAATCCTACGACCAAGGTTCAAGCTTCAGCTTCTCAAACTACCAATTCTTCACAATAAATGGAGGTTCAGGGTATAACTATTAAAATGTTGAACAAGAAACCAAGACAGAGGAAGTTGTTGATAAATATTCCATTCATGGTCAAAAGGATATTGAGGTTATTCCTGCTTTCCCTACCTCAGAGGTTACTCTCAATATAGAGGAGATTCCTCATTTAGATATATTTTACATTCCTCAGCATAAGGAAGTGGTCAAGAGAGGCAGAAATAAAAGGAAGCTCCAGCAATCTCATTCACTAGTTCCTAACAAGCTTTCTTCCTTCAAAGTTTTGTGGAAGGTTTCCCTTGCTACACCTTCTAAGGAATTGGGAAAATTGACTCAATTCACAGGAGAATATGCTTATGCCATAATAGATAAGTTAGTTGAAGTCCAAGAGATTCTAAAAGAAAGAGAAGAAACAATAACATCATTGGAACAAGAACTCAATGTGAGAAACAAAGAATTACTGAACATTGTCATAATCAGATGGCAAAGTTAAAATAGTAATTAGATGCATTGAAAATACCCAATGATAAGAAGATACATGTAAATGATGACCAACTTAAAGAGATGCATAAAATGATAGAGCAGTTGAGTTTTAATCCTCAACTGGCAGAATTTAAAAAGGAAGCCAAAGAGTTAAATACTATGTCAAAGAACCAACATAAGATCTTTTGCAACAAAACCTTGTTAATTCAAGATCAATGCAAGATGGGAATTCTCTAATGGATCACTTAAATGATATGATGAACTATTTTGATGAGGTAAATGATCAGCTGACTGATTTCATAACCTAGAAAGAAATTAGAGAGGGCAGAGAGGAAAATATGTCTAAGATTGATGAAGCACAAAATAAATAATTTTTCGAGAGTGGAAAATTAAAATAAAACAAGTTGAAGTTACAGTCAATGAGGCCAGAGATATTTCCAGTTCTATCATTCAGTCATTCAACGATACTCTGTTGCAATAAAATCTGATTTCTAATTTCCCATAATATTCACTTCTAGATGCCAAGACATTAATGAAGACTTGGATGAAACAGGGCAACATAATGGTTGAAAGAATCGAGCGATTATCCAAAATTGACCTTGAGAATCATTGGTAGTTTCTTGTCAATCCCCACAGCCAATGGTTGGCACTTTATTGTTTATCCAATGTTTCTACACAACTGTTATCATCGTTAAAGTCAAATATTTTTACCATTCACATTAGAATCAAGCCTAAACATGTTCTAGAGCTCACCATCCTGTTGGACATTTACTTGTTGTAGAAACTCACCATTGGATAGTCCTCATCCTAAATTTAAAAGTTGTTGTAACAATTTCTTGTTATGTTTTTACTATTTATTTTTGTTGATATATTTAAGGATAAGTTGTTTTTACTTTATTTGTATTAATACTATAAATTCTCCTCTCCGAGATGGAGATGGGGGTTTTGAATTTTGAAAAGAGAGGACTTGAAATTGCACTATTGTATTTTAAGTTTTTCTTAATATAAGTTGAACCACTTGCAGTTCCAGTATGAGAAAATCTACGATTTATCAGGTACTATTATCCTATGTTGTTGTGTTTTTGCTTTGAAAGGAATTGTTATATGATATTGTTCACATATATATATATATATATATATATATATATATATATATATATATATATATATATATATATATATATATATATATATATATATATATATATATATATATATATATATATATATACTTTCATGGTCACTATGGCATGTTTGATTGAAATTTAATGTTATATTGTGAACAATGAATTTTTTATCATATGTGATGCTTTAATCAAATTAATTTAATTAACTATTTAATTAAATTAATTTTCTTTCATCGAATTAATATCATAATTGCATATTGATCTACATTATTGTATTTATTACAACATCCTTCTAGCACATATGTTATAAGATTTCATGGGTATTATAATAAGTTTTAGTGATATATAACTAGATTAGCGTAATTTATTAGTTTTGCTTAATAAATAAATTATCGCCACCATTTATCCCATTCTACATATTTTAATTAAGGGAAATTGGTCCCATAATTCCAATTAGAGTCACCATTCCAAATGAAAAAAGGTCTAATTGGGACCCTAACTGGGTGGTTTTCCCCCAATGTTGATGAGGTCAGTTTCGACCATCAACAAAGTGTAAATCAATTTTATCTTTCAAGGGGAATTTTGTAGCAATGTGCCCTTCCTTCTAGCAGGTATAGAAATAAAATCTTTGTTGACCTCGAACACAACCACATCCCCTACCATTGTAACCTCTTCATCATCCACGATAGCCACCCCAGCCTCGTCAACTTCTACTGAAAGTTCATGGTTCACTAAATTGGTTGGTAGGCTGAGTATGATAGACATCATGGTAATTGGGTTTAATTTTTCCATTGAGTGGGAATGCACGTTGTCCTCACAGATAGCACACCACTTCGATTTTAAGTTTCATAGGTTGTATTGACTATATTTAGTTGAGTGGTTAGAGGCAACTTGCTAGATATCAAAATATACATCAGGTTGTATTCTTCAAATAACTTGATCAAAAGAATCTACAAACTTACAAGTATATTTCGTATCTACTTCCATGTGATAATTAGTACACAAAAGATGGTTTTTTTGGAGTGCCAATTACATTAGAGAGTTTTTTAAATGGTCTAGTTTGTCTTCAAGTTTTTTGTCAGTCGATGAGATATTCGACTGGCCTTCGTCATCCCACTCAATGTGTTGTGCTAATTTCAGTGCCTCCTCACAATTTGTAACTTCATGCATTCGAAGCAGTCTTCATATGTTTTGAGGTAAACCAACCACTTACCAATGAACTAAAATATTTTTGTCGATGGTATATGGAATATGGCTCAATAAATCTTTGAATCATTTTTCATATTCACGTACAAATTCATTTGGTCTTTTCTTGATTTCCTCTAAATTATGCGTTGTCAAATGCTTTACATCTTGTGCTTTAAAAAATGTAAGAAAACTAGTTTTAATTTTCCTTTTTGACTTAGGTTGTTTCTATGATAGGTTCATAAACCATGTTAATGCACATTTTCTTAAAGCCACAATAAACTACGCCATTCACTTGTCTTCATTGTTAATATCCTTCACAGTACGAATTATTTTTGCTGACAAAACAATGCCTTTTCAGGTCTTCGTCACCTTCATAGATGGGTATGTGGTTCAGACCCATTTTGATTGAATGATGTGTTGACAATCAAGATGTTAGATTATTACTTAAATGGTTTTTATTTTCAGGCTCATCATTGGATTTCATATTCATGTCTTCTTCTTTATCGTTTTTAACTTATGACTATGATTCATCGGTCTAACACACCCTATCTATATATTTTTTGAATCAACTTCCTGAAGGTCATGACTCTTCATCAACCAATTTTGTACTTTTGGTTTCTTCAATGGATACTAGCTACGACAAGGGGGGGAACGATCATGAGATTGATCAATTGGAGAAGTAATTTCTCTAATTCATTATTTTTTTTATTGATCTTGATCTTAATTTTATCTTTCTTGATGATATCTTTTCTCTTGTCCATTATGCCAGACTACAAGTATTTTTGAATAATTTCATGACTATAGAAATTCTCAAATGTTGGGACTTTCTATTGCTATAGTCGGAGTTCTTCTTATTGTTGGACCAGAGTCATCAATTTCCATAATGTATACTTGTTCTCTTGGGGTTATAAGTAGACCATTGTTCTCTATCGATGTGGGAGGTGCTATGCCTCTCGACTCCATTGAGAAGTCCCATGCATCTTCGCTCTCACACTCTCAATTTTGCATTATTTTTCTCTTGTATTCTTACTCTCCAATTTTCTCCCATTTCCATTGTTTTTTGCCCCTTTCCATTTTTCTATGTCAGTTTACTGCTTGTATTCTTGGTCGCTATTAGGTCGGTTGCTCTCTTGTTTTTTCTTCTTGACAGTCGACTTTCTCCCTTCCATTTTTTTTGGTTACATGTAGTTTTCCAACTTTATTTTCTTTCTTTTCATTTTTCTTATTTATTTCTCACGATCTGTTACCCCCCCCCCCCCCCATGCCGACCCTACTTAGTTTCAGTTCGTAGGGAAGTATCTATTGGCCATGATTATTTTCTTAAGAAATAATCCCACACTTCCTTTATATATTTACACTGAGCATCAATAAATTTTTGCCACTTGGTTTGATCTTTCTTCTAATAAATATTGGCTATTATCTGTAATGGTGATCGGTACTCAACAATATGTTTTGCACCTTTTTCAAGAATGAACTTGTGTAAAAAGGTAGGGATTTTGCAAAAGAAGTTGTCATGCAGGTCGTCATAAAATTTGGTCTTAATACGTTCAATTGAAGTCTAGTCTTCTACTGCTTTCTCTTCGCAATAGTATTCAAAAATCAACTCAAGCCATTCATGTAGATTAGTTCAACCACTGTTCGATAGTTTCAATAATAGTTAAGTGTCAATTTCGTTTTGAGGTTTTTTCATGGGGGAAGCGATTGAGGAAATTATTCATTTCGACTGGGGAACCTTCTATGGATTTTTCATGTGCTACTATAAAGAAGTTGGACCTAGCTTCTACAATTGTTAGACGATTTCTACGTGTGTAGTTCTTTAAATAATTATTGATATTTTCCTCCCACCATAATTGTATCTCTTCTAATGTTAATATTTATGCCTGCATAATATGTGACTCAGATTTTTCCTACCAACAATAGAACCAATGTTGTAATCTAGAGAAAATCATGCATTGTTACTAGTATATAGACATCAAGTAATCACATGACAAGCATAGGTAAAGACAAAAAGAGACACACTAATGGAGGACCAATAAAAGACCACAATATATATATATATATATATATATATATATATATATATATATATATATATATATATATATATATATATATATGTATATATGTATATATGTATATATGTATATATGTATGACTATTAACTTGCCTTGGGCTAGTCGACTGAGCCGAATAGCCCTCTTTGCATCAGGCTAGTTAGCTAGACTATTTAGTTCCTCCAACACCTTTGAATATCAATATCCAAGGCCATACCTTTATCCTGTATCACTCATTGGAAACTCAAAAAAAATTGAGCATATTATCAATCAACATCTGAGCAAGAGCTAAACTGTGTGAATGGAAATTACACTGTGTGAGAAAGAAACCTTCAGATAACATAGGAAAATTGCTCTCTTTGACATCAATAACAAGAATACCATTAAATTTTGAGTGAATAAATGGGAAACCAAGAAAGGCACACAAATCAAAAACCTCTAACTAATTGGGTATCTAAGAAAAAGTACACTCCTTCCTTGGAAACATCTTAAAGTAGAAAAGAAGGAAACATCTAGAAAAACTAGGAAAGAAGGAAACATCATAATGTATTTTCTTTACCTAAAAATGTATTTGATTTTTATACAATATATTTTGTAATTACAGAATAAATCAGGGGAATGTTTGGATTGTTTATAAAATTATCATCTCTCCCTCATAATAAGATTGTGATATTGTTTCCATGACTTCCGTGTTATTCTGTTTTCTTGCATCTATATTTTTATGTGATTCTCTAGATCAAATTTAAATCTGCAGGTAGATAAATGCATCAATTGTAGCTTATGCAAACACAAAAAAACTACAACACCCTTTTCCATCAATGAAAACTTTACCAACAATCTCCCCCTTTAGCATTGATGGAAACACTAGCAACGCTAATTAGATCCTCCCCCTTTGGTTTTGAGAATAATTTATCCTTACCTCCCCATTTGACATTAATGGCAAGGGCATCCCAAGTGGAGTCACTAAAACTCAACACAACTCAACACTTATTTTTCCTTACCCTCTTGCCTTATGTGCACATTTGAATGACATTCTTGGTTTAGTATTTGAATGAATAGATCTTGTTGAACTTTTCTTCAGTCCAGTAGTTTCTTCAAAATAGGTGCCAACAATGGTGCTAGCAAAGTTAAAATAGATGTAAGTGTTGACATAAGCTACTACAAGATATATCCATCCAATATTTCATAGGAATGTAATAATTATTTCAAGTAAAATCTGAAAATTGTCCCTTTTTACCACTTGCCAAGTACATAATGTTGTTCTATTATGTCCCTCGTGAAATATTGGCATCACAAGATGATATATCAGTGCTTTATCGGTAGGTATGTATCATGGGAATGTGAATCACAGGCACATATCAACCAACGGGGAATTAGATCTTACTTTCTTAGGCACATAATTTCTTTGAAAATTTTCATCCATACGTTTGTCAACCCATGTAGTGTCATTAGCTACTACTCTAACTATATGATATCTAGTGAAAATTTTCCAATCAAGTAATGGTTGTTGATATTGTTTATTCATAGTTTTTGCACAGTTGGAGGCTTCCTGAAATAATTTGTTATGAATAAAATCTTTCACAAGTAATACATACATGCCACGGTTATTGCTTATGGGGGATAATTTTGTTCCCATCTTCAATATTTTAGAACCAATTACCTTCATGTTGAAGACAATACTCCCATCTAAGTATATTTGAGGCACAAATATTTCACTATCCAAGATCATGAAAAGGGCATCCAACTTGTCAATAGTGGATATTCGAAATTTCCAAACTAGATATTTCATTGGAAATACCGCAATGAACAAGCAACAATGCACCTTCTAGAGAAATAAGTGCAAAAATCCATGCAGAACCAACTATGACACTATGAATATGCATTAGCCAACTGTTGTCTCCAATCACCAAGATAGACATAGATATGCAACTAAAATTACCTCCTCCTCAATTCTATCCACCATTTGTTTGATGCAAGAAATTTCTTATTCTTCTAAAGGCTACATAGCCCCCTCAGATTGTTCTTTCCAAGAATTATAAGATAATATTGATGTAACCTTATACTTGGGTCAAAATGTTTGAACTTGGAAGGCCCACATGTGAACATGTATAGATTCCACGGTCTTGACAGCCTTTAACGCCTTGTCAATTCATTAAAAATTATTCTTATCTATTTAGTTCATGGAAAAAAGCCAAAGAGAATAATTTTCATGTCCTTACCTACAACTTGAAGGAGACATCAAGTGGGAGTTCTATCCCCTTGATGTGAAATAGGAGTTACTCGTACCTATTCACTAAATTTCTCAATAATAGCCAGTGGTTTTGTCCTGAGTGGAATCAACTTCATTGGTCCTTCACTCACAAAAATCAAGTAGAAATTAGTTACTAGTAATATTCCAACAACATCCATTTTCACCAAAATAACACCATGAACTTCTATGATAACATCCTTGGCTGGTAGAAGAAATTTTTCCATTCCATGGGAAAATGTCTTTGGAACTCTCTCGATGGATTCCATTATAGAGAATCCTAGCTACCTTCTCTCCATATTTTGTAATTTTTTTCTAGAAAAAATAATATTAAAAAAAATTAAACAATATATTATGATTCTGGGGGAGCACATAGGGTCTTCATTTTATAGGTGGCTTAAGAGAAAAAAAAATGGGTATAAAAACTAGCTCAATTTAATGCTCCTTTTGATTGGCCACATTTCCTTTCTACAAAGGTTAAAACATTACCACCAATTCACTTAACTTAGATTTCTTATGCTAGGAAATCTTGAATGCATAAAGAGGCTAGGGTTTCTTCCGGCTTGCATATTTCTCTAGTCATTTGTTTGATTCCTTTTAAATGATTCCTCTAACTCTATTAATGGAATGTATATTCATGCTAGTTCCATTAGTAATGTTGTGCGATAAATATCCCACTGCCAGAGTAAATAACATTCATACCGACAGACTGAAAAATTCTCTCACTATCACAACACTCAAGTCTACTTGGCCACAGATGATGAGGATTGCCAGTTTATGTTAAGAAGTAGAGTGTGTAATCATTATCATGTTGGTAACATAGGGAATAATTGATATAATATCTGCAGACCTTAGGTAACTATTATGGCATCCTCTAGTATGTAACGTATGTTGGCACACAACATTCCACACTAGTCTGCTTCAGGTTCTGTCATAACACATCCTTCAGTAACACATGATAGGTAACATTATATTACATCCATTGCTCTAACATGGCATATTTATACATCATATACACCTTCTACACATTCCATCTCCTTTTCTCTCAAACCTTGATTTCGATGAGACAAAGGTTCATCAACATCACCAAATATATCCTGAGCTTCTTGTAAAGTTGAAGATGAAATCCTCGATGCTTTCCTGGGAATTATTTTCTTTATATTCATCCTCCTCATATGTATACCATTTTCATCGACTTCTTCTTCATTGACTATGAAACACTCATCATATTCATAGGTTTCTCATCACTCTTCTTTAACTTCATCATCTTCTTCTCTAGGTTTCTCATCCTTTTCTACAACATCTTCTAGGGACACTCCTTCATAATCAATAAACATGCTACTCTTCATTTTTTCTTCAAAATTCTTTCCAACTTTCTTTAGATGCTTAAATTTCTTGCTACCATATTTAGGGTGGTGTAAGCTAGTCTATCACTTTATGCTCTGGCGAAACTCTTTTCCAGCTTCCTTCCACTGTATTTGCAATAATAAACCCTTGTAATCCCCTTTGATTTCATGGAACAATATTTGTGTGGTAGTGCGTTGATTGATTGATACCTTAGTTGTGTAAAACATATTATCTTTATGGTATTCAAATTTATTTTAATGTTCCTCTATCGATCTTAAAGTTATTTATCTTGATATTTTTCAGGTGTCAACTTCTATGATTAAGGTAATATATATTCATTGATATATCTTATGTTAGGAGAGCTATTTGTTCCAATTTTTGTAAGAAAGAATGTCATCACATCTTCTGGCTTTATGTACATCATTCTGCAGGGATCCATAAGATTGACAAATACTGGCTTTTTGGTACCCTCATAACAAACACTTGTCACTAGCAATATAGCACACCCTCCAACATGCATAAAGAACTGAGACAATGTTTCCAACTCAACAACAACAACAAAAATTAGGGAGATGGTTTTGTTGGAAATGGTAGTGTCAAGTATGAATACAGGTAGTGCATTCCAGTGTTAGCTACACTAAATGTATTAAACGGATCATTAGAGAACAATCTAAATGAACTGGAGCAAGCTTGACTCTAATTAGAACATAATATCATTATGAGAAAAATGTTGTCAATCCTCTTTATTTTTCTTTATGAAAGTCAACCTCACTTTCATGCAACTATGTGTAGCTAATTTTGGCTTCAACTATGTGTTAATTAATGATTCATTGTTTTTATAATTGTAGGGTATCATGCATCAATAGCTAATACAGGCACTAAAAGACACCAATTGCTCTTTCTACATTTTATCATGCAAATTATTGTTAACACTTGTCAATTCTTTTTCTTAAGTTCAGAACATGTTCTTGTCTTTAGATTCAGGATTGCACTTGTATCTTCAAAAATACTGCTGTGACTACTCTCCCCCTAAGTGGTTTTACACCATATGGTTGTTTCTCTAATAATTAGCTGACTAGATTCTTCTTTCTTTCCTTAAGCAACTCCCCCTAAGGACATGCTAACCTCAAATTTTTGTTGAAGTCACTAGTTTTTGTTTCTTCTTATTTTCTCAAACTTTAGTGGGTTTCCTTTCACCATGTGCATCTCCTTCTGCTTTCTTGTATAATTTTATTTTAATGAAATCTTTCATTTGTCAAGTTTTCTTTAAAGAACTGTGCAACTTGCAATCTTTCGTCATGCGGCCAAGATTGTCACATAAGTAGCATTGTGTGTGACTTAGAAAGGGAGGAAGAAACTTATGTCTTCTCATGTTGTTATCCTCATATGAATTTCCCAATGCACTCATATTATTCTTTGGATATGGTTTGCAATTGATGACAGAGGGAAAATCGAAGGTGAATTGAGCTCCAAAACGAAGCGCGGGAAATTTGGCTATAGGTGTTGCGAAATATTTTTGTAGTGCTTCCAGAACTTTGTTTTCATGATTTTAGGGAAGGTGAATTGACTTTCCCTCTGCAAGTTATCTCTCCATAGTCTTAACATGTCTCCCACGCTTAGGGAATGATTTCCTCCTGCCTCTTCTCTTTCTCCCTTATCGAGTTAACGAGTCGCACTCTAGTAAAAAAAGCATGTCACTGCCTGTAAAATAGAGGAACTGCAAAATATTCAAAGGTCATAGTAAAAGAATGTGCATAGAAAACCATTTTTCTCATAAACTAAGTGTTTACAAGCACATAAAGTTAAATGTTTGGTCACTTGAATTATGAAATGCACACATAGTTCAAACCAGAGATAAGAGGATGCAGATTTATCAAAACATGTGCTACACACAACTTCTTTTTCATTTAATTCAACTATATAGACTCGGAGGCAGGAGAAGAGCTCTCTCCTCCCCATTCAATGCCCCTCTTTTATTCACAAACTCAAACAAATGATTTGTTTCTCCTTCCCTCCAAATGCAAGGAGTTGAAAAGACAACTAGTGAGATGGAAAATAAATCCCTAACTCAAACTCTTCGACTTACTCTAATTATATATTTACATCAAGTATTTAAAATTTCAACAAAGGTAACAAAATCAATTTTCCAGTTTAACCTATGGCCAGTCGACCATATTTTCAATCCCCCTCCATTTCTTCATCATGAGCTCAGTCTAATGCTACTACATTAGACTCTATAGGAAGGAAAACTCATCATCTCCTACTCATAAGGTCATCTATAGAGCAACATGTTGTCTATAGAGTTGCAGTACTCACCCATGTAGAATCCTCCATTGGACGATCCATCCACTTCACCAAAAAAATATGGGTACTCTTTCCCCCTGATGTGCTTTGCAACACTGGTGTCCAAGATTCTCTCAACCTCCATATCCTTTGCCATTGGCATTTGCTTCATCCAACTCTATTCACTAACTTTTCCACTACTCCCATTTGTTGTAGTAACACCTTCATCACCAACTTGATAAGAATACAAGTTAGCAACATTGAAGAGAGGTGAGAAACCTATGCCCATAGGTGACTCCAAATCATAAGCATTTGTAGAAAATTTCTTGAGTACCCTGCAAGGTCCTATTTTCTTCATTATGAGTTTGTTATATTTTCCTCTTATGAATGTATCCTTCCTCAAGTGGGCTAAGACCATGTCCCCCACTTCAAAGTTTACCTATCTTCTTCTTAAATATAATCTTTGTTTTTATTTGTGGTTGTTGTCCTGTAGCTTCTATTTTTTCTCCTCATGTAAGTCACTCATTGTTGCTACAAAATTCTCCCCATCGTCACTCTTGTGCTGAAGTTTTCCCAAATATCTCAGCTCACAAACTCCTCTAGGATGCATTCCATAAGATCTAAAATAGACTCTTCCTTGTGCTTCTATTTGGTGAACCATTTTATGCAAACTCACCTTGATCTAACACACAATCCCACTACTTAGGATGCTTTCCCACAAGGCTCCTCAATATGTTTCCGAGACTCTTTTTCACAACTTCCATTTTCCCATCAGATTGTGGAAGATAGGTTGAGCTGAAGTTCAATTTTGTTCCAATTTTCTTCCTCCAAGTCCTCCAAACATGTCCTGTGAACCTGGTGTCCTTATCAGAGATTATACACCTTAGAAAGCCATGCAATTACACAATCTCATTGAAAACAAAATGAGCCACATGTGTAGCATCACTAGTCTTGCAACATGGGATAAATGATCATCTTCATAAATTTGTCCACAACTACAAGTATAGAGTCCTTACCTTTTTTTGTTCTTGGTAAACCCAAAAACATACCATGGAAGAGGCCACATAGCCTTATTTAGGCACGTGGTCGATGTTGTAGGCTCATGCGAAAGATTGAATAATACATGACCTACATGTTGTTCATCTACACGCTTTGAGGGCACCCAATGCACTAGTGTGCCATGCTACCTAGAAAATCTATTCATTCTCTTTCTCATTTGGTCACAGAGATAGACCATGTTTTCAATCACTTTAACCATAAAGCACTCGATCAAGAAATTATGAAATTATGAAAAGCACCCTATGAATCTGTTGATCAATTTTACACACGCATTTGTAATCTTGCGTATGGATTTCCCAAAGATGAAATTGATTGGGGATTTCTTTATGGAAGATTTAAGTATCTTCTTCACATATCCAAACCCTACTCAGCGCACTTCGGTGATGGAGTTATGCAATCGTAGGAATGCACAGTTGTTATCATAAGTGACTGTCCACCTACACCTCATCAAACAACTCCACAACTGCGGAGTCATGTGGGAGATCATGCACACACATCTGTTGAAATGTCACATCCTCCCACCCCACCTGCTCTTAATATATGTGAATATTTGGCTTGCAAGCCTGTTGGTTTTCACATAAATTCGTTCCCTCAACCTCCATCCCCACGTTTTGTTGATCCTCTGGATTGTACTATCTTGTGTTCTCCCATTTCGGACTCCTCACATATTGTTAATGAGGATCAAGTTGTCGATAGAGTTGGTGTTATGCAGCGAACTTGCACCATAATTCATGATGAGTGTGTGTGAGAATCTAAAGAAGAACCCGTGGTGAAGGATGATTCCCTTCTAGCCACACCTCATCTGCTTTATCCTGAAACCCCTTATGATTCTTCCACTACAGATTTCCCTTGTGAAAACTCATTTCTGGATGTTTCTACTTTCGATTGTTCACAGGACATGTCAGATGTCAATCTGTCATTAAAGTGCAGTGAGGACACATCTTCCTCCAGAAATTTGTCCAATCTGTCATCTGTCATTTCTGAAAACATAGAGGGTGAAAATCATTGCTTCTCATCTACCCCTTTACGCAATTCATCAAATCATGAGGATGCCGAAAAACATCCTGAATTTTCTAATCTTGGTTGTCGTGATCTCTCTACTTCCTCATCTGATCACGATATTGATTCAATCATTGTTAATATGTCTAAGACATTGGTCTACGATGATCTATTTGTCAACAAAGTCGAAACCCCCCAGACTGTCGAGGCACTTCAGCTTGAGCTGATGGTTATGTTAGGCCCTCACTATCCTTAGGTTGGTTTCACTCCCGATCAGGAAATTTTTGAAACATGTAAGGATCCTCATCACTCTATGCTTTGCATTGAAGATCAACCAAACACTCAGATTTCACTCCCTCCACTTGAACTACATGATCATGCATTGGAGGAATCTTACACAGCAAGCACACTTGCACAACGTAAGTGGTCAACCTTTCTCATGTTTGCTTGCATGTCACAATCAAGAGAATGCATACACTCCACATCTACATGCAGTGTAGCACAACACCATGGTAAGTCCATAGAGTGCATGTCATGCGCTTTAACTCATTTTTGTTCTCTGGACGCTTGTGAGCTTGGAGTGTGTTTGTCTTCATTGTTGTATCTTTCACATTTGCTCGTGCACACAACTGGGTTGCTCGCAGACCAAGCCTTCACTAACATGGGTCAACCAATGCATCAGTGGTTGCATTGGAAATATCACTTCACGTGATTAGGCCCATGCACCACTAGCTTAGGAGTAGGAGTAGTGTTTTCTTTTAGTTTACTTGCTTGCATGCTTGTTTGCTTTCTTTCTTTTTTTGCTTGTTTGTTTGCTTTCTTGTTTGCTTACTGACGTTGCTTTTGCATTTACTTCTGCTTCTGCTTTTATTTGATTTTTTTTTCTTGTTTTCGTCCGTATGTTAGTTTCGCATGAAACCATGAATGACTTTTAAAACAAGCTGGGTAAAGTACAAGAGGCCTTGTGCAGCTATCACTAATTGGTTATCTAACATCCTTCCTATGTATGAAGAACTTGTTACTTTTATTCCATGATAAGTCAATGGAAAATACGTACTGTTCAAAATGAACCTTTGTGAAAACACATCGCTTGTGTGCTAACTAGTGTCACCTACTCTAGTCGGTTGTTTTTTGGTTAACCCTTGGCAGCTCAGTCAAGTAGAGTAAGGTGAGGGGGAAAACCTTAACAGGCATGTCAGAGGTATATAATAAACTAATTCTATAAAGGGACAACCTATTTTCTCTCAATAGTTTGGGATCCCTCTTCCACCTCTAAAATGAATAAGTTCTATGCACAGTTATGAAAAAATGAAAAGTGAAAAATGAAAAAATAAAAAATGAATAAGGCGAAGGAAGAGAAAGGCTTCTTGTGTAGATAGGCGATGCTCTCAATAATTCAGGGTACTGACCAGGCTCGCTGGCAGTGGAGCAATGCTTGTGATCCTCCTTGACTCTATCGGGGTGTTGTCCAGGCCTATTGGCAGCAGAGAAACACCAGAGATGAAACTAAGACTCTGACGACTATACTGCTTGTGCACCAATATACCCCTCAATCTCAATCGAAAAAAATGTGTTGAATTGGCATGGAATGTGTGTTAATCAACCAAGAGCTTGGTAGATGCTACATATTACGATCAAGCAAGGGTGGAAACCAAGACGAACTGAGAAATGAACAATACTTACGAAGTTGTTAGACTTTATTTTCATGAAAAATGGTCCATTAAGAGAGTTGGAGTTCTACCAGTGTGTCACCAAGTGTTGTAGCGACTACAACCACCATCCAAATTTTTTCCTTAGCTTCGTTTTAGAGCCTCCCTACCAACATTTCACAGCAACATGTCTTTCCTTTTTAAGTACACAAGTTTCAATGATTTTCTTACAGAATTATAGCATGTGCATCAGAGCTTGTTGCATCCCCCTCAAAAGGTGTTTCACCAGACTTGGTCTAGCTGCAGGCTGAGCAGCTCCCTCAATAAATTGCACAATTCTTAAGAGGAACTATCCTTCCCTCCAGAAATTGCACAATTCTGTCTGACAGCCTGCTAGGCTCCAGAATTGTGCAAATCTGCATATCACTGTTCACTAGAAAAATTGCGTAATTCCTCCCAGTAGGACCACTCAACCCAAAAATTGAGCAATTTTCAGCAACAGCCAGCTGCTCTGCCCAGAAATTGCGTAATCCCTCTAGGCAGCTAGCCGAGATCCCTCCTAGAAATGCACATTTTTTCCTTTCTGCTGAGCAAACTGTTGCATGTGCAGTTGAGTTGACCAATTCCCTCCGGGATCGAGAAAAATTGGTTTGCATGCATGGGCTACTCCTCCCAAGGCAACATGCAAGGGAATCCCTTGATTCAAGGATCTACTTTTAGCAGCGGGAGGTTGCATGCAAGGATCATCTCATAAAACTCCCACCAAGTGTCACTCTTCCTAGATTTGTGGCATGTGCATCACATCTTTGATTTTATCAAAACTTGTGAACCGAATGTTGCATAGCTCTTTCCTCGCATCGACCTCATAGCTCTAACATCCCACATTGCATCTAGGAGTCGTTGGCACATTCAGCTTAGTTGTCTTGGGGTAAGCCTGTTATTCATGACTTGCGTTGCGTTTTTTTTGTATTTTGTGTTTTGCTTTGTGTGAGTGCTGTCTGCTTGATTCAGTGAGCGTTTGCTGTCTTTTACATGCATGCTAGCTTGTACTTGCAATGCTTCAGTTTTCGTTAACATCTCACTATTGTCGCATGCATGAAACTGTTTTTGCACGAACGGTCGTTGGTGCGGTGACTCACTTCACACACATGCATGCTTTCCCGTTTCCTAAATCATGCACTTGTTTTTACATGAGTTATCATTCACCTTTTTTTGCACTCATCTCATCATGCATTCACACTTCTCATGTTTTCAGTCGCCCATCAGCCAGACTCGGTTGCCTTGGCCCAGGCCGTGCCTTGCCCGACTAGCACTGTGCATTTCCGGAAGTGAAGGCTCTGCCTTCCCTCCATAAGTTACACATGTCTACCCAAGCACTGAACTCCAGGCTTGCATTTCACAATTCTTGGAGGCAGTGTCTTGTTGGCCCAAGAAACTGCACAATGCAGTTTGTTGGTTGCATGTCACTGCTGACTGAAATTGCACATTGCGTAGTTTCAGTCCTCAGCAGGCCAGTATGGACTATCCATTGCATAGTTCCAATAGTTAGTCAACATTTTTATAGCCCGGACTATGCTTTGCATAGTTTTGGCAGTCAATCTCTCGACATCCCGACGAAAATTGCGCAAACTTCATGATTAGTCGCATAGGTATGTTGCAAGTCAGTTCTCAAGTTCATTTTAGTTTTCAATTGAAAGATTTCTTTCCATGAGTGTCACCATGTCTCTAGGTGTTGTAGGTGTTCATCTGCCTCTCAGCAAGACAGGTACAATGGTTTCCAAGAGAGCAGAGTCGAAGACACTATTCAGGGCACACTTGGGGATGCAGTCGATCAAGTGTCTATGAACTTGCCTACCCACGAAGACATCAAGTTTTTCATAAAAAAGGACATCAAGATATGACGATAGCAGCATCACAACAAGCAACACCATCAAAAGCAGCTGAAGTGATCCAGGTGGCCCCAGACATGTAGAAGTCCAAGAGGACTCAGAAAGGGTCAAAATTCAAAGTGGTCAGATTTCTCCCAAACCAGCGCCAGATCGAAGTGCTCGTCTCCCTGATTCCAACGGTGTGAATGACACTCAAATCTAAGCTCGTATGAAGGAGATAGACCCAGTAAAATTTTAGGGTTGACTTTTCCAAATGGCAGGGTTAATGGACCTGTAAATTTCACTAACAACATTCGTCGGAATCCGGTCACCAGCAGCGGGTGAAATTGTTGCCTCTTTAATTCGCCTAATAACCTCCAGGTTCGAGAAATTTCAAAAAAGGCTTACATTATATTAAAAACAAAAAATATATATATGTATGGGGGGGGGGGGCGCGGACCACCAACCCTGCCAGCCCCAACACCCATATTAACATAACATACATATATCTATGGGCCGGTGGGAATCGAGCCCACCCATCCACATGGTCAACCCGCTCCACGGGCAGCCCAACCCAAACCCCACGATAATACATACATAATCATTAACAAAACCAAAGCAATTAATCGCATGCCATTTAAAACAAACAAACCATGTTTAAAAAAAATAACATGCAATGTATATTTTTGGAGGGGTCAGGATTTGAATCCCCTCACCTCCCTACCTCAAACCATCCACCCTAACCAACCGGCCAAAATGCCTTTGTTGATTACTCTGCCCACATTTTAATATATGAACCTTCAACTTTATTTGCACGGGAGAATGGAGGCTGAATGGAATGGGGAGAGAGCCACGAAATGGAGGTGTTGTGAATGGAGTTCTGTACAAAGGAACCACGATTTGCAGTGCTAAGGTGGAACCATGATTTGCACATATTTCAAGGCAAAGTATTCTTTGATGCCCAAAGATTCTCCGAGGAAGTAAAAATTCTTTTTATCAGAATGTAATCAAGTTTAGAGTCATTTTTCTCAAATTCTCACAAGGTACACAATGGCAAGGTTGGATTTTCCTTTTCAGCAGCAAATTTACAGATTCCCAGTGGAGGAGAATCTTTGAGAATTTTAAGGGAATCTTCCAGATTCCCTGGAGGGTGAAATTCACCATAGTCAGCATGCAGCCAAATTCATACTCATTCTTCTCAGAATTTCACAAGGATCTTAGTGGTAAGATTAGAATTTTGATCTGAATAGCAGATCTTCAGATGAACCAGAGGAGGGAATCTTCAAGGAGTCTAGGGGGAATTTAAAAGATTCCTATAGCAATAGATTTTCACTTTGTCAATATTCAAAAATTTGACAGTTGATTTTACACTATTTGATGCCACGAATCTAATGGTGTAATAAGATCTTCCATTTGATCATTCCATTTTTCAGCCACTTTTCAAAGTGCAATGTAGGTGTCAGCATTCAATGTGCAAGCAGTCATTTCCATGATATTCGACGCCACGAGATTGATGGTACAACCAGATCCAACAGTTTATCACCCTCTTCTTTATATAACTCCTTGATGTGAGGAATATGCAGTGCGGTCATGTACTTCTTTGTCTCTTTACTTGAGATGCATTGTGTTGTATAGATCCTTGTTTGATGTGTCATGTGGGATCTTGTTTTGTTCTTGATGTGACATGTACTTATTGTCATGTTTTGATTGAGATTCCTTTGTCGCCATGTTGATGGGATACTCATGTGTCGCCATGTATGTTTGAATTGAGATCTCTTTGATGCCATGTTGGCGGGATGCTCATTATTATCATACGTGAAATTATTTCATGCTGATAGGAGTCCTTTTGTGAATGAGAGTTCCTATAGCAGAACATCTCATGGAGCCACTACTGCGTGATGGCATATTCCTTACATAATAGAGAAAGCACATTCATGTACACCATTACTCTTTCCAACACTTAATGTATTGGCCTACACCATCTTGACACCGGGGCCCAGAGATGTAGTCCCTCCTGGACGAAATCCGTTATCAACATCTTGTGTTTTATGTTGTTGATTCTTGTCATGTTCCCTCTTCTTTACAACATGCATATGTTTTCGTTTATGCTCTTTTAAATGCAATTCTAACAACATCATAGAAGTAAAATTTATTGGTTAAATCCGAGATTTGAGTCCACTCGGATCAAGTTCGGTATTATAGTTGTCTTCGAGTGGATGTGAATTGCAAGTGTGAATAATGGAACGTGCAGCAATGGAGGATGATAAAGTAATGTACGAGACCATGCTCGGAGTGTCTGAAAGGGTGGAAATAATGTATGAAGCTCTACAAAAAGAGACAAAGGAAAAGAAGTGATTGCAGCTTCAATTGCAAGCCATGGAAGAGGCCCAGGAAGAACTAAAGCACAACAACCAGAGTCTTCAAGCAAATAATGCTGAATTGAATATGCTTATACAAGAAGAGAAAGAGGAGACACATGGTTTGCTACGACAGCTACAAGCTAAGGAGGAAGCCTTAGAAAAGCTACAGCATGACCCATGTGAGGTAAGAAGTAATTCTTCGTCTTCATGTATGTTTCCTGGTGATGATTTCGTTGTTTTCAAAAAATATACTATAGGTATTGGGTCCAAGCTACTGAAGAAGATGGGCCATCAAGGAAAGGGCCTCAGAATTAATGGCCAGCGCATCATGAACCCCATCAAAGTAGAGGAAATGCCTCATCACGCGGGACTTGGGTATGTCAGAAAGGAAGTTGGGGAATGCGCCAAGACAACAAGCGAACCACCAACAACAGATGATGAGAAGCCCTCATCAGTTGTTTCCAACTCGACAATGGAGTGAAGGATGTTGATTTCCCTTCAGTTTCATCTTCAAATAGTATGATTTCTATTTGAAATGTGGAGATACCAATTACAGGGACAAACATGAGGCTCCTTACCAGGATGAGGAACAAGGAGGAAAAACTTGGTGTTAATAGCCAAGGCATAACTCAACCATTTGAGGTCGTGCAAAGAACTCAATTTGCAGGATTGGGATACACCGAAGGAGAATGCTCAAAGGTGTCAGATGCTTTCGAGACATCATTGAAACCGTAAAGGGAAGAGAATGATGAGAACACATCACCATCATCCCATGGAAGTGCCCATTACAGGGAAAGAGCTAAGTCAAGCTCTCATTGTCATACTTACACCAGAGACAACAAGGAAAGGTATAACAACTCTCGCTATTCAAATGTTCATTTCAATTATAATCATGTTGTTAATGATGAACATAAAACATGGCATCGAAAAACATGTACTTTTTGTGGATTACATAACCATACATTTGTTGAGTGCTGGAAGAGAATGGCAGCATGAAAAAAGATGAGGCGTGAAAGGTCCTCTCAACAGCAGGCAAAGAAGAGGGTAAAGAAGATCTAGAGGAAGAAGACTTATTGTAGTCATTGCAACAGAAGTGGCCATCAAAGAACCATGTGTTGGAGGCTCTATCCAGAGTAGCACCTTAGAGACAAAGCGTCGGTGCATGAACTGTTGAAAAAGACGTTCGACAAGCAAAACCACCACAGGGGAATGACCTGGGTCACATTGATAAGGGAGAAATGGTTTCCAGATATGTTAGCTTGTAATGGTCGTGCTGTTGTAAATCATTTGTTGCATTTTAAACTGTAAAAGTGATGATGTGTTTTCGGTCACTTGTTAAGAAACAATGATGTCTGGTCTTATTTTGTGAGGCATTTTAAACTGTGAAAGTGATGTTGTGTTTTCCATCACTTGTTAAAGCAACAATAGTGTGTGGCCTTATTTTTGTAAATCATGTGTTGCAGTGATGATGTGTTTCCCATCATTTATTCAAGCAACAATGATATTTTGGCCTTGTTTTCATAGCTGGGGTATTGTTTCCATTTTGATGTAAACTTGACCACCGAGTATGTGTTATAAACTTGTGGCAAGTATGGGATGCTTGGGTCATTAGTTGGTCATGTAATTCAAGCATGTAATTTGCAAAACAATGTACTACAGGTTTGCAAAGGTTGCAGGTGTCGGCTCATCGCTTATGGCTCCGAAGGACAAAGGTGAAGGAGAAGGAAGGGAGACATATTAGATACTTGTAAGTGCAGACAGGATACAAAGAAGTTGTAGATTATTCTTTATGCTTTTGGAGGACCAAAAGCTCCTCAGTGGGGAGGATTGATCTAGGTGGCTCAAGACACATGT
The DNA here is from genome assembly GCA_031772625.1 of Pinus tabuliformis. Classification (NCBI taxonomy): domain Eukaryota; kingdom Viridiplantae; phylum Streptophyta; class Pinopsida; order Pinales; family Pinaceae; genus Pinus; species Pinus tabuliformis. The sequence goes on from CM062811.1 coordinate 248,162,969, forward strand.
AGAAGTCCCAGAGGACTTAGAAAGGGTCAAAGTGAAAAGTGATCAAATTTCTCCCAAACTAGCACCATATCGAAGTGCTGGTCGCCCTGATTCCAACGGTGCAAACGGTACTCAAATCCGAGCTCGTATGAGGGAGATAGAGCCAGTCAAAGTTCAGGGTTGACTTTGCCAAGTGGCAGGGTTAATGGACCTACAAATTGCATTGATAGTGGACATCAAAATTTGATCCCTTAACCTCCCAGCCTAAAACCATCCACCCTAACTAACCGACCAAACGACCTTTGTTGAGTACTCTAGCCACATTTTTATATATAAACCTTCAGCTTCATTTGCACGAGAGAATAGAGGCTTAACGGAACAGAGAGAGAGCCAACGGAATGAACGTGTCACGAATGGAGTTCTGTACAACGGAACCATGATTTGCATGTATTTCAAGGCAAAATATTCTTTGATGCCCAAAGATTCTTCGGGGAGGTAAAAATTCTTTTTATCAGAATGTAATCAAGTTTACAGTCATTTTTCTTAGATTTTTGCAGGGAATGCAATGGCGAGGTTGGATTCGTCTTTTGAGAAATAGATTTGCAGATTCCCAGTGGAGGAGAATCTTTGAGAATTTTGAGGGAATCTTCTAGTTTCCTCGGAGACTGAAATTCGCCAGAGTCAGAATGCAACCAACTTCATACTCATTCTTCTCAGAATTTCACAAGGATCTCAATGGAGAGATCAGAATTTTGATCTGAGCAGCAAATCTTCAGATGGACCGGAGGAGGGAATCTTCAAGGAATCTAAGGGGAATCTAAAATATCCTGTAGCCCCATATTTTCACTTTGTCAAAATTCAGAAATTTGAAAGTAGATTTTACACTATTCGATGCGATGAATCTGATGGTGTAATTAGATCTTCCATTTGATCATTCAATTTTTCAGCCACTTTTCAAAGTGGAGTGTAGGTGTCATCATTCAATGTGAGAGCAATCATTTCCAAGATATTCGACGCCATGAGATTGATGGTACAACCAAATCCAACAGTTTATCATCCTCTTCTTCAGATAACTCCTTGATGTGAGGTATATGCAGTGTGATCATGTACTTCTTTGTCTCTTTGCTTGAGATGCATTGTGCTGTATAGATCCCTGTTTGATGTTTGATGTGGGATCTTGTTTTTTTCTTGATGTGAGATGTACTTATTGTCATGTTTTGCTTGAGATATATTTGTCGCCATGTTGACAAGATACTCATGTGTCGCCATGTATGTTTAAATTGATATCCCTTTGATGCCATGTTGGCGGGATACTCATTATTAACATACGTAAATTTATGTCATGCTGATAGGAGTCCTTTTGTGAATGAGAGTTCCTACAGTGGAACATCTCATGGAGCCACTCCTGCGTGAGGGAATATTCCTTGCATGGTAGAGAAAACACATTCATGTACACCATTACTCTTTCCAGCACTTAATGCAGTGACCTACACCATCTTGACACTGTGGCCCGGAGACATAATCCCTCCTAGACGAACTCCGTTATCAATGTCTTGTGTTTTATGTTGTTGATTCCTGTCCTGTTCCCTCTTCTTTACAACATCCATATGTGTTCATTTATTCTCTTTTAAATGAAGTTCTAACAACATCACAAAAGTAAAAGTTCTTGGTTAAATACGAGAGTTGAGTCAACTTGGATCAAGTTTGGTATTAAAGCGGTCTTCGCATGGATGTGAATTGCGAGCATGAACAATGGAATGTGCAGTGATGGAGGATGACAAAGTGATGTATGAGACCATGCTTATAGTGTCCAAAAGGGTGGAAATAATGTATGAAGCTCTACAAAAAGAGACAGAGGAAAAGAAGCGATTGCAACTTCAGTTGCAAGCCACGGAAGAGGCTCTGGAAGAACTGAAGCACAAAAACCAGAGTCTTCAAGCAGATGACGCTGAATTGAAGATGCTTCTACAACAAGAGAAATAGGAGAAACATAGTTTGCTATGACAGCTGCAAGCTAAGGACAAAGCCTTGGAAAAGCTACAGCGTGACCCATGTGAGGTAAAAAGTAATTCTCCGTCTTCATGTATGTTAACTGATGATGGTTTTGCTATTTTTGAAAAATATACTATAGGTATCAGGACCAAGCTATTGAAGAAGATGGGCTATCAAGGAAAGGGCCTCAGAATTAATGGCCAGGGCATCATGAACCCCATCAAAGTGGAGTAAATTCCTTGTCATGCGGGACTTTGGTATGTCAGAAAGGAAGTTGGGGAATGCGCCAAGACAGCAAGCGAACCACCAACAACAGATGATGAGAAGCCCTCATCAGTTATTTCCAACTCGACAATGGAGGTAAAGGATGTTGATTTCCCTTTAGTTTCATCTTCACATAGTATGATTTCTTTTGGAAATGTGGAGATACCAATTACAGGGACAAACATGAGGCTCCTTACCATGATGAGGAACAAGGAGGAAAAACTTGGTGTTAATAGCCAAGGCATGACTCAACAATTTGAGGTCGTGCAAAGACCTCGATTTGCAGGATTGGGATACACCGAAGGAGAATGCTCGAAGGTGTCAGATGCTTTCGAGACATCATTGAAATCGTAAAGGGAAGAGAATGATGAGACCACATCACCATCATCCCATGGAAGTGCCCATTACAGGAAAAGAGCTTAGTCAAGCTCTCATCGTCATACTTACACTAGAGACAACAAGGAAAGGTATAACAACTCTCGATATTCAAATGTTCATTTTGATTATAATCATGTTGTTAATGATGAACGTAAAGCATGGCATCGAAAAACATGTGTTGTTTGTGGATTACATAAAAATACATTTGTTGAGAGCTGGAAGAGAATGGTAGCATGAAAAAGGATGAGGCGTGAAAGGCCCTCTCAACAACAAGCAAAGAAGAAGGTAAAGAAGATCTGGAGGAAGAAGACTTATTGTAGTCATTGCAAAAAAAGTGGCCATCAAAGAACCACATGTTGGAGTCTCTATCCAGAGTAGCGCCTTAGATGCAAAGCATCGATGCATGAACTATTGAAAAAGACGTTCAATAAGCAAAACCACCATAGGGGAATGACCCATTCACACTGATAAGTGAAAAATGGTTTCTAGATATGTTAGCTTCTCATGGTCGTGCTTTTGTAAATCATTTGTTACATTTTAAATTGTAAAAGTGATGATGTGTTTTCTGTCACTTGTTAAGCAACAATTATGTCTGGTCTTATTTTGTGATGCATTTTAAACTGTGAAAGTGATGTTGTGTTTTCATCACTTGTTAAAGCAAAAATAGTGTGTGGCCTTATTTTTGTAAATCATGTGTTGCAGTGATGATGTGTTTTCCATCACTTGTTGAAGCAACAATGATATTTTGGCCTTGTTTTCATATTTGGGGTATTGTTTCCATTTTGATGTAAACTTGACCACAGAGTATGTGTTATAAACTTGTGGCAAGTATGGGATGCTTGGGTCATTAGTTGATCATGTAAGTCAAGCAAGTAATTTGTAAAACAATGTATTACAGGTTTGTAGAGGTTGTAGGTGTCGGCTCATTGCTTATGGCTCTGAAGGACAAAGGTGAAGGAGAAGGAAGGGAGACATATTAGATACTTGTAAGTGCAGATAGGGTACAAAGAAGTTGTAGATTATTTTTTATCCTTTTGGAGGACCAAAATCTCCTCAGTGGGGAGGATTGATCCAGGTGGCTCTAGACACTTGTAGAAGTCCCATAGGACTTAGAAAGGTTCAAAATGAAAAGTGATCAGATTGCTCCCAAACTAGCACCATATCGAAGCGCTTGTCACCCTAATTCCAACGGTGCAAACGACACTCAAATCCGATCTCGTATGAGGGAGATAGAGCCAGTCAAACTTCAGGGTTGACTTTGCCAAGTAGCAGGGTTAATGGACCTACAAATTTCACTTATGGAAGTCATTGGAATCCAGTCACTAGTGGTGGGTGAAATTGTTGCCTCTTTAATTTTCCTAATAACCTCTACGTTCGACAAATTTAAAAAAAAAAGGCTTATGTTATTTGAAAAACAAAATATATATATATATATGTGTGTGTGTGTGTGTATTTTGGGGAGTGGGGGGGGCCCACCAACCCTGCCACCCCAAACACCCATATTAACATAACATACATATATTTATGGGCCAACAGCAATCAAACCCGCCCGGCCACGTGGCCAGCTCGCTCCACGGGCGGCCCAACCCAAACCCCACGATAATACATACATAACTGTTAACAAAACTAAAGAAATTGATCGCATGTCGTTTAAAACAAAAAAACCATGTTTATAATAAAATAAGGCACAATTTTTATGATCCCTTGACCTCACTGCCTCAAACCATCCGCCCTAACTAACCGACCAAACGACCTTTGTTGATTACTCTACCCACATTTTTATATATAAACCTTTAGCTTCATTTGTACATAAGAACGGAGGCTGAACAGAATGGGGAGAGAGCCAACGACATGGAGTTTTCATGAATGGAGTTCCATACAATGGAAACATGATTTGCAGTGCTGAGGCAGAACCATGATTTGCATGTATTTCAAGGCAGAATATTCTTTGATGCCCAAAGATTCTCCGGGGAGGTAAAAATTCTTTTTATCAGAATGTAATCAAGTTTACAGTCATTTTTCTCAGATTTTTGTAGGGAACGCAATGGTGAGGTTGGATTCGCCTTTTAAGTAGCAAATTTTCAGATTCCCAGTGGAGGAGAATCTTTGAGAATCATGAGGAAATCTTCCAAATTCCTTGGAGGCTGAAATTCTCCAGAGTCAGAATGTAGCCAACTTCATACTCATTCTTCTCAGAATTTCACAAGGATCTCAACGGAGAGATTAGAATTTTGATCTGAGCAGTAGATATTTAGATGACCTGGAGGAGGGAATCTTCAAGGAATCTAGGGGGAATCTAAAATATTCTTGTAGCCCCAGATTTTCAGTTTGTCAGAATTCAGAAATTTGACAGTCGATCTTACACTATTCGACCCCACGAATCTGATGGTGTAATATCATTTTCCAGTTGATCATTCCATTTTTCAACCACTTTTCAAAGTGGAGTACTGGTGTCAACATTCAATGTGTGAGCAGTCATTTCCATGATATTCTACGCCACGAGATTGATGGTATAGCTAGATCTAGCAGTTTATCATCCTCTTCTTCAAATAACTCCTCGATGTGAGGTATATGCAGTGTGATCATGTACTTCTTTGTCTCTTTGCTTGAGATGCATTGTGTTGTATAAATCCTTGTTTGATGTTTGATGTGGGATCTTGTTTTTTTCTTCATGTGAGATGTACTTATTGTCATGTTTTGATTGTGATCCCTCTGTCGCCATGTTGATGGGATACTCATGTGTCACCATGTATGTTTGAATTGAGATCCCTTTGATGCCATGTTGGTAGGATGCTCATTATTATCATACATGAAATTATGTCATGCTGATAGGAGTCCTTTTGTGAATGAGAGTTCTTGCAGCAGAACATCTCATGGAGCCACTCCTGTGTGAGGGAATATTCCCTGCATGATAGAGAAAACACATTCATGTACACCATTACTCTTTCCTGCACTTAATGCAACAACCTACACCATATTGACACCGGGGTCCGGAGGCGTAGTCCCTCCTGGACGAACTCTATTGTCAACGTCTTGTGTTTTATGGTGTTGATTCTTTTCATGTTCCCTCTTCTTTACAACATGCATATGTGTTAATTTATTCTCTTTTAAATGCAATTCTAACAACATCACAGAAGTAAAAGTTATTGGTTAAATCTGAGAGTAGAATCAACTCGAATCATGAAGGCAACATATCGGATGCAACGAACGCAAGAGAAAGGTTGTTGAAAACACGGAGGCGGAACAAAGTTGCAAGCTCAAGCAGATCCACTTGTGATAAAAGTAACTTTGAAGACTCAAGCTATGAGGTGACAGCACGACAAGAAGATTGCGAGAAGACAGAGAATGGAACAGAGAAGGAGTTGCATGTGTTGAAGTAGCAACTCAAGGAAGAACAAGAGCTGCATAGACAAGAGAATGAGTTGCAACAGGAACAGGTATAGCAAGGGGTGCAACAAGCACTCACGTTTGAAAATTATGCCCATACAAGTTATAGATCCATCCCAACGGCTGGCACGGAGTAGACAAGGTGAGTACTATTTTCGATCACATGTAATGGAATGCAACAACATGCATGTCATTGTCCACACACATGCAATCCCACCCATTCGACACACTCACTGAGGCGAAGACAGGAAGCATGTCTGAATGGAGCTGAACATTTACTTCGACAAGTTGATGCGCATGACCACTAGCACACACTTGAAGATCAGCACAGACACTATGCATCAGTGCGTTATCGATTCAACCGCACCCAAGAAGACCATGCACATGTTATCAAACGATTTAAACAAAGGAGCCATACCAATGCAACAAAGGCAAGAGTTTGCTTCAACAAGATGTCACCATGGAACGCATGCACACCATCATGGATGACCAAGCTTGGCATCAGCTCACCACCTTCACCATCACAAGCATGTCATGTTAGTGATGTCTTGCATGGCTTTCTCAAGTCATTTTGTCTTACATGGGCACATATGCATTGTAATGTAATGTCTTGTCAAGTGGAAGTTCAAGTGTCGATAGTTAGATGTAACATTCATAGAGTAGATGAAGAGTCATGAGGGTAGATGAACTGTCACAAAGGGGAATGTCAAGGCTCACCCCACCCTTTGGTATAAATAGAACCTCATAACTCATTGTAAAGGCTTTTGGTTAGCAAGCTTCCGATAAGACTAACTTGGAGAGAGGTTGGATAATATTGTAATGAGCCTTGGCTTCTCCACTGCGTAGAGCTAATATATCTCTTTGTAAGAGCAAGCGGTTGTGGCTATAATGTTCTATTGTTGGAACTAGTGGTTAGAAATGGATGTATTGTATGAATGGAACTGACACTTCTTAATATAACAAAGTGAGCACGTTTCATGCATATGTTGTATTATATTATATTATTTGTTTTCTTACTCATGCATGTATGGAATATTATGTATAAGTATGTATGAATCTTTCTAAAAAAAATTGTTGGTTTAACCATCACTTTTGATTGCTCGCTAACCTGCTTTCCAGCTTGTGATGCATCTTTGCCCGTGTGTTCCCTTCTAATTCGTGTACTATCACAGTTTTCCAAGGGGTGCACTCACCTCACCCTCAGTGTGTTAGAACCACTCATGCACCTTCCTTGACTTACTGCAGTTGTCACACCCTTGCTACCAACAGGGACATCTTACTTTCCTTTGTGAAAATCATGGTCAAGGCATTACTGTATGACCCATCGTTGGGTATCCTACATGAAAGTCTGAGGTCTAATTGGGACATATTACCGGGGAGAACCCTTACATGTTGGCAGGTTCAGCACCTTCAACACAGTCATTTTAGCCCATTCTTAGACTATTGAAATGATTCAATATGAGGGGATTGTCTTTAGAATTCAACAAACAATGTTAGACTTCCCTCGAATTTGTTCTTAAACACTCCAAATATGCCCACAAAATTGTGGGTTAAGCTTGCCCTAATTCCCATGAATTCCATCTCAAGACTGCTTATAATTCAATTTATGCAAGGTTTTTCTTTGTATCTTAATAAAGGTGTTCCAAAGGATGTTATTCCATTCCTTACTATAGTCCTAACACTATCACTGTTGTATTTTACATATGTTTCTCTCATGAATGATGCCCATATCTTGTCCTTTATTTTCTTGATTATCTTGGGACCATCAAAGGCCTACAAAAAGGTCCATGCACCCACTCCTCAGCTATTGTCCAACTTGTCACTCAAGCCTACCACAAAATAGTCTAAGTGTACCAAATGTCCCACCAATGAGGGCCATATGGGACCATTAGAGAAATTTTGAGGTAAAAAATGGGCCTCAAAGAAAAAAATGTACAACACAAGTCAACTTTATAAGAACCAATAGACTTCAATATGATGATGTCAACCATGGGGGACGATTCACCATTTTTGGAGTAAAACGGTAAAAAGATAAATAAAAATAAAAAAACTAAAAAAACTACTTCTTCAACTCGTATTTTCAACTTATCTCCCTACAATTTTACTCAAATTTCAAATAGGAGCACTTGTTGGGTGCATAATTAAATTTTGCATCCAAGGAGTACTCATGATTGCAATCATGTTTTTAATGTATTTCACACTTTTTGTGTAGTAAGGTCCATCAAAAGCATGCAACATGGTGACTCCTTAGATGAAAAAATAAATTATGCATCCAACAAGTGCTCCTGCTCGAAATTTGAGTAAAATTGTAGGGAGATAAGTTGAAAAATTAGTTTCTCTTTTTTCCCTCCAAAACTTGATGAGGTGATCTAATCTTATTTTATTATTTCTAGTACTATTTAATAATATTCCTTAGGAGGCCTATTTTAGACCTCAAAATTTCTCTAATTAACCCTTTCATCCTTGACCTAATATGCCCTTAAGAGTTCATGAATGGTTGTCTCCCAAACCATAAGTCCTCCAACACTAATCCTCTTGGTCATATTATGTTTTGGTCTTCCAACCCCACTAAATACAAACTCCAAGAACTACTAGGGTCCAAGGAAAAGATCCACAAGGTCCCCAAATCTAATCTAAATTTTTTGGAAAAGCACATTTCGCCAAATATCATCCACATATTTTCTTTCAAATGGAATCAATATGGTCTTCTAACATCCAAAAATGCATCTAAGTTCATAGGAATCAATTCAGGTTCATATCCATGCACAACCCAAATGTAATTCATGTCCACTCAAAAGAAAAAAGAGGATATATGTTTGTCCCTTCAATTTTCATCATCCTTTAACACTGGACCCTTCTCTTACCAAATGTATGGATAACAACCCCTTACAAGTCTAAAATTTTTCTCAAAGGTTTTGTCCACAACATGCTCAAAACAACATTCAAATTCCCTTATTCTGCTGCAAGTCTATTCGAAACTAAAATAAGAATTCCTCAACTACATGAATGGTGCAATCTTTAAGTTATCCATATCTAGGTTCATCCCCTTTTGACCCTGTTTTTGTTCCAAATTAGTTTCCATAGTTTATTCCCTCTCTAAAGCCATCTCCACTAGAGTTTAGCTCCCATTTATTTGTTGAGTGTGTTTGAATCTCATATCCGCAATCCCCCTACCATCCTAAGAATACAAATTTTCTCCCATGTGACTAGGGACCATTTTCTCTCTCTTTTCCCCTATCCAAAAGAAATTTCTATACAGATTTGTGATGTATTTTAATATTGCTTTAGGAACAACCATTACAAATAATTGGTATATCAAGAGTTCTTGAAGAACTTAGTTGAGGAGGACCATGCATACTTCCAAGTTGAGTGTTCAAAATTCCCAACTATCCAACTTTTGAGAAAGTTTCTAAAATATACCCTACCAATGAGAAACACACAGGGAGTTTTCAACTAGAGGAGCTCTTAGATACTTGGCGGGGAGCTTGCCTATTTTAAAATCCATTAGACAAGCTAGACATTTCTATACAGCAATGTTAGTATTGAAAAATAATATATTTTCTTTTTTAGTAATAATTATTGTACCTAAAACCTCCATGAATTCATTGAGGAGTTTTCTCAAAGTGTTAATCTCACCCACCATTGGTAATCCAAATAGCATAATCTCATCAATGAATGACAAATGACTGATAGGGAGATATGCACCATATAGGTGGAGTCCCTTGATATTGCTTTCGACTCCCACTATTTTAAGATATCTACTAAAGCCCTCTACTACTATGATGAAAAGAAATGGGGAGATTTGATCCTCCTATCATAGCCCTCTAGATAGATTGATTTTCAATGTTGGAGAACCATTCAGAAGGAGAGAGAAAAAGGGAAGATAAATCAAGGATTCAATCTAGACAATCCATTCATATTAAAACCCAAAGTCATGGAGGACTTGGAGAAGGTATTCCCAGTTCAACCTATCATAGGATTTTGAGAGATCAAGTTTTATCATCATCCTTCTGCATTTGGATTATTTTAGTGAGTGAATAAATTCATGGGTGACGATTATCCCATCCAAGGTCTGATGTCCTTCCACAAATACAATCTATTTAGGAGATATGATTGAACTAAGCAAAGGTTTAAGCTGATTGAAAATTACAATAGATATAACCTTATAGAAAACATTGCAAAGGGATATTGGTCTAAAAACATTGGCAGAATAATCCTTACTATATTTGATGCAGCAAAAGCCGCATCTACCCACATTATGCAAATAAAACTGCATGTCACACCATGTTCCAGGAATTTTATAATTCCATTCTTAGTGAAACCTTCACAAGTCAAGGTTTAATGCTCCTTCAATAAACTCTATGCGGAAACATTTTATTTAACTATCCAAAGTCTGGACCTTTATAAACCTTTGAGCGGAACCTTATAAATCCTTCGTAATCTTTGGTTATTCTTATTACCCGCGTATATTAACCATACCATGGATTTAAGACTTTGGTTAAAACTCAACTTAAACCATAATACAATAATTCTGCTTATTTTTATTATAATTCCCATACAATAGAAATATTTCATAAACCACACTTAAACATTGCCTTTCCTCCATTCCACAAACCTTTGCACATATATCGATGCTCTCCTTAACACATTAAATCTTCACCATCGATCTCATTCCTCAATCCAATGGTTATCGTACAATAACTCATGCCAACTAGCCTGGCCAATATCCACCGTTTATTTCTCCTACCTCAATCCAATAGTGATTGCGCTATATCGCGTCATTACATGCACGACCGATATTAGATCGAGAGCGCACGAGAAAGGTGGTTTTCTCATGCTAAGTTTCAACCCCTCAGGTTAATCGTGTGAAATCATAGAATAACATTTACAGCTTTTAGGGCACACGAGATACCGCTAACCACTTGCGAAGACCACTCCATCCTTCTTCTAACATGATGCAGGAGCATGAGGCTTGAAGGAAAAAGGCTTCAAACTTATTCCAAAAATCCAAAAAAATTAACAATAAAAGGAGTGGGATCCTTTAGCTATCAATTTACAAGCTTTCTAGATAGGATTTGAACTAGGATTTAGGGATTGAATGGCTTTGTAATTAATTCATGCAGTTTTGATTCAGTTGAGATTTTCAAGGAGAATATCGACTAGATTTAGTATTGTTCAAGAGTAGGAAAAATTCGATCCAGTGTTTAAGGATGTGATAGTTAGGATGGAATAGTATTTATGTAAGTTATGAATGATTGTAAAAGGGTTTGGACTGATTTGGCATGTTTTAGCCATATATGATTAAGTTGCAGAAAACATAACTCGTTGTATTTGTGTTGTGTAATTGGTCAATCTCGGAGATGTCGCATCCCTCCGCAGTGTCTCTGTGTATCTTTGAATTTCCATTTTGGTTTAAAAATCAGAGTTCTATTGATCTGGTGTGTTCTTATTTAATTTCTTTCTGTTGTGTATTAGCGACAGTTGGGTTAGAAGTGCATGAATTCTTGATCTAGGATTTAAGTCCCACACTCATTCTTCACCATTGATTCCATTTTCAACGTATTGTGCCACAGTCAACAGCGGAGGTTGGCCTAGGTTTGACCCTTGTGTTAATCAAATTCGCGTGAGACGTAGATCTAAAAACCTCTGTCATCAGGCATTAATCTCAAGTCCGAACATGAACTATTATAAATTGGGGCTTATAAGTCTATCGGCTCCGTGAGGCGGTATCTTCGCATAGATCTCCATGCGATATCACAGTGACCGTCGGATCATTATTGATGTTGACCATTGGATCGTTGGTTAATATGGCATCGCAAGGTTCAAGAGTGAATGACCTGGCCAGAGGAGTTGCGAAATGTGACATGTGATACGAAGCGTGCTGATAAATATCGCATCACATCGTTAATAAGGAACCCTGCCCGGTGAGCTTGTGGCTGTGATATGCGATGTTTAGAGGATTTGTAAAGCACTTGTCAATTGCAACTAAATTTAGCAGCTCTGCTAATTTAGCACAATATCTAACTTTGGAGGTAAATGACTAAGAGTCTGAAGGAAATCCAAGAAGAAATTCCACCAGAACTCGAAGAAATTGTTTCCGCATTTGAACATTTGTCACTAACGCCTACACCCCGGCCACCATTTGTGGTATCAAAGTAGCCTACTGACATTGGACATGATCTCAACGAGAAGAAGAATAAATCCAACATGGCTTTCATAGTTGGAGGAAGAGGTGGTGGTCAAAGAAGAGGACAACCAGTTGAAAATCTTGAAGTGTTGGAGACTATGCAACAGATGCAAGCTAGATTGGAAGTAGTGGAAATGGGAAGAGATGCAGATGTTGGGGATGTTAGTGAACCTGAAGCTGGAATTGCAGAAGATGAAGAACCTGCAAATATAACTCCTGAAATGAGATTGTTTAGGTCAGTATTGAGATCCACATCCAAGCCTAGACTTGAAGTCTCAATCTACACATGAAGCTTAAGCCCTGAGGAATTGATTGACTGGATAAATGACATGGAGAAATTCTTAGATTATGAAGAAACAAATGAAGTAAAGAAGGTGAAGTTTGCTGTCACAAAACTGAAAGGACATGCAACACTTTGGTGGGATGGAGTGCAGGCAGAAAGAAGAAGACTTGGCAAAAAACCAATTAAGAATTGGAACAGGATGGTGGCAAAACTAAAAAGAAAGTTTTTGCCAAGTGATTATCAGCAAACATTATTTAGATAGATGAAAAATCTTAGACAGAGGTCTATGACAGTAAAGGAATACATAGAGGAATTCTATAAAGTGAGTATAAGAGCAGGACAAATCCAAGATACAGATGAGAAGGTTGCCAGATATGTGAATGGTCTTAGAATGGACATTCAAGATGAGATAAGTGTATTGTCAAGTAAAAAAATAGAAGAGGCTCATCAGATGGTACTGAAGGCTGAAAAAACTCATGAGGAAGCAGTCTACCAAAAATAGAGGAACTTTCCGAGGAAGGGGAAGACAAGGTGGTAGAGGAAGATCTACAACACCTAGAGATGGAGCTAGCAACAGCTCAAGTCAGCATGCACCCACAGGATATGATGCAAGTGGAAAATGGAGTTTTTCCAGAGGAAGAGGAGGCAGAGGTAGAGGAAGAGAAGTTAGATGTTACAAGTGTAACAAGCTGGGACACAGAGCTTATGAGTGCCCAGAAAATATAGGAACGAATCAAAAGAATACGATTGTTGCAAAAGCTGAAGAGGAAGAAACAAAGTTAATAGATGAAGAGAATGTACCAGAGAAGGGAGAATATTTGGTAGTTAACAAAAAAAATTTAAAACCAGCTAAGGAAATTGTTCAACCAACACAAAGGAAAACCTTGTTCAGGACTGTGTGCAAATTTGAAGGGAATTGTTGTCAAATGATAATAGACAGTGGTAGCACATATAATTTGGTCTCCACAAAAGTGGTGGAGAAGTTGAAATTGAAAACAAAGAAACATCCAACACCTTATAAGGTGTCATGGCTTCAAAAGGGATATTAGTTGGTAGTGAATGAGCAATGTGAAGTGGAGTTGTAGTTGGGAAAATACAGAGACAAAATCCTGTGTGATGTGATTCCTATGGATGTGTGTCATATATTGTTGGGTAGACCATGGCAGTATGATAGAGGATCTATGCATGATGGAAAGAAGAACACATATAAATTCAGCAAAGATGGTGTCAATCATACATTCCTGTCGTTATAAGAAGAGGATGCATTGAAGAAACCTGATTCAAAGACCCTTTTGCTGAGTGGAAAGGAGTACTTATAGCAGATGGAAGAGGATGAGGTAAGTTTTACGTTGTTTTGTAAACCCAAAGTAGTTATTACTTACACAAAAGGTTCTGATTTACCCATTGAAATTCAAGAGATGCTGGACAACTATTGTGATACTATTGTAGATGATTTTATTGATGAGTTACCACCCATTAGAAAAATCAGTCATCACATAGATTTGATTCCAGGAGAAAATCTACCTAATAAACAAGCTTACAGGATGACTCCCACAGACAATGAAGAGATAAGGAAACAGGTTCAGGAACTGTTAGACAAGGGACTAGTTAGAGAGAGTTTGAGTCCTTGCGCAATGCCAACAGTGTTGAGCCCATAGAAAGATGGAGGCTGGAGAATATGCACTAACTCGAGAGCAATCAATAAGATAACATTCAGGTACAAGTTTCCTTTACCTAGAATCGAAGATTTGATGTATTGTTTGAGTGGAGCTAGATATCTTAAAAAGTTAGATTTAAAAAGTGGTTATCATCAAATCAGAATTAGAGAGGTATATGAGTGGAAAACTGCTTTTAAAACCAATGAAGGATTATATGAGTGGATGGTAATGCCTTTTGGATTGTTGAATTCCCTTAGTACATTTATGAGACTTATGAATGAAGTTGTGAAGGAATTTATTGGTAAATTTGTAATAGTATATTTGGATGATATATTAGTTTACAACAGATCTAAGGAGGAACACATGAGACATCTGAATTATGTCTTATAGAGGCTACAACAAGAAACATTACTGTTAAATTTAAAGAAATGTTCATTCATGAAGGAGTAGTTGGTGTATTTGGGCTTTGTTGTTTCCGTTAAGGGTTTAAAGATGGATCCAGAGAAGGGTTGAGGGTTTAATGTTAATGTATTAATTATTAATTATACATTAACATTAATATTATTATTAATTATTAGTTATTATTAATACATTAACAATAACATTATTATTAATTATTATTAACACATTAACATTATTATTAATTATTAATAATACATTAACATTAATATTATTATTAATTTTTTTTTTTTTACAAGATCGGATACTTATATATTATAAAACATCAAAAATGGGACTATGTCCCAGTACATATGGAGAGATGAACTCAGTGAAATTGGAGCAAAATGGGAACGCAGTCCCAATTTCCAATTCACTGTTCATGTTTCTTGAGATTTGTAAAACATACCGACTATATTGTCGGAGGAACTGGCCTAATAGGAGACAAAATTTACATTGCATGGAAAATTAACTAAGAAATCACCAGAATTGATTAATTGTGTCATCAGGAAGCTGATCTTTCTTTTCACTGAGCTTGGTTGATGCTTCACCTTGCTCACTTTGGTTCAGAGTCCTGATGTAACTTACTGCTTCTTCTAGGTGTTGGCATTTCTCTTTGAGCCCTTCAATTTCGACTTTCTGTTTCTCAAATTTTTTTACCTTAGATTTGTTTTCGGACTCGACTTCAGTTTTGAGAGCGTTGAAGTATTTGATAAATCATCCTATCATAAAATAGTGTTCTTTGCAGAGAGCACAGCTGCTATTGGTCTCAATTCGGTCCAATGGATTATCAAACATGATTGATGCTAGAGGAACTTTCTCCTTGTGTTTGAGTCGCTGCTTGACCTGTGGTCTTCTGAAGGTTGGAGGGTGAAGAGCTGAGATTCTGAAAGTAGTGTCCAGGGAATTCTAAGTGCTCAAAGATCTGTTGAAGACTAGGGAGAGCTTGGGATGCAGAAATAATCTGAATGAAGGCTAGAGCAGGTGTCTGGAAGTGTGGAAGTTGATGGAAGAGAAGGAGGTGCAGTGTAAGAAACTCAAACTGTTATTAGAGACAGAGACTATAGGCACTGATTGAAGTGAAAAACAGAGAGTATGAGGGGAAGTCTGGGGGCAGAGAGAAGAAGGAGCCGGTGAGAAATGGATTATAACCACAGTATATACTTGAGAATCCCATGGAGCAATCTGAACCACAGTGATGTTCCTGGTCAAAGAAGATAATGAGAAACAGAGAAGACGCGGGAGGATCTGAGGGCAGGAGGGTGTAGAAACCGACGTGGGACAGATTTCCACTGCTAAGAGAGCTTGGAGAGCCCTTAGCGCAAACTAAACCACATTGACAGGCCAAGGATTAACATAAAAATAACAAAAACAAGAAAATAAGACAGCGATACCTCTGCCAGCAAGCTGGTGGGGAGGAGAAAAGTTGTTGTTTCTAGCACACCTGCAGAAAAGAACACTACAGTCAGTTCTACGATTTAGTAGCTACCAAAAACAGAGGCTGCAAATGAAGATGTCCACACCATACTTAGTGAAATAAGGGAATGCGCGCTTTGTGCAATCTTTAACCTTAATGTTACACAAATTGTTTCTCTGATGAAACCTGTTAGCCCAATGCTACTTAAATGCTTGCTTATTCACTCTCTTCTCGTGACTCTAGGCACTGTTCTCTAGCTTATTTTTGTCACAATTATCATTGCACCTCTGACTAGTGCAGGCAACTCTGTTGTTGATTTGACTGAAGCCAACCTTATGCGACTCCCTTGGCCAAGATATTTTTAGATATGAGAACCCGTTCAAATCCTTCTCCCTGCTGCAGAATCTCCATTCTAATCTATGAAGATGGTCTGGGAATCTGATTTCAGACCTGATCTGGATGATCACCTTATTCTTATACTTGTGGAAAGATGAAGCCTCTTGATTGATTTGACTTTCAAGACAGTGAGAATTGCTCCCATCCAAAGGAGAGGGGAAATCAGGGGATCGATTTTTCATATATATTTTGTAGTTATTTTACTTACCCGATTCTCCGATTCACTGCCTTTCTAGCAAGGGAATCAACCTCTTGATTATGAGCTCTCAAGACATGCTTATATTTGATATTTCCCAGATGTTTTGTGTTGTCTAAGATTCTTTGTTTGATTCTGTTTAGAGCCTGATTTGTGAATTCTCCTCCCATTTCGATTGCAGCAATGATTATTGTTGAATCTCGAATTACTACTAGATCTTTGACCTAGAGTCTACTGAGGATACACGTGCCTAGATACAAACTGTACGCCTCCGCTTGATTGTTTGACATGTTACCAAGCCCCCATTCATAGGAGGAGATAACTTCGCCTCTTTGGTCAAATATAATTCCCCCAGCTCCTGCTCTACCAGGGCTATTTCTAGAAGCGCCATGAAATCTGAGAGTGCAATTTTTTTGATTTTGGATCCACTTGTTTATTTCCAGTTCTGTTCCCCTGAGCTTCCAGCCTCTGTTTCTTCCCCTTGTCTTTGCTAATGGTTGCTTCCTCACAGAACAAACCAATGGAATTTTGGTGTACCACTCCTTTTCTTCATTCTGCCATTTGCTTTGATCAACATTGAACACATCATTGGCACTAATCATCTCTGCCACTAGCCCCCATGTTTTGGCAAGGATGAGACCTGGATTATGCTTTTGATTTTTAAATATGTAGCTATTTCTTGCCAGCCAAATTTGCCAACAGAGAACAAATGGGAGGCATTTCCAAATGCGAAGAATGGCAGATTTGTTTTGCTTGGTATAAGGATAGGTTTTCTCCCAGTTCTTATTTAAAGTTGAGAGCTGATCAAAAATATCACTTGTCATCTCTAGGGGACTTATAATTTTCTACCAACAATGCTTTGTAATGGCACAATCTAAGAAAATATGATGACTGCTTTCCTCCTCCTTCTGGCATAAAACACACATGAATGGGCCTTATATACCATTTTTCCTAAGGTTTTCCGCAGTGAGAATCTTACCTTTTAAGAGGCTCCATGCAAAAATTTTTATTTTTGGGAGACACTCATTCTTCCAAACTGCAGACCTGAGATTCCAGTTCTCAAGATTATTATTGGGTTGAAGGAATTTATATCTGGACTTCACTGTAAACTTCCCTCCACTAGGATCCCAGACATAGCTATCTTGGATCTTTTTGTTTATATGGGCAGCTCCAGCCAAAGAGTTTTTCAAATCATCCCACTGAATTTCCAGCCTTTGGAAGTGGTAAAACCTTCCAAGCAGACCAACTATTTTTCTCCTAGTCTGAGATATCATAGAGAGAAGTTATGTTTTTATTCTCCATCCAGACTTTCAGGGGTCTAAATTGCTGGCTTTGATTCAATGGAGTAGATCCCATAATTCTGTCTGTCCATATAGCAGTATCTTTCCCATTCCCTGGGCTCTTTGATATTTGATCTTTGATTTGAGGAAGGACTTTTTTGATGAGTTTCCATGCTTGAGTGCATGGTCGCTCTGAGATCAAATCAGAAAGGATCTTTGAATGCTAGCCAGTGACGTATTTTTTATAAGCGCCTCTACCCACCAACTGCCTTTTTCTATAAGCAATCGCCATACAAGCTTGAAGCCTAGAGCTTTATTTGTCAAACTCAGGATCCTGATGGAGATACCTCCTTTTTCAAAAGGAAGGGTCACTTAGTCCCAGCGAAAAAGACTAAATTTTTTTGAATCTTGTTTCCCGCCTTGCCAAAGAAATTCTCTCATGATTAACTCCATTTGTTTATGTATGCTGGCGGGGCCCAAAATTATAGCATATTGATAAATAGGAAGGGCTGAGAGGAGAGCTTTTATGAGGATAGTTCTACCCACTAGGTTTAACCACATCAGCCCCCAGCTTTGGAGCTTCCCTTTCATCTTTTCTATCTATTTATTCCACACCTCAGCCTTGACCCCTTCCTTTGCCAGAGATAAACCAAGGTAGTTGAAGTGTCCCCATTTCCGCTGAACCGGAATGTCCATAATTTGGGAAATCCTTTGCATCACATTTAGTGAAACATTCCAGGTATAAATTCTATAATTTTTTTATTGAGCAGCCCTCCTGAGACAGCAAGAAAGACATCTAATATTTTCTTGAACCTTCTTGCTATGATGCTTGAGGCTCCTCTGATTAGAAGGGTATGATTCACAAAGAGGGAATGGTTAATTTATTTAATCCCCCAAGCTATGCTTATGCCTGTTATTTCCCTTTTATTCCTTTGACTTTCAAGCTGTATACTTATTGTTTCAGCCATGATGATGTAGAGAAAAGGGGAGACTGGGTATCCTTGCCTCAATCCTCTGGTGCTGCGGAAGTAACGGCTGGGCCTTCCGTTAATTAACATGCTAGTCCATGTATTTCAGATGCATTCCATTATAATGCTAATGAACTTCATAGAGATTCCAAACTTTTGCAAAACTACCATTAAGAACTGGTGACTGACTATGTCAAAGGCATTAGCCATGTCCAGCTTGATGACCATGCCTTTTTCATTTCTTTGAATACTACTATGAATGGCTTCCTATACAAGAATCACGTTATCCATTATTTGTCGCTTGGGAACAAACCCGCCTTGATTTTCCAAGATGAGGCTGGGCAGGATCTTTTACAGTCTATTTTCCAAAATTTTTGTAATTATTTTATAAAATGCATTACATAAAGAGATGGGCCGGAATCAGTCAAAAGAAAGGGGATTTGGCTCCTTGGGGATGAGTGCCATATGTTAGCTTTTGGTGTTTTCTCCCATCTTGTTTTTTTAAAGACGTTTCGAACCATTCTTACAAAATCTTTCTTTATAATATCCCAATGGGTCTTATAGAAGGTGATGGTGAATCCATCTTTCCCGAGGGCTTTATCGGGGTGCATGCTCCACGTTGCTTCTCTTATTTCCTCCACTGTCACCTCCTTCTCCAACTCACTATTTTGTTGATCACTGATTTTACTTTTAATTTGCTGAAGAAAATCAGCACTGTCCGATGGTTGGTCTTCTGCCTTTAAGAGGGATTTAAAAAAATTGTGAGCTGCTTCTTTAATTTCCTCCCTCTCCCTTATTTCCTTTCCTTCAACTTGGATTTTGTCCATTTGGCTACCCGCTCTTCTTAGCTTGAGATTATTGTGGAAAAAGGAAGTAATTTTATCTCCTGCTGAAAGCCAGAGACACCTGGATTTATGTCTCACTTCCTCCTCCTCTTGTCTGTTCTGCCTATAAAGTTCCATAAATATTTCTTTTTCTTGAGCATGATCTTGCTCCGTTGCTTGTTGTTTTTCATTTTCCTGACTCCATTTTTCCAAATTTTTGTGCAGCTCAATTTTTTTGCTTTTCTCTTTTAGAGCGTTCTCTCTTACCCAGATTTTGATTTTTTCTCTTAAGTTTTTTAACTTGGATTCCTAAATGAAGTGGGGGGAACCAATTACATCGTGTTCCCAGCTGTCCTTTATGATCTTACTGAACTCTTCCTTGCTGTCCCAATTTTTATTATATTTAAAAGGGATCGGCCCATAATTCTCCAGCTTGTTTAGAATCAAAACCACGGGCTTGTGGTTAG
This sequence comes from Pinus tabuliformis, assembly GCA_031772625.1. NCBI lineage: Eukaryota > Viridiplantae > Streptophyta > Pinopsida > Pinales > Pinaceae > Pinus > Pinus tabuliformis. Next base: position 248,183,083 of record CM062811.1, read on the forward strand.
AGGCTGTAGCATGTACAATCTTGCTCTTAATGGCTAAGAATCGTATAGAAATGCCTTCTTGAATTAATATCCTGTCCAATATTTCTTTGATGCTTTGAGTTCCAGCTCTTTTATTGCTCCAAGTAAATTTCCCATTACATGGAGGAATGTCTAGGAGTTTTTGAGCTTCAATAATTTCTTCCAAAGCTGCTCTAGATGGGTCATTAAGATACTTCCCTCCCATCTTTTCTTCGATATTCCGCATTACATTTAGATCACCTCCTAATACCAGCTTGTTTTTTTGACATTCTTACACCTCCTTTTTAATTGATTCCCATCATAGTGCTTTATCCCTGTAGTGATTTGGAGCGTAAATGTTTAACAAAGTGTACTCTTCATTTGTGGTTTTATTTTTGAGATCTGTTCTAACCCACCAGTTATTGAGTTTTTGACTAGTGAGATCCCACTTTCCTTTGTTCCATATCGTGCCAATACCTCCTGAAGCTCCAATGGAATCTATCGTTGTTCCTTCAAAACTTTTTTGTTTCTTCATTATTTTTTGGAATTCTTGAGTGGTCACTTTTGTCTCTTGGATCATGAAAACATATGGTTGTTCTTGCCTTATTAAATCTCGAGCTGCATTGATTTTTAGAGAGGAGCCCAAACCCCTAATGTTCCAAGAGACCAAAATCATTATTTACCTGATTTTTGGTGAGCCCCGATCTTCTCCTTCTGCTTTTCCCCGCTTCCCTTTTGTTTAGCCAAGAAAGAGTCCATAGGTTGTTGGGTGTCTGTAGCCATTTCTTTTGTTGCTACCTCGTCTCTAATCTCTTTATTCGATTTCCTACCTGTTTTTTTTTATTGCTCTGAGGTATTGTTGGATTCTTTAACTTTGTTTCTAGTGAGGATACATTCAATGGTGGGGGGGAGGGGATGAAAGTTCTGAATGGGGGAATGGATGACAGCTAAAGTTTTGTCATGAGATGGAGAATGTGGGGATAATGGTTCTTCTTCTTCCAAGGTTTCAAAAGGGTTAGATGTTGAGGGTATTAGTTGAACAATGTTGAGGGGAGGAGTGGGGATTGCAACAACGTTTTCAAGAGGTTGTTTGGGGTTTGGGTTAGATTTTTTATTGGTGGTTTTCTTTCTCTTAACTTGTTCCAAGGTACTTTCATTTGCTTCTACATTATCAGCAGTTTTAGTTTCTTTTAGTTTGTTACATCTATTAGAAAAATGACGATATTCATGGAATACCTTGCATTTGAACGGGATTTGCTCATAATCCAGCTGCTGGATATGAGTCCACTGATCCACCTTGATATTTATTACCTCCGGAAGGCCCTTCCCCAGGTCCACTTCTACAAAAATCTTGGCACATGCATGCATGTTGTCCTTTTGCTCGCATCTGTCAATGTATTTGCCAACTGCATTTCTGATTTCTTGAACCGATTGACCTCCCCAACAGTGAAGGGGGAGATGGGGCAATCTGACCCAAACCAAGACGGCATTTGGGATTTCCATCTATGGATCAAAGTTTGGGGACCATCTATTCAAGTATAGCCATCTTGAATCCATAAAATAAGGACCGCTTTTGAATATTAGGTTTCGATCCTCTTTGGTTTCAAAGAGGAACGTGTAATATCCCCTGCCACAAAATCTTATTGTTATTTTCCCTTGGATATTGGTGCTCTAGTTGCACTCCAGCCACTTCTGAACTGCTCTGGGGGAGGGCCATAGTCCAGTGAACTGGCAAACCGGTCCTCTTTCAGATAAAGAAATAGCAGCTTTCCTAGGTAGAGTTGGAGGTAGAGATATTTCTGGAATGTCTGCAAGTTTTTGACGAATTTCGTTGCTGTAGGCTTGATTTTTGGTGCTCCATTCTCTAATATTAAAGAAGCGAAGGCCACTACCTATTCCTCAGGGCCTTGTAGATGAGGTGAATCGCACCCTTCCATGAGGGGCGAGAGATGCGGATGGCCTACAGTAGAGCTGTCGAGAGGAGAAAGGCCAAGCCCGATTGCGGGGATGCCAGAGGCTAAAGGAAAGAGGCCTAGCAGCAGGGGCTGCCAGGCAGAGGAGCTGTAGGAGGCAACGGCTGCAGAGGAGCAGAGCTAGGTCAAAGCCTGCATGCTGCTAGTAGATTGAAAAAAATATATCGCAGCTGAACCCTTGAACATCAATTTTTTAACAACTTCATAACAGGTAGAATATACTTGACAAAATTCATCATGTGTGAATGTTTTACAAGGCTTACCTTTGGCCAATTTTTATTATTAATTATTAGTTATTATTTATTAATTATTATTAATACATTAACATTAATATTATTATTAAGTTTAATATTATTATTAATATATTTTTAGTATTTAATATTTAATATTTAATATTTAATATTAATACACTAATATTATTTTTTAGTAATAATAATTTAAATATTTATATATTCACATATTATTATTAATATATATTGAATATTAATACTAATATTTAATATAAAACATAAATATTTATTATAATAATTTTGATTAATTATTATTTGGATCTACTATTGAATCTATTAACTGTATTAAACTCTTAATAATAAATTTAAACATTTAGTAGTAAAGATTAAATAATCAATGTATTTATTTATTATTACATTAATAAATAATCTTTTGAAAATACTTTAAAATTCTTAAAATTATTAAAAAAATAAGGATTATAATAAATAAAAATGATTAAAACAACCAACATCCATTTAAATCTTCTCCCTTCAAACTATTCAAATCTATTTAATACCCTCATTCAAGCTCTTCTACTATCATCATTCAAGAATGTCCTCATGATGGATCCCTTTTCGGATTTGAAACGTTGATGAAGGATGGTTTTTATTGTGGGTTCTCCGGTTACTAAATTAGAAGATCAAGGCTATCATGGAATGGCCTTCACCAAAAGTTGTCTTTGAGGTAAGAAGTTTTCACAGTCTTCCTAGTTTTTATAGGAAATTCATAAGGAATTTTAGTAAGATTAATGCTTCAATTATTGACACAATAAAGAAGGACAAACAACCATTTAAATGGACTGTTGAAGCAGAAAAGAACTTCCAGCTGTTGAAGAAAAAGATTGCTGAGAAACCTATTTTGATTTTACCTAATAAACCTTTTCAAGTGAAGTGTGATGCCAGTGGAGAAGCCATTGGAGCTGTTTTGAGTCAGGAGAACAAACCTGTAGCTTATTTTAGTGAAAAGCTGATTGAGACAAAGAAGAAATATTCTTCTTATGACAAAGAGTTTTCTGCAATGGTGCAGTCTTTAAAGAAGTGGAGACATTACTCAATTTCTAAGGAGTTCATACTGTATTCGGATAACCATGCACTATAGTACATTATGTAACAGCGAAAGCTTAACCAAATTTTTAATTTTGTTAAATGGGTAGAATACCTAGAAAGTTTTAATTTTGTATTAAAACATATAACTGGTCAATCAAACAAAGTAGCAGATGCCTTAAGTAGGAAAAGAATTTTAGTTCAAGAAAGTCAAATTCAAGTGTTGGGTTTTGATTTTCTTAAAGATTTATATGAAAAGGATCTAGATTTTAAAGAGGCATTTGAAGCTTGTAGAAATCCTGTTTTGTTGGACAGAAGCAAGTGGCTAGATTATTTCCTGCAAGAGGGACTGTTGTTTAAAATAAATCAACTGTGCATACCAAGTTGTTCTATGAGGGAGAATTTGATCAAGGAGAAACATAGTGGAGGACTTGGAGGGCATTTTGGTGCAGACAAAACTTATGAACAGCTGAACATGTTTCATTTTTGGCCAAAAATGAGGTATGAAGTAGAAAGGTACGTGAAAAATTGTAAAGTCTGTTAGTATGCAAAGGGAAGGAGTCAAAACACAAGTTTGTATGTTCCATTACCTATTCCAGATAGGCCTTGGGATATGGTAAGTATGGACTTTGTTTTAGGTTTACCAAAAACTCAAAGAGGAAATGACTCAATTTATGTAGTAATTGACAGATTTTCAAAAATGGCACATTTTATCCATGTTATAAAACCAGTGATGCTACTCATATTGTTAATCTATTTTTTAAAGAGATTGTAAGATTACATGGGTTACCTAAGAGCATTGTTTCAGACAGAGACACCAGATTTGTTGGACATTTCTGGAGGACATTGTGGAAGAAGCTTGGAACTAAATTGAGTTTCAGTTCTACTTATCATCCTCAGTTTGATGGACAAACTGAAGTTGTAAATAGAAGCTTAGGTAATCTTTTGAGAAGTCTTGCAGGAGAATATCCAAAACAGTGGGATCAAGTATTGGTATAGGAAGAATATGCATATAATGGTTCTCCTACCATAAGTACATGGTAGAGTCCATTCCATATAATCTATGGAATGCACCCAAGAGGAGTGTCTGAATTGAGAGACTTGGGAAAATATGAAAGGAGAAGTGCTAAAGGAGAATATTTTGCTACAGAAGTTCAAACAATACATGAACATGTAAAACAACAACTACAGGACAACAACATAAAATACAAGGGCATAGAATATTTGAAGAGAAGAGAAGTTAATTTTGAGGTTGGATATTTGGCTTTAGCACACCTGAGGTAGGAAATATTTCCAAAAAGGGAGTACAATAAACTAAAGTTTAAGAAAATTGGGCCATGCGGAGTCTTGAGAAAATTTTCTGCAAATGCATATGAAATAGAATTACCCCCTGATATTGGAATATCTCCAAAATTAAATGTTGCTGACTTACACAGGTATGAAAAGGAACAGGCAAATGAAACAGCAGAGGATCAAGAAGAACAAGAGAATGATTGGGTAAAACAGTTACCTATAGCAAAGGAATTGAAGCCAGAGAGGATTTTGGACAAGAAATTTTTGAAGAAGACAAGAGGACAGGAGTATTTTCAGTATTTCGTCAAATGGAAAGATCAACCAATTGTTATAGCTACTTGGATGACAAATTCCATGCTACAGAAGTTGGGCAATTCTATAGAAGAGCTCATGGACAGGAGCACATGAAGAATTTTGTCCTCAGGAGTCTGATGCAGGAGCATGAGGCTTGAAGGCAAAAGGCTTTGAACTTATTCCAAAAATCCAAAAAAAATTACAAGCAAAGGGGTGGGATCCTTTAGTTGTCAATTTACAAGCTTTCTAGATAGGATTTGAAATAAGATTTAGGGATTGAATGGCTTTGTAATTAATTCATGCAGTTTTGATTCAATTGAGATTTTCAAGGAGAATATCGACTAGATTTGGTATTGTTCAAGATTAGAAAAAATCCAATCCAGTGTTTAAGGATCTAATAGTTAGGATGGAATAGTATTTATGTAAGTTATGAATGATTGTAAAAGGATTTGGACTGATTCGGCATGTTTTAGCCATATATGATTAAGTTGCAGAAAACATAACTCAGTGTATTTGTGTTGTGTAATTGGTCAATCCCGGAGGTGTCGCATCCCTCCGCAGTGTCTCTGTGTATCTTTGAATTTCCAGTTTGGCTTAAAACTTAAAGTTCTATTGATCTAGTGTGTTTGTATCTAATTTCTTTCTGCTATGTATTAGCGACAACGGGGTTAGAAGTGCATGAATTCTTGATCTAGGATTGAAGTCCCACACTCATTCTTCACCGTTGATTCCATTTTCAATGTATTGTGCCACAGTCAATAGCGGGGGTTGGCCTAGGTTTGACCCTTGTGTTAATTGAAGTCTCGCGAGTCGTAGATCTAAAAACCTCTATCATTGGGCGTTAATCTCAAGTCTAGACCTGAACTGTTATAAATTGGGGTTTATAAGTCTATCGGCTCCGTGAGGCGGTATCGTCGCATAGATCTCCATGCGATATCACAGTCACCGTCAGATCACTATTGATGTTGACTGTTAGATTATTGGTTAATATGGCATCGCAAGGTTCAAGAGTGAATGACCTGGCTGGTGGAGTTGCAAAATGTGACATGCGATATGAAGTGCGTCGATAAATATCGCATTGCATTGTTAATAAGTAAAGGAACCCTTCCCGGTGAGCTTACGATTGTGATATGCGATGTTTAGAAGATTTGTAAGGCACTTGTCAATTGCGTCTAAATTTAGTGGCTCTACTAATTTAGCAGAGTATTTAACTTTGGAGGTAAATCACTAAGACTCCGAAGAAAATCCAAGAAGAAATTCCACTATAACTCGAATAAGTTGTTTTAAAATTTGAACGTTTGTCACTTACGCCTACACCCCTGCCACCATAACATGGAGTTTTAATCTCCACCATTCATCTTCCGTCAATATCATCCATCTATCTGGCCGATCCAACGATTCTCGTTCTTTTCTGTTTAATTATTTCTACGTCATTGATCTTCTGTGTGCGACTTAAATGTTCAATGACTTTTCTCCAAGCTCGACCAATCCATACATTGCATCGAAGACTTCAAGCACAGAACTAGGTTGAAGCAAGGATTTCTTATTCCTTTCACTGATTTTGATATTTGATTGTTCTTCCGCTTGACTCCTTCCTGAACTTTGTTCTGCGTATTATTTAAACGCTATCACATCTGAACTTCAACTTTGATCCTTCAATCAGATTCAAACAATCAGACAACTATCCTTCATTCTCCACCTCTGCATTGTGCTTTAATTCCACGTACATACATATACTATTCAAAAATTATGATTCCATTAATCAATCCACACCACACAATTCAGGAATCGAATTCTCTGTCTTTATAAACAATTATTTACATAATGAAACTCTTTATCGCCTAATTTTCTAATCAGTGGCCTTTTTCCTTTCCTTCCCATAGGCTTACATTCAAACCCTATCTAATCTCAGAACTTTGATTCTCACTCTAACTCATTAACTCACTAACTCTCTAACTCTCTAACTCTATGCATTTTAGGCTTACATTTATACAAAAGGCTTTGTCACCCATTTCAGTTCACATCCTTAATCTTTTGAACTAAATCCTGAATATCCTCTAAGTCCACTTTTGACTCAACTAATCCATAAAGATCCTCTCTAGTTCCACAAACCATGAAACCAATTCTTAATCTAATATTTACAATATTTAAAAATCTCTCCATCCTCACTAATCACTCATCATCACTCATGTTCTCCTACATTCGAGAGCATTTACAAATATCCTCACAATATTTAATTAATTCCTATTCTAAATTAAAATCATTCAAAAAATTAAAATTACTTTAGTTTAATTCTTTTGGAAACCAACTCCCTTAAAACACAAGACCCACTATGTCTACTAAAATACAATGATATTTCTAAGCTAGATGCTCCTACATCAGACTCCCAAGGTTGAAAACATTCATGATCTCCAGATCATGTGCTCCCATATGTTGATAGAAAACCTCCAGGGTCCCAAACTTTAGTTTGTAGTTGTCTGAATGCTTTATTCCTTTGTTGTTGTATCTGTTTTGTCTTCTATTTCATCTTCCTCTCCTTGTCAATCAATTTCAAATTCTGATTGATCATTCTTCCTGTTGCTGTCAATCTCCTCCATTTGGATTGCTTCATCATTAATTGCCATAATTCTTCAATCTCTATCTCCAGCACATCCTTGGGCTGGTACATACTCTACCATTTGTTGTTGTAATTTGTCAACTCATCTTCAAACTGTTGTTCATTATCTACTCTTTGAAGTTGTCAGATTCTTACTACCATCCTTTCATCCTTACCCTCTTGTGACTTTCCAAACAACCTTTGTTCAACATCTATAAATTTACTTTCAAAAAATAAATTGTCCTCCAACTCTCATTGTACTTGATTCCTCTCAATTACATCACTATGTTGTTCATCAATTCCAGCATATTTTCCTTCCTCTTCTTTGGCAACCCTCAGTAATTGCCCTTCACTTCCTTGACTGATTCAGACAGTGAATTTAATTTCGTCAAGAACGGTATCTTCATGCTTTTCTTTTTCTTCATCAGCATGTCCGACCTGGCAACTTCCAGTCTTATTCAGTTCTAAAACTAACTCTTCAACTTGAAACATGTCTGTCTCATTTTCATCAAATCCTGTAATCATAAAACAATTATCAGAAAAAAAATATAAGGCCTCATTACCTCTTCTTCCTTTGGAAATATTTCAGTATGTTGCTCTGACTTTTCCTTCTCTATCAGCACATCAGTATGCTGATTCCACCTCTCTAAAGAATTCTCCAAAGGACTCTCGAAACTGTCAACAAATCTCTCTTCCACACCATTTGCTTCAATGATGTCTTTCTAGTCTTGTCCACTGTAGTGAACTCCTTCTTCTACAATCACAATGTCATACTCTGATTTTTCCAGCAAATATTCCAGCAATTCAATTTCTCTTTGACACTTCATAAGTACTTCATCATCACTTATAATTCCTGCATTTATACACAAATTATCAGTTTGAGAATTACAAGGTTCAACAGTCTCAACTGTTGCTTCACATATCAATTCTTCAAACCGAATTTCATGTCCTTCTTTCACAAGAAATTGTTCCTATGTTGTAATAGCTTCAAACATCAATGTGTTACTAAATTTTTTCTGCTGCCATAATTCACTGTTTTTCTCATTCAAGAGACAGTCTCCATCATTCCTTACTTCAAAGTATTTATATTCTGAAAGATACTCTTCCATACTTTTGATAGTCTCAAAAGATTGCTCATCCTCTGCAAAACCTGTAATCACATCAAAATTATTAGATTCAAATATACAAGGTTTCATATCCTCCTGCTAATCCAAATTTGTCCAACAGTTCAGAAAATCATCAATAATTCCTTCTTCAGCAAAGTAAACTTCCTTTTGTCTTGAATTCGCATAATGTTTCATAAGATCTTTCACAAATCTCCAGTCTTCACCTTCACCCAGAACTTCACCTGTTCTTCTTCACAAATGGAAACGTCCATTTTCAACTCAACTTCTCTGAGTTCTTCTAACTTCAATTTAACATTCATTACATGTTCAAGCTTCATCAGCTCTTCTGCTAACTTCATATTCACCTGTTGATTTCTCTTCTCTTGTAGCCTTTGCCACTTTACTTTCTCCCTTATGGAATAACCATGCTTCTGGTCATCCTTATTCATCTGCAACATCTTCATCAATAACTCAAGATGGAAATTTATCTCATCTTTCTCCCTCTCATATTCTTCTTCACTCAATTGTCTTTGTAGGCCATTTGCCTTGGCATCCTCTTTCTTCAACTTTCTTCTATTGTGGTTTTCCTCAGAACCTCTATTATCTCTATTATGACTATCATTAGTCATCTCCTTCTCTATCTTCATGAGTTCCTCACTCACTTACTATGAACTATATTAAAGCCTCTGCAACAGCAAGTCCTCCCTGCTACCACTTACCTCACCAAGCTTTCCTCTGTACTTGGTCTTTTGGCAAGCACTTGGTTCTCTATTCTCTCGAACCTCTTTGAGAACTTATCTCCACTCCTAGGCTTCAACTCACCTGCACCTTTTAATAACACAACTATCCTCTTGTATTTCAATCACAAATGAAAAACTAGGTTCTAGCCACTTCTTCTTTCACTCAGAAATTCTTACCAGCTTCCTTCATTACTGCTTCTTTTCTTTTGCTGAGATACCTTCTTTTGTCTACAACCACGATTTTCAAACCAAATTAAAACAAAAACATATCATCTCACCTTCAAGATCTCTGCATGATCTTGTTCTCCCATCCATCTGCACTTTGAATGTATTGTTCTATGTTTCTTTGCATTTGCAAATTCTGATACACTTTATCTCTGTGTGCCTGTTGTTTGTCAGATTTAAAATCTGATCTCCTCTTTCTTGTATACATACCTTCAAAACATAACTCTATTCGAAATTTCTCAAAGAATTTTTCACGCGGAATTTCCTTGTTCAGCTCCGATACCAAAAATGACACAGCAAAAGCCGCATCTACCCACATTATGCAAATAAAACTACATGTCCCACTATGTTCCAGGAATTTTATAATTCCATTCTTAGTGAAACCTTCACAAGTCAAGGTTTAATGCTCCTTCAATAAACTCTATGCGGAAACGTTTTATTTAACTAATCAAATTCTGGACCTTTATAAACCTTTGAGCAAAACCTTATAAATACTTCATAATCTTTGGTTAATTCTTATTACCCGCGCATATTAACCATACCATGGACAGTAGACTTTGGTTAAAACTCAACTTAAACCATAATACAATAATCCCACTTATTTCTATTATAATTCCCATACAATAGAAATATTTCATAAACCACACTTAAACCTTACCTTTCATCCATTCCACAAACCATTGCACATATATCGATTCTCTCCTTAGCACATTAAATCTTCGTTGTTGATATCATTCCTCAATCTGATGGTTATCGCGCAATAACTCACACCAACTAGCTTGGCCAATCTCCACCATTTATTTCTCCTACCTCAATCAAACGGTGATCGTGCTATATCATGTGATTACATGCACGACTAATATCAGATCGAGAGCGCGTGAGAAAAGTGGTTTTCTCATGCTACGTGTCAACCCCTTAGGTTAATCACGTGAAATTGTAGAATACCATTTATAGCTCTTAGGGCATGTGAGATACCACTAACCACTTGAGAAGACTGTTCCATCCTTCTGCTAACATGTGGTTTTAATATCTATGATTCATCTTCCTTCAATATCATCCGTCGATCTGGCCAATCCGATGGTTCCCGTTCTTTGTTGTTTAATTCTTTCTACATCATTGATCTTCCATGTGCGACTTGACTATTCAATGACTTTTCTCTGAGTTCGACCAATCCATACATTCCATCAAAGACTTCAACCACAAAACCAGGTTGAAGCAAGGATTTCTTATTCCTTTCACAGATTTCGATCTTTGGTTGTTCTTCCGCTTGAGTCCTTCCTGAACTTTCTTCTACGTATTATTTAAACACTATCACATATGAACTTCAACTTTGATCCTTCAATTGGATTCAAACGATCATAACACTATCCTTCATTCTCCACCTCTGTGTTCTGCTTTAATTCCACTTGCATACATATACTATGCAGAAATTACTCTAATTCACACACAATTTATAATTCCATTAATCAAGCCAGACCACACAACTCAGGAATCGAATTCTCTGTCTTTATAAACAATTATTTACATAATGAAACTCTCTATGGCCTAATTTTCTAATAAGTGGCCTTTTTCCTTTCCTGCCCATAGGCTTACAGTCAAACCCTATCTAATCTCAGAACTCTGATTCTCACTTTAACTCACTAACTCTCTAACTCTCTAACTCTATGCCTTTTAGGCTTACATTTATACAAAAGGTTTTGTAACCCATTTTGGTTCAGATCCTTAATCTTTTGAACTAAATCCTGAATATCCTCTAAGTCCACTTTTGACTCAACTAATCCCTAAGGATCCTCTCTAATTCCAAAAACCATGAAACCAATTCCTAATCTAAGATTTACAATATTTCAAAATCTCTCAATCCTCACTAATCACTCATCATCACTCATGTTCTCCTACATTCGAGAGCATTTACAAATATCCTCACAATATTTAATTAATTCCTATTCTAAATTAAAATCATTCAAAAACATTAAAATTAATTTAATTTAATTCTTTTGGAAACCAACTCCCTTAAAACACAAGACCCCCTATGTCTACCAAAATACAATGATATTTATGAATCGGATGCTCCTGCATCAATATTTACGGATTAAATTGATAAGAGTGGAATTAAGTCCTTTCCATACTAATTGTGAGAGTCAAGATTCTTCTACCAATGCATGCATGTCCAAATTGAAGAAAGTCCAAAAAGCTTTGGAAAAATTCCATTGTAAATCAGTCTAGTCCTAGAGCTTTATTCTTTGGAATAACCATCATTTAATCTTCCACCTCTATGAACGAGACCGCCCACATCAAGGCATCATTATAGGTTGGAATTTGAGATGTAATCCTTTAGATTGTTTCTACTCTATTTGGTGTAGGTTTTGTTAAGAGGGAGCGGTAGTAGGAGACTAGATCTTGTTCCAATTTTGCATGTTGCTTCAAACATTTCCCATCCTAAGAGGTGAGAGAGAATATTCTATTGTTGTGTTTGTGCTTCACCATAGCCTTATGGAGGAACTTTGATTTCTTCTCTCCTTCTTTCATCCATTTTACTCTTGATTTATGTTTTCATAGGATCTCCTCCTACTTTCTCTATTGGTCAATTTGATTGATTAGTTATCCCTCCTCCAACACTAGGGAATCCATGTAGCCTCCTAAAATCATATGTTGTTGCACCTACTGCATGTGGGATTCCAAAAATTGCTTCTCCTTGAGTATGTGTCCAAATTGTTTTGTATTCCAATCTCTAAGTTTGTATTTAAATTCTTTTCGCTTTAGCTTAAATGAATGCATGCTATTTCTACCTTGGAAAATAATTTATTCCCACCAACCTTTGGATTTTGAAAAAAAAAAATCAGCTCTTGGAGCTAGAAGATTTCAAATCTAAAAGGAAGGTTGTAAGGATCCACTTTGAGGTCCAGTTCTAGATGGATGGGCTAACGATCTGAGCCGATAATTGGAAGGATGGAGGATTTAACAAAAATTTTACATTTTAGTAGGGCCTTTGCAACTACAAATCTATCTAGTCTATTGGAAACTTGATGTTTTCCTCCTCTATGATTATTCCAAGTGTAGATCCCATTTGTGGCCACTAGATCTGCCACTTGAACTTGGTAAAGGAGTTCATTGAATTGTTGTTCCTTTGGTTCTAATCTTTTGATCCCTCCCTTCTTCTCCTTAATGGTTTTGATAAGGTTGATATTTCCACCTAAGATCATAACTTCTCATTATGAATTGACCTTATTGTCTTAATATTTTTCTGAAATCCTATATTTTCTACAAGTATATGTGGGTTGTAGACCACCATTAAACACCTTATATCCCTACCTCTTACATATTGTAATAGATCCTAAGGGTTAGAAATAATTTCCAAACCCCAAAAACTTCCTCTACCATCCAAGGCTATAGATTCACATCCCCTCCAACATTGAGAGGTTATTTCCTTAACTATTTCACTTGATATTTTGGTTTCCCATATCATGAAAACTGTTGGATTTTCCTTTTTAATCCTATCTATATATATATATATATATATATATATATATATATATATATATATACACACATATATATATATATATTAACCACTATTTACACCACTGTTATTCCATGAAACATTTTTCATTGTGTGGAATGTTTTGACGAGGCAAACACCTCCTACAACAATGTCACCTACCCTATATTAACCAAATTATCCCCTACTATCTAGATCGAAGCTTTGTTAATCTTTCTTCATCTTTTTTTAAATTCCTAATGTGACTGAGTTTTCCCCTTTACACTTTGTGTATGTATTCCCAGACCCCTACCTATTGATCTCAATTCCATGTTTGATGCCTGCACCTACTCTTTCATTGTTCAGTAGATATGGTGATATTGGATTTTCTGGTGCTCAAGGATTATTCTTAGATCTTTATTTTACCATTCCTCAATCATATTTAACAGCATTTTCTTGTCTATTTTCAAGATATTTTTGTCCTCTTATGAATTCATTCTTGTCAAATATCACATGATTTCATCCTCCTAAGTCGAGGTTTCATGTAGCATTTCCATATTTTTCCTCTTAGATGAGCCTTTTGACTAAGACTCATAATGTTTGATTCTATATTCATGATGTCCTTAGCTAGATATGGTTCTACATCTTGATTTTTGAGCATCAATTACTTATTCATGGTTGGTATTGAGAACGCCTTTGGTTAATCAGATCGGTTCCTCTGGTTCCTTCACTTGGATATTGACCTCCTAAAACCCTTTGTATTAGTTGTTTAAGGTTCCATTTGATAATCCTCCCGACGCATCAGGAATTCCCTGTACAGATGGCCATATTAATGGAATCTTGAGTAATGAAAAGGAACATGTTCATAATCCAAAGGTTGGTTCCATATTTCATATTGGTATGTGATTTCAATATACTCTGGTAGTGGTTGAGATATATTCATGTAAAAAAATATTCTAGCATATGAGGTTTATCTCCCTCATCTTGTGATCTCCAAGATTTTAACAAAAGAGTCTATCGAGTTATCAATTCCTTCAAGAATATTCAGATCCCAAAATTATTTGGGTAGATAAAAAAACCTCACCCATACTAGGTCTTCTATATATTTCTCTTTATAGGGTTGTATCATTCCTCCCAAAAACACGTAAATAAACTTGAATTATTCTATAAATAACGACCACTTTCAAACACTTTGGCCCTGTCTTCTATGCTTGTGAAGATGACTGTAAACAAGCCTTTTTTCTCCTAATTTCAAATCAATTTGACCTTTCAACTACTATTTGTTGTACATCCATCTTAGTAGGTCTCTCTTAGAAGGCCATGTTCTTGTGAACTTGCATAAGGGAATGATCCTTCATATATTATCAATATCCTTCCATTTTATTGGTTCTTACCTCATTTTTGGGGTTCATTGTGGCTTTAGGCAGGCACTAACTCTTGAATTTATTTTTTCACTGTGCTCCAAGAGGTGTATTATTCCTTGGTTCCCCTCCTCCCTTATGTTTTTTAAATCCTTCTTCATTAGTAACATGTTGTTGGTTCTCTCTGATCACAACCTTTTTGTAGGAGTGGATCGCACCCCTCCTTACCTGAGCACTCATGTGCTACTTCAAATTCGGCGACAGTTGTGGTTTCCAAGTCTAAGATGTATCCTAGTAGCGACTATGCAACTCATAGAGTTTTACAGGGTTTACAGAGTAGTTTGCAATGAAAAAATCCTAGCAGGGCATACTTTCCTATAGTAGCTAGGTTCCCAAAATGTATAATAGTTAGACAACACCTATAAAAAGAATTAATATATAAGTTAAACATATATACATTATAAAAAACATGTAAAAATATTCTCACCTATGACTTTACCATGGAGATTCTTAATTTTTAGATAGGATTTGTTACAATACCATGGGCCAATACCATGGTTTATCAATACCACATGCCCAAAAAACTAGATCTCATTTCATATGAGACTTGTTCAAATGACATTTTTTAAAATTAACCAATTTAGTTAAAAGGGAAAAAAGGGCATAAATACTTTGGAAATAAATCTCAACCTTTGATTTGTGAATACTACTAAGAATATTCTAGACTATTTCAGGGATGTTAAATCTCCACCATTCACCTAATAATTATTAACAATAAAATTAAAATTCTGGAAGCCCTAGTCCAAAATGAACACACACATTGGCATAATTAATATTGGCATCCCTTATAATTTATAAAATTACACAACATAAATGATGCCAATGGTATAGAAACTCAATTGATACAAGGTAGAGACTCATAATATTGGTTATAAAATTCCAATATTTGTCATTTCATTTGTTATAATACATATTGATTAAGGTATAAAACATTACATATGTTTATGTCCATTATCCTCCATTATTTTTTAAGTTATTCTATCTTTTTATAAGTATAACACAATACATTTAACAAATATATTTATAGTTATTTCACATCCATTTAATAATTTCATTCTATATTTCTATTTAAATAAAATGTGGTTATCCATTTTAAGAATGATGACTTCCTTTCATGTATATTCTATCTTATGTTGTTGTTTTTGCTCCAAGTAACATTAGTATCATATAGTTGGTTTTTAATCATTTATCTGGTATAACACCTAAAGAAGATTCAAATCTATTGATGATGATGAGCTAAATTCCAACAAGATCCATGTTGTCTAAATATTATATTGACAATAGTACCCTTTCCATGGAAAGCAATCCTTTTTTCATAATGCAATCCCATCAAAAAGGTCGATTTGTAATGAAGATCCAATATCCTTGAAAGAAATAACTACCTCTATCTCAATACCTTTCAAATCCCTTTCAAATCCTAGAAGAAAACATGAGTGTTATGATAACATATCCATGTCACTTAAAGGTGCTAATATAAATAAATCATGAAATTTCGTAAATTTTAAACTATATGAACCTCACTGATTTGTTTAGAAAATGATATGTGGTTTTTTCGGTGGAATATTTTATGAATAGTTTAATTAATAGAGTCATGGAAGTCACACTTCGAAAGTTCTATTTGGTATATTATAAATAATACTACTATATAACTTAGTGTTTCAAGACAATAGTCTCTATATGAGATTAATGTTCCGTGTTTTTTTACTAGAGGAATTGACAACTCGCCCAGGATCATACTTGCATGACATGGGGTCAATTTTTACTACTACCAGTAAAACCTCTAGATGAAATCACATTTGACCCAACACATGGCTCATGGGCTAAATTAGGGGGATTAGAACCTTGAATCACATACTTTACATAATAATTCATAACACAATCATCGTCAATTGCATTGCCTCTGGAGGGAAAGATTAATCTTCCATGTTATGTATAATATGAAGATGCTTTATATTAATTCAAAGAAACATGAAACGATTAGGAGTAGAATCTTTAATCCATATAATCCAATTAAAAGTGTTGATTCTACCAATGGCTATTCAACTCCTACTCATCCTTATGTATGACTTTACCAAATAAAAAAAACATCAAATTTCGTTATGCCTTTGTTTCTAATGACCTTGTAAGGCATTTCCCTCACATGTTTCATAATAATTCCCCCCATGTGTTTCACATGTCTCATTAAAACTTCAAGTTCATTCACAATCATCCAAATCTCTTGGAAAACCATTGGGATCATCTTGGCGATTGATTTGAATGGTACATTAACTCAATGCTAATTAAATCATCCATTATCACCTTACTTTTTGATTATGCTTAACATGTTTTAGCAATTTTTCGGTGCATTGAATGATTTGTTTCTTATTGCATATTAGGGTGTGCAACGAAACAATTAATATTGAATGAGACCACATTGCTTCTAAATTCAAGCTTAGAAACATATCTTATTTAATCACTTGATCATCTTATATATATATATATATATATATATATATATATATATATATAGACACACACACACACACACACATACATATACATATTCGAGTCCTCAACAAACTACTCAAACTTTATAAGAAGGTATGGAGTCATTATAATAAAGCTCATCATGTAGGCTTGCAAGAATTGAACCTGGGTGGGGAGGATAAAAATAATTCATTCCAACCACCTGGCATAATCCCAATTGATTAATTAATCATCCATTATATGTAAATGTCAAGTATTTTCTATAGCTTGTTTTGAACAATATTAATTAGAGATGCTTCCATGTAAAACACCACTTAGTACTAGCTTCATCAAGTTTTTTTCAAAGTAATACTTGGATTATCTTATGAGGAGATTATGCATTACACAATAGAGTAATAAATGTTGTATAGGATAAGATATATACCATTGGATTTAAAATTCTTAAGATCCAAAGGTTTATATCCCAACCTATACAACATTATTGCATTGTTTCTAGGTGCATATTGTTTATTATCTTATAACAAGGATTTTCTTGATAGTGAAGACAAAATGTTGATATTATTTTTTATATGGTTGGTTGTCTTATTTTACCAAATATACATTTCAAATAGGACTGATGGGTAAAATTTTGAAATCAATTTTCATCATGATTTGGCATATTTGACAAACAAGATTTTTCTTTAGTGAATAATGTGTAGCTCTAGTTTGTATCTTGCTATTGAATCTATGTATGCTTTTGAATAGTGGATTTATGACTTTCACCCAAATCCATTTGATGACCATCGTACCATTGTGATTATGCCACATCTATTTCCTTTATTGTTAATACAAGTAAAATGATTTCTTTGTTGTTTCCTTCAGTGTGAAGTGCAGGGATGAGTGGTGTGTTGATACGATGGAGAAAATCATGAATATCATATCCAATTATTAGGTTATATATGGTGAGTGCCATTCTTATGCTCTACTCTCATGGAAGTACAAGAACCATTAATTTACTTTAATGGAAGTGGAACATTGGAGGTTAAACTTATATAGCAACTATTGTAAATAGAAAACACTTCAATCTTGTTATGATCTAAAACTTATGATGGATGGATCAAGGAGAAGAAGGAGAAGGATCATATAACAATGAAAATTAAAAGATAAAGTGGAAGGCTTGTAACTTTGTTTTTGCTTTGCATTCTATGCATAAAAATTTCAGACATTGTCCATATATTGGTTTGGAAGTTCTGGTATTTGTATTGTTCTAAGTGGTAGTTGTGTGAATTGGTTTATTAAAAATGAAGAGTAATGATTAAGGAAAGCCAAATGTCCATATTTTAAGGGGTGTATAGTGTGTGTTCGAATATAATGACAAACATAGTGCGTTTTCTTGAAACTATATTTTTTAAATGTCAACATGTAGTTTGTGAATGTGTGGAAAAGAAAAAGCAGACATAATGGAGTTTGATATTGTATGAAAACATGCAAGAAATCAAGAAGCTTACAACTACATAGGTTTTGAACTCATATTTTTTTCTATATTCTCCCATATGTGCATAGTAAACTCCATCTTAAAATGGTGCACGAAAACCTTAATAAACATGTGTTGGATTACCTTATGAGGCAATTAATATGCATCACATAATAGAGTATTAAATGTTGCAGAGGCTCGGATATATACCATTGGATTTGAAATTCTTAATATCCAAGGGTTCATAATGTTTTCTATCTTATAACACTAATTTTATTGACATCGAAGATAAAGTGTTGAATTCATTTTTATATGGTAAACCACATTATTTCACCAAACCAATATTTCAAACAAGAGTGATGGGTCAAATTTTGAAATCCATTTTTCATCATGATTTGATGTGTTTGGAAAACTATATTTTACTTTAGTGAATATTGTATAGCTCTATGATGAATATAGACCGAGTTATCTTAGCTTTCAATAACCAAAGATTAAAACACCCATAACTTTGTTTTCCCTATTAACTTCGACTATATTTCATAAAACATTTTACACATGCTGTCAAAAAGAAAATATGGATTTGTTTTGAAAAATTCTATGATAGGGATTTCTCCCACCTTCCAATCCTTTTCCTCACCTCATTTAAATCCATACGTTTCAACTTAGTAAGTGGTGCAACAGGTAGGTCAACAGGCATTTAAAACCCAACACGTAACCTTGAAACCTTTCTATTGTAGTCACTACAAAATGATTTCGTAGCGATGTTACAAAATCCTATAGGCACTACAAAATTATTTCATATCTCTCCAAAAAAATTGTATTTTGAATTTTGGTGTAAGATGAAACAACCCGAATTGGTTCCTAATCAATTATCCATGTACTTAAGTTGCTCCTTAACATAATGATTGATTTCATATGCCTTTCTTCACCAGATTTACAAGCCTAACTCAAAGTACCAATCAAGATTGAATCGCAATGGGTTTTGACAACATTCAACAAAACAGGGTGCTCTGTTTTCTTTTGTGACGACGTTCAATCACTAACAAAAATTCATGAAGCCATTATTCTAGGGCGTGACCACACATTCTTCTACAATCTTTGCGATAGGAATCCCAAAAGACAAATGGGAAATCACACCATACACCTTTCCATTCAAAAATTAGTCAAAGAGGCATTTTGACAATGTTTCCAAAACATGATGTTATGTTTTGCATTAACAACACTTAGTCATTGTAAATCTCACACAACCACTACGTCAGAACATAGGGAACACTCTCCCACGGGAATTTGAACCAAAATTCAAAAGAACCTTGCACAACTATACAATGGTTGAGGCCACAATATTCAGGTTTCTGTAACACCCTCCTCCCACATCTACCCTAGTAACCGGACAATCGGGGCAAACATGTGATGAAAATTTACTATGATATGATTCGACCTCCTAATTAACCTTAAGGAAATCAAACCAATAGAAACACACCATACAGACCTTCTACATCAGCAAAAAGACCCTCAGGAACCATCCCAACCTCTCAGGTAACCTACCCCTAAGTCCCACTGAGGGGGCTCTCGATGCTCCCACATTATGGTATGCCAGCATCCAGGGACTATTTTTCTTAGTGTTGTACCAACTTCCCCAGTATTTGAGCCACTTTTTTAGGCCCAGAACCTAGATCACTACCCAGAACTCAATGACACTTTAAGAATCCATGATTTACATAATAACAAGTCTTACAAATCAACATTTGACTCCAGGACTAGGCCTGACCATCCCCAACCAGGATAGACATTTTGTTAAACACTTGGAATCAATGAAATCGACAAGAAATTAATACAAGACAGAGCATAAACGATTGATAACTCATATGAGACTTGACAAGAAGGATCACCACCCTCTTCCCTTAACTGTCTTGACATCAATTAGGTCTTTCATCCATTATCCTTTCAATTACAAGTAAATACATGAAATAACCATGACCGTAACCAGTCATATAACCATGCTTATAACCAACATTAAAACATGAAAATAACAATGAGATAACAACCAATATTAAAGCCACATATTAACGAGTACAAAAGAAAGAGAACTTACATTTTATTAAACATAGGCAAATCTGACCAAGTTCGAGACTTCCACGTAACACGCGACTGTAGACATGGCTAAATTAAATATTTCTTTCAGTCAGTGACCCACGTTCCATATTCCAATCATGAATGTGGGATCTCATGGATAAATCAATCCAAAAACAACCAAGTGAATCTAGAGGTTAAACCACCTCCACCATCACCAAATCGCGATCTCACCAAAACCGGCACCGAGATCACAAAACCAAACCGAGCTAATAATGCCTTCATGATTCATCACTATCCTTGAGGAATTTTTCATCTCCTTGTCTCTCAGGCTTTACCACAATCCACACAAAATCACTGGGCCCTAAACTAAGACACCAGTCTCTCAAGCTTTATTGCAATCCATACTAGACCACTAGGCCTTAATTCGAGACTCCACCTTCAGACTTTACCATGTATCCCACAAAAATAAATCAAGGTATTCCTAGGACTTTGGGATTTTCCTGAGACCACCTTCACCCTATATTCTGAAACCAACTAGTAATTCCAAAGCTCAAAACCAATAAAATAATCCCATCACACCATAACTATATGGAAAAGGCAAGGATAGGCTGAAAACCACTGTAATAACCTAGCAAAAGCATGACATTGATAGAAAGGGAACCATACACCAACATGCAAATCCATGCATGTCAAAACTAGCTAGGAAATCACACATGCAATATGATACTTGCAAGTATTCATGCTAAAGTTGCTTGATCTTGCTCTTCCTTGCTTGATCCTTTCTTTCCTTCCTTCCCTTTTCTTTCTTTTCATTCCTTTCTCCAAAGCTAGAGTCCTCCAAGGAACTCTAAGTGTCCAAGAGTGTGAGAGAGAGAGAGTGAAAATACTTAAAGTGCTCTAATAATGAACTAAAAAAAGGTTACAAACCAATCCTCAAAATCCTTTTTATCAATTAGGCCTCTATTTTCTTCATTTTCCATTATTTTCCTTCATTTTCCTCCTCACATGAAACCTATGGCCTTTCACCTCCATTTTCTCCTATTTTCCTTTATTTTCATAAATAAATGTGCCAAAAATGCCTTTTTTCCTTTTTAATTCCTTTGCCTTTGCAAATTTACTTTAGCCATAAACACATCCAATGATGCCCACTAAGATATATTTTCCCAACATTCAGCTTCAAATAAGCATCCCTTAACCATGGTCTTATTTTACCTTTATTAACTTTTATTACATGAAATTTTAACCGGGAGTTGTTACCGACCCCTCCCATTTGGGGAACACCGTCCTTGGTGTTAAACCACACCAAGACCTCAACAAAACTGTTGAAAAGAAAACATAATGCCTATGGAGATTTATAACTTAGCTTGTTGCAGTATTTACAATGAATGACTTGCTCAAAATCAAAACATCATGACAACATGACAAGATAACAACCATACCACTTATTGGAGCTTTATAACTTAGCTCATGGCAGTATTTACATCCATATACATATGTACATATACCAAAACATCAGCAAAACATATGCCAAACATATACCAAACATCAAACCAAAACTTCTTTGCCTCCACCGGAAAACAAAGAAGGATACATGGCCCGCATCTAATCCACCATCTCCCATGTAGCTTCTTCGGGCCCAAAGTGCTTCCACTGCACTTTAACTTTCTCTATGGCTCTGTTCTTGAGCATGAGATGCTTCCGCTGCAATATGCACTGAGGCTCCAGTTGGAATTCTCCTTCTTGATCCACCTACAATACAGACCAATCAATAACATGATAAAAATCCTTTATATACCTCTTAAGCAATGAAACATGGAAAACATCATGGATTTTCACTGCTGGAGGCAGTGCAAGTCGATAGGCCATTGGCCCAATCCTCTCAAGGATCTCAAAAGGCTAGCAATACCATAGTGCCAAATTCACACATGATCCAATCCTCAAAGAGCTCTTCCTAGGCTTGATGCACAAATACACATTCTCCCTAGCCTGAAACTCCTTGAATTACCTATGTTGGTCTACCTAACACTTTTGTCTATCATATGCTTCCTTAATATTCTTTTTTATAACCTACATTTCCTGTTCCATGTCTGCCAACATATCTGGTCCAATAAGTACCTTGTTCATTGGATCACTCCAGTTGATGGGATTATTACAAATCCAACCATATAATGCCTCAAAAGGACTCATCCTCAATGACTCTTGATCAACATTGTTGTATGTGAACTCCACCAATGGAAGATACTCCTCCCATCTTCTTTGTTGGTGCATCACTTACATTCTCAGCATATCCTCCAAGATTTTGTTGACCCTTTGTGTCTTTCCATCTGTCTATGGATGATAAGTTGTATTCAAGGCCAACTTTGTACCCAAGCATGCAAATAGCTCCTTTGAAAACTTGGAAGTGAACTTTGCATCCCTGTCTGACATGATCTTCTTTGGAATACCATATAGTCTCACAATCTCCTTGATGAAAACATGTGCCGCCTCACTAGCTACATATGTAGTCTTTACTGGAATGAAGTGAGCTATCTTGTTGAACTTGTCAACCATGACCATAATATAATCATGTTGTCTCACAGTCCTTAGAAGAACTGTAATGAAATCCATGGAAATGACCTCCCATTTCCATTCCAGAATCTCAATAAGTTGTACTAGACAACCTAGATGCTTACACTCTTCCTTTACCTTATGACACTCCAAACATATAGTCACGAACTCTGCCACTTCCTTCTTCAGAATGGAAAATAGTAGAACTTATTCACCATCATAAATGTCTTCTGATATCCTGGGTGACCTGAGTATGGATTCACATGAAACTCCCTCAAGATAAGCTTCTTAAGTTCACTACAATTCAGGACATATATCCTACCCCCGAATCTCACCTACCCATCTGTTGTGAGATAATAGTTTGTATCCTGATCACCTATACCTACACATGTACCTATACTTATACCTACACCTATACATGTACTTATACCTACACCTGTACTTGTACCTATACTCTATTATAACCTGTGCATAATCTCCGTATACTTGTCATCCTATTGTCCTGCCTGCAAGATCGTACCATGTAACTCTGTCCCTTAAGAGCTCGTAGTTGCTATATGATTTACCTGTACCTTCCTGCTAAGAGCATCTACAACCTGGTTCTCCTTTCCCTTAATGTATCTAATAGTGACGTCAAACTCACTAAGGGTAGCCAACCATATAGCTTTCCTGGCATTTAGATTTGGTTGGTCAAACAAATATCTCAACCCATTGTGATCACTCATCAATATAAACCTCCAGCCAAGAAGATAGTGCCTCCACATATTCAATGCATGTATGATCATTGCTAGCTCAAGATCATGCGTTGGATAATTCTTCTCATGCTCATTCAGTTTCTGTGACTCATAGCACACTACTTGTCCTTTATGCATAAGGACTCCACCAAGTCCTCTCTTGGAAGCATATGTACACACTACAAATTCTTTGTTCAGATCCACAATCTTTAACACTGGTGCATGTGTCAACAACTGCTTGAGCTACTCAAAACTGTCCTCATACTCCTCTTTCCATTCAAGGTTCTTACCCTTAATTTGGAATGATGTGATAGTATATGCAATGTGTGAGAAGTTCTTGATGAACCTCCTGTAGTAACTAGCCAATCCCATGAATGATCTCACCTCATCCACATTCTTAGGATCTAACCACTCCACAATGGCCCTTATCTTTTCTAGATCTACTGCTATACCTTCCTTGGAAACGACACGTCCCAAGTAATGCACCTCTATCTGAAAGAAACTGCACTTGCTAATCTTGGCATACAACTGATGCTCTCTTAGCAATCTCATCACTACTACTAAATGCTTGACATTCTCTTCTTCACTTTTGGAGTATATCAAGATGTAATCAATGAATACAATAACAAACTTGTCCAAATATGGAAACAACACATTATTCATCAAACACATAAATGTAGTTGGGGCATTCGTCAAACCAAATGGAACTAAGACAAAATCATAATGCCCATACATGGTCCTGAATGCAATCTTGTAGATATCCTCTTCCTTGATGCGTACTTGATGATATCCTAATCTCAAGTTGATCTTAGAGAACATTGTTTCTCCCTTCAATTGATCAAACAAATCGTCAATCATCGGCAATGGGTACATTTTCTTCATCGTTACTTGTTCAGTTATCTGTATCAATGCACAATCGCATAGTACCATCTTTCCTCTTTATGAACAACATTGGTTCACCCCAAGGCGATACACTTAGCCTAATATATCCCTTTTCAAGCATCTCCTTTAATTACAATTTCAACTCTACTAGCTTTGGAGTGCTCATCCTGTAAGGTGGCTTAGATGTTGGTGTTGCCCCTAGGACCAAATCGATAGAGAAATCTACTTCCTTGTGAGGAAGTAACTCTAGAATCTCTGCTGGAAACACATCCTGATACTGCAGCAATACAAGGTACCTCTGAAATATTTCTACATACTCAACGTATTTACCCTTGTCACTAGATATATGTTGTAACACTCCCTCCTCATAGGTCCACCCAAGTAACTGACTAGCCGTGGGTAAACATGCGATGAGATAGGTCACTATAAGGGATTCAACTTCCTTGATGACCTTAAGGAAATGGACTCGATGGAACATATCAAAAAAACCCATCCACATTAGCAACAACACCCCCAGGAGACATGTCAGCCACTCAGACATCCTATCCCTCAGTCCCACTGATGTTTTAATCATTTTAACCCATGGTCATTCTCATGCTATAGGCATGACAACATCCAGAAGCCAAAGTCACTTTAACATGCCTATGTGCAAGTGTCCCTGGACTCTTTTCAATAGACCTATGCTAACGTCCCTGGACTCTTTTCAACAGACTTGTGCTAGCGTCCCCGAGATTTCAGCCACTTTTCTAGCCCAAAATCCCAACCTCTACCCAGAACTTGTTACAATCTCCAAAATCCATGAAAGACATGATGAAAATATAAATAGATCAATAATCAACCTCATGACTAGGCCTAAGCATCCCCAATTGGGACCAACATTCTATTAAACACTTGGCATCAATGAAACCTATAGGTCTAGGATACAAGACGGAGCATGAATGACTAAAAATACTTATGAAACATAACAAGAACGATCGCCACCTTCTCCATTGAGTTGTTATATCATCAATTAGGTCTTACATCCATCCATTTTATTGGAAATAATACTGAGAGGGTGGGTGAATCAGTATTAGCAAGTCAATTATTTTCATTTCACATTCAGATTTCTATACGCTACTTCAGTTAGTGAAAACTGAATATATACGCAACTGTAGTTAAGGAAACTAGCATATACCCTGCAGACTTATAATTTAGTTAATTATTTAGATGTTGATCATTAATCTGTGCTTCAGAACCATATAAACAATAACCAGGTACAGTAAAAATAGAGCGGACAATCACACACAAGAACACAAAATATAAAGTGGAAGCCCAATGTGGGTGAAAACCACCTGCTTCAATTCGTCTCTATCTTCTTTTAATAAGAAACTTCTTTTTACAATGTTTATGTACTGGTTCAGTCTTATACCAGTACGTAGGCTTCTACCTGCAGAAGGCTACAACCTTCTCTCGTTCTCCAGTTTCTCGTGGAAGGGAGCCTCAACCCCCTTATCTCTTGTACTTGCTAATGTGTTTACTAGTATGTAGGTGCTGACCTATAGAAGGCTACAACCTTCTCTTTTCTTCTAGGGACCATGTTTCATAAATTTTTAGACTGGATCCATCAATAACATCAATCAAACATCTGCATCAACTAATCTCCTTGTACCAACCAAACTGAATCAACCAATCTCTTCTTTGAAAGCTGTAACCAGAATACTGTACCAGTAACCAGAACCCAAGCCAAAACCCAAAATACTGTAGCAGCAAAACAGAAGTAGCTAAAGCATATTCTATGAGATGTACGCTACTTCAATGTGACAAACCTACATGCATACGCAGTCTTCCCAAGACCAACCTGCGTATACGCTGTTTTGGAATGTCGAACCGGTGTGTATACGTGCCTTTGCTATATTGAACCTGTGTACAAATCTGTAAAAGATGATTTAACCTTTACAACTATTCAGACATCAGTTATACCCAGATCATCAGATTTATAGATTACGAGATGTGCCAATAAAAGATCAAAACCACACAAAGATACTTCTCATCAAGCCTAAAGATCTTGACCCATCAATAGAACTTATCCTTCTTCAAGCACTCAGGTTCCTTCTTGATTCAGATCCAGCTATGCACCATAACCCAATGACCAATAGTCTAGATCTTGCTCTTCATTAGATATTCAATGCTTGAGTGCCTTTGCCTAATGATCTCCTCCTCCTTTTATAGTCTTAGGCCTTACTCAATACGATGGTGTTACAGGGAAAAGCGTCTATATAGAACTGCTCTATCCCACTAAGGTGTGACAGGTGCCTTAGAAACAAACAGAGAAAAGCTACTTTCGTTTTTCCTTTATGGATTATAGATAGAGAGGAACAGAAAGACCAACCTCTGTCTTGCGCTAATCTCCTGATTTGGTTCCCCTCTTCTTTGATAGTCTTTAGCTACCTGCTCCCTTGCACGCCCAGCTTCACAAAGTACCTGTAAGATCACAGTAGCATAGCACTATACAAAGACATGGATCTATAATCATAAACAATCTAGGATCAGATGTAAATTGACCATACAAATGTAGCAAGCATCAATGACACAAGAGCATGGAGGAAAACTTGAATAGCTTTTATTGATAAACAAGAAAGAGCCAAGAGGAGTTACAACCAGTTGTTCTGACCCAGCATCAACCTCCCAGCAAAGAAGCCCCTCTTCACCTCAAACAAAGCTTAGATCACCCAACAATCTGATGTTTGTCTCAAGAAACCAACAACAATTCCTTACAATATGCAAAATTCCAGCCTCTGGATCTCTGGGATGAGGGATCCATATATAGATATCTGTAATGGAGATGAGTCAGCTTATGATTTGATTAGTGTCTTCCCTCTGATAGTTCTTGCTTCCACTTGGAGATTGATGATCTCTTACTCATCCTTGGTCAAATTCAGTGAGGCAAGTGTCATAGGAGAAGTTTCTGGAAGCTTCCATTGCCTCTCCACCTCGCGGAATGACACTGCCATTTGTCATTTCTCGCCCATCGCACCCCATAGAAGGGATTTTTGAAATGCAACGCACCCTCACAGTGTATTTAGGTGAGATGCAATGCACTTAGCCAGTGGAGCAGCTGAAATGATCCTGTTTTGACTAATTCTGAGTAGTTTTTCATGGAGAACTTCTGGGAGAAGCTGTAATCTGTTGACCTTTTTCCTTTAGGGGTTAGAACAACACTTTTAGGGACTTAGGAGCCCTTGGTTTATGGACATTTCATGCTTGGGGTTGTAGTGCCCAAAAATGTCTATAACAGTTGCCCCCTAAAGCATGAGGTCGTTAATCTTTTGATGTCGGGTGAAATGCTTTATTATGAGGATCCGAAGTTCTTTCAAGCTGGGAGGAGACCTGTAATAAGATACAATACAATACATTATCTTCATAATATTTTCATGATCTAGCTGAGGTGGGCATTCCCATGCTCAGCTCTATAAATTCATTTTCATGTACATAAGACAGACAATCGTCTGAGTGTAGACTGATGATTCTGATAGAGCCATCATCCTTTTGATTGGATGATTATCTATGCAGCAATGATGTACATTTGATGTCTTTATTTCCCTGAATATATATCGCAGCCCGGATGGATGAAACTAGATC
Organism: Pinus tabuliformis; assembly: GCA_031772625.1. Taxonomy (NCBI): domain Eukaryota; kingdom Viridiplantae; phylum Streptophyta; class Pinopsida; order Pinales; family Pinaceae; genus Pinus; species Pinus tabuliformis. Next base: position 248,211,289 of record CM062811.1, read on the forward strand.
CGGGGTCTTCAGTCTCGTTCGATATTCACTCGAAGTACAAGTTGATCCATGTGAAATTTGTTCTGGAGTCGAACATGGAAAGACATCACCTAATTACCAGCCAATGATGTAAGCTGTTAACAGGCATGAGAGGAATCACCGATAATGATAATGACCCTCAAGGTACTGCAGTACAATTCACGTGGTGTGAATAAAGGACTTGGTGTCGAACACCACACAAAATTTTTCGGTCGAAGGCCATTGATGTAAACCTGTCGCCGGAAGTGAGAAACTTGCCATTGAGGCATGCAAGCTTCAAAGTACTGAATGGGGTGTTCCTAGATCAACTTATTGGATAATGAGCTGATGTCGACAAGAAGCAATCCGTCACAGGAGGGCCTTAATGAATCCCACATCAATGACACGGAATGGAGCAAATGACTTTAATGGAGGTGAAAACGATCTGGTGATATAAGGTTCAGGGTGGCGGTCATGAAAGAATGGAGTATAAATGTATGGTAGTGGGTGAGATACAGGTGAATTCTTTGAATGACCTCTCTTGAACATATCGACGACACTGATGTGATGGATTGGTAGCATTAACCCCAAATGTGGATGGTATGGTGGGACCATGGTGATGTGACCGGTGAATGAAACAACCCAACCCGACTCGGACGCGGAGTGGAAGTGTCATGTTCAAGAGCGACTTGCTACCAACAAAGTTCCTTCAAGTTTTCTTCCCAATTTTCCCCAGTCATTGCTGACCAGTATCTCTTTATTTTTGTCAAGCTTGAGGAGGATAACATATGCTTGTTCTATAATTTGCCCTTCGGGCAAACCCATCGCTATGTTTTAACGAGCCTAGCGATAGTGAAACTCGTTCTCGTCTATAGACAAGTTTGTCGCTATTTAAACTTTTAACGAGTTTAACGACAAAGATAACTCGATCCTTTTCAATTTTAGAGAGTCTGAAAAGGGATATAAAGGTAACTCCAAAATTCCTTTTTCGTCATCTAATCCCTTAAGTCCGAAAAAGTATAAAACAATACAGAAGGGATGAATTTTCGATACTTTTAACGAGCCAAAAAAAACAAGTGCTCGATCTTTTTGTGTAATAATCTCTCAGGTCCAAAAAGATTAAAATTTAGAGGAGAGATAGCACTTCCGGTCCCTTTAACAAGCTGGAGAGGCCAATGGCTCAGCAATCTTTTCATATTTTACGAGTCAGTTGAAAAGAGCTTAGAGGAGACTCGTCTTTTGAGGAACGAGTGATAAAATGGGTAGCAACTGATTCCAGGTAAGGTTTGGAATTTTCCAATCACAACAGTGTTACAAGGATGGCTAGTGAGATCACTCTTCGCAGCTGTTCCTCAAAATGGGTAAACAATCAAATGGAGGTGAATGATCGGCCAATGTAAAAGTGGAGGTGACGGTGCAAACACGACCAAGGCTTTAATGGCTGAAGTACTACATTCACGATGGTTATTTACCGGTGAATAGTTCATTTTTTAATGAGCTTAAACGTGGCAGGAAACATTTGCTCATGCCTTATGTTTATTTTTTAACGAGCTTGAACTATGTGCTAAAACTGCTCGATGAAATGGTTTCTTTTTTATTTTACAATAAGTAGCTTTGTTCTTTCAAAAATTGTACTGTATTTTCAATTGCTTCATCAAACTAGTCAGAAATGAACAATATATGCTTGAAAAATGAGTGAGAACACTAATATTTTACTTTGAACTACGTAAAAAGTAGTTGAAAAGTGTTTTTACCTCTCATTTTACCATTTCATTTGAACTTTGGTTTGTTGGAGCTTTGGAGGTGCTTTTCCCCCTTTGATTTTCATCAGCTGATTTCGGGAGATTCTGTGGATGATTCTCGGCACCATCTGGACCAGGTAGGAGCTAAACCTGAGCTCTTTCATTTCATGTTTTCCATTTTACATTCTGAGCTTGATTCCTGGTTTTTCTGAGCCTATGGGGTTTGAAAAACTCGTTCTGCCTTCAGCGCACCCTCTGTGTATCGAAATGTGCATTGGATGTTGGCCTGTCTAATGGCCATATGACATGCAACGCACCCAGAGCACTACTGTAGGTGCGATGGGCGCAGAGAAGGAATTTTATGCACAGTTTTTGATGGAAATTTTGCCTGTTTCTTACCAAAATCAGGATCTAACTCTTCTCTTGTTTGTTTTTCAGAGATATTTGGAGCAAGATGACCATTACATGGCGAGAACGTGAGCATGAGGAAGAGGACATGCTTGCCCTACATGATCCGGTTACAGTAAACGCACTGTGGAACTGTGGCTTGCTGAAGTTTTTCCGCATTTCTAGCATGAGACAACAGATCAACTTACTACAGTATTTGCTCGATGCTTGGGATCCTACCAACCAGGTGTTCCAGATCAGGGGAAAATCTATCCCCTTGACTGTCTTGTCGAGGCGGGGTGCCCCCATCTCCTTATCGTGTTTGGCCCGAGGAGGTGACTCTGTGAGAGATTATGTTCGCCGGTATTGCAGAGAGGAATCTCAGCCGAGTAAAGACGGCAAGATCATCATCCGTGATGTCACTGACAGGTCCCTCAGGACTATTCTGTTTACTTTTGGTAGGATGGCGGGTGGTGCAGCTCTTCATGTATCCAACCGATCTTATATGCAGTATGCCTTGGAATGCCTCCAACCGAAGGTGTTCAACTGGTGCGATGCAGTACTTCTTGTGATGAAAGAACAGTTGACCAAGATAAAGAGCGGGAGGTTGAAGAACTTTGGGTATGGTTCTATTTTGACTGCCTTTGCCTTCGAGAAGATACCACTGATGCAGGCGCAGTATATTGCACTCGATTTACCTTCACCTACTGAACCATGTATGCAGAGATGGGTTGACCATATGTCTAGGCACGCTGGTCAGTCTCAGATTTCATTTTCTGATACCTTCTTCAGGTGGTTTGATCGTCAAGAGATGGTTTATTCCGAGTATCCATATGCTGGCATGGACTTCCGTGGTGATCCAGATTTAGTACTGCCGGATGGTGAACAGTGGGGCGCCATTGGTAAATCCTTTGACCATATTCCTGTTTATCGTTTTTCATTTATAATGTCCTTGTGCTTTATTCTATCAAGACTTTAATCAAACTCATGTGTACATGCAGATGTTGGTCCTGTTCGACCCGTAGCACGCTTGAGAGTGCCAGCTGCCGCCCCAACAAGAGAGGCTGTTGGAAGGGCTATCCTTCGCGACCTCGATGTGGCCGAGACTCTCACAGCATTACAGGAGCAGGTTGAGGGCCTCACTCTTGGTATTCCAGATGTGAGGACTGACGAGCTGCCCTTGAGGTTGCAGCGGCATACTACTGGTGTGCCAAGACGATGGACTCGTCTCTTACGCATGATCGCACAGGCTGTGACTTGCTATCACGAGCATCATTAGGCTAGGGTGCCCCTAGCATTTTGAGTTTTTTGGTCATTTGACCAATTTTGTCTTGGTTACAGAACATTATGTGTAAACCATAAACAGTTATATCTATTTTTTATTTTCAGAGTTTTATTTTGGTTAAGTTACACGATCCAAATGCAAACATTGATGGTATGTTTCTTCTTATAAATGTTGCAAATGCCTATCTAACACATAATTTGCCAATGAGTCAGTTAATGTATTTAAGTTTCTGGAAATATGTTGATATTGAATAACATCAAATTGTCTTTCCAAAATCTTAACCCTTAGGAACATGCGATAAATAGCTGGATTTCGGATAGAATAGATACCAGTGAGTTGTAGTATTACGAGTTGTGAGTCTAGCCTGACAATCAGTCGGCGTATACCATGTGTGATGGCATCAGAGAGAAGTTCTATCAACGCGCTATATTCAGCGATGTTATTTGTTGATCGACCAATACATACCCCTCTGAAACTTACTAACTCGCCGCTTGGATCAAAAATGGCCCAGGCTGCGGAAGATAGGTTCCGCGAACTACGACTTGCTCCGTCGGCATATCCAACACATGACTCCAATAGGTTTGACATCTGCAACAAATGTAAAAAGTGGATTACTTGACCAAAATAAACACTTTAGCGAAAACAAAAACATAACAAAAGCATACAGGTTACCATTACGCATAGTAACGCTTGAGGTACAACCCATTACGAGGTTGCGCCAGTGGAAATCCGTCATAATCCATTAGCTCGTAGGCTCCTTTTGCTAACACTCGTTTAAAAATATAGGGGCCCATCCATAAAGACTTAAATTTACCTGCTCCCAATTTATCGGATTCTTGGTCATAAAGCAAGACCAAGTCACCTTCTGAGAAGACACGGGGTTTGACATTTTTGTCGAACTATGCTTTGACTCGTTTCTTATGGGCTTCGTTAGCCAAAGTGGCATTACGACGGGTTTCATCCAATTGGATTAGTTCCAAGAAACGAGCTTCTTCTTCTGAAGTTCCGGGGAGGAGATCAATTACGAGTTTGAGAGACGAGATTTCGCACTGGATTGGTAAGACTGCTTCCAGGCCATATACCAGTTGGAAAGGTGTAAACCCGGTTGCATTCCTTACCGATGTTTGGTAAGCCCACAAAGCTGAGTACAGGATTAGGTGCCATCTTCTTTTGTGAACTCCAATCATCCTTTGCAGCATGCGCTTCAGGACTTTGTTGATTGCTTCAACTTGTCCGTTGGCTTGCGGATAATATGGAGTAGAGCTGTCGTGAGACAACCCTAGTTTGGCAACTAATTCAACCATCATGTGATTGCAAAAATGCGATCCATGATCTGTGACTATAGCTTGTGGTACGCCGAATCTAGCGACTACATGATTGAAAAAGAAGAGGGCAGCTGTTTCACCAGTATTATCTAATGTAGGCATCGCCTCGGCCCATTTGGTAAAATAGTCAACTGCGACTATGATATACCCATGCCCCCCAGTCGAGGTGGGGTTACATGTCATGAAATTGATGCCCCATTTGGCGAATGGCCCAACAACAACTATTGGTTGCAGAGGTGCGGGTGGTCTTCTGGTTTTGCTATTGAAAATTTGACAAGCATGGCAACTTCTAACTGCGGTTATGCAATCTTTGAACATTGTTGGCCAGAAGTATCCTGCTCGTAAGATTTTTTGCGTTGTAGCATAACCGGATTGATGCCCCCCACACGCGCCCGAATGACAATCATTCAGGACTTTTTCGGCCTCCTCATGGGTGAGGCACCTTCTCAGAACTGTATCGATACCGCGACGGTAAAGTGTATCACCGACGATCATGTAGTCTTTTGCTTGGTATCGAATACGTTTTTGTTCGAAGCGTGATGTATTTGGCCTATATTTTTGGGTTTGGAGATAAATGATTATATCCCCATACCACTTATTTCTTGAAGATATTAGAAACAAACTTTCGTCCACGATTGTTTCATTGGATGTTTCATCGTTGGACGATGATGGGAGGTCGTATAATAATTCTACAAAAACCAGAGCTTTCTTTGACTTGGATTTTACAAATTCTAGATCAAACTCTTGCAGGATTGCTATCCATTTTGAATATTTGCCCCCCAACTGTCGCGACAATATATAAGTCATGGGGTTGCAATCTGACAGAATGGTAGTTTTTCGAAAGAGGACATAGTGTCGAAATCTCTGTATCGCTTGAATAGTTGCGAGAGCTAGCTTTTCAACATAAGAATATTTGCTTTCTGTATCATTTAAGTTTTTACTCAAATAATATATAGGATGTTCAATTCCATTGACTTCTTGAACTAAAACCATTGCGATGGTCATATCCGTTGCAGCCAGATACAAGTTAAAATCTTTTTGATAATCAGGAGCGTACATTAATGATGCTTTCATTAGGGATTCTTTTAAAGCATCAAAGGAAGCTTGCGCAACCTGATCCCAGACAAAGGGTACTCCCTTTTTCAAAAGACGCGTATAACCTTTAGCAAGTTCGGCGTAATTTGGAATGAACCTCCTCAGAAAGTTTGCTTTCCCTTGGAGTTTCTGAATCTGAAGCAAATTCGAAGGTGGAGGCAAATTTATGATTGCCTGGACCTTACATGGGTCGAGACGAATCCCATCCTTTGAGACTACAAAGCCAAGCAAACGACCAGAACTGACACAAAATACACATTTGTGTGGATTGAGTCGTATCTTGTAGTGTCGGCAACGTAGAAATATCGCTCTTAAATGCTGCAGGTGATCAGTCCGCTTTCGCGAATGAGCAGGAAGGTCGTCAAGGTATGGTTGAACGATGTTTTTGATGTCATGGAAAGCATAATTCATTTCCCTCTGAAATGTCGCCCCTGCGTTCTTTAAACCAAAGGGTAATTTTCGATATGCGAATGTGCCCCATGGACAAATAAATGCAGTCTTTGACTGGTCCTATGGGCGGATATTTATTTGATTATACCAGGAGAATCCATCCATGAATGAAAATATTTCGCATCCGGTGCATTCATCAATTATCTAGTCGATGAAGGGTGTAGGGTAGTTTTCTTTTGGACAAGCTTGATTTACATCCCTATAATCGACGCACACTCTAATTGTTCCTTGTTTTTTCATAACAGGGACAATATTCGATACCCAATCGGTTAGAGGAACCGGGTAAATGAAACCAGCATGGAGAAGTTTCTCAACTTCTGCCTTAATGGCAACGGCTTTCTTAGGGTGCACCTGTCGTAGCCGTTGTCGCACTGGTTTGACATCTGGATACATCTTAATTTCGTTTTCAACGATATTCGAGTCAATGCCTGGCATTTCACTATATGACCAAGCAAAGACATCTCTGAATTCGTGAAAAAGAGCGTTATATATTTCCAGTTCTGAAGGAGAACAACATTTGCCAACATAAATATTCTCTACAACATCTGTTTTGGTCGAGATATTTATGGCGATAGTCTCTTCAATGTTGGACAAGTTTCGCTCGGAATCCACCGTGTTTACAGTATTTGATAGAAAATCAAAAACTTAAGGATGATAAAGGTCATCAGGGGTATCTTCCTCACAATCTGGAAGAAGGGAACGATGGTCGGAATCATTCCATGGTGCTCCTTCAATTACCATTGATTGAACAATTCCTTCGTCGGTGACATGCACTCGCGACCAAGGATCTAAAGGGGTACCATATTCTTTAGACCTATCTATCCAAATGCTTGATGAGCGTTGATTTGGGTTTGCCATCCAGGCTAGGAACATTGATTGCTACAATATTTCCGTTGGGCTTGGGGGCAAAACCATTGCATGATCCATGTTGATATCGTTTTCTGAGATCTTTTTAGAAGATATCATATTGCAGGTTCCTACCGACGCTACTTCCGCCAGATTGATTGGAGGTGGAAGGGTGAAAGTTCCCATTAATATAGGATCTTTTAGTAGGCCTACTCCGATATTTTGAAGTGAATGGGGGCTTCCATGGATCATGGGAATGCCTCCTGTAACTTGAGAACCATTGGGGAGGAAGTTTTTTTGATCAATGATTGTAATCCCTCCTTGAAAAGGAAATTCAATCTTTCTAAAATAGGTCGACACAACAGCAGCCATAGCATATATCCATGGTCTTCCTAGTAGGATGTTGTAATCAAGATTTCCATCGATTACTTCAACATCTATTTCTACTGTTTTCCCTCCTAGTTCAACTTTCAAGTTACTTAGAATACCATATGGGGTATATGTCCTTCCGTCGAATGCTTTTAATGCCGTCGAAGATCGCGACAAGGTTGGAGATCCTAAAGTTTTCCAGCAACTCATCGACATAATGCATGTAGATGCCCCCTCATCAATAATTGTTCGATGAACAGTTTTGTTGAGGGCTTTTGCTTGAACAAGGAAAGCTAGTTGAGCTGGTAATTGAGGGTCGTATCCTTTATGATCAAAGGATACAAGATTGGAATCCTTTGGGTCTATCCCACCAATGGCTGATAATAAAGCCTGCTTTTGGGATGGGCAATTTTGTAGTACTTCAAGAGTTGACATAGCGGATGGCGATTGGGCCAAATCTTCCACTATATTATAATGTTGTGCCGCTCTAGTGTGGGGATTAAACGTCGACTTGTGTACTACTCCCTTTGGCAGTTTTATTGTCAATTCAGGAATGATGGGCAGTGCAACTTTTGTCGAAGTCGTTGTCGAACTACTAGGTTGATCTTTATCCTTGTTGTTCGACAGCTGTGGATTCCCATAATCTTTGTTCCTGGTCGATATCAAAGCATCATTTTGCTATTTTTAAACCGACAACATTAGCACTTGAGACAGGGAAGCATTTCCACTTTCAACCGGATTTGTTCCTGGATTTGGAAACGGATCAGTTAACACTGCGGAGGTTTTTGAATTCTTGAAGAATTTTTTAAGCTCAGCTCTGTGTGGACAATTTGCGGTCCAATGATCCTCATCGCATATAAAGCATGGATTTTTTGGTTTCCTATCTCCAGGAGGGTTTGCAGAAGATTTTTCAGGTGATGATTCTTCCTATTTCTTCTTCTTCCCTTTTCCTTTCTTCTTGCCCCCCGGTTGCTTGGTTTCTTTTCCTTTATCTGTCGATATGGCATTTACTTCCGAGGCAAGAAGTTCATATTTTGCATTTTGACCTGAAATCTTACGGGCCTTTTTGGATGTAGCCTTTGTTGATTTCGTGTCTGTTGTGCCAATCACGCCATCGCCGACATGAGAGTCATTGTTTCATTTAGGAGGAGGAGGAATTGAGAATTCCGATCTAGGGGCGTCAGGTATTTTATCGTAGAGCATGCCGGACTGAGTGTAAATCAAGTCCAAATATTGCACACGAGCGATAACTTGCTCTTCTGTTATGACTCCCCCCTTTGCCACATCTTCCGTGATGGAAGGTAGTAATGACTTAATGAACCATTCAGCTAAGAGCTGATTGGGAACATATGTTTTTACCATTCTACGACGACATCGCCACTGATGTATATGATCAGATATGTGATTGGCCGTCGTCAATTTGAAGTTGGTAAGGAGTTCCGTTCCCATTTCGTACCTTATTGGTAATTGAAAATGGGTTAAAAAGGTTGTGGCTAAGGTACTGAAGTTGTCGAATGAAGCTCTAGGTAATTCGATGTACCATTTTGCCGCTGGACCCGTTAACGTCCTCTGAAAAAGGTGAAGTCTTATCGAATCATCATTTAGGGTGTTTGATGAACACCATAGATGAAAGGTCATCACATGATTCAATGGATCTTCACCCGGATTTCCATTAAATTTAGGAATATCTTATGGAAGTTTATGCGGAATCGCTGGCCACCAAGGGGCGTAAGAGATTGGATCGTTTGTTAACCGATTTAAATCAGGTAACTCTAAAGTTGCCACAAAGGGTAACTGCTAATTCAGGTTAGGTGAAGCATACCCAGGATAAGATGGGATTTCCTGAGCAGTTGGTCTTTGCATACCGGCATAATGCATTTGATGCTGGTAAATTTGGTAAGGTTGGTGGGCATGACCATTGTAAAATGGTTGATTTTGACCATTTTGAATAAACGGTTGTCCACTATTTGCAAAGATTTGTTGCTCAGAACCATGGTATACTTGTTGGAATTGCAGTTGTTTGTATTGTACTAGCCATGGTTGTGACTCCATGTGTTGTTTCCCGATACTAACAGTTTGACCAAGATGAGGGGTAATTGTACCTGTCTGAACCTATGTCATTCCACCAGTCGGCGATTGTGGTCGAGTCGCAGGGTCAAGGGGCTGTTGCATTACAACCTGAGAAACCTGAGGTTGGCATACAACAGGCAACGCTTGAACTTGCGACACCGTCACAATAGCTGGCATAGTTGGTATATTTGACATAGGTAAGCATTGTTGCATCGAATATACAACTCTTGGTTGTTGAGGTAGTATCAGTATCCAACCGCTTGAGGTAATTCCAGTATAACCTAAATGTTGTTGTGAACTCCCGTATAGATATCCTCCCGGAGGGGATAATGAAAGGGTATACTGCCCCCCATACGGTGGTAATCCAGAACTCGAGGGAATGGTTTGCCCTTGAGGGCCAGACTGCCCAAATTGACCTCCAAATGGATCAATTTGTTGAGACTCAACATAAGAGTTTCCAGATACTATTCCGGATGAACAAACAGGAACAGACCATACTGTCGAAATGGCCCTTGAGTGGGCTCTTTCTAGCGGTTGAGAGCTAGTTGGGACAGATGGTATACCGACAAACATTGTTGGAGTGATAGCAGGGAGTTCTTCCATTGCTGTGTCAGACGACACAGTCCTAGATGTTGACGGTTGTTCAGACATTTCTAGTCTATCCAAAAGGTTACCTAGCGATTCTACAGGAGCTTCCGCTGGCGGTAGACTAACTTCTGATGACAAAGGATACAGAGTGATCCCGACTCCAAATTGCGATGGAGTACTAATTGGAGGATCTTCCACAATCTCTTCTATGGCAATCAAACCAGGTGGAAGGGGTAGATCGTAAGGTCCGTAGAATATTTCTAGTACCGAAGAAGGTATGGAATCGGCAGCGACAGATGTTTGAGGAGCAAGACTCTTCGAACCGGTTGTAAATGAAACTGGTTCGATAACACAAGTGCTTATCCTCAGACTAGGATCAGTACTACTGTCCTTCTGTGGCTGCTGAACTTCTTCTGTAGAGGCAGGGATTCCAAAATTGTTTAGAGTAACCAGAGTCTCTGATGTTGTTGGAACACTTGTTCTAACTTTAACACGAGATTTGGAACCGGTTAAATGAGTTCGCTTTGTCAGTACTAACTTCGATTCCGGAGACAAAGACGGCTGACTCGTAAGCCTCCGCGAATGACGGGGTTTCAATTGACTTTCTTCCACGATTGTGGATTACTCGATCAACTAAAAATAAAGGGGAAGTATGTTTCCGAATTAAATGAATTTTAGACGCTTTGACACAACTTGTTTTTTCAATTTTTAAGAGTCGAGAAAAAACAAAAGATGACTCTAGTCTCCTTCGATTTTTAATGAGCCTGAAGTGACAAGTGCTCAGATGGACCTTTTCTGTTAAGGAGTCTGAAAAGGAATGAAAGGGACTGCTCTGGAAATCTAGGTAGAGGGATTACCAAACCAATCGCAAAACTGCAGAATACTTTTTACGGTACGGCAGTCAATATTCCCGAATGTTGTGTTCAGTCATTGCAATCGATAGGGCGGCAAACACGGCTTCCTATGGATAAAGGACTAAGCCTATTCGGGTCTCCCAAAATATACTCGACGGTACGTGTGAGCACAAGTCCGTACTGGCACTTATCGTCTCAAAGTGGAGGAATCACCCAACCATCAGTGAGAACAACAGTTACCAGGCTTTATGACGCCGGAATACGTCTCTAGCCTAGACTTCTAAATGTTGTGCGTTAAGTTCCAAAGCGTTGTTAGATTTATTGAATTTATTTTAAGTTGATCTTGTTTATGAAGTTTGCCTTTCAGGTTCACCGCGAGATGTATATGTAATTCCTAAAATGCAATCTAAGATGATAAACAAACTTTTTATCTTTTTTGTGCAATGAAAATCCTAGCTACTAAGGAAAAGAAAGACAGAATCTTTTCACAAAGAGCAAAGAGCACACTCTAAATGCACTTTCCTAAATCAAGCCAATCAGACTGTCTATATGCAAATGCACATGTATGTATTTGTTTTCGACTTTCTTAGTATATGAATGCTAAAAAGAAAGTCACAAATCTGAATTTCTTTTCAAGCGACAAATATCAACAAGTTTCTTTTCGAAATCAAAAATGTAGACGATCACAACACCTTACGATTTTGAAATGAATACTTGTTCTTGACACTAGAAAATTACAAATTCAGACCAAAAACAATAGTAACAGGATAATCGACCATCAACAACAATCAAACTCTTTCCTACGATTGAAATCGACACTTGCGACGGTTTCAAATCAAAGGACGACAGTACGATTATGCTACTTTTGCAAAGGAGAACTGAAAATGACTCAACAAACACACAAAAACATCTATAATTCTTTTGTACAAAGGAGGCGGAATAACAGCAAGGAAAAGGGGTTTCAAACAGACATATACTGATCACAGGCAGCAAAATTCAAGAATAGAACTGGAAAGAATGAATCACAGAAACCAAAACTGTACAGAGCCTAGTCTGATCAGCGCACCTGTAACACAGAGAATTTGAAATGCAGCGCACCTTTTCCACTCAGGAAGTGCGCTGAAGTTCAGATTCTCTGAACAGTACCTGCGCTGGGTCAGAAACGAGACTCTGTTCGGGTTCCGGGTCACAGTTTGCAGTTCAGTTCTTGGGTTTTGGCCGAGCAAAAAGCAATCAATAACGCAACAATCAGGGGTAGATCTAAGGAGGATCTACGAGCTATCACAAGGGAAATCAGATAGTTTGTGAATCAGTTGTTTAAATCATAAACAGATCCAGTAGATGGATTGAAGTAGCATTTATCTACTTTGCATTTGCTATGGCAAGTGCAGTTTGAATGCTACCTGTAAGTTTATGAAACAGACAACAAAGAATGATAAACAAACAAACTAATACTTCCCCAGCGGAGTCACCATTTTGTTACAGGGAAAAGTGTCTATATAGAACTACTCTATCCCACTAAGGTGTGACAGCTGCCTTAGAAACAAATAGAGAAAAGCTACTTTCGTTTTTCCTTTATGAATTATAGATAGAGAGGAACAGAAAGACCAACCTCTGTCTTGCGCTAATCTCCTGATTTGATTCCCCTCTTCTTTGATAGTCTTTAGCTACCTGCTCCCTTGCACGCCCAACTTCACAAAGTACCTGTAAGATCACAGTAGCATAGCACTATACAAAGACATGGATCTATAATCATAAACAATCTAGGATCAGATGTAAATTGACCATACAAATGTAGCAAGCATCAATGACACAAGAGCATGGAGGAAAACTTGAATAGCTTTTATTGATAAACAAGAAAGAGCCAAGAGGATTTAAAACCAGTTGTTCTAACCCAGCATCAACCTCCCAGCAAAGAAGCCCCTCTTCACCTCAAACAAAGCTTAGATCACCCAACAATCTGATGTTTGTCTCAAGAAACCAACAGCAATTCCTTACAATATGCAAAATTCCAACCTCTGGATCTCTGGGATGAGGGATCCATATATATATATATCTGTAATGGAGATGAGTCAGCTTATGATTTGATTAGTGTCTTCCCTCTGATAGTTCTTGCTTCCACTTGGAGATTGATGATCTCTTACTCATCCTTGGTCGAATTCAATGAGGCAAGTGTCACAGGAGAAGTTTCTGGAAGCTTCCATTGCCTCTCCACCTCGCAGAATGACGCTGCCATTTGTCATTTCTCGCCCATCGCACCCCATAGAAGGGATTTTTGAAATGCAACGCACCCTCATAGTGTATTTAGGTGAGATGCAACGCACTTAGCCAGTGGAGCAGTTGAAATGATCCTGTTTTGACTAATTCTGAGCAGTTTTTCATGGAGAACTTCTGGGAGAAGCTGTAATCTGTTGACCTTGTTCCTTTAGGGGTTAGAACAACACTTTTAGGGACTTAGGAGCCCTTGGTTTATGGACATTTCATGCTTGGGGTTGTAGTGCCCAAAAATGTCTATAACAGATGGTCCAAAACCACTTAGAAGCAATACCTTGGACCAAATACCTGGGGTCAACACTTTGGACAAGATACCTTGGATCAATACCATGGTTCAAAATACCAAGGACCAAATACCACGAACCCAAACCAAGTTTTCCAACGTGTACACACTTTTTCTTGCGTGAAAGTGTGTGTATATGTATATGTGCCTTTTGGTCGTCTAACCCGCGTGTATACATGCCTGGGTCAAAGGGAACCTGCGTATATCTCTGTTTCCTTCACTCTGAGAGCCCGAACTGAGATCTGTCATCTGAGTGAGTTGCCATCAAGGACAACACCGGTGTCATAGTGCCAAACCTGTGTCATAATGCCAACACATTTAACATTTATAAGTAAATACATGAAATAACCATGACATGAACTAGTCATATAACCATGCTTATAACCAATATAAAACCATATAAATATCAGGGATATTAGAGCCATTAAATCCACATATATACAAATGCAAAAGTAAGATAACTTAGTTTTTATTAATCATAGGCAAATCCAACCAGGTTTAGGACTTCCACGTACCACCCAACCATAGACATGGCTGAACCAAATATTTCTTTCAACCAATCACCCCCATGCCATATTCCAAGCATGAATGTGGGATATCATAGAACAACCAAGGGAATCTAGAGGTTAAACCACCTTCACCCTCACCAAACCGTGATCACACCAAACCTGGTGCTCCGATCACAACCAAACCGAACTTGGAATGCCATTCAGAATCCATCACTATCCTTGAGGAATTTCCAATCTCCTTGTCTCTCGGGATTTATCGCAATCCAATCCTTAATCACTAGGCCCTAAACTGAGACCAGTCTCTCAGGATTTACCGCAATCCAAACCTAGTTCACTAGGCCCTAAACCGAGACTCCTCCCTCAGGCTTTATCGTGTATCCTGCCAAAACTAGTTAAGGGATTCCTAGGCCTCTGGTAATGAATCTTGAGACCAACTCTGCCATGGATTTTGAAATTCATCCAACAAACCAAAGCTCAAAACCAAGATAAAAATCCCAACATACCATGTCATTGGGAAAAATGCAAGGTTAGGATGAAAACCATTGTCATAACCTGGAAAACCCATGCCACTAATAGAAAGAGTACCATACACCAACATGAAAAACCATGCATTTCCAAACCAACTAGGAAATCACACATGCAAAATGTTACCTGCAAGTATTCCTATTGAAGTTGCTTGTTCCTTCTTTCCTTTCTTTCCGTTTTCTTGCTTTTCCTTCCTTGATCCAAAGCGAGAGTGCTCGAAGAAAACTCTAAGTGACCAAGAGTGTGAGAGAGAGAGAATAAAGAGAGAGCTCCAAACTTGAATTGACAAAAGGTTACCAATTGATCCTCAGAAGCATTTTTATTAATGAGGCCTCTATATTCTTCATTTTCCATTATTTTCCTTCAATTTCCTCCTCACATGCAACCTGTGACATTTCACTTTAATTTTCTCCTAATTCCTTTATTTTCATAAATAAATGTGCAAAAAATGCCTTTTTTTCCTTTTAAATCCCTTTGCCTTAGCCTTTGCCAATTTTCCTTAGCCAAAAGCACATCTAGTGATGTCCACTAGGATACCATTTCCCAACATTTAGCTTGGAATAAGTGTCCCTTAACCGTGGTCTTATTTTCCTTTATTAAATTTTATTACATGAACTTTTCACAAGGGTTGTTACATATGTATTGCAAACATCACACAACCTTTTATGTAGCTACACTTAGCCTGCATAGCGGTAACTATCCTCACTGATGTAGGCTTCTTCTTTCCCTGCAAAATTCTCTTTTCCCCACTATATCCCACACACTCAATGGCCTTGTCAAAGCAATCCACATTGGTCCTGTGAAGGTACATCTAATCCATACCCAAAAGAATACTATAAAATTCTAATGGTAGTACATTCAAATGTGTTGTTGTAGGCATACCATTTAACTCAAATGAACAATATCTTACCCATTGGTGAACTCTCTTCTTTGTACCTATAGTCAACTGTACCAACCAATATTTTGCATGCACTTATTTTCTCAAAACACACTCATCCATTAGGTCAGGATTAGTATAACTATAATTAGATCCAAGATCAATCAAAATAGAAACAACTTGATCACAAAGATTACCGAAGCTTGATGATCCGCCTACCTGTTGTCCATAGCTACATAGATCTGAGGAATGTTATGACCAACAACACCAACTGCATCTGCCTCTTGAGCACAATAGATCTGGGGTCTACCACCCTGATAATACAGACAATCCCTCTTATGATGATCCTTGCCACATATCTAACACTACAACGGTGCTCTACCATTGCCTCTAGTCTACTGCTCTCCATCTCCCTTATCAGTTGTATTGAACTTCTTGTAAGGGACTACATTTTCTTTCTCACTTGCATCTTGAGGTCTTCCCTACTTTGGTGGCCATTTTCCTTTCACTTTCTCATTTACTTTCAAGTCATGCTTATGCTCAACTTTTCACTTTGATTGCTCATAACAATGTTTCAGCTTTCATATGGCCTCCTCCAGCGATCTGGGCTCATCGAACTCAATCCAATGTCTGTATGCTACTGGTAGTCCACTGATGAATCTCTTAACCTTGGCCTTCTCCTCCTTGAGGTAAGGCACATATCTCAACAACTCTGTTAGTATACTCATCATCTATCATGGAACCCATATGAAACTCATAAAACTCCTTAGCTCTATCATCATAGTACCTTTTTGATAAATACTTCTTCTTGAAGAGCCTCTCAAACTCATTCCAAGTCAAGTCATCTTCCCGAATTCCTCTAACATTCTCCACATCTTCCCACCAAATATTTGCTTTACCATTGAGACTAAAAATGGTTACCTTTGCTTTCATGTTTTTTGAATAATCATTCAATCTGAAGAACTTCCTCATATAAAGTAACCATGGCTCTACATACTGTGATTTCTTCATCTCTACATTAAATGTAGGTGGCTTTTATTTCTTAAACTCATCTGGAAAGTATCCCTTGTCACTCCTATAAGGATGATGACGATGATGATCATAATGCCTGTTAGAACCAGAACTAGAATAGTACCTATGTCTATCACCCCTCCTATCCGGAGTATCCAAGGACATGCCATCTCTGATCATGTCATATCCATCCAACATGTACTCACCATGAGACCTACTACCATATGCCCCATTATTTTTTTCCTCCTGCTCACAATTGATGGGAAGTGGTCCCTGTCATTACAATTTTCACAAACTCTGAAGTATCACTGCATTTACCTCTACTTGTTTCTCTTGTTCCTGTATGATTCTGTCATTGTCTACCTTACAACTCCTTATTTCTGCATTTAAGCTTCTCAGTGTCTCTACCAAATCAGAAGAGTGCCCAACACCACGTTGCTCATCTGATCCATAGGGAGAGTCTCAGGAACTGTACTCTACCATCTTGCTAGTCATCTTTAATATTCTTCCTGCAAGGTATATCATGTCAACTAAAAAAAATCACAATAAACCAACGTACCCTAACATAATTCAAGTAGGATACCTTGTCTGCAAGGTCAACAAATCAGCGTGACACATGTATAACATAGTCATGACAGAATATAAAAATATAACACATAAGCATGTAACCATATATCCATCATTATAACTAGAGTCCAGTCATCAATGCATGACCATATCAACTACACATACCATGACCTCATGCATGACAACAACAACCATATCATTATACACTGACAGTACGCAAGCATAAACAACATGTAACCAATCATACACCCATGATGACACACTTCACACAAGAACATCCTCTTCACATGGCGACATCACTACGACCATGACCAACACCATGAATATGCAACAAGGACATAGAGAATAGAATGATTAACACACATGGAACTGACATGAATTCATGACCACAAACACATCCCATCCAGTCTAAGGGGTGAACCGTTCTCTGATACCACTTTGTAACATCCTCCTCCCACATCTACCCAAGTAACCAACCAACCAGGGTAAACATGTGGTGGGAAGTTAGTGTGATATCATTCGACCTCCTAAGTCACCTTAAGGAAGTGGAACTGATGGAAACACACCATACAGACGTTCCAGATTAGCAACAAGGCCCTCAAGAACCATCCCAACCTCTTAGGTAGCCATCCTCTGAGTCCCACTAATTTTTTAGACAAATTAACCCCCAGATGCTCCCATGATATCAGAATGCATGCGTGCAGAGGGTTCTGGACGTTCTCATAGCATGGTATGTCAATGTCTAAGGACTATTTTTCACAGTGTTGTGGCAATGTCCCTGGGATTTGAGCCACTTTTCATGCCCAAATCCTAGCTCAATGCCCAAAACTCAATGACACTTTTAGAATCCATGATTCACTTAATAACAATTCTTACAAATCAAAATCTGACTCTGGGACTAGGCCTGACCATCCCCAATCGGGACTAACATTTTTTCAAACACATGGCATTAATGCAATCTACAGGAAATGAATACAAGATAGAGCATAAATGAATGATAACTCATATGAGACTTGACCAGAAGGATCACCACCCTGTTTTCTTAACTATTTTGACATCAATTAGGTCTTGCATCCATTATTCTTTCAGTTACAAGTAAATACATGAAATAACCATGACAATAAAAATTCATATAACCATGCTTATAACCAACATCAAACCATGAAAATAACAATGAGATAACAACCATTAAAGATACATATCAAAAATTACAAAAGAAAGAGAACTTAGCTTTTATTAAACATAGTAAAATCTAACCAAGTTCAATACTTCCACGTACCACCCAATTGTAGACATGGCTGAACCAAATATTTCTTTCAACTAGTCACCACCGTGCCATATTCTAAGCATGAGTGTGGGATCTCATGGATAAATGAATCCAAAAAAAACTAATGGAATCCATAGATCAAATCACTTCCACCCTCACCGAGTCGTGATCTCACCAAAACTGGCACCAGGATCACAAAACCAAACCGAGCTAGGAATGCTTCCAGGCTCCATCACTATCCTTGAGGAATTTTTTTGTCTCCTTATCTCTATGGATTTACTGCAATACACATTGGATCACTAGGCCCTAAACCAAGACACTAGTCTCTAAGGATTTAACAAAATCCACATCAGATCACTAGGCCCTAAACTGAGACTCCACGCTTAGGCTTTACCATGTATCCTACCAAAATCAGTGAAGGGATTCCTAGGCCTTTGGGATTTTCCTGAGACCACCTACGCCCCAGATTCCGAAACCATCTAGAAATTCCAAAGCTCAAAACCAAGAAAATAATCCCATCACACCATGGCTATCCAGAAAAGGCTAGGATAGGCTAAAAACCACTGTCATAACTCGCTAAAACCATGCCACCGATAGCAAGAGAACCATACACCAACATGAAAAGCCATGCATGTCAAAACCACCTAGGAAATCACACATGCAATATGTTACCTACAAGTAATCCTGCTTAAGTGGATTGATCCTGCTCTTCCTTGCTTGATCTTTGCTTTCCTTCCTTTCCTTTACTTCGCTTTCTTTTCCTTGATCTAAGTGTCCAAGAGTGAGAGAGAGAGAAATAATAATGAGAGAGCTCCAAAAATGAACTGACAAAAGGTTACAAATTGATCCTCATAAGCATTTTCATCAATTAGGCCTCTATTTTCTTCATTACCCCCCTCACATGAAACCTCTTACCTTTCACCTCCCTTTTCTCCTATTCCTTTATTTTCATAAATAAATGTACCAAAATGCCTTTTTTCCTTTTTAATGCCTTTGACTTTTCCTTTTCCAATTTCCTTTAATGATATACACATTCAGTGATGCCAACTAGGATATCATTTCCCAATATTCATCTTGGAATAAGTGTCCCTTAACCATGGTCTTATTTTTCCTTTATTAACCTTTATTACATGAACTTTTAACCAGGGGTTGTTACAGTTTCCTTTCAGTATGAACTCAACATATGATATACTAACACCAACAACATATCAATAGTAGGTACTCAACTATTGATCCAGGTGGATGTTGGTGGCCACCCACCAACCCATTTGGACCCCCACAACTGTCTCTTTCAGCATTTTCAGTTTCCTTAATTGTAGCACAACTTACTATTTTTAGCAGTTTTTCGGGTCCTGAACTTCCGGAGCCGTTTTGAGGCCCTAAACGATGTTTTTTTGGGAATCTGGGGGCAACATGGGTCTATAGACCGATGTTGCCCTTCCCAAAGTGGTAGTGCTCGGATAGATCTTTCTAACGAGCTATTGTACGCGTCAAACGAAGATCGTATGCCAAAGTTACGACCCCGGGAAATTGATGTACCAATTTACCCAAACGGGGCCCACAATTTGGCGTTTCATCTTCTAGGGTTAGGTTTCGGGATGTGAAGGGTTTTCCATTGTTTCTCAACAATAAATAGGCCTTCGAGCCTCATTGTAATACAGTTCGGAACAGTTCAGAGGCATGTAGCCGCCACATCTCTTCTCAGAGATAAGCTACCATCGCCCTAGCTGATTTCTTTCCATTTCTGTTTGTAAACATATTTCAGTATTTACAGTAATGAAATGAAGTATTATTTCCGCTGCATCTCTGTTTTTATGGTTATCGCATCTCTGTATTTATGGTTATCTCTGTAATCTATTGCGTTCCTATTTAAATCCGGATCAGTGGTATCAGAGCGGTCTGCTTTTTCTCTGTTTTTCTTTGCATGTCCCCAACGAGGTCGGGATATAAGGAGTTAGGGTTTGAACTGGTCGAACCTTTGCAAGACCAGCCTCGCAAATCCCGACGGCCTCCCATGGCGGATGAGAAGAAAGACGAGGGGGCAGGAGATCCTATCAAAATCTTGCTCGAAGAAGCGCTCGAGCGGCAAAGGAACGCGATGATGGATAGCTTTGCGCAGATCCTTCAGCGACTACCCAAAAGCGACGCATCGGCTTCCAGCAGCAACTCTGGAAACGCCACACCGTTCAAGGTACAAGTTAATTTTGAAATCCCCATATTCGAGGGTCAAATAGACGCAGATGCCGTAGATAAATGGTTAAATCTGCTAGATGGGTATTTTTCTGTTCATGAATTTTCAAGTCGGAAAAAGATTGTTTTCGCTCTTCTCAAAGCAGCCCCCCACGTCAAGGACTGGTGGGAAACCTACTGCGAGCAGAAGGATGAAAGTACAGGCTCACTATTTTCAGCCGCACCCACTTGGAATGACTTTCGGGATGCCATCAAGGAGCAGTACTACCCTGTCGGAAGCTATGAGGACAAATACATCAAATGGACCACATTGCGGCAGGGACGAGACCAAGATGTGCCAGAGTTCACAAACATTTTTCATACCCTTCGCACACAGTTGGGTATCAAAGATTCTGAGCTGCATCTGGTACTCAAATACCGTGGCTGCCTACACAGATACATCCAGGAAGAGATGGTGTTCTTGAACATCTCCTCACTCGGCACAGCATACCGATACGCTGTCAAAATCGAGCAAAAGTTTAAACAGAAGAAGCGAGACTTTGGATCTGCAAATCCGAAGCCCAAAGGACAAAGCCAAGGCGGGGTGACCCAAGACAACCCGTCGAAGCCGCAAGAAAAGAACAACACCATGAAGCCGAAGAAGGACACAGGAAAGTGGTGTGAGTTCCACAAGAGTCCCACTCATAACACAAGTGAGTGTCGGACCAAGCAGTCCCTTGTGGCCGAGTTGAAGGCTTCCGAATCAGATGCATGTTCCGACCCTGAGCCAGAACCCGACAAGGGGAATGGTAAAGGGAAGCAGATCATTGATGCGGACCCCAGCGCCACTGTTGCCACCGCCAAGATCAAGAAAAATGAGCCCGAAGATCCAGAGGAGGGGGAGCGTCTTTTCCACTCACAGATGTGGGTGAAGGGTTCACCGCTGCGATTCATTGTCGACAGTGGTAGCCAAAAGAACCTGGTTTCAGCAGAGGTCGTGAAGCGGTTGGGCCTACCGACTACACCACACCCGCAGCCGTACAGTATCGGGTGGCTTCACGAAGGACGAGATCTGAAAGTTCGCCAGCAGTGCCGCCTTCCCTACAGCATCAAGCCCTTCACCGACGAGGTATTATGTGATGTTACACCTCTGGATGTTTGCGATGTATTATTAGGCCAACCATACTTATGGAGGCGACATGCTGTGTATGAGTCAAGGCCTCGCGCTGTCATTATTTCTTTGGGTGATTCATTATACAGGATACCAGAGATAGCTCCACCTACTGCCACATCTTTGATCACTGCTAAGAAAGGCAGCAAGCTCATATCACAGACCAGGAAATTCATTTGTCTGGTTCACTCCCAAAATAAGGGGAAGATCGTTGCTACACCCATGACCCCTGCAAAGGGTTCCTCCATGCAGCAGCAGCAGCAAAAGGATACGGTCATGACAGAACACAGGAACAACTTCTCCTCACCCACAGGGGTACCACATAAGTTTCAGGTGGGCAACAAAGTCTGGTTGCATCGACAGAAAGAACGCCTTACCAGAACCCATCAGAAGCTCAGACCACACCGACATGGTCCTTACAGCAGTACCAAGGCTATGGGGAACAATGCTTTGGAGCACATAATTCCTCCATTCCTTCGCCTGCACCAAATGTTCAATGTGGACCATCGTCGACCATGCTTCCCACCATCACTGGACACATCAGAGATTGCAGGACAAGTTCAGCAGATGGAGGAACTCAACGCAATGGGGACCATTGCTTCCTAAGGGGGGAGGAATGATCCAGGTGGATGTTGGTGGCCACCCACCAACCCATTTGGACCCCCACAACTGTCTCTTTCAGCATTTTCAGTTTCCTTAATTGTAGCACAACTTACTATTTTTAGCAGTTTTTCGGGTCCTGAACTTCCGGAGCCGTTTTGAGGCCCTAAACGATGTTTTTTTGGGAATCTGGGGGCAACATGGGTCTATAGACCGATGTTGCCCTTCCCAAAGTGGTAGTGCTCGGATAGATCTTTCTAACGAGCTATTGTACGCGTCAAACGAAGATCGTATGCCAAAGTTACGACCCCGGGAAATTGATGTACCAATTTACCCAAACGGGGCCCACAATTTGGCGTTTCATCTTCTAGGGTTAGGTTTCGGGATGTGAAGGGTTTTCCATTGTTTCTCAACAATAAATAGGCCTTCGAGCCTCATTGTAATACAGTTCGGAACAGTTCAGAGGCATGTAGCCGCCACATCTCTTCTCAGAGATAAGCTACCATCGCCCTAGCTGATTTCTTTCCATTTCTGTTTGTAAACATATTTCAGTATTTACAGTAATGAAATGAAGTATTATTTCCGCTGCATCTCTGTTTTTATGGTTATCGCATCTCTGTATTTATGGTTATCTCTGTAATCTATTGCGTTCCTATTTAAATCCGGATCAACTATCCATGACAATATAAGGCCCAATAATAGTATACCATCAATACATAGCATCTATAAGATCTATGCTTCTCAATACATTCAAATTATTAACATAAATCGACTGAATAAGTGAAGACAAACAACTTCACTAACAGTATGTAGATGAAGAATTTAACACACACAAATGTATACAAACATCTGCTCAGTAATCAAATTCAACTACACATTAAACTGACCAGATATATAATGTGGGCATGTGGAGCCTAGGCCTCTCAACCTCAACCTCTTCTCCTCATGCTAGAGCTTCTCTTCTTCTCCTCCTCTTTTGCATCCACTACACTTCTCTTCTCAAACACATTTCCTCTTTAAAAACAAAGCTAGCATGGGACAACCAAGAGTCACAAGATGAATCATTTCCCCTTCTCCACAAAATTAGGGAAAGTAAAACTATATTTACATTAGGAAATATTTGCTCCAACTTATTCTAAGAACAAAAATCACTACCTAATGTAGATATTTTTAATTTCTTACAAAACTTTTAGAATTTCTCCCAACATCATCATGTGACCATCCCATCACATTGGCAAGCTTCGATCTAGTCTTCATCGAAATTTTTTCTCTCCATCTATGCACCTACATCAGACTCCCAAGGTACGAAAATTTATGACCTCCTGGTCATATGCATCTGGTCCTCTCGAGCAACTTCAACTCGTGAGCTATAGCATGGATCTGCAGTAACAATCCTCCACCTTACTACATGATACCTCACCAAACTTTCTCCTAATTTTGGGCTTTTGGCATCTTCCTGGTTCTCTTCTCTAGAACATTTCGAGCACTCCTTACTCTAGGTTGTTGCAAATATCCTCACCTTCCTCTACTATCACCTACACAGTGAAACTTAAAAATCTTACCATATCTTTAATCAACTTGTACCTTCTTCTACTATGAACTATAAACTTTACTTACAGCCGAATTGTTGAAACTTGTCAATACATTGCTAAAAAAATTCCTCAAAATCATAGCTTGTCTCTTCATACAACCATTTATACCTTCCTACTTTCCTTTTGTCAATTTCATCTTCTAATTTAGTCCTTGGCTGAAATTTTTTGTCTTTGGATTGTTGCATACCTTCTCTTGTCACGAAATTTGAATAATATTCATTTAATGTTGGTCTATTGCTTTCCTTATGCAACATTAAAGTTTCCAAGTTGGCCATCAAATCTTCATTTTCTTCATCCACTATAACAACATCCTCATTATCATCCACACATATGTGTTCATCACCCTTAGGTTGTTCTTCCATGGTTGCAACTCAACTCCCTTGAGCCTTTCCTCCAACTGAGCATTTGATATCTGTCTCAGCTTCACCTGCAAAAAAATCCATTTTACTTTCTTCCAGAGACTTCATTTA
Organism: Pinus tabuliformis; assembly: GCA_031772625.1. NCBI lineage: Eukaryota > Viridiplantae > Streptophyta > Pinopsida > Pinales > Pinaceae > Pinus > Pinus tabuliformis. The sequence goes on from CM062811.1 coordinate 248,235,612, forward strand.
TAACCCTAGTCTTCCTCGTCTTTCTACAGTATTCTTCTCATCATGTCTAGCTGTAATTTGTTTTCAGCTACTTCTCTATCAAGTTTGTTCTGACTTAATCTACTATGGCTTCTCTTTCAACCTTTACTATGACTCTCAGTAGTCACAAATTTCCTTCTTCTATGAGCTCCTCCCCACTCACTATGAACTGCACATAAGCCATTTCAACAAGCTAAATTCACCAACCTATTTTTAAATACCATACTAAGCTCGTCCATTTCCTAGTCTTTGTTGGAAATAATACTGAGAATGGGGGGTGAATTAGTGTTATCATGTCAATTATTTTTCATTTCACAATCAGATTTGTATACGCTACTTCAGTTAGTGAAAGCTGCATATATACGCAACTGCAGTTAAGGAAACTAGCGTATAACCTGCAGACTTATAATTTAATTTATTCTTCAGATGTTGATCATTAATCTGTGCATCAGAACCATATAAACAGTAACTAGGAATAGTAAAATAGAGCAGACAGTCACACACAAGAACACAAGATATAAGGTGGAAACCCAATGTGGGTGAAAACCACCTACTACAATTCGTCTCTATCTTCTTTTGATTAGAAACTTCTTTTTACAATGTTTCTGTACTGGTGGAGTCTTATACCAATACGCAGGCTTCTACCTGTAGAAGGCTACAACCTTCTCTCGTTCTCCAGCTTCTCCTAGAAGGGAGCTACAACCCCCTTAGCTCTTGTACTAGCTGATGTACTAGTACGTAGGTGCTGACCTACAGAAGGCTACAACCTTATCTCTTCTTCTAGGGACCACATTTCATAAATGTTTAGACTGGATCCATCAACCAAACATCAAAGATACCTTCATCAACCAATCTCCCGTGTACCCACCAAAACTGAATCAAACAGTCACTTTTCTGAACACTGTAACCAAAATACAATAACAGTAACCAAAAACCAATCCTGAACCCAGAACACTGCAGCAGTGAACAAAAGTAGCTAAAACATATGTTAAGAGACGTACTCTACTTCAATATGTAGAACCTGTGTGCATATACTGTTATATTAAGGCAAAACTATGTATATGCAATTTTCAATTACCGAACCAGCGTGTGTACGCGTCTTTGTTTTCCTGAACCTACATACAGATCTATAAAAGATAATTTACCCTTTCAAGTATTCAAGCATCATTTATACCGAGATTATCATATTTATAGATCAAGTCATGTGCCAAATATAACAGATCAAAATCACACAAAGATACTTCTCTTCAAGCCTTAAGATCTTGACCCATCAATAGAACTTATCCTTCTCCTAGCGCTCAGGTTCCTCCTTGATTCAGATCCAGCTATGCACCATAACCCAATGATCATTATTCTAGATCTTGTTCTTCATAAGATATTCAATCCTTGAGTGCCTTTGCCTAAAGATCTCCTTCCCCTTTTATAGTCTTAGGCCTTACTCAATACCATGGTCCAAAAACCATTTAGAACCAATACCTAGGTCCAAATACCTGGGTTCAACACTTCAGATGAGATAACATGGTCCAAAACCATAGGTCCAAATACCAAGGACCAAAAACCAAGTTTTCCAAGCTGTACGCGCTTTTCTATGCATGAAAGTGCGTGTATACACATACGCGCCATTTGGTCTGTTGATCCGCGTGTATATGTGGCTTGATCAACGAGAACCTGCGTATACCTCCTTTTCCTTTATTCTGAGAGCCTGTGATCCTGAACCGTCAACTAAGTGATTTTCCGAGAGTGTTGCCATCAAGGAAAATACTTGTGCCATAGTGCCAAGCCTGTGTCATAATGCCAACATTCTTCTCTAGGTATTTCTGTTGACTCCTTCCTCTGGAATCTTCATCTCAGCACTATCTTCTCTTCTTGCTTCTACATGCAATTTACTCACCTTCTTCCTATGAGAACTTTTTTGATCTTCTTCACCTTTAATACAAGGTTCCTTGTCATCATCCTCAACTACAAAAATTCATCCCTACTAATTGTAATCAATAATTAATCCACAATTAACTGAAGAAAAAAAAAAGACCATTACCTCCTTATTCAATCTTCACTTGAACACACACCTGTCATCGCAAAATTCTTATAACTGTTGTCATCTCTTTGTTTTCGCCGACCTTTCTGTTCTTTAAATCAACATCATTCTTCATCTTCATCAAAGAAAAATTATTGTTCAACTATACATATAAAAACATCCATTTCACACTTAGCTACTATGAGTTCTTCTTCTAATTTGACATACTTATTTTGTCTCATCTTCCTTTGCAAGGAATGCCATCTCACCTTCTTCTTGCTCATTATCCAACCATAACTCTGGTCATCTTGACTTTCTTGTAGCAATTATTTCACATGATTGAGTTATGCTCTTAACTCAACCATCTCCTTCTCAAATTCTTCATCACTCATTCCTTTGAGTCCAACTGCTTTGACACTTTTCTTCTTCTACTTGTGACTTTCCTCTGAACCCCTGCTATGACTAATAACAATCATCTTCATCTCTTCCTCTTGTGAACTCTCCTTGTCTACTAGTGAGCTGCAACAAGCCCTTCTTTTCTCTGTAACAAGTCTGCTACTTGTCACCCATACCAATTCATCCTCTTAGTATATTCTCTTCTCTAGGTTATCTACAGTAGAACCTCTTCTTGAGCACTCTTGCTCCTCAACTTTCAAAGTTGTTGGTTGTTGCTTCTTTAACTGCTCACTCTTCTTAGGTTTTCAGTAAAAAATATTTTTTTTTTTGGTTCTATCACCATTTCTTCATCTAAGATATTTTTCTACTCCTTCTCCTTTGACATAACTTACTTGCTATGGTAGTTGATACCAATTCATTCTTGCAAACACAATTCTTTTAATGACCAAGTTAGCATAAACATCACATTCAATTTTATAAGATCTATAACAATATCTCATCTTCCACAATATTTATTGGATCTACTTGTTGAACCAATTCCTTTCCAACCAATACACTTTTTTTTCCTCAAGAGCATATCAACTCTCCACTTCCCTCCAATCATCTCACTTACATCCTAAGAATTCAACTTGTCTCCCTCTACTGTAAAGTTCTTCTTTTCTTCATCCTCTTTTCATTTTCAAGGTGTCTTCAAACCTAGAAATTTCATCTGTACATGGATCAACTCTTCTTGACATGAAAGAATCTCCATTATCTCTTCACTTCAATTTCAGTTGTACTGTAACTCTAAAATCCAATCTTTGTTGTTTTAACTACATCAGCAAAGAGCAATCTAGCTGTTTTCAGGCTCATCACCAAAGAATGTAGCTTAGATCTAATACCACTTAATGACAAACTAGGTTACCCCAGCTGCCAATAACTCAGAGTACTCCACAAACACCCACAACTTTGTATTTAGTATTTAATTCAACAATGTTTAACGAAGCCTTTTTCATATGCAGTCAACTCAAGAACTTGGAATTACTTCAATAAAGGCCATGAGAGATCTTTCTCTGACCTTCCAATTGATCCAGGTGGATATTGGTGGCCACCCACCAAGTCCACTTGGACCCCCACCATTGTTTCTTTCAGCTTTTTAGTTTCCTTAATTAAAGCATAGTTTACTATTTTTAGCAGTTTTTCAGGTCTTGAACTTCCGGAACCGTTTTGAGGCCCTAAACGACGATTTTTGGGAAATATGGGAGCAACATGGGTCCATGGATTGATGTTGCTCTACGTAAAGTTGTAGTTCTCGGATAGATCTTTCTAGCGAGATATTGTGCACATCAAACGAAGATCGTATGCCAAAGTTACGACCCCGGGAAGTTGATGTACCAATTTACCCAAACGGGGCCCATATTTGGTGCTTCATCTTCTAGGGTTAGGTTTTTGGATGTTTAGGGTATTCCACTGTTTCTCAACAAGAACTAGGCCTTTGAGCTTCATTGTAACACAGTTCAGAGGCATGTAGCCGCCACAACACTTCTCAGAGATAAGTTACCATCGCCCTAGATGGTTTATTTTCATTTCTGTTTGTAAGCATATTTCAATATTTTACATTAATTAAATGAGTATTATTTCCACTACATCTTTGTGTTTATGGTTATCTCTATAATTTGTTGCATTCCTATTTAAATCCGGATTAGTGGTATCAGAGTGGTCTGCTTTTTCTCTATTTTTCTTCGCACGTCCCCAATGAGGTCAGGATATAAGGAGTTAGGACTCGAACTGGTCAAACCTTTGCAAGACCAACCTCACAAATCTCGACAGCCTCCCATAGCGGATGAAAAGAAAGATGAGGGGGCAGGAGATCCTATCAAAATCTTGCTCGAAGAAGCCCTCGAACAATAAAGGAACGCAATGACTGACAACTTTGCCCAGATCCTTCAGCGACTACCCAGGGGCGATGCATTGGCTTCCAACAGCTACTCTAGAAATGCCACACTGTTTAAGGTACAAGTTAATTTTGAAATCCCCATATTTGAGGGTTAGATAGACTCAGATGTCGTTGATAAATGGTTGAATCTGCTAGAGGGTTATTTTTCTGTTCATGATTTCTCTAGTCAGGAAAAGATTATTTTCTCTCTTCTCAAAGCATCCCCCCACATTAAGGATTGGTGGGAAACCTACTGCGAGTAGAAGGATGAAAGTACAAGATCACTATTTTCAGCCGCACCCACTTGGAATTCATTCCGAGATGCCATCAAGGAGCAGTACTACCCTGTTGGAAGCTATGAGGATTAATACATAAAGTGGCCACCACCAAGTCCACTTGGATCCCCACCATTGTTTCTTTCAGCTTTTCATTTTCCTTAATTATAGCACAGTTTACTATTTTTAGCATTTTTCGTGTCCTGAACTTTGGGAGCCATTTTGAGGCCCTAAACGATGTTTTTTGGGAAATCTGGGAGCAACATGCGTCCATGGACTGATGTTCCTCTTCCCAAAGTTGTAGTTCTTGGATATATCTTTCTAACAAGATATTGTGCATGTCAAACGGAGATCGTATGCCAAAGTTACGACCCCAGGAAGTTGATGTACCAATTTACCCAAACGGGGCACACAGTTTGGCGTTTCATCTTCTAGGGTTATGTTTTTGGATGCTTAGGGTTTTCCATTGTTTCTCAACAACAAATAGGCCTTCGAGCCTCATTGTAATACAGTTTAGTGGCATGTAGCCGCCACATCTCTTCTCATAGATAAGCTACCATCGCCCTAGCTGGTTTATTTCCATTTCTGTTTGTAAGCATATTTCAGTATTTTACATTAATGAAATGAAGTATTATTTCCGCTGCATCTCTTTGTTTATGGTTATCTCTGTAATTTGTTGCATTCCTGTTTAAATCCAGATCACTAGTCCTTTTCCTCACCTCATTCAACTCCATAGGTTTCAACTTAGTAAGTGACACAATGGGCAGGTCAACGGGCATTTAAAAACCCAACACGCAAACTTAAAAACTTTTTGTTGTAGGCATTGCAAAATGATTTTGTAGCATTGTTACAAAGTCTTGTAGGCACTACAAAATGATTTCATAGCACTCCAAAAAAAATGTATTTCAAATTTTAGGGGAATCTGAAATGACTCAGCTTGTTTCCTAATCGATTCTCCACATCCTTAACTTGATCCTTAACACAATGAGTGCTTCCATGTGTCTTTCTTCACCGAATTTACTAGCCTAACTCGAATTTACCAATGAGGAACAAATCTCAATGGGTTTTGATAACATTCAACAAAACAGGGTGCTCTATTTTCTTCTGTGACAATGCTCAATCCCTAACAGAAATTCATGCAACCACTATTCCAGAGCGTGACCACACATTATTCTACAACTTTGTGATAGGAATCCCAAAAGACAAATGGGAAATAACACCATACACTTTGCATTCAAAAATCAATTAAAGAGGAATTTTGACAGTGTTTCCAAAACATAATGCTATGTTCTACAGTAACAACACTTAGTCATTGTAAATCTCACACAACCACTACATCAAAACATAGGGAACACTCTCCCACGAGGATTTGAACCAAAATACAAAAGAACCGTGCACAACTACACAATGGTTGAGGTCACAATATTTAGGTTTCCTTCCAATATGAACTCAACATACGATATACTAGCACCAATAACATATCAATAGTAGGTACTCAATTATCCATGATAATATAAGGCCCAATAAGAGTATACCATCAATGCATAACATCTACAGGATCTACGCTTCTCAATACATTCATATTCTTAACATAAATCAACTCAACAAGTGCAGACAAACAACTTCACTAATAATATGCAGACATAGAAGTTAACCCACACAGAGGTATATAAACAACTGCTCATTAATCAAATTCAACTATACATTAAACTGGCCAAATATAAAATGTGGGCATGTGTAGCCCATGCCTCTCAACCTCTACCTCTTCTCCTCATGCTGGAGCTTCTCTTCTTCTCCTCTTCTTCTTCCTCCATTGCACTTCTCTTCTCAACCACTCTTACTCTTTAAAAACAAAGATAACATGGGACAACGAAGAGTCACAAGATGAATCGTTTCTCCTTCTCCACAAAATGAGGGAAACGGAAACTATATTTACATTAGGAAATATTTCCTCCAACTTATTGTAAAAAAAAACTCACTTCCTAATGTAAATATTTACAATTTCTTACAAAACATTTAAAATTTCTACCAACATCATCATGTGACCATCCCATCACATTGGCAAGCTCCGTCCTAGTCTTCATCGATTTTTTTTCTCCATATATGCACCTGCATCACTGTAACTATGCATGCTTTTGAGTAGTGGATTTGTGAGTATCATCCAAAATCCATATGATGACTATTGGTTCACCATGATCATGCCACAACTATTTCCTTTGTTATTGACAGAATTAAGAATGATTGCTTTGTTGTTTTCTTCCTTCTTAAGGGCATAGATGAGTGTTGTGTTCATGAAATGGAGCACATCATTAATACCATATCTAATAATGAGGTTATAGATGGATAGCGCCACTCTTATCCTCTAATATCATGGAAGTGCAATATTCATTAATTTATTTTAATGCAAGCAAGAGATTGGTGATTACAAACATAATAGATAATGTAAAGAAAAAACACTTCAATCATGATATGATATAATCTGTGATAGTGTAATAACCAATTTCGAATTACAAACATAATATGATTATTAGCATGCATACAAGGCATGTGTATGATAGCTACATATGCATGGATCACATGCATTGAACTAGTATACATATTAGTTGATTATAGAGAATTTCTAAGTGTAGGACAAATGAATTAATTATTAAAAATATTAATTAAATACTAATTATCAAATAATGTAATAAATGTTTTAGGTTAAGATTCATTAATACAATTTAAATTAAAATAATAAACTATTTTAATAATTAGACGAGATTAAATGTGCAATAATTAATAAAGCCATTTAATATATATATAATTAAAAAGGAAATTAAGGACAAGACTTAGTGACTGACTCAAGTAATGATTAAAATCCATTTAATTTGTATGTGTGTGTGTGTGTGTGTGGGACTATTAATTGTTGCTTGAGTTGGTCGCTTATCCCTTTGGGATATATATATATATATATATATATATATTATATATATATATATATATATATATATAAACAGTGAGGGGTTTTCTTAGGAGGGAAAAATCCTTCCCTTTATAACCAAATGTAAGGGGTCAAGAAGGGGGATTGGACTTTTGGAGGGGAAAATTGTGAAATTACAGGGGAGAGAATCTATCACTAGGAGATTTGAGGGACGAGGCTTGGGGCTTAGGATTCGACTACAAACCTATGAGAGTTGGGCACTATTCTTGGAGTTTTGGGCACAGGGGGCTTCGACCTTGAGGTATTTTGGTTCTGCGAGCCGAAGAGGCCGATCCTAGATAGGCAGGAAGGAATTGGTCTATTTGGTGATGGAAGTAAAGGAATCAGATTCACCCACGAACCATCATCATCTAGGATCAACATTAGATGGGGTTACCAGGTATGTACAAACATGAAAATTGGTCTGATTAAATATTAATTTGATTGAAAAAATTATGTTATTATAAATAAAAAATGATGATAGATTTTACATAGAATTATGTTGCTTGGAACGAAATTATAATGTTATTCCCTATAGATAGAGGGATAAAGGAGGAGGAGAAGGATTATATAACAATGCAAAGTCAAAGATCAAGTGGGAGACTTACAACTTTGCTTTGGATTCACATTATATACATACAAAGTTCAACACGATCCATATCTTGGTTCAGAAGTTATGGGTATTTGTTTTGTTCAGAGTGGTGGTTTTATAAGTTGGTTTATTAAAAAATTAAAAGCAATGAAAAGCCAAGCAAAATATACATATTTTAAGGGATGTATAATGGGTATTGGAATATAATAATAACAAACAATGTAAATGTTGTTGAAACTAAAAAATTTTGTGTGTTACCATGTAGTTTAGTTTGTGAATGTGTGGAAAAAAGCAAACATAATGGATTTTTATGTTGTATGCAAACATGTAAACAATCTGGAAACTTCCAACTAGCTAGGTGTTAAACTCATATTTCCTAAATTCTTCCATATATGCACAGTAAAATCCATCTTACGATGGTGCAGGACAACCTTCTTACACATCTGACATACATTTGTTGCATTTTGTTGCCAAAATAAAAGTAAAATGTTAAATTTGAGGAACAATTTGGATAATTAATTTGTACATGGATTTCATTCTTAGCTTGTCCACCTTTTTTTCAACTGAAGAAAACTCTTCCACTTAAAAAGATATTTGGCCCTTCTTGGTACTTAGTAGATTCGAAGTTAAGATAGATCTAGACTAGTTTAATTATTAACTATAATTATAATTATTTATTTTGTTTTATTATTTAAATTTTATATTATTTTTGTGTAATTTGATTGAGTAAAAATGTTTACATAACATAATAGGACAAGATAGGATAGGACAATATTGCTTCCATGCTAGAATGGAGGGCACCTCTTAGTGCAAAAATGCATTGTAATATCTAAATCTAAAAGAATATATTAAAAACATTTTCAATTATGCTTTCTAATGTTAAAGGAGTATATTAATTAGTGAATTGAGTTTAGAAGGGAATTTTGGCAAAGAAACATGGTGGGGAAGAAGGCTTCTAAACTAGAGCCATTATTTGTAAGGTTGGGTATGCTGTGGAAGAACCTAGCTGATGAAAGTTGTAGTGAAAGGAAGGGGATGATGATCATGGAGCCTGTTTAGGCAGGAGCAAACTCTCTTTGTAAAAGGTAGTTTTTTAGTGTTATATTTTTGGAAGGACTATGTGTATTGGGTTGCTATATGTATTACTTTTTTGGATCATTTGTGTTGTTCATATAGGTGGGGAAATCACAAACTTCCTTTCTCAGTTGGGTTTCTATCAGCACAGTAAAAAGAGCCTACTTTTTTGTATAACGAATCTCCTCAAACTCTATACTTCTTGAGTGGAGTTTGAACTTTGGTTGGATGTCATTATCTAGACGGAGTACAATAGCGAGAGTTTATATTTTCCTTTCATTCTGTATGAACTTGTTATTTCTAAAGGTGGGAACTTTAACTCCATTAAATCCTGCAATTCATGTTTCAGGGAAAAGGGATGCTTGTTGGGTAATGGTGGGACTCCTTAGGTTCCTTACATTTTTCTTTACTAAGATTTTAGTTGACATTTCAATGTATTCCTCTTGACTTTGTTGTTATAAGGGAGTTGGAGGATGTAGGTATTTTTTTAATACATTAGCAAAGGATTGAGGGGTTGTGTAGTTTTTTCTTGATTCATTGATTTACAGAGGAGATAAAACTATTTTTTCTTTGGATCATCTGGTTTTTTCTGGCCTCGGCACCTCAAGGCTTGCTAGTGGGTAGTCTTGGCATTGGGGATTTCAATTTTTTTCCAGATTGCGGATTCAGCTTTGTTTTGGCAAGATCAGAATTGTTGGTTAGTTAGAATAATCTAATATTGTCTTGGTTATTTTCCTATAATTAGAAGGTGGTGGTTGATGGGTGGTTTGTGGTGGTGGAAATGTTACTAATTGTTGACAAATCTTGATGCAGAGTGACTTTTCAACATTAATACTTGCAACCATTTTCTCTCTCCTCGAGTGCCTAGTGACACATTCCCATTGGTTGGTCATTGGTAGGTTCCAATTGGAACATTAATCCACTTGAAATCAATCTCTACCATAGGAAGTTCCAACTCCCCAAACCAGAAGGAGTTAATCCACTTGACCATGGAAGCAGAGGCATTATACATGAAGAATAAGTTCAGATATTCTTTGCAGGAGTTAATGCCATTGGAGAAGGATTGCACATGTTGGAATCAAACTCGGCGTGTCGATAGAAATGTCACCCAGGGGCTGACTTTATAAGTTGCAAACATTTAGAAGGTACTTGTTCAGAGAGGTTGAAAACAACAATCTACAAAGGCATTAGAAGAAGTTATGGGCCTAGTTTTAGAAAGGATATATTCTAGGAAAAAGTATCTAGCTTACGTAAAAGGGCCTTGGTAGATCATTGGTAATTTAACAAGATGGGAGGGCTTATGATGAAGGAGTGGGTTTCTTCTCATTGGAACCCATTATTCACTACAATCCAAAAACTAGTATGCTATTAAGCAACTAATATTGCTTCCATTTCCTTTATCCTGAGGATGTGGTAAAGATTTTGCACATGCCATGGGTGCAAGGTATGAGATTATTGTGTTTACAACATGGTATGTGGGATTCAATCCATTACATGAAATTCCCTAAAGAAAATTTCTAATGGTGAAGATCCCTATACTTCCCTTAGAGATTTGGACTCGAAAATCTCTAGTGCGAATAGGGAATAAGATTGGAAAATTCATCTACATATATGACCTCAACTTGAGTGGATTGGAGAAATGCCTATCTTAGATTTTAGTTGAGATGGAATTCTTTGCAGACTCACCTATATAATTGTTGAGCCTCCATTTTGTCTAGATTTTCATGATTTTACTAAATAATTGTATGTTTGTACTAAGTGTATATAATCATTATTATTCTTTTTATGCATTATTAAGTTATTATTTAGAGGCATTTAGAGTTGATAGTTGTTGATCTATGAACTCTTATTGTTTTGTTAATTTGAATAGTATTTAATGTGAAATTTTCATTAATGATAGGCTCTTTTGTGTTAGGTGCTAAAATTCTTGTACTAGCAGTTCCTGTACCATCCATGCCAGCACTAGCTGCGCATGCACCAACATTCATGCACCAGTTGTGCCTGCACCAATTTGGGAGTTTCATACATTGACACATTTTTAGGGAAATATGAAATATGTTTTTGTTCAAAATGTTGGTTGAACATTTCCACATAAGCTAAGATACACCTAGGTCATACGGACTTATATTTAGGTAATAATTAATGCTTCAACCCCGAATTTGCAACAGTTTCCAGACTACAAACTTCCTCCTTGTTTTCCATGCAGGTGAAGGCGAATAGAGAAATTATGGAACATGGGTTTTGGTCACAGCATATAAAATTGACTAAGCCTCAAACAGTTTTCTGAAATTCGTAGTGGTTAAGGATATACGAATAGTTCTTTGGAGGTCGTTTGTTAGAAAAACCGATTTTTCCAAAATTCCAGAAAACGTCCAGTTGGAAAATTCGTATCAAAATCTTTAGTCTTTCAATAGAGCTAAAGTCCAAGACCATAGAATATAATTATGATGCCAAGCCTAAGGATATTCGCCAACACAACATTGTTTTATGATTTTGTAATAGGATTTGGAAATGAATTTATTTGGCATCCAATTCTGTGTTTTTGTTCTTTCTGAATCTACTTGCACTGTGATTTAATTGTTGGAAGGGCAACGAGTTGGGTGGTTGGGCCCACCATCCAGTCCGTTGCCCCAAACCTCTTAACTTTATTTTGCTACAGTGTAGTTTGCTTGGTGTGAGTGTGATCTGAGATAATTCTGCAACTTCATTTCATAGCTCCCTTTTTTTTTCAATCATTTAATTTTCAATTTCATTCCACAAGGTTTATTTTACTGCTCTACTTATTTAAGTTTAATATCAATGCTTTTGGATGTATTTTCATAAAGACTAAACCAAAGTAAACGATGAATTTTTTAATTGTGTCTCTTATTTATTATTACAAATATTTACCCTGATCTCATTGCTGCATAACAAAGTTTATTTCCAGGACGCAAAGGTGAAATAATTGTTGAGCAAGAATTCTGGTTAACTTAACTCAACATGTATTCATGATAGCCTTTGAATATTATATGAGAATGATTCTTGTACTTTTGCAGAAAAACATGTATTCCTTCACTCCTATAAGCAAATGCCAAGATCAATGTAAGGAAATATTGTGAATCTTTTAGAATCTGAACTCGGATATTCCACAGTTTTCATCTTTTCTTTATCGACGTTTTGAGTCTAGACCAAGGCTCATCATCAGGACTTGTTTTACAAAGGAGAGAGATAGTAGTGATAAATAAGGTTAGGTTGAGATGTCCAGTCTGAGAGCCGACCAACCTAATGATTTGAATTAACTAGATTTTTAATATTTTTATATATTTTTATAATTGTCCTAATATATTAAAGCTCTTTTTTAATTTTATTTATTATACATGGATATAATTATTAAAGTTTTTTATTAATTGCATTTAAGTGAATTATTTATGTAATAAGTTTTTTATTTTATTTTATTTAATAATATATCTTAATGATTTTGTTTTAATTAATTGTAACTATAGTAATTTTGTTTATATTTGTTTTTGTTATTTTTTTATTTTTTTTTACAAGATTTTAGTTACTTAGGAGATTAATGTATTATTAATGTTGAGTTCTAAGCTTATATGTTTGTTAATGTATTCCTAAAAAGTTTTTTGGTTAGGATGATTTTTAATATTCTTATCATTTTTGATAAATTAAAGTTCTTTTAATTTTATTTATTGTACATGTATATAATTCTTATAGTTGTTAATTGATTGCTTGAGTTGAATTGTTTATGTATTAAGTTTTATACGTGTATATAATTATTATAGATGTTAATTGATTGCTTGAGTTGAATTGTTTATGTATTAAGCTGGACATCTCAACCTAACCTTATTTATCACGACTGTCTCTCTCCTTTGTAAAACAAGTCCTAATGATGAGTCTTGGTCTAGACTCGAAACGTCGACAAAGCAAAGATGAAAATTGTGGAATATCTGAGTTCAGATTCTAAAAAACCAAACCACAGAAATCTACAATCCATTGTGAATCTTGTTGAAAAAAAACTCACATAATTCTTCATTATAATTAAATGTTGCATATATTATACAGAATATTTTGAGGAAGTATTTAATAATATCACAGTAAACAACACAAATTATATATTAATTTCATTGGTTCTTATTGTGTATTTTCGTTACAACTAAAGTATTGAATTGCCTTTAAGAGAAGCAGTGCTTTATTGTCTTGATTATCTTTAAAGCATTTGATCATTTCCTTAGATTAGTTGGAATGAAGTTGTCGTGTGATTTCTAGTTTAATTTCACACTTGCAACATAGCAGTAATTTTTAAGAGGTTTTGCATTCTTTATTTCTTGAATCTCATTCTTTTGAACGGGGCCAACATTCCTTTGTCCCCCAGACAACTGAGGAAGACTTACTGCAGGAGTCAACTCAACCTAGAAGAAAAGCCAAAAATAGATTCCTAGAGTGTGTTTACTTTTCTTTGAAAAGCCTTGTTTATTTTTTTTGAATGATGCTTCTTTTGAATTTCTTGCAAAAGCTTGGTTTTTATTTGACAGATCCCTGAGGTCATATTCTAACATATATTGTGCTACACCTCTAAGTCTTATGACCCCAAATTGACAAATTAAATGTCGATGTAAATATTGCATTTATACTGCCCGACATTTTGGCGTTGTTGTTAGGGAGGCATTGTAGGATAAGGCCTCAACGATTTGTCATGCTTTCCCCTTTCCTTCACAATTAAATTTATAGATTAATGAGATTCCCCTTGCTTATTGAAGCATACTGGACGAAATTCCCATAGAGCTCACAAGCCAGGTTTTCCTTTATGTAAATGAGTGATTTCCTTTACTGCAAAGTGTGATGCCTGATTTGTTTCTTTTACTGCAATTTAGTTTTTATGAGTAATTTTTCTTTATGCAAAGTGTGATGCTTGATTTACTACAATTGATTTTTTTATGACCAATTTATTTCACCACAAAGTGTGTTAATTTATTTCTACAATAGAGGTTATTTAATTTCCGCAAGTGTGATTTCCTTAGTTTACAATCTTGGTTTGTTCTTTTTACTGCAATTGATATTTTGAGTTTTTCAGGTGCTAAAAGAACCCCCCGCTCTCAATCCAGGTGCTAACAAGACTTTCCAACTAGTAGGAAAATGCCAGGAAGTGTGATGCTATTCAAAGAACTATCTCAAATTCTAGCAGAAGCTAGGGTCTCTGCTTCACAGAAAGAACACATCTTGGCATCAATTAGAAATCGGTCTACTCCTCTGGAAGAAGAGAATCATGAAGAACCAGAAGATATTCCTAAGGAGACCAAGAAGCTATGGATCATGCTTGATGAGGAGAAGCCATCAGAAGCAGAGATTGAAGAACACCAACCTGATCTAGCCTGCACTTTAGAGGATGAACAAAGAAAATTAGAGGATTTTCATGATGCACCAAATGTTGCCCATGAATCAAATGACCAAGAGTATATGCATCCCATAGAATCTTGGTTTCAGATGATTCTTAGTATTCATACCTCCCTTATCATTCAACAATTTGTGGCATCACATCAGTTAATGTAGCTGGTACCCCATGTTCTAGTATTTTATCACATATACTTTCTAAATTTGAACATGAATATGATTATCCTCTTGTTGCACACTTGGTTGCACTAGAAGTCCTCCTATACTTAAAAGGGAGTCTTCTGCTTCTTAGGGTAGAGTAGGGTAGAAGAATAAAGAAATTCCATGAATAAAGCTGTTACAAAAATGCAATTGGGGTTTTGACTTTCAAAGCATAGCCACTAAAACTGTTTTTGATCCGCATCAATTGTTAACACACACATCTGTGACAAATATTGTTGAGTATGATTCACTCTACTACCTCATGATTAACCAATCTAATGGAGTTGTCTTCTAAGATATATATTTTCAGTTTCCCTTAGAAGGTACTATTAGAAAGCCCCCTATGGTGGACCACTCTTGTAAAGATCATAATAAGTTATTCATGAGAACGCTAACATTATTTCAAAGAGTTTTTTAGTCATTACCTAAGACATCTTGTCTAAATAAGTATTTAGGGTAGAGGAACTAGCCAATAAAGAATAGTCATTAAAAACTTTTCACGCCATCCCGTACTCTTAAGGAGTAGATATACCTCCCCACTTATTAGGTAACCTTCAAAGTCAATTACAATCAGAATTTTCAAAATATTTAGGGGATAATAGGAGGTTTCATGATGAGCCAACCTAACATGCATGACATTACTGTTGCTGGTCACCAAGCCAGAGTAATGGATTTCAACCGAAAAGCTAGAAGACAGGAGGTCTCATCATGAGCCAACCTGTTCATCCGTGTTACTTGTGAGTGGCACTGCCATTAGCTAGTTACCAAGCCAGGATAGTGGCCTTCATCTAAAAGCCAAATAAACTAACTCTGAATCTATATCTAGTAAGTGGGACACACGTATTTCACTGGGTTAAAAGACATCCCTGCTGAAGCTATAGACACCTACGGGCAGCAGGGCCATGTTTGCGGTATTAAAGTTAATTGCATACTAATATTTACTTGGTTATCCTTCTCTTTCCCTTAAACTCATCATTTTAATTCTTGGACAATGGTTTTAAGATGATTTGAACATGATGCTTTGAGTTCTATTTTTCAAAAATCGGGAATCTTTAATGGTGTGGTACCCTTAGTGAAGGTAATTATTTGTACTCTATTAAGAAGAAACTTAGTTTTTCGTATAGATGACAACAAAATTGAGAGTTTTTGTTGATTGGTCCAGGAAGGTGTCATCTTGTTCTATTTTTATTTCCTTTTTCTGGTATCATAAGTCCCAATTCTTTATGGTATTTAGAGTGATGAATTGCTCAGTGATGATTAGTCACTAGGTGTTGATGGAAAACAATGTCTATTGATTGTGGTTGCCTCTAAAAAAGCACTATGTGACCTAGGTACATGATTGTTGTATTAGGTGCAGGAATCTTATGGAAATTTTCTTGAAATTGCACCTCTTCAGCAAAGATTTGATTTATTTGATCGTGAATGTTAATAAGACTCTTGGCAGAAATAAGAGCTCTGAAATCTATGAAAAGCATGGAGTTCATTTTATGAAGTATTCTTTTTATGCATTATTAAGTGAATGAAGTATTCTTTTTATGCATGATTAAGTTATTATTTAGAGGCATTCAGAGCTGACAGTTGTTCATCTATGAACTCTTCTTCTTTTGTTAATTTGAAGAGTATTTAATATGAAAATGTCATTAATGATAGGTTCTTTTGTGGCAGGTGCTAACATTCCTATACTAGCATTTCCTGTACCATCCGTGCCTACACCAACATTCATGCACCAGTTGTGCTTGCACCAACATGCCTGCACCAATTTGTGGCTTTCATACATTAACACATTTTTAGGTAAATATGAAAGAGGTTTTTGTTAAAAATGTTGTTTGAACACTTCCAAATAAGCTAAGATACACCCAGGTCGTTCGGAGTTATATTTAGGGAACAATTAATGCTTCAGCCTTGAATTTGTAGCAGTTTCGAACTTCCAACTTCCTCCTCATTTTCCGTGCAAGTGAAGGCGAATAGAGAAATTTTGTAAAATGGGTTTTGGTCCCAGTATAGAAAAGTGAATAAGCCTTAATTTGTTTTCCAAAATTCATAGTGGTTAAGGAGATAAAAAGAGTTCTTTGGAGGTAGTTTGTTAAAAAAACCGATTTTTCCATAATTCCATAAAACGTCCAGTTGGAAAATTCGTATCAAAATATTTATTCTTTCAATAGAGCTGAAGTCCAAGACCATAGCATATAATTATAAGACCAAGCCTAAGGATGTTCACCAACGCAGAAAGCAATACGTGGAGCTAAAGTCAAACTACTTCTAGAAGCTATGAAGTCGTTAGCATCATGATTAAAAAAAACATACACCCAACAAATGCGTCTTGCATCCATTCAAACTCAGTAAAAATCAGATTTCCTTGTTTGGTTCCAAATTAGTTTTAACAACTATGCTAAACTTGTATGCATAGATCTGAGTAATTAGGGCAGCACTGCTGCTATAAGATAGAGGGCTGCATATGAAATGGGATTCAAATTATATTATACACATCACATTGTTCATAGAATAGTGAATCGAATTTGATTGTGCAGGAGGGGAGCAGTTGTGCACCGGTAGGATAATCCCTAGAGGGGATCACTGGAGCCAGCGCAACATTATTTTATTATTTTGTAATAGGCCTTGTAAATGAATCATCCAATTCTACGTTTTTTTTTCCTTTCTGAATATGCTTGGACTGTGATTTAATTGTTGGCATTATGATACAAGTGTTGTCCTTGATGGCAACTCACTCAGATGATAGTTCTCAGTGTAGTAGCAAAGAATTACATATCACACTATAGAGAATGAAGAAAGAGAGGTATACGTAGGTTCACCTTGACAAAGGAGTGTATACACACGGGTTAAAAAACCACAAGGAGCGTATAACGTACACACGCACTTTCACAGAATGAAAAGCATGTATATCTTGGAAAACTAAGTTTTGGTCCAAGGTATTTGGTCCATGGTATTTTGATCCATGGTATTTGTCCATGGTATTTGGTCCAAGGTATTAACCCCAGGTATTGGGTCCAAGGTATTGGTCCTAAGTGCTTTTGGTCCATGGTATTGGGAAAGGCCTAAAACTATATAAGGAGGAGAATATCATTAGGCCAAGGTGTGTAAGGATTGAATATCTGATGAAGTGTGAGATCCAGTATGCAGGTTATGGGTTTGTGATGCTTTGCTTGATCTGAACTAAGGATGCACCTATGTGGATGATGATGGATGATGGATTGAGATCTTAAGGCTTGGAATGTATTATCATTATGTGGTTTTTTCATGGATTGACTAGATCTAAATACTGATGTATGTTTTATTCTACAAATGTTATGATCTGGGTATGACTGAATTCTGAAATAGCTGTCAAGTTTTTTAATTAGTATTTTCATATATGTACGTGGGTTCACTTTGGTAAAAGTGTGTATACACACTAGTTCGTCTCATCAGAGTAGCGTATACATTACGAAATATGATATATAAATTTTCAGATGGTTCTAGTGGTTCTGCTCTGTGTTCTGGTGACTATGTGATTCAATTGTGGGTGATTCAGAGATTAATGATTGAGTATTTAATGATTGGTTGTATTGCAGTGGTGATTGATTTTGAGCTTCAATGTTGTTTATGGGTCCAGTATGAAAATTGGATGAAACGTGGCCTTCAGATTGTGGTGTTGTGTTCAAGGTGTATCCAGTCTGAAAATTTATGAAACGGGGTCCCTGGAAGAAAAGAGAAGGTCATAGCCTTCTGTAGGCTAGCACCTATGTACTGGTAAACATATAGGCCAGTACAAGAGCCAGGGGGTTGTAGCTCCTTTCCAGTAGCAACTAGAAAACGAGTGAAGGGTGCAGCCTTCAATAGGCCAGTGCCTACGTACTAGTAAATATATCGGCTAGTACAAGAGCCAGGGGGTTGTAGCTCCCTTCCAGTAGAAGTTGGAGAACGAGAGAAGGTTGTAGCCTTTTGCAGGTGGGTCCCTGCGTACTAGTATGAGTCTGCACCAGTACAAGATTGTAAACAGGTTTTCTTATACTAAAGGAAGATAGCAGTAGGTGGTTTTTGTCCCGCATTGGGTTTCCACCTTATATCTTGGTGTTCATGTGTGTGATGATCTGTTCTATTTTTACTACATCTGGTTATTGTTTATATGGTTAATGAAGTTCTAATGCACTAATTAAAGGTCAACATATGATGAATTAACTGAATCATAAGTTTGTTGGATATACACTAGTTGCATTAAACACAGTTGTGTGTACACGCGATTTCCCTTAACTGAAGTAGTGTATATGAATCTGATTATGGAAATGAAAAATTTATTGATTTGCTAATACTGATTCACCCCCCTCCCCCCTCTCAGTGTTATTTCCAACAATTGGTATCGGAGAATGTCCTTTGATAGAAGCTTGATCGCTTGAAGGAGATCCATAGAAACAATGGGAAAGAAGCTAAAGAATAAAGCACCTCAGAAGAAGAACACAACTCAAAGGAAGGGTGACAGTAGGAGAAACAATTGGTCGTTAGCTGGAAGCAAGGATTCAGATTCCAAATCACCTCAAGATGAATAAGCAAATGAAGCATCAGATAAAATCATAGATCAACAAGATCTATTTAAAAAAAGGGAGTGTGCCCTCAAAGAAGAAGTTACCATATTAAAAACTTAGTTGGAGTGTGCCTTGAAAGTATGTCAAATGTTGCAGGATGAAGTGATATCATTAAAAAATAAGCAGAATGAAGCAAATAAAGAACAAGAAAATGGGATTATCAAATTAAGGCAACAAGTGGAAGAAGGAAGAAAGGCTGAAGAAATCTTGAAGAAGCAACATCTGGGAAAGGAAGAACAACATCAAGTTGAGGAAAATATCTTAAAAGGTAAATTAGAAGAAAAATATAAACTGTTACAATTTCAAGACAGTACTAAGATTTTGGATGATATTCTTAGTAGTCAAAGATCTCCTGCTATCAAAACTGGTCTTAGTTTTTATGAATCTGTTGAAGATGAATCTAGCTCACAAGGTGAGGCAAGGAACTCTAATGCAAAATCTGAAATGCTCAACAAGGAGATAAGAGGTCAACCCCATCAACAACCAAGGAAAGAAAGTCTTCAAAGAAAATCTTTTACTCCTAACTGTGGAAGTGATAGACAATTATTTCCTCCGATGAGTAATTTTGAATGTTTTGTATGTCATAATTTTGGACATGTTGCAACCAGATGAAAAATTAGAATGGTTCAAGACCATCACACAGAAAGATCATCACGTTCCAGGTACTTTAAGAAATATTGTTTTTCTTGCAATATTTTTGGTCACAAAGCCATTGACTGCTATAGAAGGAATATGAAACACATGAGATGTTATGCTTGTAATAAGTTTGGACATATAGCAAAGGAATGCATGATAAACATTCGGCCACCATACCAAAGGGAGAAAACATCATCAAACTCAAAGATATGGAAGAAAAGGGAAGCACAGTCAGAAAGATGTGGCATAGCAGAGTATACAGACATGACAGACTTAGAGGGAGTAGAAAGTGTGAAACTTCAGTGTTCTAAATCTCATATGTAAGTTTCATGAAGACAAGTCACGTACATATGCGATTTCGAAGCTACACAGTCGCGTATATGTTGGTTCGAGGAAAAGCAATGGGACAGACTCAGGAAAAAGGGTTTGATATGGTTCAGTCAATTATTTTCTCTATTTGATGATTGTTATAATCTGCTGATGATGTGTGGAAATGTGTTGGTACTCATAAAATGTTATTTAGAAGAGCTTTAGATCCTCACAAGTTAACTTGATGTATATCTGATTGATGATGATGCCTTGATACTTCTTGTTGATATATGCCTAATCAGATCTGACAGTGAACAGATGGAACAGGTTCAAGGGGAGCATATGCTTTGAATAAGGCATTTTTGGCATTATGGTTAAAAATCTTTGGTGATGATGCTTATGTGGCTGAATGATACATCTTGCTTGAGGTCACATTGTTGGTATTCAGATCAACTTCATGGATGATCACTTAAGTGGCATATTATTGTTGGTTGACCAAGAGAATGGTATTGCAGGTTACAGGTCTGGATGCTGGTGACAGATGCTTATGGTGCAGATCATATATGGTGTATGATAGTTGCTGATGACTATCATGGTCTTGTTTAGATTGTTGGTCATTGTTATAAAAGTCATTTATATCATTTGATGTAAAGGTCATGCAAAGACCTAATTTGTAACCCCACTTTACATGGGAAGGATGATGTAGTAATTTCTATTTTAGTCATGTATAAACATTTGGTATATCCCCACTTGGTTTGGTGGATGAGTCAAAGATTGGGTATCCCCACTTGGTTGGGAGATTGATGTATGTATGAGTCATTGGTGATAGGAAGGTCATACTAACTTAGTTGAGTTGTAAAGTCATGTTATTCTCTTGAAAAATATTTTTGCAGACTCTGCATGTGTTCAAGGGGAGCATGGATGGTTTGCTACATCTAAGCATGTACAAAGGGGGAGCCCAATCAAAGATTTCAACATGTACTCAGGGGGAGCATGGACAGCATAATGTATATCAAAGGGAGAGAATATCTTGGTATGCCCTTTGCCCTTGATGTCAAAGGGCGAGAGTGACTTGGTGTGGTTGTTGCCATTAAGTCCAAAGGGGGAGATTGTTGGCTTTATGATACAGGTGTTGTCCTTGAAGGCAACTCACTCAAATGACAGTTCTCAGTGCAATAGCAAAGAATTACAGATCAGACTATAGAGAATGAAGAAAGAGAGGCATATGCAAGTTCACCTTGACAAAGGAGTGTATACACGCGAGTTAATAGACCACAAGGAGCATGTAACGTACACACGCACTTTCACAGAATGAAAAGTGCATATATCTTGGAAAACTAAGTTTTGGTCCAAGGTATTTGGTCCATGGTATTTTGATCCATGGTATTGGTCCATGGTATTTGGTCTGAGGTATTGACCCCAGGTATTGGGTCCAAGGTATTGGTCCTAAGTGCTTTTGGTCCATGGTATTGAGAAAGGCCTAAAATTATATAAGGAGGAGAAGACCAGTTTGCCAAGGTGTGCAATGATTGAATATCTGATGAAGTGTGAGATCCAGTATGCAGGTTATGGGTTTGTGATGCTTTTCTTGATCTGAACTAAGGATGCACCTATGTGGATGATGATGGATGATGGATTGAGATCTTAAGGCTTGGAATGTATTATCATTATGTGGTTTGTTCATGGATTGACTAGATCTGAATACTTACACATGTTTTATTTTACAAATGTTATGATATGGGTATGACTAAATTCTGAAATAGATGTGAAGTTTTTAAGTTAGTATTTGTAGATATGTACGCAGGTTCGCTTTGTTAAAAGTGTGTATACACGTTGGTTCGGCTCATCAGAGTAGCGTATACATTATGAAATATGATATCTGAATTTGTAGATGGTTCTAGTGGTTCTACTATGTGTTCTGGTGACTTTGTGATTCAGTTGTGGGTGATTCAGATATTAATGATTGAGTATTTAATGACTGGTTAATGCAATGGTTTTATTGCAGTGCTGATTGATTTTGAGCTTCAATGTTGTTGATGGGTCCAGTATGAAAATTGGATGAAACGTGGCCTTCAGATTGTGGTGTTGTGTTCCAGGTGTATCTTGTCTGAAAATTTATGAAACATGGTCCCTGGAAGAAAAGAGAAGGTCATATCCTTCTGTAGGTCAGCGCCTGTGTACTAGTAAACATATCAGCCAGTACAAGAGCCAGGGGGTTGTAGCTCCCTTCCAGTAGCAGCTGGAAAACAAGTGAAGGTTGTAGCCTTCAGTAGGTCAGAGCCTACGTACTAGTAAATATATTGGCTAGTACAAGAGCCAAGGGGTTGTAGCTCCCTTCCAGTAGAAGCTGGAGAACGAGAGAAGGTTGTAGCCTTTTGCAGGTGGGTGCCTGCGTACTAGTATGAATCTATGCTAGTACAAGATTGTAAATAGGTTTTTCTTATATTAAAGGAAGACAACAGCAGGTGGTTTTTGTCCCG
The DNA here is from genome assembly GCA_031772625.1 of Pinus tabuliformis. Lineage (NCBI taxonomy): Eukaryota > Viridiplantae > Streptophyta > Pinopsida > Pinales > Pinaceae > Pinus > Pinus tabuliformis. Next base: position 248,258,434 of record CM062811.1, read on the forward strand.
CATTGGGTTTACACCTTATATCTTGGTGTTCATGTGTATGATGATCTATTCTGTTTTTACTACACCTGGTTACTGTTTATATGGTTAATGAAGTTCTGATGCACTAATTAAAGATCAACATATGATGAATTAACTGAATCATAAGTTTGCTGGATATATGCTAGTTGCATTAAACAGAGTTGCATGTACACACGATTTCCCTTAACTGAAGTAGCGTATATGAATCTAATTATGGAAATGAAAAAGTTATTGATTTGCTAAGACTGATTCACCCCCCCTCAATATTATTTCCAACAATTGGTATCAGAGCCGGTCCTTTGGTAGAAGCTTGATTGCTTGAAGGAGATCTGTAGAAACATTGGGAAAGAAGCAAAAGAAGAAAGCACCTCAGAAGAAGAGCACAGCTCAAAGGAACGGTGACAGCAGGAGAAACAATTGGTCGTTAGATGGAAGAAAGGATTCAGATTCCAAATCATCTCAAGATGAACAAGAAAATGAAGCACCAGATAAAATCATAGATCAAGAATATCTATTTAACAAAAGGGAGTGTGCCCTCAAAGAAGAAGCTACCAGATTAAAAGCTCAGCTAGAGTGTGCCTTCAAAGTACGTCAAATACTACAGGATGAAGTGATATCATTAAAAAATAAGCAGAATGAAGCAGAAAAAGAACAAGAAAATGAGATTCTCAAATTAAGGCAACACGTGGAAGAAGGAAGAAAGGCTGAAGAAATCTTGAAGAAGCAACATTGGGAAAAGGAAGAACAACATCAAGTTGAAGTAAATATCTTAAAAATTAAATTAGAATAAAAAGATAAATTGTTATGGTTTCAAGACAGTACTAATATTTTGGATGATATTCTTAGTAGTCAAAAATCTCCTGCTATCAAAACTGGTCTTGGTTTTTATGAGTCTGTTGAAGATGAATCTAGTTCACAGGGTGAGGCAAGGAACTCTAATGCAAAACCTGAAATGCTCAACAAGGAGATAAGAGGTCAACCCCATCAACAACCAAGCAAAGAAAGTATTCAAAGAAAATCTTTTACTCCTAACTGTGGAAGTGATAGACGATTATTTCCTCCGATGAGTAATGTTGAATGTTTCATATGTCATAATTGTGGACATGTTGCAGCCAGATGTAGAAGTAGAATGGTTCAAGACCGTCACACAAAAATATCATCACGTTCCAGGTACTTTAAGGGATATTGTTTTGCTTGCAATATGTTTGGTCACAAAGCCATTGACTGCTATAGAAGGAATATGAAACACATGAGATGTTATGCTTGTAATAAGTTTGGACATATAGCAAAGGAATGCATGAGCAAAATTTAGCCACCATACCAAAGGGAGAAAACATCATCACACTTAAAGATATGGAAGAAAAAGGAAGTATAGTCAGAAAGATGTGGCATAGCAGAGTATACAGACATGACAGACTCAGAGGGAATAGAAAGTTTGAAACTTCGGTGTTCTAAATCTCATACGAAAGTTTCATGAAGACAAGTCGCATATATACGTGAGTTCGAAGCTACACAGTCGCGTATATGTTGGTTTGAGGAAAAGCAGTGGGACAGACTCAGGAAAAAGGGTCTGATATGGTTCAGTCAATTATTTGCTCTATTTGATGATGGTTACAATCTGCTGATGATGTGTGGAAATGTGTTGGTACTCATAAAATGTTATTTAGAAGAGCTTTTGATCCTCACAAGTTAACTTGATGTATATCTGATTGATGATGATGCCTTGATACTTCTTGCTGATATATGCATGATCAGATCTGATAGTGAACAGATGGAACAGGTTCATGGGGAGCATATGCATCGAATAATGCATTGTTGACATTATGGTTAAAAGTCTTTGGTGATGATGTTTATGTGGCTAAATGATACATCTTGCTTGGGGTCACATTGTTGGTATTCAGATCAAATTCATGGATGATCACTTAAGTGGCATATTATTGTTGGTTGACCAAGAGAATGGTATTGCAGGTTACAGGTCTGGATGCTGGTGACAGATGCTTATGGTGCAGACCATGTATGGTGTATGATAGTTGCTGATGACTATCATGGTCTTGTTTAGATTGCTGGTCATTGTTATAAAAGTCATGTATATAATTTGATGTAAAGATCATGCAAAGACCTAATTTGTAACCCCACTTTGCATGGGAAGGATGATGTAATAATTTCTATTTTAGTCATGTATAAAAATTTGGTATATCCCCAATTGGTTGGGTGGATGAGTAAAAAATGGGGTAACCCCACTTGGTTGGGAGATTGATGTATGTATGAGTCATTTGTGATAGGAAGGTCATACTCACTTAGTTGAGTTGTAGAGTCATGTTATTCTTTTGAAAAATATTTTTGCAGACTCTGCATGTGTCTAGGGGGAGCATGGATGGTTTGGTGCATCTAAGCATGTACAAAGGGGGAGCCCAATCAGAGATTTCAGCATGTACTCAAGGTGAGCATGGAGAGCATAATGTATATCAAAGGGAGAGAATATCTTGGTCCGCCCTTTGCCCTTGATGTCAAAGGGGGAGAGTGACTTGGCGTGGTTGTTGCCATCAAGTCCAAAGGGGGAGATTGTTAGCATTATGATATAGGTGTTGTCCTTGATGGAAACTCATTCATATGACAATTCTCAATGTAGTAGCAAAGAATTATAGATAAGCCTACAGAGAATGAAGAAAGAGTGGTATACGCAGGTACACCTTGACAAAGGAGCATATACAAGCGGGTTAACAGACCACAAGGAGTGTATAACATACACACGCACTTTCACAGAATGAAAGCACGTATATCTTGGAAAACTAAGTTTTGGTCCATGGTATTTGGTCCGAGGTATTGACGCCAAGTATTGGGTCCAAGGTATTGGTCGTAAGTGGTTTTGGTCCATGGTATTGAGCAAGGCCTAAAACTATATAAGGAGGAGAAGATCATTAGGCCAAGGTGTGCAAGGATTGAATATCTGATGAAGTGTGAGATCTAGTATGCAGGTTATGGTTTTGTGATGCTTTGCTTGATCTAAACTAAGGATGCACCTATGTGGATGATGATGGATGATGGATCGAGATCTTAAGGCTTGGAATGTATTATCGTTATGTGGTTTGTTCATGGATTGACTAGATCTGAATCTGATGCATGTTTTATTCTACAAAAGTTATGATATGGGTATGACTGAACTCTGAAATAGCTGTGAAGTTTTTAAGTTAGCATTTACAGATCTGTATGCGAGTTCGCTTTGGTAAAAGTGCGTATACATGCTGTTTCAGCTCATCAGAGTAGCATATATATTATGAAATATGATATCTGAATTTTCAGATGGTTCTAGTGGTTCTGCTCTATGTTCTGGTGACTGTATGATTTAGTTGTGGGTGATTCATAGATTAATGATTGAGTATTTAATGATTGGTTAATGCAATGGTTGTATTATAGTGTTGATTTATTTTGAGCTTCAATGTTGTTGATGGGTCCAGTATGAAAATTGGATGAAACGTGGCCTTCAGATTGTGGTGTTGTGCTCCAGGTGTATCCAATCTAAAAATTTATGAAACGTGGTCCCTGGAAGAAAATAGAAGGTCATAGCCTTCTATAGGCCAGCACCTATGTATTGGTAAACATATCGGCCAGTACAAGAGCCAAGGGGTTGTAGTTCCCTTCCAGTAGCAGCTAGAAAATGAGTGAAGGTTGTAGCCTTCAGTAGGTCGGCGTCTACGTAATAGTAAATATATCGGCTAGTACAAGAGCCAGGGGGTTGTAGCTCCCTTCTAGTAGAAGCTGGAGAATGAGAGAAGGTTGTAGCCTTCTGCAGGTGGGTGCCTGCGTACTAGTATGAGTCTACGCCAGTACAAGATTGTAAACAATTTTTTCTTATATTAAAGGAAGACAGCAGTAGGTGGTTTTTCTCCCGCATTGGGTTTCCAACTTATATCTTGGTGTTCATGTGTGTGATGATCTGTTCTATTTTTACTGCACCTGGTTACTATTTATATGGTTAATGAAGTTCTGATGCACTAATTAAAGATCAACATATGATGAATTAATTGAATCATAAGTTTGTTGGATATACGCTAGTTGCATTAAACACAGTTGTGTGTACACCCCCCCCCCCCCCCCCCCCCACCCCCCCACCCTCTCAATATTATTTCCAACATTAATTGTTGCAAGGGCAACAAGCTGGGTGGTTGGGCTTATGGAATGAAATTGAAAATTAAATGATTGAAAAAGAAAAGGAGTTCTGAAATGAAATTGCAGAATTATATAAGATCACACTCACACCAAGAAAACTAAAATGCAGCAAAATAAAGTTAAGAGGTTTGGGGCAACAAACTGGGTGGTTGGGCCCACCAACCAGTTTATTGCCCCAAACCTCTTAGATAATTCTGCATTTTAGTTTTCTTGGTGTGAGTGTGATCTTAGATAATTCCACAATTTCATTTCATAACTCCTTTTCTTTTTCAGTCATTTAATTTTCAATTTCATTCCATAAGCTTTATTTTAATGCTCTGGTTATTTAAGTTTAATATCAATGCTTTTGGATGTATTTTCATAAAGGCTGAATAAAGTTATTGGTGAATGTTTTAATTGTGTCTCTTATTTATTATTACAAAGATTTACCCTGATCTCATTTCCAGGACGCAATGGTGAAACAATTGTTGAGCAAGAATTCTGGTTAACTTAACTTAACATGTATTCATGATTGCCTTTGAATATTATATGAGACTAATTCCTATACTTTTGTAGAAAAACATTTATTCCTGCACTCTTATAAGCAAATGCTAGGATCAGCATAAGGAAATATTGTGAATCTTGTTGACAAAACACTCATAAAATTCTTCATTATAATTAAATGTTGCATATATTATACAGAATATTTTGAGGAAGTATTTAATAATATCAGGTAAACAACACAAATTATATATTTATTTTATTGGTTCTTATTGCATATTTTCCTTACAGCTAAAGTACTGAATTGTCTTTAAGAGAAGCAGTGCATTATTATCTTGATTCTTTTTAAAGAATTCGATCATTTCCTTAGATTAGTTGGAATGAAGTTGTCGTGTGATTTCTAGTTTAATTTCATGCTTGCAACATAGCAATAATTTTTAAGAGGTTTTGCATTCTTTATTTCTTGAATTGCATTCTTTTTAACGGGGCCTACATTCCTTTATCCCCTAGACAACTGAGGAAGACTTACTGCAGGATTCAACTCAACCCAGAAGAGGAGCCATAAGTAGATTCCCAGAGTGTGTTCACTTTGCTTTGAAGAGTCTTGTTTATTTTTTTTGAATTATGCTTCTTTTGAATTTCTTGCAAAAGCTTGGTTTTTATTTAACAGATCCCTGAGGCCATATTCTAGCATATATTGTGCTACGCCTCTAAATCTTACGTCCCCGGATTGACAAATTAAATGTTGGTGTAAATCTTGCATTTATACCGCCCAACAATAATTGGACTTAATATGGGACAATAATGTTCATCGAAAACACATTGACTATTGAGAGATACCGTTTAAATGTCTAGGGTGTCACCGAACATGACATCTGGTTGCTAAATGTCCTATGAGGTTTCAAGGATCTACTAATGTTGTTTCGTTGAAGGATCGACTGAGTCCTGTTCATTTGGAAGAGACCTCATCAGTTCATGTTGTACAATATGGTCATATTGCACCTGTTTTACATCCTCGTGCATGTATTGATCTTGGTTATTTTTCATTTTTTCCCTTTCCTACTATAATTAATAAATTTGTAATTGACAATGTTTCGGAGGATGAAAACATTCCTATCAATATTTCTTTAGGTGAAAAATATGGACATATAATTCCTTTGTATGAACCCTATGATCAAGTCTAGGTCTTTAGGAACTTCTTATATTTTTAGAGCTCTCCCTTGTCTGGGGTCATTCCCTCCCTGTATTGGTTCAACGGTTCCAACAACTCCACTAGTTCGAACTGAACTTGAGATTTCCAAAGAGTTTAGTAGTTCCCCACCAGATTTTATTTCCCCTGCAATTCTGTTCGACTCATTTGTAGGGATGAATTCCCCAATAAATTCAATTGGTATTTATTTAGACATCTTAAGACACAACCCATCTTTCATGATGGAACCTCTCGCTATTTTCTCAACTGTGGAATCCCAAAATTCTTCACCCTTAAGCCCTTTGTCCACACAAAATGTAACTACTAGGAAGAAGCATCATAGGGGTAGATAAAAAGAGGTTCCCTCTAAGACCCAGGCTTTGCAAGGTCAACTTTTAGAATTTTCAAATCACATGGACTCTGTAAAATGCCCTATATTTTTTAGTTCGAACGATTGGGATCTTAGATAATTTATGCTCGTCACCATCATCCCTCCATGAAGATAATTTCCCTGAATATCAGGGTTTATGGAATGTCCCTAAAAGTAATTCCCTATGGGATTTGTTGTTGGAGTAAAGAACCTTTTTTTATATTAATCCAGGAGACTATGACCCACAGGGCAAGGCTCATGCATATTTCTTAAAATATGTCTAGGGTGGAAGTTCTATTCTATAGATGCTCAAGGACTCTCTAGAGGGTTGGATGTTATGTGGGATCTGAGCCTTCTTAATTTATTTTCATACAATACTTGGGCAAGAATTTTATTAACTAAATTCATAAGGGGATCAAAGAATAGATTACATATATTGAATTTTTATGCTCCCTATGAATCCAAATTGGATTTTTGGATCAGGATGGATGTTAGTAGGTTGTTGAAGATTAGGTCTCTCATTGTAGTAGGATATTTAAATCTTACAGTCTATGTGGGGGAGCTTTGGGGAACGAGATGTAAATTGGATCCATTAAGTGACTTTTTTAAGGATCTATTTGCACAAAATATTTTGGTCATTATTTCCTCAGATCCTCTTCTTCCCACTTGGAGGAATGGGCACATTGGACGGGATGGGGGTAGCTAAGATACTGGACAAGTTTTTAGTAAATGAGAACTTGATGGACCAATTGTGTTCTATGCGCTCATGGGTTAACTCTTCAATGCTATTGGGTCATTCCCCATTTTTTATTCAATGTTATGGTGAATGTTCTTAGAAGGGTCTTCCCTTCAAGTTTAAACATACATGGTTAAAGGACTATGAGTTTGATAAACTAGTTTGAGATACCTAGGAAAATTTGGAAATTCAAACAAAAGTATCTTTGATGGATGCAGTTTGTCATAAATTGGAAGCCCTTAAGAAGGAAGTCAGAAATTGGGAAAGAAAAAAAAAAAGCGAAGGAACAAGAAAGAACCATTTAAGATTGACCTTCATATTAATTTTCTAACTTTCCCCTTGGACCCTAGCTTTTTCTGTAAAGAACATAAAGAAAAGGCCTTAGACCTGGAAGCCAGGAAGAGACTCAATTTAGCATAGCAAGAAGAGGACCTCGGGCTCAAGAGTCGAGCCATTTGGATAGTTGGTGAAGATAACAATACTAAATTTATCCATAAATATGCCTACCAAAGAAGAAGGGATAATACTACATGGAACTAGGAAGATGAAGAGGGAAAACATATCTATAAGCTAAAGGATTTACACAAGGAGGATGTTAGATATTGTTTGAACTTATATTCAGCCAAGGAAGGGGTTCAAATTTTTAACCAATTAGAATAAAGACATATCCATAGATGTTGCACTTATTGGGTGGTAGGTCACTATAGAAGAAATTGCAACAGTTCTAAATTCTTTTGCTCAAGAAAAAAACTCGGGATCGAATAGGTGGACAGTAGAATTATTCCTTCATTTTATGGATATCATGGGACAAGATTTGTTCCTCTTGGATGAAGAATCAAGGACTTCTCCTCAGATTTATGGCGCATTGAGTTATACCTTTATTGCATTGATTCTATTAGATGATCCAAAAATACAATTTTATCATAGGTTATAAAATTAGAATAAAATAATTATTAATTTAAGATATTAAATTAATAATTATTATTCTAGAATGTTTAATTATTTAATGGAAACTTTTAGAAGTAGCATATTGTTGTAACTAGACATGACTCTCCAAATGTGTCGTATCTTAGGCTCTATTTTAGGAGATTTGTTAGCTAGTTGGTTTGAATAGCATTTAGTGTAAATGGACACTTGTTATTTAATAAGTGATCCATAATTAGAGGTAGTTAGGACATGGATCTTATAAATAGCTCATTTCAAGAGTGTTTGTGTTGTTCGGGTGTAAACTCTTGCAAAATCAAATTATGTAATTATTTTTTCTGATTAATAAAATTATGTGTCTGAGGACACTTCTGCCATTATTGTGGTATCAGAGCTCCAGTAATGCTGCAGTTGATTTGAGGAGGAGAATCCAGCTCTATCAGATTGTGGAAAACTCAACTCCATTGAATTGTTCAGCGAATGATTGGTATGAAATTTGTCACATGTTTTGCTCAAAAGAAAAGAAATTTTATTATTTTATTGATTTTAGATTTTTAAATCTGAAAATTAATTTTGGTGAATTATTATCAAATTGCTATGCCTTGAATTTGTATTATTGTCGAGCTTCCACGCAATTGTGATGTGTCAAATCAATGGTTTGTAAGCATTAGTATTTTAGACACATTAAGATCATTCCCCAATCGCCAAATTCCATTGAATTTTTTGCGCTGAAACCTGCGTTGAAGCTACATAGAGCTCGTTATCAATAGAATTCCAGATGTAGATGAAAGCCCGTGGACTCCACGAGTCCCCACTGTTCGCAACCAAATGAAATGCTTGTGTTAATCGGGTGCAACCACGTGCTCGGTGACCTAAAGATGCACATATAAAAAAATTACTTGCAGAGTCTTCTGTACAACGCAAAAACTTAAAATTGTCCGTCGCAAATCTACACATACGACACAGGTCTAAAATCTTTGTAAGGCGCACTCCTGATCGAACGGTCTGGGGCAGAAAAGGCAAACTGAGGCGTCCCTAGAAGTCTAACTCTTTTGCAGGTATGTAAAAATCGTTCATGAAATGAAAATGAGTTGAAGAATATTGATGCGTAGAACGTTAAGACCGATAGGCGTTCACTGAGAAATTTCCTGAGTAAAGAGAATCCAAGTATTATCTGTCAGCGCGTGGACATAATTACAACGCAATTTAGACAAAGGAAAGCGTGGATCTGAAGCGTAGCATTGTTGGACTGATCTGCGTGGAGAAATTTGGGCCAATCTATTGGACTGAGCATGATTGTGGGCCTGCTTCCTTAAATTTGAAAGCGTTCCAACCAGTGTTCTAGCCAGCGTTCGCATTGATGTTCCAGCTAGCATTCCAACCATCGTTCTAGCCATCATTCACACTGCCGTTCCAGCCAGCATTCCCATCAGCGTTGCCAGCCTGCGTGGATTTTTAAAAGACAGCATGAGTTAGGATGTGTTTTTTTTAAAAGGCATGATATATGCTTTAAAAGTAGATTTATTCACTTTTTAAAAGTTCACGTAACATTATTTTTTTTTAATGGGGTTTAAAAGAAAAAGAAAAGAGAGTCATGATAAGATGGATAATAAAGTTTTTGTAAAGGGGAAATAAGGCGAATTATAAAGTTTTTAATAGTTTGTAATTTGGAGAGATAAGGTTTTTGTAATATATAGTTTGTAATTTGTAATTTTGTGAGATGCGGTATATAATTTTATGTAATTGGAGTAATAAGGATTTTGTAAATATTTGGAGAAATAAGGTGATTTGTAAAGTTTCAGAGTAATAAGGAGATTTTACTTGTAATTTTTTAAAGGGGATAAGTGTAACTCAAAGTAATTTTACTTTGAGGGGGGCTAACTTTTTTTTACAAAGTTTTGCAAGAGCATCATTGTAAAAGTCAAATTTTGAAAGTTGCCCTGTAATTTTTGAGAAATTGACTAGAGCCAAGTGCAAAGCTCAGTCATTTTTCTCCTGCTTCAAACGACTATACGAGGGTCAAGGCCAAGCCCTGATAGATCGTGTTTTTTGTGTGGTGTGTTGTGTTGACTATCTTGTCATTTCCATTCTGAATCTTGGTGCAATGCTTCAACGCTACAATGTATAAGTTGATTAATTTGTTTTCTGATTCCGACAAACTTGAAGGCACAAAATCTTATAAAACATGGCATCTTCTCCTCGAAAGCACTCTCATTTACAATGAATTATGGCAGGGAATATGTGATGGAGATGTTAAGCCGAATAAACCCACAGATGCAGCTGCACTAGCAAAATGGGAAATCAAGAATGCTAAAGCCTTAGCTCTTAGTAAATCTTCTGTGAATGATGAAATGTATGTCCATATAGAAAATGCTACAGATGCATGGTCTGCTTTGAAAACTTTTAAAGACCTCTTTGATACGCAGCCTGAATCAAAGAAAGTCGATCTACAATTAAAATTTTTGCAACAAAAATTAACTGAAGGCGGTGATGTTCTTGAATATATCTCAAGACTTAAGACTATTAGGCAAGAAATTATTAATGCTGGTTTTCCCGCAATTGATGATAGCTTTATGGTCACAATTGTAATTGTTGGACTTCCTTCTTACTCCACGCATTTTTTGGAGACTCTACAAGTAACTGGGAAATTAGAGAAACTAAAGTTTGATGAACTCTGTGAAATGTTGACTCAACATGTTAAAACTTTTGGGAAGAAGAAGAAAGTTGGTGAAGATATTTTTCTCACAGAGGCCAGCACTAGTTCTCGAGGCAGAGGCAGAGGGAATCAGAATCAAGCAGCACATAATGTACAAAGTCGAGGTCGAAGCCAAAGCAGAGGAAACAATTTTAACAGAGGAGGAAGGAATAATTTTCAAGGTAGAGGAAACAATCAAGGAAGAGGCAATTTTCAAGGACAAGGAAACAATAATCAAGGTAGAGGACAATCTCAACATAGAAGTCAAAGCAGAGGCAGAGGACAATCTTCAGGAAGAGGAAGAGACTTAAGTCAAATTGTGTGTCGAAGATGTAACAAAGTTGGCCATTATGCTGAAGATTATCGAACTTCACTTAATAAAATTCCCAAGTTTCAGCAGCATTCAGCGCAATTTGCCAATGATCAAGATGAAGATAACTCAGAATATGTTTTTACTTCCTCGCCAGCATCACAACTTTCATCCCATCTTAGAATGACTATGAAGATGCTTGGATCTTGGATTCTGGGGAAACTCAGCACATGACTTGTCGACGTGATTTTTTTGGAATTTTCAAGATTTCCAACTTAATTCCATTTTTCTTGCTGATGATACAAAACATACTCCTTATGGAAAAGGAGTAGTTAAATTTTTTCTCCCTAGCATTGGAGAAAAGATGATTTCCAATGTATGGTATGTACCAATTTCTAAGAAAAATTTGCTCTCTTTAGTCACGATTCGACAAGCAGGACATTAGGTGATTATGGAAGATGGTTTAGTCAAGATTAATTCAGTCAAATAGAACTTGAAAACAGTCATGACATGATATGAAGATGGAAAACTGTTACAGATGAAAGGGACAGTTATTCCAAGGCAATCAAATTTTGCAGGGGCTATAAGTACAGGTATTTCACCTATAAGACTATGGCATGTAAGATATGGACATTTAAATTTTGAGAGTCTTTCTCAATTGCAGAAACAAGGAATAGTTAAAGGACTTCCCACTTTCAAAAGGGAAAATGAAAAATGTGAAGCTTGCATTTATGGCAAACAAAGTCGAGAAAGTTTTCCAACAAGTTCATGGTGTGCAAACAGGCGGCTACAACTAGTTCATAGTGATGTTTGTGGTCCACTACAAACTTCATTTGGTGGTTGCAAATATTTCTTACTATTCATTGATGATTTCAGTAGAATGACCTGGGTGTACTTTTTGAAGAACAAGTCAAAAGCATTTGCGAAGTTTAAAATTTTTCGCCAACTTGTTGAAAATGAAGTCAAAGAAAAGATAGGTACTCTCAGGACGGATAATTGGGGAGAATTCACTTCAAATGAATTCAAAACTTATTGCAGTGAAAATGGCATAAGACGACATCTTACTAATGTTTACACTCCACAGCAAAACAGAGTAGTTGAAAGAATGAATCGCACCTTGTTAGGAATGGCGATATCCATGTTAACTTTCAAGAGGTTAAGTCCAACATATTGGGCAGAAGCAATACATACCGTTATCTACTTAAGAAATAGATCTCCAACTGGTTCTTTAGACGAAATTACACCTTATGAAGCTTGGTTTGGTTTCAAACCTCGAGTTAAACATCTTAGAGTTTTTGGATCAGTATGTTATGCCTTAGTTCCGAAATAAAAACGAACTAAGCTTGACTCAAGAAGTTTAAAATGCACAATGATTGGCTATTCTGATGAGAAGAAAGGGTATCGTCTTTTGACCAATGGAAAATTCATTGTGAGCAGGGATGTCATTTTTTATGAAACTAAGAGTAAGAGTGCTGAAGAAATTGAAAATCTTCTTCAAAAGTTAGAAACTAAGGGAAGTAAACGAAATGGAAAAATGCAAAGTCAACCAACTTCACCAAATTGGTATGAACTTGATTTTCCTTCCTCTGAAGATGAGTCATCCAGTCCATCTACATCAACAACATCATCTGGGACTTCTAGCAGTTCATCCGCATCTCCAAGCAACAACAGTTCTTCTGATAATGATTCTTCAGACTCTTCACCAGAACGACGAACATCAGTTTATATTAATCCTCTTTACAATGATGGAGACTTTACAGAAGCACAAACAAGTGAGCACCAACTTCCAAAATGGACAGTTCAACTTTTGAAAGATGTAAAGCCTGATGAACAGAATAAAACAGGCACCAGAAGGGCACATAGAAGTGAAAGAAATTTTGCCTTGATAGCAAATGAATTTACTGAACCTTCGACATACAAAGAAGGAGTAAAACATAAAGAATGGCAACAGGCTATGGTTGAAGAATATCAAGCAGTAATAGATAACAACACTTGGAAACTTGTTGATTGTCCAACAAATGTTAAACCCATAGGATGCAAATGGGTTTACAGAATTAAGTATAATCAAAAAGGAGAACTTGGAAAGGAAAAAGCACGACTTGTCGCAAAAGGTTTTGCGCAGCAGGAAGGCATTGATTATGAGGAAACTTTTTCTCCTACAGCTAAATGGAACACCATTCGATTAACACTTGCATTGGCCACTCAGAACGGATGGAAATTTCATCAAATGGATGTGAAAAGTGCTTTTCTCAACAGGGATTTACAGGAGGAAGTGTATATGACCCAACCGCCAGGTTTTGAAGTTGAAGGACAAGAACATAAAGTCTGCAAATTGATCAAGGCTTTATATGGATTAAAACAAGCTCCCCGAGCTTGGTATGCAAAGATGGATGAATACCTTAAGAAAGTTGGTTTTCAACGAAGTGAATCTGATGATACTTTGTATGTGCGACAACAGGGAAAATATCTGGTCATTCTTGTTATGTATGTAGATGATTTGATCATTACTGGCAACCATGATGATCATATTGCACAGGTGAAAAAGGAGTTACAAGCAGGTTTTAAGATGACATATTTGGGATTACTTCACTACTATCTTGGAGTTGAAGTCTTCCAACGTCCACATCATATTTTCATTTCTCAGAGTAAGTATGCAGCAGAGGTTCTTCAGCGATTTGGCATGCAGGATTGCAAGCCCGTTCTCACCCCCATGGAGCAAAACTTGAAACTTTCAAAATTTGAAGGGGGGGAAAGGTGGACAGTACTACTTACGGACATTTGATTGGCAGCTTGATTTATTTGACAAATACTCGTCCTGATCTATCTTATGCAGTCAGTATTCTTTCACGTTTTATGCAGGAACCACGAGACAGCCACTGGAATGCAGCCAAAAGAGTTCTTCGATATATCCAAGGAACAAAAGATTTTGGTCTTCTTTACAGAAAGACTAAAAAATTTGTACTTGGTGGATATTTTGATGCCGACTTTGCTGGGAGTATTGATGATCGAGCATCAACATCAGGCTATTTAATGAACATGGGATCAGCAGCAGTATCTTGGAGTTGTAAGAAACAAGCTACAGTGGCCACTTCTTCAGCAAAAGCAGAGTACATTTCAGCATGGGAAGCAGCATGTGAAATTGTTTGGTTGCGCAGAATTTTGCAGGACTTAGGCATTTCTCAGACAGAAGCTACATCATTATTCATTGACAGCCAGTCAGCCATCAAACTTGCCAAGAACCCAGTTTTTCATTCAAATACAAAGCATGTGGACACCAAGTATCATCATATCAGATATCTCATTGCCAAATATGTCCTCAAGCCAGTTTATTGTCCTTCCGAAGATCAGATCTCTGACATTTTTACGAAACCGCTTAGCAAAATAAAATTTACTAAGTTCAAGGATGAACTTGGTATCTGTTGTAATGTATCTTTGGATCATAGGGGGGAATGTTAGATGATCCAAAAATACAATTTTATCATAGGTTATAAAATTAGAATAAAATAATTATTAATTTAAGATATTAAATTAATAATTATTATTCTAGAATGTTTAATTATTTAATGGAGACTTTTAGAAGTAGCATATTGTTGTAACTAGATATGACTCTCCAAATGTGTCGTATCTTAGGCTCTATTTTAGGAGATTTGTTAGCTAGTTGGTTTGAATAGCATTTAGTGTAAATGGACACTTGTTATTTAATAAGTGATCCATAATTAGAGGTAGTTAGGACATGGAGCTTATAAATAGCTCACTGCAAGAGTGTTTGTGTTGTTCAGGTGTAAACTTTTTCAAAATCAAATTATGTAATTATTTTTTCTGATTAATAAAATTACGTGTCTGAGGACACTTCTGCCATTAGATTCCAAAAGTATCTAGGGCAATTAATTTTAAGTATTATCGACCGATCTTGTTGTGTAATATTTCCTACAAGTTGGTATTGAAGATAATAGATTTCAGGTTGAAAGATATTATTTCTAAAAATATAACATGAGAGCAATTGGAGCTTCTAAAACATCGAAAAATACATGATGAAGTTGCCATAATACAAGAATGCTTACATTCCATTAAGGTAAGAAAAAAGGATGTATTGTTACTAAAAGTGGACTCATAAAATCATATCACTATGTAGGCTAGTTCTTTTTAAGGATGGTTTTACACAAAATTGGGCTTTCCATAGAGGTTGTTGATTGGATAATCGTTTGCATTACATATGTGAATTATGTTGTTATGGTAAATGTAGTGCAATCAAAATTCTTCAAGGCTTGAGAGGGTTGAGCGAAGGGTGTTCATTATCCCCCTTATTATTTTTGTTGATCATAGAAGGACTAAGTTGAATGAGATATGAGGCAAAGAACATAGGTTTTTTTGTGGGTATGAAGATCACCAAAAATATTTCTATAATACATATTATGTTTGAAGATGATGTTTTAATATTTGGAAATGTCTCCACATTGGAATGGAATTTACCTACACCAGATTATTTATTTTTTTGGTGAAGCAACTGGTCTTCTGAAGAGCAGTTCAAAATCCCAGCTTGTTGAAGCAACCATAGTACATGAATTAGTATTGGAGATTGTTGATTTGTTTGCAATTGATGTGGTTGATTTGTACAATGGTTTTAAATATATATGCTTCTAAATGAAACAAAATAATTATGGTATAAGGGACTGAAAATGGTTGATATGGAAATTTGAGAAAAAGTTGAAAATTTGGTCTTTGAAATGGATTACAGTTGGGGGAAGATTAATATTGGCTCAATCTGTATTGCAGAATATTTCAGTATACTAGATGAATATTGGTTTGATCCCTAAACACATCATTAAGTAGATAAAGTCTATTATCTCTAGCTTTATCTAGTCAAGTGCTAAGGATAGTAACAAGATACATTTAGTTAGATTGGAGGATTTATCAAAGTGGAAAGAATAAAGATGATGGGGGTTAAAGAACAATGAATTATTTATTGGGATTTGGGGGTTAAAAGCTTATGGAAGACTTTATATGGAGAAGGAATATGTCAAAGGATAGTCTTGAAAAAATGTCTTAAACAACAGTCAATGGAAACATGGATTAAGTCAAGGTCACGGGTTACCAACAAAGCCTCTTATGTATGGAACAAGCTTATGAAGGTTAAACATTGGCTGATTGGGCACTTGAAGTGGTAGATTAGGGAAGGCACATTGGTTGAAATTAGTTTGGACTCTATCAGAGGTTTCTTGGAAAATCATTCTTTGCCTTGTCAAATCATTAGGTACATCCATGATAAAGTAGTTTTTTTTTAATATCATATTTTGATAGAATTTTATTCGATCCATCACTATCCGACCTAGGCATTCTCTAGAGACATTAGGCTATATGGTGAATTATTTTGTATTTGGAACATATATGTGCTTAATTTATATTTATATGGTATCTGCTTGACACAAAATGTTGACTATTTGACATAGGATGGAAGTGTATTTAAGGAGAATATCATTGTTAAGGAGATCTACATGTACATTTCTTAATCACATCTGAAGGAAGGGGAAAGGTGGTGGTCCAAGAAGGTTTTGAAGCGGACACTTCCACTGAAACTCAAATGTTTTGGGCGGTTGGTCTTGAAAAACAAGATTTTAACTTGGGAAAATTTATGCAAGAGAGGTTTTATAGGTCCAGGAAGATGTGCCATGTGCAAGGAAGAAACTGAGGATATTACTCACCTTTTCCTCAAATGTCCCTTTGTAGTTTCCATATGGATCAATGCTACACAAATTTTAAATTTTGCAGCTGGTTGGAATCCATCATCTGTGGAAGAATGTTTTATGGAGTGGAAGAAGGAGTTTAAGGAATACAAAATTCTTACATTTTATATTTTTTGGGAAATTTGGAGGAGCATAAATGCTCTTATTTTTTAAAACATCCAACTCAACACTAGTATGATCTATGTAAACATATGTGCTTATTTCAATGAGATTAGGCCTATGGTTCATTGGAGAAAACAAAGCATACAACATGTGGATATATGGAACAATTACCCAGTGGGTTTTTTTATGGTGCTTCTATATCAAATTAATGCACCGGTGGAGATTTCATTGTTTTGGATCCTGATCAATATTATCATTTCTACTGGAACAATGGTATTGGTACTAATTCTTAGGATGAGGTAATTGCACTTTGGGGAGTCTTGTTCTATACCAAATGGTTATCTTTGGAGTCTTTAGATGTCTTTGGGGATTCAAAAGTAGTAATTGAATGGGTAAATGAAAGGTCCACTTTCAATCCCCCTATGCTTTCAAATTGGATGAGTAGAATAAGGGAGTTGATTGGACACTTTAGATCGGTAACATTTGCCCATATATATAGGACACTTTAGATTGGTGACATTTGCCCATATATATAGAGAAATGAATAAAACCACTAACACACTCTCAAAGAAGGGACATGGATATACTCTAGGGGAGATCAACTTTGAAGCATACAAAAATGGTGCATTACAAAGATTTGGAAGGATCTATTTTACCTAAAGATTCCTTTATCTTTGCATTTGATCTAAAAGCATCTATTGTTTTATGTAGTTATATGTTGTGACATTCTGATTTTGCAATTGTCTTATGGAAATGCAGTCCCATGGACTCTATATTCTAGAAATTGGGTTATTTTGTTAACTTCTTTAGCATAGTTTTTATGCTAGATATATATCTGAAAAAGGAAAAGTATATTGTCTGATATAAACAACCTTTTATAATAAGAAGTTGTTGGTTTTTTCTTACGTGAAGAAAAAAAACAACGACAAAAATTTAAAAAATGTTATATATAGTTTTAAAAATAAATGTATTAAATTATACTATATTTTATTGAAAAAAAAATATTTTTTTTGTTTTCTAAATCTTTTTTAATATCAAGAATAATATTTTATTTAATGTAAAATATAAATATACAAATATACAAATTTAAATTAAGTTATAATTTATAATCCTCATGTCTCTCATGAACATTCCACTTATGATCAAACGAAGCATATAACATTCCACTTATAATCTAACGAGGCATATGACAAAGAAATAAAGGAAAATTGTGTTTTCGTAAGTTGGCAAAGTCCATGAATGATGATTTTTTAATGTACAAATGTGGGTTTATTTGTTATTATTAATCAAAGAAAATTAACATTTCACTTATAATTTGAAGCATATGACAGAGAAATAAAGGAAAATTGTGTTTTTGTAAGTTGGCAAAGTCCATGAATGATGATTTTTTTATGTACAAATATGGGTTTATTTATTATTGTTATTAAAAGAAATTATGTTATGGTGATTTGTCAAGAGAAAACTTTTAAATGTAGAAAACTTTCAAGCTTGCCAAATATTTCTAGATCTTGAATCTTTATCTGTGTAAAAGAAATTGACATGACCAATTAAAAATCACTTTAAAATCTTACTCCAATGTAGAAAAACAATTTTAAATTTTAACCTGTAAAAAAGTTGGTATACTGTAATAATA
Organism: Pinus tabuliformis; assembly: GCA_031772625.1. Lineage (NCBI taxonomy): Eukaryota > Viridiplantae > Streptophyta > Pinopsida > Pinales > Pinaceae > Pinus > Pinus tabuliformis. The sequence continues at coordinate 248,276,799 of CM062811.1, forward strand.
TCATTAAAAATATATAAAATTATATTATTGCTATTATATACTTTTAAGTAATACTTGAGTTCCATATAACACTGAGTCATTTATAGATCATTTTCTTAAGTAGCATATTAAACCGGATTACATATTAAAGAGAATTACATCATATATCAAATAAGAATCTGGCAAATAATTAATTATTCTTACTATCTTATTATAGTTTACTTATTTCTAATTTTAATCATCTATATTTTTAATAATTATTTATTATTTATTTTTTTATATAGTCCTTTGCATTATTATTTATAATTATATATTTTAATAATCCATTATATCAAATATTAGAAATAATTAAATTATAATAAATTTACGTGAATAATAAATTAATAATAATTAAAATATAATTAAATAAATAAAATAATGGATTAATGTAAATTATGGGGTGTGAAATAATTATTTTTTGGTATTTTTCCTAGTCAAATTTTCTAAAATTTGTAAAGATTTTTAAGAATTATAAATTTAAAAAATTTATTTGCAAAGTTCAAGTGTCTTGATTTTTTTTAGGATGTTGAATCCATTTATGCATTCAAAAGTGCATTTCAAACAATAAATAATTACAATCTCTCTCAAAATTGTATTACCATATTCCAACCCAAAAAAATCATTTTCCTTATTAATTAGAATATATATATATATATATATATATATATATATATACACACACACACACACACACACACACCATTTAAGGTCACAACCAAGCCAAACACCAAATTGGTGTATGAGACACCTTTGTTTGTGGGACAAGGGATCCACCTCCGCGCATTGATTTGAATGCTAAAGTCTATGAAGGCATACATATAACTCTACCAACTCTACCCTTCTGGTTTTGAACATGTGACCTCTTACGAGGAAACACATGTTCTTAATCATTAGGCTATATATATATGTAGTCTAACTAATAGACAAAGTAGTCATTTTCCAAGTGTTTTCTGGTCAGTTTTTAATATATCGAGAATAATGGAAAGGAAAAAAAGAATAAAATTAAATAAGAAACAAAATTAAGAGAAATAACATGAAAAAAAAAAGATTAATAATCAAGATTATACGGAAAATTTAAAAAGAGTGTTTTTGTAATGTTTATGTTGCCATTAATTTGTATGAATATTGAAAGGAAAATTATTAATATGGATGGGTTTTACATAAGTGTTGTTATTGTGTAATAGACATTTCAGCTTTTATATAGTAATCTCATTCTTCACTTTTATATGTATAAATTAGTTTTAGTTATATCAAAGTTATGGTCAATACCACTAAACATAACACAGTGTCTCTCTCAATTTGGAGTATACTATTAGAGGTTGATCATCTCATGCTTGCCGTATCACTGTGATGCGTGTTATTAGTCTTGTTACATATTAAAATTTAACCTGAAATTTATTTGTATATTTTATATATTTTATCATTTAATCTCCAAAACACAAAACTCATTGGAAAATAGAATGTCTATTTAGAAATTAGAGAGAAAAGTGTATTTTAAACACCATTTTCCTTTCGATAATTAATTTATTTTTGGAATTTTCATTAAAAATCTAAATTACTAAATAAACCAAAAAAATTGAACTCATTACTTTTCCAATTTCAAAAAAAATTATGCATCTCAATGATAACCATGAAAAATAATTTAAAGATAAAAAATATAATTTTTTATATAAAATTAAATTTATCACTTTACAAAGCTTTCTTCCTTACTCATGCATTGAAAATTCTTCTTCATGCGACATGTCAGGTCTATTTAAAAACCTCATCTCGGTGACAAGAAAGAGACTTTATTTTTTTAGAAAAGTCAAAATCTCCTCCTTTTTTCACATCTTCCAAAAGTTTTTTCATTTGCAATATTTCACACCTAAAATGTAAACATCGCATCACCTCAAATTTCCCTTCTCTTTGACATGTCTCAATCCCAAAAAAAAATTCCATCTCCATGGCACTGTTTCACTCAAATTTTTAGCGATATGTACTAGGATACTTTTTCTTTCTAAAAATTCCATCTCCATGGCGCTTGACAAACTTTTCTCCTTTACAATGTGTTACACTCATTGTGATATATTACATTGTAAGAAAGAGTTTTTCGATAAGACACATCAAACTCTCTCAAACCCTTCTCTCCACAAGTAGCTCGTCATTTTTCATTGCATAAAAAGACTTTTCAACGCAAATATTATATTACATTTTGCTTAAAGTTAAAATAAGCTTGTGAAACAATACATTTTACACTCAAAAGAAAACGTTCGAAAACACAAAACAAATTAAATTATATATATATAAAATGTTTATAAACATTCTAAAATAACATAAATTTGCATCATTAAAAAAATATTAATTAACTTTATCCTCAAAACACATGTATCCTCTCTCATCTTACTCAAATAAATAAAAGGTCCAACCACATTTACCACTAACTTCTAATAAGAATCAACTTTATTAATAAAATAGACATGGCAGGGCATAATCATATATTCCTTATATATTATATTCCTTATATAATATAATCATGCTTTTTCATTCCTGAAAAAAAAATAGACATGGCATGGCATAGGATATCAAGAGAAGAGGTTGAATGATGTAAGACGCCAGAAGTTTAAGAAACTATGTATCTTTATGTATGTACGAGGAGAAGAATAAGAGGTGATTTTTTGGATGTTAGAAGCAATTATAGTAGAAGTTCGAGCAAGAGGACGGTAACTAGAGAAGGTCTTTTCTCAACTTGAAACATTTCCAAGCCTGGTGGGCTAGCCATTATTTAGTAGTTTGTTCTATGTCTAACTTTTTCAACTCTTTTAGTTGATAGCTTTTGCATAATGGTTTTTGGTTCATAGTCTACAAAATGTCTTGGTTGTGTGCATTGATATTGGTGTTTTTGGTTTCTTATGGCTATTCAGACCATGCCCAAAGTCCCTCCCTCTTTGCTAACTCATTGTTTCAACTTGATAGAGTCTGCTCTAAACCTCCCTAGCAACTTAATATTTATTGGGCATCCTTTTTACTATGTATTTTTTCTTACAGTCTTCTCGGTTTCTTTTCCTTGTGGGTGTTCTCCTCTCTCTGGCCTATTGTGCTCTGACATACCATGCCTCGCCAGAGGATGCATTGTCATCAAGGCTCTGGTGGAAGAGGCCCTCAAAGTTGATTGTGAGCTCAATCCCAAGTTCAAAATGCTTTAGCTATTTTCCACTTCCCTACTCCTCTAGAAATCTAAGAGGAAACTAGAAGCCTTAACCACAAATGACCACAAGGCTTACTTTGATTCTAAAATCCAAGCCAAAGTAGCTAATTTGGTTCCTGACCCTAGCCATACAAGGGGAAGACGAAGCCAATATATTAACTCCATTGCCCTCCACAGGAAAGTTAAGACACTCTTGGGCGGGATCCTAAAGGAAAAGCACGAGGACTACAACGACATCATCCCCTCTTTGAATGAAATTCAGGAAGTTCAACACGACCAACATTCTTGTCTCATCAGTCTGGATGCTCAATTTTCACACAAGGAAGGTCATCTCCAATGTGGCATGAAACCTCTAGCGCCAACAGGTACCGGCACCTAGGACCCAGTTCTAGTCACTTCATCATACACCTGATGTTTCATTCAACCTCTTGGCTCATGCCTTTTACTTTTAGTAGAAAAGTTTATTTCAGTAGTTATGAATTTAGCAGTAATAATTTTTTACAGTTTGATAGACTTAGTCTATTGTCTATTGTCAACAATATCGATTTCCCTTGTGGGAAACTATGATAGGACTTAGTTTAAACAATGATACCTAGTTTTGTATGAAGTCATTTTGAGACAATAAAATCTTATATATATATATATATAATGTGGTTCACGAATCTTCGAGATTGGTGACCGCTACATCCACAGAATACTTTTACTAGGTAGATCAACCCAAAGGGATTACTCCCTGTCGGCTCAACCACAACGCCTAACCCCGAGGGTGTCAAGAAAATTGAATCTATGACTCCTCAATAACAAAGGTGCTTTAACAACGGGGACTCGACCAATTAAGCTAAACCTCATATATATATATATATATATATATATATATATATATATATATATATATATATAGTATGGGTAAAGAGGACCAAACTTTTAAAGATGTAAAATATTTGTCAAATATTGTTTTATATTGGTGAATGATAAATTCAAAGTTAAGATGCATTTAAACTAATTCTCAATATATCATATATCAACTCTCTATTAAGTATGAAAAGAATTACACATCTCCTTATATTTAAAAACACACTATTTAATTATTAGTATTGAAATATTTTATTTATTTCACATTAAATTGTATAATTTTTATTATTAACAAAATTTTAAATTTATTTTTAGCCTAACCCTGAGGTGCTTAACAACAAGTACCCGACCAATTAAACTAACCCTTGAAGCTAACAAATTTTAATTATCACATAAAAACTTCAATTTAAAAATTATTAAAAATTAAAATGCAATTATCAACATATATATATATATATATATATATATATATATATATTTTTTAATTATTATTTTTACCGTATAAAATTATTTAAATACTAAAATATATTTTAGATAATATTAATTACAATATTTTATTTATAATTAATATTTAAATTTTTATTAATATATATTTTAATTTTAATATGTAAAACTTAAACCTGAAAAGTTGCATTTACCATTATTCCTCACACTCTCTACTATGAAGTTACATCTTTAAATTTTACATTGAAGTAAAGGAGTAGGCCCTTCAACCTTTCGACCTGTACACAGATGATTCATCGAACATTTAATACAATTTTTCAATATGAGGTTTTCTCTCTGTGTCAATACAATTTCTAATACGAGGCTTCAACTTATTACGTAGGTGATGATTTTGTAATATAAAAAATTATTTTTCTGGCATGATTTTTTTATAAGTTTGGTATGATTAAATTTTCATTATGTCTAATATATCACTTCGATTAGGCCGGGAATTTAATTGGCGACTTCACATCAAGGAGTGTCTCGACAAAGCACGTGATCACGTCTATCCAAGAGCTCGTGATTTTGATAAAATCTAGCAATTTCTTTTGGAAATCTGGGTTACATCTATCAAGTTTCAGAATTTTAAGTGCTCCAAAGAATTTTGAGAATACTGAATCCATATCCACATTTAAAAAAAATTCAAACACTCTTAAATTTATAATATTTTAAAACAAATCACTAAATTATAAAAAAAAAATCGTTATCCAAAGAAAATTGTTCTCTACTTAAACAAGTCCCTCACTGTCAAGCCCACGAGTCACGGATGCGATGTGTGATGAGCTGGCTGGGCGCTCCCGGTTAAACGTGACGAGCCGGGTGGGCGACAAGTCGGCGAGTAGGCGCGTTGGTTGCGACGTTTCGTTGCGATGATGGGACGAGTTGGAGAGAGAGCAACAAGCTGGGGTGGTCAGTTAAAGACGCACGGGGCATGAGCACGATGAGCCAATGACGAAGTCGAAAAACCGAAAGTTGGAAATTTGGCTAAGTATGGCAACTTTACGGAGGTGAACTTATATTGTGTGAAGTTGGGCATGTGGACCCAATGGGACGATGGTGTGGGCAAGCAGACATGATGGGTGGGAAAGCCGATGCAAAGTATGGGCAAGCTAAGCTAAATTGACAAGTCGTCTTAGACAGAGTGACCCATGAACAATTCGTGAGGAAGCGTATGAATAAGCGGACGCATGGATGGGAGAAGGCATCAAATCGATCAACACAAGTTCACAAGAAGGCGAGATCAAAGGTGAAGGGCGAGCAAGGGTGGACGCATCAGACAAGTGGCAAGGTGCAGGTGGCACTCTGACCGAAGCACCGAGACAGGGGACAGAAACGTAGAGTTCGGTTTCGATGAGATGCAGGTTAGGCAGGCAACCCGCGAAGGGCATGTTACACGATGAGCGAACCAGGTGGACAGGCGAGTCGAGTAAGAGCGGATGACCCGCGAAGGGCGCGTTGCACGCCAATGAGTTGGGATGAACGACAGTGGGTCTGCGCACAGTTTTGCGATGCGGTTGTGACAGTTCTGTGGGCGGTCTGCGGTTAGAGTTGCACGATGGCGAGTTGCGTCCAGGTGAAGGTTCACGACAGTGCGGGCGAAGAGCTAAATGTTGGGCGAGATGCGGGTGAGCATTGGGCGAGCGACACGACGTGCGTAGGTCCGAACGGAGGCGAATTTTATTGAATGACGCAATGGGCGGTTGAACATATTGGCACGACGAGTTAGTGCGGAGGGCGGCCCAGGGGTAGGCACCCCTGCCTGGCGAGTTGGGTGACCCAACCCAGTAAAGGGTGGGCACTCCTACATGGTGGTTCGGGTAGGTTGCACAGTGCAGGCCGAAGTTGTAGAAAATATGGTGTAGGTTAACCCGATAATGCAATATAAATCAAAGCAGAATACTATAACCTACTTCTACTATCAATTTGTGAAAGCTTAAAGATTGAGCTGAACAATATAACCAGACGAAGAAGAATAAATGGCACAATACACATGAAAATATTTTTGGGGAAATCCTCAGCTAAAAACCCCACACTATTGTATTATCATACATGGTGGAAATACATAGGAATTATACAAAGCCTTAGGTCTCACAGCTAGTCAGCTCTCAGTACAATCCTCACAGATGCTCACAGGAAATCTTGGCTTCTCTCCAGCCTTCCTCTCTGCCTTCTAAGCTCCTATTTCCTTGCGTTGTTCCTTGTGGATGATTTCCTATTATCAAGTGGATGATCTCCTCCAAAAACTGCGCAATCCTCAAGGATAAATCCTTGACTGCATGCATGAGTTTTCTTCATGAGAAAACACATGAAACTGATAGTACATTGTCCTTGAACAATAATCTCAACTGAGTCTTTCTCAGAATAGACATGCATGAGTTTCTGATGAGGGAATCTTCAGTTAACTGGAGTAGCACTAGTTGAGTGCATTAATGCATCAACTGACTGTTAACTCACTATTAGTTCCTCAAACAATTTGGAACTAATTTAACTGGACTTAACTCAGTAAACTGAGTTAACTAATTACAACTCAAATATAACTCAATCTTATCTCCTTAATTTAAGGGATAACTCTTGCATGACTCAGAAAGACTTCTAACTTGAATTTCTCCAACTAATTAATTTAAAATAAATTAATTAATTATTTCCAAGTAGTTGTTAAGACTAAATTCGATTTTAATTCACAATTTAATTCAAGGACAAATTAAATTGGAATATTCTTGTTGCCATATTTCAACACTTCCTTTCAACAAGAAAGGGATTATCTGCCACCCCGATCCTATCTCTATGGAACTCAAATTTACACTTTGACAATGCCTTTGTCAAAATGTCAGCATCTTGCTCCTCTGTCGAAATATACTACAGTAACATGATCCTCTCAACCTGTGAAAAGCCACAGGCAACAAATCTTGCCTTATGCTTCTCCACACTACCATCAACAGCTTTCTTTACCTTGTAAAGCCAACGAGAACTCACAACTGACTTGTTCTCCAGTCTCGGAACCACGTCCCAAACACTGTTACGAACTATGGAGTCATACTCCTCCACCATACAATCAACCCAAATCCGCTGCTGCACTACTTCCTCAAAGGAAGATGGCTCAGTCTCAACACATTCCCCAGTAAGGGCCATGTATCTAATGTACCTCTCAGGTGACCTCCTCTGTTTGCGCTGAGAAGATGGTGCTCCCATATTCTCTCTCGTATCCTCCAACAATCTATCAACTTCTCTTGTGTGCTTTCGTCCATCTCTGGAAGACTCTGGCTGAGTGGATGTCTCCACTCCTAGATCCTCTGGATGCAGTTGCTCCACATCAATCTGAGGCTCCTCCTCCTTAGGAACCAATAGTTCCTCCATAGCCTATAGTTGGAGCTCCCTCTTAAGGGAAACTCGCATGGCCTTCTTCTCATCAAACTTGATATCTATGCAAACCACTGTCCTCCGACTGGTAAGCAAGTACACCCAATAGTTGTGAGGTGTATTCATGTACCCCACAAAATCCCCAACTCTGCTGTTAGCTCAAGCTTCTTCTGTGCATCCTTTGTCACATGGCAATATACCGATGAGCCAAAGATCCTGAAGTGACCCACATCTGGTCTCTTACTGGAGAAAGCTTCCTCTGGTGTCTTCATCCCAAGTACGCGATGCGGGCTTCTATTCTACAAACAGACTGTTGTGTTGCATGCCTCAGCCCACAAGTGAAGTGGTAGGCCTTGGTCATGCAACATTTCCCGTGATGCCCCTACAATAGTTCTGTTCTTCCTCTCAGCCACCCCATTCTGCTGTGGGTTATGAGGTGCCGTCAACTCTCATTAATTCCTTCCGTTGCACAGAAGTCCTTAAAATCTTGAAAGACATTCTCCACCGTTGTCGCTTCTCAAGGCCTTGATCTTCTTCCCTAACTCTTTCTCGACCAAAGCTTTGAACTCACAAAACTTTGTGAAGGTTTGGTCCTTCTTTTGCATGAAATAAATCCAGCATTTACGAGAATAGTCATCAATGAAAATCACATAATACCTTTGCTTCATTGTGGATGCCATCGAGAATGGTCCACACAAATCAGTATGAACTCGCTCAAAGATAGCCTCTGCTCGACTGTATCGATCATGAAAGGAAGACTTGGTGTACTTTCCCAAGGTACAACCTTTGCATGTGTCAACTTGCTCAAGTTTACCTTTGGGAAGTCCTATAGATATCTGCTGCAATATCTTCAAAGCCCCATGATGTAAATGGCCCGACTGCCTATGCTACAACTCGCCAATGTCTTGGATTTGCACCAATTCTGCTTTTGTACTCAAAGCTGCACAATCATCTACCTCTAGTTTATAGAGATTCTTCACCTGAATTCCTATCCTCTTGGTTTGACCTGTGTCTATGTGTCTTAGGAATGCCTTTCCTTTAATGAAGACAACATGGTAGCCTTTTTCCTCCAACATCGTGACTGATACCAAGTTCTTCTTCAGTACAGGCACATACATCACATCTGTCAAGGTGAGAGGAGCTCTATGCTCCCTCTGAAAAGAAACCATGCCCACTCCTAAAACACTATACCTTCCGTCATCACCCATCTCTATGCGCATCTTGAGGTCTTTGTCCTCCAAGGAACTGAATAAATTTTTATCACCAATCATGTGGAAGGAAGCTCCACCGTCAAGATACCAGACACAACCCATTATCTATGACACCATGCATGCGGAGGGTAAAGTCCATCTCGAACTGAGAGGATAATGCCTCACCTTTCGATCCTTCCAAGGATCCCTTCTTGGACTTCTTCGATGGAAAATTAGTCTCATAATTTCCCATCTTGTGATAATTAAAGCATCTTACTTTATACATGTCACCCTTCTTCCCTCCATGAGAAGAATTCGATTTGAAATGGGAAGCCTTACCCTTCCCTTTCCTTGCCTTACTTGCTAAGGCCAGATTTTCTTCATCGTCATTCTTGGATGAAGAACCATCTCGTGTGCTCCTCCTGATCTCCTCCTGCATAAGATCCAACCACAGTCGTTATCAATCCGGCAATTTCTCCCTTCCATTCACAGACTCCTAGTAGCTATTCCAACTCTTTGGAAGGCCAAGGAGAGCAAGGCTCACCATAGCATCATTGACAGTAGTTATTCCCACACTGCCAAGCTCATCTCTGCAGGTGGTGAGCTTGTTCAGATATGTGGAAATAGTATCGCCCTTCTCCATCTTGATTCTTCGAAGCTTATCCTTGAGCATCAATTTCCTCTAGTCACTATTGTTCTGGTAGACGTCCTTCAATGTCTTCCACATTGAAAATGTAGTATCCTTCCCATGGAGACTCGAGACAATATGGTCTCGAACTCCCTCAAGGATGATCTGTCTTGCCTTTGCCACACACTTCTTCCACTCAACCAACTCTTGTGCATTAGTTGAAGCTGGCTTTGGGATTTCTTTATCAATGAATTCCTTCAAGCCATTGTCTTCTAATACAGCCTCTATTCTATCTTTCCATGCTATGTAATTCGAGCTACCTTCCAAGGCATACTCGAGTCTCAAGCCATACAATGCCATTGGCCAACCTTGAAGTATGATATGAATTCAATTTGCACCTGCAACCCCGAACTTCAAAATTTGAATTCTCTTCTCAGCATATCGTTCACAGCTCTGATACCTTGTAGAAAATTTCTGCAAATCTAGCTCTGATACCATGTAGAAAATATGGTGTAGGTTAACCCGATAATGCAATATAAATCAAAGCAGAATACTATAACCTACTTCTACTATCAATTTTTGGAAGCTTAAATATCGAGCTGAACAATATAACCAAAAGAAGAAGAATCAAGGGCACAATACACATGAAAATACTTTTGGGAAATCCTCAGCTAAAAACCCCACACTATTGTATTATCATACATGGTGGAAATACATAGGAATTATACAAAGCCTTAACTCTCACAACTAGCCAGCTCTTAGTACAATCCTCACAAGTGCTCACAGGAAATCTTGGCTTCTCTCCAGCCTTCTTCTCTGCCCTTCAAGCTCCTATTTCCTTTTGTTTTTCCTTATGGATTATTTCCTATTACCAAGTGGATGATCTCCTTCAAAAACTTCGCAACCCTCAAGGATAAATCCTTGATTGCATGCATGAGTTTTCTCCATGAGAAAACACATGCAATTGATAGTACACTATCCTTGAACATTAATCTCAACTGAGTCTTTCTCAGAATAGACATGCATGAGTTTCTGATGAGGGAATCTTCAGTTAACTAGAGTAGCACTAGTTCAGTGCATTAATGCATCAACTGATTGTTAACTCACTATTAGTTCCTCAAACAATTTGGAGCTAATTTAACTGGACTTAACTCAGTAAATTGAGTTAACTAATTACAACTCAAATATAACTCAATCTTATCTCCTTAATTTAAGGGATAACTCGTGCATGACTTCAGAAAGACTTCTAACTTGAATTTCTCCAACTAATTAATTTAATATAAATTAATTAATTATTTCCAAGTAGTTGTTAAGACTAAATTTGATTTTAATTCACAATTTAATTCAAGGACAAATTAAATTGGAATATTTTTGTTGCCATATTTCAACAGAATTTGTGTATTTTGACTGATATTATGAGAGGGAGGTTTGGGTTCCCCTCGTAAGACTGTAATTGTATATTTTGAAGAATTATTGTTATCATTGTGGGCAGACTCATATTCAGGGAGTTTCCCCTCCTGTTAAATATTATATCCGTTGTGCATATGTCTAAATGATAAAGATGATGAAAGAAGTTTAAATTTAATTTTTCCATTGTGTTATGAATGTTAATACTTAGAAAGTCAAAAATAAACTAAGTATGGAATGTTAGGCATAGTCCACACTTGAAAGTATTGTTGAAAAGAAATCGGGCAGTGGTGCCGCACCTGCCTATGAGCGGTTGAAAGACTACTGCCGAGATATGGGCATGACAGGTGGTATTAGAGCTCCGTATTCTGCGGGCTTTGGTGATTCATAATTACGGGTGTTATCAAGGGTTGATTGGGTCGAACATGTTGCAAAAGTAAAGAGGTGTGTCTCTACACTTCGGGCAAATAGATGACGGAGGATTTTGATTGGTTTATGGTCTATACCAGATGACAAAGGAAGCAGATGGTTGAGATGGCAGAAGATCCTCAAGTGATGACGGGTGAATTTGGAAAGGATGTTAGGGATTCTTTCTTGGATAGAGTGTTGGATTGAATGGAGGAGCTAGCTTCTGACATGGCTTCGATGAAGGCTAAGAACATTGAGATTCGGGATGGCTATTTGAAGGTAAAAGGGGAGCTTGAAGACCTCAACGTCTGATACGGTTATACTGAATGGCAATATATACAAACAGAAAAGGAATTCAGAGAGATCAGAGAAGAAAGAGATCAAGGTTTGGCAGAAATCTTGAAATTGCAAAAAGATCTATAAGATGCTCGGAATGAGATTTTGGTTTTGAAGAAGGTTGTTGGGCACAACTCAGGTGGATGAGTGGCTCATGTGAAAGTCAAGGAACCAGATTCTTATGACGGGACGAGGAGTGAAAAATCTCTTGGTAACTTTCTATGGGAAATGGAATAGTACTTGGAGCATTTGGGAATGTCCGATGAGGAAACCAAAGTCAAGGTAGCTGCTCAGTTCTTGATGAAGGATGCTAAGATGTGGTGGCGAAGGAAGATGGACCAGATTTCCAATGGCAATGCTACAGAGATATCTTCGTGGGATGAAATGAAGAAGCTTTACAAACTCATTTTAGTCCACATGACGAAACATGGGATGCAAGGATGAAGATAAAGTATATAAAGAAAACAGGGAGCCTACAAGCTTATCAACGAGAGTTCTCAAGTGCATTCTTGGAACTTCCAGACATGGCAGAGAGGGACAAGGTGTTCAATTTTATCATAGGGTTGAAGCCTTGGGCACATAATGAAGTGAAGAGGCAAAAGATAAAAACACTTGAAGAAGAATTTGCTACTGTGGATCTCTTGGTATAACACTATGATGACGGAACTGAAGAGAAAAAGAAAAAGACTGAAAAGCCAAAAGAAAAATTTACAAAGGAGGAGCCTTCGAGGTCACATGATAACGCGAAGACGAAGAAACTGTTGAAGTGTTGGATATGTGAGGAACCACATATGGTGAAGAATTGTCCTTCAAGATCAAAATTGGTTTTGATAGCACAATCCAATGCGAAAAAGAAAGAGGAAACTTTTGTTGGGGTCATGCAAATTTTAGGAGCTGCGGTGGCTACGGAAGCAGTCTCACGAAGAGATCCAGAAAGAAACAAGTTAGAGTATGTCGAGATGAAAGTTGGGAGTGGTGTTGTACTCACTATGGTGGATAGTGGGGCAACTCACAACTTCATGAGTGAGGATACTGCGAGAAGGATTTGACTGAAATTTGTACTAGTGCAGGCACAAATGAAGCCAGTGAATTCTCCTCCGGATTCTATGATCGTTGTAGCTGAAAAAGTGGATGTAACACTTGGTAAATGGATAGGGAAGGTCGATTTCAATGTGATACAGATAGATGACTATGAAATTGTACTGGGAATGGAGTTTATGAAGCAATTTGAAGCTATGGTAGTTCCCCATATGAAGAAACTGTACATTTGCGACGGATGAGAGGATGTACCTAATGGTGTTCTGACCATAAGAGTTATAAAGGTTGAGTGTAAACTGACAATTATGAATATGGAGGATGACAACCGAGATGAATAGGTATATAAGCAATTGTCTACCACAGAGGCAAAGCTTTTGGAACAGTCACAAGTTATCTGAACATTGTCTGATAGTATCTTGGATCTATCAAGGAGGCTAGAGGCAGTGGAGGATGATGATGAGGATGAGGATGTTAGACTGGATGTTCAGATAGAGGATCAGGAAGCATACTTGCAGAGATTAGATGTGGATGATCCTGATAGGTGGATTGAGTTGGTTAGTGAGCAAGAGCCTTCAAGCGCTACTCCCTCCTTATCTTCTTAGACTATCATGGAGATGAGGCTCATTGTTGGCTTCTCATAATAGTGAGTCTCCAACATTTTGAGCAAACATCTAGGGTTGAGATGACACCAATTGACAGGTAGCATGCAGTGGAGAGTCATGAGGATGTAGGAGCATGATTTCTTATGGAGGCGATGCACGGCTGGATTAGCTACCCAACTAGTCACCGACATAAGGGGTACCAGCACATGATTCCTTGCAGAATTTGGCATATCTATGGCATGAGGCACGTCGAGAGGTGGACACATCTGGATTACCCATGCACACATTTGTGTGGTTTGACAGTCTTGGTGATGGTGATTGTAGGGATGTGGAGAAAGATTTTTCGAGGATGACAACCATTTAGAGTGAGGGAGTATGTCAAGCCCACGAGTCGTGGATGTGATGTACGACGAGCTGGGTGGGCGCTCCCAGTTAAACATGAGGATCCGGGTGAGCGACGAGTTGGCGAGAGGGCGTGTTGGTTGCGACGTTTCGTTATGACGATGGGACAAGTTGGAGAGAGAGTGATGAGCTGGGGTGGTCAGTTAAAGGTGTCCAGGGAACGAGCGTGACAAGCTAACGAAGGAGTCAAAAAACCGAAAGTTGGAAATTTGGCTAAGTATGGAAACTTTGCGAAGGCAAACTTATATCATGTGAAGTTGGGCATGTGGACCTAGCAGGAAAATGGTGTGGGAAAGTCGACACAAAGTATCGGTAAGCTAAGCTAAATTGGCAGGCCGGCCAAGGCAGGCCAACCCATGAACAATCCATGAGGAAGCATATGAATAGATAGACGCATGGATGGCAGAAGGCATCAAATCGATCAACACAAGTTCATAAGAAGGCGAGCTCAAGGGTGAAGGGAGAGCAAGGGTGGACACATAAGACAAGTGGCAAGGTGTAGGTGGTGCTCTTACCAAAGCACCGAGCTGAGAGACAGAAACACAGGGTTCGCTTTCGGCGAGATGTAGGTTGGGCAGGGGACCCGTGAAGGGCGCACTGCATGACGGGCGAACCGAGTGGATAGGCGAGTCAAGTAAGGGTGGGAGACCTACGGAGGGTGCGCTACACACTGAAAAGTTGGGCTGAACGACGGCGGGTCTGTGGATAGTTCTACGGTGTTGTGATAGGTCTACAGGCGGCCTATGGTCAAAGCTTCACGATGACGAGCTGCGGCCGGGTGAAGGCACGTGACAGTGCGAGCGAAGAGCTAAACATTCGGAAAGCTATAGGTGAGTGTCAGGCGGGCAACACGTCATGGGAAAGTCCAAATGGATGTGATTTTTGTTGAACGATGCGACAGGTGATTAAACCGATTGGCATGATGAGTTGGTGCGGAGGGTGGCCCGGGGGTGGGTGCCTCTGCCGAGCGAGTTGGGCGACCTGACCCGGTAAGGGTGGACGCTCCTAAAAAATGGTTTGGGTAGGTTGCACGGTGCGGGCCAATGTTGTGTATTTTGACTGATATTGTGAGAAGGAAGTTGGGGTTCCCCTCCTAAGACTATAATTATATATCTTGAAGAATTATTGTTATCATTGTTGGCAGACTCATATTCACGGAGTTGCCCCTCCCGTTAAATATTATATCTGCTGTGAAAATGTGTAAACGATAACGATGATGAAATAAGTTTAAATTGAATGTTTCCATTGTGTTATGAATGTTAATACTTAGAAAGTGAAAAATAAACTAAGTATGGAATGTTAGGCGTAGTCCACACTTGAAAGTATTGTTGAAAAGAAATCAGGTGGTGGTGTCGCACCTATCTATGAGCAGTTGAAAGACTACCGCCAAGATAGGGGCGTGACACTGACCCTCCTTTTCTGGTGCCAACTAAAGATTTTCTTCATATAATATCTCCCCAACTTAATGGAAGATATTAAGAATGTAAACCAAATCAAGGATAAAATAGAAAGATATAGGTTGAGACTAATCGTCGCAAGCAAGCGATATGAGAAAATTATTTGAATTTCATATTGAAGATAATGAAGCCATTTAAAGCATAGTTAACAAATTACGTCGAATTAGCAGAAAAAATTGGAAAATACGGTGGTTCAATTTGGTTTGTGAAATTATTGGCCAATTCAAAGTTTAGTACAACATGTTTAGTGACAAACAAAGCAAAACAGTTTTCCACATAGCCTGTCTGTTGTTCATAAACCCTTTAGCATCCATAAAATTACATACAGTTAACCATTAAAATTTCATACAACTTTCCATTAATGAGCTTATATTTGGGATATTATGTTTGCAGGGACAACCGAGCAAATTTTCAATCTGAATTACAGATTTCTCATGGTCGCCTGCTCTTCAAATATCCTTTTGGATATAAGAGATGGTAGGTTATCTCTTATTGAATGGTAAAGTTGGTTGATTTTTTATACAATGATATTTTGGAAAGTGAATTTCTTCGTAAGATTATTAATAAAATGTGTAAAAACTTATGGCTTATGATGGTTGGTAGAAATGATAAAATAGATTATTTAGTAATAGTGCTTGTAAAATGGAGGTTAGGTATGTGTGATATATTCATTAAATTTAAATAAAAGTATTTGAGGGAAAATTTCATGATTTTTTTTTAAGATAAACTTTTTTGTTGAAAATTTGAGTAAATATTAAATTATAATGTTTAACATTTTATATTATATAAAATAACAAATAAAAAATGTTATTCTTAATTGTGTTCTATTTTTTTGTAAGTTGATGGTTTTCTATTAATTCAAGAAAAGAGTACATCATGAGTAGAACAAATGCCCAAAAACTAAGGCCTCACTCCTACCAAATTTTTTGGCCATCAAGTACATACAAAAAATGATTGATAATATCTGGACAAAACTAGAAGAATTCATGTTAAGGGCCCAACAGACACAAAACTTGAAAAAAAGAAAGATTTTATCCAACTCATTTCATTCCAAATTACATCATTTGGTTCCTGAGAATTGTTACCTCCTTTAGTAAGGCGATGAAATGCATCATGAACATGTGACCCCATATGGGCCATCTTCCCTTCAAAATTGTCCATCTGATCTTGTAGTCTCCTTTTCTTGCAGCGCACAAATTCTTTTCAATCTAAAATGCGTCCTTGTTGTGTAGAATGTCATTAAATAAAATGATAATTTCGTTATGGTTGTTTTGGCAGTCTCAAGCTTGTTGGTCCATCGAAGCTTGTACATGGAAATTTAGGTTTCTTTGGAGTCGAAAGGGGGTGGCAAGTCAACTCTTCTAGGAGAGCCACCATGAGGCATGTCCAACTCACCTTCTTATGTCGACGGATCCCCTGGCATTCTCTCCTCCACCTCATTTTCCACCCCACAATGAAAATGACCATGTTGCCACAACATAATTGGCTCATAAATATAACTCCTCTAACTCAAAGCAACTGGACTCTCTAACTGTGAATAAACATAACCTTTTTCCTGACCCCGCCTAGGCCTTCCAAATGAAGAAATCCCTACCACCGAAAGTTGAGTGTAGTTGACAGGCTAAAGCTTCCCTAGAGCACCCTCCACAAACACCAAATGAGCAAGTGTCGTAGTCACTTGGGTGAAAAATAATGAATTGAAAGGGGAGTTCCTAACCCTAGTGGCCATTGAACTCCCATGGCTAGACTCTTGAGGAAGTGATTTTTTCCCCACTCTCATCTCTAGCCAGCAAAGTCTTTGAAATTCCAAGTTTGGTTCCTTCCCAAACCTCGCAAACAGAAAAAGAATAGCATTACACTCCCAGTATAACACCAAAGTGGGGAGCCTAACCCCTAGATATATTCTACACCATGCATACACTAACAAATCAGGTAGCCTTGGGGGAGAGATTAGAACAAATAATCAATCCAAGATGGAAATGTTGGCGACAAATTAACTAAGAGATTCCTATAAAGTCCAACTCAAATTCCCAAGCATCACACAATCTTGTAGCCCAAAAAAAACCTTGCAATCACTTGCACTTTGACATTTCCAATCCTCTAGATCATTTAGAATTATAGGTACCTACTAGTCAAATGATTCAAGTATTTGAGGAGTCCACTCGTAGAATTGGAACAAGCACCTATGTCGTTTGCACCTAATTTCATTGCCCAATTGTTATGAATGACTATCTAGGCCATAATCATCACTAATATCCCTTTAGTAGGCTCGAGAATGATTGTCGAACCACCTCCCGATGCTCTCTCTTCAACACATTTAATCATTAAGAGTGTCACATGGGAGGTGATCAGTCCCACCTGCTTCAGTACTCTCCTCATTCATCACCCCCAGCAAGGAAGGTTTGTCATTATTTACTAACACTTCTACTAGCTCTAAGTCCTCGAGATTTAAATCGAGGGACCAATTAGAATAAAAGTCTTGATTATCCTCAGATATCCCCCAGTTCGCTAGCCAATTCACAATTTTGTTTCCCATCCTAGTATGGGAGGCTATCACAGAGAGGAAGGAGAGCAACAACTCCTTTATTATGATGATATGTGTCTCTATACACCAACTCCTAATCACATTTAATGCGGGTGTTCCATTTATTATCCTTTGTGTAGCCTAAATCACCACTATTGAATCTCCTCTAAGTTGAATCTTAGTTAATTCCATTATTCTGATGAAGGACTTTCTAAAGGGTAGTGAATTTTATGATGTTGTTGGTAGTGGCTCTACATAAACTGAAAAAATACTTACATGACCTCTTGTTCAATCATAGAGGATCCCACCATAGCCCGCTAGTCTAGGGTTACCTCTAGAGGCCCCATCAAATTGATTTTTACAAATACCTATGAAGGAGGTATGAATATCGATGGAAAATCCACCTACTCTTTGACCACTAATTGAGGTTTTGGAACCACTGTGGACATGGCTAGGTCAAGGATGGAGAGAATCAAAACTTCCTCCCTATTAGGTTTCTAATCTTCCTCCACCCACTTTTTTCAAGAATGGTTTCTCGAATGTTCCCCTTCATTGTGTTCTATATCAGCTAAGTTGTAGGTTTTTGGTCTTTGAAAATAGCCCTGCTACGACCTTTCTAGATATTCCAAAGGAGGAAACCCATAACAATAATCCAAGCTCTATTGACAATTGGATTTTTAAACAAATACATCCACCATTTTTCAATGGTCTCGATAAAATTGGTTCTTGAGTGATCTAGGTGACCAATTGTATCTTTTACCAAACCCCATAAGGTTTCAACAACTGGACAAGAGTTCAAAAGGTGCTCCATATTTTCCTATTATTGTTGAACAATAGGACACCTCAAGGGGCCATGGTACCCCTTTCTAAGCATATGATCCAATGTTAGGAGGCGTCTCCTACCTACCAGCTATAGAAAATGAGACACTTCCAACCATAGGTTTTAAACCCATATTTTCCTCTAAATTGGGTCCCATGGGAGATTCACATGGTCTGCAATAATTGAATAAGCTTCTTTAATAAAAAAACCTACCTTGTGTCTCGTATCCCCATTGAACTTTATCTGGGTCTCTTGAAATGGGGATACAATGCCCCTTTAAATATTTCAAAGGGGGGTCCAGTTCTATATTCCCTTTGGTGCCTCCCAATCTACATTTTTTTCCATGTTATCCATTCCTCTTGTGGGTGTGGATCCTTCCAATAATCTTCTATCTTGTTGGAATTTTGTACTCTCATGAATTCTTGAATTGTGGCTAGCTCAATGTTCCTTGCTACCTTGTGAATTTGTTGCCATGAGTCCTCCCAAAAGGATGTGGATGTCCCATCATGAAGCTTCCAAAAGAAGTGATCCTTGACAATATGGCTATTTTGACAAGCTAAGTTCCATAGTGTAGATCCATGGGGGAAATATAAATATCTTAGTGTCTCCTCCAAGTTGTGACCCCGACTATACTTTTTGCTCCAAATTTGTTTCCAAATTCTAGTCCCACCATGAAGCCAATGGCACCAAATTATGGCTCCCATGACACTATTGAGTAATTCTAGGTTGCATATCCCCAAAACCCGACCTAGATTTGGCAAATAGAGTTTCTCCCATGATACGATAGCCCATTTCTTAAGAGGACTAGAGCCCTACCAAACAAAATTTTGAAAAATGGACACAATTCCTTGATAGATTGCTCTAGGGGCTCGAAGGGCTGACTATTGGTAGATTGAGATTGCTTGAAGAACTTCTTTTAGAAGGGTAGCCCAACCTGCTAAGTTAAGGGACTGAAAGGTCCAATTGGAGAGCCTCTTCAATAATTCGTTATAAACCTCCTTCCAGTAGGATATTCTTAGGGAATTTTCCACCAGGGGCACCCTTAAGTATTTCGTCGACATAGTGTCAATAGAAAATCCCATTATGCGATCGAAGTCCCTATGAACTAGAGAAGAAGTATTAAATTAATATATACTAGACTTTTCTTTGTTGAGTAACATACCTGAGGCTTATTTAAATTCTTCCAAGATTGAGGTCATAGCCCGGACTTCATGAGTAGTCAGTTCTTTGAAAAGTAGGTTATTGTCCACAAATTGTTGGTGCAGTAATGAGAGATTTTCATCTGGAATTTTTATGCCCTCAAGCTAGCCCGATCCCATCACTGCTTGAATCAGTCTTCCCAATGCCTTTGTCGCTATGACAAATAGGAAGGGAGAGATTAGATCGCCTTGGTGTAAGCCTTTACTTGGACGAATTGTTCTCGATGGGGATCCATTGAGGAGAATTTAAAAGAAAGGAGTGGAGATCATTGACTTAATCCAACTAATCCAACCCTCACAAAAACTTATCGCTATCAAAATTTGGGTAAGAAAATTCTAGCTTAGGCGGTCATAGGCCTTTGATAGGTCAAGTTTAACAAACATACCTAGATTTTTACGAATTTTCAAAGAATGTATAATCTCATGAGCTGAAACTATACCTTTCAGGATTTGACGTCCCTTCACAAAACCTGATTGTTTAGGACTGATGATAAGAAGGATCTTGGGCTTCATCTATCTCATGATACCGATGATATAATCTTTTAGATCACATTGCATAGGGAAATAGGTCTAAACTTGATGGCCTCACTAGTTGCGTTTGCTTTGGGTGTCAAGGTGAGGAATGTCACATTTAACCCCAACCATATATACCGTGTTCTTTGAGATTCCTACACCAAGGAAACTATGTCTTTCCTAAGGAAGGGCTAGCAGGCTTTGAAAACCTCAGTTGTAAAGCCATCTAGCCCTAAAGATTTATTATTTGGCATTTCCTTTACCACTATTTCCATGTCTTCTCTTGAGATCTCCCTCATCAAGGTCACATTCTATTCTTCAGAGATCGGGCATGGAATGTGATCTGCTACATAGTCAATAACTTTTTTCCAATCCTGACCCCCTTTTATCATAATATTGGAGAAGTGGGAGACCAATTCCTACTCCATGTCCTTGTGGTCAATTGGTCTATCCCCATTGTTGGCACGAAGAGAGAATATTTTTTTATGTTTCCTATGATTGATCATTGATCAATGGGAGAATCAAGTGTTTCTCTCACCTTCCTTCAACCATTGAATATGTGATTTCTATCTGCACATCACCGCCTCTTGTTTGCATCTCTCCTCTAGCTCGTGGATGATTCAACCTTCCTCTTTAGCGATGGAATCCAATCACCCCTATTTAATGATTTGACTTTGCAACTCTTCCATATTTTCCTCCATCTTCATTTTGTCCTTCAAGATATCCCCAAACTCTTGTTTTTTCCAGGTTCTGATCTCAAGCTTCAATTCTTTCAATTTATTCTAAAATCTTTGCATGTGGCTACCTCCTTGAATCAAAATCACCCTCCACCATTGTACCAACTTATCCACAAACCCTATATGCCTTAGCCAAAATCTCTTTAATCTGAAAGGTTTGTCCTTGGGGGCCATTTTCATATCTATCTCCAAATGAATGGGCCAATGGTCGAAACCAATAATAGGGAGAATCATGGCTTCTATAAAGGCATCCTTGAAAATGACCTCTTTTGAAATAAGAAATCGGTCTAATCTGTTGGAAATATGATGTTTTCCTCCTCTTTGATTATTCCATGTATGGATGCCATTGTGGGTCTCGACATCTAAAATCTTCACCTCTTGGATGGTGTCATTAAACAAAGTGGAGATTGGGTCTACTCTATGGATCCATCCACATTTATCCTCTAGATTGCATATCATATTAAAATCCCCTCCCACTATCCAATTCCTTAGTTCCCTCAAGAACTTCTCCTTCATACCCAGAGTAGGAGAGATGTAAATTGTCATTAAGCTTGTCCACGCCTCTTCTCTAATGCACTAAAATTTCCCTGTAAAACAATGGGTTGTGCCTTCCCAGTCCTAGAAGGCCACCAACTATGGGTCCCAAAGTGTAGTGATTCCACCCGCAAAACCGTGAGCATCGATGGCCAAGGCCTCACTCCCCCGCCAACATTTAGGTAGAATGAGTTCCATCATTTCTCTTGTTACTTTGGTTTCTTGCAGCAAAATTATCTTCGAATTTTCCTTGCTAATCTTTGATTTTAGGTAACAGAGCCTACCTTGAATATTTAAGTCCTGAATGTTCCACGAGACTATTTTCATGGGGTAAGTTGAAGGGAATGGGGATATTACTCTATGAGCTAGCTTATTTTACCTGAGTTCAAAATGAATTCCCCTACCTCCTTCAATACTTCTTTTGGCATTTTCCACCCTCTTTTCCCTCTTTCAATTACAGGTAGCTCTGATTAAGAGAGGCACAAATTTCCACTATCTCTGCTTGGGATAGGTTTCTTCGGATCTCCTTCCAACTGGGATAGTCTAGCACACCATTTCCTAAACAAGTTCCAGAAAATGGGCTAGCTGGTTTGATGGGATATTTTTAATGTCTTTGTTCACCCATACCCAGAATACTTCCAACATTTTCTTTTCATTTGCATTCAGTATATTGCGCTTCTCTTCAACTTCCAAGATTTTTCTAGTGTGGGTTAGGACTTCCTTCAGTTTGCAATCCTCTTCCATGTCTTCAAGTGATTTCCTTTTGGGGGTGATCTTCTCTCCACCCTTGCCTTTTTGTTGATCAACCTCCATTACTTGAATTTCCAATTTCTCTATCAAGCATTCTACAATATCGCTTTTTTCCAAGTTTTCCAGCATGGAAAACTGATTGGTATATGTGGTATTATGGGGATGACCGTGAACCACATTCAGTACATGTGCAATTATGGAGGTTTGATTTTATTTATCTCCATGTTTAGTCTATTGATTTCTAGTTGATCTACCTCTTTTTGGCCAAACAGATTGAAATTATTCCTCGTCTTTATTCTCCTTTTTCGTTTGCTATCCCGCTACTGTGATGGGACAATCTCTTAACAAATGGCCATATACATGGAATCAATGGATTTTGAACGACACATGTTCATAATCCAATGGTTGGGTCTAGATCATGTCATGATCTTCCTAGTTAATTGACTCTAGCATAGGTTGTGAAATGTTCATTTGGACACTGATTGGGGCATAGGCTGAATGTCTCTATCGCTTGGTAATCTTCGAGTTCTTCACAAATTGTCCTATAGAATTTCCAATCCGTTCTAAAATTTAAGTTCCCATAAGTCTTATGGGAATGAGAAGAGGCGAACCCACATTAGGGCTATGAAGAACTACTCTCTCTCTGGATTGTAACATTCCTCCTAGAAACGGATGAAAAACTCCTCATTTTTCATGATGTACAATTTGTTTTAAAAGACCCTCTTCTAATCTGTTACATCTGCAAAAATCACTATAAAAAAACCTTTTGCTCTCAAATTGAGCTTGATTGGCTCTTTGGGGTTCCATTTTTCATGGATCCATTCAATAATTTCCTATTATTTAAGCCATATACCCATGAAATTACAAATGAGAGCATGGTCTTTCATGAATTGTAAGACCTTTTCCAAACGATTGTTTGGAATCACAAATTTTGAGTTTTTTGTAGTTTCAGAAAGCAACACCCACAGATTCTTGCTTGGCATTAAGCCCCCATCATAGGGAATTCCTCACTTTCCTTTCTACCATAGACTGAGCTAGAAGCTCCTCCCGTTCCCTTGTTTGATTTATTGACTAAATGGCTATAGGAGGAGGACGTCTCAGATGGCCCGACTATTGGAAAATCGATAGAGATGGCAATTAAATGATTTTCCTCTTAATGAAATTAACTGTAATATTTTCATTATTATTATTAGATCTCTTAATTATCTTTTCTTATCATCAAGATTAATTCCAATCAACAAATAGAAGAGAAGACAAGATATAGGCACACTGTTAGGGAAAAACCCCCCTCGAGGGGAAAACCTAGTCACAAATTATTTCTTTAGTAGATTTAAGATGAAATGACCAAGACCCTTACAACTTAGACTCATGACTACTTCCATTCGTTTAGTCACCCTTGTCACGTTATTCTTCCATTCTATCATCCTTCTAAAAGTCATCCTTCTTTACACTTCAATCCTTGTAATGGTATTGAATGAGCATCAAACCATCCTAGTTGTAATAACATTGATTTTACTTCACTGAGATATCACTGAAGGTTGTCCATGAGATACTGAAGAAAAGAAACTTCCTCATTGTAATAACACCAAGATAAAACCATCGTGGCAGCACCGAAATTCACTATGGTAGCATCAAGATAGACCCACTATGATGTTACCGAACTACATTAGTACCAAAAAAGTATTCATTGTAATAGCCCGAAACTGTGATAGTTCTATGGTTTGTTTTATTCATCATATTATTAATCAACCTGAGCTTCCTTCATTGTAATAATATCGAAACTTAACAACTATAATGGCACCGAAAATCTTCCTGTGATGACCAAACTTATTTCAAAGATAATTGAACTTCTACTTCTGTGTTTAATGTGAGTTTCTTATGCTTGTATATATAGTTGATTCCACACTGAAATGAACCGACATGAAAACGTGAGGAGATCTGTCACTCTAGTGAGCCGACATGTGTTTTTCTAGGTTTAGCCGACTAGATAAGGATTTTTTCCCGAAGTTTTAGATAATGTGAAATAATGAAATTTTAGTTATTTTTATAATATGAAATAAAAATTTTAAGAAATGTATGTGAGCTTTTTTTTTAAATGGGAATAAGTAGAATAATGGTTTAATAATTAAATTTTTTATAATTTTTCATTTTTATTTATTTTTTAATTAGAATAACAATATTATATTTATAACAAAATAGTTTGTGAATTTAAGAATTACATTAAAGATGAGTTATACCAGTGATGTGATTTACACATATAGATCTTTGGAATGTTCAATGGATCAAAAACCTTGATTTTTTTTATATCTAAATATGTATGTTTATATGTGTAAATATGCTAAAATATTTATAAAATTTAACAAAATTTACAACACATACTAACTTACAAGAGGTGGAATTACATCTCCTGGCCCTTTACACAAACTAATACAAAACTGAGCATAATCAAGAATTATGAAAATACACTCTTAGTCATTGAAAGAATCCTAGAGATTTCAAGGATTTGGAGTTTCTTTCTCTACGGTCATTCCTAGCTCTTTCCAAAGGAGGGGAGGGACATGAGTTTTCCTTCAACACTTTTGAAAAGGATGGACAAGAAGGGGCATTATAAAGTTCAACTTTTGTTGCAAGTGCAAAACCTCCTTCTTTGTTTTTCTCCTTTTTTGCATGTGTGGATTCTTTTTCTAACCCCAAGTCTTTGTCTTAGGTTTTTTAGAGAATGTTTGAAAGACCACTTCCAATGAATTTTGAGAGCATATCTCTTTATCGTTCTCTACATATGTGCTTCTAACATCTCTATTAGCATGGCAGGCAACTTTCTTATGTGGTTTTTCACATATTACCTTTTCATCCTCCGATTTTTCATCTGTGGATCCATAAACTGAATATCCCTAATGGTTCTCGATGTTTCTCGGGGATTGAAATACTTTTTCCTCTTCAGTTCCTACACCTTCAAATGTGGCTAAATTTTCATTATTTAATCCCCTTAAACTCATGCACTGGGAGTTGACTAGCTGTATCTCTTGGTGCAGTGGATCAGAGATTTCACCTTCTTTGTTTTCTTGATTAAAGGCATCAAATTTATTCCCTGCCAAACCTTTGTTCTTGCTAGAGGAGAATACTTCACCTTTGGAACTAATTTCTTTGAAGAGGGAGGGCCTTTAGGTCCCATTCCATTTCCTTATTTTTTCTTAGTGGTTGTATTTTTTTTGGGGGTGAGGGGGTGGACCCTTTTTTTTTGGTTTCTTCCATTGTTCTCCTTCTTCATTATTTTCTAGATTTCTTCCGCTTTTGGCCATCTTTAGGGAAAATACCTATACTCATGATAGTTCTTACATTTAAATAGTAATTGATCATAATCCATTTCCTGATAATCAATCCAATTATTTGGCTGGAGAATTATTGTTATTGGGAGTCCATTATCAAGATCCACTTCTACATAAATCCTAGCACAAGATTGAATACCTTCTCATGGTTTTTCCCAAATGGTATAGTGACCCATAACATTTCCAATGTTCCTAACAATGTCTTCTTTCCAATAGTGAAGAGGAAAATATGGCAATTTAACCAAAACAAGAATAACAAATGGAACATCATTTTTTAGGTTGAAATTTAGACTTTATCGATCTAGATATAAATCTTGTGCCCCACTTCAAAAAAATAGATCTTGGTATGCTTTCTTTTCAAAGAGGAAAGAGAAAAAACCCCTCCCACATAAGGAAACAAAAAGTTGTCCTTTAATCACGGATCTCTATTTTTTATCCACCCAAAGATTTAGAGAGCTTGGTGAGGGCCATAAGCCTGTAAACTATTTGATCATGCCTTTATCTGCTAGCCTAAGAGCCATTATACGAGATTGACTATCATGACTACAATTTTTGGGACATCATATGATTTCTTCACAAATCAAGCAGGATTCGAGCACTAGACCATCAGACCAGTGACAACTCATGTGTTGAAAGCATTGATATTAAGATGATGAACAGGAGGTGGAGGGTCATGCCCTCTAGAGCCTAAAACCATCAAGTACATGGCTAGGGTTTCTTCTGTTCTTTTCCTGATTTCTCACTTTTCCATTTTAACTAAAATAATTTTATATATTAAAGAAATAAATTTATTATTCAAATCGATAACTATTTTCTATTCCAATATTTAATATAAATTGGATTAAATTCCTTAAAATAATAATTTTAAATAAAAAAAAGGGAAAAAAAATGTATATTTAGAGATTCCATCCCTCTCTTCGCATGATAACTATGAAATTAAGATGGACAAATAGTAATTTGATTGAAATTCTTTTGTACTCCTTTATTTAATATATATTTTTTAAAATTTGATAAAAACTTCTAATAAATTATAATTTCATGAAAATAAAGCCATGTATTCTCTCAAAACTCAATAGGATTTTTAAAATGTATCCTTATCCCTTCCTTAAGTCATGTGTTACCAAAATCAAAATAGTTTTTTTTTAAGGAAACAGGTAGGATTTTGTATTAATATTTAAAACTGATTAGCAGGATGCTTGATGAATACATTTTCAATGATCACTTGCTAAGACATTGAGACTTGATGACATTTGAAGACTGTTGAACTTGCAAGAAAATATAGGGTTTGGAAGACTATAAGTCTTGGCCAGCTCTAGGGTTTTGAATATTGAAATATCTAGGATTTTTAAAATTCATCTATGGTTTGAACCAAAATCTCTATGGTTTGTGGATAAAACCATAGGAGTGATTGTTTTAGTGGAAAGAAGAAACCTGGGTTTATGCAAGGAAGGTATGACAATGTGTTGATGTTTAGGACAAGAAAAATGAAGTTGCAAAATGACTACAAGAAGGATAATATTAAGAGGGGGTTGACATTCTTTTATAATACTCAAAATATAAGTATATTATATATATCCTCTATGATTATTACTATTGTTATTATCTTTACTATTTGATTAGTCTTTATATCCTTTTCTCTGTAGTAATCATTCTTCCATTACCTCCTAGTGAGGATTGGAGGTCAATGGAAAGGACTTCTTAGACTTTGGAAGCAGATGGAAGAAGTGGAGGAACACTGCAAAGCAAAAGGACTTTCCAAAATTTCTCCTTGAAGGATATTATAAGACCCAGTTTCAGAGGGAGTGAGATATTTGAAGTATGCCTTGATTGTACCAAAGAGAATTCAAGATCTAGCATGCAGCAGATGGCAACATGGTAGCAAGATTTCATAAAGTTCTCCTAGAAAAAAGGAGAGGATCATGTCAAGATGTTTGTCTCAGTTGTAAGAGTTGCCTCAAATTATTTTTTGAAAAGCATGAAGAAGCATCATGATTGGATAAGACCTTGTATTTTGGCTTGATTAAATGGATTAATGATGATCCTATATAATTTGTCTATGATAGTGGAAGAACTTGTGAAGAAAATATTATCTTCAGAAGGAGTAGTCAAAAATATTTTCTTTGACCTCAAAAGGAAGTGACCTCAAATTTGATGCCAGAACTATCAATGAGGGTGCACCTAGTTAGAGTGACCTGAATGCATCTCCAATGATGGATCATGTGAAGCTATAATGATTTCTACATTCAATTTGAGATAATGTTGAAGACGAAAATAGTTCATCAATATATTGCTTCAGTTTGGGCTCTATTATAATTTCTTGGATGAGCATGAATCATTATGGCAGAGGTTGAGTATATCAAAGTTGAATTGAAAAGTTGAGAAGCAATATAGCTTCAAAGGCTACTTGCAGTTTTTTATCAAGTGCAGGTGATGACCATGATGACATACATGGCACAAAATGGAGTAATATAGCCCAAGTATATCTCCACTTATGAGTAGATAGCTGATATTCTAACAAAGCCTATTTCTAGAGGAAAATTTTCTAGGGAAATCTTAGGCTCGTGGAGACTACCTCTCTTATTGAGAAGGAGAGATGATGAGACATCATAATGAATGGACAATATCCTTGTGTCTTCATCACCTTGGTTGGAGTGTGGTCTGATATTCTCCTTATGTTATTATGACCTTGGTTGGATAAGTTCTCCCTGTGTCATTATGACCTTGGTTGGAGTGTGGTTTGATATTCTCCTTATTTTATTATGACCTTGGTTGGAGAATTTCTCCCTGTGCCATTATGACCTTGGTCGGAGAATGGTTTGACATATTAGATAACATCATGGACTGCCATTATTTTTGTGTCATGTACTTTGACTTGATTAGGGAGGTTATCCATTTGTCAAGTACATAGAACTTGGTTGAAGAATGGTTTGACATACTAACATTCTTCCTAGTTCACTTTAACCATGGTTGGAGAATGATCTAAGAGAAGACATTCTCCTTGTGTCACTTTGACCTTGGTTTGAAGAATGGCCTGACAGAGGATATTATCCCTATGTTGGTTAGACCTTGGAAGGAGAATAGTCCTAAAGGCTGCTCAGATCTCTTTCTGGAGTAGTAGGATCCTCCTAACGTCATGCTCAGATCTCTCTCTAAAGTAAGCTTATTTCTGGCATCTAGCCTGGGTTGAGGCCATTTGGGGTTTCACCTAGACTATGTGCATTAGTAGTGTGATGGTGAACAAAGACTAGTCTGGATACCTTGATGTTGAGGCACCAACTGGATCTTAGATGTTGTACCATAGGTACTGAGTGGATGCCATGATTGTTATAGGTCGAGAGAGTTACGCTGGATGATCTTGATGCTAGTGATTATGATATTGGTGTTGATTCTTACCTTAATATTGATCGTAACATCATGATGAGTCATTACGAATACCTCCTTAGTTAAGAGGGAGTCTTGAATTTTGTAACTATGGTTGGTCTTCATAATGCAAATTTATGATTATACATTTATTTTAAGCATGTTCTTCATGCTCATTCCAAACGAATAAAATTTGATTTTAAATTTAGAGTTTTTGGCTCCATTCATTACAAGGAACACACCTTCTACCGAAGATTAAAATAGAGAGTTTTAGTGTTACAAAATTGGAAAAAATTGTCAAAAAAACCTTCACTTGAACATTCGTTCGTGGTAGCTGATGTTTTAGAGGAGTTGATAACGAAAATTCATCACAACTAAAAAAATATTGTAGGCCAGAGGTTTTAGCAGATGTTTTCTTAGTGGTGTTCTTACTAGAAACATTGCACCAGTGAACTACTAATATAAAAGCACTCGTGTTGTAAATTTAAGTAAAATAATTGGGACTAGACACAAACATTTGGAGCACTAGTGAATTAAATTTATAAAAGCACTAACTCATAAAATCTATGATACCATGCATCGACGTTTTGAATGCAAACAACACTAGTGCCTGAAAAGTATATCTCCCTAGTGCTTATGTCTTCCAAAAATTCCCTGGGCAATACTTTTTAGGAAGGGCACCGGGGCAGCCAAAAATATCTTACAGCCCCGATGCTTTTATCTTCTCTAATGCACCAGGTAGTTATGTGAGACAATGCACATGTGTTGATGATTTTATAAACAACACCAGTGCTTCAAAAGTATAATGCTCGGTGCTTATGAATTTGAAAAATCCTCGGTGTTGTAATTTTCAGAAAAGGCACCGGGGCAGGGAAAATAAATCTTGTGGTATCAGTGTTTTTATGTAATATAATGCACTGTTACATTAAATTTAACAATGCACTAGTTTGTTAAAGGAGAATCACACAAGTGCATGAAATGTATATCTTTTTGGTGCGTCTTTATTTTACAAATGCATCAGGATACTATTTTTTATTATTGTAAATATCGTTGTTGAAAAAATTGTTTTTGGAATAATGCGCATTAATAAATGAGGTCTCAGTATCCATTTTATCTATTTTAGAAACATTGATCTGTGACAGTGCAATTATTGTGATTTTTAAAATCTGTTATTCATTGAAAAATCGACATGTATCTTATAACAATATTCATATAAACTAAATTTTGATTAGTGCATTTGTATATGATGTTTGAATTAATTTGTTATATCATCATGTTTCACATTTCTTTATTATAATATCTAATCATCCATAGATTTAATCAGTGGTGTAACATTCCACAACAACATTGAACAAAACAATAGAATAAATTAAATTGTATTTTATTATATAGGAATAAGAGATTGTTTGTCACACAAAATGAGATAGTTATTGGTAACCCTTTGTCTTTCGATTGGGACACTATGTCCATTACATTCAACAAAATGTCCAATTTCCATAGACTATTATTTCAAAAATACAACAACTTGCGTTGATATACAAATAGATTATCATTCTTTGATGGAACTCTTGTGAGTACTCAAGCTACTTCCATGACTTGGGTTATTTGGAAGAATTTTTTGTTGATTGCATCAATTGTTTTCATCTTCTTCAAGTTCCATCTATAAACATAAAAATAAAGTGTAATGAGTGTATTTACATTGGTAAGAATAATGAAAATTGAAATAAATAATATACATCAATGTAAATCGAAAAGCAATGTACCATAGCAAGAATTGAGTCCTGAATTTTACACATTTCTTCAAAACCAAATCTCATGCCTTGTTTCAACAACTCTTATGTTGGCATAGTTCCATACTTTGTTTCCTGCAAGTTTTATACCCCATAATAAATCATAGATTTAATCTAAAGGATTTTTTTGTTATATTAATTATAAACTCAGAGAAGTATAACATCATAGATATTTACAAATACCATAATTAATTTTTGATATGCCAACATATACTCACAACCCATATTTAACCCAATGTTAATCAATTCTTCTGATGGTTTTTCTTTGTATGTTAACACCTATTTGAAGACATTCAAGGATGGTTTATATAAAACAACTTAAAATATACAAAAAAGAAACCTTAAGTTGTTATAAGGAAATATCAAAAGTTACTCACAAACTTTGATATCAACCCTTTTCTTCCTTGTCGTTCTACTTTATGTCTTGAATGAGTTCCATTTTGTTCTCTTTTCTGCAAGAAAATGCTTCATATTTAATATTTAATGTTAAATTGTATTTTAAAATATACCTAATAGAAAAAATAAATGATTACATACATTTGAAGCACATTGTTGTTGATATAACTCCTCCTGTGATGCAATTATGTCCATTTCTTTGACCATCTCCTTACACAATTTTTGGACATTCCTACTGACATGTTTCAGATATCATCTCGTTGATCCTTTGAGATTTTCATAATCTTCCTGAAAAAGTAATAAACTATTTTTATATTGATATATGAAAACTAAATATAACAAAATTGATATTAATAAATGAATGCTTTGTAGTAATATATACATATAATTCTAGAAAAGCATTTTAATTATGAATATTACTTTTGAATTATTTGTTTTTGTTTTGTATGTTTTTGCTATTGCAAGTCTAACATGTCTCATTGACCATTTCTCTGGAAATGCTTCATGTAGTTTAAATATAAGTTGGTTCTTGGAATCATTGGATTGATTTCTGTCTTATAAGTGGAAGTTACGTATACGTTCATTCCCCTATATCCCTCGTAGTTTTGTAAAATCCCCTCCCCCCGCCCCCCCCCCTTTCATTAACTTCTAACACCACTCCAGATTAGCTAAGGATCAATTCATCATCATTTACATGTTCTATAAATTTGTTTTCTCAGAATAACATTCTTTTCCTTTGTTGTTGGTCCATATAGAAGGTTGAACATATGTGAATTAATATATTGTTTGAAACATGTTATCTAATATTCTTAAGTATATTATTTATGAAAAAAAAAAAACTCATATTGAATAATATTTTTTCATTCACCTCATTCATCCTTCTACAATTTTTCTAGTAGGATTTTACGCTCTTCTACACTTATATCATAAAGAATCTTATCGAGCTTCATTATTTTGAGGATTTGCATGACACACACTAACCAATACATATTATTTAAACTTACATATAGTTCAAACATATTAATTTTGTAAAGAATTTACAAAGAACTTGCCTTTTCTACTTTTTTGGATGTGCTATCATTGTGTCGATCAATATTTTTGTTACTTGACAACTTCTTCGGCATTTTTTTTATCAATATACAACATGTACCATTCAATACAAAAGCCATTAAATATATTTGATAAATGAATCACATAATTTTCAGCCAAAAAGTATTTTGGTAACCAGTGCGTTTATGTGCATAAACGCACTGATGTGTTTAATTTAATAAATGCACTAAGGCATTTAATTGTTGAACACCGACAACATTTTTTTTAAATAATTTAAATTATAAAAATGTGATATGTAACAATAAAAGCATTGTTATCACAGTAAAAAATGAAAACATAAAAAAATTAAACACGCGGTTTTTGGATTTAACGGTGTTGTTTAGAAGATGCACACCAGTGTGTTATATTACACAGGGCACATGAATAAACAAAATCCATTTAAAGAAATGAATATGGCCAATAGGGTTTGCATTTGATTCAATAAGTGACCCCCATACTTTACATGTCAAATGCCTTATATATAGTAACACAAACCCATTAAATCTAAAATGCCTAAAATGAAAAGCCATAATTGTGAAGTGGTAGAGAGAGTTAAACCCTAAGGTGAAATTTTACAGTCACATAAGAAAGAAGAAGCAAGGGTTTAAGGTAAGTATTGATTTTTTTTTTTTTTTGAATTTTAATTAAATCTAAATAGGAATAGAGATTGTAAAATTTTTTATTAGTAAAATCAATAGTAAAATTTTTACTATGCAGGGTTTTTATTTTTTTCTAAATTTTAATTAAATCTAACAGAAATTGTAAAAAAAAATTATTAGTAAAATCAACAGAAAATTTTAAAATTTTTACTACGTAGGGATTTTAGTGAATCACCATACCTTTCAAATTATGATCTTCCGAATAGTTTTGTTGTTCCAAAGTATTATGTTGCTTCACAGTGCTCCAAGTATGTCTCTTTTGGAAATCTCTCCCTTGATGGTGGGAAAAATATTGAAATAGTGAATAGCTTCTTACTATTTATAAGACTTTATGAAATTAAATTTCAAAAAATAAATTACCACTCAATTTTTTTTATTTTTATTTTTTAATTTTTTTCTTTCCGTTTTTCGGAACAACAATGTGTTTCATCGTAAATGCACCAATTCATTTAATAGTAACGCACACTGATTAAGGTAACTTGTCGGTGCAAGTAATTTTTGTTAATGCACCAATATTATAGAATTCCTTGAAACTGGTGCGATTATTATTTTAATGCATTGATTTGGCTATTATTTAAATGCAATGGTGCGGTTGGTTTTACAAGAGCACCAATATGCTTTAAAAGTTATCTGATTTTTTATTTTCAAATAAAATGGCATATTCATCTCAAATTATCCATTGGGATGCATCCACTTGAGTTGCAGTAGTTCATAGTATACATTTTCCACTTAAAATCGCCTTCTTCTTGAAATAATAAATTTAGATTGTGGTTATATGGTTCTCAAAAATAATTTTAGGCATGTACACAAAAAAATATTGTTGAGTTTTCTGAAATGCAGGGAGAAAATATCATAATATTGGCTAATTCTTTAAATTCCAACTTATTTCATATTGCACAAATTCCTTCGTGGAGTTCTCCCTTTCCATCTCCAGTAAGTTCAGCTTTTATTTATATTTTGATTATCTAATTGAATTTATTTATTTTTATCCATGTCAATTTGAATAAATATGTATCCAAATTTGCAGGATCTTAATTCAAAATCGAGTTCAGATGCAAAAAATATTCCACCAGTTCAAAAACGTTGGAAGCTCTTATCAGGAGCAACATATTGCAAACTGTTGGTAGATGAAAATGGACAATTGCTTTATCATATTAGTTGTGACATGCCATCTTCTAGCTACAGTCATGGGTCAACGATGGTAATAATTGTTTGGTATAATGTAATTTAAACAAACAAATTACATTGTGCTTACTAATATCGTTGTGTACTAATGTTCAATAGTTTTTGAAATTAGGATTCAAATGATGATGAGCGACCCACGCACCATCTTCAGGTGCACCCCACTACAATGTCAAAATGAGAGAAGGTTGCAATAAGAGAAAAAACTCGAAGAGGAAGCATACTAAGAATGGTTGAATCAACCACCTATTCAATTCCAACTACATCTAGATTCACCAATTATGAATGACGACAACAATAGTAGTTCTTCATCACAAGTTGGCAATGGAGGAAATCAAATAGAGGTTGGTATGGATGATTACTTATGAGATATGAATGCCATGGAGACAATGTTGTTAGATTCATTCCAAAATGATGAGCTAGGGGATGATTCTCATATCACTGATACCTTTTTCAAAAGCCTGAAATAAGTTTCCACAACCCCACTCTTTGGACTTGTGGGCTAGTCATAGTCTACCCTGTTGGGGACAATGATGTTATTGTACAACTTGAAAGAAAATTTTGTCATGTCAAATGCATGTTTGTCGGCAATATTAAGGTAATTGACCATGATCAAGTCCCTTATATTTTGGGAAATCTTTTCACACAATCAACATTAAAAATGGTTGTTTTTATGAACGTTAAATATTGACATTTACATTTATATTTCCTAACAATTATAGGTTATTCATACATAAGGTTCTTCAAACTAATAATGTCTTGCCTGGTAGATGCGAAAAGGAAAAGTAGTTGTTAAAAATGTTAGGTGTTGAGCATATATCATATCATACATGTCTAAATTATTGTATTCTATATAGAGGAGAATATGTAAACAAAGAGACATGTCTAAAATGTGGGCATGACAAGTACAATAAAAAAAGTATAAATCATATGGTCCTCCTCATAAGATATTGAGGCACATGCCTATAATCCCAAGGATTCAAAGGCTCTTTCGTTACAAAGAATTAACTATGTTGCAGGGATGGCACACCTCACATAGAAGTGATTTGAGATTATGTGAATCCCAACATATTCAATAGCCATGGAGCATATCGAGGATACATGGCCCGAAAAATTCAAGGATGAAGTATGAATTCTACAACTCAGCATAGACATGGATGGTGTCAAACCATATTCCCTCCAAAACATCAACTATGTTATTTGGCATGTAGTAGTGATCAATAAGAACATCCCCCCCATGGTTGTCTATGAAGAATGAACATATCATGCTGGATCTCATAGTCCATGGTAGAAGACAAGTGAATAATATAGATGTCTGCTTACAACCATTGGTAAATGAATGGAAGGAATTATGGGAAGGGATACATGTATACGATGTATTAAGACCCATCGCAATAGAGAGGATTTTTACGTTGTATGGCATATGTGCTTACACCACACATGATTATCCAGGATTAGGAGTTTTCTCTGGTAAATTACATGTTTATTGATTTGTTTATATACATAACAATATTGTTTCACATATTAATTTAATTCGTTGCAATTTTTCTGATCTTCATGATCGCTAACATGCCATGTATATAATAATTTTGTAGGTCTTGTAATAAAAGGGTATCATGGATGTAAATGTTGTGGACCTTATTTGAAGGCTAGGTGGTCCAACCACCTATGGAAGTTAGTGTATGGCTACTCCAGGGTATTCCTCCAATAAGAACACCCTTACAGAAAAGAAACATCCACTTTCAATGGTAAACCAAAGAGAACCCAAAGGCCTGCAATAATGAAATCAGTTGAATGGCTTAGAGAACACGAGAGAGAGAAGGAGAAGGAGATTACATAAATGTTTGATTTAAATGGGGAGCCTATGTTCGATGATCCAAATTATTTGAAACTTATGTTGAGAAATTTCCCATTGGTCTGAAAATGAAATATGTCTTTTATGAGTTCCCATATTGGGAGCATCTTAATATTTCCCATTTACTAGATCCCATGCATTTATTTAAAAATGTTTCATCTTCTTTATGGAGGCACATATCATCGAAAGAAAATGACATAATTGTTGTTTGGAGAGATATTATTTCTTCAAAAACTAAAAATAAACATTGGCCAAGATAAGAAAGTAGAGGAGAGGTTGGTTTATCTTGGTCTTTCAAAGAACGTGATGCCCAATGGGTTTGAAAGAAAGATTAACTTTCTTTGGAAAATGAAGTTATAATGGGTGTGAGGGTGTCTTCTTTATATGGGTCTTCACTATGGCGTTGATGCACCGTGGAATACCATTTGTTGGGGTTGAAATCGCATGACCATTTGAACCTTATAAGAGTACGTATGTAGAAAACATGATTTTATTATTTTCTATTTTTTTATGCCATGGCATTAAATATAATTAATTTTTGTATGTGTTTACATTGCAATGTCATTATCCTTTGCTCATGTGTGGGTGTGTGAACCATGACTTCCCCCAAGACCTACGAAATTCCATACCTAAATTATCTGCATTTGTACGTTGGATCACATCAAGGGATGTTCGTATGGCTAGCATTCCATGGTGGCATCAAGAGATAGCTAATATTGTTTGTATGTTTGAGAAGGAACTGTCGACGAGTTTCATGGACTTGCATATTCATCTTCTAATTCACCTAGTAGATGAGGTTGAATTAGTTGGGGTGGTTTCTCGCTATTGGATGTTCTTCTTAGAGAGGTACATGAAGAAATTGAAAGGTTTTGTTCGACAAAGGGAAAAACTCGAGAGGTCTATGGCAGATGGGTACATATCATATGAGTCTTTCTATTATTATAGTGAGTACAACAAGCAAACCAACAACACACTAGGTGTCGTGATTTGGGACAATGAAAGGGATGAAGACAAAAGAGAAGGGGGCTTCTTGAAACAAATAGAAAAATGTGTGCGATAAAGAGTAAGTGACTTATAATCTGTCAAATTTCCACACAGTAACTATTCACATTGAACTTCATAATGTATATTTTGTTCTCGTACATACTATATATGTTGGTTTGATTTCAACAACAAATTCAAAAATTGAAGCCATCAACAAATTCATTCTTTACAATTCGAAAGCGTCACAGTTGTGGGTCACATTATACGACATAAGAGGAGGAAATGGGATAGTGACAGGAAATGATTAAGGCGGTTGAATAGTAGAAGTGTTCCTTATCATGATCATTTAAAAGAAAATATGCCAATGATATGCCCCACTAGTTAGGTTACCGACCAAGTCAGAGAGAAATACAGTGCATTTGGTCATTACTCATGTGCTGAAGCAGATGCGTTAAACATAGGGATTGGGTGCAAAAACTTGGTAATAATCTATTCCTGTACATTTTTAACTTCATAATGCACCTTTGAATTGTAACATCAATATTTTATATTTTAATTATGTTCAGTTATTAGATACATGACATTATGATTTGTTCACTTTTTTATAGGTGCATTTGTTCCCATCTATGTCGGAATATGGACATAATTTTCGCACGAAGGA
The DNA here is from genome assembly GCA_031772625.1 of Pinus tabuliformis. Lineage (NCBI taxonomy): Eukaryota > Viridiplantae > Streptophyta > Pinopsida > Pinales > Pinaceae > Pinus > Pinus tabuliformis. The sequence continues at coordinate 248,314,540 of CM062811.1, forward strand.
TATCGATGATGGACGCATGACACAAGATTGTGGATTGGAAGTCACGCTTGACCAATCTAGTTGTGCTAGCCAACATGATCAAAACCTAATATAGGGGACGTTAGGTTATATCATAAAGATACAAGAGATCATTGAAGTGGACTTCTCTTCGTTCCAATGTGTTATTTTTAGTGCAAGTGGTGGGACACCTTTGATCAAAATATTGTAAAGGAAGATGACGATAGTGGGTTGATATCTATCAACACTAGAAAGATATGGCATGAAGCTAGGGAGCCTTATGTTTTCCCCAAACACTGCAACCAGGTGTTATTTTAGCCAGATGTGTCGGTTAGGGATTAGTGGTTTGTATTAAGACATGATTCTAGATCAAAACATATTTTTGAGAACAACAATGTTATTATGCCAAGCAAGGAAGATAATGAAGGTGATGCCAACGGAGAGTGATATGTACTTTTTCATCATTTATACTATTGTTGTATGTTTTTGTTTTCTTTATTTCACTAATTACATTCTTTTTTATTTGTCTTCTTAGACTTTTATATTAATTGATAATATTCACAAACGTTTTTACACAGTTTATTTTTCTCTAGTGGAAACGTTTTTACACTTAAAACTAAGTATTTCCAATTGTGTAATTTATAATTTAAAAATTAAACTTTTAACATATTTGTTTAATTATAAGTTTGTGATAAATATTAATTTGGATTTTGGGATAATTTGGTTTTCAACTTAGGTCTTTGTTAGTTACATACTTTTATAATTTCTTTTGGAAATATTTAAATTATGCCCCTAATGTTGACTAAAACCACAATTAATGAAGTAATTTACATACTTTTTTCATTGCTTTTGGAAATATTTAAATTATGCCCCCAATGTTGAGTAAAACCACAATTAATGAAGTAATTTAGAAATTTGATAGGAATTGACTTACGAAATAATTACAAAAAACAAAAAATATAGGAAGACTTGCATCCATAAAATTTTAGGGTCAATAGAATGCTATGATTGGAGATCATAACTTTTTCATAATAACAATTTTTAGGGTTGAAGAGTTATTCAAAAAGGGTAAATAGTACAATGGAAAATAACATGTATTCATACTTAATTGTTTTTTTAAAAAGAATTTAATTAGAATGAATATGTGTGAACGGTCTATACTATAGAAAAATATTTATGGTAATTTTTCAATTATAGTTTCAACCATATTAAACTTTATAACTTATAACATTATATTTTTTATTTAAAGTAAGTCTTTTTCAATGTAATTTCATATATAAAATTTTGATATATGTTCACCAATATATAATCTATAATAATTATATATCATGTCATAAAGATAAACATCATGATGATAACCATCTAACTAACATAAACATTATCTAAAATACACATTCAAATTCACTAACATCATCTAATTATATACACCTTTAGCACATATAGACATCATTAGCTAGCACACAAATCTAATTTCTTAACAGGGCATTATCATCATGATCACATCTAACAATATCTCATCCTAATAGATCCTATGCTAATTATATTTTTTTTAATTCATCCTATTGGAATTTTATATAATTGGCAATATATTATATTTAAATTGGTAAGATATTAAATTAAAATTAAAATTGGTAAGAGTTGCTATAAATATTAAATTTAAATTGCTTGAAACTATGACAACTTTAGTGATAAATTAATTTTTTTTAAATATAATGTTTTTAAGTTATATTAAATTTAAAGTAAATATAAAATATTATGACTTCATTTTCTTATTTATTAATTTAAACATTAGAAATTAATATATATATATATAAGTAAAATTTAAAAATACAAATTAATTTTAAATAATAATTATAATTAATAAATATATATTTTTAATGATGCTTCATTCATAATTATTATCAATAAATAAACATTAATTTATTAAATTTATAAAATCAAATTAATTGTAATATTATTTTTATAATCCAATATTTTATGAACAATTATTTTTAATTATAGTTGATCTTATAGACCAAACAATTATATATTTTAATTTTATTATAAATATTTTTAAATTTGTATTTAATGATTACATGTTACAATATATGTTTTCTAAAATTAATTGCAAATATTAATTAGATATTGTCTAACTCTTGTATTATAAGTATAGGTCACAACTGATTTCCATAAACATAAGATGTTTCATGCCAATAGAGGAGCAAGAGCCGAAGGTTTTGATGGGGGGCTAGGGTTTTTTCTCTTTTTTTCTTTTTTTCTTTTTTTTCGGAGTGTAATCTAGGTGGTCAAATTTATTTTTCTCCTGCACTCGGGTTTGAGTCTCGACAGTCGACTCTGTTTTTTACTTGGAAGGGTTCTCTTAAATTAGTCTGTTTCTCCCCGAAGTCTTTTTCTACCTTTAGATTTTTCTCAATCAGTGGGTTTGGGAACAGACATCGTTGTTAATCCCGGGGCCTCCATTTGGTTATTTCATGGTGATTAGGGCCTGTTTTGGACTGACAGACTTCAGGGTCTTTGAAGAACTCATTAGGGGTCAGCGCCTGTCGGGGTTTTGACTCGGTTTCCTCGGATCTGCACCCGACAATACAAAACAGAGTTTGTTTATGCATGGACACAGAATTGATAGATTATTCTTCTAACACCTTGGCCCCATCAGTATATGGGTTGAAGAAAAGCACTTTTCGTGTGGTAGGAAGGAACCAGAAACAACCTTACCACTGGATGTGCAAGTTGTTGATCTTTCCTCGATGATGGAAGACATGGAGGCAACCCTACAAGGGTTAGGGTTCTTACAACTAGCTGTCACGGTGTCGGAAGGCTTGTTAAATATGGGGAAGGGTACTGACTCACCATTTTTAACCATCCCGTCACCTTCAGAACTGCAAACTTGGGCACATGAACAACAGCGTACTGAGGCACTTCTAGGCTACATGGGGGTGATAGCAGTGAGGGCAAGAGGAACAACATCGGAAACATGGGATTTCTCGAATCATCCCTACAGCACACTTGGGGAGACTACTGAAGGGTTTCCACTCCTGGTTTCCACTTCAATCACTCATACCTCGGGGTTTTTTTACGGCATCACCCGACATGATACAGGGACGGAAGAAATAGGGCCTCAGACTCTAATGAAAAACCTCAGGCAGAGGGAGCTTAGTAACCCATAAGCCCGCATAACAGACCCCCGGGGGGGGGTGAAGAACAAAGTCATCAAAGATTCAGGAATATGGCCGACTTCTAGTTTTCAGGGCTGGTATAAGCATGGCCCAAGCAGCGTTGATGGAGAGCACGATACTGGTGAGCAGGGTTCATGGACAAAATTATGCCCTGACGGGCTTAAAAAATGGACAGCAAACGTCTAGGGGAATTTGAAGGAGCAACTTCCTACCGTCATCACCATGTCAAGGGACTGGTTCGCTCTCACTTTTCCTCAGTCATAACCGGTGGATTCGGTTTTGACTTGTTACTGGCACATAGAGATGACTCCATTCCTGCTCAAATGAGGGTTGCCTCTTTTCGATCAAGAGAAGGAAAATATGGAGGCAAGGCTGATTTGGGTGCGTCTCCCTGGATTCCCTCTTCAATTATGGGAAGAGTATATCTTTAGGTGTATTGGGGACGACATGTGAGTATACGTGGACTACAATAGATCATACCAGGATTTAGGCTGCTTGGCAATTGCTAGAATTCTTGTGCACTTAAACACCCGGGAAGGAATGGTGGAGAGATACCGACTATAGATAGGTGAGAGCATTAGGTGGAAGATTTTAGATTATGAGGCATCCCATTTTATTGCAGTCAGTGTTACGAGGTTAGTCATTTGTACAAAGAATTCCCTCTGATTATAGAGAAACAGTCGGAGCCCCCAAGATCCTTTGTTTCGGCGAGCACCCAAATGATGGAGGTAGAGGTTTCTTCTTTGATGGTCCTTCCTGGTGTACCTGTGCTGAGCTGGGGAGATTCAGAGGTGGTGCCATCATGGATGGACTCCGAGACCTTTGCAGAACCAATCACCAGATCATGTTCTAGAGGCTCTGCCCTTTTTCGGGTACTCTTCCTCCCTCTCCTCTGTTTTCACATGATTGTTTGTTATCTAGTATTGCATTTTCTTGTGTGTTTATTTCAGGTTCAGGCACTAGGGTTAGAAAACTATGTTCCTTAAACTATCCTATGTTATCAACTCCTCCTCCACCCCACAGTTCCTCCCGAACCATTTTTCAGGACACCCTACCTCTGGCTCCCAGGGATAGCCCAAACTCTAATTGTTCTCACCACTACAACCTGCGATCCTTACCAATTACAAGGACCCCTTACTTTGGTCTGGATTAGGACCCTCTCCCATCCTTACCCTTGAAGCCCCCCCAGGGGTAGACAATCCCACTTATCCAAATCCATCAGGAGGACTAGTATAGAGGTAGCTTCGAGAATTCAGACTCCCATTGACCAAGTCCTTAGAGAAAACGGAAACCCTGAAAAGGTTACCCCATGAAGTGCCTCTCTTTCAACTGCAGGGGTTTGGTCAACCTGGACAAAATACTAGTGCTAAAAAGGTTGTGCAATTCGGAGCATTTGGATGTAATATTTCTGCAAGAGACTCTGGGGGATGGGGGCTCCATAAACAATGTTCTCATGAAAATTCTTCCAGATTGTGTTTTTCATTTTTTGGATGTGAGAGGGTGATCGAGAGGATGTGCCCTGGGGTATAACAAAAGATCGATAAGAATGGTTAATGTTTGGGGATGGGAGGGATTCCTGGAAGATGATACCGCCTCGACTGATATTGACATTCCCATCAGGATCATCAACATTTATGGGCCATGCATAACAGGGAGATTTTTTGGGAAAGACTCCTGGAAGATGATTTCATGCAAGCTGAAAATTTTATTATTAGAGGTGATCTAAATTTCTCACTAGGGCTCGCGGAATCCTAGGGAAACAAGGCTTAGACCGATCCCTTAATGACTTTCTTTGAAGTATTAATGGACTCCCATGACCTCCTAAACATTGAATCAGAAAATATCATGCCAACTTGGAGGAATCGAAGGATTGGGGAGGATGCTTTGGCTAGAAGACTAGATCGTTTCCTTATAAGGGCTCCTCTGTTAACCAGATTGGACTGCATTTGACAATGGGTGGGTGGGGGGTCTAGCTGACCATTCCGTGATTTTCTTGGCGATTCAAGATTCCATCCATAAACCTCATTCACCTTTTAAGTTCAATGCGACTTGGCTTGCTGAAGAAGAATTCCACAATTTAGTAAGGGAGAATTGGACTCACTGTAGCCCTGAAAACCGATCCTCCCTAGCTGAAGTAATTACAAATAACCTAGCCTGATTAAAATTGAAAACCATCAGCTGGGCCAGGAACAAGCAGCAAAAGGATGAGGTTGAGTTAAAAAGGATTGAAGGGGTCCTCAAACAATTGGAAAACACAGGGTTTTCTAGTTATGCAACTTATGAATCAAAATATCACTTAATCAAATTGGAAATAGAAAAGATTTGGCTGTTGAGACAAAAAGAGGAGACATGGCGATTAAAAAGCAGAGCGATTTGGCTAAAGTCGGGGGAGGAGAACTCAAAGTTCTTCCAACAATATGTCAAGGGGAGAAAATCTATTAATACCATCTAGGCACTGCGAGACCAAATGGGTAGGGAGGCCAACACTTTCAATCAGCTTGCCGATATGGCAATGCAACATTTTTCTCATTTTTTCAAGGAACCTAGGGACGCTTCCATCACTAATAAAGAAAAGGAGGCTTTAAACGAGCCTGTATCGATGGGGGAAATGGAAGCATCTCTTAAATGTTTCAAAAGGGACGAGAGCCCGAGGCCAGACAGGTGGCCCATGGAATTCTACATCACTTTTATTGAGCTCATTGGGCATGATCTTCTCTTGGCCATCGAGGATTGCAGAATTACAAGAAGGATGAATGAGGGGTTTAACTCAACCTTCTTGGCCCTCATCCCAAAAGTTGATAAGCCCCTTACTTTTGACGACTATCAGCCCATCTCCCTCTGCAACTGTATCTACATAATTATATCCAAAATTATTGCCATGCGCATAAAACATTTGTTATCCAGGATGATTTCCAAGGAGCAGTTTGGTTTCCTCAACCACTGTCAGATCCATGAAGTCATTAGGACTGCACAGGAAGGCCTTCACTCGATAAAAAAATAGAATAAAATGTTCGTTATCCTTAAAATTTATCTTTCCAAAGCTTTTCATCATTATAATTGGTCCTATCTACAACTCATCCTCACTCATATCGGTTTCCCTCATTCTTTCATTAACTGGATAATGTGTTGTTTCTCTTCTGCATCCTATAGTATACTTATCAAGGGGGCAGCATCTGGTCTTTTCCATGCTGAACGTGGGCTGAGACAAGGATGCCCCCTATCCCCCCTACTTTTTCTTTTGATCATGGAGGGTTTAAGTAGATTGTTAAAAAATGGTCACTCAGTAGGAGCTCTGCGGGGGGAGTCTTGATATACAACATGTCATCTCTCTCTTGTCTATTGTTTGTAGATGATGTACTTATATTTTTAAATGGTTCATTCCACGATTCCTCTTGCTTCAAGAGAATTCTATCACTGTTTTGTAAATCTACAAGTATGGAGCCAAATTATAACAAATCCACCATAATTTTCATGTCATGCCTACAAAATGAGGAAATGTATGCTTTACAAAAATTTGCATTCATCAGCCAAGAGCTAGAAACAAGCCTCAAATATCTTGGTTTCAGGCTAAAGCTAAATGTTTACCACATCGCTGACTGGTCTTGGCTTATTTCAAAAATCGAAAGCCACATAAACATCTAGCAGCAATGATGGCTCTCTAGGGTTGGCAAGCTTACCTTGATAAAATCGGTGCAGGAGGCCATACCAGTTTACTAGATGACTCTTGCCTGGATTCCAAAATGTATTCTCAACAAGATTCAACATATTTGTTGTAGGTTCCTATGGCGGGGACAAAATGTGGGGCAGACTTTTGCTTGGGTTCGCTGGGACAAGATTGGAAAACCAAAAAAATGGGGTGGATGGGGAATAAAGGATCTCCATAACTTTGCAAAGGTACTGGCGACCAAGATGGGTTGGCAAAATATCAAGTTTGATTGTCTATGGAAAGAGGTGATCTACTATAAGTACATTCATCCCCTATCAATAATCCAATGGATACGTAGACCCTGTCAATCTTTACCTGGTGCATCGATCATATGGAAGGCCATTACGCATTCTTTAAGTATTATCAAGGATGGCTTGGCGTGGAGTATTGGAAATGGCGAGCAGGTAAGATTAGGAACTTGCCTGGTCTAGATGTGGAAACACACATATTCTCCAATGGGTTTTGAGACATTTTCTTTGAGGGACCGGTATCACCCAGATTGCCAAATTGCTAAGGTCGGACACCCATCCTAGGCTTTGTAGCAATGGATGGACTATAGGATCCCGGGCATTCCGGATAGATGGAGTAGATTCTAGCATCGGTTCATAGGTGCTCTACAAGAAGCCCACATCAGAATAACAGTGCAGGATGATGAGATAATTTGGGCATATGCTCCCCATGTCCGTTATACCCCAAAAGATGGATACGTGGCCCTTATGAATGCATAGGATATGGGAAATATCTGTTGGTGGTGGTGCCACTTATGGAAGCTAAAAGATCCTCTCAAAAAACAGCTTTTCATGTGGTGTATCCTCTCGAACAAGGTTCCCACATAGTCAAACCTTATGAAACGTGCTTTCCAGGGTCCTTCCAGATGCTTCCTTTGCCAAAACGATGTCGAGGATATAGATCATTTATTTCTCCACTGTTCAGTTACTGCACAAGTTTGGTATTACATTACAAACACACTCAACATGGGAAAAAAATGGGAGGGCCAAAACATCATTGAAGCATGGCTTTGTTGGTGGTCCGAGGCTGCCTCACAAAAAGCCAGGAATCTTCCTCTGATTGTATGTTGGGGCATTTGGTTAAATAGGAACTACTATATCTTTCAAGACGCACAAACCCACTGGACTATCACCTGTAACAATATTGTGGCCACTTACAACCTGATACTTGATGATATAGATCACCAGCATACTCAGTCACCACACCTGAGATTATTGACAAAATCTCTCCTTGGGATTATTTTGATGGTTCGGCTTAGGCTGTGGACTATGGGGGGGGAGTTGTTCTCCACATAAATGAGAACCCTTTTTACCAAATCAAAGTGGTATTAAGGAGGGGAACAAATAATTTTGCAGAGCTCAATAGTTTAAGACACCTTCTCCAATTTGCATTGGAACAAAACCGCCATAGGATACAGTTTTGTGGGGATTCACAGCTTGTTATAAATTGGATCAACACTGCATATCATTGTCACTTGCACACACTCAGGGATTTACTGGATGATGTCATCACTCTAAAATCACAATTTTATTTTATTGTATTTTCTCGCATATATAGGGAAAGGAATGAGATCGATGATCGTTTTTCCAAAGAGGTCACACAACTGAACAAGGGGCAATGGATGATATAGGAATTCAAAGATGGTGCTTTTTTCCAGTTTTTCCATTGTCCATTCATCGAACTAGATGGAAATATTTCGGAATGATCCTCATGATCATTCCATGCTTTTTTTCTTTTTGTTTTTACACAAATTTTGGACTCATTATGGAATTATTTTAATATTGTTATTTACTTTTTATGCAAATATTATGCTGGTATCTGTAAATATTGAACTGAACAATGACTGTTCTGATCACAAGTGACTGGATCTCATACATGTTGAAGATACAACATGTAATTTTCTTAATATATTAATGAAATTGAGCTTTTTTCTTGGGAAAAAAAAGTATAGGTCACAACTTTATGATTTCTATGCTTGACTATGACAAGAAAGGTAGTTTTGCTTAGAGATTTGTACAATTTAATTGTGTGCAAAATTAATTTTCTTTCTTGGTGACTATTTTTTCGACATGTTTTATAAACATTTCTTTTTTTATTTCTATGTTTTCTATAGGCAAGGACTATGTTGTTCGCAGCTCTTGTTTGCATAAGAATTTAGTTAGAATGAGTAAGTATGAACTATCTATGCAATAGAAAATATTTATGATAATTTTATCATTATGGTTTCATCCATATTAAACTTTTTAATTTATAAAAATATATTTGCATTTTTTATTTAAAATAAGTCTTTTTGCATGTAGTTTCATATATAAAATTTTGATATATGTTCACCAATACATAATCTATAATAAATATCATTTCATAAAAATAAGCATCAAGATGATAATCATCTAACAAACATAAAAATCATCTAAAATACACATTCAAATTTGCTAACATCATCTAATTATATACACCTCTAACACATATAAACGTCATTAGCTAGCACACAAATCTAATAATCTAACAGGGCATTATCATCAGGGAAAATTTTAAGGATGGAAAATTATCTTAACACTTACAAACCTTGGTGAATCTCACTAGTCCATGATATGCCATCTATAAAATGTTTGGTGGTATTTTTGTAAAAATATTCAAATTTATAATAATTTTGTATAATCTTTATATAAATTTTTAGCGATTTTTAAGGAAAAATAATTTTATACTATAAAATTTGGGTGAAACATTTTTAGAAAAAATGGAAATTAACGAACTTTGTTTTTGGAAAAAACATGGAAAATTAGCCCACTTGCGAATATTAGCCCCTAAAATTTTCCCTATTCATCATCATGATCACATCTAACAAAACAAAAGCATTTTCTAATATCATCACCACACACATCCTCAAATATACATCTCATATCATCAAATAACTGTTATAACCTAAACATCTATCTGCAAGCACATTAAATGAACATATCTAACATGGCCTAACAATATACACATCAACATTAACATATAAATTAAGTACAACAACATGAACAAATAAAATGCACCATATATATATATATATATATATATAGATATATAGATATATATATATATATATATATATATATATATATATATACTTAAAGATCTTATCTTCATGGAAAAAAAGAACATGAAAGACGCATACTTTTTTAGAAAAGCTAAAATTTCTTTTTCACATCTTCCAAAAGTTTCTTCATTTGTGATGTTTCGCACCTAAGGGTGTTTTTACCTTTGAAACACAATAGCCCCTAGAATTTCCCTTCTCTTTGACATGTCTCATTCCCAATAAATTTCCATCTCCATGTATATATATATATATATATATATATATATATATATACTTAAAGATCTTATCTTCATGGCAAAAAAGAACATGAAAGACGCATACCCTTTTAGAAAAGCTAAAATTTCTTTTTCACATCTTCCAAAAGTTTCTTCATTTGTGATGTTGCGCACCTAAGGGTGTTTTTACTTTTGAAACACAATAGCCCCTAGAATTTCCCTTCTCTTTGACATGTCTCATTCCCAATAAATTTCCATCTCCATGATATATCACAATGCTCAAAAGTTTAGCTTCATCTGATACAATGTGCTACCAAACTTTTTATTTTTATGTGCTACAAATATCCCTTCGCCATGACAAGAGAATTATGTAGTGCAAGAAAAGGAGGACAAGTCAGTAAATTCCAGCTCGGGAAAAGAGGTGAAGGAAGGAAAACAAGGCTTATTCGAGTCCATGCAAGGAGCAGGAGAGAAGAAAATAATTCAAGTACTAGAAAACACGGAGATAAATCTAGTTTGGTTAGCATGCTACGTAGAAGAGAAGAGAAGAGAAGGGGTTTGGTTCTATGGTTCCCTAGAGGCTGTGGTTTGAGTTGCTAGTCTTTGGGGCCTTGTAACAACTTGGGTGCCATGGAGGTTGTGGGTTGAGATAGAATCCCTAGAGCCTTGTAACAACTTGGGTCTGTGGATGTTGTGGGTTGAGACAAATTCTCTGGAGCCCTGTAATAGCTTGGGCCCCTAGAGGCTGTGCGTTTGGATAGAATCTCTAGAGCCCTGTAACATCTTGGATCCCTTGGAGGTTTTGGATTGAGATAGTAGTCTCTGGAGCCCTAGACAGCTTGGGATGAGGCCAATCCTGAAGAAACAACAAAGGAAGACTTGATTGAATACCTCTGGTTACGACATTACTATTATAGTGGATTGTGGGTTCCGTGGAAGGGAGTTAATCACTGTGTATGCACTGGGGTGAGGTAGAGAGCGTTTGGATTCCCTGTGTTGAAGAAGATGGTTTCGGTTAGCTGGTGGGATTGAGGAAGAGGTCCTCTAGAATTCCCTGTTTCATTTGGCAATTAGTGTTCGATTTCCTTAAGTAAGTACTCCCCTTAGAATCTGGAATTTGGCTCAGGGGTGCCAGCTCCAAGTAAGTGTGGCTGCAGTTGTCTATGGTTGGGTGGAGAGTCCTAGTCCCAGACTCAGTTACCCTACAGGTTTAAAATATAAGTAATATTTTGTACATGTTTACATGTTGATGAATTTATGATACATTCTAGTTGAAATGGCTTGGATTTTTGGGTCTGTAACATCATTTTTAATGTGATGAGCATGTGGATACGTCTTTATGCAGAGATAAACCTTATGGTTATGATAAATAAATGTATACATAAATGCATGTGTCATACCTTTGAAATGAACAATGTTATTAAATAAGTTGAACCAGTGTATATGTCTGCATTGAAATTAATATGTCGAGTTTGATGCATATTGGTGTTGTTTACAACATATAATAAGCATTAGAACGTGTCTTGTCTTTACATGATAACAAGGACCATGCGATGGCCATGAGCTGAATAATAATTTGTATGATGTTCCCTAACATTGTCAACAAAACATATGAAAAATGATACAAGTACGTTAAGAAATATGATAGGTAGAAGATCCATAAGGGTTTGGATTTAAAACCTGCAAACTTTGGGCTTAAGAACCCTTTCTATTAAGCTAAAATATTACATGTGATATTTCCTTCTTAAGTAGGGTTTCAACATACATATGAATGTCCATTTTCTTAGCCATAACCTTATGAATCTGTACAGGAGGCATTACTACAATATTGAATGAGTTATTCACTCTTTTAAGGGAAAGTAAAGTCTGAAACCCCTACATCAAGGCTTAGCCAACCATGCATTATCAATAGGTTGGATGCCTTCTACTAGCTTCCTAGCATTTATAGTTATATGTTGGAGGGTTCGACATAGCACCATAGAGTCAATTACAAGCCAGCTTTGGAGTTGGGAACCCTTAGCATGTGGTAGGAGAGGTGAAGCTCTTTAGAAGATCATTGAAGGCTCGCAACAGGGTGTGGCTATAGGAGCGCATATGTCAGCACACTGTGAAATCCCCTGCTTGGATACAAGGAACATCGGATGGCTAGGAACTTGTTGGATAGGCCTTTTCCTAATATCAAGAGGGGTAGCACCATGGGGTGCATTAGAAAGCCACTTTTGCAATCATTGCCACTAAGGAATGATGTCATTCGGAATAATTGTTGAAATCCTATAGAAAATATTTAGTTGGATTAACCAATGAGGAGAAATCAATGAAGAGTTGGGGATATCTCCCACGATGTCGGTCGGAATCCAAATCAAACTCATGGCTCAAAAGTTGACAGGGTCTTTCAGGTTGAGCCATGGCAGTGTCCATGTGTGAGCTTGATGCACGTAGGGAGACATGGCCTCAAACTTATAATATGATCTAGATATCCTTATCCTTGCTATAATAAAAACCCTAGTCATGGAGGCATTTTATTAGTGGGGTTTGATTCATCCCTAACACAATTTATCTTGAGTTCACCGACATAGCCCGAAGATGGAACCAGGAAGGTCCACCCCGGAAAATTGTAGTGAGTAGCAGAGAGACAAGGTGTCAGGATGATGCGGAAAGATAGCATGTGCCTGAAGATTATGCCATTGGTTAGAGGGGTGGAACACTACCCACATAAGCCTAGAAGGAAGGAAGGGAGCGGATGAGGAAGCATTGGGAAAGGCCTTGTGGTATGACATAAGGTTGAAGTGTGGTAGGTCTCGCACATTCATGACGATGTTATTGGTGAGGGGATGACCCACTTGACCAGTCAAACCAATGGGTTAATCCCAAAAGTTAAAGGTATGAGTAAATTATAAGCATCGGGACACCAAGGAGTGGGGTGATGTGTCCCTAAGGGATCCACCAGGTAGATTAAGAGGCACACAAGGAGACAAGGACATCTAGTAAAAAAACATGTTCGGGTTCCTCTACCTTTTCGAAAACCGTATGAACACTCTAGAAATATAGGGTGAAACAGGAGAGTTAAGACGTTTGATTGCTACAAGAAGGTGGGGCTCAAGGCACTTCGTTAGGCTATAAAAAGGTGAACATCCACCACGGTCAAATGGCCAATCTCAGAGGGAAGCCTGCTCTCCGCCAAGGGAGAGAAGTTTTAGATGAAGCCAGAGCCTAGTTAAGATCTTCACTCCAGCGGACCGGCATATCCATAATGGTAGTAGGATAAATACATAAATGCATCTGTCAATCCCATCCTATAGGAGCAACGAGTGATTAGATTGAGCTATAAGCACCACCAACAGTTAACCCGCCATTAGTTGTTCCTGAACCATTATAAGTACCATGGACTGTTTCAAAACCCAAAAGCTAGTTGGCTTCTTGCGTTTACTTGCTAGATTGATTGATGATGCGTGGGGGAGGTTGGTCAACAGAAGGAGGTGGTTGATTGGACGGAAGTAAGCTTTCCACAGTGAATCGAAATCCCACCAGCAGGAGGAACCTACCTGCTTGAGATAGATAGTGCTTCTTGCATTAGACTATCTATTCGATGGATGCCTAACCCCTAACTCGATGGACAGCAGGTGCCTACTGTATGAATTGATTATCCACATCACATCGGGCCATATATATATAGATATATATTATTATCTAATCTACATGGGGGGGACCCAAAGTTGGGATGGGACCGAGGGCGGCTACAGCTATATCCAGTTCTAGTTGGCGGGCCCATCTCCCATATCCCATATCTATAGGCAGTCCCACCACTCACATCCCCCTATTTCTAAGTAGCTGGTGGCTCCCAACTTGAAGAATTATCTAATGAATTAATTTAGGAATCTCCCCCCTCTCTGTTATTGGGGCCCCTCCCCCAGAGAGTAAGCTCCTCACCATATGAATATGACCTCCTATAAATATTCCTCATTATTATATTTAGATTAGGGTTATAGAACGAGAGATTCTTCCAAATCCGAGGGAAAATATGAGGGAAAATAGATTGACAGCGTGCAAGGATCCAATTCTGACTTCCAGGGAACGAACTTATAGTTCTAACAGCTGGTCAAAATCTTCTGTGGAAGGGATGAATGAATGTAAGAGTTTCCGGTCGATCCATTCAATATTTCCCTTGTTAGAGGATAAATTCCCGCATTCAAAATCTATATTAGATGCACGAATACCCTATTCTATTCATCTGGAAAAGTCTTTGATTGATCGAATCGATCGAAGCTCTTCGGCAAGTTTGACCGGCACCAGGTAGGATCATCGGGATGACATGGTGTCACAGCCACATGGGTCAATTGAAAGAGATAGTGGGTGAATAGGGGGAAGCCCACAGATTCCAAGCAGGCTCGAAGGTTCACCCCAAAGGTGAAAAAGGCTCTTAGAAAAGTATGTGCCAGGAAAAGGTTGCGGGCTGACATGAGCCAACTATATCACTGAGTGTGCACCTGATTGATGGAGAGGAGGTCCCACCTACCGATTCATCCCAACGGGTTGACCCCATACATATCGAAAGGTGTATTAGGAAAAGGAACTAGGATAACATGTTCGGTATGACGTGAGAAGGTAGTGGTAGCAGTCGACAGGCAGTCTTCGGGCCAATGAGGAGATGATAGAGGGGCCCAATGTCCATGGAAGCTCAATATAGAGACCTTGATGATACCTAAGGTGTGGACTTTGGGAATTTCTGAGAGAAGGTAAGCAAGGTGGCATGACCAGTGGACGAAAGGCATAAGGGTGCTTGATTAATGGCACTAGGTTGGTGCGGAGAGTGGAGGCCACTGTGTTTGACAAGGGCTGATAAAATGTATATATAATTATACATACATGCACATAGAGTAGAATATATAGTTATGAGGCTCTTATGACGAGTTGGGAAGCTTGAGTGGAGTCTAGAGAGGAAAAAAATACAAATAACAATAATCTATGCTTTACCCCATTCCTCTAACAATAATTAAGGGGTGGGGTGTGTCAGGAAGAGAAAAGAGGTTGTCCCAAATGATGTAAGAGGTAAGAAGTAGGAGAAACTATTTGTCCTTATGTACAAGGAGGAGAGTAAGAGGCTAAGAGTCCATGAGACATAGAATATTGGGTTTAGGAGAGAAATTCCATCGGTTGTAAGAGGGAATGAGTTATGAAAATATACATTAATTTAATATACGTAGGATGTGGAAATATAAATTATATATATATATATATATATATATATATATATATATATAGATATATATATGATTTTTTTTAATTTTTAATTTATTATCTTCTTAGGATGGGGTTACAAGGGGAGAGCAAGTGGGGGGCAGGTTGCCACTTCCCTTCATGATCACTAGGTAGGGGGACATGGTAGCACATCCCCTGTAGATGGCACAAGTTAGCAGCAGGGAAGGTCAGAGGAAGCAAGCCAAATCATGTATAGAATGATAAAATGAGGATGATCTTCTACACAGTAACTACAAATAGACTTGATTGTCTCCTGAAATTAAATTATTAGGTGATCCACCACAAGCAGGTGCACCAATCGATGGGAAGTCATGGACAACCTTGTGTGATGGATGGTATAATCATGAGGTGGATATTTGTAATGCAAGAGAAAGTGGCTACCAAATGAGCGTAACTCATTAAATGATCTCAATATGCAATGATGAGAAGTATAAGGTTGTGAAGGTTGGTGGACCAGATGATAATAAAAGGAGAACATAGCAAGGTTAATGGCTTACTCACAAGGGTGGTGGAAGGGAGAGACCAATTCCAAATTTGGTGCACCTGCATTGCAAGGTGGGACATCTCCAAGTGCAAAACTCATTATTTCAGGGGAGTAAGGGAAGATGGAAATCTCAATCTTGCTCACTCAACCCACAAGGATGGTAAGTAGAAACCAATGACCCAGACAAAGGGGTGGTTCTAAATCCAACCATATATTCTCAAAATGCCCCCCCCCCCATTTTTTAGTAACGGGCATTATGCCAATTATTTTAATTCAGCATTGTAGAACAATTGTAGTCAATTTCTTTGTGGGTTCAAAGCATTTTCATTGATAGAAGGGATACTCGAGGAAGACGTATACTAGGTTGTTCAATCACGAGTCATGTTCTATAGTGGGAATTGTTCACATATACCCACTTGGACAACCTTGGAATACACTTGGAATTATTTGGGAATGCACCCCTATCTCCACACACCATAGAAGAGAGGGATTGTCCTCATTTAGCCTTCAATTCCAATAGAGTGGTGGTGGAAGGTAGAGTGTGGGAAGGAATTTGAATTATACTTCTGGTGGAAAATGTGGATGCTCTACGGTTAAGGGCCTAAGACTCATAGCAAGTGGCTCTTAGGAATTATATTGGGCAAAGAAGTTTGTTATCCATCAACAAGTGGTAGCTCGACACCAATTATGATCACCCCCTGCACTCTATGAGGCCAATGGACGTGATATAAGGGCACGGTCTTAGCTCTTCACAATTGAAGAACCCCTGGAAGGAGAACAACAAAACCATATTGTCATAGAAATCACATTATGGAGCACCTTAGTGTGGCAAGATAAGATACTAGTACCCTTTCTTGGTTGGCACTATTTAATCATATCGGGAAGAGGTGGTCCCAAATATCGACACATTTTTTGGAAAGAAGTTGCATCATGCCACAAGAAAGTGGTTGACAAGGGAGGGGTTCTACAACCGTAGTATCGCAGGGAAAATGAGGTAACCCCAGCATTTAGGATGGGGCGGAAGCAGTTGTAGCCTAATACCAGGATCAAATCCCTCAGCTTGTATAGGATGAACTACATTGTGTGGAATAGGAAGCAGAAGCACATCATACGAAAAACTTGGATGCAACAGTTAGGGTACAATGGGAACCTTGGGACCTGAATACTGGACAGACACGAAGCAGAACAATACAATACCTACAGGTCGTCAATCTTTATTGGATGATAAAATTTCTCTTGGGTCAAGTGATTATGGATGACCAGGAAGTGCACGAAGATATGTCCCAGACACTGGATTATCTTCATGGGAATTTGTGACATAATGACTATAGTTTTGACAAGATGAACCAACAACTAGGTCGCATTAAACAACACTTGGGACTGCTAACGACATCACCAAATCCTCCTGGAGATCAAGCAAGCCCAATGTCGATATATTCTTCAAACTCAGAACCAAATCCTCTGTGTTTCTCATGTTTTTTTTTCTTTGTCTTTCTTTTGGTCACATCATACATTGGGGAGTGCATGGCTATAAGTTGTAGTATATGTATGTTTTGTGTTAGATCTTAGGCTTTTGTGATCCATAATGTAGTAAGCATGATATGTAGTTTTGTTAACCCTTCATAGGGTCTAATTTTGGGTATGGTATGGCCACCCAGGGGAAGGGCTGGAAGGTATTTTTGAAGTACATATGATATAAATATTTTCCTTACAGTAATAGAAATTCACCTTACAAAAAATAATAATAATAAGAACCATTTTCTACCAACGTTTCAAATCCCAACTGGGATCCATCATCATGACAACTTGAATGCATTCAAGTTGTCCTGATGATGGATCCCAGTTGGGATTTGAAACGTTGGCAGAAAATGGTTCTTACTGTGGATTCTTCGGTAACTAAGTCGAAAGAAATAAACCACAGAGGTCTTAAATCCAGAATAATAATAATAATTTATTATGTGTAAATAGGATCAGAATTTTAAGGATCTAAATTATTTTCTAAATTTAGGCTTCTGTGATCCATAATGAATTAAGAAAAGTTGTTCGGTAGAAATCACATAAGAGAAATTTTTGGCGACGTGTTTCATACCAACAAGTGTGGTTCATCATCAGGACTAGATGAAGAGGCAGACCATGGCAAAGAGAGCAATGTAGAGACCATAATTTCAAGTAATGGCTATATTTGAACAATAATATTTAAATTATGTTAATTTACTAATATATTAAAAACAAATATTATTAAGTAACGATGATATTAAATAGCTAGTGTTTGAAAAATAATATTTAAATTAATTTATTAAAATCAAATATTATTTAAAAAATATATTACTACGAAATACTTGAGAAAAAAAAAACTAACAAGAATAAAAAAATCAAATTCAAACTCCAAACAAGGAGGGAAGTCAAAATTATAAAAAGGGATCAAGACCCTAATCGAGACAATATCACTTAATAAACAAAAATAATTAATGGAAATAAAATAATCTAAAATAAAAATAATTAATGGAAAATAAATAAAATAAAACAAAAATATACACAAGTCAAAATATATATATATATATATATATATATATATTCAAAGAAAAGTAATCAATAAATAAAATAGGGTCAACAATAAAATATGGGGTTGAGGCCCATTAAACAAATAACAAAAATACTAAAAGGAGTTAAGAATGAATAGGATGATAAAATACTTAAGAAAACATGAAGGATCAAGAATATAAACTCTAATGAAGAATAAACCAACAACAAATACTATAAAAAAGACACTAATACCTACATAGATAAATAAACAAACAAAATAAATCCCAAAAAGAAACCTAAAAAACTAGGAGGACAAGACAGGGACCCAACTTCTACTAATAATCCAACCATCGTCTCTATTCAAATTATTGGGTATTTTTTCGATTTCTAGGGCCTCCCTCAATTTATGATGATGGAAATGACTAACCTTATCAACGACTTGAGCCTCCTCAATGCAGATGAGATGCTTAGATTTATCGGCACGCTCTGCCAAAGAAGAGGAGCGGGTCCTGCCATGCTTGATGTCAATGGTATCCTCACAAATCCTTTGATTAATCGAGAAACCAGTCTCACCAGTGTAGGGAATCCCATAAGAGCATGTGATAACATAAACACCCTTCATATTCTTGGGGTCCACTAGGCCTTTTAGAGATCAAAGGGAGCTCTGTATGGTATTTAAAGGCCTAAAGGTTGAAGGCACCTTATGCTTCCTTACGATCCTCGCAATCTTGTCAGTGGTCCCTTGGTTAAAAGGAAGATGAACACTAGAAAATCGATCGTTGTTATCTTTATTAGCACTAAGACCTTTTTCAACTTTGAGGAAAGCCTTAGTACATTGGTGTCTACTATATTGAAGTCCTTGCTAGGGTTAGTCATTTCCATCATCGTAAAATGAGGGAGGCCCTAGATATCGAAAAAAGACCTAATAATTTGAATAGATACGATGGTTAGATTATTAGTAGAAGTTGGGTCCCTGTCCTATCCTCCTATTTTTTTAGGTTTCTTTTTGGGATTTGTTTTGTTTGTTTATTTATCTATGTAGGTATTGGTGTCATTTTTATAGTATTTTTTGTTGGTTTATTCTTCATTAGAGTTTATATTATTGATCCTTCATGTTTTATTAAGTATTTTATCATCCTATCCATTCTTAACTCCTTTTAGTATTTCTTTTATTTGTTTAATGGGCCTCAACCCCATATTTTATTGTTGAACATGTTTTATTTATTGATTAATTTTATTTGAACATATATATATATATATATACATATACATATACATATACATATACATACACATTATTTATTTATTTATATTTCTTTTCACTTGCGTATACTTTTGTTTTATTTTATTTATTTTCCATTAATTATTTTTCTTTATTAAACGATATTGTCTCGATTAGGGCCTTGACTCATTTTTATAATTTTTTATTTCCCTCCTTGTTTGGAGTTTGACCTTGATCTTTTTATTCTTGTTATTTTTTATTTTATTTTTACTCGATTATTTCCCAGTAAAAAAAAAATATTAATAATATTTTATTTTAATAAATTAATTTAAATATTATTTTTCAAAAACAAGTTGTTTAATATAGCCGTTACTTATTAATATTTGTTTTTAATAAATTAATATCATAATTTAAATATTATTTTTCAAAAACTAGCCGTTTAATATAGTCGTTGCTTAATAATATTTGTTTTTAATATATTAATATATTAATATCATAATTCAAATATTATTGTTCAAATATAGTCGTTACTTGAAATTATGGTCTCTACATTGCTCTCTATTTAAGCCTTTTCCATGGTCTACCTGTTCATCTGGTCATGATGATAACCACACTTGAGGGGTACACATCGCCAAAAATTTCTATTATGTGATTTCTACTGAAAGACTTTTCTTAAATCTAAATTATTTGTTAGATTTTGATATATATTGGTGAAGATAAATTCTAAGTTAGGATGGATCTACACTAATTCTTAATATGTTATATATCAATTCCACATTGAGCATCAAAGGAATTACACATCTCCCTCATACTTAGCAACACAATATTCAATTTATTTATTTTTAACAGAAATGAGTATAGATTGTATTAAGTTTGTTCCTAGTCACATCAATTACTTAGGAAATTTTACATTTTGATCTCCTTCTTTCGTGTGCCTATGGATAATATTGTATATTGACACTCTTGAAGGACTACATATTATTTCAAAATTCAGTACATTCATGTAGGTATACAGTCTTCCAAAAATACCTTACAAAAAACAAAATTTACAACACTGCATACTTCAATTACAATTATATGCTTCCTTTGTTGGTGCCCTATTTAGATCCCAACATTATCTGCCTTGATTCCAATTATCATTAGTGAATTCACTAAGTCTAGTATTCAGTAGCTAAACCTACTCTTGTAATTCCATTATCTGTCTATCGAGGGACTCTCTCTCATATTCATGCCTAGTATACTTTTCTATCAAGGCCTGAACCTCCTCCAACACTTGCACACTTGTTTCCATTTTCACCTTGAGCTTTATATTTGTCACTATCAATTCCAATTGGAGGAAATCAAATTTCTTCATCAACTAGTTAACTTTGTCATTATAGCCACAGTTAGTATACGAAGCACAATTGTTGGTGCCCACTGTTCCTTTGTGGCCTCCCCACATGGTAACTTCCTCACTCCCAATGTTTGTTGCTTCCCATGGTTCCTCCCACCTCCAAGGTATTTTATCCTAATTGGTGAAGACTCCTTCAAAAGTCGATTTCCACAAGTCCTAGAAGGCACAATTGTCCTTCCTCCAAGCCAATGGGCTAAGCACACTTGACCCAGGGACACAAAGCTCATCCAAACTAATTATATGATTGTTCTTAACTCAAATTCTCATGCACAATTGTGTTGTAGGATCCAGTAAGTTGGAGCCAATATTTACTTTAGAAGCCACCAAGGAAAGCCAATCTCAGGAAAAACACCAAACTCTCCTTCACCAGATTCCCTTCGAAGACATCACTTCAAAAGTTGAGCCCAGACACAACTATTAATTACCCCTATGCTATGAGTGAATTTACTGGGTAATGGATATGGGTCTACCAGCCACCATATCCAACTATGACCAGATACCTACAAATCCATTGTTGAGCCTCAAACCTGCATCTTCCTATACACCCTCTCAGCCTTCTTTTTCCCACTTACTTCATCCATCAAGCTGTTAAATCATTGCATTCTAGTCTAAAAAGAGCTTCTGACATGGTTTTCTAACTATGCTTATGACTGTTGTTTGGTTTAGATTTTTGTTCAGGCAGCTGCGGAAACTTGTCAGTTTCCGTAGCCAGCACAGGTTTCCACAGCCAGCACAGGATTCCGCAGCTATTTTGATAAAAGCTATGCTACAGGTTTCCTATGAAGAAACGAGCCACATGGGCAAGCTACAGGTGACGGGTACATGGAACGTGTCCCTTCAAATCTGCCAAATCATCCATAGAAGGTCACGGTCAACAAGGGTCAAAGGCAAAGCCAACCAAGGAATTTAGCGGTGGCACGTCTCTGTTTGGAGCACGTGAAAGTTTATGTGGCCCAGTTCTCAGCCCACGGAGACATCGGCACACCTGGAGATCATCCCCGTAACCCGAATCCAACAGCGACCACTCCGAAGATTTAATAGGCATGATGACACTTACGCTAGATCTTGGCTGAGGAGATCTACGTGTCTTTGGCAACGCAGTTGATAGCATAGGACTCAGTTAGTCAGTTTCAGCACTTTTTCATTATAAATAATGCGTTGATGAATGCTGTAAAGGAGCTTTTTGGAAAGTAATTTTTGAACTGTTTTCTATTATCACCCCACTGTACTCTGTTTTATATATATTGTTTCTGTTTTAATACATGAGAAGACTACTTACTTAAGCTCGTTCTTGTGACTGTTCGTTGACTGGATGAGGTGGCAGAGGGCCCCTGCGCACTAAAGCCCTGTATAGTTGTCATTTAATTTTATTATGTTTCTATCTTTATAATTACTAGCTTGTATATAACATGTTGTTTTGATGTTTTTAATTCACTGTTGTTTATATTTTCACTTTTGTTTTCTTATAGCTGTCAGCTGATCAACGTTTTTCTGCAGGTTTTCTTAGGCAGCCCGGGCAAATTTTCATCTTTTTGATAACTATTGACATATGATATCATCTTGTCCTTCTTGCTAATTTCCATTTTCTGAAGTTTAATTCCAGCACTGTCCTTTTTCAAGTTGTGATTTGGTTATTTCTTTTTCTGCTACTTAGACATCATACTACTCATTTGTTTATGGTTTCTTTCTATAGTCAAGTGACTCTATTAGTAAGGAATCAGAATATTACTTATTGTAGTGTGATTTAGTTATCATATTGCTTAAACTTGTTCATGATTGCTTCCCACAAGGTAGATTGAGCTGAAGGGTAAAGGATCTGAAGAGTTGAAGTAGTGTGATTAGTTTCCTTTATGCAATTTAATTTCTTGCCACTTAGTTATCATATTGCTTAGACTTATTCATGATTGCTTCCCATAAGGTAGATTGAGCTGAAGGGTAAAGGATCAGAAGAGTTGAAGTAGTGTGATTAGTTTCCTTTATGCAATTTAATTTCTTGCCATTTAGATATCATATTACTTGACTTGTTCATGATTGCTTCCCACAAGGTAGATTGAGCTGAAGGGTAAAGGATCTGAAGAGTTGAAGTAGTGTGAATTAGCTGTTTTGCTTTTAATTTGAGTTGCTTTAAGTTCAGTTTTTACTTTCTTTTCATTCAGCAGCAAGGATACTGGGCCATTGTCATTAGTTCACTGTTTGATACATTTACTTCCTCTTAAGAATTGATTTCATTACAGTTGTTTTAAAGCTTTCTCTTTGATCACTTTTAAGTTTGGGGAAATCACTGTAGAAATCACCATCACCATCCACACTTAACTTTCATTTTCGCCATCACACATTAGGAAAAGATAAATCCAAAAACAAACTAGAAAACTCAAAAACGACAAAAGACTAAGGAAATGGTTATCTAGTACATATAGTACACTTCACTTCGTCAGTTTACGAATCCCGGATTGACATTTTAAATAGCAATTTAGAATACACTAAATTGACCAAACATTTTGGCGCCGTTGCCGGGGAAGTGAAATTAGGTAGCCAATTTCTTAAAAAAAAAAAAAACAAGAAAATTTCAAGGAAGGAAAATTGATAACCTCTCAAAGTATGCTCTCCTCTTGCACTTAGTGTGATCTGGAGGATCAGAAAAGAGAAAGTTATTGGTTTAATAGTTTCTTGAGTATGCTCTCTTCTTGCACCTAGAGTGACCTGGAAGATCAGAAAGAGAATTATTAGCCCGACTTGAAGAAAAATAAAAAATTGACATGCATAGAGCAAGAGATTCTAGGGGAAGGTTTTTAGCTAGAGCCAAGAGTTCAATTTTTACAACTCCTTCTACCTCAAGGAATAGACAAGAGACACCTCCATCATCTCCAACCTACACTCCTAGCCCTAGGATTCCTGGAATTCAAGAGACAGTAGTTGAGTTAGGAGACTCTTCCTCACCATCCATTGAATCTGAATTAGGAAAAGATTCTTTCTTTTCTTCTACAGGGAGACACATTGTAATTGAAGAAGTAGAATCACCTGAGGAAGAAGAGGGAGAAATTCCTCCTCGATCGCCATTAGTAGAAGAACCAGAGGACTCTGAAATCTCTGAGAAAACTACCATGACAGAAGAGGGAGTTAACGGATTTGGTAGAGGTATTGGTAGAGGAGGAGGAGGAGGAAATAATGGAGGAGGTAGAGGTAACAACGGGGGAAATAGAGATGGAGATAACTCATTTGGATTTCCTATAGTTGATGAGGATTCTCGAGCAACAATGAAAAATATTTCACCATCTGTCCTCCCAAACTTTCATGGGTTAAGAAATGAAGATCCTGAAACATTTCTATTTGAGTTTGAGGTCGTGTGTCAAACCTATGATTATCTGGAAGACTCTCAAAAACTCAAATTGTTTCCTTCAACATTGAAAGGAGCTGCTTTGAAATGGTTCATGGGATTACTCACTCAATCCATTAGGACTTGGAATGATATGAAACAAACATTCTTGGATAGATACATGGATTATTGTATGCCTACCAACCACAAGGATGAAGTATTTAAAATGGTACAAAAAGAAGATGAAAACTTGGAGGATTTACTTGAAAGATTCCAATACAATCTGAAGAGAGCAAAGATGAGTAACTTAGATGAGGAGACCTTGAAAGCCCTTCTATTAAAAGCCATTAGAGATGAATGGATAGATATTTTGAACATGATGGGAAAAGGAGACATATCTCAACTTCCACTTCATGACATAGCAGAACTGTGTGTCCATCTCTCAAGAGGAAAATCTAAAACTGGAAAAGGGCCTAGAGATCCTTCTCTCATCAAAGCAAAAAAATCTGCAACTGGATCAGTAAGTAGGGCTGAGATTGGAAATATGCTTGATGAATTCAAAACTAATATCTTAGGGAGTCTTAGTGAGCAACTAGACACTCTTAAGATCCACAACAAGCAGAAAGCAGAAGCTGAAGCTTTAGCCATCTTTTGCCCAAAATGTAGAAAAAAACATGCTCTTAGGGAATGTCCCTTGGATTCAAAAGTTGTAGAAACATGTGTGATCTGTTCAGAGAATCATGAGACCGAGGATTGTCCTTCAATTCATGGGCTCAAAGCTGTCTTTAAAGAAGATCCAAATACAATTGAGTCTCTTTGTTTTGTTGCAAGGAGACCTTGGCAGGGGCAACAAAATCAAGGGTTTAACAACTCTATGAATTTTCAACCCCCACCAAATTGGAATCCTTGGCAACAACCTTGGTCCCAACCTCAAAATCCTTTTCAATCATGGGTACAAGGTATGCAAAATCCTTATGGGAGATTTGCTCAATTTTATCAATATCCTCCATCTTTTCAAAACCAACAAGCTCCACAACTTCCAAATCAAAACCCACAACTATCATTGACATTTCAACAACAACAACCTTCTCAACAAAACCCAAATTCTCAACTCTTGCTTCCATTCCAACAGAAGTCAAATCAACTTCCTTCTCAGCCATTTCCAAACCCCAATAATAAAAACCCTCAAAATGCTTACATGATAGAAGGTCAACAATTTCCTACCTATATGATTGTTCCTCTCAATGATGTACAGCTCAGATCTGCTAGAGTTTTAGATAAACCTTCTATAGATGCCCAAAATCAAAGCATTTTTGAGGAAGAATCTCTTGAAGCCAGTAAGGGTTCTGAAGCATCTCTTCAAAACCCAAACACTCAAAAAGAAAAATAAGAACTAACCCCTACAACTCCTATAGTTGAGCAACCTATATCTTCATCCACACCTCCTTTTCCTGAAAGATTACAAATTGACAAAGGGGTGGAAAAACAAATCTTGTTGCCTGACTATGATTTTCTAGATGAATTGAAGAATGTCTGTATCAAGATTCCCTTGTTACAAGCCATTAAAGAGATTCCTATTCTAGCGAAAACAATAAAGGAGTTGAGTCTTACAAGACCAGGAAGGAAACCTAGAGACACAAGAAGAATCCACCTGGTAGGGAAAATTGCAGACATCATGATGGGAAAAATTACTATGCAGAAGTATGTAGATCCCGGTAGTCCAATTGTCAAAACACATATCAATGGGGTTGAAATTCCAAATACTTTGATTGATTTAGGGGCTGCTATCAACATTATGAGTAGACAGACTATGGAACAGCTGAAAATTCCTAATCTTCTCTTTACACCTACTTTACTCCAACTTGCAGATCGATCAATTATTAAACCAAATGGTGTATTAGAAGACATTTCAGTCTCCTTAGACTCTTGGGAATATCCAGTGGATTTCATGATTTTAACTCCCAAGAGTAATTTAGGAGGACATCCTCTCATTTTAGGAAGACCTTGGCTAGCCACAGTCGATGCTTTCATCAGTTGTAGGTCTGGGGATATGTATATTTTTGATGGTAATTCGACAAAGAAATTCAATCTGTATCCTCCAGCAAAAGCAATCACAGAAATAGGAGATAATGAATGGATTGATGATGAACATAATATACAACCTGTCTTTACCATTTCTGAAGTTAGTGAAGATAGTCAAATTTTGAACACATTAGAAAATTTTGAAACATCTTCAGAATATGACCACACACAATTTCAATTAGATTCTGACATTGAATATCTATCATCTAGACAAATGTCTATTTTCTCTATGGAAGAATTTGGTAGTTCCGCCATTGAGATCTTTCCAGGAAAAACATTGAATATCAACAAAAATTTGGAAAGATCACAACAGGAAGAACTAACCAAAATCTTGCAAAAACATTCTATTGCATTTGCATGGGAGTATACCGATATGAAAGGTATTGACCCGAAGACTTGCATTCATCACATCTATATTGAGGAAAATAGTAGACCAATCAGACAACCTCAGAGAAGGATGAATCCAAACCTTAGGGAGATAGTGAAAGAAGAGCTCCAAAAGTTACTTAATGTGAACTTCATTTATCTAATTTCAGATAGCCGATGGGTTTCTCCTTTGGTTATAGTACCTAAAAAGAATGGTAAATGGAGAGTATGCATTGATTATAGGGAATTGAACAAAGCAACTTTGAAGGATCACTTTCCTTTACCCTTTATCGATCAGTATTAGATACTTTAGCAGGAAAAAAGTATTTTTCATTTTTGGATGGTTTTAGTGGTTACAATCAAATTCAGGTAGCACCTGAACATCAGGACAAGACCACATTTACCTGTCCATGGGGAACTTTTGCTTATCGAGTACTTCCTTTTGGATTATGTAATGCACCCGCAACATTTCAAAGGGCAGTACTAGGAATCTTTTCTGATCTAATCCATGATTGTGTAGAGGTTTATATGGATGATTTTATAGTTTATGGTAATTCATTTGAAGAGGCATTAGAGAATTTGGAAAAAGTCCTTATAAGATGTAAAGAAACAAACCTATCATTAAGTCATGAAAAATGCTTTATGATGTTTACTGAAGTGATTGTTTTAGGACATCATATTTCAGGAGATGGGATTAAAGTTGATAGATCAAAAGTTGAAGTCATCTCCAAGTTGCCTATTCCAAATTGTCAAAAAGATGTTAGAAGTTTTCTTGGATTTACTGGATACTATAGAAGATTTATTGAAAACTTCACCAAAATAGCATCTCCACTCTTCAAATTACTTACAAAGGATTGTGAATTCAAATGGGATCCTGATTGTCAATCTGCATTTGAAACTTTGAAAACAAGAATATCTGAAGCACCCATTTTGAGAGGTCCAAATTGGAAACTTCCTTTCCATATTTCTACAGATGCTTCAGATACAGCTCTAGGAGTTGTGTTAGGACAAAAGGATTTAGTTCCTTATGCCATTTACTACACTAGTAAAAATTTGACTCCCACTGAGTTAAACTATACTGTGACTGAGAAAGAGTTCTTAGTTGTTGTTCATGCAATCAATAAGTTTAGACACTATATAACCGGCTATGAAACTTTTTTCCATACTGATCATTCTGCAATTAGATATCTTATGAATAAACCTGTTACTAATGGCAGAGTTACAAGATGGCTCTTACTTTTACAAGAATTCAATATTACTGTGTTGGATAGACCAAGGAAACAAAATACAGTAGCTGATTTCTTGTCTAGAATCCAAAATACTAACGAAGATTCTCCTGTAGAGGATAAGTTTCCAGATGAATATTTGTTTGCAGTAACTACTAAGACTCCTTGGTATGCAGATATTGCTAACTACTTGGTTACAGGGAAGCTACCTCCACATCTATTTCCTGGTGAAAAAAGAAAAAATATTCAGGAGAGCTCAAGTTATTCATGGATTTCTAATGAATTGTTTAAAATAGGGCTAGATTGTGTGATCAGAAGATGTGTTCGGGAAGATGAAATGCCTGACATCCTCAAGGCATGTCATGATGAACCATTCGGGGGACACTTTGCTGACAAGAGGATGGCCTATAAAATCCTTTCTTTAGGATATTATTGGCCTTCCCTTTTCAAAGATGCAAAACAACATGTCAGAAGGTGTGACAGCTGCCAAAGAGTTGGGAGACTGACTCTTTCAAATGAAATGCCATTACAACCACAGGTACTCATCGAACCCTTTGAAAAATGGGCTTTAGATTTCATTGGACCCATTAATCCACCATCTAAACAAAAGAAGTATATATTGGTATGCACTGATTATGTCACTGAATGGGTAGAAGCCAAAGCATTGCCTTCTGCCACTGAAAATTCAGTTGTTCAATTTCTTTTTGAGGATATTTTTACTCGTTTTGGTGTCCGAAGAGAAATTGTGACAGATCAGGGAAGTCAATTTACATCTAACTTGATGGAGAAGCTGATGGAAGAATATAAAATCAAGCATAAAAAATCTACTCCTTACCATCCGCAAGCAAATGGCCAAGTGGAATCTACAAACAAAGTTCTTGAAAGCATCATCACAAACTCTTCATGTACACAGAAAAGATTGGGCAGAAAGGCTTCCTGAAGCCTTATGGGCTTATAGAACTACATGGAGGAATACAACAGGACATTCTCCCTATGAACTTGTTTATGGGAAAGAGGTCCTACTCCCCATTGAGTTTCAAATCAAGACTTTCAAGATGGCAGTCCAGTTGGGGATGAATCTATCAGAAGCCCAAAAGCACAGAATGGAGCAGCTGAATGAGCTAGATGAGATCAGACAAGATGCAATTTTAAGGACTGATCTAGTTCAACATCAAAGAGCAAAGTGGCATGACAGATACATCAAAGAGAGAAAGTTCCAAGAGGGAGATTGGGCGTTACTGTTTGATTCCAAGTTTAAAGACTTCAAAGGAAAATTTTAGACTCCTTGGCTTGGGCCATATGAGATTGACAAAGTCTTTAACAATGGAGCGGTAAGAATCAAGACTATTGATGAATTTCAAACTCCTCTCATTATGAATGGCCACCGATTGAAAATCTATCATAAGCCACTCTCAAAAGAGGAATTTTTCAAAATTTTCCAGGAGAATTCTACAATAAGGCTGGTGGAGAAGAATCCTTCTCCCCCATCAGCCTAGTCTTTGTTTCTTTCAGTAAAAAAAAAAAAAAAAAATCGTATAAGCCTGAAAACCAATCATAGATTGGTAGTCTTATACAGAAAATGTAGAGTGAAAATCAAGGACACCTGACACTCTATATTTTCCAAAAAAAAAATCTCCTCTCCTTCTCTTTCCATCTTCACTCCATTTCATTTTCTATCTCACTTCACCTCCATCTCACTCTCATTACCATTTCACTTCACTCCACTTCATCTTCATTTCATTCCACTCATTCCATTTCACTTCATCAATAAAAGTCCCTTTCAGGACTATTTTCATTCAGTTAGTTCTTCTCTAACTATCTTTGTGCAGTCAAGGGGGTGCTGTCTCAGTTTTCGCAGCTGGACACCGTTTCTGCAGCCAGAAGCAGTTTCCGCAACTAGAAACGATTTCCGCAGCCAGCATCACTCTGTTTTCAAATTTACAGTCAAATGTTAGTGCCATAATCATGAAATGCAGGTGTAATTGAGCTAAAGACATGGGGCATCTCCAAGACATCAAGGAAGAGCAATTGGTTATAAGCCTTGAGGAAAAATTGACAAAGTTTCCAAAGGTATGATCAAAAATCTTTATCAAATAACAATTCAAGTCATAATTACGCATAGTTATCAAAGCATAACAAGTTCTACTATGTGCAATGATTTGATACGATAGCTCCACTACCACTCCTATTCCACGATATCACTCCACACACCTTGCATTCATTTCTCCAACAGTCTCATGATTATTCCGAGTTTAAACTTAAGACTGACTGCAATTCCATTTATTACCCGTACTCTTGAGACGTGACCTATTGTGTTACGGTTCTTCTTAGCCGTAATTTCCGCAGCCGTCTATTGAGACGTGTAAAAATTTCATACACAGTCATCAATCCGATTCCATTCGTTTACCACTCCACTAATACCATACCTCTCGCATGCATCCACATTTTATTTTGAACTTGTTCACTACTGCTCACCCTCTGTTCCTCCAGTAATTTGGGTACTGCCACTACAGTTTGTTCTCCATTTCCGACTGCAGCCACTACAGTTTGTTCTCCATTTCCGACTGCAGCCACTACAGTTTGTTCTCCATTCCCGACTGCAGTCACTACAGTCATCCTAAAACCCCGACTGCAGTCACTACAGTCTATCCTAAACCCTGTAACAGAGCCGTTTTTTTTTTCTGAACCCTCACACGCAGAAGAACTCTCAGTTGGAATTTAAAACAGCAGATGGGAAAATTACTGAGAGCCGAGCCAGAAGGACCGAAATACTTGGAGGGTTATCCTCAAACTAAGGAATTGCTGAAGAAAGCCAGATGGCTACGATTTATTCAAAAGTTTAAAGGCCATAACAAGGAGGTGACCAAAGCTTTTGCGCGGTCTTTTGATGGACAAACAGTGGAGATTGGAGACTTAAAGTTTACAGTGACTGAGGCCACAGTAGCAGCTGCCACAGGCCTACCTCAAGAAGGTGAAAGGTGGTTTAAAAATAGAAGTGTGGACGATCAAATATGGAGAATCATGCTAGAAAACCAAGGTATGGATACCACCGTATTTACAAGAGGCATCCCTGTTCATGCACTAAAAGAGGAATGGTCTAGTCTACTGTTAGTCATCCAGAAATTTATCACGTGTGAAGGTCGTTTTGGTTCTATGTATATGTACCATGCTAGACTTATGATGAATTTCCTAGAGGGTCACACTCTTAATTTGCCTCATTTTCTGTTAAGTTGAGTTTGAAAAAGATGAGTTTTACAGTCCAAAACACATAGGCAACATTGAATCTCATCTCTACCATCATGGATTCATAAAAATTCTTATTGAGGACCAGTTAAAGAAAACTAAGGATACTTGGGAGCAATTTTTGACAAGAAACTACTTTCAAGAGCCGTCTGAGGCCTCTGGAAGAAGTCCACCAAAGATTCCAAGGAAAAGTAGGAGAAAAGAAAAGAACATTACAGTCCAAGACTCCCCTACAATAGAAATTCAAGAAACTGTCCAAAAAGAAGAAGAAAATAGAGCTAAAAGTAAGAAACAGAAGAAAGAAAAAGGCAAAAGAACCATTCAAGAAGTCTATCCATCCCCTGAGCAATCCATAGAGGAGGATTATCAACCTCTGTCAGAAAGATTAGTACATCTTCAAGCTGCTGCTATAGCAAAGAAAAAGCAAAAAGGAAAACAGAGTGCGCAAGAGAAGAGTACTAGTCTATACTTAAGGAGGAGCACTGGGCTAAAAGGAAAAGTGAATAAAAACCAAGAAAAATAGTCTCACTTTATTGATTTAGGTGAAGAGACAATTGAGAAGTCTGCAGCCCAGCCAAGCATTGAATCAAGTCCTCCACGTGATGAAAGCCCTTTTTGGCCGGAAAGAGAGAACAGTCCTCCTCCTCCACCAGATTTTGAGCCTAGTCCGAGAAAGACACCTGAGGTAGATCCTAATCAGCAAGAGGCATATAACTACTTGGATTCCTTAGAACAATCAGCTACAGGACCAAGTACCACTCTGCCACTAGATGCACAAGTTCAGTCTTTGAAACAGGAAGTATTTGAACTAGAAGTCCTAAATAGGCATATCAAACAAGAAAATGAAGCACTCAAAGAGCATAGTAAAGTAGACAAGATTGTCCATGATAACACTATGCTCCATTTAGGACTGTGGCAAAAGAAAAACAGGAAACTGAAGAGGAGGTGCAAAAAGTTAAGCAGAGCATTGATTAATCTCAAGTTCAAATGTCTAGTCAGGAAACCAAGGATGATGTTAGCATCAAAGAAGAAGAAAAGAGGGCTAGATGTCCTAGCAAAATCCTCAGAACATGTGGATTAGAGGGAAATAACTAAATTTTGGTTGCATGATGACATGCAACACCTTCATAGTGGGGGTATGTTGAGCCTCAAACCTGCATCTTCCTATACACCCTCTCAGCCTTCTTTTTCCCACTTACTTCATCCATCAAGCTGTTAATTCATTGCATTATAGTCTAAAAAGAGCTTCTGACATGGTTTTCTAACTATGCTTATGACTATTGTTTGGTTTAGATTTTTGTTTAGACAGCTGCGGAAACTTGTCAGTTTCCGCAGCCAGCACAGGTTTCCGCAGCCAGCACAGGATTCCGCAGCTATTTTGTTAAAAGTTATGCTACAGATGTCCTATGAAGAAACGAGCCACATGGGCAAGCTACAGGTGACGGGTACATGGAACGTGTCCCTTCAAATCTGCCAAATCATCCATAGAAGGTCACGATCAACAAGGGTCAAAGGCAAAGCCAACCAAGGAATTTAGCAGTGGCACGTCTCTGTTTGGAGCACGTGAAAGTTTACGTGGCCCAGTTCTCAGCCCACGGAGACATCGGCACACCTGGAGATCATCCCCGTAACCCGAATCCAACAGCTACCACTCCGAAGATTTAATAGGCATGATGACAGTTACGCTAGATCTCGGCTGAGGAGATCTACGTGTCTTTGGCAACGCAATTGATAGCATAGGATTCAGTTAGTCAGTTTCAGCACTTTTTCATTATAAATAACGCGTTGATGAACGCTGTAAAGGAGCTTTTTGGAATGTAATTTTTGAACTGTTTTCTATTATCACCCCACTGTACTCTGTTTTATATATGTTGCTGCTGCTTTAATACATGAGAAGACTACTTTCTTAAGCTCGTTCTTGTGACTGTTCGTTGACTGGCTGAGGTGGTAGAGGGCCCCTGCGCACTAAAGCCCTGTATAGTTGTCATTTAATTTTATTATGTTTCTGTCTTTATAATTACTAGCTTGTATATAACATGTTGTTTTGATGTTTTTAATTCACTGCTGTTTATATTTTCACTTTTGTTTTCTTATAGCTGTCAGCTGATCAACGTTTTTCTGCAGGTTTTCTTAGGCAGCCCGGGCAAATTTTCATCTTTTTGATAACTATTGACATATGAGATCATCTTGTCCTTCCTGCTAATTTCCATTTTCTGAAGTTTAATTCCAGCACTGTCCTTTTTCAAGTTGTGATTTGCTTATTTCTTTTTCTGCTACTTAGACATCATACTACTCATTTGTTTATGGTTTCTTTCTATAGTCAAGTGACTCTATTAGTAAGGAATCAAAATATTACTTATTGTAGTGTGATTTAGTTATCATATTGCTTAAACTTGTTCATGATTGCTTCCCACAAGGTAGATTGAGCTGAAGGGTAAAGGATATGAAGAGTTGAAGTAGTGTGATTAGTTTCCTTTATGCAATTTAATTTCTTGCCACTTAGTTATCATATTACTTAGACTTATTCATGATTGCTTCCCATAAGGTAGATTGAGCTGAAGGGTAAAGGATCAGAAGAGTTGAAGTAGTGTGATTAGTTTCCTTTATGCAATTTAATTTCTTGCCATTTAAATAACATATTACTTGACTTGTTCATGTAGATTGAGCTAAAGGGTAAAGGATCTGAAGAGTTGAAGTAGTGTGAATTAGCTGTTTTGCTTTTAATTTGAGTTGCTTTAAGTTCAGTTTTTACTTTCTTTTCATTCAGCAGCAAGGATACTGGGCCATTGTCATTAGTTCATTGTTTGATACATTTACTTCCTCTTAAGAATTGATTTCATTACAGTTGTTTTAAAGCTTTCTCTTTGATCACTTTTAAGTTTGGGGAAATCACTGTAGAAATCACCATCACCATCCACACTTAACTTTCATTTTCGCCATCACACATTAGGAAAAGATAAATCCAAAAACAAACTAGAAAACTCAAAAACGACAAAAGACTAAGGAAATGGTTATCTAGTACATATAGTACACTTCACTTCGTCAGTTTACGAATCCCAGATTGACATTTTAAATAGCAATTTAGAATACACTAAATTGACCAAACATCCATAGTTCATAACAAGAGGTTGAAGTAACTGGGAATTTCAATTTCACTATTAAAAAGAGAATTGCACTAGCCCAACATTTGCAATTTCTCCACGAAACTATCCAAATCCTTCCCCATCAATGTTTTATCCCCAAATGGAGAAATAAATTGGAAATTCCTCTTGTCCAGTGATGTTGCTTCTTCATAGACTTATGCTCCAAGCCCTCAATCCCACATTCAGCCAGACTAATAGTGGCATAAATCCTCATAATTTCCATTCTACCATATGCAATTAGTGCTTGAAGTGGATGTATTGTGCCAAGGTTGTACTATAGTCATTGAAATGTCCTTTGACCTTGTTGTGGTTTCCTAATTACATCATATGCGTGCTTCAAGTATACTTGGCGTGCCATGATAGCCATCAGTCCCCCTTCCCATTTTTTCTTATTATTCCTTTTGCATATAATGGTCTGATGTTGATAGGCCATGTGATTATGTATTATGATTTGTGCATCGGCCATGAAGTCTTTCATATTCAATGTTTGAGTCTTTGAGATTAAGGAAACTCCACCACCCTAGAACTCCATTTATTTCTAATATCCCTACCTGGAGTTGGCATGCTCGATTGGAACTTCAAACAACTTCTTCCTTTTGGCTTCTATGAATATAGAAAAAATAATTGTGGAATTTATTCTAGTAACCCTTTTATTCACTTCAGAAGGTTATCCAAGTATATGTCTCTCGAAAGGTTCCTTTGCATAAATATCGAATGGTGATGAGTGAATCCCCTAGGATGTTAATATTTGTCACTTGTGTGGTTTAGGCCAAAATAAATCCTTGCAACAGACCAAGTATTACTTATTGGTTGTTAGTAACCCATGCACTACTTTTAACAAGTTTTCCTTCGGGTTTATACGAACCCTCCCCCCTCCTGCCAGCCCTACTATTCAATTATTTAACCATTAAACATTTGTAATTTTCAATTGATAAGTATATAATTAGTATTAAAATTTTTACTTATTTGACATTAAAATATTTTTTTATTATCAATAAAATTTTAATCGTCACATATTGATCCAAATTTATGCAAGAACAAAATTAAATATATATTTAAAAAAAAACACAGAGCTACAACAAACATTGAACTTCCATTCATTGATATTAGAATATTGAAATTGTTTACATGTAGAATGGAAATAAACTAGCTCTGATGATGGTAGCTTCTCTTTGAGAAGAGATGTTGTGTCTACATTCCTATGAACTATGTTACAATGAGGCTCATAGGCCTTTTTAATAATGAGAAACAAGGGAAAACCCAAAACATCCAAAAACCAAAACCTAGGAGATGAAGCACCAAAATCGTGGGCCCCATTGGGGTTGGTTGGTACACCAACTTCCCGGGGTTGTAACTTTGAGATACAGTCTTTTAGCGCATACAATACCTCGTTAGAAATATTTATCCAAGGACTACAACTTTCTACAAACCCTTGCCATCGGAATTTAATTTTCCTATATTCCAAAAAAGATGTTGTTTAGGGCCTCAAAATGGCTCTGGAAGTTCATGACCCGAAAAACTGCCAAAATTTGTAAATTGTGCTACAATTAAGGAAACTAAAAGAAACAATTCTAGGGGTCCAAGTGGAATAGATAGGTGGCCACCAATATCCACCTGGATCACATATAAACTTTATATATATATATATATATATATATATATATATATATATATATATATATATATAACTTTTAAAACATATAAAATTGTGATTAAATTATTTAAATACTAGAATATTTTCCTTAATATTGATATTAAAATATTTTATTTACAATCAATGAATAAAAAAATTTATTTTGTCGAGAGGCGCATTCTACAGTCTAGCATGAAGGCGATGTGTGATTCTATTTGTGCTTATGTGTCCTCTTTAAAATAAAAATAAAATACACTCTAAATAAAAAAAATGTCTTTGATAATAAATGAATAAACATATTTTATTAGTTTTGTTAAAAGAATTATAAAACATTAATAATTCCTCACTCATTGCAACTATTCGATTCATTGTGATTTTTCGGTTCATTGTTAAGCAACTTCTCTCTTTCCTTTGGGTTGAGGCTGATTTTCTTGCCACGGAAGTGCCCAATGCCCAATATTTTTAATTCAATTGAGTTTATCTTGGGTGACTGGCTAGAATAGTTGTTATCCTCCCCACCCAAGTTTAAGTCCTGTAAGTTAATGATCAACGAGATAAAAAATATGCTAAAATTTAAAAATGACCAAAATCACTCAAAACTGGCACAAATCGTAGATATTGTTGTTTTGAATCCAATGACATTTGAATCACCTCAATCCAACACCGTATGAGGAAGTTATTGTGTTCTGGATTTTTTGGCAAACGAAAAAAAATACAAAGTGCATGGTTAACTATGCAGACCGTACACTGACGTGGCAGACCATACACTGACGTCAACAAGATGAATGGGTTGTATGGGTCGACATGTGGGATAATCCCGTGAGGACACATGATGCATTGGTATTGGTTTGAAGGTTCGTGATTTGGGCCAATCCCAAGCCACAATGTGGCCCAATGAGAGGACGCCACATGGCCTCAAAAATGGTGTCCAAAATTTGTTATGGTGACCGACAAGCTCCATGGGGTTCGACCCCAAGACCTCCAACTAACTAACGAATTGTCGAACCAATAGGCCACAATTGGTCCTCATTAAGTATGGGCAACATTGTTTTATTTAAAGTTCAACGATGGAGACGTTAGAGGAATGTGTGAGACGGCAGGCGTGACTGATAAACCCGACCCTTAGTCTTTTGCATGCACACGACCACAGGTGGAGAACATGGGGGTAGGGCTCATGGAACCCTACCCGTGCCCAAGGCCCATGACATAAGTCATCCACAAAACTGGGAGCGGGGCTATGGAGAACACGTGGCCTATGGTCGATGCCACATAGTCCCATATGGCCATACAACCAACGACGCGGGTTTAGGAGGGGGCTAAGACCCATATAATAACAAAAAAAAATGTATTAAAAAAGCCACCAAATTGTATGCCAACTTATTCGACTCGAACCTGCAGCTTCCGATCTATCATTCCAATGCCGAACCAAATGGGGTATTACCCTTTTGTTGCCAAATTAACACAACCAAGCACTTTTGTAGAGCAATTTGTACACCAGATTGGATAAATGGTCATATCTTGCTCATTGTTCAACCTTTTTGAGCTCAGGAAAATCTTAAACAAGGGTTTTTGAGCATTCTAGACATGATGGAAGTGTTATTTTTGTAGATTGAAGCCTGTATGTTTTTGTATTGATAATTTGAGCATATAATAAAAAAGGCCACCATTGGAAGCTAGACCTGGAGACGTATCCCATGAGGGGTGAACTCTGTTATCAATTTGTTGTGTTTGATGTTGCATGTTTTTCCATTTTTAACTATTAAAATTATGCAAAATTTACTTAAGTTTGTGTTCTTTTGCAATAACGATCCATTTCCTAAAATACATAAACTAGCTTGCAAATCATTTCATGAAACATTCACTTTTTAACTTTGGATCAGTTTGGTATCATAGCATCGTTTTTGTGAAGGTTTGACATAATTTTAAAGGTTTTTGAATGCTTACAAGGCCTAAGTTAAGAAGAAGAGAAGGAGCACTTGAAGAACCTAACCCTAAAATTGGATCAAGGAGGCCACAAACTCCACAAGTCATGGCACATGAAGAAGGAAAAGGACAAGAGTTGATGTCTAAGGGTGAGAGATATTTTAGAAAATATTTCTTTGATATCATTAAGATGGTGAAAGTGTTGTACAATGAGATAACAAGACGGTTGCAAGGAGAAATTTCTAATCAACCAAAAAGTGATGGTGGTAATAAGAGCAAGCCTCCACCTCCCTCTCCTCCTTCACCTCCATCTTCACCTCCATCCTCACCTCCTTCTTCATCTCCTTCTTCACATAGAACTACTCCTCCTACATCTCCAAGAGGACATACTAAGCCTCCTTTGATTAAGCTTGATCTCAAGTTTGAATTTCCAATGTACAAATGAGAAGTAAATTCTAAAAAGTTGGATACTTGGGTTCATCAAATTGAAGTCTATTATAGGATTCAAAAGATTGATGATGATGTTACAAAGATCCAAATTGCTTCTCTTCACTTGGAAGGTGAAACCCTTATCTGGTGGGAGGCCAGAACTCAAGAAGATTTGAATAAAAGTGGTAAAATTATCTCTTCTTGGAATGATTTTATAGGTGCATTAAGAAGACAATTTTATCCATTAGCTTACATGAAAAGAGAAGTTATGTATTGGAAAAAATTTAGACAATCTAAAGGTTAGAATGTCCAAATTTACACACAAACATTTAGAAAAAGAGAATTAATCATAGGTGTTGATTTGACCTCACAAGATAATCTCCTTAAGTATATAGGTGGATTACATAGTTATTTGAGACATACGATACTTATGTTTAATCCCACCAATCTAGATGAAGTATATGTTCAGGAAACTCATTTAGAATCAAGAGGCAAGAATGTTCCTTAAGGTTCTAGAAAGGAACCTTTTAAATTTGGAGATAAAGGAAAGGGGAAATTTCAAGTCAAAGGTAAGAATAATGCTACCGTCAGGAAAGAGGGAGAGAAACCTACTTGTAAACATTATAAAAAAGATGGCCATGATGAAGACCATTACTAGAAATTACATCCAGAATTGAGACCAAAGAATTTCAACAACAAGGGGAAACAAAATATTGTTGCTACAACTTAACAAGTTCTAGGATATGATTCAAGTGATGAAACCAAAATCACAGCCATGGGGATGAAAGGTATAGCTTATAATGCAAGTACTAGTTCGTCTAGCAAGCCGGCCGAATCTAAAAATGATAAAGAAAGAAGTGAGCTTTTTCATATTAGGGTCATTATAAAACATCAAAGGTTGATACATTATTTTAAAGTGTATCTCAAGATAATATTATCTCTGAAGAAATTGTTAAGAAACTTAATTTAGAAACTACACCTCATGAAAAACCTTACCCTTTGGTTTGGGTATGTGATGATGCCAAATTTCAAGTGACAAGAAAATGTAAACTCAAATTTTCCATCATTACTAATTTTATAGATGAGGTAGAGCTTGATGTTGTACCACTTGATATTTGTGGGATTCTCTTAGCGAGTCCACATTTATATCACTGAAAAGCCATATTTTATTGTCATGAGAATAAATATCATATTTTCAAAGATGGAGTTGAGTATATTGTTAAAGAACATCGCAAGAAGATGAACTTATGTCTTGTTAGTGAAGACCAAATGAAAAGGCTCGTGAATGCTACTAAGAATTTTGTGTTGTTGATGATTAAAGCTAAAGATATTGTTGAATATGAAGCTTTCCCAGGATGTGATTCCAAATTGAAACATGAATTAGTTGAAGTTTTTAATACTTATGACAATATGTTTCAGGAACCTGAAGGGTTACCTGCAAAAAGAGGAATCCAACATGAGATTCAACTACAGCAGGATGCACCACTTCCGAATATTGGCATGTATAAAATGTCAGTTATGGAGAATGCGGATATTAAGAAGTGAATTCAATATTTGTTTGAAAAAGGGGTCATCAGACCTAGTACATCTCTTTGTAGTTATCCTATTGTTTTGGTTCCAAAGAATGATGGTGCATGGCACATGTGTGTGGATTTCCAAGCTTTGCACAAGATTATGGTAAAGAATCACTATCCTCTTCCTCGCATTGATGATTTGTTAGATCAGTTAAAGGATGTTGTTTATTTTACTAAGTTAGACTTGAGAAGTGATTATCATCAGATAAGGATTCAACTGAAGATGATATTTTAAAAACCACTTTCAAGACAAAATAAGGTCTATTTGAATGGTTAGTTATGTCATTTGGGCTTTGCAATGCACCTGCCACATCAATGAGAGTTATGAATGATGTATTGTGACCATTCCTTGATGATTTTGTCATAGTCTACTTAGATGATATTCTGATTTTCAATGAGAATCGTGAAGAGCATGCCAAGCATGTAAATCAAGTTCTAGATGTCTTGAAAAAGGAAAAATTATATTTGAAGATGTCTAAATGTGAATTTGGGAAAACCTCTTTGGTTTACTTAGTTCATATTATAGGAGGTGGTGAATTGAAGATTGATACCTCCAAAGTTGATGTTATTGTGGACTGGCCTAAACCCAACAATGTAACAAAAGTTAGGAGCTTTTTGGGAGAAACCCAATATTGGAGAAAATTTATCACTAACTTCTCATTCATTGCAACACCATTACCTAATTTAGCAAGTGTGAAGCAGATCTTTTAGTGAGGAGGCAAGCAATAGAAATCCTTTAACACTTTGAAAGAGAAAACCAGTACAACACCAATTCTAGCACTTCCTATCTTAAGTAGTCACTTGAAATTCAAACCGATGTAAGCGAATATGATACGGGATCAGTTTTGATGCAACACGGTAAGCCAATATGTTATCATTTTGAAAGCTTTTCCAATGCAGTGATTAACTATATGATAAAGAGTTGTATGCTTTGGTACAAAGCGTGAAGAATTGGAAGAATTATTTGATTGGTAAAGAAACAATTATTCATACTGACCATCAACCTTTGCAATATTTACAATCGTAAACCAAGCTACAACATGCTAGACATTTTAGATGGATGGGATTTCTACAACAATTTAATTTGGTTATCAAGTATAAGAAAGGTATATATAACAAAGTTTCAGATATGTTATCAACGCCTATTGTTAATGCATATGTTATTCTTAAGAATAACTCAATTATGCATGAAATGTTTATTGAACGGTATGCTCAAGATGGAGATTTTAAATATGTTTATGCAACTTTTAGTCAAGGCAATCATGTTGAAGAGTTGGATTATCATGTTCATAACAAGCTGTTGTATCATCATGAAAAATCATGTATTCCACAAGCTGAAAGAGTTAATGTCAGAAGGGAAGCCCATAGTTCTCTTATTGTTGGTCACTTTGGTGTAGGCAAAACAATTGCTCAATTATAGAGGTATTGTTATTGGCCTCGTATGAATGAAATTGTATCAAGATATGTAAAAGGATGTTTTATGTGCACTACTAGCAAGCCAAGCAATAGGAAATTGGCTTTGTACACTCCACTTCCTATCCCTTCTCGTCCTTGGGAAAGTATTTCTATGGATTTTTTTGGGGGACTACCAATGTCTAAGAAAGGTCATGATTATTTATATGTTGTAGTGGATCGTTTCAACAAAATGTGCGTGTTGATGCCTTATAAGAGACAGATTACAACTGAACAAAATGAAAATATGTTCTTCCAAAATGTTTGGGTTCATTTTGGGTTACCTACTTCTATTATTTATGATCGAAATTCTCAATTTATTGGGAAGTTCTGGTAAAGTTTATGGGAACTCATGGACACAAAGTTGATGAAGAGCATAACCTTTCATCCACAAATCGAGTACCAGACAGAAGTAGTGAACATAATAGTAGTGAATCTCCTACGAGGATATTGTGGTAAGTGTCCTAAAATTTGGCCCTTAGTATGAGCATTTGCATTACATCTAGCATGCATTTAATCATGCCAAGCATTCATCTACACAAGTATCTCCATTTGAAGCTTGTTTGGTTTATTTTCCAAAGTATTCTTTGGATTTGATCTTTGGTAAAGATATTGTAGTAGATGGACATAGTGATGTGGACAAAGCCAAACATTTTATTGAACAAATCCAATTAGTGCATCAAAGAGTACAAGAACAGTTGGAGAAAAGCCAATCCAAGTACAAAACAAGACATGATAAGCATCGGGTTGATCATGATTTCCAAGTGGGAGATCAAGTTTGGTTGTACATTAGCAAGGAAATATTACAAGGTGAAGGTAAAAATATCAAGCCAATCAGATATG
The DNA here is from genome assembly GCA_031772625.1 of Pinus tabuliformis. Classification (NCBI taxonomy): domain Eukaryota; kingdom Viridiplantae; phylum Streptophyta; class Pinopsida; order Pinales; family Pinaceae; genus Pinus; species Pinus tabuliformis. The sequence continues at coordinate 248,356,827 of CM062811.1, forward strand.
GTCCTTTCAAAATCTTGGAGAAGATTGGTAACAACGCTTTCCGATTAGATTTTCCATCTTACATGAAAATTTATTTTGTTGTGAATGTGGAAAAATTGATATTGTATGAGCCTCCAATGATTGATGATCAAGAAGAGAATGTTCAGATTCCATCTATAGAATATTTTTCTCCTGAATATTTGAATGAGTTGCAAGAAGACACTATTCTTGAAAGGAGGATAAGAACTTCACACAGAGGCAATGTGGAGTATCTTAATGTGGGGCTCAAAGGTACCAATCCAAGCAAAGAAAGGTCGATAGAGATCGAGAAAGTGAGGAAGTTATACCCTCACTTACGTGTTAAGTAAAAAATGACTTTTGGTGGTATAAAAGATTCCAGTGGGGAGGAGTGATCCAAGGGTGCAACAACCCTAGTGAAAAGTTCTTGTAATAAAATTTAATAAAGGAAAAATAAGACCATGGTTAAGGGACACTTATTCCAAGTTGAATGTTGGGAAAATATATCCTAATGGGCATCACTGGATGTGTGTCTTGGCTAAGGAAAATTGGCAAACGCTAAGGCAAAGGCATTAAAAGGAAAAAAGGCATTTTGGCACATTTATTTATGAAAATAAAGGAAATTAGGAGAAAAGGAAGGTAAAAGGTCACAGGTTGCATGTGAGGAGGAAATTGAAGGAAAATAATGGAAAATGAAGAAAATAGAGACCTCATTAATAAAAATGCTTCTAAGGATCAGTGGGAAAGCTTATTCTATTCTTTTGTCAGTTAAAGTTTGGAGCTCTCTCATTATTCTCTCTCTCTCTCTCAGTCTTGGTCACTTAGAGTTTTCATTGAGCACTCTAGCTTTGGATCAAGGAAGGAAAAGAAAGGAAATGAAAGGAAAGGAAAGAAAGGATCAAGCAGCTTCAATAGGAATACTTGCAGGTAACCTTTTATTTGTGTGATTTCCTAGCTAGTTTGGACATGCATGGCTTTTCATGTTGGTATATGGTTCTCTTGTTGTCGGTGGCATTGTTTTGTTGGGTTATGACAGTGGTTTTCAACCTAGCCTTGCCTTTTTCCGGATGTCATGGTGTTAGGAAATTTATTTCGGTTTTGAGCTTTGGTTTTCCAGATGTATTTCGAAATCTAGGGCAGAGGTGGTCTCAAGGTTTATTCCCAAGGCCTAGCAATCACTTAACCAGTTTTGGTGGGATACACGGTAAAGCCTGAGGGATAAGTCTCAGTTTAGGGCCTAGTGAATTGGGTTTGGATTGTGGTAAAGTTTGAGAGACTGGTCTCAGTTTAGGGCCTAGTGATCTGGGATTGGATTGCGATAAAGCCCGAGCAACAAGGAGACAAAAAATTCCTCAAGGATAGTGATGGATTCTGGATGGGCTTCCAAGATCAGTTCGGTTGTGATTGGAACATCGATTTTGGTGTGATCACAGTTTGTTGAGGCTGTAGGTGGTTTAACCTCTAGATTCCATTGGTTTTTCTTGGATTGGTTGTTCTATTAGATCCCACATTCATTCTTGGAATATGGCAAGGGGTGACTGGTTGAAAGAGAGATTTGGTTCAGCCATGTCTATGGTTGGGTGGTACGTGGAAGTCTCGAACCTAGTTGGATTTGCCTATGATTAATAAAAGCTAAGTTCTCATAATTTGTACTTGTTTATATGTGGATTTAGTGGTTGTCCTATCTCTGATATTTATATGGTTTAATGTTTGTTATAAGCATGGTTATATGACTGGTTCATGTCATGGTTATTTCATGTCTTTACTTGTAATTTTTAAAGGGATGGATGCAAGACCTAATTAATGATATATTAGTTCAATGGAGAAGCAGGTGACCCTCTTGGTTATGTTTCATAAGTCCTTTCAGTCATTTATTCTTTGTCTTATATCCTAGACTTGTAGGTTGCAATGTTTCCAAGTGTTTGACACAATGTCAGCCCTGGTTCGGGATGCTCAAGGCTAGTCCCGAGGTCGATTTTGATTTATCATCATTGTTATCATGTATTTGAATGTTTCTGAAGGTTGTAGCAAGTTTTGGGCAAAGGCTAAGATTCTGGGCTAGAAACATGGCTCAAATCTTGGGGTCACTGGTACATGTCTGCTGAGAAAAGTCCACAGTCGCTGGCACAAAGGCCTATGAGAGCGAATTTGAGTTGTATGTCATTGTATTGCCTATAGCATAAGAGTGACTCTGGGTTAAAAGGCTTAAATCATCTGTTGGACTCAGGGACATGTTGTATGAGAGGCTGGAATGTTTCCTGAGGGTGTTATTTCCAATGTGGATGGGTTTGTTTGATGAGTTCTGTCGATTCCATTTCCTTAAGGTTACCTAGGAGATTGAATCCCTTAGTAACCTCTCTCATCACATACTTGCAAGGCTAGCTGGTTGCTTGGGTGGACCTGGGAGGAGGGGTTATTACATATTTGTATCAGAGTGTGGTTGCACTCTCCTTGGGTGAAGGTGCGTGGTCATGCATGCATGTCAGTTGCTTGTGTGACTCTTAAACTTGCATTCCATGTGCTTGTGGCATTGCATCATGTTGATCGTGATTGTAGTAAGGTTTTCATGAGGAGATTGATGTGATTTTTTGGGATGCATCGTCGGAAGTTTATGATTGGTTGCATATGGTTATATGTTGCTTACATGTTATTATATGTTGCTTGACTACATCCTTGTATGTCAAGCATATTCTTGAATGTTTTGATTACATGTATCGACCTTGGAGGTTGATTACAAGAATTGATCACTTATGCTGGACTACATGCGTTCATACGTATGTATAGTTGATAAGGCATTGCTTATGCATGTTGATAGTTGCATGTGGCAATGTGTGCAATGGAGTAATGTTTGTTGTCATGCATGCGGTCACAACATGCATTGTTGATATGGCCTTGCATTGATGACTAGACCCTAGCTAGAATGATGTTTATGCATTGATACAATTATTTGATATATGTCTATATGTTGTTATGATTATGATATACATGTATCACATTGATTTGATGATCTTGTAGACAAGGTATCCTCCCTTAATTATGCTAATGTATGTTGGTTTATTATGATTTGGTTAAGCTGACATAATATGCCTTGCAGGAAAGAGATCAAATGGCTAGCAAGGTGGTAGACTACATAGAACCTCCCTATGCATTAGATGGCCAGTGTGGTGTGGGGCACACTTCTAACTTGGCAGACACATTGAGAAGCCTAAAGGAAGAAATAAAGAGTTGTAAAGAAGACAATGACAAAACCATACATGCACAAGAGAAACAAGTAGAGGTGAATGAGATACTACTTTAGAGTTTGTTAGATTTGCAGCGACAGGGACCCCTTTCGATCGACCATGGACATGAGGATATAACTAATGTGGCATATGGTTGTAGGTCTCCTAGTAGACACAGGTTGGGTAGATCTGACTTGATCAAATATGGCAGGTTGTTGGACACTCTGGATAGGAGAGGTGATCACACATGTACTATTCAAGTTTTGGTTCTGATAGACATCATGAGCATCATCGTCATCATCCTTACATGAGGAGTGATATGGGATACTCATAGGATGAGTTTAAGAAGGAAAAACCACCTACCTTTGATGGAGAGATGAAGAAATCACATGATGCATAAGCATTGTTTCTTGGTATGAAGAAATTCTTCTGATTGCGTGATTATTCAGAAAACATGAAAGAAAAGATAGCCACTTTCAGTCTCAAAGGTAAAGCGAATATTTGGTGGGAAGACATGAAGAATGTCAAAGGTATGCATGAGGAATATTTGACTTGGCATGCATTTGAAAGGATCTTCAAGAAAAAGTACTTGTCTGAGAGGTACTATGATGATAGAGCTAAGTAGTTTTATGAGTTGTGGATGGGTTCTATGACAGATGATGAGTATACTAGCATATTTTTGGAGTTATTGAGATATGTGCCTTACCTCAGGGAGGAGAAGGCCAAGGTTCAGATATTCATCAATGGATTTCTAGTTGCATACAAAGACCATATTGAGTTTGATGAGCCTAGATCGTCGAAGGAAGCCATCTGAAATTTGAAGAATTGTTATGAGCCACTTAAGCACAAAGTTGAGCCCAAGCATGACTTGAAAAGAAATGAGAAAGCTAAATTAAAATGGACACCAAATAGAGGAAGACCTCAAGATGCAAGTGAGAAAGAAAATGTAGTTCCTTACAAGATATTCAATACAGCAAAGAAAGGACATGGAGAGCACCAAGATAGAGGTGGTGGTAGGGAACCATTTTGGTGTTGGATATGTGGTAAGGATCATCGTAAGAGGGATTTTCTGCAATATCATAGTGGTGGTAGACCCCAGATCTATAGTGCTCAAGAGGCGCATATAGTTGGTGATGTTGGTCATAGCATTCCTTGGATCTATGCACTTGTGGAAAACAAGTAGCTAGATCATCGGGCATCGATCATTAAGATGGATGGTAAGATTTGTGATCAAGTTGTTTCTATTTTGATTGATCCTGGATGTAACTATAGTTATATTAATCTTGACCTAGTGGATAAGTGCGGTTTGAGAAAATAAGTGCATGAAGAATCTTGGTTGTTGCAATTGGCCACAGGTACAAAGAAGAGAGTTCACCATTGGGTAAGAGCTTGTGCATTTGAGTTAAATGGTATGCCTACAACAACACATTTGAATGTATTTCCATTGGGTTCGTATAGTATGCTTTTGGGTATGGATTGACAATACCTTCACAGAACTAAAGTGGATTGCTTCAAAAATGCCATTGAGTGTGTGGATGATAGTGGGGAAAATAGGACTTTGTAGGAGAAGAAGAAGCCTACATCAGTGAGGATGGTTACTGCTATGCAGGCTAATCGTAGTTTCATAAAAGGTTGTGTGATGTTTGCAGTACACATTTCTAGTGACAAGGGTAAGGAGGTTGAGGATGCATATGTGTTAAGTAGATACCCAATTTTGTAGCAATTTCAGGATGTATTCCGTGAAGACATTACAGAGTTTCCACCTCATAGGGAGGTAGACTTTTCTATTGATTTGGTGCCAAGGGTAGCCCCATCATCAAAATAACCTTACAGAATGAGCACCCCTGAGTTGGTTGAGTTAAAGTTGCAGCTGAAGGAAATGTTAGACAAGGGGTACATTAAGTCGAGTGTATCGCCTTGGGGTGAACTAGTGTTGCTCGTGAACAATAAATATGGTACTCTTAGATTGTGCATTGTCTACAAGCAGTTGAACAAAGTGACTATCAATAACATGTACCCTTTTCCGAAGGTTGATGATTTTCTTGATCGGTTGAAGGGAGAAACAATGTTCTCTAAGATTGAATTGAGATCGAGATACCATCAGGTATGCATCAAGGAAGAGGATATATTCAATATTTCGTTCAAGACCAGGTATGGGCATTATGAGTTTGTTGTTGTTCCATTCGGTTTGACTAATGCTCCAACTACATTTATGTGTTTGATGAATAGTGTGTTGTGTCCTTATCTGGACAAGTTTGTTATTGTATTCATTGATGACATACTGGTATATTCTAAGAATGAGGAAGAACATGTCGAGCATTTAGCAGCAGTGTTGAGGTTGCTAAGAGAGCATCAATTGTATGCTAAACTTAGCAAGTGAAACTTCTTTCAGACAAAGGTACATTATTTGGGTCATGTTGCCTCCAAGGATGGCATAGAAATGAATCCAGAATAGATAAGGGTTATAAAGGAGTGGGCAGCTCCTACGAATGTGGATGAGGTGAGATCATTTATGGGATTAGAAATCTACTACAGGAGGTTCATCGGGAACTTCTCATGCATTACATATCCTATCACATCATTGCAGCGGAAAGGTAAGAAGTTCGAATGGACATAAGAATGTGAGGCCAGTTTTCAACAACTTAAGCAATTGTTGACACATGCACTTGTGCTAAAGATTGTAGATCCAGACAAGGAGTTTGTAGAGTGTACATATTCTTGCAAGAGAGGACTTGGTGGAGTTCTCATGCAAGAAGGGAAATTAGTGTGCTATGAGTCATGAAAATTGAATGAGCATGAGCAGAACTATCCAACGCATGATCTTGAGCTAGCAACGATCATACATGCATTGAAGATGTGGAGGCACTATCTTCTTGGCAGGATCTTTACATTGATGAGTGATCACAATGGTTTGAGATATTTGTTTGATTAGCCGAATCTGAATTCCAGGTAAGCTAGATGGTTGGCTACCCTAAATGATTTCAACTTTGACATCAGATACATCAAAGGGAAGGAGAACCAGGTTGCAGATGCTCTTAACAGGAAGGTACAGGTAAATCATATAGCAATTATGAGCTCTTATGGGATAGAGTTACAGGATAGGATCATATAGGCAGGACAACAGGATGATAAATAAAAGGAGATTAATCACATGATATAGTATGGTACAGATGCAGATGATCAAGATGCAGACTATCGTCTCACAAAAAATGGTTTGGTGAGATTTAGAGACATGATCTATGTACCAAATTGTAGTAAGCTCAAGGAGCTTATCTTGAGGGAATTTCACACCAAGCCATACTCGGGTCAACCAAGATATCAAAAGACATTGACGATGGTGAAGAAGTTCTACTATTGGCTGAATTTGAAGAAGGAAGTTACAGAGCTCATGGCTAGATGTTTAGATTGTTAGCAGGTCAAGGCGGAATGTAAGAATCCAGGTGATTTACTACAACCGATAGCGATTCTGGAATTGAAATGGAAGTTCATTTCCATGGATTTCAGTATAGGTATTTCGAGGACAATGAGGCAACATGATTATATTATGGTCGTGGTTGACAGGTTGAGTAAGGTACCTCACTTCATTCCAGTAAAGACTACATATTCAGCTAGTGAGGTAGCACAAGTGTTCATCAGAGAGATAGTGAGACTGCATGGTGTTCCAAAGAAGATTGTGTCGGACAAGGATGCAAAGTTCACTTCCAAGTTTTAGAAAGAGCTATTTGTAAGCTTGGGCACAGAGTTGGCATTCATCATAGTTTGTCATCCACAAACATATGGACAGATAGAGAGGGTCAACAAGATCTTGGAGGATATGTTAAGGATGTACGTGATGCACCAACAAAGGAAATAAGAGGAGTATCTTCCATTGGTTGATTTCACATACAATAATGGTTATCAAGAGTCATTGATGATGAGTCCTTTAGAGGCATTGTATGGGAAAAGTTGTAACACTCCCATCAGCTGGAGTGATCTAGTGAACATGGGAATTATTGGACTGGACATGTTGGCAGACATGGAGTAAGAAATGTAGGTTATAAAGAACAATCTAAAGGTAATACATGATAGGCAAAAGATTTATGCGGATCAACACAAGGTGTTAAGGGAGTTTCAAGTTGGGGAGCATGTGCATTTGCGCATCAAGCCCAAGAAAATCTCTTTAAGGATTGTTTCATGTGCCAAGTTAGCACCATGGTATTGCGAGCCTTTCGAGATCCTTGAGAGGATTGGACCAATGGAATATCAACTTGCACTACCTCCAACAATGAAAGTCCATGATGTTTTCCATATTTCATTACTTAAGAAGAATATAAAGGATGTTGATCATGTTATTGATTGGTTTGTATTGCAATTGGAGCAAGAGGGAGAGTTCCATCTTGAGCCTCAGTGCATCTTGCAGCGAAAACATCTCATGCTTAGGAACAAAGCCATAGCGCAAGGTAAACTGTAGTGGAAGCATTTTGGTCCTGAAGAAGCTACATGGGAGATGGTGGGCCAGATGCGGGCCCTGTATCCTTCATTGTTTGCGGTTGAGGATAAGCAGTTTTGGTTTGATGTTGGTATATGTTTGGCATATGCCTTGATGATGTTTTGGTATATGTATGTATATGTATATGGATGTAAATATCGCCACAAGATAAGTTATAAAGCTTCAATAAGCAGTATGGGTGTCATATTATTATGGTTGTTATATTGTCATGTTGTCATGATGTTTTTATTTTGAGTAGGTATTTCATTGTAAATAGTGCAACGAGCTAAGTTATAAAGTTCCATGGGAAACATGTTTGCTTTTCAATGGTTTTGTTGAGGTCATGGTGTGGTTTAACATCGAGGACGGTGTTCCCCAAGGGGGATGGTTCTGTAACATCCCTGGTGAAAAGTTCATGTAATAAAAGTTAATTAAGGAAAAATAAGACCACGATTAAGGGACACTTATTACAAGCTGAATGTTGGGCAAAGATATCCTAGTGGGCATCACTGGATGTGTGTTTTGGCTAAAAAAAACTGGCAAAGGCTAAGGCAAAAAGGAAATTTTGGCACATTTATTTATGAAAATAAAGGAAATTAGGAGAAAAGGAAGATAAAAGGTCACAGGTTGCATGTGAGGAGGAAATTGAAGGAAAATAACAAAAAATGAAGAAAATAGAGGTCTCATTAATAAAAAGGCTTCTTAAGATCAGTGGCCAAGTTTTTGCTAATCTTTTGTTAGTTCAAGTTTAGAGTTCTCTCATTATTCTCTCTCTCTCTCTCACTCTTGGTCACTTAGAGTTTTCTTGGAGAACTCTAGCTTTGGATCAAGGAAGGAAAAGCAAGGAAAGGAAAGCAAGGATCAAGGAAGGAAATGCAGGATCAAGCAGTTTCAGCAAGAATATTTGCAGGTAACCTTTTGCATGTGTGATTTCCTAGTTGATTTGGACATGCATGACTTTGCATGTTGGTGTATGGTTCTATTGTTGTCGGTGGCATGGTTTTGTTGGGTTATGACAATGGTTTTCAGCCTAGCCTTGCCTTTTTCTGGATGTCATGGTGTTGGGATGTTTATTTCGGTTTTGAGCTTTGGTTTGCTAGATGGATTTCGGAATCCGGGGCAGAGGTGATCTCAAGGTTCATTCCCAAAGGCCTAGGAATCCCTTGACTGGTTTTGGTGGGATACACGGTAAAGCTTGAGGGAAAAGTCTTAGTTTAGGGCCCAGTGATCCGGGTTTGGATTGCGGTAAATCCTGAGAGACTGGTCTCGGTTTAGGAACTAGTGATCCGAGATTGGATTGCAGTAAAGCCTGAGAGACAAGGAGACAAAAAATGCCTCAAGGATAGTGATGCATTTCAGATGGCATTCGAAGTTTCGTTCGGCTGTGATCAGAGCACCGGTTTTGGTGTGATCACGATTTGGTGAGGGTGAAGGTGGTTTAACCTCTGGATTCCCTTAGTTGTTCTTGGATTGGCTGTTCTATGAGATCCCACATTCATGCTTGGAATATGGCACGGGGGTGACTGGATGAAAGAGAGATTTGGTTCAGCCATGTTTATGGTCGAGTGGTACGTGGAAGTCTCAAACCTGGTCAGATTTACCTATGATTAATAAAAGCTAAGTTCTAGTTCTTTGTACTTGTTTATATGTGGATTTAATAGCTGTCATATCTTTGACATTTATATGGTTTAATGCTGGTTATAAGCATGGTTATGTGATTGGTTCATGTCATGGTTATTTCATGTATTTACTTGTAGTTTTTAAATGGATGGATGCAAGATCTAATTGATGATATATTAGTTCAATGGAGAAGGAGGTGATCCTCTTTGTTATGTTTCATAAGTTATTTCAATCATTTATGCTCTGTCTTGTATCCTAGACCTGTAGATTGCATTGATGCCAAGTGTTTGACATAATTTTAGTCCTGGTTGGGGATGCTCAGGCCTAGTACTAAGGTTGGCTTTGATTTATCAACATTGTTATCATGTCTTTGAATGGTTCCGAAGGTTGTAGCAAGTTCTGGGAAAAGGCCGAGATTTTGGGCTAAAAAAGTGGCTCAAATCTCAGGGTCGTTGGCACAGGTCTACTAAGAAAAGTCCACATTCGCTGGCACAAAGGCCTATTAGAGAAACTTTGAGTTGATGGTCGTTGTCTTTCCTATAGCATGAGAGAAACTCTGGGTTAAAAGGCTAAAATCATCAGTGGGACTCAAGGACGGGCTATTTGAGTGGCTAACATTTTTCCTGGGGGTGTTGTTGCTGATGTGGATGGGTTTGTTTGATGAGTTCTATCAATTCCATTTCCTTAAGGTCACCTAGGAGATTGAATCCCTTAGTAACCTCTCTCATCACATGTTTTCCTAGCTGGCTGGTTGCTTGGGTGGACCTGGGAGGAGGGGGTGTTACAAGGGGACAAAAAGTATGCTAAATATTGAAAGTGCTCAAAATCTGTAGAAATCATAGATCTTGTCATTTTGATTCCAATGACACTTGAATTGCGTCACTCCGATACTATATGAGGAAGTTATCACGTTCTGAAGTTTTTGGAAAACAACAAAAAAGTCAAAGTGCAGGGTTGACTGTACAGACCTGTACAGTGACGTCGGTGGGATGATTGGGCCATACAGATCGACAGGTGGTCCCATCTCATGAGGGCACGTGGTGCATTGGTATTGGTTTGAAAGTTTATTATTTGAGCCAATCCCAGGCCACCACGTGGGCCAATCAGAGGATGCCACATGGGCCAATCAAAGGACACCATGTTGCCTCGGTAATGTCACCAAAAGTTTGTTATCATGGCCAACAATCTCCACTAGGTTCAACCCCATGACCTACAACTGGCCAACGGACTCCCGAACCAATAGGCCATGGGTGGTGCTTATTAACTATGCGCGTAATTTTTTTATTTCAAGTTCAATGACAGAGAGGTTGGAGGAATGGGCCGGCCAGCGGTTGCACCCGACTGACTCGACCCTTGGTTTTTGGCATGCACATGACCACAAGTAGAGAACATGGCAACGAGGCGTGTGGAACCCTGCCCATGCGCAAGGCCCAGGACATATGTCATCCATAGAACCAGGAGCCGGGCCATGGAGAGCGTGTGGCCTATGGCCGACACCCCACAATCCCATGTGGGCATATGACCAACGAATTTCTTCCCTGAGTGTTACCTAATGCCCAAAATTTTAAAACCCCTAAAGGTTAGCTTAAGTGGTCTAGTAATCACAAGTTAGACTCACTTTGATTACCTTGGGTGAGGCCCTGTAATCATGGTCAATGATTTACCAAACTTACCATACACTGAATGTGGGGAAGCACACAAGGTTTTATGTGCTCTCATTCCAAGAAATATGTGTGTGTGTGTATGTGTGTGTTTATTATAGTGAAATATTTTGATGCCCAGGAGGAATAAGTGATTAAAAGTAAGATAATTAAGAGGGGGATATGTAATTCATTCAATTCTTGATAGAAAATTGATATGTATCATTCAAAAAATATTAATAACAATAAAAATATTCAATATGGGTGATAAATGAAATATTTCAGTGTTTTTTTGTTAGGAAAACACTGTATTTTTATTGCAACTTTAAAAGGTATAAAATTACATTTTGCATGTGCTTTGACATATTCTAAGAATCAAGAAAAGAGTCTTGATAACAAAAAAAAATCTAGCCTTTCAACTCTGGAAAACATAAGGATCAAGAATTATAATAATCTTTTAATTTCTCTTTCTTTCCCTTTTTTCTTGAACCTTCTGCCAACTCCTTTCGGATGAGTCCACGCGAACTACTACCAATATCATCCGAGTCACCTCAAGGGATTTTTCCTTTTCATAGTTAGAACTTCCTAGTTCATGTACTCTCTTTATGCCCCCCCCCCTACTACATATTTTTGGCATATCAGCGGACCAATAGAACCAGATTTGTGTTTCATCTCATCCTCTTGTTCATTCTATGTTGACTGAGATGTGCCTTTAGTATTCTAAGTATTCTTATTGTCTTGCGTAGGTGTGCCCTCCTCTTCTTCATTCTCCAAACATGTAGGATCAAAAGGATGCCAACCTTTTGTGTTGCGGGTTTGCCCCTTTTTCTTCCTCGAGATTTTTTGGCCTATGAACAAGAATCTTGGAGGTGTCTTGTTGAAAAGCATGTGCAACATCTGAAAGTTGTGTTTCTGTCGTCTAAACTTTGGATCCATTGAAATGTTCAATTTTTCAACATTATGCGGTAAATAAGGCCTTTGTTTAGGTCTATTTGAACATAGATTCGAGCAAAAGTAAATAATCCTTTCTGAATTTGCTCATTATATATATATTTTAATGCCCAAAGTATTTGAAATGTCTTCCAAAACATTGTGATGCAAGAAAGTGGGGTAAATTTAGAAGCCGCACCATATTACCTTTGTTTAGAACATTGTCAAGATCCTCTTGGGTATCAAACTAGACAATGAGAAAGCCCTTGAAATAAAGATAAAACCCATTAAATCTACAAATGAAAGCCCTTAAATGAAAAATACAAGGAAAAAATAATTCGCCTCTTTAATGAAGATTAATATATAAAAATTTTATAGATTATACATCAACATTATGTTGTACATTATCTTTTAACAAAAATAAATAAAAATTTACATTTACCATTAGTCCTCACCCTCTCTAGTGTGAAGTTACATCTTTAAAGTTTGAAGTGAAGGGGTAATCCCTTGTACCTATAGAGAGCTGATTCATCGAACATTTAATACAATTTTCCAATATGAGGTTTTCTTTCTAAGTCAATACAATTTCCAAGATGAGGCCTCTGCTTATATGTGCCAACGCAACATTGCGAAAAAATGTTGATCACATGGTCCCTCCCACTTAATGGAAGATATTAAGACCGAACCAAAACAGGGATGAAATGGAAAGATAGAAGTCGAGACTAATGGGTAGCAAGAGGATATAAGAGAAAATGATTTAAATTTCATATTCGAGATATTGATGCGATTTAAAGCATCATCGGTTTATTAGCAATAAACGCAGCACAGGCTAGCTATCTAAGTCGTGAAGGAATATCTAAACGCAGCACGGCGTAGCAGTATACGTAACATCATCCACCCGCTGACTCACAACTACCTTCACATGTCAATTCAAACCGTTCGGAAGTGCGGTTGTGTTATGTAAAAAGGCGTATGTGAAGAAGTACGTGATATTTTGATGGAAACTTTTGACCATAAATTTTATTTTAAAGATTTTGATTCATGAATAAAGAAAATGGTTTTTTTAGTTTTCCATATTATGAAATACGAATATTTATAAAGAAAAATGAGTAATGTTATAATTATTAAATAAAAATATTTGAAAATGTGTCTTTTTATTTAGAGTAATTATTTAATAAATTTTAAGTTTTTTTATTTAGAATAATTATTTAATATTTGATTTAGGTTTTTGTGATTTATAGATTGTTTTTCAAATTAATATATAAAAAAAATTTCCGGATACTTTTAACTAATTATTATGATTTATTCTTAGGACACCACAGTAACCCATGGTCAGAATGTCCATTAAAAAAGTGATTATATAATTAATCCGAATTAATATATAATTATTTTTTTGTCAATAATTTTAACTAATTATTATGATTCATTCTTAGGACACCACAGTAACCAACGGTTAGAATGTCCATCAAAAGTGATTATATAATTAATCCAAAAACAATAGTTTGTTAAAGTAAGTAAGTATATATATATATATATATATATATAATTAAAAAATTAAGAAAAATAGCATGTTTAGAGATTTCCTTCTCCAAAAAATAAATATGAAATAAAAATGGATAAATATTGATTTGATTGAAATTCTTTGGTACTTCTTTATTTAATATATTTATTTTAATTTTAATAATAAATTATAAATTCATTAAAATAAAGTCATGTATTCTCAAAAAAAAATATATATATAAAACATATATTTATTTAAAAACGCATTCATAGCATTTCCATGAGTCATGTGTTCTGGAAAGTAAAATAGTTTTTTGAAAAACGCATTCATAGCGTTTGTTTTGTTGGGTAGAAAGTTATTGGAAAAAACGCATTCATTGGGTAGAAATTCTTTTAGAACCTAACGGGAACTTTAGGGGGGAAAGTCACATTTTTCATTTAAGGGAAAATAAGGCATTACTGTGTTTGGTAGAAATTCTTTTCGACTTCACATGAACTTTCGATGGTTTCACGGAAATTTTGTTTCAAAGAGCTTGAATTGAATTATAAATAAAAGCGAAGTTTTTATTTTTGTTCTTGAAAATAAATATTTTTGTAGAATTTTGGTTTTTATTTATTTATTTATTTAATTTTATTCTGGTGGGATAAATGATATTTTTTTAGTTTTAAAATGCGTAAGTTTTTGAAGATATTAATAATGTCTTTTTTGTTAAGATTTTTATGGTTTTAATAGTAATATTATTGTAAAAGGTTATAGCTGTACTAAAAATAAGAGTAATGTATTTAAAATAGTTAGTTTAAAAAAAATTATGTTTAATTTTTGTTTGGTAATTTTTTAGGTAAAATTGATTTAAATTTTAAAATGTATTAGAATTATATGTTGGTAAATATGTAAAATCAAAGTGTGCTTTTTTTAAAGTGTTGAATTTATTTATATATTTAAAAATATAATTTAAAATAATAAAAATTACCATTTCACTAAAAATCTTATTTTCAAATTTAAATTAAAATATATATATATATATAAAATATTTCAATTAATGAACTGAAAATATATTTCAAAAATAAAATTATTGATTAAAAAAATAAATAACATAAAATTATTTATGTTTAAATAAAAAATATTTTAAATAATATGGAAAATAAATCATTTATATATGTTATGTTAGTTGTGAGACCAAGTCAAATAAAAATAAAAATATATAATATTTTGATTTTTTTTATGCTTCTATAAAAGAGTCAAATGAATTATGGTTGTTCAGGCACATGGTATTGATAATCCATAGTATTGGCCCATGGTATTAGCCCATAGTATTGCAACAAAGTCTATTTATAGGCTCAAAATCCTCAATGGTCAAGTATGTGTGTAACCTAGAAATGAATGGGTGGAAATGAGTGGGTGAGAAAGCTCACACATAGATGCATGGTTGAGTTGGAGTTGAACACAAGGTTATATATTTAACTTATGATGGAGTTGAAGTTGAACTCAAGCTTACATATTTAACTTTGTTAATAAATTAAAGCTACTAATCATTTCTCCACGGTTTTTCTTTTGCTAGATTTTCCACATAAATTTGGATTACTATTGGTAACTTTTATCATTTACTCTGATTTTATTTTAAGTTGATTTTGTTCTTTGTTGTTTTTATTATTAACCACTCATATTAGAGGTACAAGTTCTTGTTGCTATTGGTGTAAGCTAAGTCCATTAAGCAGTATGGAAACAATTATTAGATTGATTGATATGGGGAAGTTGAATGAGGCCAAATTTTCTCATGGATGGAAGATATTCTCACTTTAAAGGACCTATATTTGTGGATTGAAGGGGTAGCAAAGAAACCTTCATCCATGATGGATGGAGCTTAGAAATGGCTAGGCAAAAATCCCATTGCTATAATAATGCAATATTTAGAAAATAATGTCTACTTCAATGTGGTTGGTGAGAAGACAATAGAAGGAATATGGAAAAATCTACATGATTTTTATGAGAAAAAACAACATCAAATAAATTTTTCTCAATGAAGAACATGTATAATCTTAATAAGAAGGAGGGTTCTTTAGTTGTAGAGAATTTAAATAAATTTAATATAATTACAAGTCATTTTGCCTCTATAAAAACTATTACAGATGATGAAGTTAGAGTCATCCTATTTATGTGCTCCATGCCAAACCACTGGGATAATTTGATAGTAGGTATGGGATCTTCAACACTTGTAGGGACCTTGAATTTTGATGACGTTAGCAACAATTTAATGAATGGGGAGCTACAACGCAAATCAAATGTAAAAAACTAGGGAGTAGAAGCTCTAACCTTGGCTTATCATGGAAGGAAAATTGAATATCATAGACAGGGGTATTCAAGATCAAGAGGTAAATTGAAATTAAGAACATGCAAGATTTTTTTCATTGTGGAAAACTAGGACATAAGAAAAGACATTGTTGGGTCTAGAAGAAAGAATAGAAGGAACAAAGAGAAATCAACACAAATGAAGGTGAGACCATTGTTGTGGCTTTAGATATATTTTATTTGATGTTTCAATAGATTCATAAGTATTTTTATATACTTCTAGCACTAACATTGATTGGGTACTTGAATTTGGGAGATCTCACCATGTAGCTCCATGCAAAGACAATTTGGTTGCATACAACGCCAATGATCATGATAGAATACATTTGAGAAATGATCAGTTCTATAATATTATTAAAATGGGATATGTTTGAATCAAGATGAAGGATGGGCAAAACATCTTATTGAAACAGGCTAGGAATATTCCATAGATGGGTATGGTCTTGATCCCAGTGGGACAACTAGATGTTGAAGGCTGCTCCACAAGCTCTTGTAAAGGTGGTTGGAAAATTAATAAAGGGTCATTAGTCATAGCTAGAGGATTTAAGAAATGAACCTTGTATACATTAATGGAGATGACAAAAATATGTGGATATTGTTGCAAAGGAAGGAAACTCGTTAGATTTATCACATAGGCACTTAGATCACATGAATGAAAAGTGCTTTAAAACACTTTTTGGAAAAAAATATGCTTCGAGGTTTGAAATCCTATGAACTTAACCTTTGTGAGCATTGTATATATGGTAAGCAAATAAGTGTTTCATTTATGAGAGGTTCATTTATGAGAGGTTCCCACGAAAGGAGATAAAATTTATTCGAACTGATACATTTCGATGTGTTTGGGCCAGTCAATGCTAGATCTTTAGGAGGAGCCCCTTACCCTTTTCTTTGGAGTGGGCAGATAGTTCGAACTTGAGGTCCTTATAGACCCTACCCTAATACTTTATCGCATCCAGAAGGGAAGTCCTGCATATTTCAATCGCACTGTACCAATGTCTTAAGATTTTTTTCCTTTAACCATTGCGATCATTGGTCCGCGGGGTGACATCATCATTTTCACGTGTCACCCTATGAGTGGTGACATGTGGCACCGGGAAATGGCCCCATGTCACCCCTGAAAAAATTGAAACCGGGTATCACGTGTCCTCTGTGATGTCATCAACCATACTACCACGTCACTGCAGACGTCAGCTCCCTGTCAGCTCAGAGGGCTAATCAGAGGTCGCCACATGGTCCCCTAGAGGAGAGAGAAAAGGGCCTGCCCAATCCTGTTTTCCAAGCATTTCCTTTGTATTTCAAAATCAGAACCTCCCCGGCGATTTGGCTCTATATTGCAATATCGGCGCTCCACAAGGTTTTGGAGTTTGTTGTGATTGCAGGACTACGGGGTCGCTGAAATGCGAGATGCAAAACCTGTGGGTAGTGTGATACGTGGCCCCTTGGAGGAGAGAGAAAGGGGTTCTGCAAATCCTTGTGTTAGACCTCTTCGACCCTCCCCCAACGATTTCTCATTTTATCGCAAGATCAACGATTTTCAACAATTTGTGACTATAACCTCTGCTGATCGATGATCGTCGATGCCACGTGGAAGAGAGATAAAGGGGAAGCTTGACCCTCATTTTTTCGGCCTTTTCCTTTGTAAACTATTTTCTCGCCCCCCCGATGATGTTACACAAAAATCACAAATCGGTGGTTTGCAACTCTTTAAAGTTTTTAGAACCCGTCGATATACCGAACTACGGGACTGCGATACACCGATTATGCGATAAAATCTATGTCCGGACCTACCAATGCTGATATGCAATTGCGATCAACCCTCCAGACCTCCGACTGTAATTTTCCTCCACACTTAGTCATTTTCTGGGTTTTCTTGGCTTTTCCAAGGTAGACTTCAAAATGCCTTACCTTCTACTTCAAGATTCCATTTTCAGACTTTCATATACTGTTGGAAAGCTCTTTCTAAGTACTACACAATGAAGAGGGTTTGATTTGGCTCTGATAGCTTATGTGGCCTAGGACAGAGACTCCAAACTTCATTTCTCTTGGGAAACCTTGGCCAATTGAAACCCACAATGTAGTGAGTGACAACACCACTCCTCAATAGAATAGTACTGCAAAAAGGATGGATCACACAATCATGGAGAAGATGAGGATTATATTCTAAAATTCAAGATTGGAAAAGCATTGTTGGGCATAAGCAATAAGGACAACTTGTTACCTCATCAATCAATCACCTACTACAACCTTGGATGGTGCTATTCCTAAAGAAGTTTCAACTGGTAAGAAGGTAAACTATTCTCACCTAAGTATATTTGGATGTGAATAATTTATGCATATTCCCCAAAAGCATAAGACCAAGTTAGAGGATAAATTAATGAAATGTATTTTTTTGGGATATGCAAATGGTGGGTTTGGTTACCATTTAAGAGATCTAGTTAAACACAAAATTTTTAGAAGCATACATGTTATATTTAATGAATTAGAGATGTATAAAAACTCTGCAGGTGATATGTAAGTCAAGGAAATAATGGCAGAAGTGTCCTCAGACACACAATTTTATTAATCAGAAAAGAAATTACATATTAATTTTGCAAGAGTTTACACACACACTCCAACACTCTTGCAATTAGGAGAATGAACTATATATAAGCTTAATTTCCTAACCTATTCTAGTTATGGACTACTTATTAAATTAACAAGTGTCCATTTACAATAAATTCCATTCTAACCAATCTACTAACTCTACTCCTAAATTGGAGCCTAAGATACGACATTATTCTAGATGTCATATCTTTTACAACAATATTCTATTTCTAAGTGTCTCCAATATTTAATTAAATATTCTAAATAAATAAATATTCTATCCTAACTTTGTGAACTATGAATTTTGTATTTTGGATCATCTAACATTCCCCCCTATGATCCAAAGATACATTACAATAGATACCAAGTTCATCTCTGAACTTAGTGAATTTGATCCTGCCAAGTGGTTTTGTGAAAATATCAGAGACCTGATCTTTTGAATGACAATAAACTCGTTTGATGATGTCCTTGGGCAATGAGAGATCTAATGTGATGATACTTGGTGTCCACATGTTTTTTTTGGAATGGAAAACTGGATTCTTGGAAATCTTTATGTTTGACTGGCTATCGATGAATAATGATGTAGCTTCTGCCTGAGGAATGCCCAAATCCTACAAAACTCTGCGCAACCAAAAAATTTCACATGTTTCTTCCCATGCTGATATGTATTCTGCTTCGGCTGAAGAAGTGACCATTGTAGCTTGTTTCTTGTAACTCCAAGATACTACAGCTAACCCCATGTTCATTAAATAACCGAAGGTTGATCCTCGATCATCAATACTGCCAGCAAATTCAGCATCTAAAAATCCACCGAGTACAAAGCTTTTAGTCTTGTTCTAAAGAAGACCAAAATCTTCTGTTCCTTGGATATATTGTAGAACCCTTTTGGCTGCATTCCAGTGGTTGTCCCATGGTTCTTGCATAAAACATGAAAGAATACTAACTGCATAAGATAGATCTGGTTGAGTCGTTGTCAGATAAATCAAGTTGCCAATCAACTGTCTATAAGTAGTGCTGTCCACCTTTCCCCCCCTTCAAATTTTGAAAGTTTCAAGTTTTGTTCCATGGGGGTAAGAACGAGCTTGCAATCCTGCATTCCGAAGCGCTGAAGAACTTCTACTGCATACTTACTCTGAGAAATGAAAATATGATGTGGACGTTGGAATACTTCAACTCCAAGATAGTAGTGAAGTAGTCCCAAGTCTGTCATCTTAAAACCTGCATGTAACTCCTTTTTCACCTGTATAATATGATCATCATTGTTTCCAGTAATGATCAAATCATCTACATACATAACAAGAATCACCAGATTTTGACCCTGTTGACGTACATACAAAGTATCATCAGATTCACTTCGTTGAAATCCAACTTTCCAAAGGTATTCATCCATTTTGGCATACCAAGCTCGTGGAGCTTGTTTTAACCCATATAAAGCCTTAATCAGTTTACAAAATTTATGTTCTTGCCCTTCAATTTCAAAACCTAGCGGTTGTGTCATATATACATCTTCCTGTAAATCTTCGTTGAGGAAAGCACTCTTTGTTGGAAATACTGAGAGGGGGGGTTAATCGGTATTTCTTATTATTCTTTTTATAATTGTTCTAGTGATTGCCAAAAGCATATATAGATATTTATATGTATACACAGAACACAGAGATCAAAAGCTGGAATTAATTCTTTTATTAAAACTCAAGAGAGTGCAATGAAATAAATACAATCTAAGTATAAATCTGATTGTGAATAGTTGCCAAGCTTCAACTTGGACTTCAGTGAGGCTCCAACCTCCAAAGCACCAACTTTGTTTTGCAGTGGTTCTGCACTTAGGAGCACCTCCTTCAGTCCTGTTCAGTTCTGAAGCTCCAACCCAATCTTGGTATACACAAGTATGTTGCTGCACTTTATTCAGCTGATGTTCACTCACTCCTATTCTCCTGCTTCTGCTACCTCTACAACCTCCGCTACTTTTTCTGCCTCTTTTGCCTCCACTACTTCTACTACCTCACCCTTTGGTTCTTCACCACAATAACAGCACCAACAGTTCTTTGTTTTTACTGTTTTATACATTCTCATGCCTTTGTCCATTTGTTTCTTCTTTCCACCGCCTCTTTGGCTTCCTCCTCGGTCGCTGTCGTTTCCTCTGACTCACTTGATCTTTCAGCTTCCCTCTTTGGTCACTGTGGCTTCCTCTGTGCTGGCTTTCCATTCAACTTCTTGGCTTTACGGTCACTGTGTGTTAAAACTGTAATCCAGGCCCCTTTTTTTCAATGATAACAGGCATCCACTGAGACTGTTTCGTTTAACGGACATGCCACGTCCTATCGCAATCGCAATCGGCTTGATTCTAGCCTTCTGAACTATCAGAACCATTATCATATGCATTTTGGCCCTTCAAACCGCGCGCAAGGCAAATATGTAAATACACAGGAAATATGAGCAAAAACAGGCGAAAAGGCTAAAGGGCGGACTTCAAGAGTTATTTTACTTGCATCTATTCCGTATCGGGTCTGCTACATATATCGCAATCGGCAATCAAGGTTTCCGAGGTCCTTTATACATCGAGCCCATGGCATTGCCGATGGCCGATGACCGATCCTCCTGCTAGACGCGATATTATATAAATTGTTTTTGATAAGTCCATCAAATCCATACCTCTATCGCAATCAGTAGATTTAACATCCCTTCGAGACTAGCGACACAGTGGATGCGATATAGCATTCAACCATAACACATTGCCGCATCGGGTCCGCGTACGATTACCTGTCACATCAGTCAAAAAACACGTGAAGTTAAACCTGGCCGTCCGATCATTCATCAGGCGATCCGACGACGTTCACTCCTCCTGATTCCGCGAACGGCCCGCACGTTAACTCACGATAAAGCGGTTTTTGCCTTGTCCCATCTGCCACGCTTCGCCCGGTGATTATGATTTCTCGCTCGCGTATAATTACCGCGCACCCTCCAAAAGTGGTGCGAACAATACCATTTACCGCCGTCCCCACTCCCTATCTCCCGTGCATCTTTATCGCCCAGTAGCCGATGAATATTTTCGCTGGAAATCTGACGGCGCATGTTTGTTTTCTGTTAAATGCGTCCACTGCTCCTCTGATAGTGTTAAACACATATATGCATGGTTTTTGCCGCCGATAGTGTTATGGACTCTCGATAGTGTTTAAATGCATGCATATATATGTGTTTTCTCCTCTGATGGCTCCCGATAGTGTTATTTGTGGCTATATGGCTCCCGATAGCTATGTCTGCTTCCTCTGTGGCTCCAATAGCTCTGTTTGTTGCGTCCCATGGCTCTGTTTGCTATATATATGCTCTGTTCTGGCATATATATATGTTATATATATGGCTCCTTTGTTTGCTCTGTTTGGTCCGTTTGCTCCTCTTCTTTGGCTCTGTCTGCTCCTCTCGTCTCCATACTCCTCTGGTAGCTCTGTCTACTCCTTGAATATTTCCATATTGACATCAATGACAATGCGTGTCCAACAATCTCCCCCTTTGTTATTGATGGAAATATTCTTCTGCTGTCTCCCTTTGACATCAATGGCAAAGGAATGCATACGGACTCCCCCTGTCAAATTGCTCCCCCTGTCCTGCTGCATCTTTATGAATGAACTTGAGTGATGATAAAGAAATAACCCCCATCTTTTGACACAGATGTTCGAATGCTTCTAGAGGAAGAGGTTTTGTGAAAATATCAGCTATCTGCTCCTTTGTACTAATATATTCCAGGACTATGTTTTTTTCAGATACTTGCTCATGGAGGAAATGATACTTGATTAGTATGTGTTTGGTTCTTGAGTGCATCACTGGATTTTTGCTGAGACTGATAGCACTTGTGTTGTCACAATAAACGGTAATTGGTTGATCTATACATATGTCAAGATCTTTTAGAGCTTCCTTCATCCATAGTATCTGAGCACAACAGTCTGTTGCAGCAATATACTCGGCTTTGGTTGTGGATAATGATATGGATGATTGTTTTTTGCTGAGCCAGGATACCAAAGATTCTCCTAGGAAGAATGCATTTCCACCAGTACTTTTCCGATCATCTATACTTCCAGCCCAATCAGTGTCGGTGTATGAAGTTACAGTCAGTGTTGAGTTCTTTGGGTACCAAAGACCGAAGTCAGAAGTTCCCTTCAGATATCTGAGAATTCTTTTTATAGCTAATAAATGGGATTGTTTGGGAGCAGATTGAAATCTTCCCACCATTCCTACTGCTTGCATTATGTCCGGTCATGTAGATGTTAAGTATAGAAGGGCTCCAATCATTGACCTGTAATGAGTTGCATCTACTAGAGGGGAGTCATCATCTTTGCTCAGTTTGCAGTTTGTGGTCATAGGTGTGCTCATGGGTGCACAATCCTCCATTCCATATTTTTTGAGCATGTCTTTTAGATATTTGGTTTGAGATAAACACAATCCTGCTCTGGTTTGATATATTTTAAGTCCAAGGAAGTGGGACAACTCTCCTATCATTGACATCTCAAACTCTTTTGACATTTTTTGAGAAAATTCATGGCTCATTTCATCATTATTACTAGAAAAAATCAGATCATCGACATAAACAAGAGCAACTAGTAACTTACCTTGATCTATCTTTATGTATAGATTGCTTCCAGCCACTCCCTTTTTGAAGCCTTGTTGTTGTAGGTAGTGATCCAGTCTTGCATACCAAGCTCTAGGAGCTTGTTTCAACCCATATAAAGCCTTTTTCAACTTACAAACTACGTCCTTTCCTGATGTTAGATCGAAACCTTCTGGCTGCTCCATGTAGACTTCCTCCTTGAGTTCCCCATTTAAAAATGTTGATTTCACGTCCATTTGATAGATTTTGAATCCTTTTGAACAAGAAAATGCCAAGAACATCCTGATAGCTTCCATACGGGCCACTGGTGCAAATGTCTCTTCAAAGTCAATTCCTTCAATTTGTGAATAGCCTTTGCAGACAAGTCTTGCCTTATTTATGATAACATGTCCTTCCTCATTCATTTTATTTTTGAACACCCATTTGGTTCCTATTATGTTTTTGTCCTTTGGACGAGGTACCAGCTCCCATGTCTTGTTCTTCTCAATTTGGGGCAATTCTTCTTCCATGGCTTTTACCCAATGAGGATCCTTACTTGCTTCTGCAAATGTTTCTGGTTCTATCATATATAGGAGGGCAATGACTTTTCTCTTGGGTGTGATTGATATCCTTCTTTGGGTCTGCACACCTTCATCTCTATCGCTAATGATCTGCTCTTCTGGATGATGTCTTTGGACATACTTCATCTTTGAAGGGGTATTAGGTGGTTCTCTTTCCTCTTCTTCTTCTTCTTCTTCCTCATCTATTACTTCTTCTTCAATGAGAGAGTCATCTTCATGTTCTTCAATTTCCCTTTCTGGAAGATCTTCATCAACCTTTACATCAATGCTTTCCACTATTTTCTTCAATCGATAATTGTAGCACTTGTAAGCCTTGCTCCGTGTAGAGTATCCAAGAAATATCCCTTCATCAACCCAAGAATCAAACTTTCCGGGTGAGCCATCATTTATTTTTATGAAGCACTTGCTTCCAAATATCTTGAAGTACTTCACCGAAGCAAGTCTTCCTTTCCATAGCTCATAAGGAGTTTTTTCACAATTTGGACTTAATTGAGTTCGATTCAGTGTATAGACATCTGTTCCTACTGCTTCTCTCCAGAATTTAGGTTGTAAGTCTGCTGCTAATAGCATAGTTCTTGCCATTTCTTGGACTGTTTGATTTCTTCTTTCAACTACCCCATTTTGCTGAGGTGTTCTGGTAGCTGAGAATTCCCTTTTAATTCCATGAATATTACAGAACTCACTAAACTCGTTTTATGTGAATTCTCCTCCTCTATCTGTTCTGAGGCACTTAATTTTTGAATCTTTTTCATTTTCTACAAGGGCTTTTAGATTCTTAAAACACTCAAAAGTTTCAGATTTATACTTTATGAAATATATCCACATCATTCTAGTATAATCATGAACAAATAACACAAAGTACCTTTCTCCTTGGAGTGCTTGATTTCTAGTTGGACCACACACATCAGCATGGATGATCTCCAAGGGCTTCAATGTATAGAGCTCCTTTGTCTTGTGGCTGGTTCTGGTCTGCTTTCCATGTTGACATGGACCACACACTGCTTGATTTGGTTTGGACAGCCTTGGGATGTCTCGTACAGCTTTGATCTTGCTGATATTGATCAGATTTTCGAAGCTTGTATGTCCAAGTCGCTTGTGCCACAGCCAACTCTCATCTGTCTGACTCAAGTAGCATTCATTTTCTTTAATCTTGTTCAGAATGTAAATGTTTTTTGGTGTTCTCACCCCTTTTGCCACAAGTTTCCTTGAGGCAGAGTTCCTTATTTCACAGTCTTTGGTGCTGAAAACGATCTTATGTCCTTGATCATAGATTTGGCTGACACTCAGGAGGTTGTGTTTGAGCCCGTCAACTAGCAGAGCATCTTGAGCTTTTCCTTTTCCATTGATCAGAGTAACTGTTCCTTTTCCTGCAATTCTGCCTGATCCGCTTCCAAAGGACACATTCCCTTCCTTTTTACTTAGTGAGACAAACTTCCTTCTATCTCATGTCATGTGTCTGGAGCACCCACTATCTACAAACCACCAGTTTTCATTATTTTGAGCATATAGAGCCAGGCCGCATTTGTCCATGCTGGAGTTCTTGCTACTCGTCTTTCTTCCTTTGAGTGGGCAATCTTGTTCATAGTGTCCATTATTGTAGCAGAAAGAGCAAATCAGATCAAATTTGGTCAAGGGATCAAATGAATTGAAGGTTTTTATTTGTCCCTACCTTCTGGGGGCATATGAGTTGATTATTCGGTCCTTTAGCTTTGTCCTTTCACTTCTTCGAACCATACAATGTCTGGCTTGATGACCGAATTTTTTACAGTGAAAGCAGTGTCCAAGAAAGATGGTTTTGTACTTGTTGAAGCAACCACGGTTTGAGTTGATTTCCTTCCTGGGAATTACTCCTCCCTCGTTCTTTGGATTTGCGGTGGGCCCTTGGTGGAGTACAGGTTTGTATTTGCTGTAGTGTCCATGATTTGATTCCACATTCTTCTTTGGAGTAATTCTCTCTTCATTCTTGGGATCTGGGATGCACTTTTGATAACATACTTTTTCATCTTTTGGATTGCAGGAAAGTGCATCGGCATAGCTTTTCACATTATTCTTAGTGCTTGAGGATTCTGAGAGCTTTTACAACCCTTTTTAATTTGCTCCAACTCCTTTCTCAAGGACACTATTTTAGTCTCACGTTTTTCACAAGTCTCTTATTTTCCTTTAAGATTTGCTTCCAAGAGATCTTCTCTCCTCCTTATTTCCTCGTTTTCCACTTTGAGAGAAATGATTTTGTTCCATAATTTCTCATTTTCTTCAATGGCGCTTATTAACAGTTCATCTACATTTCCTTCCAGCCCTGAGTCATCATCATCTGCAAGTGCCATGAATAATGCTTCTTGGCTTTCATCATGATCACTTTCCTCATCTGATTTCTTTTTGATGACCATAAACTCATCCTCATCAGAATCATCTTGCTTGGAGAAGAAGTTTTTCTTATTGAACCCTTTCTTTTTATGTGCCATTCTTTTAGAATTTCCTTCATCATCACTGTCATGTTTATGAGGACATTTTGCTGCATAATGACCTATTTTACCACATTTAAAATAGATAAGAGGATACTTGCCTTTAAGCTTAGATCCTCTCTTCATCTTTCGTACAAATTGAGCCAATTCAGATTCCACATCTAACTCATCACTATAGTCATTCCTTTCTTTCCCCTTCTTTGACTTTGAGGCCTTGAATGCTACATCTTTGGAGCTTGGGCCACCTTTCCTCATTTCATAGGCAATGAGAATTCCATGGAGTTCATCAATTTTGAGGGTATCTAGATCCTTTGCTTCTTCTATAACGCTTATTTTGGAGTCAAATCTGTCTGGAAGAGACCTTAATACCTTTTGAACAATGGTACTTTCCTCCACTTTTTCGTCCAATCCTTTCAGGGAATTTACCACTTTAGCTACTCGGAGGAGGTATGCTGCAATATCTTCTTCATCTTCCATCCTCAAACTTTCAAATTGTCTTCTGTGAGTTTGAAGTTTTGCCTTTTTGACTTTTGAGTCTCCATCGTACAAGCCAACTAGCTTCTCCCACATTTCTTTGGCAGAGGTACAGTTCATGATTTTTGTAAACTCAGAATCAGTGATTCCACTAGTGATGGAGTTCATGGCCTTTGAATTTGCGATGTAGGCTTTCCTCTCGTCTTGGTTTGTTGGAAGAGTGGAAGTAGTTTTGTATTCATTTTGAACAAAATGCCAGACTTCAGGTCCAAGGGACATTAAGTAGTAGGTCATTCTTTTCTTCCAAAAACCAAAGTTAGTGCCATCGAACAAAGGAGGTCTTCCTGATGCTTCGTGATTTCTCATCATGGTTGTAGGTCCTTCTTCAAGCTGTTAGGCTAGTATGAAGAAACCTGCTCTGATACCAATTGTTGGAAATACTGGGGGGGGGGAATCAGTATTTCTTATTATTTTTTTTATAATTGTTCTAGTGATTGCAAAAACCATATATAGATATGTATATGTATACACAGAACACAAAGATCAACAACTGGAATTAATGCTTTTATTAAAACTCAAGATAGTGCAATGAAATAAATACAATATAAGTATAAATCTGATTGTGAATAGTTGCCAAGCTCCAACTTGGACTTCAGCGAAGCTCTAACCTCCAGAGCACCAACTCTGTTTTACAATGGTTCTGCACTTAGGAGCACCTACCCCCAATGACTTCAGTCCTGTTCAGTTCTGAGGCTCCAACCCAATCTTGATATACACTAGTATGCTGCTGCACTCTATTCAGCTGATGTTCACTCACTCCTACTCTCCTACCTCTGTTGCTTTTGCTACCTCTATAGCCTCCGCTGCTTTTTCTGCCTCTTTTACCTCTGCTACTTCTACTACCTCACCCTCTGGTTCTTCACCACAATAACAACACCAACAGTTCTTTGTTTTTATTGTTTTATACATTCTCATGCCTTTGTCCATTCGTTTCCGCTTTCCACCGCCTCTTTGGCTTCCTCCTCGGTCGCTGTTGTTTCCTCTGACTCGCTTGATCTTTCAACTTCCCTCTTTAGTCGTTGTGGCTTCCTCAATGCTGGATTTCCATTCAACTTCTTGGCTTTACGGTCACTGTGTGTTAAAACTATAATCCAGGCCCCTTTTTTTTCAATGATAACAGGCATCCACTGAGACTGTTTCATTTAACAGACATGCCACATCCTATTGCAATCGCAATTGGCTTGATTCTAGCCTTCTGAACTATCGGAACCATTATCATATGCATTTTGGCCCTTCAAACCGCGTGCAAGGCAAATATGTAAATACACAGGAAATATGAGCAAAAACAGGCGAAAAGGCTAAAGGGCGGACTTCAAGAGTTATTTTACTCGCATCTATTCCGTATCAGGTCCGCTACATATATCACAATCGGCAATCAAGGTTTCCGGGGTCCTTTATACATCGAGCCCATGGCATCGCCGATGGCCGATGGCCGATCCTCCTGCTGGACGCGATATTATATAAACTATTTTTGATAAGTCCATCGGATCCATACCTCTATCGCAATCGACGGATTTAACATCCCTTCGAGACTAGTGACACAGCGGATGTGATATAGCATTCAACCATAACACATTGCCGCATCAGGTCCGCGTACGATTACCTGTCACATTAGTCAAGAAACACGTGAAGTTAAACCTGGCTGTCTGATCATTCATCAGGTGATCCGACGACGTTCGCTCCTCCTAATCCCGCGAACCGCCCGCCCGTTAACTCGCAATAAAGCGGTTTTTGCCCTGTCCCATCTGCCATGCATCTCCCGGTGATTGTGATCGCTCGCCTGTGTACGATTACCGCGCACCCTCCAAAGGCGGTGTGAACAATACCGTTTACCGTCGTCCCCGCTCGCTATCTCCCGTGCATCTTTATCGCCCGGTAGCCGTCGGATCTTTTCACTGGAAATCTGATGGCGCATGTTTGTTTGCTATTAAACGCGTCCACTACTCCTCCGATAGTGTTAAACACATATATGCATGGTTTTTTCTGCCAATAGTGTTATGGACTCCCGATAATGTTTAAATGCATGCATATATATGTGTTTTATCCTCTAATGGCTCCCGATAGTGTTATCTGTGGCTATATGGCTCCCGATAGCTGTGTATGCTTCCTTTGTGGCTCCAATAGCTCTGTTTGTTGCGTCCCATGGCTCTGTTTGCTATATATATGCTCTGTTCTGGCACATATATATGTTATATATATGGCTCCTCCGTTTGCTCTATTTGCTCCGTTTGCTCCTCTTCTTTGGCTCTGTCTGCTCCTCTCGCCTCCATCTGCTCCTCTAGTGGCTCTGTCTACTCCTTGAATATTGCCATATTGACATCAATGACAATGCGTGTCCAACACTCTTTACATCCATCTAATGAACTTTCCATCATTTTTGTGTTGTTAGTGCGAGTGTTAAGCAGATGGTGTTCCATTTGGATGTAGGAGCAAAAGTCTCCTCATAATCAATGCCTTCCTACTGCACAAAACCCTTAGCTGCAAGTCTAGCTTTGTACTTGTCGATTTCTCCAGTTTGGTTGTACTTAATTCTGTAAACCCATTTGCATCCAATGGGTTTAACACTTTGAGGACAATCAACAAGTTTCCAAATGTTTTTGTCTTGAACTGCCTTATATTCTTCAACCATTGGTTGTTGCCATTCTGTATATTTTACTGCCACTTTGTACATGGAGGGTTCAGTAAAAGAATCGTGATTAAGGCAAAATTTCCTTCATTCCTGGTGGACCCCCTTGTTCCTATTTTATTTTTCTCATCGGGCCTTCCATCTTTCAAAAGTTTAACAACCCATTTTGGCAATTGATGTTCACTTGTTTGAGATTCTGAAAAGTCGCCATCATTATAAAGAGGATTAATGTAAACAGAGGTATGTTTATCAACTGCAAATTCTGGGGGCAGAGAATCATTGTCAGAAGAACTATTGCTACTAGGAGATTCTGATGAACTACCAGAAGACTGTGTTGGTGAAGTAGATGGACTAAATGAATCATCTTCAGAGGAAGGAAAATCAAGTTCATACCAATTTTGTGAATTTGGTTGACTTTGAATGTTTCCTTTTCTTTTATCTCCTTTTGTTTCCAATTTTTAAAGAAGATGTTATATTTCTTTAGCACTCTTACTCTCAATTTCATCAAAAATTACATCTCTGCTGACAATAAATTTCCCATTTGACAGAAGCATGTACCCTTTCTTTTCATCCAAATATCCAATCATTGTGCATTTCAAACTTTGTGAGTCAAGCTTAGTTCATTTTTCTTTTGGAACTAAGGCATAACACATGGAACCAAAAACTCTAAGGTGTTTAACTTTAGGTGTGAAACCAAACCATGCTTCATAAGGTGTGATTCCATCCAAAGAAGCAGTGGGAGACATGTTCCTTAAATAAATAGTTGTATGGATTGCTTCTGCCTAATAAATAGGACTTAACTTTTTAAAAGTTAACATAGATCTCGCCATTCCTAACAAAGTGTGATTCATTCTTTCTACTACTCCATTTTGTTGTGGAGTGTAGACATTTGTAAGATGTTGTTTGATCCCATTGTCTCTTAAATAACTTTGAAATTTGTTTGAAGTGAATTCTCCTCCATTATTAGTTCTAAGAGTGCCAAGCTTTTCTTTGACTTCATTTTCAACAAGTTGACGAAAAGTTTTAAACTTTTCAAATGCCTCTGATTTATGCTTTAAGAAGTGAACCCATGTCATTCTGCTGAAATCATCAATAAAGAGTAAGAAATATTTGCAACCTCCTAGAGAGGCTTGCAAGGGTCCACAAATGTCACTGTGTACTAATTGCAAATGCCTGTTTGCTCGCCATGAGCTTGTTGGGAAAGGTTCTCGACTTTGTTTTCCATAAATGCAAGCTTCACATCTTGCATTTTCTTTCTTAAAGGTAGGAAGTCCCTTAACCATTCCTTGTTTTTGCAGTTGAGAGAGACTGTCAAAGTTTAGATGTCCATATCTCACATGCCATAATCTGATAGGTGAAATGTTTGTGTTGGCTGCCCCTACAAAGTCAGAATTCCTTGGAATAATTGTTCCTTTCATTCGTAACAGTTTTCCATCTTCATATCTTGTCATCATTGTTTTCATGTTCTGTTTGATTGAATTAATTTTAACTAGGCCATCCTCCAAAACCACCTGATGTCCAGCTTGTCGAATCGAGACTAAAGACAACAAATTCTTTTTAAAGGTGGGTACATACCATACATTTGAAATCAATCTTTCTCCAATGTTAGGAAGATAAACTTTAACAACACCTTTTCCATAAGGAGTATGTTTTGTATCATCAACAAGAAAGATTGAACTAAGGTGGCATGGTTGGTAGTTCCAAAAGAAGTCTTGTCGAAAATTCATGTGTTGAGTTGCTCCTGTATCTAAAATCCATGCATCTTCATAATCACTTTGAAAAAAGGTGGAAACTAATGCTACTAATTCTGATCTTTGACTTGATGTGAAGACATATTCCGAACCATCATTATCTTGATCAATGGAAAATTGAGTTGTGTTTTGATGGAACTTTGGAATTTTATCAATGGAAGTTCTACAAACTTCTGCAAATTGGCCCACTTTGTTACATCTTCTGCATTTGATTCAAGTCTCTGCCTCTTCCTTGATATTGTCCTCTACCTCTGCTTTGACCTCTGTTTTTATTTGTCCCTCTGGCTTGACTTTGACCTCTTCCTTGATTGTTTCCTCTGCCTTGAAAGTTGCCTCTGTTTTGAAAGTTTCCTCTACCTTCACTGTTTCCTCTTCCTTGAAAGTTTCCTCTATTTTGGCTTCTTCCATGACCTTGTCCACTATGTGCTACTGGATGTGGATTGAAATGTCCTCTTCCTTTAGAATTGTCAGTTGATGATTTACTTGTGCTGGCTTCTATGAAGAAGACATCTTCCCCTTGTTTCTTCTTCCCAAAAGTTTTGTCGTGTTGAGCTAACATCTCACTTAGCTCATCAAATTTTAATTTATCTAACTTTCCAGTCACTTGTAGAGTTTCCAAAAAATGCATGTAAGAAGAAGGCAATCCAACAATTAGAATTGTGGTCATGAAACTGTCATCTACTGGTGGAAATCCAACTTTTACTATTTCTTGCTTAATATTTTTAAGCCTGGAGATATACTCAAGGACATCTCCTCCTTCAATTAGTTTTTGTTGAAGAAACTTAAGTTGTAGATCAACCTTTTTTGATTCAGGTTGTGTATCAAATAGATATTTGAAAGTATGCAAAGAAGACCATGCATCTGAAGCATTTTCAATATGAATATACATCTCATCATTAATTGAAGACTTTATAAGAGCTAGTGCCTTGACATTTTTAACTTCCCATTTTGCAAGTGAAGCTACATTTGTGGGTTTATTTGGCTTAATGTCTCCATCACATATGTCTTGCCACAATTCATTATATATTAGAGTACTTTCAATGAGACATTTCCATGTTTTGTATGATTTTACCCCTTCAAGCTTATCAGAATCAAAGAACAGATTAATTAACTTCGACATTGTAGTTTTGAAGCTTTGCATAAAAAATAATCAAGCACAAGAAAAAGATGAGCAACATGTCACACGAAACACACCACGCAAAAACGATCTATCAGGGCTTGGCCTTGACCCTCATATAGTCGTTGAAGGAGAAAAATGACTGAGCTTTGCACTTGGCTCTAGTCAATTTCTCTTAAGAATTTACAATGAAAACTTTCAAAAGTTTGACTGATTTACAATCCCCTTGCAAAATTGTGTGCAAGAAATATTTTAACCCCCCTCAAAGTAAAAAATTACTTTGAGTTACAATGTCACTCTTATCTCTCCAAAATAAAAAATGAAAAATTACCAAAGATAGAATCTCCTTATTACTCCAAGAATTACAAAATTTTACCACTTCACAGAACTTACAAATGATCCTTTCACACCTTATTACTCCTAAAAAAATATTACAAATAACAATACATTCCTCCAACCATGGTACCATAGCAAAAATTACCATTACATGCAAGTTCAATTGGAATCAAATTGCAGATATGCCAGAAACCAGATATATAAAAGAACACATTTAATGTAAAAAAGGCCACACTATCTATGTACTGCATTTAGCTCAGCACTGCGTCCTTCTCCTAGAAATGTGTGCTGCCTCTCACAAAAAATTCCCTTTTTCTACTTACGTAGTGCTACCAAGCTTCCACTCTCCAAGGAATAATGTTGCTTCTTCACGTTGGCTTCTTCTGCTGTGTGCTTCATGCTGGCTTCTTCTATTGTGTGCTTCACGGTGGCTTCTGCCACGTAGTCATGTTGAGGAGGTTGGCAAGGAAATATAGCTTGAGAGTAGCTTCATATTACTTTACAAGCCTGAAAGTTCCACTTTAGCTATGCTACAAACATGGCTTCATTTAACTTGGAAGAGGATTTATCGACACTAGGAACAATTTCTTTCTATT
This sequence comes from Pinus tabuliformis, assembly GCA_031772625.1. Taxonomy (NCBI): domain Eukaryota; kingdom Viridiplantae; phylum Streptophyta; class Pinopsida; order Pinales; family Pinaceae; genus Pinus; species Pinus tabuliformis. Next base: position 248,389,712 of record CM062811.1, read on the forward strand.
TTCAACAACAATTTTGCTTTTTGTATAAACAGTCTTATACGAATAATACAAAAATTTTAGGCTTTCGTTTTCGTTCACAACAATTTGACATGAAGCTATAAGGATAACTTATTTGAATGTGTTATTTTGGAGCTTTTGTATATGTTTATATGCTATATATCTTGTACAAATAATACAAAAATTTCCAGAAGTTTCCATCCAAAAACATAATTGGAAAAGTGGGGAAACCATCATTGGAATTTCTTGGACTGAAGGGATTGGGATCAAAGGTACATATCCCGTAAACAATCCATACAGATCCGAATATCAAAGGAACATATCCCGTGAACAGTCCAGACAGATCCGAGATCATGTTCTTTATTTCTCTGAATCTTTTAGGCTCCACCTTAATTTAGCCCACAAGAAGAAGAAGAGGTAGCAGAGGGAGGGATGGCAGTTTCACAGATGTAGCAGCGTTACATTAATTTCACTAATTCTCTTTTTCAGGAGGGATTCGTGGATGAACAATTCACACAACAATTTTTTTATAATAATACAAAATTTGATTTTTAGATTTAAAAATTTAAAATCAATAAAATAATAAAATTTCTTTTCTTTTGAACAAAAACTGGACAATTTTCATACCAATCATTTGTTGATCAATTCAATGGAGTTTTCCAAGAACTTGTAGAGCTAGAATCTCCTCCTCACATCAGCTGCATTACTGGAGCTCTGATACCACAATAATGGTAGAAGTGTCCTCAGAGACACAATTTTATTAATCAGAAAAGAAATTACATATTAATTTTGCAAGAGTTTACACACGCATTCCTACACTCTTGCAATCAAGAGAATGAACTATATATAAGCTTAATTTCCTAACTTATTCTAGTTATGGACTACTTATTAAATTAACAAGTGTCCATTTACAATAAATGTCATTCTAACCAATTTACTAACTCTACTCCTAAATTGGAGCCTAATATACAACATTATTCTAGATGTCATATCTTTTACAACAATATTCTATTTCTAAGTGTCTCCAATATTTAATTAAATATTCTATCCTAACTTTGTGAACTATGAATTTTGTATTTTGGATCATCTAACAGGAAATTGTTGATAGGTTCATAGAAAAACAATAAAATATCCCATCATTGCCAAAAATTGGGATACCAATTCAAGAACATGATGGAAAACAAGAGGAAAATGATGGACAAAAGGAAGAAGAAACCTTGCAACAACTGTTACAAGAGATATAACTAGAAAATACGCCACCACAATATGTCCATAGATCTACTAGGCCTCATAAGCCCTCAAAAAGGTGTTGACCCTCAAATTATATTCTTTTAATTGATGAATGTGAACCTCATTGTTTTCAAGCAGCTTCTAATGTGAAGATTAACAAACAAGAGAAGAAATAAATGGAGAAAGAAATGGATTCCTTGTTGGAAAATAAAATTTGAAAGTTAGTAAAGATTTTTGAAGGAAGAATTGTCCTATAAAAACTGGGTATACAATATTAAACATGAGGGTGAGTGGAATATGTAAATAGACAAGGAAAGGCTAGTGGTAAAGGGATTTGTCCAAAAAAAGGTATTGACTTTACTAAAATAATTTCACCTATTGTTAAGATGTCATCCATAAGAGTTATTGTTTGCCTTGTTGCTACTTTAGGTTTTGAATGTGAATAGTTAGATATAAAGAAAATATTCCTTCTTGGAGAATTGAAGGAGGAGATTTATATGGAGCAATTAGAAGGATTCAAAGTAAAAGGTAAAGATAACCTAGTTTAGAAGTTGAAGAAGAACCTTTGTGGGATAAAACATGCACCTTGCCAATGATACAAGAAATTTAATTCATTTATGTTGCAGCATGGTTTTAAAAACCTATAGGTTCATCATTGTGTCTATATCATAAGGTGTGGCCATGAAATCATATTATACTATTATTATATGTCGATTATATGATAAGAACATGATCAATAATTTGAAGAAGGATTTGGGTAGTCAATTTGCAATGAAGGATTTAGGTCCAAAACAACAAAGATTGAAAATGAGAATCATACGTGATAGAATGAACACAAATTTGTGGCTTTCAAAAAAAATATATTGAGAAGGTGTTAAACATGTTCAACATGAAGGATGCCAAACTAGTTGGTACACCCCTAGCATCCCACTTTAACTCATTGTTGATTTCTGTCCTTGTGAGGACAAGGAGGCAATTAGTAAAATTTCATATCCTTCAACATTTGGAAACTTGATGTATGCCATGGTATGTACTTGTCCAAGTATTGCGCATACAATGGGAGTACTGAGAAAAATCCTTGCAAAACTATACAAACAATGTTGGGAAGTGGTAAACTAAATTTTAAGATATCTCATGGGTACTAGAGTCATTATTGTTTATGTTTTGGTAATATCAATAATTCTATACTTGAAGGTTACACAGATGCAAATATATGGCTAGAGATCTAAACACCAGAATGTCCACCACTGGTTATTTATAAACTTTTGAAGGTACAATTGTGTCTTGGGTGTATAGTTTGTAGGTAGTAGTAACCCTCTCCACAACAAAGACAAAAATACATAGCTGCCACAAAATCTTGCAAAGAGATATTGTGAATCCAATTATTCTTGGAAAAGTTTGGAATAAAACAAGACAAATATGTGTTGCACTGTGACAGTCATAACGCCATTAATTTAGCGGAAAACCCAACATATCATTCTAAGAGAAAGTACATTGATGTGAAACATCATTAGATTCATAAAGTTCTAGATAATGGGCCGCTACAATTAGAGAAAATGCATACTTAAGATAATCCAACCTATATGTTAACAAAGAAATTGTTAAGGGATAAGCAAGATTTTTGCATAACCTTGGATGGGTTGATGCAAAAGTGATGAAATAAATATTGGGAAAGGATTAGTAGCAAGGATCTCAAGATTATATTTGGTATAAAGTGGGAGATTGTTAGATATGAACCCAACTCAAATTAAAATATATATATATATATATATATATATATATATATATATATATATATATATATATATATATATATATATAATTGTGTCAATAGGTGTTTCTCTCTAGGGTTGGGATGGGTAGATCCAATCAATCACAAAGGCCTATTTTTGTTAGCCTCCGTCAAATTGAAATCTGACACATGGACTCTGATCACTTGGCCTTTCCTCTATAATTTTATTTTTGGGTTCCATATTTTTTGTTTCGCTTTGTGGTTCTTCGAGATTTGTCACCATTCCTCTCCATGCAATTATGATATCTCATTGTCCAAGCCTCTTAATCTCCTCTTCGTCCATGGCTGCGACTATGAAACCCATCTAGTTGGCATGAGTACTCCACAACTTTTTCACACAGGGATTTTGGAAAAGACCAGGAAGATTGATGTTGGAAGTGGCGTAGAGATACTTGGTCACTTCATAGTTGTATTCCGACATCTGACTTCCTTGGATGAGCTTACTGAAATAATACTTGCATCTATCGCTGTACTTGAAGAAGGGATCAAAATCAAAAGCATCATAACATGCTTATAAAAACTCTCTGTATTTGAGGATATCCTTTCATAGTATGTCATCCATGGGATAAAGAAACCCTTCCTAGTTGTTGGATCCATGGATTTATCTCCATATGTCTATCAAATTCCTGTTAGGCTTCGAGGCCTTGGAGATCTTTGGCTCCTTCTTCTCTTCGATGTCTACTATGTCCAGCATGGTCATCAAGGACTTGATTGCCATACTTCTAATGGGTGGAACCCATTAGTCATCTTCCTCAAATGATTAAGCGGATGCAGATGATGATAAATTAGCCTTAGCACTATGTCCAAGGAGTGTGATAGAGAAAGGGCATGGTAGTGTAACATATGATGGTTTGAAACTTGAGAATCCATGGAAGCAGAAGGTATAGCCATAGGGAAAGAGGTTCCAAGAAAATGGGTAATTCATGGTTGCAAGCAAAGAATTGATGTTTGATGATGAGTAGCAGTTGAAAGGAAAATGAAAGAATTAGCCACTTAACTAGGTAATAGGGGCTTGAGAAGTGTTATTTATTCTAGAGATCATCATGTTGGTACATCAACGTTCAAACACACCAATTGCGTGCAAGTCTAAAATTAGGCATGTTACGAATTCAGCAACCAACACATGTCAATGCAATCAAAATGTCAAGTGATAATAAGGGGGTGATAGAATGTGAATGACACCACTCATTTGCCAAACCCCACACATGTTAGCGATAACTCGTAACTAGTGTTTTGAATCATGCCTTCAATTAATTCAAGACTCTGGTGGGATAAGAACTTAGTATGTAGAAGGTTTGTCTAGTGTGTGAAGCTCCTAAACATGGAATACAAAGAAGTCCATCAAATAGATAGATTACTTTTCATACATGAAGGATTTATAAATATTAACAAAACATCAATTTTCTTAATGGCCACCAAGGTTCATGAGAATGAACATCAATCTATATCCTACAATGTTTTGGTAATGGACACTCTAGTTCAACATAAGAGGCAAATTCAAGTTTTGAAAGCTAAATTCCCCATGCAAAGAAAAATGATCTACAATCTCGGTAAAGGCTTAGACTCGGTTGCCTCCAATTTTAGAACCTTCATTAATTCGGCTTCAAAATATCTCAAAGAAGAATAAATTGTGCATCAAATGATAGAGGACATGGACTTTGGTATTTAGGAATCCCATCCTACCAACATTGGACAAGATGAAGCCACACATACTCAAAATATTGCAAAGCTTCATATAATAGGTCACTCCTTAGGTCACTTTCATTCTCTCACCTAATGAAAACTAAAAACACGTATATGAATATTTCAAAGCTTTTCATTATATTGCCACATATAATATGAGTAATGCCAAACATACTCAATATTAAAGTGACCTAAGGAGTGAGCTATTATATGAACGAGAAACAGATTCATATAGGTGAGAGAATGCCACACATACTCAAAATAAAAACACTTGGATACTCATAAACAAAAAACGAGGAATGCTACACATACTCAAAATATTGCAAAGATTTTCATTATATTGAAGTGCAAAAATATATGTATCAAGATGTGCTTATTGTATCTCAATAATTCTTTGAGACAACATAAATGACTGTAGGAGCTATGCCACAAAATTGTTTCTTCAAACTAGAGTACAAAATAGAATAGTGGGCAACATAATGCTTGGAGATCAATTTAAATGAGCAAGTGTCTCATTTCTTACTTGTCAAAGATGATGAACCATTTGTGGATTTCAAGAGAGCCATCTCAACCATTATTTCAATCCTTTTGCAAAGGACTACTATATATAAATGACATATGCATCCAACAACCTTTTCACAGAGATGGTAACCTAAGATTTTTGAAAAGGCATGACTCAGTTGTCCTGATCACAGAGTACTTTCACAACATTCATTGATATAGAAATTATATTTGCTCATCTTTACAACAACTTATTGTCGTTTCTTCCAAGTGCCAGTGATATCTTCAGCTTATAAATACCTGATAATTTCGGTGTTCATAATTTATTTCATGCCATTTTAAAAAACCTCAAAGAAATTGAACTCCTGTGCTATGTACCTTGTGCATGCAACGATTGCCATTATTCCCAGACATTTATGTTATTGTAACTTTCTTCTTAAATTTAACCCCCTCTACATTCTTTAGAAGATATATATTTCAATGTCCATATATTCCCCCACTGCTCCTATGGGCTTTCCTTTGCACCCCTAGGTACAAGTGCTAGTATTTTAACTTCTTCCGGCTTCTGGAATATTATGGAAGGAGTCAAATGAATTACTGTAATTTTTGGATACATGATATTGATAATTAATGATATTGACTCATAGTAATGTAACCAAGTCTATTTAGAAACTAATAATATTTTATAATTAAATTGTGTAAGCCAAAATAAATTAATAAAAATATATGGGTAAAAAAACTCGCTTATGATCCACCTAAATTTATATTTTAGCTTTGCTAATAATTAAAATTATTAATCATTTTTCATGATTTTTTAATTCTTAAATTATCCCATATTTAATGCTCGGCAACAAAATAATTATTAAATTATAAATAAAAAAATAAAAAAACGTTATATCTAAATTAGAGCATTTGAGTTTTTTTTTTTTTCACGTGCCAAAGAAATATTTCCATTTTGATTAACCAACCACACGCTCAATATGAAGATGCCGCCATATTAATAATCGATCGAATTTATAGCTCGAGGCGACAACACCTTGAGGTCGGTCAGTGAACGAATGGCCTTCATGCCTACATTAAATTTTGGTCATTTCTCCCTTAAAGATTACACCTCGGGCCGCTTATATGCCTTTTTCAAAATATCGGCTTGGTAAGTAAGCCTTAAATTGCCCTCACAGTTTTCCTTCCTTATATATAGCTTATGCGGATCAGAATCTCGATGCAACAGGAGGTGGAAAGTGGTAAAAGGGTAGCCATTGTATTTTTATAGCATTTGAGTAATCGACATTGCACCAGCAAATGGAAATGGCCTGGAGATTTTACTTTGCAAGCTTGACTGCAATGATTATGGCGTTGGGTATAGTGCAGTTGGTCGAATGTAAAGTGCCTGCACTCTTTGTATTTGGGGACTCTCTGCTGGACACAGGAAACAACAATAACCTGTCTACAATGGTCAAAGCTACTTCACCTCCATATGGGAATTATCCGCCTGGAACATCAGGCGGAAGGTTTTCCAACGGTCCTGTCACTACAGACTTTCTTGGTGAGTTCTGTTTTGTTTTGTTGGGATCAAATTTGAATAATTTTGAAGCCACCCTTTTCAATATTTCTGGATATCTTAATGTTCTGGTATTCTAAATTTCAGCTGCACGGCTAAATCTGCCATCCCCTCCACCTGCTTTGGCTATGGGAAGTAATATTAAACGTGGAGTGAACTTTGCATCAGGTGGCTCTGGCATCCTTGATTCTACTGGAGAGCGCCAAGTAAGTCTCATGCCGTGATTAATCCACAGTTTCTTCTATATTTTTCTACACTTCCCATTTTAATTCATTAATGCCTGAAATTTTTTACTGTCATAGCTCTGTTGAACTACTGAATCAGGATAGCTATATGAAAACAAAGTTGCATGATTGTTGCGTTGTATAGAATAAGGTATACAAATTGTCCTAGACTAACTCATATCTCAGTTAATGCAGAAGACAATCCTGAACATCAATTTAACTGCAGAAACTAGAAACAATAATCTGTCCTATATTTTTAGGTACATTTTTTTTCTTACAAAAAAAAGAAACTGTATCTTGCTATTCATGATTGAATCAAAGATACATTACAGATTTCATTGTACCCTGATCACCTGTGAACATTGGTAGATTATTGATCTTGGTCAGAGAACTAATACTGCTGCAAAAAATTATGAAAAAATAATATGATATGCAAAACTACTTCAAAAAGAAAAAGTATACCAGATTCACATTTTTACCCTATAATACAAAAACAGATTTAATTCATATTTCATCAAGATAAAATCCTCACTTGAAACACAAGACATGTTTTCAGAACAAATTTGTAGAAACCAGATAAATTTGAATCACTATCCCTCTGTTCCTCAAGATGGATTATACCTGCATTTAGAAGTACCTATATTTCTGGGTAATTTATGGAAGAAGATTGGTATAGCTGCATGAATGTTCGAACATTGATAACATGGTTAAAAATACAAGGTGGCGTTGACCTGTTAGGGTGTTAATGTTTTAAAGTTTAAAAAAATAATATTATTATATTTTTAATAAGTTATTTATTAGTTTAAAATTTTAATTATAGAGAAATATTTCTCAAAAGTTCCATCTGTATCTATGTGGTCTCCTAATATCTTTCTATCTTATGGATTTGACAAGTTCAGGGACAACATATTTCTCTGGGGAGTCAAATTAAAAGCTTCGGAGGTGTAAAAAGGAAGTTGAAAGTTCAAGTTGGGACGAGCATGGCATCCTCAATCATTTCCAAAGCAATTTTTTTAATAGCAACAGGAAGCAACGACTATTTCACCTACTATTTCACGCCAGGCAATCCTGCATACTTATTTTATTCCCCTGAGGACTTCGCAGAACTTGTCATATCTAATTTTACCATTCACGTCAAGGTATTTAACTAATTATTAGCAGTTTAACATGCTCCTTGTACCAGAGATTACTTTATGGGATGATCAATATATATATATTAAATACTATGTCCAAAGAATATGAATATAACGGTTTATTTTACGTAAAATAGTGAACAGTGATTGAATATGTGCAGAGTCTGTATAATCTAGGAGCCAGAAAGTTTGCAGTGAGTTCACTGCCAATCATGGGGTGCACACCATTTGTGCGTAAACTGTACGGAAATAGGAATGGAGAATGCGCCGCATTTCTCCAAGAGGCTGCGCAGTCCCACAACAAAAAGCTATTTACCACCGTGATGAAACTGCAGGCCAAACTTTCAGAGAGTTATTTTATGTACACCAATATCTATAAATCGTCCTTGAAAATTTATAAGAATCCAACTCATTATGGTCAGATACTCCACATTGCTTTGAGTTTCTATATCAGTTTATAATCTACATTGATAAAGTTTATAATGTACGAATAGGTTTATTAAAAAAATAGTAATAGTTAAATGATTTTATGTGCAGGTATACTCCACATTGCTTTGAGTTTCTATATCAGTTTATAATCTACATTGATAAAGTTTATAATGTACGAATAGGTTTATTAAAAAAATAGTAATAGTTAAATGATTTTATGTGCAGGTATTATAAATGAGAATGATGCTTGCTGCAGAGGAAAACTCAATTTCGGACTCTGCTACAAGGGTATTTCAGTTTGCGCTGATTCTTCACATTATTACTACTTCGATGGATATCATCCCACATCGCTTGTGCACAAGATCATTTCCAATGTAGCCTTCACAGGGACACCTCCTTTCGTATTTCCTTACAATTTGAAGACATTGGCTTCTCTCCCATAAACATATTGCCATGGTTTTCATTTCCCTAGCACTGAGTGCCTGATTTAGTATCATTGTATATAAGCTAAGTTAGTTCAGGTAACCTTAATTGCTTTATATCACTGCATAATTACTTGGGTCTTTTTGGTTTTTATTTTATTTTAATGAAATTACTGCATAATTACTTGGGTCTTTTTTGTTTTTATTTTATTTTAATGAAATTGATTAATTTAAAAAAGTTATATGAAATGAGTTATTATTTGTTTGGGTATGTGGTATTCATAACCTATATTATTGGTTTTATGTTTTATTTGGTTTTTTATTTTTATTTTTTTAATGAAATTGATTAATAAAAAAAATTATATGAAATCAGTTAGAATTTGTGGTATTCATAAATCATGTTATTGGCCTATTGTATTGAACAAAGTGTATTTATGAATTAAGAATCTTTATGGCAAAATGGGGTAATTCTCATGAATATGAATCTTAGTCCATGTTTTTAAAAATGTATATATGTTTAATTTATATATTAATTTGATTAACAATAATAATACTGATTTAAAATACAGTTATAATTTAATTAGTTATAATTTATTAAATTTTAATGAGGTGAGATGTTTTAAGAAGTAAGTGTTTTGATGTTTTTTATGAATTGATGCCTATTGACATTTATATAGCTACACTAGTTAAGATTAAAGTCATAATTAAACTTATGATGTTTTTCTTCTTTTCCTCTCCCTTAGGTATCTCAATGTTTTTTTTAATTGAAATGTAATTCCACTTTCTCCTTCCTTCTTGTTGTGCCAAAAGAAACTTTATAGAGCCTTGTATGAGGGAGAAGTGTAATTCCTTCCATAGGGTTACATGAGTCATTTAAGAAAAATTAATAACAAAAAAATCTTTAAAGTCAAACAGAAATAAAAAATTAGATGTCCACTTTAATTAAAATAATTTTATTCACCTTTATACAGAGAGAAATGTTAAAATATGATTTCCATTTTCCATCACAAAGGGGATGGATAATTCTTTAATATAATTTTTTTTGGTAGGTAAACACCCACAGGGTATTTGAACCAGTGACCTATCCCTATCCGGAGGAGTACCTTAAAAGTGCACCCATTCAAACACAACTTAAGTGATTAAAAGAAAAAAAAAAAAATTATGATATATATATAGAGAAAGATAAAGAGAGAAGTGTTTTACAGTTTAGTATAGCTAAATGTTTGTAAATTCAGTATATGTGTATACACTGACTTTGTTCGTTGTCCGATCCCTTGAAGAAATTGATGGATGAGCCGTGGAGGAGCAGATGAGCTGATTGGAGAAGCGATTTTCTGGGGCACATCGCTGAGCATTTCGATTTTGTTCAATTCTGCAAGAGAGGGCGTATCATAAAATAAAGAGCCTATGATCCCACCACAGGAGATTTGCCCCTGCCAGAATTATACATCGAAGGTGGAAGACATGGCTCTCTTGGTTGCGTTCTTGGCAAAGTGTCGTTATCTGTTGGAGACCTCTGGAAGACAGACGATGACCGATCAAATGAGTGTATGGGAGGAAAGGCTTTAAGCCTTGTTGCTGTTTTGAGTTGAAGCGACTGTGGTGAGGAAGTGTGCTGGGCATGTTTGTTGTGTGAAGACAACTCACCTCCTGTAGCTACATTGCAACAGGCCGTTAAGTCAATTGCTGGTGGTGCACGGTGTTCGAAAAGAAGCGTGACTGTTGGGCGCTGCATTCCAAGCTAGGAAGAGGGGTGAAGCTGCATTATCGTGTCACAGTATGATGTCGTGAGGCATTCCTTGTGGCGGAGGAAACCGAGAAGTGTTGGTAATGTAACCTCTGGAGCGGTGGTTAAACCAGGAGCAGCGTAGAAGATCGGCCAACGGGGATTGAGGAAAAATCTGCATGACTGGTAGTTGTTCTCGGATGAGAATGTTATTATCACGCCCCTGCTGTGTGAGGACGACCGTGGAGCTGACCAGAATATTTGGGTGGCCTCAGTTGGAACTGTTGGAGAGCAAGGTTGTTGGTGAGAGGCCCACGCCAAAGTGAAGTGTGTGATTGAACACCATTGAAAGAGGCGTGAAGGAGCAGCTTGGAGGGGACGCCTGACCTACACTTGGACGCCAAGTCAGAGATTGAATACTGTCGTGCGTTGAACCTGTGGAGGAGAGATCACACTACTGCGCCGCCCTATATGCTGCTTGGTCGACCAAGAGCCTGCAGCAAGAAGATCTGTGTGTTTGATCATCGTTGGGAATATTGCCAGCATGCAAGGCAGAGATCAAAGGCATTAATACATGTCTGATTTTGTTGCAAACAAGCATATGCAACATGTAAGTGTGAGAACATGGGAGCATAAGAGATGTCATCCCTTGAGATCCAGTTATGGCTGTCATCTCTGTGTATAAAGGAAGATCACAGCTTAAGGTATATCACAGCGCGATACAAGTGCCAGCAGATCGTGTAAAGGAAAGAGCTTGTGGAGCTAAGGAGCGTTGGCCGTCAGGCCGAGCTTCAAGAAGTTTATGAAGGCCGAAAAGGACACCGTAGCTAGTGTCGTGTGGAATTATTAGAAAACGATACCCTAGGAAGAGGTGTCGAGTTGTCTGGAGAAGCAGCCATCGTAGACCATGGGACAGAGTGCTGTTAAGAAGAGTGTTGTTGAAAGGACACCTTCTGTGCTGACACTCACTGCAAAAGCATGTGGAGTTTTGTGTGGTCCATTATTGTCCAGAAGAGGGCATAAGGGTGAGCCTAGGAGCATGTGATCTCAGAGTCAAAGTTGTAAGCTCGATGGTGTGCAGAGCTATGGGCTCTGTGGTGTGAAGAGCCAGAGGAGGGCTCAGTGTTTGTGAAGTGAAAGTGAGTTTACCCTACTGTTGATGCTATTGGAGAGTGTTGTTTCCAATGGAGTGCCTGCTAAAAAGGGTTGTGCTGCCCGTGATGACTGCGTGGCACAAAGAGTGATCCAGTGGAGTGGTGTTGACAGATAGGAGTGTTTGCAACCGAGTGTCCACTAATGAAGGTTGCGTCAAATGTGACGCCTGTGTGGCGCAGATAGTATCCAATGGAGTGTTGTTAGATAGGAGTGTCTACAAATGAGTGTCCACTGATGAAGGTTGTGTCGACCGTTACTCCTGTGTGGCGCAGATAGTATCCAGTGGAGTGTTGACAGATAGGAGTGTCTACAACTGAGTGTCCACTGATGAAGGTTGTGTTAACCGTGATGCATGTGCAACACAGATAGTATCTAGTGGAGTGTTGGAAGATAGGAGTGTCTGCAACCAAGTGTCCACTAATAAAGGTTGTGTCGACTGTAACGCATGTGTGGCACAAATAGTATCCAGTGGAGTGTTGGAAGATAGGAATGTCTGCAACCAAGTGTTCATTAATGAAGGTTGTGTCAACCGTGATGCTTGTGTGGCGCAGATAGTATCCAATAGAGTGTTGGTAGATAGGAGTGTTTGCAACTAGTGTTCGCTGATGAAGATTGTGATGTCTGTGTGGCATAGATCTAGTGGAGTGTTGAAAGATAAGAGTATCTGCAAGCGAGTGTCCGCTAATGAAGATTGTGTCGATTGTGATGCTTGTGTGGCATAGATCGCAGATAATATCCAATGAGGTGTTGGCAGATAGTAGTGTCTGCAACCGAATATCCGCTGATGAAGATTGTGTCGACTGTGACGCCTGTGTGGCACAAATAATATCCAGTGGAGTGTTGGAAGATAGGAGTGTCTACAATAGAGTGTCCACTAAAGAAGGTTGTGTCGACTGTGACGCCTATGTGGTGTAGATCGCAGAGAGTTTCAAGTGGAGTGTCGGCAGATAGGAATGTTTGCAACACCGTATTCGCTGAAGAGAGTTGTGTTGTGTGAAAGCAACAACAAAATGAAAGCCCCCTTATCAAGTTTTTTTTTATGTTCTAAGCCTTAGCTAGGACTAAGACCTGTAGGCACCTTAAAATTTAGGTCCTCATGATTAAGGGAAGGTTTGTTAGAATAATCACATCATCCATCCCTGTTCCCATGACGACTAGTTGGTGGCAGTCGGCAGGGAGTAGGCAAAACTCATTAGACAATAAATTACAGGCAGTGAATCGTTGTAGAATCTACGACTGTCACTTGTATAAATAGTTTTATGTTGAATGCAATGTTCAAGCTCTCTTTGAGAGTCTTCAAGCTCACTTTGTGAGTTTCCACTTCCCTCAAATCGCTAGATCTCAAAAAGTGGATCCTTAATATTATATTTTCCTTATTTAATATATTTTAGTTCACTGGTTAATTGGTTTCATAAACAAATTACTTTGCTATTTCTTTTATGTTTTGTCAAACAATTTTAATTTTAAAATTTTAAAGAATATACTTCATGAAAACAATACTTGATAGCATAATATTATTTATTAACCATATTAATATTAAATAGTAATAATCTTATTATATCATCATATTAAATATAACATTGATATTAAATAATATATTATCTTAATAATATAAATATAAATATTAAATATTACTTATCAATTTAAATCAATTTTAACTCTAGATTTATCAATGGTTGAGGGGCATCAAATCTGTTAAGTTTTGCACTCAAAAAAGAGATTTGCACTTTGAGATATTTGATCCCTCTCGGCACTTGATAGATCCAGAGTTAAGATGGATCTAGGTTGGTGTTTGTGTGTGTGTTTATATAAATGGATGGTCCAAATGGTCCATTGGGTTTATCTCTGATGGTTGGGAGGAATATAACATATTCCTCATATGGAATATAAAGATAATTCTCACACACACACATATGTATAAAGTGAAAAACACCCATCTACTGGATACAAAGAGAGAGAGAGAGAGTTACACACATAATTCTTATTCACTGGACGAGTTCTTTTACTTCCCAATATTAGGGAGATGTCTATTTCTTTATGCGCATGGATCAAAACAAATACATTAGGAAGTAAATATATGAGTCTACAAAATTTCATATAGATTCATCTGATGTAAGGGTACTACAATATCATCTACAAGATCACTAGTCTAAATATCAAAGGGGGGATTTTGTAGGTGTACACCTTACATAATTGCCCCAGCAAAAAACAAAAATTACAAAGCATTAATCCATTATTGATTAATCATATGATCCTTTACCATTATAAACTTGCTACAGTCCTAAACAAGTTCATTTAAGTATGTAAAATTAATAGATTTGGATTGCTTAAACTAGTAATGTCACTTAGACTAAGATTTAAACTATTGACCTGTGCTTGAAGCTCCTTAATTGTCTATGAAAAACATCCACTTCCTCTTCATGTTTAGCTACTTTTGTTTTCACTCCTTGTAGATCCTCCATGAGCCAGGAAGTTGAAGAAAAGTGGTCATTGTGTTTTAATTTAAGATTCATGAAGTCTAATTGCATGGAATTTATCTTCTTTGCAAGTTGTGTTATCACCTTCTTATGGTTGCATCCCATGATTACACTGACACTATGTCCAACAACAATGACTTTCACCAAGTAGAAAATACAACGATTCAGCTTTTTGAATAATGTTCTAAGAGGGACATAGAGCCCATAGAAATTGGTTTGAAACTGTATCAAACAAGATCCCCTGGGACCTCTCACCAAGCCCAATGAGAAAACTAGTGGAAACACCCCACATTCGTCATAGTCCCTCAACCACCAAATTTCCAAGCTCATTGTCAGCTCCCTCGATCGAAAATTTTCCAAGAACGTAATTTTTCTACCTAAATATCCCCAAATAAAGTAGGAAAATTTCCAAATCCAAGAGCCCTTGAGGCCTCTCACCATTAGGTGGAACCTCACTGAATTCTTTAGAATCTCACCACCAACTAGTTAGTAGGTTGGAAGTCCACTCCCTTGACCAATAATTTTACGCAAACAAAATATACCCACCAGAATGATCCAAACTTAAATGGGAACGAAAAAAATTACAGATATAACCACAAATATAGAGATGCATAAGAAATAACACCTCATTTCATTAATATCAAAGAACTGAAATATGCTTACAAACATAATGGAAATAAACTAGCTTGGGCGATGATAGCTTATCTCTGAGAAGAGATGTGGCAGCTACATGCCTATGAAATGTGTTACAATGAGCGTCAAAGGCCTATTTATTATTGAGAAACAATGTAAAACCATAAAAATCCAAAAACATAACCCTAGGAGATGAAGCGCCAAACATTCAACAACAACATGATGGCACCACTACAACTCTTCTTCATTTCATTTCATTTTCCGAGCAAATTACATTAATTTCAAGTCATCATGCATTATGTTTCATGGTTTCTACTTCAACATACATCACACAATCCAAATTGGAAGATTAGACTCAGAGAAAACAATTTTCCAAAGAAAAACAGAGACAACTATGGAAAGTTGCAGTTTCTACAATTATTGTTGTAGCAACGTTTTTTTTTGCTATAGTTGCTTGTTCTAGAGGTAGTTTTGGCACAAAGATTACAAGAAATTGGAGCAGAGATAAAAAAATATGAGATACTGGGTTTTCTCAAAGTATGATAAATTGAGTAACACATGGGCATAATTCCAAAAAAAGAGCAATTTTCTAGGACATTTAAAGTGGGTTCTAAGGCAGATTTTCATTTTTCACCACTATGCGCACATCAAGATAGAACTTGGTATTTTTGCACAACAACTCTTTTTTGTCATTAAAAGTAGATCC
Organism: Pinus tabuliformis; assembly: GCA_031772625.1. Lineage (NCBI taxonomy): Eukaryota > Viridiplantae > Streptophyta > Pinopsida > Pinales > Pinaceae > Pinus > Pinus tabuliformis. The sequence goes on from CM062811.1 coordinate 248,405,378, forward strand.
TGAAGGCATGTGGTGGTAAAAAAGGTAAAAATACGTTGTTTCCTTTTTGAATCACTCAATTTGGCCTTAAAATGAGTTTGTGTCATATGTTTTTGTTGCAACAATAGGCAGCGTGAAGGGTGAAACAAGGCAAACATTGATTTGATCATAACTTACAAACCGTGCATCTGTTGGTCCTGAAATTTTTATGGTAAATTCATTGAGGTAGGGTAAATAAATAGAAAAAATTTCAAGAAATTTCAGTGCATAGTCTTCAAGAAATTGGCCGCTTTCACCTACATCCATTTCTCAGTTTTCTCGAGATTTGTGCACCCATTGCATGAGATTTTTTGTGGGAATATGCATAATATTAACAGTAACAACCTCAAAAAATTTAGGAGAATATGATTTACCACTTGAGGGAAATTTTAAAAACAAGTCTGTTAAGTTGTTACTCATTTTTACTAATGAAAATCCGTTTTGAGTCAGCGCCATGATTTCTCTTGAGTGGACATTTGCCAAAATTTTATGGTTCCTCTTCTTCATATTTTTCACTTTCCTCTACTTCACCTACTTTGGGATGATGCCAGTTGTTATTAGTCCAAGCTACCATATTGCTTCAATCATTTCATCAACCTTTTATTCCTCTTCGAATCTCTTCTATGGGTTCGTTGTTCTTTGGTGGAAAATTCTTGTACGGTGGAGATGGTTTTATTGTTTCAACTCCATTTCTTGGACACTTTATGGTCTAATCGCAACATAACTGGGCGATGTGGATTCTAAAATGAATACAATAAAAGGAAAATACAAAAATAGTATATATTGGGAGAAGCTACTTTGGATTAGATATAACTTCTTGGGAGTTGTATTTTCCATGGTGTGCATTCCTCTTTTTTTTTTTATGTTTCCTTTTCCATTGAAACATCCAACTTTCAGATTTAGGCATCAAAGAAAGGGGTTCTGGAAATTAGCTTTATTCCATGGAGATGAGACTTGGTTTGGACTTTAGTAAAGTGTAAAGAAAAAATAAAAAATATTTATTTTATGGAAGCAATCAAGAAATTATCAAGGATACATGCTCTCATGATGTTAGCAAGGAAAAAGGACAAGTGATATAAGAATAAATTCATTGATAACATCAACTAACACCTTTTAAAGCAGCACTCTCTAAGAACGAAAAGAGGTATATGAATCCGTTTTTGGGACTCAATTTGCATGAGGACATGCAAAGATCTCAATGTGGGGGATATGTTAGGTCATTGATTTGTCATCATCCTCACTTGTCTTTGTCATTCATTAAGCCATTACTTCCAACCATCCATTGCACCATTTCACTTACTTGCCACCATTTTTACCATAATTCTTCATGATGTGCCTCTATATGTCTAAGTGGTTAATTAACATCATTTTCCTTTATTTTTAATAGATTAAGAAGAATTATGCATGGTTTACTAATGACAGTTTGGCCAATTCAAGTTTCTACAGTTTAGTCAAGTTTCCGTAGCTATCTCCATGGTTGAGGTAGTAGCACCACTCTAGAAGGAAAATCGACACTTGGACTTGGTTTCTAGAAGCTCCAATATGGATTTATGTTGGTCAAATTCCACCCAACTCACATGTGTGAACCTCCAGCAAGAAATCAAAGGAAATACGTAGCAGTTTTGACTAGTCAACTTCAAATGCGTTTTTCTGAGAAAATCAAAACGAATTTCAGAAAATGAAAATATGGATTTTTTTCAGCATGGGCCCAGTTAGGTTCCTTTGAGTGATTTCCTCAAATTTGTTACTATTTGGGATATGATCCATGTTCTTTGGTCCTATTTTGCAGATTATGTGGATAAACAGTTTTCCAATTCATCATTCAATGCACAATCACCAAAACGATTGGAACGAGTTGTTATTTAGCACATTTGTGGCAGGGAGATAATTATTACCATATATGTGTAGATCTTTGATCCAAGGATCCATCAAATGAGATTGGATTTTATTTTCAAAACTTATCTCATGACCAAAACTCAAGCAAGAGAATTCTGAGTTTGTTAATTTTCTCAAAACTCTATAAATTGCAGTCTCTTTGATGAGAGGAGGGATTAGACGTTTAGACGTCAATGATGATATTAAATTGTAAATATATATATATATATATATATATATATATATATATATATATATATATATTATTTTTTTTTTTATTTTTTTTTTCAGTGAATGTAATCTCTGATATGATGCAGCTCTAAATGAAATTGGTGATTTAAATCAGTGATCTGAGTTCATAATTCCTCACACTCACCAGGAGGGCCCCATATGGAGTTGTGAGATAGTATAGTTGTCATTTTAATCTCATTTTTTCAGTATTTGCTTCGATTTAGTTTTTAATCTCTTTATATGTTTGAATTCTATGTTTTCAATATAGTTATATTACTTGTTCTTTTCTATCTGTTACAAGTCGAGTACTCAATATAAACTTAAAAATCCAAAATCACTTTCCTTGAATTATTTTCAAAGAATTTCCTTCATTTTCATGTTTGTTCTAGTCAAAACAATTTCCTTGAATTATTTTCAAAGAATTGCCTTCATTTTCATGTTTTTTCTAGCCATCATTTTGATAATACATGGAGGCTCTTGCACTTGAAATTTTGTCAACATATCATTATTTTTCACTGCATTCTAAAATAGTTTCCAATTCCAAGTTATGTAGAATAGTTGTGCTTTTAATTTGATAGTTAGATTTCCTTTCATTGTATAATAGAATAGATTTCATTTTTTATTTTATTTTTTAGTATAATAGATTTCAATTTCTTTTCCAATTAGAGTATATGTCAAAGTTTTAATAGTATAGTTTGGTTTAAAAGTTCATTTAAATTTTGAGGTTTTGAGTTTGAATTCATTGGCCTTTTAAGACAAAACATGTGCATATGCTTATCAAAACTTAGTCATAAACATGTTTAAATCCTCATTTTTAATTAGATTAATTTCTTTGAATTGAAAGTAAATTTCTTAGCACATACAGTGCATGTATAATTTGCAAGCTCACGTACCCGGATTGACATAGAAATGCAAGTAATTTAACAGTCAATTAAATTACCCAAAAGGATCTATGACAGACAAAGAATACAAGACTAAGTTTTGGAGTTATTGAGGTATGTACCATATCTTAAGGATGATAAAATTAAGGTTCACAGATTCATTAGTGGATTTCCATTAGCATTTAAGGATCAAATCGAGTATGATGAGCATCAAACATTGGAGGAAGTCATTGGGAAGTTGAAACATTGTTATGAGCAGTCTAAGCATAAGTCGAAGCCTAAGAAGTGTTGGAAAGGTAATGAAAAAACTAAAAGAAAATGGGATAAGAAGTGAGGAAGATCTTAGGATGCAGGTAACAATGAAAATGCAACACCATATAAGAAATATAATGTAGTTGATAGAGGAAAAGGATTTAAATCCGAGGAGTAGAACAAGGGTGATGGTAGGAAGCATTTTTAGTGTTGGACTTGTAGCAAGGATCATCGTAGGAAAGATTATCCACAACATCAAGGTGGAAGACCTTAGATTTATAGTGCTAAGGAGGCATAGACAATTGGGGATGTTGGATAGAGTATTTCTCAAATTTATGCAGCATTGGATAATAGGTAGGCTGATCATCAGGCATCTATTATTGAGATGGAAGGTAAGCTTTTTTATCAAATTGTTCCTATTTTGATTGGCCCTGGATCTAACTATAATTATACTAATCTTGACCTGGTGGATAAGTGTTGCTTGAATAAATAAGTGCGTGCAAAGTCTTGGTTGGTGCAGTTGGCTATAGGTACCAAGAAAAGAGTTCATCGTTGGGTGAGATCTTGTGCATTTGAGCCTAATGGTATGTTTACCTTAGTGCATCTAAATGTACTTCCGTTGGGATCATACAATATGTTGTTGGGTATGGATTGGTTGGACATTCACAGGACTAAGGTAGAATGTTATGAGAAGACTATTGAGTGCCTGGATGATGATGGAGAGAGGAGAATATTGCAAGGTAAGAAGAATCCTACATCAATGAGAATGGTTACAACCATGCAGGAAAATCACAGTAGCATGAAAGGGTGTGTATTGTTTGCAGTTCATATTTCTAGTGACAAAGGGAAGGATGCTGAAGATGATGAAGTCTTGAAAAGGTATTCAGTTTTGCAGTAGTTTTAGGATGTATTTCCAACAAAGATTTCAGAGTTATCGCCTCAAATGGAAGTGTAATTTTCTAGTGAGTTGATGTCGGGAGCATCACCAACATTGAAGTCACCTTACAGGATGAGCACTCCATAGTTAGTGGAACTAAAGTTACAACTTAAGGAAATGATTGATAAAGGATATATAAGGTCAAGTGTGTCACCTTTGGGTGCACCAGTATTATTTGTAAAGAATAAGGATGGTACTCTCAAGTTTTCCATTAATTACAAGAAGTTGAACAAAGGTGACGATCAAGATCAAGTATCCTTTGTTGTGGATTGATGATGTGTTTGATCAGTTGAAGGGAGCAGCAATGTTCTCAAAGATTGATTTGAAATTAGTATATCATCAGGTATGCTTCAAAGGAGAGGATATCTAAAAAACCACATTCCATACCAGGTATGGGCATTATGATTTTGTTGTGGTTCATTTTGGTATTACTAATTCTATATATACTTTCATGTGTTTGATGATTAGTGTGTTTCATCCTTATCTGGAAAATTTTGTGATAGTGTTCATTGATGACATATTGATATATTCTAAGAATCATAAAGGGCATGTAGAACATCTAGAAATAGTGTTAAAATTGTTAAGAGAGCATCAGTTGTATGCCAAGATTAGTAAGTTCAGTTTCTTGCAGAAATAAATTCATTACTTGGGACATGTTGTTTCCAATGAAGGTAAAATGATGGAGTTGGAAAAGATTAGATCTATCATGGAGTGGGAAACCCCTAGGAATGTGAATAAGGTCAGATCATTTATGGGACTAGCAAGTTACTACAGGTGGTTCATTGGGAACTTCTTATGGATTTCCTATCCTTTTACATCTTTGTAGAGAAAAGGAAAGAAGTTTGAATGGATTGAGGAGTGTGCAACTAGTTTTGAGAAGTTGAAGCATTTGCTTACAAATGCTCCAATCTTGAAGATTATAGATCTAGACAAAGACTTTGTGGTATATACATATGCTTGCAAGATAGGACTTGGTGGAGTCCTGATGCAAGAAGGATAGGTGGTATGCCATGAGTCAAGGAGGTTGAATGAGCACAAGCAAAACTATGTGACTCATGATCTTGAGTTGGCAACTATGATCCATCCCTTGAAGATGTGGAGGCACTATCTTCTTGGCAGAAGGTTCTTCTTAATGAGTGATCAAAGTGGGATGAGATACTTATTTGATCAACCTAATATGAATTCCAAGAAAGCTATATGGTTGACTATTCTAAGTGAGTTTGACTTCGAGATCAAGTACATCAAGGGAAAGGAGAACAAGGTTGTAGATACTCTTAGCTAGAGAGCGCAGGTGAATCACATTGCAGAAGTGAGTTCTTATGGGACAGACTTGCAGGAGTGGATCTTGCACGCAGGACAACATGATGACAAGAATCAACTATTGAGACACATGTTACAAAAACATGGTGCATGTGATTATGATGTGGATTATCATCTCAAGACAGATGGCTTGGTCAGATTTAGGGACAAGATTTATGTACCAGATGGCAGTGAGCTCAAGAAGCTTATCTTGAGGGAATTTCATGTTAAGGCGTATTCAGGTCACCCAGGATATCAAAATACATTGACAATAGTTAATAATTTATATCATTGGTTGAACTTAAAGAAAAAGGTGGTTGATATTATTGCGAGATGTTTGGATTGTTAATAGGTAAAAGCAGAGTGTAAGCATCCACGTGGTTTATTGCAACTGATTCTGGTTCCAAAGTGGAAATGGGAGGTCATTTCCATGGACTTCATTATATGTTTTCCAAGGACATCGAGATGACATTACTCCATCATGGTTGTGGTTGACAAGTTAAGTAAGGTAGCTCACTTCATTGCACTTAAGTCTACGAATTCAGCTAGCGAGTTAGCTTAGATTTTTATCAGGGAGGTAGTCAGATTGCATGGTGTTCCTAAGAAGATTGTATCTGAAAGAGATGCAAGGTTCACTTCTAGGTTTTGAAATGAGTTTTTTGCAAGCTTGGGGAAAACGTTAGCTTTCAATACAACTTATCATCTGTAGATAGATGGACAGACAGAGAGGGTCAACATGATTCTTGAGGACATGTTGAGGATGTACATTATGCATTAGCAGAGGAAGTGAGAAGAGTATCTTCCATCGGTATAGTTTGCATATAACAATGGATATCAAGAATATTTGAAGATGATTCTGTTTGAGGCACTTTATAGACAGAGTTGTAATATTCCTATCAACTAGAGTGATCAATGAACATGGTACTGATTGGACCGAACATGTTGGCAGAGATGGAATAAGGAATGTAGATTATCAAAGGGAATCTAAAGGTAGCACATGATAGCCGAAGAGTTATGAAAATCATCATAGAGTGTTTATGGAGTTTCAAGTTAGGGAACATGTGTACTTGCACATCAAGCCGAAGATGATATCCTTGAGGATTGGGTCATGTGCCAAGTTGGCACCTCAGTATTGCGGGCCTTTTGATATCCTTGAGAGGATTGGACTAGTGGCCTAAAAGCTTGCACTGCCTCTGACAATGAAAGACCATGATGTATTCCATGTTTCATTGCTTAAGAAGTGTGTTCAGGATGTTGATCATGTGATTGACTTGTTTGTATTGCAGGTGGAACTAAAGGGAGAATTCCAACCAAAACCACAATGCATATTGTAGTAGAAACAACTCATGCTCTGAAACAGAGCAATCGAGCAGGTTAAAGTCTAGTGGAAGCACTTTGGGCTTAATGAAGCTACATGGGAGATAGTGGATTAGATGCGGGCTATTTATCCTTCATTATTCGTTGGTTCAAGCAAATGAGTTTTTGGTATATGTATATGTATGTGGATGTGGATGTTGTAGCAGATACCACAACAAGATGTGTTATAAAGCTCCAATAAGTGGTATGATTTTTATGTGTGTCATAGTTTACAGGATGTCATTCTAAATACTATATAGAGTTATGTTATAAAGCTCCATGGGCAGTATGTTCTGTTTTCAGTGGTCTGCTAGTCATAGGTGTCAATGAACACTAGGGACGGTGTTCCCCTAAGGGGGAGGGGTTTGTAATAGCCCCTGGTTGATTTTCCATGTAAATAAAATAAGACCAATGTCATGAGACATGTATTCCAATCTAAATGTTAGGAAAAATATAGTGATGAATATCACTGGCGATTAATTTATGGATATGGAAATTGGCAAAGGCATTGGCAAATGAAAAGTGGCATAATTGACATTTATTTAAGAAAATAAAAGAAAATCGGAAAAAAGGAAGGTGAAGAGACACATATTTTCATGAGAGGGAAATAGAAGGAAAATGAAGAAAGTAGAGGCCTCAATAATAAAAAGACTTCTAAGGATGAGTTCACAACTTTTGTCAATTTAGCTTTGGAGCTCTCTTTCATTCTCTTATACTCTTGCACACTTAGAGTATTCTTGGAGAATTATTGGAACTCTTTGGCATACATTGGATTTGGATAAAGAAGGCAATGGAAAAGTAGGAAATCACAAGGGAACATGTGGATCAACAACTACAACTGGATTGCTTTGCAGGTACCAGGTTGCATGTGTGATTTCCTTATTGATTTATTGTTGCATGGTATATGCATATGATTTTCTAGTTATGTGTTGTCATTGGCATGACAATTTTCTTGGATTGATGTGGTTTTAGCCTTGCCTTTCCATTTCCTAGATAGAAATGGTGTTGTGGGTTTCTTCCACTTGTTTTTTCTCTAATTGGTGCTTAGGTACCTTATGGTTGTGGGTTGGAACAAACAATCTTGAAGCCCTAGAACATATTGGGTTGAGTTACTAGTCCTGGAGCCTAGGTTGGGACAAACACTCTGGAACCCTTGGTGGGTTGAGTTGCTAATCCCTGGAGTCGGGTTGGACAAATGATTTGGAGTTCTGGAAGATTTTCGGTTGAGTTACTAGTTCCTAGAGCCCTGGAAAACATGGGTAGAGACCAAAATGGTTGGTGTTAGTGATGTTTGACCATGGAGGTGGAATCACTGTGGATGAGGGTTGAGGTGGTTTGGATTCTAGAAGCCCTTATTTGGTTTTGTTTTGGTCATTCCATGAGATCCCACATTCATGCTTGAAATATGGCATGGGGGTGATTGGTTGAAAGAGAGATTTGGTTCAGCCCAATCTATGGTCGAGTGGTTAGTGGAAGTCCCTGACTTGGTTGGTATTTTCATATTTTAATATGAGACATTTTTCTATTGTGATATATGAGTATTTGTAGCGATTATGTTGGTGATATTATGGCTTAGTTGCCATGGTTTTTATGCTGGTTAATTTCTGGTTATATGTTGGTTATATGATATGTACCATCTATGGATCATGTCATGAATTGTTTAATTATCAATTAGTTGATGAATGTATGGACTAATAAGTGTTATTGCACCTATATGGAGAAGGAATAGGGCCTTCTTTGTGATTCTCAAATGAATCTTAGACTAATATGTGATGAGCCCCAAAAATGGATAATTATATGGGCTCATTCAACCTCATAATTCGACTTAATCCACCATTCTTATTAGTTTATTGCATGTTTTTTATTATATTTATGTTAATAGAGTGAATTGGGTTAGTCATTATGCCAACAAGTCTAATGGGTGCTTTGTGCAGATTTTTAGTCAATTTTGAGACAAAATCAAAGGTTTTAATGAGCACTTGGCAGCCAAATTCGTGGAAGAACAAGGGAGAGGATTTGTAGGAAGGTGTCCCCTTCATTTATGGGCCCTTACCTCGAATTCTCCACCATCAGCTCGGAGTTCAAGGGCCACCAAATAAATTATCACAAGGGCAGCCGAGAAAGTGCTAGCAAAAGTGCTGTTAACTACGAGTTTTGGCAGCTGAGTTCCTAAAGTTTAGGAGGGCTATTGGGGTCCTCAATTTGTATAAGTAAGAGGGCTTAGGGCCTCATTTCAGCTAGTCACTTTGTAGGAAGAAGTTAGCTAGTTTGTAGTTCGATTTTAGTCATTTTTTAGGCAATATATTAGCTCTGCATTTCAACACATTTTCAAGTTTTCCTTGTGGATAGTTTTTGGATTGTAACTATTCTTTTGATCAATAAAGATGAATCCATCTTTGCACCAGCTCTAAATCTCTCTTAGGAGGTTGTAGCTCTTGGGGTTGGGCCCATCTCAAGTGCCCAGTACCTCCTTTGTTTACCTTTATGTGTTTTTGTTGCATTCTTACAATAAAATCTGCTATTTAGATTTAAATCTTTCTTTGTTATTTAGATTTCTTTTGATGATTAAAAAGGATTTTGATGTTCAGATTTAGTTGATAGGTTGTTAACAGGAAAAACTTAAAAAAAGGGCCATCAAACACCTCTGATTTCACCTCTCCCTTAGTGGGATCAGGAGCTGGGATCAAGGTGACCTTGCTGCCCACAAAAACACTGACTTTGCTTTGCCATGCAATCACTAGTGTTTGATTTTCATTTGTAGAAGTTGGTTACAAGTTCAGATTTTTGCTTGCTTAGTTGCATAAGTTAGTATACATGGTTTCATTGCAGGTCAAACTTCTGTTCATTCTCTTTACTGATAGCTAGCATAGATTAGGTCAATGTAACTAGGTCTTTGAATTTACAAGTCTTCGTTGGTTCATTTGGAAAAATGACTTGCAGAGCACCTATACCACTTCTCTACCTGCCCATGCTCCATCAAACCCATCTGCTCCATCCCTCAACTCAGCTTCTTGCCTTACATTTTCCATTTGCTCACATAACCCTAGTTTTTGTGCATCATTACTTCAGTCCTCCTTGAATAAATCCAGCCATCTACATCTTTCCTCAGCTCCATTCCCCAAGTCCTGGACCCCCTCACACCCTTATCTCACCTCCATACCCACTCCTTCATCTTTCTTCCTCCATCCATCCTCCAAATCCCGTTTCTGAACATCCTGTAGAAAATTATAGACATCCTGTAGAAAATTCCAGAACATCCTGTAGAACCCCTGCAGACTTCCTGTAGAAGCTCACGAATGAGGTTTCTTGATAACAAAACTCTATGAAACTCTCTGGAAGGGTGTTAGGACCCCTTAGGCCCTCTCTGAACCTTCCCAACCTTCTGCAAGCATTTCCTCTTGCCAATCCACCTCTGCACAGTCAAAAACTAGTTAAAAGCACATGCATGATAGTTCTAACAACTTATTCAAAAATACAAAAAGATGTTTTTTCAGATGTTACTGTAGAGGTAGTTTAGAAACATGCATTTTACCTTCCTATAAGTCAATGGCATCTCTTTCTGTAGCTTTCATCATTCTTCTTGCACCAGTAGGGTTAGTCGGTAAAATTAGGGTTTGCTAGGGTTTGCGTTTCCTTTCCGCTTTCAGTTCCTTTCTGCAAGTAGATTAGCCTCCTTTGAGTTAGCTTTCATCCATCAGTTAAAAAGATTCTTCTAAGAGCTCATAGAAGTTGGCTTAAGCTCCTTGCGGACTTGTGCCAGCTGACCAAGTGACAGCTGCGGCAAGAGCTAGTACTTGTGCATACAGCACCGTCGCTTCCAAGTTTGTTACGAACTACCGGGTTGATAAAATTAAAGAAGAGAGTTCCAGGAGTTGCAGCATTATTGCTGCAATACTGGGGCTCACTACTCTTTTTGGCGTCGTTGCCGGGGAAGCGTCAGAGTATTGGTGATTGCTGCTTTTCTTCTATTTTCCACTACAACCTTCTGCTAAGTAGTTTATTTCATTTCCATTCCGCAATTTTGTTTCTGCAAAAGTAGATTAACATTTCTCACTTTCATAGATTAGCATTTCAATTCCGCAATTTCAGTTTTGTAAGCGTAGATTAACATTTCAATTCCGCAATTTCAATTCTGCAAGCGTAGACTAGCATTTCATTCCTGCAATTTCATTCGAGCAAAATAGATTAGTCATTTCCTGCTTTCATTTCAATTCTGCATTTTCATTTCAGTAAGATAGTTAGTTGCAGTTCAATCTATTTTAGTTTTGTAGGTACAAGCAGAAAAAAGCAAAATCAACCAAAAAGATTCCCTTTCATACCTTGTAGAAGTAGAGATAATTCAGAAAAAATGATTGCACAACACCCCCACTGCTTCACACAACCAACCTTCTCTCTTCTTCAATGGCTGTGATTAAAGAACCCTTAGGTGGACAGCAGGACATATTTGAAGAACCTCAAGGGAAGAAGAAGAAGAAAACATTCCTCTGGAGAAAATGGCTACAAATAGAAATGTTGGGAGAAGTACCTTGTCCAAAAACGAATTTTCAAATCAGATGGAAGATTTCAAGAGCGATATGAGGCAGTTTCTTGCCATGCAACTGGATACCTTGCAGATCCAAAGGAAGCAAGAGGAGGCCAAGAGGGCTTTGGACATATTTTGTTCTAGGTGCGCTAGAAAGCATCTTAGGAACGAATGTTCAATGCACTCCCTAGAAGTGTATTTCATCTGCGAAGAATACCATCCTACGAATCAGTGCCCTTCCTTGCCCGGAATTAAAGCTGCATATCAGAGGGCCAAAGGAGCCACTGAACCACTCTATTATATGAACCAAAGGAGGCCACATGGACCTAGATCTTACCAGCAGGAACTGCAAGGGACATCCGAGACCTATTATGACCCCTATCAAGCCACTTTCATGCCTTCTTGGGGTCCCCCTGCTCATCCTTCCTAGTTCACATCTCCTCCTTGTTCCTTCACAGATCCATATTATGCCCAACTAGTTGCTCATTCGTTTCACTCTTATGCTCAGCCACAGCCTTAGTGGAATGCACCTCATCAAGGGTGGAGGCCCCAGTACAACTCTCCTCCCACTCCTTTGCCTCCACCACCTGCCCAACCACAACGCCATCCACCTCCATCTCAAATATACACCCCCACTCAACTACCCATACCACCATTCCCAAACCTACCCATTGGAGCAGCTTAACACAATTACAAAGCTGAGGCACAACATGTCCAAATGACTCCTCTTGAGCTCGATGATCTTCACCATAGCTCAGCAAGAGTGTTGCAAAACAGAGATTATATTGACAATATTGAAGGACCAAAGGCAAAAGAAGATTCAAAAGAGGAGATCAAAGAACCATGGGTTGCACTTGATGAAGAGAAGGAATCAAAATCAGAGATTGAGAGAGTTCCCTCATGATTACCACCAAATCTTCCATGTATTCAAGAGAAAGATCAGCAAAAAGAAGAAGATGAGAAAGTCATGGTAGAAGGTGACATGAAACATGATCCAGATCAGCATAAGGACCAAGGATATCAGAGCTATATTGAGATATGGTTTCATATCGTCACTAAGTTGCAGCGGTACTCTCTTCCTCAGCTATGTTTGATCCCTTCAAAGTCAGATCATTTGGTCTCTGAAATCTAGATAGCTGTCAAAGCATGCATTTCAAGCCTCCACATAATTTTGTCTCTTATCTCGATGTGCACATGGCTCCATTGGAAGTATTATTACACTTGAAAATGATTTTGTTTTTCAAGTAGGGTAGGGTAGAAGAAAAAAATGAAAATAAGAGAAAAATAAAAATCTAAGGTGAAAACCTCCTCGGAGGCACCTCAGATTGGCTCACTGATCGAAAACCTCCATGAGGCGGTAAGTGGGTTGGAAAGAAGAGGAAATAAAAAGAGAATAAGATCCCTGGGTGAAAACCTCCCTTGGAGGCGCCTAGGGCAGGCAATTAGGGTGAAAACCTCCATGAGGCGCCCTAGTTGTTTTCAAAAAAAAAAAAAAGGAAAAAAGAGAAAAAAAGAAAAGAAAAAAGAAAGCAGGACTAATCTCTGTGAAAAATTGCAAGTTGCAGTGAATACTTTGCAGGAAAAGAGGGGTGCGCAAAACGAGGAAAGAAGTCCGTACCAGGCTCCAAGACATCCCTTCAGACACTCCCTCCATGGCCACTCACCTCTCCTAGGATTTGGTCACATTTAGGTCAAGATTAGGCTTTCTACAGGAAGTTCCAAGCGTTTCTACAGAAAGTTTTGAATTTCTACAGGAAACATCCTGTAGAACCTTCGGACGAGCCAAATTCAATTTTGAAAGGGAATCTAATGGTTGGGATCAATTTTTTAGGCCTACAGCCACACCTTTATGCAATCCAACACCATGTGGCACCCTGTTCCATCTCTTTCCACCTCCATTGCACCCACCTGGTTATGTGTTCCTGCACAGTCATACAAGAAACCCTGTTTGCCTCAGATTGACAACAAGAATTCTTAAGTGACAAGTCAAGCAACGAAGTCTTGCACGCTCTACCTGTCCAAGATCCATCTAGACTCTGTATCAATGAATTCCAAGTCTGCATTATAGCCCGAGCTCATTTTTCTTACCATGCAACAAAACTGCAGAATGCCTTGAAGAAAAAATACCTAGTGCTGAAATTTGTTTTTTCCCTATCTTGAAAACCGTGCATCCATTTGCAAAATCATTTCACGAGGAGTTGTACAGGGATGATGGCAACATGCCTGAGCAGTTTCAGCCAATTCCGGTGTACGATTTCCAAGAAATCAGCCTCCATCACCTTCAGCCATTTTTGCATTTTCTCCATATCCGTGCATCCATTTCAAAACCTGTTTCATGGGGAGATGCACATGGGTGATAGTAACCTACCCAATCAGTTTCAGCCGATTCCGATGCACGGTTTCCAAGAAATGGATCTCTATAATCTTCAGCCATTTTCCATTTTTCTCGAAATCTGTGCATGCATTGATCGCAATTTTTCTATGGGAGGTGCATAATGATGATAGGAACATGCTCAGCAAGTTTCAGATCAATCCGGTCTATCGTTCGGGAGAAATGGCGAAAACAAGTTTCGGTCCTGTGAAAATTCAGCAGCAGCAACTTGAGGGTGCAGATCTGAACGTGAAGCCAGCTCCTACAGCATGGATCCGGCCATAGGATACCTGCACAAGAGAAAATGTCATGAATCAGCAACCAAGCCAGCATGCAACCACAGAAACCAGTGCATGTAGCAAATGAAAGGCCACAGCACCTCACAGCAACCATTCGACCTCCAGGTATGTGACTAAGACTCGTTCCTCTATTACATAAATCTAATTTAAGAACTGCATGAACGAATGGAATGGTGGGATTAAGTCAAGAATCTAGCAAGGTTAACCCGACATTGCCTTCTCTAGTGCTCAGGAAAAAATCACGCAGCATACGTGTATAGTCGTTCACGTGAAATTTGAAAAAAAAACAGGTAGTGGTAGACGTGTTGAACTCCAGTGCACAGAACATCAAATGATTAACAGATAGAAGAGAACATGCAGTTCATAACATCACTGCAGTTCGAATAAAGACAACACACATTTTGCCACCTCATCCCCTCGCCACGAATTGCGCCGTAATTCAAAATGCTCGGCTGAAGACTCACGTTAACCACTGTTCATTTACACTTGCAAACCTCTTCGGCCGAAGTACACGTCCTCTGCCTCTAAATTCTGTTAAACCGACGTCCTTCGCCAAGTTTTTCAGCCTGTTCAAAATTCCCCCGCATACCAAGATCATTCAGAGGCGCAGAGACATCCTACAGAAGCCGGCCAACGTTCTACAGGAAGACGTTCTACAGGAAAGTACAACATAGCCTTCCAGAGCAAAAAAGCTTGGATTTTTCTTCGACAAATTGGGAGTCCCGAAAGAGGTAGGCTCGAAAAACACTCTTCCCTGCATGATATATTTCGAAAGGTGGTGAATTAAAACTGTCTGGAGTAGGAGAATTAGAAGCAAATCTGCCTGTGGGTCAAGAATGGTAGTTTTCCTGTGTGATACACGAAATTTTTCAGTTGGTTCTGCATCACATTCCCCTCCACGGTTCCTATTAAAAAATTTCTCCTATACAAAAGTTAAAGCACTGTGAGGACTAACATGTGCATGAAGAATGTGAATTTTATGTGGTTGTATGCATGTTGGGGATGAAAATTAAGCTCTACACTTTGTCTGTGGGAGCCTAATTCATTTTGACAGCCAAAGTTTTAGGGCAGCAGCAACATCATAACCAGGGAATTGGTGAAAAGGGAGATACAAACATCTGAAAAACCCTATTCTGAGAATCAAAGGAGGAAACCTTAAATAGAATTCCCTTTCTGATCATAGCAAGCCAAAACGGAGTATTTGAGTATTTTTCACCATGCTAGGAGGGTTTATCAGAAAGGAACCCTCGGATCCCAAGAAGTTGAGAGAAAATCCTGAGGTGGTAGACCTATTTACCCGTTCAAAGTGGATGACCTTCTGTGACATAATTCAAGGTCACGATGATGAGATAACAGAGGAGTTCCTAAGGTCCCTGCAGCCTAAATCCTAGATACTGGCCATTGTAAATTTCCGAGGATTGACCTTAAGACTCACCCACCAACTCATTAGCCGGGTCACTGACTTGCCATTAGGGATACCCTGGGATAAAGAGGAAAGGAAATTGGGCCAGAAGGCCAAAAAGGAATTCTTCCTACCAGAAGAACAGTTTTCAGAGGATAAAAATGGGGTCTGGAGAGCTAGCCTACATCCATTTTGGAGCGAGGTCAGCCTTCAGATTATGAAATACATTGGCGGTTCAGTATTGTATATGGTTATCACTCTCGGTTGTTAACTGAACTCAGGCATAAGATGGATTTACCAACTGAACATAAATTAAGCCTCCCATATTTCCTCCTACAGTCATTGATTGAGTGTGGCACAAAACTGAAGGAAGGGATACCAGACCAGCTGGCCCATCATGGGCTTATCCAGCTTCTAGTAGAAGATGCCCTCCATACTTATACTGTCCCTCTCTCCTAGGAGATTTTTCGCAATATGACCAAGGATGATGATATCCGGATTCTGGCCGAAGAACTCACTTCATCCAATAATGAGGAAAAGGAACATATTGAGGCAGAGAAGCTAACTAAGGGTAAGGAAATTAAGGGTAAGAAAACCCAATACAGGCCACCACAAGGAAAGCAAAAAGAGAAACAAGAAAAAGGTCAAGCTATTGAGGCCAAAGCTGTGGGTGAAATAAAAGCACAAACACCAAGGGAGAAACGGTTGCAAATCAAGGCAGAAAGAACTGAACAGGTCCAAGCAAGTGAGGGCACATCCAAGGAAACCACAACAAAATTGAGGGAGAAGACACCCCCAGCCAAGCAGGCCAAACAGTGAAAACTGTTTCTACAAGAAGCTCGAAAAATGCTTCTACAGGAAGACAGAAAACAGTCAACACAGGACTTTCTACAAGAAGTCTAGAAACAGAGGAAAAAAAAGGGAAAATCGCCTGAGATTTTGGCCAGGGAGGTAGCAGCCATTCTTTCCACCATTAGAACACGTCCAAGACCAAAAACGAAGAGAAAGAGGTAAACCTCCATGTACTTTAAAATGAAAAAGGAGCACACGGATAAAAGTAGGCAAACCCAAACCACAGTCAAAGGAGCAAATTGTCATTAAGGACACAAAAGATAAACAAAAGGAGGAGCCTCCTTCAAAGATATCCATCAACTATGAACGGGGAAGCCCGAAGGCATCCACCTAGAGAGAAAGAATGAAAATGTTGGACACAAAGGCCTCTCTACAGGATGTTGAGATAGTTCTACAGGAAGCTAAGAATTCTCTAGGAAAAGGAGCACAGGTAGTGGGAAGAAGCAGAGAGAAAAGCATGGTTTCATGACCGAGAAGATGACATCACTTCAGAAGCTTGGCATGACAAGGAGGCCACCAGGGCCATCAAAGATGAGGAGATAGATTAGTTGCTCAGAGGATGAGCAACACTTTCAGTAGGGGGGTGATGATGAGCCCCAAAAATGGATAATTATATGGGCTCATTCAACCTCCTAATTCGACTTAATCCACCATTCTCATTAGTTTATTGCATGTTTTTTATTATATTTATGCTAATAGAGTGAATTGGGTTAGTCATTATGCCAACAAGTCTAATGGGTGCTTTGTGCAGATTTTTAGTCAATTTTGAGACAAAATCAAAGGTTTTAATGAGCACTTGGCAGCCAAATTCGTGGAAGAACAAGGGAGAGGATTTGTAGGAAGATGTCCCCTTCATTTATGGGCCCTTACCTCGAATTCTCCACCATCAGTTCGGAGTTCAAGGGCCACCAAATCAATTATCACAAGGGCAGCCGAGTAAGTGCCAGAGAAAGTGTTATTAACTACAAGTTTTGGCAACCGAGTTCCTAAAGTTTAGGAGGGCTGTGGGGTCCTCAATTTGTATAAATAAGAGGGATTAGGGCCTCATTTCAGTTAGTCACTTTGTAGGCAGAAGTTAGCTAGTTTGTAGTTCGATTTTAGTCATTTTTTAGGCAGTAGATTAGCTCTGCATTTCAGCACATTTTCAAGTTTTCCTTGTGGACAGTTTTTGGAATGTAACTATTCTTTTGATCTATAAAGATGAATCCAACTTTGCACCAGCTCTAAATCTCTCTTAGGAGGCTGTAGCTCTTGGGGTTGGGCCCATCTCAAGTGCCCAATACCTCCTTTGTTTACCTTTATGTGTTTTTGCTACATTCTTACAATAAAAACTGCTATTTAGATTTAAATCTTGCTTTGTTATTTAGATTGCTTTTGATGATTAAAAAGGCTTTTGATGTTCAGATTTAGTTGATAGGTTGTTAACAGGAAAATCTTAAAAAAAGGGCCATCAAACACCTCTGATTTCACCTCTCCCTCAGTGGGATCAGGAGTTGGGATCAAGGTGACCTTACTGCCCACAAAAACACTGACTTTGCTTTGCCATGCAATCACTAGTGTTTGATTTTCATTTGTAGAATTTGGTTACAAGTTTAGATTTTTGCTTGCTTAGTTGCATAAGTTAGTATACATGGTCTCATTTCAGGTCAAACTTCTGTTCATTCTCTTTACTAACAGCTAGCACATATTAGGTCAATGTAACTAGGTCTTTGAATTTACAAGTCTTCGTTGGTTCATTTGGAAAAACGACTTGCAGAGCACCTGTACCACTTCTCTACCTGCCCATGCTCCATCAAACCCATCTGCTCCATCCCACAACTCAGCTTCTTGCCTTACATTTTCCATTTGCTCACATAACCCTAGTTTTTCTGCATCATTACTTCAGTCCTCCTTGAACAAATCCAGCCATCTACATCTTTCCTCAGCTCCATTCCCCGAGTCCTAGACCTCCTCACACTCTTATCTCACCTCCATACCCACTCCTTCATCTTTCTTCCTCCATCCATCCTCCAAATCCCGTTTCTGAACATCCTGTAGAAAATTACAGACATCTTGTAGAAAATTCCAGAACATCCTGTAGAACCCCTGCAGACTTCCTGTAGAAGCTCACGAATGAGATTTCTTGATAGCCAAACTCTGTGAAACTCTCTGGAAGGGTGTTAGGGACCCCTTAGGCCCTCTCTGAACCTTCCCAGCCTTCTGCAAGCATTTCCTCTCGCCAATCCACCTCGGCACAATCAAAAACCAGTTAAAAGCACATGCATGATAGTTCTAACAACTTATTCAAAAATACAAAAAGATGTTTTTTTTTTTCAGATGTTATTGTAGAAGTAGCTTAGACACATGCATTTTACCTTTCTAGAAGTCAATGGCATCTCTTTCTGTAGCTTTCATCATTCTTCTTGCACCAGTAAGGTTAGTGAGTAAAATTAGGGTTTGCTAGGGTTTGCGTTTCCTTTCCGCTTTCAGTTCCTTTCTGCAAGTAGATTAGCCTCCTTTGAGTTAGCTTTCATCCATCAGTTAAAAAGCTTCTTCCAAGAGCTCATAGAAGTTGGCTTAAGCTCCTAGCAGACTTGTGCCAGCTGACCAAGTGATAGCTGCGGCAAGAGCTAGTACTTGTGCATACAGCACCGTCGCTTCCAAGTTTGTTACGAACTACCAGATTGATAAAATTAAATAAGGGAGTTCCAGGAGTTGCAGCATTATTGCTGCAATACTGGGGCTCACCAATATGATCAGATATGCATTCATGACTTGTAGCTTACATGTTTGTCATGTGTTTGACGAAATGTGTAGCGTGTTCTAAGTAGTCTAGGTCAAGTTTTTGACTCAAGTTTGAATGTTTAGCTTTTTTTTCATGTCGATTATGATTCTAGAAAGTATTAGAAAGTTCTGGGCAGTGGTATGGAGGCTGACTTGAAATTTTTGCTAAGTTCTTGGGACCACACCCTCTAAACTGGGAAACTTAGGTCACAATTGCATGGAAGCAGTGTTGTGCATGTGGTTGGGGGCCTTCATCCACACCTAGGCCTTTTCATGCATGCATTCTGGGAGCCTAGGTCAGTGAAAAGGAGCCCCAGCTCAAGGTTTGGTCATCTGGGGTGATTCCTGTAGGTTTTAACCCCGTACAGAAATTACCTCCATACAAATTCTAAAACATAGAAAATAAACAATGTGAGAGCATAACACATAAAACACATAGACACATAGAATTTCCCTTGGATCCCAAAATCGGGACTACCAGCTTGATTTTTCATTATTTTCCTTTCAATGTTACAATACATATGTATACATGCTGAAGCATCCAGTACCATAGACCAAAAACCATCACGTCCAAAACCATGGACCGAAAACCATCGCATCCAAAACCATGTGCGAAAACCATGCAAAAAACCATAGGTAAGTATGCCCAACCTAATATAGGGTCCAAAAAAAATTTCCCTGGGGCGCCACCCCAGACCCTGTAGAGGGGGCTACCTGCCCCCCTCAAACCCCTTGTGACCCCCCGTTGTGCAATTGGCACAACGAAAGGGGGCTCCGCCCCCCCTCTAACCCCCTAGTTAACTACATGGGCTAGTCGGGGAAAGAATTTAACACAACCCAACATTCTCCCACTTGTTGTTTTCTTTCCACAGGGGGCCACGGGAGAGCTTAGTCATTTATCTAGCCCTGCAATGTCCATTGTTTCTCTACACCAAGAGAACTTCTCAGAGCTCATAGATTTTGTCAATGCATCTGCAGTATTCTTCAAAGTGTCCACCTTTACCAGCAACACCTTTTTGTCTTCTATCATATCCCTCACAAAGTGATACTAAACATCAATGTGCTTTGTCTTTGAATGATAAGCAAGGTTCTTTGCCAAGAAAATTGCACTTTGGCTGTCACAGTCTATCCTTATAGCTCCCTGTACTAACCCCATACTTGAACACAATCTCTGCAACCAAACTACTTTCTTGCTTGCATGAGTGGCTGCCATGTATTTTGCCTCTGTAGTTGATAGTGCCACTACAGATTGTTTCTTACGCGTCCAACTGACTGCACCTCCAAATAGGTTAAACACATACCCACTTGTAGATATTCTCTGATCCATATCTCCAGCCCAGTTTGCATCAACAAAGCCACGAATATCCAACACTTTGTCCAATCCTGATCTTCCTTGGTAGCACAAGCCATAATCACTAGTTCCACACAAATACCTGAAAACTCGCTTCACTGAATACTCCCACTGCATGTGCAATGTTTGGTCTCGTACAAACCATCACATGAATCAAGATACTGACTACACTTGCATATGGAACACGAGACATGTCCTCTTCCTCTTCTTGTGTCTTGTGACACTATTCAGCAGATAACTTTACACCTACAAGAATAGGAACCTTCACCGACTTACTATCCTGCATATTAAACCTCTACAATATTGTCTCGACATACTTCCTCTGGTTTAACCAGAGTTTCCTCTTTGCCTGATCTCTTTTAATTTTCATGCCCAAAATATAGTTTGCAGCACCAAGATATTTCATGTCGAATTTGGAGGACAATTGGGTCTTCAAAGCCTGAATAATTTCTTTGTCATTTCCAACTAGCAACATATCATCTACATACAAGACCAGATAAATAACACAGTCACCAATTAATTTAAAATACATACAGTGATCTGCTTTGCTTCTGGTGAAGCCAAGTCCCTGCATAAATGTATCAAATTTCTGATACCACATTCTTGTTGATTGTTTTAACCCATATAGAGACTTCTTTAACTTGCATACCAGTTATTTCTTGGCCTTCACTACAAAGCCTTCAGGTTGCTTCATGTAGATCTCCTCTTCTAGATCCTCGTGAAGAAATGTTGTCTTCACATCCATCTGTTATACCTCAAAATCAAAAGAAGCAACAACAAATAAAAGTAATCTAATAGAAGCTACCTTGGCAATAGGAGAAAAAATATCACCAAAATAAATTCTTGACACTTGGGAATAACCTTTTGCTGCCAACTGAGCTTTGTATTTCTCCACCTTTCCTTATGCATTTGTCTTCTTTTTTAACACACATTTGCTGTCAATGGGTTTCCTTCCAATTGGCAACTCCACCAGATCCCATGCCTCATTTTTGTGCAAAGATTCCATTTCATCAACCATGGCCTCTTTCTAGAGTTTGTCATCCTCTAAATCTATTGCTTCCTTCACAGTTTTGGGATCATCATCAGTAATAGATAGAGCAAAATTTGAACAGAAAGAAGATGGACTATACCTTTTTGCCTACCTTATTTCTCGAACTGATCTTTTCACACTTAGATTTTGTGGCTCTTCATCTTTTGATTCCTCTTCTTCTGTAGAGTCTGATTCTTCCTCATTTAGCTCAAACTCTATCTTCTCAGGTTCTTTTGGCTAGACTTCATGTTTAATAACATCTTTAACCTCTCTAAACACCACATCTCGGTTGTACACAACCTTCCTTGTTACTGGGTTCCAAAGCTTATAACCCTTTAAACCATCCTTATACCCAATAAAGATGCACTTTTCAGATTTACTATCCAATTTTGTTCTTTTCTCCTTTGGAACATGTACATATGCATCACATCCAAATACCTTCAAATGTGAAAGAGAGGGTTTCTTACCAGTCCATACCTCTTGTGGAGTCTTATCCTCCAACGTTGATGAAGGTGACCTATTGACCAGGTAACATGCAGTCTCCACCGCCTCTGCCCATAATTCCTGTCCTAGCCCAACACCGCTGACCATGCTTCTTGCCCTTTCCATCAATGTCTTGTTCATTCTTTATGCAACTCCATTTTGCTCAGGTGTATATGGAGTAGTCTTTTGCCGTGGTATACCACACTTCTTACAAAATTCTTCAAATTCCTTACTGCAAAACTCTCCATTGTTATCTGTCCTTAGCACATTTATCTTCTTCTCTATCTGGTTTTCCACTAGAGCCTTAAATTTTTTAAACTTGTCAAAGAATTTAGATTTCTTCTTGAGGAAATGTATCCATGTATTCCTTGAGAAGTCATCTATAAATGATACATAATACACGGACTTACCCAGTGATGGAACCTTCACAGGTCCAAACACATCACTGTGCACAAGCTCTAATATCTATTTCGCCCTCTTACCACCAGAGGGGAAACTCACCCAATTCTGTTTCCCATATACACAATTTTCACAGAAATCAAAATTCAGAGAGCTATTAGTCGTACCTTCTACCATACCTTTACCATGAAGTATTTGAAGGCCCTTCTCTCCAATATGTCCAAGCCTTTGATGCCATAGCATGGTATTTTCTCCAGAGACCACTAGATTTTCTGCTCCACTTTCAGGAACCACAGAATTGTTGCACCCATCAAAAACAATGCTACCTTTTAGCTTGTACAGAGTTCTGATCCGAACTCCCCACATCAATACCAATGTTCCCCGAACCATCTTGCAGGTATCCTTCTCGAACACAGTTTTTACACCTGCATCATCCAACTTGCTTATGGAAATCAGATTTCTTGCCAATGCAGGAATATGCAGAACACCCGGAAGCGTTCTAACCCTTCCACCTTGCAATTTCAACTTTAATTTTCCGCGACCAATGATTCTAGCCTTCCTATCATCCCCTAAGAAGACATCACCACCATCGTATTTCTCATACTTGCAAAACCACTCTCTATGGGGAGTCAAGTGAAAGGATGCACCTGAGTCAATCAACCATGCCTCATGATCTACATGTGTACTTGAAGAAGCCAAGTACACATCCCCACCTTCATCTGAGGTGGTTTTCGCCTCTACAGAAGGAGCATCATCAAACCCCTTTCCTTTGTCAGGAGATTTAGATTTACAGTCCCTTTTGTAGTGCCCTTCCTTTCCGCATTTCCAGCACACCACCTTTACAATTTTTCTTAGAGATTTATATCTCCCTCTAGATTTAGATCTCCCACTCGATGGCTTATTTTTGTTTCTGTTCTGGGACCATCCTCGTATAGAGAATGCATCACCATTCTGGCTCTCCATATTTTTCCATCTCATCTCCTCCATCAACAAAGATGAGACTATTTCATCAAACTGCAAGGCAGTTGCATTGCTACCTATTGTAATAACCAAATTGTCCCACGAATATGGTAGAGAACACAAAAACTAATGCACTTATCTTCATCTAAAATTTTAATATCAACAGACAATAACTAATTTACCATAGTATTAAATGCATTTAGATGCTCTGTCACCGAGTCTCCATCTTTCATCCTCAGGTTATACAGATTTTTCTGTAGGAATAGTTTATTCACTAGAGACTTAGATTGGTACAAAGTCCCTAACTTGTCCCACAAAGCCTTCGCCATAGCTTCCCCTAATACATTCAGCGATACTGAATCTGAGACACACAATCCTATTGTGCTCTTTGCCTTCTAATCCAACTTCTTCCATTCTTCATCGGACATTCCTATTGGTTTAGTACCTGGATCTAACGCAATCCACTGATCTTTATCCACCAACAGATCCTCCATCTTGAGTTTCCATAACTCAAAAATCTAACCATTAAATTTCTTAATCTCTACCTTTCCACTGCTCGCCATCTTCTTTCACCACTAGAATCGATCCCGCAGATCTCCCACTGAACAGGGTCTACCACAGGCTCGAGTGAAACCCCTCGGCAACAAAGGCGTCCCCTTGAAGCTAAAATAGCTCTGATACCAAATGTAGGTTTTAACCCCGTACAGAAATTACCTGCATACGAATTCTAAAACACAGAAAATAAACAATGTGAGAGCATAACACATAAAACACATATACACAGAGGTTTTCCCCTAGATCCCAAAACCGGGACTACTAGCTTGATTTTTCATTATTTTCCTTTCAATGTTACAATATATATTTATACATGCCGAAGCATCCAATACCATGGATTGAAAACCATCCCATCCAAAACCATGTGTGAAAACCATGCACAAAACCATAGGTAGGTCTGCCCAACCTAATATAGAGTCCAAAAAAAAATTCCCCGGGGCGCTGCCCCAGACACCGTAGAGGGGGGCTAACTGGGCCCCTCAAACCGCTGTGATGCCCCCACTGCACAATCGACACAATGAAAGGGGGGCTTTACCCCCCCTCTAACCCCCTAGTTAACTACGTGGGCTAGTCGTGGAAAGAATACAACACAAGCCAAAAGTTATTTGGCCCTTGAGTGCCCTGTAGCCCTGAGAGATGTTGTGAGTTGCTAGTTTGTGGTCAGTTGTAGGCCCCACTACCTTAACTGGAGTTGGAAGTTTAGGTCATGTCATAGTAACTTTTCTTCTCATGTTTACCTTGGTAGACCATTGAAATTGGGTAAATGTGGGAGGGGGTGTTTACACATGCTAGTGGTGGTGGTTTTGGTTACCACACCTTATGTAGTGTAATTACACCTCCACTATAAGCCTACATGAATTTTTAGTCCAGCAAATTAAATATGCATTCTGTCATCATATTCTCAACTTGTTTTATTTTTTTTCAATTGTCCTCTTTGTCTTTGTCCACACTTCACTCTCTTTATCCATCGTGAATCAATTTCTTATGCACACCTACCCTTGTATCATCCTATTTGCCCTTGTGGATATGAGATCCCATAATTAAGGTCCAATGTAGTTTTTAGTCCTCACATGCTGTACAAAATTGATCCTCCATCTTGAAATTTATTTGCATTTTGAACTATGCAATGCAATGGAAAAGCAAAACAAAACAAAACAAAACAAAGGGAGAGGCATAATTTTGTGTCATAGAGATAAAATGGAAGCCCAATCATTGATGTCCAAATCATTATATTATTTGAGTTAAGAACATTATTTTACTTGATTTTTTCAAATGTATGAATCCATGCGGTAGAGTAAGAGGCCATGAGACAAAGTTCTTCGAGGTTTAGGAGAGGAAATCTAATGAGTTATGGAAATATAGATTAATTTAAGATAAGGAGGATATATATATATATGATCAAATTTTTAAAGATGTAAATTATTTGTGAAATTTAGATTTATAGTAGTGAATGATAAATTCGAAGTTAAGATGCATTTACACTAATTCTTAACATATCATGTATCAATTTCATATTAAATATAAAATGAATTACATATCTCTTTATACTTAGTGATTCACTATTCAATTATTTACCCATAAAACATTTTTTTATTTTGGTTTGATAAATATATAATTAGTATTGAATTATTTTACTTATTTGATATTGAAATATTTTTTTTATTATTAACAAAATTTTAATTTTTACTTATAAACTTTAGATTAAAAATTATTATTAAAAACAATATATTCAGAAATATATATATATATAGATTTTTTAATTATTGTTTTTACCATATCTAATTTAATATTAGATTTTTTTAGATACTAAAATATCTTACTTAATTTTATTTACCATTAATGATTATTTTTTAAATATATATTTTAATTTTAACATATAAAAATTACACATAAAATTATCGTGGCTCCTCACATTCACTACTATGAAGTTAATCTTTAAATTTTGGAGGGGTATGCCCTTCGACCTGCACAGAGATGATTGATCGAACATTTAATACAATTTTCGAATATAAGGTTTTATTTCCAGGTCAATACAATTTCCAATATGAGTCTCTACTTATCAAGTACCAATGCCAATGCAACATTGCGAAACAAATGGTACACATCGTTAAATTCCCGGGTGAAGCGAGCATTTGCAATGTGTAGGTGCGAGTACTCTTGGGCGCGCAGTCTCATAATGGCTGAGAATCATTCCAAGGAAGGTCTTCTCACGTGTGTGATAGAGCTCATCATTTTTTTTCCAGATGAAAAACGCAGTGATATATTCATTAATGAGGAAATTTTAAGCAGTGATATATTCATTAATGAGGAAATTTTTTTCAAGTTTATAGATATAGAAACTGCAAATAGATTTTTCTATCATCATACAATATAGAGTTTTCTTTCGTCAAACAAAATCATTGCTAATACAACGTAGGAAAATATTAGCAGAAACAACCCACTGAGTTTAAGTTTTCCCGCAGATTTCCCCAAAAAGAAATTATATGAAAATTGTTCATCTTTCTATCTTGCAAACAAAAAAAGAAATTTTGGGAGCAGCAAAGGATTAACCCAAGTATTATCCAGGAATTGGAAATACCCTAGCTTCGTGCCATATCTCCTGCATTTTGATGATCACATGAAATCCATCAAGTTCCGCATTCAAACCAAGTTTTGATAATCTGTCTGCCTCAGAATTAAAGTTCCTGCTTATGTGTTGTATTGTGGGGTGATTGAGGGAATTCCAAATTTTCTTGATTTGCTGTAACCAACCTTGTAGGGAGGATTTTTGAATATTATCATATGATCCAACATAATCAATCACAGTCTTGGAGTCACCTAAAATATGAATGTTTTGTATGTCTAGAAATTAAGTGAATCATAGAAGTCCCCACAGAGCCATCACTTCCGCTTTTGTGTTGGTTCCAAAGCCGGCTCCCCAGTGAACATGGTATGATAACTCAGAGTGTATATGAATGATGAATCCGCATCCACATTTGTGGTCCTGTTGTTATAGACATTTTTGGGCACTGCAACCCCAAGCATAAAATGTCCATAAACCAAGGGCTCCTAAGTCCCTAAAAGTGTTGTTCTTACCCCTAAAGGAACAAGGTCAACTGATTACAGCTTCTCCCAGAAGTTCTCCATTAAAAACTACTCAGAACTGGTCAAAACAGGATCATTTCACCTGCTCCATAGGCAAAGTGCGTTGCATCTCACCTAAGTACACTCTGTGGGTGCGTTGCGTTTCAAAAAGCCCTTCTATGGGGTGCGATGGGCGAGAAGTGACAAATGGCAGTGTCAATCCGCGAGGTGGAGAGGCATGGAATCTTCCAGAAACTTCTCCTGTGACACTTGCCTCTCTGAATTCGACCAAGGATGAGTAAGAGATCATCAATCTCCAAGTGGAAGCAAGAACTATCAGAGGGAAGACACTAATCATATCACAAGCTAACTCATCTCCCTTACAGATATCTATATATGGATCCCTCATCCTAAAGATCCAGAGGCTGGAATTTTGCATCTTGTAAGGAATTGATGTTGGTTTCTTGAGGCAACAACATAGTGTTGGGTGATCTAAGCTTTGCATGAGGTGAAGAAGGGCTTACTTGCTGAGAGGATGATGCTGGGTCAGAACAACTGGTTGTAACCTCTTGGCTCTTTCTTGATTATCAATAAAGCTATTCAAGTTTTCCTCCATACTCTTGTGTCGTTTATGTTTTATGCATTTGTATGGTCAATTTACATCTGATCCTAGATTGTTTATGATAATAGATCCATGTTCTTGTATAGTGTTATGCTGCTTTGATTCTACAGGTACTCTGTGAAGCTGGGAGTACAAGGGAGCAAGTAGCAAAGGACTATCAGAAGAGGGAGGAATCGAACTAGGAGCCAAGCGCAAGACAGAGGTTGGTCTCCTTTATTCTTCTCTCATCTATCTTTCATAAAGGAAAACAAAAGTAGTTTTACTTTGTTTGTTTCTAAGGTAGCTACGACACCTTAGTGGGATTAGCAGTTCTGCATAGACACTTTTCCCTATAACAAAATGGCGACTCCGCTGGGGAGCGACTAGGTTGTTTGTTTATCTACCTTGTTGTTTACTTTATAAACTTACAGATGGAGCCCGAAGTTGAGCCAGGTAGCTTTCGAACTGCATTTGCTATGCAAATGCAAAGTAGATAAATTCTGCTTCAGTCAATCTCCGGGTTTTGTTTATGAATTAAACAACTGATTTACAAACTCTCTAATTGCCCTTGTGGTGGCTCTAGTAATCTCCTTAGGTCTACCCCTATTGTTGATTTACTGATTAACACTTTCTCGGCCAAAACCCCTGAACTGAACTGCAAACTGTGACCCGGAACCCAAGCAAAGTCTCGTCCCTGGCCCAGCGCACTCTCTGTTCTGTGAATCTGAACTTCAGCGCACTTCCCGAGTGTAGTAGGTGTGCTGCATTTCAAATTCATTGTGTTACAGGTGCGCTGATCAGAATAGACATTGTTCCTCAATTTTGGTTTCTGTGTTCATTCTTTTTAGTTCTATTCATGAATTTTGCTGCTTGTAGTCAGTATACCTCTGTTTGAAACCCCTTTCCTTGTTGATATTCCGCCTCCATTGTGCAAAGAACTGTAAATGTTTTTGCGTATTTGTTAAGTCATTTTCAGTTCTCCTTTGCAAAAGAGTAACGTAATTGTACTGTCGTTTCTTGATTTGAAAGTGTCGCAAGTGTCGTTCTCAGTCATAGAAGAGAGTCTGATTGCTCTTGATAGTCGATTACTCTGTTACTATTGTATTTGATCTGAATTAGTAGTATTTCTAGTGTCGAAAGCAAGTCTTCATTTTGAATTTGAAAAGAAACTTGTTAGTAATTGTCGCTTGAAAGTAATTTAGATTTGCGCATTAGCTTTCTTATTATCATTCACATATTAAGAAGGCTGAAAACAAATACATGCATGTGCATTTGCATTTAGACTGTTTGATTGGTTTGATTTAGGACAATGCATATAATGTGTTCTCTTTGCTCTCTGTTGAAAGAATTTTGTCTTTCTTTCCTTAGTAGCTAGGATTTTCATTGCACAAAGAAGATAAAAGACTGTTTATCATTTTAGATTGCATTTTAGGAATTGTACATCTACATCACGCGGTGAACCTGAAAGGCAAATTTCTTAAGCAATATCAACTATAAAATAAATTTAATGAATCTAACAACGCTTTGAAACCTAACGCACAACATCTAAAAGTCTAGGCTAGAGACGTATTCCAGCATCGTAAAGTCTGGTAACTGTGGTTCTCACTGTTGGTTGGGTGATTCCTCCACTTTGAGACGATAAGTGCCAGTACGGACTTGTGCTCCCACGTACCATCGAGTATATTTTGGGAGACCACAATAGGCTTAATCCTTTATCCATAGGAAGCCGTGTCTGTCGCCCTATCGATCACAATGCACTGAACACAGCATTCAGGAAGATTGACTGCCGTACCGTAAAAAGTATTCTGCAGTTTTGCGATTGGTTTGGTAATCCCTCTACCTAGATTTCCAGAGCAATCCCTTTCGTTCCTTTTCAGACTCCTTAACGGAAAAGGTCCATATGAGCACTTGTCAGTTCAGGCTCATTAAAAATCGAAGGCGACTAGAGTCATCTTTTGGTTTCTCTCGACTCTTTAAAATTGAAAAAAAAAGTTGTGCCAAAGCGTCTAAAATTTATTTTAAACGGAATATTCATCACCTTTCCTACGTTGATCTTAGGTTGAGAGAATGGAGTCCACCAACCAAGGAATTCCTCTTGGAGGAAATCCTAGTCCCTTCTCCTCTTGGGGAGATGTTGGTGCACCCCATATGGCCACATTGTCACTTCCAGGATTGACAATCGGCTTGTCCGTATGTCTCTTCTCAACCTCTGTCGTTCAGAACACCGCAATTCCTGAACAATCGAGTCAGCAACTAGACGATTCCAGAGTTACCCACCAACCTTCTACTTCCTCCAATTCTTCCTCTCCTCTTTCCTCTTCGCTTGATGGGGCTGATAAAGCCAAAAATCAAGTACCTAAGAAGAAGAAGGAAAAGAAGAAGAAAGAGAAGAAGAAGAAGGAGCCAAAAGCGAAAGGGGGCAACCAAGCGTCATCTAGCGAAAATCCACACACTGCACCGACCAGGCCTAAATCGCCATGTGTCATTTGCAAAGGAGACCACTATCATAGAGATTGTCCCTGCATCCCTCAGATCTTAAGGGACTGGTCTCCTCATTTGCACAACCCGGTGTCGTCAACCTCTGATGATCATGTTGAAAACACACCGTCGACTAGTGAAAGTGAAGCCCAGGACAAAAAGGAAAATATAGATTTCCTTGTAAACTGTGTGAAGGTGATCATGTCGTCCACCGTTGTCTCTTCTTAGACGGGGCTAAAAGGGTTTTGGACGATCGTCCGGTTTCACCGTTACGACTTCTTCCTGGATATAAAAAACTCTTGCCGAGTCCGTCACTAGTTGAAAATCCGGCTGACTCGCCCGGGTGGTCGGCCGAAGCATCTATCATTGAATACAAACCATCTGAACCCATACCAGACGAAAGTCAAAAGGTCGAGGCGGCAGTTGACCCGGTCTTGCCTTCAGAGGTTCCATCTTCAGATGATACAGTCACCGAAGAGAACAAAGATGACACCGTCCAAATTCTTTTCGTAAGCACAGACTCCAATGAACAAGGGGGCAATTTACCCATTCCTTTACCGCAGGAAGGAAGTTCGTCAGAGTCGTACCCGGCCGTCTATTCGGTCCCACCTCCAAGCAACCTAGTTGTTTCCTTTGACTGGAATCAACTAGGCAGACCCCGTTTACCGGCTAGTGTACCATTCCGAATCATTGCTCAAATATATAGAATGGTTATGGCCGGTACCATCATATATGAAGGAGCTTATGTGAGTATCATTTCCTCGACTGCTTGGAAAGCGCTTGGTTCGCCATCGCTTTTGCCTGAGATGAGAAATCTAATAGGCTTTGACAAAGGAACCAGTCGACCGTTAGGGATCCTTCCCAATGTGCCCATAACATTGAGAGGGAAAACCGTTCATATGAATGTAATGGTAGTCCAAGTACCCCTGTATTATAATCTACTCCTTGGACGAGACTATATTTATTGCATGGGAGCCGCTGTCTCATCACTCTTTAGAGTAATGTGTTTTCCGCACGAAGGAAGAGTGGTCAAGCTCGTAGACCAGCTTTCATTTCCCAGATCACATATAGCAAATAGTCATATACCATCCCTGAATGGTCTTTTCACACAAGGAATGTCTCATCAATCTCCAGCCCATCCACCTGATGAGCGTGAGTGATTCGGGGGACATGACTGAAACCCAGGGGGCATGCACCCTGGTCTGCTTCGGCAGGAAAACTTTGGGTATAGGGTAGGTTTCCGCGAGAGATATATGACTAGTCTGTACTCCCGTCCGTGATTGGAAAAGGGGGTTAGACTGGAATAAGATTCCCTCGTCAAAGTTATGTGAGTGGATTGGCTCGCCTTTGTCTATTTCGGTAGACATCGCCGAAGAAGTGTTTTGTTTGCAGTGTGAATAGAACAATCTTTGGTAACCTGAAAGAGGTAGACCTTTCCTGATAAAACAAATGTTTTGTCGGTAGAATAAAAGGTGACCTTGAAGCTTTATTTTATACCTGGGGGCATGCAAACCTTTTGGCGTGCAAGCGAAGAGCGACCATTTATTTTTTAAATTTGTAGGTCCTCTAACCCTTTAAACCCGTAGGATTGGTCATTTCCTAACTTGCATAAAGAAAGGATGTGGGGCAAAGATTTGAAAAATTGTCGTTTTCATATATGAGACATTCTTATTATACAACTGGATTAATCAAGCAGTTTTAACGCGGACTTCATGCTCGTTAAAAAATAAACATAAGCAATGAGAAAATGTTTCCCCCAGTGTTTAAGCTCAATAAAAAATGAACCAATTCCCGGTAAATAATCATCGTGAATGTAGTACTTCAGCCTTTAAAGCCTTGGTCGTGTTCCCATCATCACCTCCACTCTCTATTGGCCGATCATTCACATCCATTTGATTGTTTACCCCTTTTGAAGAACAGCTGCGAAGAGTGATCCCGCTAGCCATCTGTGTAACACGTCGTGATTGGAAAATTCAAAACCTTACCTAGAATCAGCTGATACCCAATTTGATCACTCGTTCCTCAAAAACGAGTCTCCTTTAAGCTCTTTTCAACTGACTCGTAAAATATGAAAAGATTGCCGAGCCATTGGCCTCTCCAGCTCGTTAAAGGGACCGGAAGTGCTATCCCTCCTTTAGATTTTAATCTTTTTGGACCTGAGGGATTATTACACAAAAAGATCAAGCGCTTGTTTTGTTCGGCTCGTTAAAAGTATCGAAAATTCATCCCTTCTGTATTGTTTTATACTTTTTCGGACTTAAGGGATTAGATGACGAAAAAAAAAAATTTGGAGTTTCCTTTACATCTCTTTTCAGACTCTCTAAAATTGAAAAGGACCAAGTTATCTTTGTCGTTAAACTCGTTAAGACCTAATAGCGGTAAACTTGTCCATAGCAGACAAGAACGAGTTTCACTATCGCTAAGCTCGTTAAAACATAGCGATGGATTTGCCCGAAGGGAAAATTATAGAACAAGCATATGTTATCCTCCTAAAGCTTGACAAAAATAAAGAGGTACTGGTCAACAATGACTGGGGAAAAATTGGAAAGAAAACTTGAAGAAACTTTGTTGGTAGCAAGTCGCTCTTGAACATGACACTTTCACTCCGCATCCAAGTCGGGTTGGGTTGTTTCATTCACCGGTCACATCACCATGGTCACATCACACCATCCACATTTGGGGTTAATGCTACCAATCCATCACGTCAGTGTCGCCGATATGTTCAAGAGAAGTCACTCAGAGAATTCCCCTGTGTCTCACCCGCTGTAATACATTTACGCTCCATTCTTTCATGACCGCCACCCTGAACCTTATATCACCAGATCTTTTTCACCTCCATTAAAATCATTTGCTCCGTTCCGTGTCATTGATGTGGGATTCATTAAGACCCTCCTATGACGGATCGCTTCTTGTCGACATCAGCTCATTATCCAAGAAGTCGATCTAGGGACACCCCTTTCAGTACTTTGAAGCTTGCATGCCTCAATGGCAAGTTTCTCACTTCCGGCGACAGGTTTACATCAATGGCCTTCGACTGAAAGATTTTGCGTGGTGTTCGACGCCAAGTCCTTTATTCACACCGCGTGAATTGTACTGCAGTACCTTGAGGGTCATTATCATTATCGGTGATTCCTCTCGCGCCTATTAACAGCATACATCATTGGCTCGTAATCAGGCGATGCCTTTCTATGTTCGACTCCAGAACATCTCTCACATGGATCGACTTGTACTTCGAGTGAAGATCGAATGAGATTGAAGACCCCGGATCTAGTTTCATCCATCCGGGCTGCGATATATATTCAGGGAAATAAAGACATCGAATGTACATCATTGCTGCACAGATAATCATCCAATCAAAGGGATGATGGCTCTACCAGAATCATCAGTCTACACTCAGACGATTGTCTGTCCTATGTACATGAAAATGAATTTATAAAGTTGAGCATGGGAATGCCCGCCTCAACTAGATCATGAAAATATTATGAAGATAATGTATTGTATTGTATCTTATTACAGGTCTCCTCCCAGCTTGAAAGAACTTCGGATCCTCATGATAAAGCATTTCACCCGACATCAAAAAGATTAACGACCTCATGCTTTAGGGGGCAACTGTTATAGACATTTTTGGGCACTGCAACCCTAATCATAAAATTTCCATAAACCAAGGGCTCCTAAGTCCCTAAAAGTGTTGTTCTTACCTCTAAAGGAACAACGTCAACTGATTACAACTTCTCCTAGAAGTTCTCCATGAAAAACTACTCAGAACTGGTCAAAACAAGATCATTTCACCTGCTCCATAGGCAAAGTGCGTTGAATCTCACCTAAGTACACTCTGTGGGTGTGTTTCATTTCAAAAAGCCCTTCTATGGGGTGCCATGGGCGAGAAGTGACAAATGGCAGTGTCAATCTGCGAGGTGGAGAGGCATGGAATCTTCCATAAACTTCTCCTGTGACACTTGCCTCTCTGAATTCGACTAAGGATGAGTAAGAGATCATCAATCTCCAAGTGGAAGCAAGAACTATCAGAGGGAAAACACTAATCAAATCACAAGCTGACTCATTTCCCTTACAGATATCTATATATGGATCCCTCATCCCAGAGATCCAGAGGCTGGAATTTTGCATCTTGTAAGGAATTGCTGTTGGTTTCTTGAGGCAACAACATAGTGTTGGGTGATCTAAGCTTTGCATGAGGTGAAGAAGGGCTTACTTGCTGAGAGGATGATGCTGGGTCAGAACAACTGGTTGTAACTCTCTTGGCTCTTTCTTGATTATCAATAAAGCTATTCAAGTTTTCCTCCATACTCTTGTGTCGTTTATGTTTTATGCATTTGTATGGTCAATTTACATCTGATCCTAGATTGTTTATGATAATAGATCCATGTTCTTGTATAGTGTTATGCTGCTTCGATTCTACAGGTACTCTATGAAGCTGGGTGTACAAGGGAGCAAGTAGCAAAGGACTATCAGAAGAGAGAGGAATTGAACTAGGAGCCAAGCGCAAGACAAAGGTTGGTCTCCTTTATTCTTCTCTCATCTATCTTTCATAAAGGAAAACGAAAGTAGTTTTACTTTGTTTGTTTCTAAGGTAGCTACCACACGTTAGTGGGATTAGCAGTTCTGCATAGACACTTTTCCTTGTAACACCTGTGAAGCCCCATCAAAGTAGCCAGTCGAATATACCATCTCCATCTCCAGAATTTCCAATGGGCGAGTAGGCTGTTGTTTTGGAGCGGATTGTAAAACAGATTCAGACTTTTGAAGAATTCTCGTCAGCACAATCGACACGAGGTCCCTGTGATGGTTGAAGATAATGTTGTTGCACCATTTCCATATTTCCCAAATGAAAATAGCAGGGATGAGTCTTCTCGGGCTAGCTTGGTTGCTCCACCATTTCAACCAAAGCTCTATGTCACAAATGTACGGCCCCAGGTGGCCAATTTTGTGCTCCAAATGATTCCATAGGATGGAGACCTCATTACATGTTCTGAAAAGGTGAGTATTATCCTCAGCAACATTCCCACAAAGAACACAGTAACTTGGGCCAGACCAGTTCCTCTTTTGGAGGTTTTCCCAGGTCAAGTTCTTATTCCTCCAAACAAGCCAGAGAAAGATTGTGTTTTTGATGGGAAGCAGTGGGCTCCAAAAATTAGCGAACCATCCATTCCCCGGGTGATTTGTTTGCAGAGAGCACAGTTGATAGTAAGCATCAACAACCACAATATTATTTTCCAACATTTTACCATTCCAGGTAATTGAGTCTGATGTCGCTTCTCTATAGAGACCCACCAGCCTCATTTGTATGCAGATGTGCTTCCATTCATCCACAACAGGGCCCAAAAGATTTAAATCAGCTGCGTTTTTCCAGATTGGGCAGTCGTTTTCCCAAGCAGAGATTAGTTGGTGCCAGAAGAAGGTTCCATTTCGATGGAATATTTCTATGATGCGATCCGGGAGGGGATCAATGTCTAACAGACCTCGAATGTGGTCGTGTCCTATAATTATATGATGCCCAGTGCCAAGTTTCCAAGCCAACATTTTAATAAAAGTGGTTTCAATTTTTTTGAAGTTGCGCCAGATAGCAGAGCCAGCAACTTTGCCGATATGGCCATTTCTCATCCAAAGCTTAAGTTTTATGTTCCTAAGGTATTTTTTTATAATATGGCTCCATATGCTGTTTCCAAAAATCCCGCGCCATATGGATTTTAAGAGAAGAGCTTTCCCAAAGCGGCAAAGATTGAGGATGCCCCATCCATCGATTTTCTTTGGAAGGGTAATGTACTGCAGCTTAGATAAATGATACTTCTTCCGATGCTTCATTCATGACAGAGCTCATCATTATCCGATGGTGTATTCCCACCATAGATATCATTTGTAATTTCAAAATGGCACTGTCACCCTTGTTGCGAGCTCTAATAGTCATGTCGGTTTTTATCTCTCCCTTCATACATGCTTTGGTTAGACGAGCCATAGAAATTCATTGGCATTCTCGTGCATGGATAATTTCAGTGGCTCTGTCTTTGTTAGCAGGCATCCTTTCTTCCAACGAATTCTCATGGCTGCTATGGGGATCGAGTGTGCTCATTTGTTGTTGTTAAGTTTCCTATCGCACAGGCTCTCCTGCTTAATTTCGGTATGAAGGTTGCTCTAGGGCTTTCCTCTCATGAACGCCTTCGCATTCGGTACAGTCCTTCATTTGACCGGTCAGTGGACTAATGTCTTATGATGGTTGATCACCTGTGTGTTTGGCATTGGTTCGATTTGCATGGTTCATCATCCGTAATGTAATTCAAGCAAGGTTAGGCGTGTTAAGGTTCCTCCACCATCTCATTGCATGGTTTGCTCATTATGTGGTCGTGATAAAGAGGTTCGTGGCTCCTAACATGCACAACATGGGTTCTAAGTCAATCTCTTTTGCTTGTGTTCTCGTGGTTTGTGGTTATGTTGGCCAATTAAGGATATCAAACCTGCATTATTTCAAGTAATCTATGGCCTCACTAAACTCAATTTTTCTTATATGTGGCTTTACTTGTCTAAGTTCTATGGTAGTGATTTTTCACTCCAACAATGTCTCTCTGAAATTATGGATGCTCTGCATTTTAGTTGCTATTGCTATGATGAGATAGGCCTGCATGCCTATTGTCCATCCCGTAAACACTGTAATCCTTTTGTTTGGTTAAATGACATAATTGAAAGAGGATAATCTAATCTCAAGGTTCTGAACATGGTCTTCCTTTAGAAACCAGGAGTACCAGGCCATATTTTATGTAATGCCTTTTTGAAGTAATAAACAATCTAATGTTTAGATAAAAAAAAATGATATACAAATATCTGAACATGGTCTTCCTTTAGAAACCAGGAGTACCAAGCCATATTTAATGTAATGCCTTTTTGAAGTAATAAACAATGTAACATTTAGATTAAAAAAAAATTGATATACAAATATCTTTTAAAGTAGTAAATCTGGAAATAAAAGTTTATACTCTAAAAGATTTAATTTATCTCAAAACTTGATAAATACATGGTTAAGATGAAGTAAAGTTGTGAATGAAAAAATGGAATCATGAAGGAAAAGATTAGAGGTGGAGGTTAATTAGAGGGTTGGAGTTGAAGACAGGGCTTTGGATTTAGGGTACCATGGCGGGGAGTGTAGGGGGGAGTGTTGCTCCCTTCTACAGCCAGACAGTCACAGGAGGAAGTCAAAATGCGGGAAAGAAACATTTCAAAAAACCACTGGACAAGATCTCAGAAACCAGAAGTCAGGGAACATCTGGAAGAAGCGAAGATCAGGATCAAGAAGGGGATCAACAGGAAACGAGAAAAGGAAAGGAGATTGGAGGCAGTAGTGAAAAACCGGCTTCCAGAAAGACTACGGGAGTTTGCAAGCCCAAATCAAGCATTATTCCTTGGGTTGTATTAAGCGACCCAGCGATACAAGCTCATAGAGATCATATGACGGAGCATGCAATTATATGCAAGTTCATGGGGCTATGGCCGATGGAAAGGGCTTTACATGTCTGGATAAGGAGCCATTGGAAGCCAAAGGGGGAAATACATTTACATATGGGATCTAAGGGTTTTTTCACAGTTGTGTTCGCAAGCCTAGAAGACAAAGACAGAGTGTTTGAAGGGGGACCCTATTTCTACGCTGCGGCAGGACTCTACATGCGGCCATGGATGATGAACTTTGTCCCAGAATGTGAAACATTCACTTTAGTACCAGTTTAGATCAGACTATATTCCCTTCCTTTGGATTATTGGTTGCAAAATTCTTTGAAAACCATAGGCAACAAGCTGGGGCATTTTCTAAAAATCTCAGAGGCAATTCTGAAAGAAATATATACCTCCTTTGCCCGAATATGCATGGAAATGGATCTATCTGGAGCCCTGCCAGGAGCGATCATTTTAGATGTATATGATAGAATGGGTGCAGATAGTGGACTCTGAGCACATACCATTCAAATGCCACAAATGCCATGAACATGGGCATCTATATAGAGACTACCCTACAATCAATAGGGAAGATAATAAAAAAACCACTGTTGAGAGAGATCACGAGGGTTTCACCAAAGTTGGGAGTAAAGGAAGAGGAGGAAATCATCCACACAAGAAGCAAAATGAGCACAGACACATAAGACAAAACAGTTTCAAGATCCTCGAGGAAGAAGAAGGGAACAAGGAGACAGTCCAGGACACGGAGAATGTAATAAAAGAGCAGGATAGGGTAGCTGATATGGAGCATATCATAGTGGGCAACCAGCAAAAGGATGATCTACCAAGCCTGATGGAGATCAGTAGGACTAGGAGATGACTCCAAGTGAAGCAGGAACAGAGGACCATGAATTACAGGAGATTCTGGATAAGGAAAATCTGGATCTAGATAAATTTTTGGAACAAGGTAAAGAGCTAGAAGTGGACTCCCTACCAAAAGAGGATTATGATAGAGTACAACAACTCTTTATCTGGAGGTCACAAGCAAAGGGAGTGGGAGTCAAAAGAAACCATGAAAGCCAGGAGCCAAGTGGGGTCAAGATGATTGAGAATCCTCAAGCCCAATATCCAAAGAACTCAGGTAGGAAAAGAGGAAGAAAGAGGTAAAATGAACTGCTGAGCAAATGTGGAAAACTGTTGATCAACTCAGGTAAGATGAAAGATCTTACCAGTTATTCCTTTACTAATATTTCTTAATGAAGTTCACAACCTGGAACATTAGAGGAATAGGTAATAGAAGGAAACAAAGAAATCTTAGTAACAGAATGAAAGAAGAAAAACCAGACATGGTTTTTATTCAGGAGACAAAATGTTCAATGGAAAAGCTAAGAGATATTCAAAATAAGTGGTTATTCAATTATGAGTATTTAGAGGTCAAGGCAGATCATTCGGCGGGGGAGATTCTCACTTTGTGGGACCCCCAAAAATTTGGAATTTTGGATGCTGAAGCATCCAGGAACTACCTTTCCCTGATTTGTCAACCTGTGGGGACAAGGAGATATACATGATTACGAGTGTTTATGGGCCTCAAAAGCTAGCAGATAAGCTCAAGCTTCTCACTTCCATGGAGGAACTTAGAGAGAGACATCCCACTCTGCCCTGGATCATTGCAGAAGATTTCAATATGATAAGATCTCTTTCGGAAAAAAAAAGGAGGCACTAGACAGTTAGGCAGAGACTCCATGGCCTTCCAGAACTTCATTAGGAACATGAGGCTGGTGGATACTGAAACAATAAATGGAACCTTCACTTGGAACAACAAAAGGGGAGGGGCCCATCAAGTTGCTTCCAATCTTGATAGATTCATGATTTTAGAGGACCTCTTTCTCTCAGGACCTGCTATGACAGCCTCCATTCTGCCCTTTGGAGGATTAGATCATTGGTCTGTACAGCTGGAAGCCGCCTTTATGGGCACTCTGAGAAACAAACCTTTCAGGTTTGAAAATGCCTGGCTCTCACGTCTTGATTTTACTAATAACGTTGAGACATGGTGGAGAGAGGAGTTGAATATTCAGGGTTCAAAAATGTATATGCTCCAACAGAAACTTAAACATATAAAAGCTCATCTTTAAAGTTTGGAACAAAAATGAATTTGGAGATATATTCAAAGCCAAAAGAGAAATTGAACTAAAGCTCTAGGAGATCAATCAAATCATCATCACCAATGGCTTCACCGAAGAGAGGCAAAAATTAACTAACTCTCTGCAGGAAGAATGGGAGAATTGATGCTTACAAGAATAAATATTCTACAGGCAGAAATCAAGGATACAATGGATTAAAGAGGGAGAAAGAAACAAAAAAATCTTCCACAAAACCACCATAGCTCACAGGGCACACAACAGAATCAAAAAGTTCAAGGATTCTCAAGGCATTGATCTAGTTTCTCACAGTGATATGGAATCGGTCCTTGTTTAGCACTTCTGCAACATTGCAAAGGAACCTCTGGAGGACAGATCTAGGTTCATTGAACATTTCACTCAATATATCCTCAGCTAGTCACTAGAGAGGACAACCACAATCTCAATAGGCCAGTTTCGGAAGAGGAGGTTAGTGAAGTGATTAATGAAATGCAAAGTGGAAAAGCACCAGGACCGGATGGATTCAATGTAGACTTCTTCAAAGCCTGTTGGGAAACTATCAAACATGATATCCTTGAGGTGGTGGAAGACTCAAGAAGATCCAAAAAGGTACTAAAGGCTCTGAATGCATCCTTCATAGCACTGATCCCAAAGCAGGAAAAGGCCATGACTCCGAATGGTTTTCGGCCCATAGCCTTATGTAATGTGGTGTATAAAATTATCTCCAAAGTGATAGCCAATCGACTCAAACCACTTCTAACCTATCTCATTTCAGAGGAACAAACAAGCTATGTGGAGGGAAGACAAATCCTCAACAATATAATCCAAGCTCATGAGGTGGTACACTTTCTCAAAAGCAACAAACAAGCTGGCATGATCATTCAGTTGGACCTCGCAAAAGCCTATGACAAATTGAGCTGGGCTTACATAAAAGCAATTCTAAAATCCTGTGGTTTTTATCAAAACTGGATAAGATGGGTCATGGCATTAGTTACCTCAACCAGTTTTTCCATACTGCTTAATGGAGCTCCTTCTAGGACCTTCACTCCCTCTAGAGGGGTCAGACAAGGAGATCCACTTTCACCATTCCTTTTCGTCCTCATGATGGAAGGGCTTGGAAAAGTGATTAAGATGGCAAATGCTAAAGGAAGAATTCAGGGTATCAAACTTACTGTAGATGGAGAGGCAAACACTCATCAACAATTTGTAGATGATACTATGTTGCAGGGCATACCTACTGTCAAGGAGGCCAGAGCGATTAAAAAGATCTTAAATGACTTTTCCATGGCAGCAGACACTGAGGTAAGCCTTAGAAAGTCCAAAGTTTTTTTCTTTAATGCTAATATTTCTATTCAGAGAAATATTACCAGAATTCTTGGATTTCAAAGAGAACAGCTACCTTCCAAATATCTTAGCATTCCTCTTACTGACAAACCGCTAAGCAAGAAAGTGTGGGAACACATTTTAAATAAACTTCAAGACAAGATCAAAAAATGGACATGCAGATCACTAAATCTGGTAGGACGCCTTGTGTTCACACAGGTGGTCCTACAAGCCATTCCCATTTTTATGTTTTCAGCTCTTCCTGCTCCTCACGATATTAAGCAGCTAATAAGAATAATTCAAAGGGATTTTCTATGGGGCAGAGGGGAAGAGAAAAAGAAGTGGGCTTTAGTAGCCTGGGACAAGCTTTGTAAGCCCAAGAGCCATGCTGGTCTGGGGCTTCATGATCCTGAGACCCTCAACAAAGTCTTGAGAGCCAAGCTTTGGTGGAGAAGGATTAAGGAACCGAATGCCCCCTGAGCTAAGCTTTGGAAACAAAAATATGCTAAGCACTGGCAGGAAAAGGATCATATTAGAATGTCAGGGCAAATCAGGGGCTCCGATATTTGGAACCTTGCATGGGATAATAAAAACATTGTTCAGCACCAGTGTTTTTTGGAAATTCGAGCAGGGGATCTTGCTAGATTTTGGGAGGACAACTGGCAACAAGAAACCAACCTGTATAGGGATGAATATGTAGATCTCAAAAATGACACAGACATCAAAGGTATGGTTCTAGAAAAATATTTCTGGTAGTAGGGAAGGAACAATGGAAAATGGAGGGAGTGGAAGGATCTAGGATACAGTGATGAAAACTAGCTGAAAACCAAGGCAGAAGCCCTCACCCAGGAGCTTGAGTAGAGAAGGATTCTTGTCTCTTCCTCAACGGATCAATTAAGATGGGGAAAAAACACTGAAGGCAACTTTAACCTCAAAGAGGCCAAACGGGAAGTCACAGGATTTAACTTTGTAAATCCTGATCATCTCTAGAAGAAACTTTGGCAAAGTCAGCATTGGATAAAAATAAAGCTTTTCATTTGGCTAGTGCTTCATTGGTCCCTCTAGGTGTTACCTTTGTGGTGCGCATGAGGAGACAATTGAACACCTCCTCAACCTCTATCCTTTGACTTCAAAGGTGTGGGACTGGGTGGATGCTATCTTTAGACAAACTAATAGGGACAGTCTCAGCATATCCAACACTCTAAAGAACTGGAGGAAGAACTTTTCAGGAAATGAGATAGTCAATAAAGCCTGGATTCTGGTTCCAGGTTTTGTCATCTGGAATGTATGGAAAGAACGCAACAGTCGAATCTTCAAAAACAAAGATCACAAGCCCCAACACATTATTGAGCAAATTCTAAGGCAGCTCAAAGACACAGTTAGAAGCTTGTTGAGGACCCTTCCTAAAGATCCTCCCCTGCCCCAAGAGAAGAGAATTTTACTTCAAGTGGGGCTCCAGTCTATTAATCCTTTGGGAATAATGAAGATAGTGAACCCTCTAAACACAAGTGCTACCATCTAGAAGCCTCCTCCTTATGGTTTCTTAAAAATCAATATTGATGGAGCAGCTAAGGGCAACCCAAGATTAGCGGGCGTCGGGGGTGCCATAAGAGATGATCAGGGACAAGTACAAATGATTTTCCATGGCCACTTGGGGAAGGCTAAAATCAACATGGCTGAGCTCATGGCATTAGAGCAATGCTTAGAAATCCTGGTGAATTCAGGTTCACACAATGTGATTATTGAAGCGGATTCAGAATTAATTATTAGAGTGGCTAAGAATATTAGTAATGACACCTCTCCAGATAAAGTGTCCAAGCACTGGAAGCTCCTGCAGGTTTTTTACTGCATCTATTCTCGCTTGTGAACCCTCAAAACTGTTAGATTCGCTCATGTGAGAAGGAAGCCTAATAAGTTAGCAGATCGATTGGCAAATGATGGTGTCATAAATAGGGATAGGGATTTTAGGCATGATTGGGATTCGCTTCCCCCAGGTAAATTGCGGAAGGACTGTCTATGTAATGCTACCCAGGATATGGAACTATGGACAAACAGGGAGGATCAGAGGAACCCTAAAGACAGGCGAGAGGTTGGAGAACTCCATACAATCCAATTCGGTGATTTACCAAGGTCAGGTTTCCCTTTGATTGAATGAAGAATGGTAGCCCTCGTCATTTGGCTTAGGTGGTGGTTGACAGAGAATCCAGGTGAACGGGATTGGCTCAAGTACTGCCCGTTGGAAGGAATTAAGGGTCAGCACGTGGCGAAAGGTCGGGTGGATTTTTACGTGAGTCAACCGAACCAATACCACAAGCGGTATATCGGGCAGGGTCTCAACGGTTTCCGGTTT
The DNA here is from genome assembly GCA_031772625.1 of Pinus tabuliformis. Lineage (NCBI taxonomy): Eukaryota > Viridiplantae > Streptophyta > Pinopsida > Pinales > Pinaceae > Pinus > Pinus tabuliformis. The sequence continues at coordinate 248,448,598 of CM062811.1, forward strand.
TGCTGTGTTTGGCTCCGATTCCACTCTTTGAGCGACACGTTGCGGAACGACGAGAGAAAAAACAGCCTTATAAGTGCTTCTTGTCCTTCCGATATCCATGATGACCATTGGATCTTAATCAGTGGATCAATGGTGGTGATTGTGTGTGCATGTTGGTCAGACCCGAAAAATATTTAGAGTGTTATGCTTTAACTTCCTTTGGGTCCGTTTGTCTATTTTTCAGTTTGTCAGTTTGTTAGTTTTCAGTTTGACTTATGGTGGGACCTCTTGTGGTTCCAAGGTTTACTATGCTCCTTGTACTTTGTTTAGAGGTTCTCCCCGGTTTTCCGGTTTAGGTTCTCTTAGTTTTGGGAGATTGGTGTGGTTTGGCCTGCCCGATTGACTGTTGAACTCTCGCAGAGCGGGTGGCTCCTTGTAAATTATGTATATTTGACTAAGTTTAATAGAAGGTCCGACTCTTACTTGATAAAAAAAAAGGATGAAGTAAAGTTGTGTTATGTAGAAAGTCTCTTCAAATCTAATGTGAAGAAGTGATTTTTATTTTAAAGATTTTGATTCATGAATTAAAAAATAAATAAATAAATAAATAAAATAAAATATTTTTCTTCAATCATTATAAATCCATTTTTATTATGGATATAAGTATCGAGAGGGATAACATTTTTTGATATACAAATCCCTTTTAGAACGTTATTTGGAAAAAAAATTATACTTCAAAAGATTCAATTTATCTCGAACTTGATAAATACATGCTTAAGATCATTCATATATATATATATATATATATATATATATATATATATATATATATTCCTAGTAGATTTTTCTTGCTAGATATACTCTTGGTGTTACTTAGTAGTAATTCTTGATAACACTAAGTAACACCAAGTAATACCTTTTCTTATTTTTGGTTGCTTCCATTGTTCTCCTTCTTCATTATTTTTCTAGATTTTTTCCGCTTTTGGGCATCTTCACGGAAAATGCCCACACTCATAACATTTCTTACATTTAAATGGTAATTGATCATAATCCACTTCCTAATAATGAGTCCAATTATCCGGGTAGAGATTTATTGATGTCAGGAGTCCCTTATGAAGATCCACTTCTACACAAATCTTGGCACAATATTGAATACCTTCTCATAGTTTTACTCAATCGATATAGTGGCCCATAACATTTTCAGTGTTCCTAAATCTGTCTTCTTTGAAGATAAAAATATGACAATTTAACCAAACAGGAACAACATATGAAACATCATTTTCTAGGTTGCAATATGGACTCCATCGATCTAGATATAAACCCCGAGCCTCCATGAAATATGACCCACTTCAAAAAATTAGATCTCGATCTGCTTTCTTTTCAAAGAGGAAAGAAAAAAATCCCCTACCACATAAAGAAACAAAAAGTTGTCTTTCAAACATGAGTCTCTGATTTTTATAAAGCATAGCTCGCCATAAGCCCATAAATTGTGAAATGAGATCTCTCTTTACTATCCTAAAAGCCATTATACCATTATGTGGAATTGATTAGCATAACTGTAATTTTAATAACATTCTTTGATTTCTTCATGATGATGATGATGATGGTAGTTAACGTCCACTGAGACCAAATTGGTCTATCAGTTATCTGGCTCCTCGTCTTTCTTGGCGAGATTGGTACTGTAGCTTTCTTTTTTTTCTCTACAGTCTTCCAACTTCCTTTATCTTGCATCTCCTTCATCTCTTCTGGTTCTTGGGACATTGGTGTCTTAGCTTCGTGATCTATTGTGTTCATCCTTTTGAAGATAGTCGGAGAAGAAGTTTGGTCTAGGAGATCTGCTTTGCTGTTAAATGAAGATTTATTTTGTGCGGTATTCGAATCCTCATAGCTGCTGATTTGTTGGGCGGGGCTTTCTCCCTCCTTAGAGCGTTGGAACCTCAACTTAGAGCGTTGGAACCTCATACTAGCAACAACCAATGTATTAAAAGCACTGACATTAAAATCATGTGAATGAGGAAGACGATCATACCTTTTAGAACATGAAACCTTTAGCTAGGAGGCTCGGGTTTCTTCAATTCTTTCCCTAATCGCTAATTTTTTCATTTTAAACTAAAATAATTTCCTAGAATAGAGGAAGAGATTTATTATTTAATAAATAAATGTTTTCTATTTTCCAATCATGAAAAAATAAACACCTCAATATTTAATATAAATGGAATAGAATTGATTAAAATAATAATTTTAGTTTTTTAATTAATTTTATTTTTTTAAATGGTACATTTGGAGATCTCATCGCCCTCTCCTCGTGATAAATATGAAATTATGATGGATACGTAATAATTTGATTGAAATTCTTTTGTACTCCATTATTGAGTAATAATAAAAATTATAATAAATTATAATTTTAAAAAGTAAAATAATTTTCAAAAATGAGTTGTTTTTAATGAATTTTTTTGGAAGTATTTATGGTGGGTACTTTAAGTATATTTTTTCTAAAATTTGATAGGAATTTATTTAAATCACAAGTTTTATGGATATCCTCTACACAATTGAAATGTCTTAAGGAATATAAATAATCAAAAAACTAATTTAAATAACACAAATCAAAATTTCATATCACCAAATTTTACGACCAAAAAAATCTAAAAAACCACACTAAAAACAACTCTTTTAAAAAATCATCCATAGCCTTTCAAGTCATGTGTTCTCAAAAGTAAATTAGGTTTTAAAAAAACGCATTCATAGCCTGTCTTTTTGTTTTGTTGGACAGAAATTCTTTTACAGCCCAAACAGGAACATTACGTGACAAAGTCATATTTTCATATAAGAGAAAAAAAGGCATTACATTACCGTGTTCGGTAGAAATTCTTTTGGAACCTAACAGCAACTTTACTTTGGAAAGTCAATAGTTTCACGAAAATTTTGTTCCGACAAGTTTGAATTATAAATAAAAGCGAAGTTTTTCTTTAATAAATAAAAGGGATCGTTTTAGTTTTTTTAAATAAATAAACAAAATTAACTTTTAAAAAAATTATAGTTTTCTTACATTTTAAAGTGTGTACGTTTAGAAGATATTAATAATATCTTTATGTGTAAAAGAATATGCTTAATAATTTTATTTGTTTTTTTTTTTTTTTTTAATAATATTATATTATAAAAAGTTATAATTTTATTAAAAATAAAAGACAAATGTATTTTAAATAATTTAAATTTAAAAAACTATGTTCTGGTTCTGGTTTTGTATATTTTTTGATTTATTTAAAATTTAGAATTTTGTTAAAATGATATATTTAATATATTATTTTTATTTAAAATTTAGAAATTTGTTAAAATAGTATATTTAAGTTGTTAAATATGTATAATTAAAATGTTTTAATTTTTTTTTAAAGTGCTAAATTTATTTGTGTATTTAAAAATATAATTTAAATAATAAAAATTATATTCTCATAAAAAAATTATAGTTTTAAGTTTAATTAAAAATTTAAATTAGTAGAGTAAAAATTTATTTAAAAAAATTAAATAACATAAAAAATAAATTATATATATATATATATTTTTGTGTTATTTTAGATGTGAGACCAAACCCATTCAAATATATATCTATATATATATATATATATATATTATGTTTTTGGAATGTTACCAAAAAGTCAAATGAGTTCTTGTTGATTGTTAAGGCACATGATATACATAATTCATGGTATTAGTCCATGATATTGTAACAAAGTTATTGTGACAAGATCTCTTTACGGAATCCTCCATAGTCAAAGTATATGACCAAGAAATAAGGGAATGTGTGAAAATGAGTGGGTGAGAAGACTCACATATGGAAGTATGACCAAGAAATAAGGGAATGTGTGAAAATGAGTGAGTGAGAAGACTCACATATGGAAGTATGGTTGAGTTGAAGTTGAACTCAAGCTTACATATTTAACTTTGATAATAAATTAAAGCTACTACTACTAATACTTTCGGGTTTTCCACATAAATCTAGTTTACTATTGGTAATTTTTATCATTTGCTATGTTTTTTGTTTTTTTTATGTCTTTGTTGTTTTTATCATTAACTACTAGTATTAAAGCTACATGTTCTTGTTTCTATTGGTGTAAGGGAGTTTTGTTAAGCGACAATTAGAGTGATTGATATGGAGAAGTTGAATGGGGTCAATTTTACTCATGGATAGAAGATATATTGATTGTAAAGGATTAATATTTGCTAATTAAGGAAGGAGACAATTAGAGTGATTGAAATGGAGAAGTTGAATGGGGCCAATTTTACTCATGGATAGAAGATAAATTGATTTTAAAGGATCAATATCTTCTAATTAAGGAAGAAAACTTATTCATGACAAATGAAGATGAGAAATTACTAAACAAAGAGGCCTTTGCTACCATAAGGGAGTATGTAGAAAAAATTGCACAATTTCTATGAGAAAAACATGGCATCAAATAAAGTTTTCCTTGAGAAGAAACTGTGTAATCTAAGGCTAGGAGGGTGCTTTAGTTGTAGAGAATTTAAATGAATTTAATATAATTATAAGTTAGCTCGTTTCTATAAAAATTCTTATGGATGATGAAATTGAAGCCATCCTATTTATGTACTCGATGTTAAACAACTATGACAAATAGATAGTAGTTATGAGAACTTCAATACTTGTAGGGACCTTGAGTTTTGATGACGTTAGCAACAATTTAATGAATGAGAAGTTGTAACACAAATCAATTGTAGAACACTAGGGAGGAGAAGATCAAGCCTTAGTTGATCGTGGAAGAAAAATTGAATGTAATAGACAAGGGCATTCAAGATCAAGAGACAAATCGAAATCAAGGAAAGGAAGACTTGTTTTCATTGTGGAACATTAGGACACAAGAAAAAAAATTATTGGGTCTTGAAGAAATAAGAAAAAGGAACAAAGAGCAACTGATACAAATAAAAAATCAAGCAACAAAAATGAAGGCGAGACCACTATTGTAGCTTCAGAAAGTGATATTTTATTTACTGTTTCAATAAAAGAAGCATGTTTATATACTTCTATCAATAACATTGATTTGCACTAGACTTTGGGGCACCTCACCATGTAAATCCATGCAAAAAAGAAAATCTGCATATGAAGCCAGTGATTATCGTAGAGTACATTTGAGAAACAATAACTTCTATAATATTATTGGAGTGGGAGATGTCCAAATCAAGACAAAGGATGCACAAAATATCTTGTTGAAATAGGTTAAGTATATTCTAGACATGCATATGGGCTTGATCTTTGTGGGACAACTAGATGATGAAGGTTGCTCGACAAGCTTTGGTAAAGGTGGCTAGAAAATTAATAAAGGGCCATTGGTCATGGGTAGAGTATTCAAGTAAGGAATCTTGTACACATTGAGGGAAATAACCAAATATTGTATGTGGGTGTTGTTGCAAAAGAAGGAAACTTGCTTGATTTATGGCATACGTTCTTAGGTCACATGAACAAAAAGTGCTTAAAAAATGTTTTTTGCAAAAATATGCTTCCAAGTTTGAATCCTATGAACTTGACCTTTGTGAGCATTATATATATGGTAGGAAAGGAAGACTTTCATTTATGAGAGGTGGTCATGAAGAAAAAAACATTATTCAAATTTATACACTTCGATGTGTTTGGGCTAGTCAAATGTTAGGTCTTTAGGAGGAGCCTCATATTTTGTCATATTCATAGATGATGCATCTAAGAAGGTTTGGAACTACCCCACGAAAATTAAAGGTGAGGTGTTTGAGATATTTCAAAATTTTGATGTTGTTGATGAAAGAGAGACTAAGAAACTACTCAAATGTTTGAGGATAGATAATGATGAAGACTATTTCTCTAGTGCATATACAGATTATTGCATTAGGTTCAACATAAAACATGAGAAGACTTTCCTTGCCACTCCTCACAAGGATGGCACTATAGAAATGATTAATCACAAAATCATGGAGAAAGTGTGGAGTATGTTCTCAAATTCAAGATTGCACAAGTACTGTGGGAAGAAGCAGTAAGGATAGCTCATTATCTCATAAATCAATCGTGAGGTCCTACTACAATGTTGGATGGTACCATTCATGAATACATTTGAACTAGTAACAAGGTATATTATTCCGACCTAATTTTTTTTGGATGTAAAACATTTACGCATATTCCCAAAGAAAATAAAACCAAGTTAGATGATAAATCAATGAAATGTAATTTTATCGATATGCAAATGGTGAGTTTGGTTATCATATATGAGATCTAGTTAAACACAAAATTGTTAGATGCAAGGATGTTATATTTAATGAATTAGAGATGTATAAAATGCCTATATCTGATATGGATGTCAACAAAATTGTTGATAGGTTTCCATAATAATAAGATAATATTCCATCATTGCCAGAAATTGGGTAGCCAATTCAAGAACACAATGGATAACAAGTGGAAAATGGTGTACAACAACAAGAAGAAACATTGTAACAACTTTTACAAGAGATCCAATTGGAAAACTCACCACCACAATTAGTTTGCAGGTCTACTAGCCTCGTAAAACCTCACAAATTAATTCACCCTCAAATTATATCATGTTAACTGATGAAGGTGAACCTCATTATTTTCAAGAGGATTTTAATGTGGAGATTAGCACAGAGTGGAAGAAGGAAATTGAGGAAGAATGGACTCCTTGTTGGGAAAACAAACTTAGAAATTAATAAAGGTTCCCAAAGAAAGAAATACCTTGTACAAAACAAATGGGTATACATGATTCAACATGAGGATGAAGGCAAGAAATATAGATACAAGGCAAGGCTAGGGGGAAGGGGTTTGTCCAAAAAAATAGGTATTGACTTTATTGAAAAATTTTCACCTATTGTTAAGATGTCATCCATAAAAGTTATTCTCAGTCTTGTTGCTACCTTAGATTAATGTGCACAATTAGATATAAATACAGTATTCCTTCATGGAGAACTAGGAGGATATTTACATGGAGCAATAAGAAGGATTCAAAGTAAAAGGTAAAGAGGACCTAGTTTGCATGTTGAAAAATAACCTTTATGGGCTAAAACAGAGACACTACCAATGTTACAAGAAATTTGATTCATTTATATTGGAGCATGGTTATATATGGCTATTGGCTAATAATTGTGTCTACATCATGAGGTTTGACCAAGAAAAATATATTATATTGTTATTAATGTGGATGACATGATAACAACATGATCAATATGATGAAGAAAGATTTGGGAAGTCAGTTTGCAAGGAAGGATTTGGGTCCATCACAACAAATATTGGGCATGAGGATCATATGTGACAAAAAGAACACAAAATTGTGGTTGTCACAACAGAAATATATTGAGAAGGTGTTAAACAGGTTCAACATGAAGGATGTTAAACTAGTTGGTACACCCCTAGCATCACACTTTAAAATAATTGTTGATTTTTGTTTTTGTGATGACAAAGAGGAAATGAGTAAAATCATATATACTTCAACATTTGGAAACTTGATGTGTGCCATGGTATGTACTCGACCAGATACTATACATGCAGTGGGAGTAGTGAGCAGATTCCTTGCAAATCTAGACAAACAATGTTGGGAAGTGGTACAATAGATTTTAAGATATCTCAAGGGTACCAGAGTCATTATTGTTAATGTTTTGGCAATAATAATAAAGCTATGCTTGATGGTTATACATATGAAAATAAGGTTGGATATTTGAACACTTGAAATTCCACTAGTTATTATTTATATATTTTTGCAAGTTCAACACTGTTCAAAATACATAGCTACCACAGAAGCTTCCAAAGTGATATTGTGGATGCAACAATTCTTGCGAGAGTTGGGAATAAAACAAGACAAATATGTGTTTGCAATGTTACATTCAGGGTTTCATTCAATAGTGACCACTATGTCCATGGAGTATTTGTACCAAGCAAATCAACCCGAAGGGTTCACTTCTTGTTGGCTCAACTACGGAGCCTAACCTCGAGAGTGTCTAGAGAATTGAACCTATGACCTCTCATTAACAAAGGCGCTTTAAAAATGGGGATTCAACCAATTGAACTAATCCTAGGAGCTCTCAAGTGAAAAATTGTTAGATGTGAAAACAACTCAAATTAAAATAAAAAAATATATAATATTTTAACTTTTTCATATCTCTAGAATGTCATGGAAGAAGTCAAATAAATCACTGTTATTTTTTGGACACATGGTATTGATAATCCATGGTATTGACTCATAGTATTAACCCATAATATTGTAACAAAATCTATTTATAAACAAGCCCCAAGGGTTACCTCAACTGGTTGAGTCCCCTTTGTTAAGTACCTCATCGATCGGGAGGTCAGAGGGTCGATTCTCCTCGATGCCCTTGGGGTTAGGCCGTGCTAGTCTAGTCGACGGCCTTTAAAAGATTCCCTCTCTTCGACGGCCTTGGGGTTAGGCCGTGCTAGTCTAGCCGACGGCCTTTAAAAGATTCCCTTCGGACTGATGGGCTTTAAAAAATTCCCTTTGGAGTTGATCTAAAATTCTCTTCCAATGGCCTTTAGAAGATTCCCTTTGGACTGACGGGCTTTAAAAGATTCCCTTTAGAATTGATCTAAAATCCCTTCAGATGTTTTTGTCGTTAAATTTTTACAATATTTAATCTTCTGAAACAAATTTTCCAAAAATATTTAATGCTCTGCAGCAGAATAATTATTATAAGACACCGCAAATTTGAACTTATAAATTGAAAAAACAGAGACTTTGTATTAAATATCCTTTATCTTTCATCTTCAAATGTCACATGCTCCATCTGAAGTTGCCGCCACAGTAATAATCTGTCAAATTTATGGTTCGAGGTGGCACACTTTAAATAAGAGGTCGGTCAGCGAACGAATGGCGTTCATGCCTCTATTAAATTGTCGTCATTTTCATCATTAAATATTAGCGCTCGGGCCAGATACATGCCTTTTCCAAAATAATGGCTTGGTAAGTAAGCCTTAAATTGCCCTCACGGTTTTCCTTGCTTGTGTGTGTGTGTATATATATATATATATATATATGTTAATGCAGGTAAGAATCTCAATGCAACAGGAGGTAGAAAGGGGTAAAAGGGTAGCCATTGTATTTTTCTAGCATTTGAGTTATCGGCATTGCACCAGCCAATGAAAATGGTTTGGAGATTTTACTTTGCAAGCTTGACTGCTATGATTATGGCGTTGGGTATAGTGCAGTTGGTCGAATGTAAAGTGCCTGCACTCTTTGTATTTGGGGACTCTCTGCTGGACACAGGAAATAACAATAACCTGTCTACAATGGTCAAAGCTACTTCACCTCCATATGGGAATTATCCGCCTGGAACATCAGGTGGAAGGTTTTCCAACGGTCCTGTCACTACAGACTTTCTTGGTGAGTTTTGTTTTGTTGACATCAAATTTGATTAATTTTGAAGCCACCCTTTTCAATATTTCTGGATATCTTAATGTTCTGGTATTCTAATTTTCAGCTGCACAGCTAAATCTGTCATCCCCTCCACCTGCATTGGCCATGGGAAGTAATATTAAACATGGAGTGAACTTTGCATCAGGTGGCTCTGGCATCCTTGATTCTACTGGAGAGCTCGAAGTAAGTCCCATGCTGTGATTTATCCACAATTTCTTCCAAAATTTTCTATAGTTTCCATTGCAGATTATAATTCATTAATGACTGAAATTTTTACTTAGTGATAGCTCAGTGGAACTACTGAATCAGAACAGTTACATGAAAGAAAAGTTGCATGATCGTTGCGTTGTATAGAATAAATGATCCAAAAATTGTCCTAGACTAACTCATATCTCAGTTAATGCAGAAAACAATCCTGAACATGCCCTTAACAGCAGAAACGAGAAACAATAATCTGTCCTAATATTTCCGGGCACTTATGGAAAAGGATTGTGTAGAGCATGAATGTTTGAACATTGACTATGGTTTGGTAGATGGAACACTTCCGGTATTTTTGTCTGAACAGTACACCTATTTGCCAATTATTTTAAGCTATATAAATTTTCAAATATAGTTATTATTTATAAATAACTATTTTCTTTTTTTCCTCACATGCACATGCACCTCATTCTAAGATTCCTTTTTGTATGGATACAGAGACTTATATTTCTACATTTCCTTGTTAAATTGGTTATGGGATGAGATTTCAGTTTCAGTTGAGAGATTATATGTTAATATACTTAGAGATTTTGGTTTGCAAATATTGCTGTATCTATGTATCTGGAACTTGTAATCTATTATGTGAATTTTATAAAAATCATAATAATTTTAGTTTGTAAAAATAATGTATTTTGTAATTCTAATTTCATCTATCATCATACCCAAGCTTCTCCATTACCTTCTTTCATATCAAATTTTAAAAGCTTCTCTATTACCTTCTTTCATATCGAATTTTGAATAACTAATAATATTTCAGCTAAAAACATTCTACTCTATAATTATCTACTGAATGGAAAACTAGTGGATGGGCAGTGTACAAGAAGGCTATTGTGATTTGAAAATAGAAGATCTGTATCAATGTGGTTTCTTAATATTGTTCTATCTTATGTATCAATGTGGCTTCTTACTATATATATATATTTAAATTCAAATCTTATGTATCAATTTGGTTTCTTAACATTTTTCTTGACAAGTTCAGGGACAACATATTTCTTTGGGGAACCAGATTAAAAACTTCCGAAGTGTGAAAAAGAAGCTGAAAGTACAAGTTGGCACGAGCATGGCGTCCTCAATCATTTCCAGAGCAATTTTTTTAATAGGAACAGGAAGCAACGACTATTTCACCTACTATTTCACGCCAGGGAATCCTGAATACTTTTTTCATTCCCCTGAGGACTTCGAAGAACTTCTCATCTCTACTTTTACGACTCACGTCAAGGTATTTAATTAATTATTAGCAGTTTAACATGCTCCTTGTATCAGAGATTACTTTATGGGATGATCAATATATATATATATATTAAATACTATGTCCAAAGAATATGAATATAGCTGTTTATTTTAAGTAAAACAGTGAACAGTAATTGAATATGTGCAGAGTCTGTATAATCTAGGAGCCAGAAAGTTTGCAGTGAATTCACTGCCAATCATGGGGTGCACACCATTTGTACGTGAACTGTATGGAAATTGGAATGGAGAATGCGTCGCATTTCTTCAAGAGGCTGCGCAGTCCTACAACAAAAAGCTATTTTCCACAGTGAAGAAACTGCAGGCCAAACTTTCACAGAGTCATTTTATGTACACCAATACCTATGATTCGTCATTGAAAATTTATAAAAATCCAACTCATTATGGTCAGATACTTCACATTTCTTCGAGTTTCTATATTAGTTTAGAATTTTTTAAATCCACATTCATAAAGTTTATAATGTATGGAATAGGTTTAATATAAAAAATTAATAGTTGAATGATTTAATGTGCAGGTATTGTAAATGAGAATGATGCTTGCTGCGGAGGAAAACTCAATTTCGGACTCTGCTACAAGGGTATTTCAGTTTGTGCTGATTCCTCACATTATTACTACTTCGATGGATATCATCCCACATCGCTTGTGCACAAGATCATTTCCAATATAACCTTCAGAGGAACACCTCCCTTTGTATTTCCTTACAATTTGAAGACGTTGGCATCTCTCCCATAAACATATTGCCACAGTTTCCATTTATCATTGTATATTAGCTAACTTAGTTCTAAGCAGAGGGGTTGTTTGTAACCTTCTATATAGCTAGTTGGAATAATTATGAATTTAGGTAAAAACTAATAGTGAAATGATTTTTGAAAACACGCTGGTTCTACAAGTTTACAAGCTAAAATGGAAAATGCATCCCTCCCGTGAAGGTGAAGGTGGTGCAGCTGCATTTATAAAGTGCGGTTTGTTCAATTTTACATTTTATAATCAACGTGTCATTATTTATTTCACGTGTGAATGCTGTGGACTATTTATTAATTTAGAGGGTTACAAGCTAAAATGGAAAATGCATCCCTCCCGTGAAGGTGAAGGTGGTGCAGCTGCATTTATAAAGTGCGGTTTGTTCAATTTTACATTTTATAATCAACGTGTCATTATTTATTTCACGTGTGAATGCTGTGGACTATTTATTAATTTAGAGGGTTTATTAGAGTAAGAAATGATGTTTTTTTTATGGATGATAATCATTATTATTGTATTGAAATGGAAAACACGGTTGTAGTGTAAGTAAAATAACAGATTAGAGTCAATAATAATAATAATATATAAAGTTTACTCAAAAATTCATAATATGAGTATGAAATTTAAATAATAATGATTTATATCTGTAATTATAATATTTTATAGCATATAATTAATAAACATATAAAAATTTAATAAATTTTTTCTTTATTGCTATTTAGTGAGTTACCAGTACTGGGGGAATCTCGAGGTGTTTCTCTATTCACTCTAGTGTATGATTCGGGTTGTCATACATCAGTGTAGATGCTCCATGGAGAGGAGGAGGTTCACTATGTGCTATTGTCAATCTAGTAGAATCTTTATAAGAAGAAATTTCATGTGCCAATATGGGTCAATCATGTTCATATATTGATTGAGCGACCACGTGTGTGCCCTGTGTCAATCACCCAATCATCTAACTCAGTGAGTACCTCAGTGTTCGAGAGAAAGTGCCTCTAGGTGGTTCCTTCTCTCTCAGCTTAGTGAGTTCTTTCTGAATGGGGCTCGGTGTAAGCTCTCGAAAAAGCGTTGTTGCTTCCCCTAATCTATGGTTGATTTGTGTGTTTCCACGACTGGCCTATTCTTGATAGTATGTTTCACCCCTTCTAACTCGAGGTTGTTGTCATGGCATGGTGGCTACACAAGGGAAGGAACAAAGCTAAGGAGCAGGTGGAAGTGTGTCCAAAAAGGACCAAGAGGGCCAAGTAAAAGGATAGAGAAAGTAGATCAAGGCCACATCCACATCCCGAACAAAGGAATGGAGTCAATCACGAACTAGAGTGGTTAAGGAGGGGTCAACAAAGATGAGTGCTAGCAAAAGGGAACACAATGAGAGAAAACAAACTGTGAGAGGGAGGTAACACTCCAAAGAGATAAAGGGTTGAAGATTAATAGAAAAGGAAAGCATGTCAAGTGGATGAGAGAAGTACCTGACTAAACATGAAGACCATGAGAAGAAAATGTGAGACAAAACCAGGAAGAGAGAAGGGTAAACATGTCAAGGGAAAAGTCACTTGATTGACAAATAGTTGCTTCACAGTTGTAGAGTGCATTGGCTTACTTTGGGGCTTGACATCCATGTGCGCATAGAGAGATTTGTCCTTGGAAGCGATTAAATGCTAGTTATGGCTGAGAGGGGAAATGCAAAGCTTGCTAACAAGTTGGATTTTCCTTTCTCCAATCCAAAATGGATAGCTAGAGGCAATGAAATTTTGTGAGCATGGCATGTAAGGATGAACCAATGTGAGATTTTTTGTAGCAAATGAGCTATCACCTTTGAGAGGGAATGGAATTATCAAGACTACTAGATTTTCCTTTGCAATTGCTGTAATGCACTCAGTAACCTACTTTCCAAATTGGTCAACAAAAATTAAGGAATTACCATGACAAAGGCATTTAATGCCATTTTTGGAGGTTAAATTGCTTGTATAGTTACATGGGAGAAGCTTGAGTGATTAGGTCGAGATATAACGAGCTAAGTAAGGCTGATGTATAGGGGGTGTGTTGCCACGTGCCCTACCACTCACCCTCTTGTGTGTAAAACCCCCCATGCGAAGAATTAATAAATATATATTTAGAAATAAGAATATTTCTACATATAAAGATGTAAAATATAAAAATGAATAAATAGTAGATATAAATTGAGATACATTATCGTATAAATTAAAATAATGGCTTATAGTCATAACCATTATATTTCAATTTTTCATATTTAAATTTAATTAATAATCATATAAAAACTTAGTATCTTACAATGATTTTTTTCTATGTTATATATTTATATATATCCAATGCTATGCATATCATATTATAAAATTAAATTAAAAAAAAAAAAATATGTCAAAGAAAAATGCCAAGCTCATATATAACGATATATATTATCATAGTTTTAATAAAGCTAAATTTTATTTTATTTTTATATAGAGAGATGTGAAATTTATATATTAGAAATAATATTATTAAGAACCAACATAGATTCATATTAATTTAGGATATACCAAATATCGAGAGGAACCAAACCTCTCCATGTGAAAACCTTCCCTCAAATTTTGCATTGAAAGAGAGGTTTGCATATTGAAAGATTTGATCCCTTTATACTTGGTAGATCCAAAGTTAAGATGGATATGGGTTGGCTTTGGGTGAGCAAATGGAGCCGAGTTACTGATGCAGGAGCATCCGAGCACTCATAATCAAAAGAGGAATCTAAAGTGAAGAACGAGAGGACATGGACCATCGGAGAAAAACAAGAGAAATTCTGTTATAAACAGAGCTAGTTTGATGGAATGGATAAAGTCTCTCAAAGACTTAATTAAATGTAATCTACCACTTATGTATACGAATAGAGAGATTTAGGGGTTGTTGAGAAGATCGTGGAGAGGATTTGATCAGATCCTTCTAGTGATCCGATCCAATGTTTGCTTATAAATTATGATGAACCTGCGTGTTCAGGGAGACAGAGTGATATAGGTAGATAATAGGCAAAAGGGATAGGATACAATGTAGTCAAAGGGAACTTGTTTCTAAGGCTGAAATGCCTTAGCCTGTATTCATATTGCATTATGAATAGATGCGTGTTGTGTGGATTTCCGTGTGTGTTTATGTAATAAGGCCCTTTTGAGTTATCTGTGTATATATGCGATGAAGGCTTGAATCCAATGTTATAGAGTGTGTTGATCGACCATCGATCACTGTAGGATCGATGGAAATCCAACGATGTCAGTTATATGAATGTCATGTGTTAATAGAGTATGGCAGAAACTGGTGTTTTAACACAGAATCCATCAATATGCAGAGGATCAACGACGTAGACAGAAGGAACGAGAACCGTCAGATCGTTTAGATCGACGGACAGTAATGGTGGAAAGTGGAGAGAACCGGAAGTAGATCTTAGCCGTCGATCTCATAGATCAATGGTCATCACGAAGCTTAGTTGCGTGAATGTTAATGTGTGAAAAGAAGCAGTTTCGCAATAGGAAACAATTTTTGGGCGGAAAAAAAAGTGGTAAGTGGTATTAGAGGTGAGCACCCAATTTCATATAGCGGAGGACACGTAGCAACGCCGAGGAGAGAGGAAGCCGCTTTTCGGGCAGTTAATCCTCATGCTACTTTTCCTCCCGAAATCGATGTGGACTGTCGGATCCACTAAGCGCAGATCGACAGTGGAGGATTGATGCGCTAGTTTGAATACTCGGAGTGAATGTTGACCGTTGGATTTGGGAAGTTAATGGACGATTGTGATCTAATTGCTAATCGCAAATCGGAGATAACGAAGGACAACACCAATAGCGATGGAGTGCCGACTTGCCGATAATTATAGTCGTGGGTGTATAATATTTGAAGTCTAGCTAAGTGTTCGGAGCAAGGTTTCCTGTGTTTCCAATGTTATTTTTGATAAAGTGTTGTGGTCCCGATTTATAAAGCAAAATCCGAATAAGTGAATGGTCTCGGTTTTAAGGCCAAAAGCATATAATTAGCGCTTCTGATAGGTTTGTGGGCCATAACCCACAGGCCTCAGGATCGGATTTTCTAAATGAAAGGGGAAATTGGCCTTACCCCAAATTCTCCTTTCATCATTTGTATCAGAGCAAGGAAAGGATTTCCTGCGAGAAGGAAGAAAGAGTGCAAGAGAAGGAGGTACAATTGTTTAAAGCTGGAGAGTTTATGGTCTTTACTGTTGTACAGATAGCGGCAGCGGAAGGTGAGAAGACTTGCAACAACCTAGAGCAAGGAGTTCTCAATTGGTTCCAGAGGAGAGAACCAAAAGGATGCCAAAAGACTAAGCTCAGAGGAGAAAGCTTGGTGAGGTATCATGTAGCAGAGGAAGACTGTTACTGCAGAGGTTGGTTGCAGCTCACAGAAGATCATGAAGGCAGTTCCACTAAGAAGTGGGTAGAATTTCTAAGGACAAGGAGAAGCATATGACCAGGTCATAAATTTTTGTGCCTCGGGAGTCTGATGCAGGAGCATCTGAGCACTCATAATCAAAAGAGGAATCCAAAGCAAAGAACGAGAGGACATGGACCATCGGAGAAAAACAAGGGAAATTCTGTTATAAACAAAGCTAGTTCGATGGAATGGATAAAGTCTCTTGAAGAACTAATTAAATGTAATCTACCACATATGTATACGAATAGAGAGATTTAGTGGTTGTTGAGCAAATCGTGGAGAGGATTTGATCAGATCCTTCCAGTGATCTGATGCAATGTTTTGCTTATAAATTATGATGAACCTACGTGTTCTGGGAGACAGAGTGATATAGGTAGATAATAGATAGAAGGGATAGGATACAATGTAGTCAAAGGGAACTTGTTTCTAAGGCTGAAATGCCTTAGCCTGTATTCATATTGCATAATCAATAGATGCGTGTTGTGTCGATTTCTGTGTGTGTTTATGTAATAAGGCCTTTTTGAGTTATCTGTGTATATATGTGACGATGGCTTGAATCTAGTGTTATAGAGTGCATTGATCGACCATCAATCACTATAGGATTGATGGTGATCCAACGATGTCAGTTATATGAATGTCGTGTGTTAACAGAGTATGGCAGAAACCAGTGTTTTAACACAAAATCCATCAATATGCAGAGCATCAATGGCGTAGACAGAAGGAATGAGAACTGTCAGATCGTTTAGATCGACAGACAGTAATGGTGGAAGGTGGAGAGAACCGGAAGTAGATCTTAGCCGTCGATCTCATAGATCAAGGGTCATCGCGAAGATTAGATGTGTGAATGTTAATGCGCGAAAAAAATTAGTTTCACAACAAGAAATGGTTTTAGGGCGGACAAAAAAGTGGTAAGTGGTATTAGAGGTGAGCAACCGATTCCATATAGCAGAGGACACGTAGCAACTCGGATGAGAGAGCAAACTGCTTTTCGGGCGGTTAATTCTCATGCTACTTGTCCATCCAAAATCGATGTGGATCGTCGGATCCACTAAGCATAGATCGACGGTCGAGGATTGATGTGCCAGTTTGAATATTCAGAGTGAATGTTGACCGTTGGATCTGGGAAGGTAATGGATGGTCGCGATCTAATCCTTGATCGTAAATAAGAGATAATGAAGGACAACACCGATAGCGATGGAGTGCGGATCAAGTGTATACTATTTGAAGTCTGGCTAAGTGTTCGGAGCGGGGTTTCCTGTGTTTCTCGTGTTATTTCCGATAAAGCGTTGTGGTCCCGATTTATAAAGAAAAATCCGAATAAGTGTATGGTCCCGGTTTTAAGGCCAAAAGCATATAATTAGTGCTTCCAATAGGTTTGTGGGTCATAACCCACAAGCCTCAGGATCTAATTTTCTAAATGAAAGGGGAAATTGGCCTTACCCCAAATTCTCCTTTCATTAGTTACACTTTTTGGTAATAGAGGGCACGTTTTGGGTGAAAAACAACAGCTTAATTGAGCCATTTTAAGTGCTTGATTGAACAATATTTGAGTCCTCGATCGAGCTATTTGAAGGATTAAACAATGTAACCTAAGGTTATCTAGGAGCTCGATTGAACCATGATTTTGAAATTTCCCGCCAATGTAACCTACGCATGGAATTAAAAGAAGTGGCTCGATCGATCCTTAAAAGTAGATTTGGCCTTAAAGTTAGATCGGGCCTTAAAGCTAGATCTAGCTATAGGCTAGACCTAGCCTTAAATCTAGATCTAGCTATAGGCTAGATCTAGCCTTAAATATAGATTGAACTTTAAAGCTAGATCAAGCGTTTATTTAACCACGTTAAGGGCTCGTTTGAGGGTTTCATAAAACCTCGATCGAGTTATTTGAATTTCAAAATTAAGCGCTTGATCAAGCTTTTGAGGTCCTAAAAACCACAACTTTAACACCCTTTTTGCATATTTCTTTGCAACCCCATTTTGTGCCCTAGCGGATTTAGGGCAAAATTTGTCCATAAGTGGTGGAGTTGACCATGTTGGATTAGTGAAAAAAATCCTCTATCCAATGGCATATGAGTTTCACACTTTCAAATTCATATGATATTTTTCATCTAATTTCTTTTAAACATAATGATTGAAATTTGTTTCCACAGTTTCAAAGGGGTTGAATAAAAAATCATTAACATAAAATATACACAACGAAAAAACTTTAAAAAATACCACTATATTTGTTTACAAGGTTTTTCAAATTATTTGAAAAGTTGAAAAATATCTTATGCGAACACATGTGTCTCGAAAATGCAATTGAAATATTACTTCACCAACTTCAAAAATAATAAAAAAAATAAAATTTAGCACAAAAAAAATAATTTTTTAATATGAAAAACTTAGTTCTCTCCATGCAAATCATGCTTATATATATATATATATATATATATATATATATATATATATATATATATATATATATATATATATATATATTACATATTTTAGACTAAGTTATGCTACATTAACACACACACACCTCTTAAGATGTTTGAAAATTTGCAAAGACAAGTATTGTATTAAATGGGAAATAAAGAGATTAAACAACAATTTTTTTTGCAAAAAATTATCATTAGGACAACAACATAATTCTCACATATTGTCTTTTTAATCAGAATCAAAATTCACAATGCTTATATGAATTTTGAGGGCTTCAATTCGATAAAAGGGGAGAAAATTTCATCATCACATTTGGCCCAAAAGTGTAACCCATCTTTATGCATTCACCCCTTTATATATATATATATATAGAGAGAGAGAGAGAGAGAGAGAGAGAGAGAGAGAGATATTATGTGCTTATTTTTAACATCTCTAATAATATTAGAAAGAATGACTATTGTGGAGAATATTTTATAAAACTTAATTATACATTATATATATATATATATATATATAGAGAGAGAGAGAGAGAGAGAGAGAGAGAGAGAGAGAGAGAGAGAGAGATTATGTGCTTATTTTTAACATCTCTAATAATATTAGAAAGAATGACTATTGTGGAGAATATTTTATAAAACTTAATTATACATTTTATAGGAATCTTAAATATTGCATTCTAATAGTCTAATTTTAAGGTTATGGCTAAGCCACATATTAAATTGGTGTATAAAATCTTCTTGTTTTTAAGACAAAAGGCCCACTTTCTTAAATATTTTTTCTAATTTGATCCTCAAAGGCAATTATAAATTTGCATCTATTTATTTAAAAGGCTTCAATTCAAGTGGGTTGGGAAACAATACAAATCACTTGCAGGGAATGAGAAGCTATATCTAGAAGATTGTGCTATTGAAAAATATTTGTGTAAATTTAAAATTTATTTAAAAATCAAATGATGGAGTTGTGCCTCTTTACTAGATTGATATATACTATTTCCACACTATTATATTTAGGGGTCAAAAACAACAAATGTTGTTTCTATTTTACATTGTAATAAGTCAAAATCAAGCTTTTCAAGAAAGTTGTTCTATTTTAATTCATATAAACTATGACATCATTTTGTCAAAAATGATTAGATCAACATCCTCAATATAGATTTTCAATTATCTACATTTCTACAATTGAATATATTAATTGGTGTACGATATTCATCTCCCAAAAAAATCATTTTAATGATGCTTATAAGGTCATTAACTTCAAGGATTTTGAAGTTGTTAATTCGTATTGTTGGTAGCTGGATCTTAGGCTTAACATCATTTTATTGAGGTATGTAAGTGTCAAAGTTTCTATGCCAATGCAATCAAAACTAGGTTAAGATGTTTCTATATCAATGTTAAGGAAGGTGGTCAGATTGATGCAAGGAAACAAAATTGATTTATAGACATTGATTTATAAATATTAAGGGGGAATTGTACTATCGAATTGATGTTAAAAAGTTATTAAATTTTACCCTCTAAAAAACTACTTATAATGTCAAGGTGTGTGACAAGAAATTTAATTGTTTAAATTGTTGTATATTAAATTGTCAACCAAGGATTCGTAAACTGGTGAGGTACCTGTAAAATATATGCAGAAATAGTTTTAATTGGTTAACATTCAATCAAAGGTAACAACATTCTAACATTAATCTATTGTAACAAAACACGAATTCATCCCTCACATGTCACATGAAAGGATTAAAAATCTTTATTTAAAGTCCATTCAATTCATGAGAATCAAAGGGACATGTTATCAATCTAGTTATTGAAGAAACAAACTCACATGCACATAAAATCACACTACATTGGCTATAAAACAATCCAGCCAATTGAAGAATCTCAGTCTGAATCCTGGAGTTGCACTCATAACCTTTGTTGGATCCCTGAGTCTTGATTCTTCCACATAAGGGTCCTTATTCCATTCAATAACACAATTCAATTCACAACAATATAATTACTCATAAACAACATAAGTCTTCTCTCCTAACAAAAAAGATTTCAATTAAGAATTTAAACATATAACACTGAAAACAAACTTATGTTTATTCACACATATAAACAACTAGAAAATAGTAAGTACAACCTAGCTTAGGGGGGCCTTCTTGATTCGGAGTACTACAGGATGGACTCTACACGGCAAAAGAAACCAACAAAAATGTCTTTATATATATATATATATATATATATATATATATATATATATATATATATATATATATATATATATCTGTGTGTGTGTGTGTGTGAAAGGAAAGTATAGAGTTCCAGAACAAAAAAAAATGGCTTCAATAGCAATTTAATATTATTATCACGGCTAACCTTGTTCAACCAATTACAAAAATATATATAGTTTAAAAGAGCTAAATTTTAGGTTGAAAGAAATAAATAAACAGTTGTAACTATGTGACCAAATATTACTAATATTATAACAAAAGGATGCAATCGTCCAACTAACAAGACAAATATAAAATTATCTTCTCAAATGAGAAGATTGTATGGTACTTGAAATATTCCTAGACAATGAAAATCAAGATTGCTTTTAGCTTGACAAATTACATGCTTGAATGTCGAATGTCTAGGTTGAACTCTGACTATTTGAACAATTATGCTTCTAGTAACTTCATCAATGACTGGAGCTTGATGCACTGGGTCATCACATTCTAGTAACCAATGATCATTCTACTTGTAACTTGGACAAAGAAACTGCAACTTCCCAAAGTAATTAGGTAGTCAATTACACTTAGAATATAGACCAAATTAGTGAAGAAATGCATAATAATGATATATAATCACCTTAGCACTCGAACTTCATTAAAAGCATAATATTTATAGGTAAATAAAAAATGTATAGTGAAATGAAATCGAAATGGAGGTAAATGGGTCTCAGAGGGTGTTTGGGAGGTACTCTGGATAGGTTGAATTTGAAACTCGTCATCTCCCCCACGCCTAGATTATTGCATGTCTTCATGCTCAACTCCTTTTGCATATTGAACCAGAAGATCCATATTTTCTTGACTCCCCTCTTGTTTTTCCTATGAATACTTAAGCTTCATCTATTTATAATTCTCCATCATGCATTCCAACTTAGTTTACCAATATTTATCTTTCTCAACTAGAATCTGATTCTGAACAACCAATCAGTCTCGAAGTTTCCTCAAGTGCTCATTATCCTTTGTCAAAAATAGATGATATGGATTAGATCATTCTATTGTTTGTCATCCATCTCTACACATTTGGAGTGGAAAAAGAGGAGGAATCAATGCATGGGACCGTTTTTATCGACGCGACCTAGTTTGGTAAAACAGGGTCTAAAACCTTCCAGGAGCATTTTCAGGCATCAAATGACACTTTTTTGGGGTAAAAGTTTACTTCTTTGGTGAGGCACAATTTCATGTTATTCTACACACAAATATCTTTCTAACGATGTAAGACGCGTGTCAATTGGAGTTTGTATGCAAAAGTTATGCCATTAAGAAGTTGACCTTCCTATTTTCACACTATAGTTCGGGAAGATGTTGTGCCAGCCCCCATTATTCATGGAAAAAGGGATAGACACATTATTATGCTGTAAAATACTCTAGAAGAGTATATATTGTAACTTTAGTTAAGAGTTGTAGTCAAAATTAACCACTAGTAGACTATCAGGTTGTGTTATAACTGGGCCACTAGGAGGAAGAGGCATTCCATTCTTTCGAGGTAATTTTGTTCCATAGATGAGAAAATATAGCCAGGAGAGATAGGAGGTAGAGCAAACACAAAGTATTTGTGCACAGTAGTAGCCCACGGGCCACAGGCATTACTTCTTTGTACCTACAACCATATTTCCAAACTGAGAAATAGAGCGAAGCAACATCACCTTCCAGTTGGGTTTTCTCCCAAAAGGGTTTCCCATAGAGCATATCTTATGTCTTATGCATGTGTGAGAGCTTATTTTGTCATTCTCTACTTTTCTGCATAATTTCTATTCACATGCATGCACTAATTATAGTTAATTTTATAGATATTAAAGTTTAATAAAACTGTAATAGTGTAAAATCCTAGATTTTTAATATAATATTATCAGATATGTTGTGATGAACTGTCCAATGGAATACCCATGGAAGTTTACAGATCATTTTGTATCATAGTAGGTTTCTTTGGGTATTTATGGATATTTGCAGGGGACCTAGGTCGGTATGGTAAAAAATCGTAAAACCCTAATCATGGTTGACGAATCTGTAAACGAACCTTGTGATCCTGCAGAGGTGAGGTTTTTGCAGATGGAACAAACCGTCACGGATATAAACCGTAATCTAAAACTCCCCATGGCGTACCTAAGAAATAATATGGAGATATTTGGAGAAGATGGGTGTTCGATTATAGAGGAAAAATTAGAAGGGGGATTGGGATATGGGAAAGAAACAAAGAACTAGCTGAAGAAAGATCTTGGAAAATATCAACCCATTTTGAGTGTTGTAAATCAATCCTTTTTTAAAATGGAAGAAAAAGTTGATATCAAATCGTACCATGATGAGATCGACTCTTTGAAGTTGAACCACTGGTTGCAACAACTGGAAGTTTGTTCCAACGTCCATCAGATCGAGGAAGGGAAAAAATCTCATTTGCGTGGTTGAAATTAGAGGGCCATGCACTGACTTTGTGGGAGAGCCACATCAAAATCCTGAGGTTGGAGGGAGAACCTCCAATGGCTAATTGGGAGGATTTCAAACCCTCATTAAGTCATAGTTTTATCCCATTGGGTACGTGGAGGACCAGAGCATCTATTGGCATTACTTCAGGCAAAATCTAGGCCAAAGCATGCAGGAGTACACCACATAATTCAAAAAGATGGCTATAATGTTGGGTAACTCTCCAAAGAATCCAGATGTACTTCTCAAGTATTTGGGGGGTGTGTACCACCATTTGCATGAGTAAGTGATGTTTTTCAATCCCAAATCAGTGGACGAGGCTTGTGTACAGGAATAGTACCTGAAAACATAGGCCTAAAGAGAATGCAATGAAGTGGATCAAGGCAGAAGGAGCAACAAGATGCTTCTAAGGAGGAGAAGAAGAAGAGAAAAGGGGGAAAATATAAAAATACGGAAGCCACACCACACCAGGGCAAAGATCTTAGTAACCACTCCAACATTGATGGCCATACAGAGAAGAAGTGCTGGAAGTTGCATCTAGAGCTAAACCCAAAGAACAAGAAGAAAGCTAACAAGAAGGAGAATCTCACGGCCATTGATTTGAGCAACCAAGTTGAAAGCAACTTAGATGTGGATGAGAAGATCATATGCACGTCAGTGCATAAGGAGGTGAATATGAGTAGCCTTCAACAACAGGAAGAGAAATAAATGATCAAACTCCTCCACATAAAGATATAGGTTGAGAAGACAAAGATTGATGCTTTGTTTGACTTGGAGTCGTAGGAGAATATCATTGAAGCAGAGTTGGTCAAGAAGTTTGGGTTGGAAGTTCATGATCATCCAAACCCATATCCATTGGGATGGGTAAATAAGGATGCAGAACTGAAGGTAACAAAATAGTGTAAAATTAGATTTGTTATCAATGTTGATTTTATTGATGTAGACCTAGATGTGGTTCCCCTGGATGTATGTGGAGTCGTGTTTGGGAGTCCATACATGTAAATGTGTGATGCAATATTCATAAGGAGAGCCAACTAGTATTGGCTCATCAAATATGGAAAATCATTCATCATCAACGTGCACAAAGGAGAGTAAAAAATTTCACTAGTAAGTGCTAACCAAGCCAAGAAATTGATCAGTTCCAACAAGAAGTATGTTTTATTGTTTTTAATAAAAAGTCAGTCTGAAGAGGAGTTAATAAGAGGAAAGACATCCCTGGAGGGGTGTACTAAGAAACATAAACACCAATTGGAAGAATTGTTACAGGTATACAAGGATGTGTTCCGAGATCCTAAAGGGTTACCACCTAAGAGAGGAGTGGAGCATGAGATCTAGCTATTGTCGAACTCCCCATTGCCAAATATTGGGTTGTATAGGAAGTATTCTATAGAAGCAAGTGAGGTGAAGAAACAATTGCAGAAACTATTGGAAAAGCGTGTCATTCAATCGAGTACATCACCATGCAGGTCACCCATCATTATCATGCCAAAGAAAGATGGGACTTGGCAGTTGTGTATAGATTACAGGGCATTGAACAAAATCGCGCTCAAGAATAGACGCTCCTTGCCCAGGATAGATTATATGCTAGATCAGTTGCAACAAGAAAATGACTTCACCAATTTGGACTTGAAGTTGGATATCACCAAGTTCGAGTCAAAGAAGAAGATACGTGGAAGACTGCCTTCAAAACTAGACAAGGTTTGTATGAGTGGTTATTCATGCCATATGGCCTATGTAATGCACAAACTACATTTATGAGATTAATTAATGATGTATTGCGCCATTTTATAGATTAATTTGTTATTGTATATTTGGATGATATATTGGTATATAGTGCTACTTGGGAGGAGCATATGTAACATTTGATGTAGGTGCTGGAAACATTGAAGAAACATCAACTGCTATAAAATCTTAAGAAGTGTGAGTTTGTGTAGCAGCCTTTGGTGTATCTGGGGTATGTGATTGGTGGAGGAGAACTGAAGATAGATCCTTCCAAGATGTAGGCGATCATGAAATGGTCAGTGCCTACTAATGTTTTTTAGGACAAGAGTTTCATTGGGGAAGCATAATACCTGAGGAAGTTCATAGCCTCATTTTTAGTGGTAGCAGCACCGCTCCATGCCATAAAAACAAGTGGCAAGAGTTTCTAGTGGGGGAAAGGTTAGAAAAGGGCTTTTGAAGAGCTAAAGAAGAAGATCAACCAAGCAGCTGTTTTGGCATTACCAAACTTACAGTGACCTTTTGGAGTGGAGACAAATGCAAGTGGGTATGCTATGGGAGTTGTCTTGATGCAAGGAGGAAGGCCTGTAAGCTACCATTATGAAGTATTTCACGGGGAAATTCTTAACTACCCTACCTACAACAAGGAGCTCTATGCCATGGTGCAAGTTGCGAAGAAGTGGAAGAACTATATGATGGGAAAGGAGACAGTAATCCACACAGATCACTAGCCATTATATTACTTGTAGGCCTAGAGTAACCTAAAACATACTAGGCATTACAAGTGGATGGGGTTTTTACAACAATTTTATTTGGTGATCAAGTATAAGAAGGGAAGCACAAAAAAGTTGGCTGACATGCTTTCAAGGCCACCAACATCAAAGATTACAACTTTGGGGACTCTTATGCACATGGATCCATTCACCCATGACACATACAAAGAGGCATATTCAGAAGATGAGGACTTCAAGGAGGTGCATCAATAGTTGCAAAGTCAGAGTCATGTGCACGATGGCGACAACACCCATTAGGGGACTTTTGAGGTCTAAAATGGGCCTCCTAAGAAAAATGTACAACAAAATTAAACTTTATAAGAACTAATAGGATTCAAGATGATGATGTCAACCATGAGGGATGATTCACCATTTTTGGAGTAAAAAAGTAAAAATAATAAAAAATAATAAAATAATAAAACTACTTTTTCAACTCGTATTTTTAACTTATTTCCCTAAGGTTTTACTCAAATTTCAAGTGGGAGTACTCGTTGGATGCAAAATTTGATTCCTCATCCAAGGAGTAACCATGTTTCATACTTTCAATGGACCCTGCTACACGAAAAATGAGAAATACATGAAAACATGTGATTGCAATCACGTTTTTCATGTATTTTTCATTTTTCATGTAGTAGGGTCTATCGAAAGTATGAAACATGGTTACTCCTTGGATGAGGAATCAAATTTTGCATCCAACGAGTGTTTCCGCTTGAAATTTGAGTAAACCCATAGGGAGATAAGTTGAAAATACGAGTTGAAAAAATAGTTTTTTTCTTTTTTTCCCTCTAAAATTTGATGATGTAATCTAATATTATTTTATTATTTCCACTATTATTTTATAATTTCCTTAGGAGGCCCATCTTAGAACTCAAAAATCCCCTAATGATTGACTACCATCTCTAGGATGGGTTACTCTACAGGATGGATAAGTTATGTGTTCCTAAAGGTGAGCGTTTGTAGTTGATCATGGAGGCTCACACCTCCAAGGTTGCAGGGAAGACCGTGGCTAACTTTCATAGGTATGTGTATTGGCCTAAGATGCAAGAGAAAGTACCTAGGTTCATAAGATGATGCATGCTTTGTTGTACCAACAAGCATAGAAACTAGAAACAATGTCTATATCATCCCTTACTTGTACCTACTTGTCCTTGGGAAATCATTTCCATGGACTTTATGAAAGGTTTAATGACAACCAGGAAGTGACATAACTACATGTTCGTGGTATTTGATAGGTTCAGAAAGATGTGTGTTTTGATGCCCGGTAAAAATACCATTAGTAGGAAAGAAGTAGCAAACTTGTTCTTTGGATAGGTATGGGTGCACTTTGGGATACCAAGGAGCATCATTTCAGAAAGGGATAGAATATTTCCCAGTGCATTCAGGGCTACATTGTGGGAGAATATGGACACAAAGTTGAAGAGATATACAACATTCAATCCACAAAGAGATGGGAAGACAAAAGTAGTTAACAGGACTTTGGTGCAGCTTTTAAGGGGATACAACCAGAAGCATCCAAAGACTTGGGATGAAAATATGATTTATTTACAACATTCGTACAACATAGAAGTGCACACTTCTACATGAAAGTTCCCATTTGAGGTTTGTTTTGGATATTTTCCACCTTCAAATTTGGATATTGCATATGGGCAACAAGGAGGAGTGAGGGAAGATCTTACAGGACATGCTTTGAGGGTTGAAAAAATTATAAAGAAGATAAGGCAGATCCATCTGCAGGTACAAGAAACACTGCAAAATTTATGAGAGAAGTATAACGCTAGGCATGATCAACATAGAACAAATAAGTCATTCAAGGTGGGAGACAAAGTATCATTATATTTGAACAAGGAGGGGCTGCAGGGGCCTAGTAAGAAAATCAAGGCTCTGAGGTATGGTCCCTTTGAGATAATGGAAAATGTGGGTGATAATGCCTATCGACTCAGTTTACCACCATATATGTGCATTTACTGAGTTGTGAATGTAGAGAATATGAAACTTTATGAGCCTTCCATGCTAGATTAGGAAGAGGAACACGTCCTACCTTCTATGGAGGATTTGGCAACTGATGCTCAGGTAGAGTTGACAGAAGATACGATTTTGCAGAAGAGGTCTAGAACTACAAGACAGGGGCAATATGACTTTTGGAAAATTGGATTGAAGGGACAACTTCCAGGCAAAGCTAAATGGTACACCAAAGAGAAGGTGGAGGAAAAAGTTCGTCACCTCGTTCAGCAGAAGCTTTTGGGGACCTAAAGCCTCCCAACATGGGGAGGTGTGACCTAGATTATATCATTATATTGTTTTTCATCCATCTTGATGCATTTTGAGTAGAAAAAGTGGAGGAATCATCTCACAAGACCATTTTTACCGACGAGACCTAATTTGGCAAAATGAGGTCTGAAACCTTCCGGGAGCATTTTGAGACGTCAAATGACGTTTTTTGGGGGTAATATTTTGTTGTTTAGTGGAGAACCATTAAATGATATTCTACATAGAGATATCTTTCCAACGGAGTAAGAAACACGTCAATCAGAGTCCGTATGAAAATGTTATTCCACTTGGAAGTTGACCTTCATGTTTTCACAACTATAGTTTGGGAGGATTCCATGTCATCCCCCATTATTCATGGAAAATGGGCTAGCCATGTTATTATGATGTAAAAGACTCTAGAAGAGTCTATATTGTAACTCTAGTTAAGATTTGAGTAGTCAAAATTAACCACTAGTAGGCTATCGGGTTGTGTTATAATCAGACCACTTGGAGGAAGAGACATTGCATTCTTTCGAGAGAATTTTGTTCCATAGATAAGAAAAGATAGCCAGGAGAGATAGGAGGTAGAGCAAACAGAGAGGATATGTGCATTGTAGAAGTCCACGTTCCATAGGCATTACTTCTTTGTACCTACAACCATATTTCTAGATAGAGAAAGAGAGCGAAGCAGCCTCACGATCCAGTTGGGTTTTCTCCTGAAAGGGTTTCCAAGAGAGCATATCTTTGGGCTTATGTGTGTGCATGAGATTATTTTGTCGTTATCTACTTTTCTACAAAATTTCTATTCGCATGCATGCACTAATTATAGTTAAGTTTACAGATCTTAAAGTTTAATAAAACTGTAATAGTGTAGAATCCTATATTTTTAATATAGTATTACCATATCTGTTGTGATGAACTATCTAGTGGTATACCCATGGAATTTTACGGATCACCTGATTTTCTAGTTTAATTGAACACATTTGTTTTTGAAATTTTGACCTGGTTCAAAAGCTTCTTTGTTTTCGACCACCTTCTAGAACTAGGCTTATTTTTTATCTCCCTAGTTATTACCAGTCCCTCGGTTTCAGGGGCCTGTTGTGCTTCTTGTAATTCCGTTACTCCTTTAGAATATCTAGTAGATTCTCATCTTTACCCTCAGGAATAATTAATGATCCTCTTTCCTTTACAAACTCTATTTGATTGAGTTGCGACAATACACACAACACCATTGATTCCCCAAGAAACATTTAAACATATTTCCTAAAAGCATCCAACTCTGAAGGTAGTGCTTTCATCCCATCAATTTTCTTATCTTCAAGGTTATCAACAATTTTCACACCAATTCCATTGTTTTTTAACATCAGTATTTTCTCCACTGATTCAACCTCAAGAACACTTGGTGCCTGAGTTTCCTCAGTGGTTTTAATTCTAGGGTTATCAACCACTTGAACACCATCAATGACCTTATATCTAGGAACATCTGCTACAAGGTCATTCTCCTCCTTCTTACGTTTAACAACATTTATAGACTTAGATTCCATAACCAAGTATTCAACTTCTTCATACTCTGAATCTAAATAAGGAAAATTTAACAAATTTTCATCAACAACTTTACATACCTGAGCCACCATGCTTTTTGCTAGATCCTAACTTGCGACTAGACTCAACAAAGTCATTTCTAGTTTAGCCACACCTCAAAATTTTCGTTGAATAAATTTGGTCCTACGGAAGTACTTAAGGGAGTGGTGGTAGATCCAAATGATCCCACTAATCTTACACTTTAACGATCTAGTGAACGAGTATGCAGTTGACGAGGAAAACTTTGTATCACCACCACTTCATCTGATTCTTCCTCATTTTCAACCTTCTTTATGCTCCCTAATTCTTCTTCTTCTTCTATGCAAATACTGTATTATTTTTATTCTTCTAATGGTCCTCTTTCTGAGTATTTTTCTCCTCCTCATCTGAAATTTTTTCTTCACAAGTAAGGGCTTCTCATTTTTACTAGCTTGTATCTTCTTCTCCTTCCTTTCGTTGACTACAATATTTTCCTTCTTAGCAGAGGTTTTCTTTTCCTGACCAACTAGGGTTTCTTCCTCGCTCAACAAAAAATTATTTTTCTTATAAACAAGGGTTTGTTCAACCTCACAAGAACCCTTCTCATTCTCTCCAAAAATCAAATATTCATAGGAACATTCATATTATGCAATTATCCTCCTCCTTTTAGACCTAAAAGCTTGCCCCTTTTTAAAAATGAATGAGAGAGTTGTCTGGCCAAATCCTCCCCATAAAAGAAAATCATCCCATGTCTTGCCTTGTTTTCTCAACTCATCTTTCACCAAAATATTAATAAGACCGTGATGAAACATAGTTATTTCCACATGTTCAGGGAGAGCCTAGACATTTTTAGCCATCTTAGATAGATGACTCAAAAAATAAATCAAAATATTCATTTTGCACTTATTCGTGAAACATAACAAGAACCTAAAGTTATACTTGAAGGTTATGACACACCTTCCCTCACATGTAATGTATTTATGGAATAAGTACAGAGCCTCATGCCATTCTTCTTTCACCCATGCATGGGGAATTCCCTTGTTCCAATTAGGGTTCTGTTGTTCAGGTACAAAGAATTGGTTACAATCAAATTCCCTTAAGGTGTTCTTAAACCAATGTTCCCTGGGTTGAGGGAGGTTTGTGAACTATGCAATTGAATCTTTAGAGACAAATATTTCTAGTGATATTAAAAATGTGACCCTAGAAATTTTCATAGAATGGAAACCAAACTACCTCCTTGAAATATTTATGCCCTTGGGGTTCCTCATTCAATAATTCAACATTACTAGGCTTAAAGCGTGGAGCTAGAGGTTTTGTCATACTTCCTACAATGTTGGGAGAGCAACAAAATCTCAATTTCCTATCTCAATGCAAGGCTAGGCGAGAAAAGTTTCAAATGGCAGAAAAAATAGTATGATTATATTATGATGATTTATGATAGAGATTACACAGATGAGACCAATTTCAAATCATATTAATGCATGGAGGGATCAAACATGTGACATGAAATGATTTGATAGGGTGGTGGTGAGAGGGTATGAAATACTGCGAGTACGACGATTAGTATAATTATCACACTTTTCACAAATAAGTCACATATTAAAGTGTAAAACAACTTACCATAATTACCATATAAGTCACACTTACCAAAACGTCGTGCCTATATTTGCATGAAGTACTAACCATTACCGTGAAAGGAAATATTTTTCCCATCAGTCTCGTATGTGCTCAGCAATTACGAGAATGAAATGCCACTTCTGGTTCCATGTTATTATAAGATTACTGGAGGGTGCAACTGTAAAAAAGGTCCTTTCATTTAGTAATCACTACACCTATGAAAACTCTAGTAGATGGTTTCTGAATATATTCCCAGGTTTTGTTGGCTATTCATTCTAGTTCTCTACTTCTATTCTTTGTTTGGCTATTTCTTACATCTTCTACACAATATACTATTTTTCCTTCAAGTAGGGCATTGATTTACGATTCTATGGTGAATTCTAGTAATTCTTGTCATTAGTCATGAATCCAATAGTTGTTGCATCATAAACAAAATCACAAGTCTTCTATATCCCATCCATCTTAGTACAATCTCCCATCATGTGAATAAAGGTGTTGAAGTCAAGCATCTGAGAGAATCATCAGATTACTGGTCATTAATGTATACCATTAACCGATGCAAGGCTACTCACCTTTAATTTCAATGAGAACTAAGGTACCCGAGTACATCTTGCTAGGTATGAATATATGTGTTGAAGTCAAGTCACCTGTAAGATCCAGTGATGAGGAGACATTGATGTATTCCCACTATTCATTGATGAGGGAATTTGCCACTAATGTCTGCAAGACTCAAGGTACTCTAAATAGTCATTATTCTTTTATCCCAGATAGTGTGATGAAGTCGATGGGAAAATGACTGTTATAAGGAGGGCGTTAAGGAATCCCTCATCATTTAACTCGAGAAAATACAAAAATTTTAAATATTTGTGATTAGAAAAAGCACTAACAACAACCTATCAACCTAGCCATGCCACAAAGTGGTTTTCATAATTATGTCCTATTTTATTTTTTTTAAGGAGAGAAGAATTAAGAAGATAAAATAGAGGCAAGAAGAAAATCACCTTGCTTTACTACCTCCACCCCATTGTATTAACAAATTATTCCTTGGACATCGAATTTCGATAAAAATTCAGCCTGTGCCCATTCATATGAAAATATATCTATTGTTCATCAATGGTTTTTATTTGAACTAACTCATTCTCAAAATAATATCCACTCCATATGGTCCTATCCAATGGGTTGTGAATTTTCCTTTTAAAATCCTTAGATCTCGAAAAAAAAAGGAGAGCCCAATCCCCCTGTTGGAATGGTTTCTGTCGAATAAACTTATCATGCCAATTCTTTCTATTTTCCTACACGAATACGGTATGTTGGATCACGTCTTACTTGATTTCATCAAGTTGATTCAAATGAAGTAATATATGTTCCTATGATTCACTTAAATCCAATCCCAACTGAGTAGCGGTCCAAAAGGTATGGATTTGGAACTCAGTTAGCATAAGGTGCCATTTTCCATAAACAAACTTTTATATTGTGCATCATGTAGTACTTATCCACATTGTCCTATAGGCCCAAAGAGCTTCAATTAACCGATCCACCTAGCCTTTATGATGAATCTGAAAAATCTTGGTGAGGATGGGATCCAACACTTTATTGGTAGACTTGACTTGTCTATTTTCTTGCAAATGATAAGGAGTAGAATTTTGGTGACTAATCCAATATTGTTCCATGATATCTTGGATCAGTTTGGACATGAATTGCATTCCCTTGTTAGTAACGATATCCCATGGCACACCAAACTTGGTAAAAATCTCCTAAAGAAAATACGAAACTAACTGTTCATTTTCTTGAGCCAGTGCCTTGACCTCAACCCATTTGGTAACATAATCAATGCACACCATAATATATTTCTTCTTCTAGGACATTGGTGTTATCAGACCCATAAAAGCTAGGGCCCACCTTACAAATTGTTCGACTAATACCTATGGTTGTAAGGAAATTTTGTCCCATTGAACTGGACTCCCTCTCCTATGGTAGTTGTCACATTGGTGCACATATTTCTTCACGTATTTGAACAAATTGGACCAATAATACTTGGCTTGAAATACCTTATAGGAAGTGCATTTATCTGAAAAATAACCTTTGCAAGGCTCATTATGGTAGGATTTTAAAATATCTGGCACTTCATCCTCTTGAATGCACCTTTTGATGATAAGATCTATGCTTGTATAAAATAAATCACCATTTATCGAAGAATAGTAGGAATTATATTTATAATTTTGTTCTTGTCTCGAGAAGGTAGCTTCTGTAGTAGTTTACCTTTAGCTAGGTAATTTTCAATATCTATAAACCACAACAGGTGAGTAGAAGCTACAAATAACTGTTCATCTGGAAAATCCACATTTACAGGAAAATTATTTTCTTCATGTTGCAACCTAGAAAAGAAATCAATAGCTAAATTGTCTTTACCAAGCTAATCCACATTTGTAACATTAAATTCTTGTAGTAACAAAATTCATCTCTTGATTCAACTGCTAGTTATAGGTTTTTTCATGAGGTATGGGATAGTTGCATGGTCCACATGAATGAAAACCTCGTAACTTGTAACATAATTCTTGAACTTGTTTATAGAATGTACCACCGCGAGGAACACATTCTTTTCCACAATATAATTCAATTCAACGGGGGTTAAGTTTTTAGTAGTATAATAAATGGCATAGTAACATGAGTGATCTTTCTTTCCAAGGACATTTCCCAAAGATGTGTCTGAGGTGTTCATGGAAATGTGAAAGGGTAAAGCCCAATTGGGCCCTCTAAAAACAAGGGCAACTAAGAGTTTTTCTTTCAAAGTCTTAAACACATACTGGCATTGGTTTATCCACAACAAAAAAATATCTTTAGACAACAATTTCAACAAATGTGAGGAAATATTCATAAAACCTTCAATAAAGCATCTATAATACCTTGCAAAACCAAGGAAAAAAGTTACCTCTTTCTGTGTTGTAGGAATTGGTAACTGAGATAGGACCTTGATCTTAGCGGGATCAACCTCGATGCCTACAAGAAAAACAACATAGGCAAGCAATACTCCCTTAGTTAGCATCATTTTAAATTTTATATTACTCAAGGTGAGGTGTGCTTCGTGACATCTAATCAATACTTTTTTAATATTTACCAAATATTCTTTGAAGGAATACCCATAAACAATAAAATGGTCCACATACACTTCCATGTAGTCATGAATCAAATCAAAGAAAATTCCTAATACCTATCTTTGAAAGGTGTTTAGGGTGTTACACAATCCAAAAGGTAAAACCCGATAAGGAAACATTCACCAAGGACAAGTGAAGGGGGTTTTCTCTTGGTCCTTTGGAGCTATCTGAATCTAGATAAGGGCTTGTTGAACCTGTCCAACAATGAGAAGGATTTATTTCTTGCTAGGCTATCTAGGACATTATTTATGAAAGGAAGGTGAAAATAATCCTTCATAGTAGCTTTGTTCAACTCACGAAAGTATAAACACACACCATTTCCATAAAGAATTAGGGACCACAACTAAGGGGGAAACCCATTTTCTATCAGATATCGGGTAAATTAAATTTGCATCAAGGAGATTTTGTAACTCTTCCTTGACTACCTCCTTAAGTGTTGGATTCGTACGCCTTTGAGGTTTATGGATAGGATGAGTGTCAGTGTACATATAAATATGGCGAGAACAAACCACAATATCAATCCTGTTCATGTCCCATTAATCCCATGCGAAGGCCTTTATTTGTTCCTATAGAACATGCATCAATTCTTTTCACTACTTGTTAGTAAGTTCATTACTGATATTCAAAAATTGACTAGGACTAACTTAAAAAAAAACATAGTATGGTTCTATTTCTTGTGATGAAACGTTAGTATCATTGCATAATGAAGGAAATTGTGTTACATAATCCATTTCATGTACATCATGATTTAAAACATGATCTAATGGATGATTATCAGAACCATAAGAACCCAAATTACATAAAAAAATAATTAAGTTGAATTTCTTTAGAACAAACCTGGAAATGTTAGGTAAAATTGACTCGGGGTTGGAGTCAAGGTTCACTCGTTAAATAGTAGTAGTTTTGGGCACATGGTATAGTGTACCCATGGTATTATGGTCCATGGTATTGCATGTAATGGAGCCTATAAAAGGCTGGGGATACTTCATTGTAATGGAGGTCTGTAGGTGAGTGGTGAAGGCTCACTTGGACAGACTGGCCAGGGTTTTGGCCAATGCTAATGAGATCTCACTGGATTGGGTTTTTCCTCAAATTTGGGGTTTTCCTGGATAAATATTATGTGTATTTTTGCTGGTTATTTTATTATTCCTCTCTGTAAATCTTGGTAAATCTTAGTAATAATTTACCACTTTGTGGTAAATTTCTTAACAACTGGTATCAGAGCTAAGTTGGCTTCAGAAGGATGTTTTTTTGTTGCCAAGGGTTTGTATTGGCCTGGTATATAGAGAGATAATTAAGTTTTTCTTGCAGATTTGGATCAAAATCCATAGATTGTGAAGCAAAGCTACACACTATTGGGTCATGAGAGATTCAGTGGATGAGGAGGATATGTGCACATGGATTAATTAATTGATGAACCATGTATGTGATAACTGGTAGTTACAGTGGCTGGTGGTCCATGTAGTTTTGTAGATGGGTACTTTTTATATAGACATTGATGTCATATGTACAAAGACAACAAAAAGGGTAAACAAAAGAACTATTATAATGGAGTGAAAATTTTAATTTGGATGTAAATGGGCATACTATTGTAAGACTTGGTAAGGCATGCGTACCCCTGGGTAATTACCGGTAAAGTCTAGGTTAGACATGGTAATAGGGGATGTCGGTTAACAAATCTTGGTAAAACCTTTGAAGGGGGTAACAAATAGAGTGAGCGGGATTGTCTCACTTAGTAAGTTTTGGATGGATTTAGTCAAGGAACCCCAAGTCAAGTTTAAGGGGGGAATTGTTAGGTAAAATTGACTCAGGGTTTGCGTCAAGGTTTACCTGGTTAAATAGAAATGGTTTTGGGCACGTGGTATAGTGTACCCATGGCATTATGGTCCATGGTATTGCATATAATGGAGCCTATAAAAGTTTGGGGATACTTCCTTATAATGCAGGATTGGAGGTGAGTGGTGAAGGGTCACTTGGACGGATTGGCCAGGGTTTTGGCTAATGCTAATGAGATCTCATTGGGTTGGGTTTTTCCTTGGATTTTGGGTTTCATGGATAAATATTATGTGTATTGTTGTTAGTTATTTTATTATTCCTCTCTGTCAATCTCGGTAAATCTTAGTAATAATTTATCTCTCTACGGTAAATTTATTAACAAGAAATTCGTACCTGATCGGCTATGCACATGGGATGAACCACTTACTCGTTGCTTTCCGAATCATCAAACTAGGGGACCTCCTATAGTTTTGTGAAAGACTTCACAGGAGGGTACAAAGTAATATACTTTACAGTTCTTACATGAAAAATAAACATGCTACTAGACATGCGTCCTATGAATGCATATGCAGTAGCAAGCCACGACCTCCCTAGGATTATAAGATGTCCTCCATCTGTTTATTTATTTTTAAAAGCCATGAAATAAATTGGATATTTCCATGAATCCAAACAAACAATCACATTGTCCAAAGCTCATTCCAACTTAACCCTAGACCTATCTTCCAGTTCAAGGACATTCGAGGTAGAAAGGAAATTAGTTAATTGAAGCAGTTCCATGTTATGTGCAATCATAATATTAATGGTCGTGCCAAGGTCAATTAGTGTTATGAAACCAACTCACAAAAATATAGAAAACAAAGATCAACGCCTTAGAAATCAACCTCTTCGAGGGGGCAACCTCCTTTACATTACAAAAATGAACAATTCTTGTATGATACAAATGACAAAAACTCCTATCTATATATAGAAGTCTAAGGGGTCACAATATAATCAAAGTCGACATAACACTAATAATATAAGGGCACAATAATAACAATAGTGGGCTTCTGTGGGACACAATAATAACAATATGGGGATAATAGGAGCACAACAATAACAGTAAGGGCTACAATGACAATAGTAATGGGGGAATCACTAGTATTATAGGGACCTAACATGCCCCTCTCCAAAAAAGTGTTGTCCTCAATGCTTGAGTAGTTTTGTATGCTTTTGTATAAAATTCTCATCCTCCCATGTGGAATCTTCAGTGGGTAAGTTCTTCCACGTGACAAGATACTCTGGAATTGATTGATTTCACAGCTATTGTGTTCTTGTTTTTGTGACTGCTTCAGGTTCCAATATTATTTTTTCGTCCTCATCAAGTTCTGGAAATATTGTTTGAATTGGGAGCTTGTCACCAATAACCTTCTTTAAGCATGAAACATGGAGAACTGGGTGCACTCGGGAAGCTGCAGGAAGCTCCAATTTATATGCCATAGTACCAATCTTTTGCAACACCTTGTATGAACCATAATACTTTGGTGGTAATTTATTATCCTTCTTAGCTTGCTTGAGGGACATATGTTTATATGGTTTTAGCCATAGAAATAACCAGTCACCTATATCAAAACTTCTTTCGATGCGATGTTGAAATTCCTATTGTTTCATTCTATTATGTGCCAAAGTTAGGTTATCCTTTAAGAGTTGGAGAACTTGTTGTTGATGCTTGATGTGATCTTCCATTGCTTGAACCTTAGAATTTTATCTTAAGTATGATGTGATAGATGGTGGGTGATATCCATAAAGTGCCATAAATGGGGCCATTTTTGCTGCAGTATGGAAGGAAGTGTTATACCACCATTCAGCCAAAGGCAACCATTTGACCCATTGTGTCTATTTATCAGATACAAAGAAACGAAGATATATTTCCAAACATTTGTTTACTATCTTAGTTTTCCCATCAGATTGAGGATGATAAGATGAGCTATGAGCTAACTGAGTACCAAGACAAGAAAATAATTCTATCCAAAAATTTCCAGTGAGAATGGGATCTCTGTCGCTTACAATAATCTTTGGGTTTCCATGTAGCTTTTGAATAATTTCCATAAATGCAATAGAAACTATAATGGCTTTAAATGGATGAGATAATGCACAAAAGTGTGCATAATTGGTAATTCTGTCAACTACCACCATGATGACTCTCTTTCTTTCAGACTTGGGTAAACCTATGATGAAATCCATTGAAACCTCCTCCCAACGTTGACTTGGAATGGATAAAGGTTGTAATAGACCTGAGGTCTTAATTGTTTCAACTTTATTTTGTTGGAAAACCAAACATTCTGCCACAAAATTTTGAATATCAAATTTAAGGCCATCCCAAAAAAACTCCTTCTTAACCCTGTGGTAAGTTTTTAAAAATCCCAAGTGCCCTCCTAAGGGAGAGGCGTGCAATTCCATAAGAATCTTTTGTTTGAGTTGGGAATTCTAACAAAGGCATACGCGATATTTGTACCATAACGAATCATTTTTCCAGCTAAATGTATAAGATGTACTAGGATCTTGTTGGAACTTTTGAATGAGTGCCCAAACTTATTCGTCATTCTTCCATTCATCCTTTACTTCTTTTACCTTTTGTGAGAGTGAAATTTGTTGCATTTGGTCTCGTAATTTTGATATATCATGTTGCATTTCTTCCTCTTCTTCATGAGTCATGCTAGAGATTTTAGGTTGCTTACTAGGTGTTTCCATTTTCTTTCTTTGGGGCATTAATTAATGATAATTATGCTTTACTATGCCCTTTGAACTTCAACCTAATTTTTCAACCCAAACTTATGCAAAATTTTAAAAAGACTACACACCTGCTTTTTCGATTTGCAGAAGCTTGATATTGAATATGTTATATCTCTGTAATTGTAGATCTCTGAGGTCTAACATTACTTCCTGTGGTATCCCTCTGAGTCCTCTTTCCAATGCCACTAGCCTGATCAAAATTGGATTCTCAAAGAAAGAGTTATGTTGAATATCCCAAGATGAATTGATTATATAGTTTTTCAGTAGACCGAACTTGTATGACTTGCCACGTGTCACTGTTTCGACCTTCGGATCTGAAAAAAATACACACAAAACTACCGTCTGTCCTCTTTTTGTAACTTCTTACGAAATTGCAATCTGATGCTCATAGAGACAATTATGATGCTTTTCCCAAGGTCACCTGTTTGGAATGTGATTTGGTAGTAAGCAAAAACCCTAAATTCCTTAGATCATATATCCGAAAATATAGAGAGACAAGATCTAAAATTCGGACTTGAGGTTCAGAACGAGTTTGGCTCAAATTGGTATGTTTTTTAGCTTCTGAAACATCAAAGAAAAACATTTATAGTGAAAATTCCATGATGATATGTTTGGTGCAGTGAAACCCTAGAATCCAAAGCTTTGATACCAAATGTTATGAAACCAGCTCACAAAAAGATAGAAAAGAAAGTTCAACGCCTTAGATATCAACCTCTTCGAGGGGACAATCTCCTTTGCATTACACAAATGAACAATTCTTGGATGATACAAATGACAGAACCTCCTTTCTATATATAGGAGTCTAAGGGGTCACAATATAATCAAAGCCAACATAGCAATAATAATATAAGGGCACTATAATAACAATAGTGGGCTTCTATGGGGCACAATAATAACAATATGGGGACAATAGGGGCAGAACAATAATAATAAGGGCTACAATGACAATAGTAATGGGGGAATCACTAGTATTATAGGAACCTAACAATTAGAGCATTAGGAATACATACTCCATTGATATGCACTGAAATCATAGGATTTCTAGGATCAATATATTTCTTTGCTAAATTATTTCCAGTGATTACATCAATACACTCCCCAAAACGATGAATAGTCGATGGATCCTTTAATTGTTTCCTCCTTGGCTTCTTTAGACACAATTCCCTCATTGTTTTAGCATAAATAGGCATATCCCAGATAGATTGTAGTAAGGGAATCTTAACACAAATGTTTCTTAATTCATCTAGCACATCATACTCAGGAGGCTTTACCTGTTCATTCTCATTTAGCCTCTTAGGATAAGGTGGGTATAACTATTGTTTTGAGGGACTATTATCTTGTTGAGGGGTTATAGGACTATTTTTTCTTTTAGTAGGGGTATAAAATTCTTCCTCTCTTTATTATTCTAAAATAATGGGGCCAAAATTTCATAAGCTTCTTCCTCTTTATATTCTTCTACAATAATGGGGCCATATTTTCATAACACCTTCCTTGATCGTAAATGAATATCTTGTACTTCTACATGATTGATAACATAGGTCAGGAAGGGTTAAAACTTAGCTTGTAGGACATGCTAGGATGCTTTATTATTTGGGTTAGTAATAGGTTGAATAGGCAGCTAGTTTGGTTTATAGGGTTGAGTGGATGAAAGTTGTCGTTGGGTATTTGGAGGTTGTTGTTATGTAGCTGTTGGCATTTGGTAACTTTGCAAGAGTGGCTGAGATTTTATTGAGGTTGTGGTGGATAAGCATATGGGTGGATCCATTACATTTTCCCCATCAAACTTGCTGCTAAGATTGGATCTGAAGTGGTTATTATGGCCACATCTTCCACGGTGTGGTGACATTCCACGATGCATATTGTAGATTAGGAAAATGTGAAAAACTCACAAAAGCAGGCTCAAAAGACGTACCTTGAGGCTTGGGTTGCCACGAATTCTTGGTTGCTAATGAATATAGCTGCTTAGTTGTTTTCGCATCCCCATGGTACATTGCTTTAAGTCCTATTAAAGAAGGACAACTATCCATGGAGTGATCTTTTGCATAGATGGCCAAATGACGATGTTATCAAGATGTCAGTCTTTCATGGGGTGCTTCTTTCGGCATCTTGCACAGAAAGTAGTGAGGGAAACACATTCTTCTTCTTGTTTCTTCATAAAAATAAAAGTATCAAGCTGCAAACTGAGAGTACTTTTATATTTTTTAAAATTCTCCAAGATATTCCTTAATTCTATTGTAGTCACCCCGTTAGAGGCTGAATTCTTAGTTTTAGGGAGATCCTAAGAGATATTCTATTTGTGTTAAGGTCCAAGCATAACCCCTTTATTTATATAATAAACCCAATAGGGTTGAGTCATAGTCATAGTTAGTTAAAGAGTCAATAAAGCCCTTATTAATAATTGTAAGTGGTTGACCCACATTTAAGAAAGGGACCATAGTTAGTTGCAAATGGCCCATGGTATTATATATATGGTATTGAGAAAACCATGGTAATGACCCATGGTATTGTATGTATGAATCCCATATAGAGGCTAGAGACTCCCCATTGAGAAATATAGAGTCTTATTTTGTAATCGACCTCTGCTTTGCTAGAGGTTTCCCCCTTGAAGAGGCAAGTGAACATTGCTTTCATTTCTGAATAATAAAGTACTAGCTGTTTTTCTCATTTTATTCTATGTTCTGGGTTGTATTTATTTACATATTTGATATTCTAGAATTTATCGCAAATGAAGAGCATAACAAGTGGTATCAGATCACTTTCCAGCGCTGGTGGTACCTCCATTTTTGGTAGAAATATTTTTAGGCTAGAGATGTGTTTTGACGTCTTTAAACCATGGGATATGTCGTCGACTTCATAAACCTGCGAATTTGGGGAGGCATGCACGCAGGAAATACAAGAGGTGGTCACGCTTTTTGGACTCCCTTGTAACCCTTGTGGGTACCCCTTTGAGTAGTAGTGCATTAGACAGAACCATGCATAGAGTGCCTTCCACGTACCCTCTAGGTATATCGGAAGCATCGTAGGCTCATCTAAAACCTCGCCTTAGATAAGCCGTCGACTGTCTTGTTGTTATAGTACACTGAGAATAACACTCGAGGATATTTCTCACACATACGATAGGGTAGTTGGGTAGTACGACTAAGGGTATGGTTGATCCTCCTTAGTTAGTGCCCTGAAAGATTGGGTCGAGTACTGTTATTAGACCCTTATGTATATTACGATCTGTAGCACCTGACACTCCTTTGAGACCATAGTTCCCTCGACTCTCTAAAGATTTCCCATTATCTTATTTGCCAGATCAGATCCACCAGTTGGGGTTCTATCGTCATAGTATGATTCATATCTAACAGTTGGGGTTTTGTTGCCACCATAAAAATCAGATCCACCAGTTGAGATTCTACTGCCATAGTACCATTTAGATATAGCAGTTGGGGTTCTGTCGCCACCAAAGTCCAACTCACATTCAGTCGTTGGGGTTTCGCAGGCAGATCTGACCATTTGCGCAGTGAGGCTTGTGGCTCTTATATTCTGGGCCCGATTATCACAGGACATTGGGCAGATCAAGTTTTCTAGAATTTTGGCCACTATAGTATTGATCAGCGAGGAGTAAAATTTTGTTTGGAGTAAAAAAAATAAAAATCTGAGGCCTTCCTGGGACGCTTACAAGAGACTTAGCCCATAAGATTCAAGACGGCGAGCTGATCGTAGTGGTACCATTCACTTGTCACCTTCAATTTTCGGGCGACCCCAATTTTTTTCAAAGTGATGTCAAGTGACCAAGATCTACGTATGGTAGAAACCAAAGCTCAAGTCATGGCCAAAGAGAAGATCGAGTGTCTTGAACAAAAGTTGGCTTATTTCGAGGAACAGATGTAGAAATTCATGGCACAATTCAATAGGAGCATGTCAGGGTTGCATCTGGAGGCACATGGTATTAATGAGGACCTTGAAGGAGAATCTAGCCATCATATTCACTTCCATG
Organism: Pinus tabuliformis; assembly: GCA_031772625.1. Classification (NCBI taxonomy): domain Eukaryota; kingdom Viridiplantae; phylum Streptophyta; class Pinopsida; order Pinales; family Pinaceae; genus Pinus; species Pinus tabuliformis. The sequence goes on from CM062811.1 coordinate 248,491,333, forward strand.
GAAATCACCAAAATTCCCACCCTTGGCCACCCAAGATGGACATGTATAAATTTGATGCCTCTAATCTGGCAGTATGGGTAGCAAAAATGGAACAATATTTCATTCTGAATGATATGCGAAAGGATCAAACTAAACTACATGTGGGAGCCCTTTACTTGGACCAAGAGGTATGGCAATGGTGGTAGTGGCATCGAAAATGCTATCCCAGGAACATAACTTGGTAGGTGTTCTCAAAATCACTTTGTGACTGCCTTGACAAAGAATCTAATTTTTTGGGTCATCTTACTAAGCTCCGATAGACAAGCATAGTAAAAGAATACATTGCAGCCTTTGAGACATTGGCCATCCACACAGAAGGTCTAGGAGATGAATTCTACTTGGAATGTTTTATAAGTGGTCTCAAAGAAGCCATCCAAGCACATGTCCAGATGCACCACCCACCTACATGGATAGACGCTTGCACAAAGGCTATCGAAGTGGAATGTGCTTTAGCTGCCCAGTCTCCTCATCCAAATTTCATAGCCAAGGGATGCCCCACCTAGGCTCAGGGCCCTACCCAAACACTTAAGGTTCAAAAGGTGTCTCCAACAGAAATGGCTGAAAGAAGAAAACAAGGATTGTGCTACTACTGTGATGACAAATAATTCTCGACGCATAAATGCAAGGAACCAAAATTCTTTCAAATTGATGTTACTGATCACAGCTCATCTGAGGAAGCCCCACCCCTTGGGGGACCAGAGGATGAAGTTGAGGAAACCCAACAGGACAATGAGCTCACAACTATGCCAGAGGAACTAGTTATCTCGCTACATGCTTTGGCGGGCATTTCTGCGCCCCAAACTCTCAAAATCAGAGGCTTTATTAAACATCGCCCTGTAGTAGTATTGTTTGATAGTGGCATCACTCATAAGTTTATCCATCAGTGAGTCGCCAAAGCTATTCATTGTTTTGTAAGGGAAGTCTTTAATTTCCAGGTCTTAATTGTTGATGGGGGGACAATGAAATGTGAAGGCCACTGTGAAAATATTAAACTTCAGATGGGAGACTACCACCTAAAGAACCACATGTTTGCGATTAACATGGGTGGTTATGGAATTATCTTAGGTGCTGAATGGCTTCGCACACTAGGCCCAACCACAATGGATTTCTAGGAGTTATATATGATCTTTAAACAGAATGACCACATGCATACCCTTCGTGGACTCCAGGCAGGTGCTTTGTCTATCATCAGCTCGCATTGAATGGAAAAGTTGTTGAAAAAGGGCCATCATGGAGTTATCGCTCAGTTTAATGCCATCCAGACCATAGAACCCACTACTCTTCATATTCATCCTGAGATACAACAGGTCTTAAACCACCACTAGCCAGTTTTTGACAAACCTAAAGAGCTTCCACCCTCTAGAGGGGAACATGATCATAGCATCACTTTGGTCCCATGGGTCCAACCACCTAATGTGCACCCATATCGATATCCCTTCACCCAAAAGAATGAAATTGAAAAGATCATCAAGGAACTCCTTGAAGCAGGTGTTATTCATCCTAACATCAACCCTTATTCATCACCAATGGTCATGCTGCTCAAGAAATATGGGGAATGGCACATGTGTTCGGACTTTTGGGCCCTCAACAAGCTCACTATCAAAGAAAAATTCCCTATCCTGGTTGTTGATGATCTACTTGATGAACTACATGGTGCTCAATTCTTTACCATGCTAGATCTCCGCTTTGGCTATCACCAAATCCGCATGAAGGAATTAGACATTCCCAAGACTTCTTTCCGCACTCATGAATGCCATTATGAATTCTTGGTCATGCCATTTGGTCTCTATAATACTCCATCCACTTTTCAAAGCCTCATGAATCACATGCTAAAACCATATCTCAAAAAATTTTTCCCTCCTGTTCTCTAATGACATCCTCATCTACAACCTAACTTGGGAAAAACATCTCCATCATGTAGACCTGATCTTGCAACTACTCCGAAATCAAAAATTATTTGTCAAATTGTCCAAGTGATCTTTTGGCGTGGAATAAGTTGAGTATTTGGGACACATTTTGGGTCGTGAAGGTGTTAGGGTTGATCCCAAAAATATACAGGCAATGCAATATTGGCCCCAACCAAAAACCTTGAAGATTTTGAGGGGATTCTTGGGTCTCACTGGCTATTATCACAAATTTGTCCACAATTATGGTCGCATTGCTAGACCCCTCACTAATCTTCTAAAAAAAAATTCATTCCTCTAGACTGATGTAGCACAACAGGAGTTTGTGGCTTTCAAATAGGCCATGTGTTCCACTCTAGTATTGGCACTACTCGACTTGAACAAATCTTTTGTGATTGAATGTGATCTTCAAGTACTGGTATTGGCATTGTATTAATGCAGGAAGGTTGACCCTTGGCATTCACCAGCCAACAACTAAGTGGGAAACATCTTGGACAATCTACCTATGAGAAATAGATGATGGCCATCTTACATGCAGTAGATACTAGCAACCATACTTATTGGGACGAAATTTCCAAATTTGCACATACCATCAAAGCCTCAAATATTTTTTGGAGCAACGTCTATCATCGCCACAACAAAACAAATGGCTGGAAAAAATGTTGGGATATGATTATGAGATAATTTACAAGAAAGGGCGGATGCTTTATCTCACCAATTTGAGGATGAAAGAACCCTACTATCAATCTCTCTTCCCATACCAGATTGGATTGAAGAAGCCTACAAGGAATGGTTTTCATGATCCTCTCTCTCCCAACTCATTAATAACTTGAGAGAAGATCCTAATTCCTCAGTTGTCTACTCTTGGAAGTATGATATTCTTCACTACAAGTATCGAGTAGTGATATCGCCGACATCCACCTTCAAAACTTGCATTTTGGCAGAGTTTCACTCATCTCCCATTGCCAGGCATGCAAGATTTCAGAAGACTTATGCTCACACTCGTCGTTCTTTCTTTTGGACAGGCATGAAGAATGAAATTCTTACCTTTGTAGCTAAATGTGATGTGTGTCAATGCCACAAAGGGGAAACAATCAAGTCACCAGGAACCTTACAACCATTGCCAATCACTGCCTTAGTCTAGATGGATGTTTCTATGGATTTCATTATTGGTCTACCAAAGTCGGGAAACAAATCAATCATCATGGTGGTTGTGGATAGAATTTCTATATATTCTAATTTTTGTGCTCTACCCCACCCATTTACCCCCACATTGGTGGCTCAATATTTCATGAACAGATCTTCAAACTTCATGGCATGCTAACTTCCATTATGTCTGATCATGACCCAAGTTTCACCAACAAATTTTGGCAAGAACTTTTCAAGCTACAAGGCACCCAACTCCAACTAAGTACTACCTATCATCCCAAAACTAATGGTCAAATTGACACAGTCAACAAATTTTTGGAGACATACCTAAAGTGCTTCACTTCAGAAAAGCAACATCAATGGGTACAATGGCTGCCTTTAGCTGAATGGTGGTATAATACTAACTATCATGAAGCCACCAAGATGGCTCCATATGAAGCAGTGTATGGCCAACTCCCACCTTCACTTATTTCTTATATTCCTAGATGATTTAAGGTGCAAAAAGTTGATCAACTCCTACAGAATTGTGCCACCATGATAGCTTGTCTCAAATATAATCTCCATCAAGCTCATAATCGAATGAAGCAACATGAAGAACAACATCGTTTAGAGCGCACATTTCAAGAAGGGGATCAGGTATTCCTGCAGCTGCAACCATATAAGAAAACATCGCTCATAGAAAAGGGATTCCAGAAATTAGCTCCAAAATTCTACGGGACCTTATCAAATAATTCGGCGAATTGGAGCAATAGCCTACAAGCTGGCCTTGCCACCAACTTCAAAAAGCCATCTAGTCTTCCATGTATCATACCACAAGAAAGTGGTGGGGAACAATTGCAAAATTAAAACCAATCTACCCGAATTGGATGAGGAAGGTTCACTCTGGTTCCAACCTGAATAGGTCCTCGATATTCGCGAAAGACATCTGCGCGACCGCACGATCAAGGAAGTCCTCGTCAAGTGGAAATACACCTCTGCAGAAGATGCGAGTTGGGAACCTACCACTATTCTTCATTAGTTTCCACAGCTTCAGCCTTGAGGACAAGGTTGATTTTGATGGGGGAGGGCATGTTAGGGTCCGACCCTAATCCCTTTATTTATGTAATAAACACAATAGGGTCGAGTCATAGTCATAGTTAGTTAAAGAGTCAATAAAGCCCACATTAATAATTGTAAGTTGTTGACCCGCATTTAAGAAAGGGACCACAGTTAGTTGCAAACGGGCCATGGTATTAGATATATGTATTGAGAGAACGATGGTAATGACCCATGGTATTGTATGTATGAATCCTATATAAAGGCTAGAGACTCCCCATTGAGAAATATCAAGTCTTATTTTTTAATCGAGCTCTACTCTACTGGAGGTTGCCCCATCGAAGAGGCAAGTGAACATTGCTTTCATCTATGAATAATAAAATGCTTCTTGTTTTTCTCATTTTATTCTGTGTTTTGGGTTGTATTTATTCGCATATTTGGTATTCTAGAATTTGTCGCAGGTCAAGAGCATAACATTTGGCCCTTGCCAACGAGAGTATCTCCTGCAAACATCAACAATGCCATCAAAAGTAAACATAGATATATCACCTCCTCCCATAAAATTAAGCCTATTCATTGATTCCTCCATCACACCCTTCAAATTTTTTTTTCTTCATGTCAAGATCCAACTTATGCTACCTGGCACATTGAAGATTATATAAAAATCTCTCCAAATTATCCTCCATAATTTTTTCTTCCTTTTTCACCATCAAAAAAATATCCTCTTTCAATTCTCGAGTCTTGCAACAATCCTAATACTTCTTAAGGAATGCCTTTCTCTTTCCCTCCTAGGTTGTAGTGTTATTCTCTAGCAGTCCCATGAACCATTGCAAGGCAATTGTTTTAAGAGTAGATGGAAATAGCTTCAACTTCTGAGCGTTAGTCCAATAATCCATGCTATGACATAAAACATCAAATTAAAATAAGAAAGTGTCAGGATCCTCACCTACGAGCCCTTAAAATCACGCGAGTACAACAAGAGAAATATTCTTCATATGCATGTTGGAATTTGAATCAACTATTGGAAAGTTTAAAGTTGTTTCATCCTCATTCCTTGGCTCATTGGTCTCACTTGTAGGCTTTAACCCCATACAAAAATTACCTGCATACGAATTCTAAAAACTAGAAAATAAACAATGATGAGAGCATATCGCATAAAATATATATACACAGAGATTTTCCCCTGGATCCCAAAATCGAGACTACTAGATTTATTTTTCATTATGTTCATTTCAATGCTACAATACACATATATACACGCCAAAGCATGCATAAACCCCAATCCATTAACCCTGGATTAGAACATAACCATAGTTCCCTTGACTGGATCTACAAAATACTATGGACCGAAAACCATCATGCCCAAAATCATGTGTGAAATCCATGCACAAAACCATAGGTAGGTTCACCTTGGACCCCGTAGAGGGGGGCTACCACCCCCCTCAAACCCCCCGACAGAGGGGGCTTCTAACCCCTTGTAACCCCCCCGCTAGCCCCCCCTCTAACTCCCTAGCTTCACTACTGGGGCTAGTCGCAGAAAGAATATAACACAACCCAACATCACCTTCACCTTCAGTGATTCTATCTCCTTTGAAAAGATATACTCAGATTCTAGGAGTGGGGGTCCAATTGTTGGGTTGTTTTGAAGTAATGACTCATCTCCTCCTCTGAGTAATGTTTCAATTTTAGGACCAATGGAAGAAGTAGTAGCGTGAATCACTCTCTTAACTACCACTTTTCCTCTGAATTCTCTAGTGCTTCACCTTTTCCTCTCCTATTTGTGCTATTACCTTCCAAGTTAGTATTGGGGGGTATTTCTATTTTGACTTCACTAATTGGAGTGTTAAAATTTATGTCATCCTTATCCTTCTTACCTTTCCCTCAGCTCATATAGTACCAACATCACCTATATCCAGTGAGGTAGGCTAACCCAAAAAAGTGGATGCTCTCATTCTAACCTCTCATCTTATAGTTCCTTCCACTCTGTGTTCAAGGTTGCTCAGGTATTGTAAGCCAAGAGATCTAATCATGCAAACCAATCAAAATCTAATTCCTTGGCACCTCTTTGGCAATGACTCCAAAAATTACGGGAAATTTAATTGCTTAAATTTTTGTACATTAAATTGTCAACTAGGGAATCATAAACTAATGAGGTACCTGTAAAATATATGCAGAAATAGATTTAATTGGTTAATACTCGATCAAAGGTATTAACATTCTAACATTAATCTATTGTAACAAAAGACAAGTTCATCCTTCACATATCGCATGAAAGAATTAAAGATCCAAGTTTAAAGTTCATTTAATTCATGAGCATCAAAGGGACTTGCAATCAATCCAATAACTTAAGCAACAAACTCATATGCATAGAAAATCACACTACATTTGTTATAAAACAATCCATTCAATTGAGGAATCTTAGTTTGAGTCTTAAAGTTGCACTCACAACCTCCGTTGGATCCCTGAGTTGTGATTCTTCCACACAACGGGCCTTATTCCATTCAATAACACAATTCAATTCGCAACAGTAGAATTACTCATAAACAACACAAGTCTTCAATCCTAATGGAAAAGGATTCAATTAAGAGCTTAAACATATAACACTTAAAACAAACTCATGCTTATTCACACATCCAAACAACTATGAAACTATAAGTCCATACTAGCTCAGGGGGCCCTACCTAACTAGGAGCATTGCAGGTGTAAATGAACTCTACATGGCGATAGAAACCAACAACAATGTCTTTATATATATATATATATATATATATATATATATATATATATATTAAACCATATAAAAGCAAAGTACAGAGTTTTAGAACGATAGAAAGCGGTGGCAACAACAATTCAAGATTAGTTATTATGGTTAACCTTGTTCAACTAGTTACAAAAATATATACAGTTTAAAAAGGCTAAATTTCACGTTGAAGGAAATAAATACACAATTGTAACTGTACAGAAAACTACTACAAAATTATAATAAAAGGATGCAACCATCAAACTAACAAGGCATATATAAAATTATCTTCTCAAATAAGAAAGTCACTTGGTATTTGAGAGATTCACAGACAACGAAAATCAAGATTGTTTTTAGCTGGACAGATTGTTGGCGTCAATTTCTAGGCTAAGCTCTGACTATCTGAGCATTTATGATTTTGGTAAATTCATCGATGATTGCTTCTATTAAATGTTGTTTGACACACAAGATCATCACATTTTGGTAACCAATGGTCATCCTTCGTGTAACTTGGAAAAAGAAACTGCAATGTCCCAAAGTAATTGTGTGGTCGATTACACTTAGAATATAGACCAAATTAGTGAAGAAGTGTAATAATGATATATAATCACCTTAGCACTCGAGTTTTGTTAAAATCATAAGATTTATAGGAAAAGAAATAATGTATAGGGAAATGAAAGATGAAATGGAGGTAAATGGGTCTCAAAGGTTTTTTGAGAAGTAATCTAGACAAATTTAATTTGAGGCTCGTCAGTGTGTTACCTATGACCTTGAGTTCAACCATGACAATGATGACACTACATCATAATAATAGCCCAACAACAATGATGATTTATTTACATTGTCAAGATACTATGAAAATGAATCATCATCATTTTAAACATTTCACTTAAGATCACAAACAACATTATTCTACATTGTCAGTATGAGTTATTTGCAAATAGAAAAATGTAGAACTACAACATGGGAAATGCATAGGGAAAGGAATATAATTACATTGGGTACTTGTGAGAGAAATATTTGTCGTATTTGTCTTTGATTTTATTTCTTACAAAAGTCAAATGTCAAATTCATTCTAATCACTTAAATCATCTCATTTTACTATGTGCATCGATGAGTACATATGTAATAAGATAATAAATCCTAGTGGAAGCCTCAAGTCATTCATCACATCTCAATAAATCTTGGTAGAAGTGGAAATACAATACTATTAAAGTATGAGTCAGTGATGACAATATTATTCTTACTCACTTGAAATACCAAAACTCACCATATTTTTTGGTACACCAATGCATAATATATTGGTAGGGGAAAACCTTGTAGAGTATACCACTGTGAACTAACCATGATGTGCATAATTATTGTTACCACCTAATAATGCATGGCTATTTTTTCATTTCAAAAAAATTCATTTCTCAACAAGCATAGTGGATGGGGTGTGAAACTTTTGAAGTTTAATGTAAATTGCAAGTCATGAGCAAAATAGAGCACACATTTGGGTTCGATCTTAGCCTAATCATCACTCATGGTTGATTAAGGTAGTAGATTGTTAGCATGGGCAAGGATGAGAATTCACTTGAGATCTCATTCATATTGTAAATTGGGTTATTGCCACATATTTGGAGGAGTTTCTTGTTGTGCCATTTGTCATAATTATTCTTTATCAGACTTAATGACTTTACATTGCTTATAAATATGTTAAACAAAATACTGGCCACAGAGCCCAAACTAAATATGGATATTCTCAGCAATAGATGCAAGTATTTATATATCATTATAAATAAAATATTGTTTCTTTGAAAATATAGTGGGAGCGATCATGTGAGTGATTAGGCTACCTTGTTGTTAGGAATGGGTTAAATTAATTAAAATCCAAGTCGTGGGAAGTTTTGAAGTGATAGATGTCACAATCTAAAGCTCCCACATTCCCAAGATTCCTAACCACCAAACAACTATGCGACAAGAGAAAAATTTCATGTGGCTTGGAAGGAAAATGAATTATAGGAGAGAAAGAAAAATCTATGGGAAGAAAAAGGATTTCCAGTAGAAAGGACTGAACATAACAAAAGTTAAGAATTTTTTAGGCACTAAATTGGCAAGACATTGATAGGGGCTAAGGAGTAAGAACTTAATGTCTTGGTTATCAATTTTGACATAAGGAACATAGTTACCAATCAAATGGGAACTATTACCTCAAAACGGGTACTCGAGCCCAAAAACCCCAAAAAAACATGAAAAGAAAACCCAAAAACGAAAATTGTTTATGCCAGAATGATGGTTTTCTTTTAGGGTAAATTTTCAACATTTTTTTTAAATGGAAGTAAAAACAATTTTTGTTTCGAAAAATGGATGAAAAAAAACCCTTAAAAAAAGTGTTTATTCTGGAATTACAAAAAAAAATCAGGTTACAGTTTTGACATTTTAAAGCAATGGAGTTAAAGAGAAAATAGCTAGACTTTGAAAAACTGTAAAATTCCAACAATTCTCGGACATGATGTTAAAGATAAAATATCATGTCTCGAATCCTGATAATTCACACTATTTCCATCCATGTTGTTAAAGATAAAATATCTTGACTCTAAAAAAGCTTGAAATTGTAATTGTTTTCAACCATAGCATTAAAGATAAAATATCATAATTCATAAACACCTTAACGTTTTGAAAAATTTTCAACCTTGTAATTAAAAACCTTCAGTTTGTAACACATTTTAACCATGAAATTATGGACAAATTATATGACTAAAACATTTTTAAAAAATGAAAAAGTAAATGAAAGATTCATTATTCCAAGAGTAATTTTTAGCAATGGAGTTAAAGATAAAATATCTGGACTTTGAAAACTGTAAAATTCCAAAAATTCTCGGATATGATGTTAAATATAAAATATCATGTCTCGAATCCTGATAATTCCAACTATTTCCATCCATGTTGTTAAAGATAAAATATATTGACTCTAAAAATCCTTGAAATTGTAATTGTTTTCAACCATAACGTTAAATATATCATAATTCAGAGACACCTTAACATTTTGACAAATTTTCAACCTTGTAATTAAAAACCTTCAGTTTGTAACACATTTCAACCATGAAATTATGGACAAATTATATGACTAAAACAATTTTTAAAAATGAACAAGTAAATGAAAGATTCATTATTCCAAGAGTAATTTTTATTTCAAAGGCTAAAACTATAGCTCTTTTCAAATTTTAGCCTAAGACAACTTATCCTATTGTAAGAAAAACCTAAAAATCAACCATCAAAATGAAGTGTTCTTTTTAATGAGGCATTAAAATTTCAACAATTTTAAAACTATCTTATACCAAATGATAACAATAAATAATATCATGACAATATCACTGTATAATTTAAAAAATCAATATTAATTTCTAATATTTATTTACTTTTAATCAAAATATCAACTTTCGTAGATTGAATATCACATACATTAAAGCATATAATCCAAAAAACATAGAAATGACCCATAACTTCATGTAAGATCATATGGAAGTCAAAAATATTTATTTCAAGTTACCATGCAAACATCTCTAAAGACATGAATTTCTTTTAATTAAAACATTAAATCCAACAAACATAGAAATGACTCATAACTTCATGTAAGATCATATGGAAGTCAAAATATTTATTTCAAGTTACCATGCAAACTTCATTTACATAAAATGTCTTAGACATTTATTCAAAATCATCCATAGGATCTGGCACACCATCAAAATCGACATCTTCATATGAATGAGAGGATGCAGATGAAGATGACCCATATTCTTCTCTTTCATCAACTAGAGCCCCATCCGAGTCAACATGCATGCCCACCATTTCAAGTTTCAAAATTCTTGTAGATCTACGACTAGGTTCAGTAGACTCCCATCTCAACACTGTTCCTTCTAGTAGCAACTTCTTCAAAATATCTATGGTCTTGAAGTGAAGAGTTCCTCTCTTTGTTAAATTGAAGTCATAGACAAGTATGTCAACATCCTCCAATTTTAATAGGTTTGTGCGGCGACGATTTATATTTGTACCCTTTCTTTTTCTCTTTCTGCGAATTTGTTTATCAACTACCATCTATGGCTTGTACACACCATTGAATGGGTGGGTATTTGTGGCATACCAATGTACCTCAACAACTGTAATATCTTCATTTTCTTTAATGACTTTTATAACCTTTGCAACCCAAAATGGATATCTAAGTGGATATCCATCTGCTAATACGACTATCATGTAACTCTCCTTAACATCTAGCATAGAATCCCTATAAAGGTCTTCCATGGCTTCACATTGTGCAAACAATCTTCTAGAGCCAATATAGATTTTTCTTTTCTCTTCCCGTTGAGAATTAATAATGCCTTGAGATTGTTGTTGTTCAACAATGTGTCTTTCCTCCTGTTCATTTGGTATATTTTGAGGCCAAATAAATGGAGTCTTCAAAAGTGTATATTCATTTCCTTATATTGAGATGATATCACTTTGATCATTGAAAAAAGACTCCCACCAAACTGAATTAGCAACATCAAAGTAGTCGTATGTATCTCTAAAATATATATATATATATATATTTTTATTTCTTCCAGACATTCAGAATAATTTATCTCTCTCTTATGTCTTTGTGCATTATTGAGTTCAACAACTGATTGTAATAATATTATCTTTGATGCAAATATTGTATGATCTGGAATGAACTTCAAAAATGCTAAACCTGATGATAGCCCCCATTCTGCAACATTTGAATACTTCTTGCCCCATATAAGTGTTTTTCCATCAATTTTTTTGATACAAGATGCTGGAAGTTAATGTCATTAAGTTTTTCAATGCATTTATCCTCACCATGCGATCCCAAAATAAACCTTCTCATGTGAATAGTTTCTTCTAGCACATGAAAAATAGGCTATGGAATATATGCTTTCTTAATACATTCAATTAATGATGGAAGGCTCCCAACATTCTTCCACCTCAATGTTACTGAAAAATGATTAAACATCTGATCAATATGGTCATGAGTGTGCCCAACAAGAAGGAAACCAACCTTTACCTTTCTAAAAATTTCCAATTGAATAAGCATGTTTAGATATCCAAAAAGAACTTGATTTTTATTTTCACGGCTTGTGTTGTCCAATTGCAGATACAAAACTTCAGGAAGAATACCAGACCAATGAGAAAGATCATCATGGATTCTGTTTATGGTAATATTTGCATCATCATGAATATCTGGAGTTGTGAAGTAAACCCTTGGCAACATATTCCCATTAAAGACCATACAACCAACCAAGTGAAACTGAATTTAATTTTCTTCCTGTAAATTTTTTGGTGTGCAAACAAAATGTGGCAGAAGTGTTTTCTTTTGGTCCATACCACCAATTATCAAACCCAAATATTTATTTGGATTATCATAACACTTTTTTCTATCTTTATACAATTTTTGTCTTTCACTTTTTTGTTGATTGTAATGCTTTTGAAGTTCTTTGACAATGGAATTTGCACATAAAATAAAAGAAATCAATTAATAAATATAGTTTCATAGTTGATAACTATCCAATTTTTAAAAATAATGTTATGAATGCATACCTCTTTCTTCCCCTTGAAATTTATATCTTTTTTATTTAAGAGAAGCACATGTGTTGCAAATCCCCGTCCTTGTCTTCTTAGGAATACGAACATTGTTGAATTCATTCCTCCATATCCTTCTAAAATATGAATATGTAATAAAATTACCATCTTCTTTAGCACCTTTTGCATATTCTCTGTATAAGTTGTAGATTTCTCGTCTTGAGAAATTATCTGGAATATGTATTGCGTCTTTATTTGGCATACACTCTCCATGCTTTGAAAAAAAATCTTTCATCCATGACATTGCAGTAAATTCTGATGGTCCAACCTCTCTTTTATAACGTACTTCTGAATAATATGTAGGGTATTTTTCCAGTCTTTCTTGGATTCTTGACAAACGAAAATTACCAACTGAATGCAACATTTTGAAAGATTTTCTATAGATCAATACATTCCTAATATGATAATCATAACCTACCAGTGTAGATTGCATGCAACCCACTAAAAATGAATTTTGCATGCTTTTATTCATTGACAAATATTTCTTCCTTTGCTCCAAAGCAAACTTGAAATCCATATGTTTCAAGCAATCGTTTCGACAACATTCACTTGAAATCAGATCATTGACAGAATTTCTGATTGTGAGATATTTTGTCCTAACCCTTGTATAACTGGAATATTTTAGATTGATATGAAAATGCCTACTCCTACTCCTAGATACAATATTTTCTTGCAACGTCTCCCTCATTTCATTATTATCTGTGGAAGCATTTTCATCATTAGTAGGAGGAATATTATACCGACGAAAATAGTTAGACAATTCATCACCATCATTGCTTGGAAAATATTCATTACCATCCTCACATGAAGGAAATTATTCACTACAAACATCTGCAATTTTGAAACCTTGACTCAGATGAAATTCTTCACCATCTTCATCCCTGCTTTTGAAAACGTCCCTTCGAGGACTCAATTCATCATCACCACGACTACCTCTGAAACACTCACTTAGAGAAAATGCATTATTGACATTTGTGCCTCTAAAATTATCATTTGCAAGAATCTCTTCATCCTCCCATTCATCACTGGTGCTCACATAATCCTTAGGATTATGACTAAGTGGAAAATATGAATCTCTATTTATAGTCAAATTATCATTTGCATGAAATTATTCATCCTCACCTTCATTAGTGGTAGTTTCATAATCCTTGGGATTAGGAACAAGTGGAAACTTTGAATTTCTATTTAATGGAAATTCTTCATCCTCCCCTACGTTAGTGGTGCTCTCATAATCCTTAGGATTAGGACTAAGTGGAAACTTTGAATCTCTATTTTCTTGAAATTATTCATCCTAGCCCTCCCCTTCATCAATGGTGCTCTCATATTCCTTAGGATTAGGAATATGTGGAAACTTTGACTCTGTAAATTCTTCATCCCCCCTTCATCAGTGGTGCTCTCATAATCCTTAGGATTAGGAATATGTGGAAACTTTAACTCTGCAAATTCTTCAGCCCCCCCTTCGTTAGTGTTGCTCTCATAATCCTTAAGATTAATATTATGTGGAGACTTTGACTCTACAAATTGTTCATCCCCCCCTTCATTAGTGCTGCTCTCATAATCCTTAGGATTAGGACTATGTGGAAGCTTTGCATTTGCAAATTCTTCATCCTCCCTTCATCAGTGCTACTCTCATAATCCTTAGGATTAGGAGGAAGTGGAAACTTTGACTCTGCAAATTCTTTATCCTCCCCTTCATCAGTGGTGCTCTCATAATCCTTATGATTAGGAGGAAGTGGAAACTTTGACTCGGGAAATTCTTCATCACCCCCTGCATTAGTGTTGCTCTCATAATCCTTATGATTAGGACTATGTGGAAATTTTGACTCTGGAAATTCTTCATCCCCCCCTTCATTAGTGGTGCTGTCATAATCCTTAGGATTAGGAGGAAGTGGAAAAAATGACTCTATATTCATAGGGAATTATTTTTTCTACCCTTCATCAATGTTGCTCTCATCATCCTTAGGATTAAGACGAAGTGGAAAATTTGTCTCTCTATTCAAGTGAAGGAATTCCTATTACATTCATCAAAATGAATAGAGTTGTTGCATGACAAAGATGTCGATGCTAAAGAAAGAAGAACTTTGCTATCAGAAGAATCCATGACCTTCAATTAGAAGATGTCAAATGATACAAATGCACTCTCTCCCAATGACAATATATAACTTAGAGTTTGAGAATTTCCCTCTAAAGTTTTCCTCACAAAAATTTTCACCGAAAATTTTCCCTCTAAAGTTTGCCCCCAAAAACTTTCGTTGAAAATTTTCCCTCCAAAATTTTTATCTGTAATTTACTTGAAAACACATTACTAAACTTTTGGTTTTGGAAAATTTCACCCTAGTTTCTATTCAAAATATTTATAGAAACTCAAAATAATTTTTCTATTTAAATTCTTTAACATTGACTATGTCAGTAAATTACTTTTTATAATTAATAATTTTTTTTTTTGTATTCCAAAATGAATGAAAACTAACGTAAAACTATAATATTAACTATAGTTTTTTGTTTTTTGTTTTTGTTTGTTTGTTTGTTTTTGTTTTTGTTTGTTTGTTTGTTTTTTTTGTTTTGTTTTTTTTTTTTTTTTTTTCTAAGTTTAATCCCAAATTCAAGAAACGATAAATCAATCCCACAATCATCACTATAAAATATAATTCATCGTTTCTATTCATCACATCACATCAAGTCTTCTGGGTCTTGTTAAAAAGTTTGGAGCAATTTTGTGGAGGAGCTACGAAGGAGCTGCATTGTCATAGATAACACATTCAACGAGAGTTTTATGCATGTTAAAGGTTAGTTTTTCTTTCTATCTCAACTATTTAGAAATGAATTTGGGGAAATTTTACGTTTTATGGGAAAAACCACATAAAAAACTCTCTTTTTTTTATAATATTTTTATAGGGACGAAAAGGAAAAAACACAAATTTTTAGGAATTTTAGGAGAAAAATTAAGAATTTATTTTATTTTTATTTTTATTTATTTATTTTATTTTATTTTTATTTTTATTTTTAATTTTAGGCTTTTGTAATGAAAAATGGGTGTTTTTTTGTTTTGTTTTGTTTTTCCTTTTTTATTTAGTTTGGGGAGCATTAAAATTATTGCATGGGAAAAAGAAATTTATTCAATTAGAAAAAAAAATACATTTTTTTTGGTTATATATTTGTAATTTTTAAATTTTTATTTGTTTGTTTTTTTTTTTAATTGAAACTATATTTATTAAACACTATAAATATATTATTATTCTTATTTTGTTTGTTATTTTAAATTGATTTTTTTTAATTAAAATATATATGTTTGAAAATATTCGAAAGTTTTAATTTAAATTTAATTTTAAAAAATATTTAGAATTATGTTTTTTTTGTTTTGTTTTTTAATATGTTTTTTAATTATTAAAAAATAATTTATAAAAATAAAATTATTAGTTTTTTTTTCTTGTTCTGTTTTTTGTTTTTGGTTTTAATTTGATTTTGTTTTATTATTAAATATTATAAAAAAAAATTAAAAAAAATGTGCTTTTTTTGTTTTTGTTTTGGTTTTTTTTTTTTCTTTTCTAAATTATAATCATAATTTTATGATTCTTTGTTTTGTTTTTATTTTATTGAAAATTATATTTATAATTTTATAATTTTTTGTTTGTTTTTATTTTAATTTTGTTTTGTTTAAAATTAAAATTAAAATTATATATATATATATATATAATTATATATATATATATATATAATTATATTTATTTTTTTAATTTTAAATAAGAATTTTAATTAAAAAAAAAAGTGGTCTGGCACATTTGCCTTTGGCCAGGTGCCCTGCGGGTGGAGGGGGTTGCGTGGAATGCCCCTCCACTCACCTGGGCCCCCGAACAACTACCAAAGGGCCACATGCCGATTCTGGGGTTGCGTGTGGCGCCCCTCCGTCCGCCTGGCCCCCGGACAGCGGCCAAAAGGCCGAGCCGATTTTTTTTTTAATTTTTTTTTTCTAAATTAAAATTGTAATCTTAATTAAAAAAAATTAATATAATTTTATAACAAAATTTTTGTAAAATTTTAAAATAATAAAAAGACATTATATATAAAATTTTGATATAATTTTAATAGTAAAATTTTAAAACAATAAAAAAAAATTATATATAAAATTTTAATACAATTTTATTAATATTTCTTTTTATATAATTTTAAAATTATATATATTATATATATATATATATATATATATATATATATATATATATATGTTGATTTTAATAATTTAAAATGGAATATCTAATATTTTTTTGAAGAAAAAAATTATATATATATATATATAAAATTTAAAATTTAATATTGATGTTGATTTTAATATTTTAAAATTTAATATATAATACAATTTTTTATTTTTTATTTTTATATATAATTAGTTGATTTTAATAATTGAAAATTATATATATATGTTTTTTTTTTTAATTATATATATATATACTTTGTTCATTTTAATAATTAAAAATTTAATATATAATTATATTTTTAAAAATTGCAGATATAAATATTTTTTATTTTTTATTTATTTTTTAATTTATGTTTAATATTTTTTTTTAATAATTTCAAAAATATATAATTAAAATTTGTATATAATAATTTTTTTTTATAAATTTTTAGATATAAATTTTATAACTGTTTTTAAAAATTACATATAATTTAACTTATTTTTATATTTGAATAACAATTATAGTGTCGATTATTTTATTTTATTTTAAAAAAAAATTAAGTACTGTACGTGGTTTTTTAATTAACACACACACACACACACATATATATAAACATATTTGTTTTTCAGGAAGATGGCATCAAGGAAGGTCTCTACGAATATGTTTGGAATAAAGACAACAATTCCATCATCTAATGTTGCAGGTAGACACGCTTTGAAGACTGTCGAACATACCAGAACTGGGAAACAACTTAAAAGTTGACCAACTGGCCCATCAAGTGCACCAAAGATTATTTATGAATGGATGAATTCGCGAGAAATAAATAAAACAAATTTTACATGGCATGTTAAAGATGTTAAATATGATGATAGTACACATCTCTATCTATACTGTGGTATGATTTACATGGGCGAACCGTATGAAGTGATAGGCAGAGTACGAGACATATGTTTGGTGCTGAATTCAAGCACTGTTTATGTTCTTGCAAAACTGCCAAAGTCACATGAAAATGTTAGATATCGTTTCTTAAAGAACAAGTATGACAGAGATGAATAATCCTACACCATTGTGTGAAGAAATCTCATCCAACATTTCAAATAACATTGTAAGTATGCTTATTTATATTTATGTGTAATGTATTATTGTAATGATCATTAATTTTTTTTATAAATGATTGATCATTGACATATTGTATTTTCTTTGATAGGATTTTTCTGAGAGTCTTTCAATGATGTTGGAGGGTATTTATTATATGGAACCAAATATTATGAATGTGATCAACACTTTCCATATAGAGTCATAACAAGAAAAGAGAATGAAGCAAAAATCGACAATCCATGACACTGCAATGGTACATGTAGGGATCAACAAAGAATCCACATGGTGGGTCAATCTAATAAAGGTAAACATATTTATTTTGAAGATGTGGCAGTTGTAGCTCAAGCTGAAGCTCAAAATATGTTTCCATTAGTGAGGAGGAGGTTAGAACTATTGTTGAAAATGAGAAAAGAAATAAAAAACTGAAAAGAAAAATTCCCATGGATGTCGCTCTTCCACTTGATGACGAGGAGATTATTTATGTAGAAGAAGATATGTTAACTAGGAAGAAGAAGAAATAAAAAATTGGCGAGTCTGTTAAATTCATAAGCAACAGTGAAGAACAAAGTGAAAGTTCTAAATGCAACAAAGAAATCATAACACCAGGCGCTGATTTAGAAGATGGCATTATGAAAACAAAACAAAATGTCATTCAGAATCACTTGAGGAAGAATAAATTAATTAATGGCGACAAAACATTTGGGCTTAATGTCACCCAATTCTATAGGTTAGATGAAGGACAATCTCAATATCAAATTAGAAAGGCACATCACCTACATGTTCATAATTTGAAAACATTTTTCAGGTACAGTCCATATGCACATGTGGTGGATTATGTGGTTCTTGTTGATCCAAATCATGTTTCCAATAAGGAGGCATTTGATATGACACAATGTTTTGACTACAGATATTATGTAATTGAAAATAACTATTCAACAGAGGCCAAAAGACAATTAATCGAGGAATATCCTAGAAATTATCTTTTTGAAACAGTGAAATGCATCATTTATGTTGGTTTAACATAAACATAGGCAAAGTTATTGGCATGGGATCATAATGCAGATAATGAGTATAGAATGCTATGGCTTTCATCCAAAGGGTCAGATTTATTCATAATGAATTTTTAGAAAATTGTGGTGGGGATAAGACAAAGGTCAGTTTAAGCTTTTGAAAGGAATGTTGTATAGAAATAGGTTATCAAATTGGGGATATAATCAAATCAAAAGGTGGCAAAGTAAACTCAGAACTATTCAGAGGCATAGATAACTTTTTCCAGTTGGCATTTAGAACAGGGGAGATATGGGAATTGATTGATGACAATTTTGAAATGTGGCAGAATATTGCCATAAAAAATTAGAAGGTTAAAAGGTCTAAACCCATAATATGTACAAACAATAAGATAGGTCTTGAAATGAAGCGAACTTCTAGATGATATGACTATCACACCTTGGAGAACATTGCAAGGTGTGAAATATGACAAACTAGTCAAATCAATATTCTATTGTGTGAAGTTAGGTGAATTATCATTGGAGGAAATGTGCTCGAAATTTCAAAAGTAAGTTGGTCAAATTACTTTTACTTTTTCTTGGATTATAATTTTCTTTTAAATATAACATGTTGTTGGGTATTATTTGTTATACATATCACTATATTAACAATTTTTACTTTATTTATTTAGTCGTAAGATTTATATGAAAATACAAGAACATATGGTTAAAATGTTGAATGAAGAGAGTTGGAATGATGTTGTATTCAAGTTCTATAGCAGCACTTAAAGATTTTTATTTTGCATTCAAAAAGAAATGTTTATTTTTACATTCATTTTATTCATATAATTTTTTATTTTATTATATTACTTATACTTATATTTATTTATTTCATTAAAGATGTTGAAGAAGGATGCAAATGGAGTACCAAATACTTTCAAAAGTTTCATTAAAAAAATTAAGTTGGAAAGGCTGAGAAAACAACGTCTTAGGAATGTTGAACTTGATCCTACACTTACTCGTTTCATTTGGAATGGGCTGGACACTATCCAATAGCAAATAATACAAGGTGACTGTGAAGACATTGCAAAACTCATACCTAAAAGGAAATATGCCCTGGTTATTGCAAACATTCCTCATGGTTTCAATTTCCCAAACATTGAATATGATAGTAAGTCTTACACTTATCAAGCTTTTAATAAAGTGGTTACGGGCTTTCAAAAAGTCACAACATCACCACTTTGGAGATTTGTGACATTTCATGTAACACACAATTTGCAATGTTATTAACAAGCTTCAAGGGAAAATCAAACTCAAGGATGCAACTTACATGGTAAGACATTGAAATTGTATGTTTGATTGATGTAAATTTTTATTTTTTTAATGTATAAGTGGATTGAACTTTTACTATGTCATGTTACAAGCAAAAGTCAAATCTTATTTCTTCTAGAGACCAGCCAACTACAAGTGATTGTGAGTTCATCCATATTGAATGTTGGGCAAAAGATGATAGTTATAAGTCCATTCTTCTGAACCAAGTAGATGGAAAGAGTCATAGCCAAGCACTGGTTCATGATGTTGTCATAAAAAAGTTAACATATGAGGATAAAGATGCAAAAGGAGAGATAGTTAACATTTATCAAAAACCACAAACATTGATTAACTATATTATAGATTTATGTTCAAATGAAGGAGATTGGATTTTGGATTTATTTTCAGGTTTTGGTAAATTTTATTATATAAAATTGAATTTTAATATTTTATTTTTTTGTTTTATGTGTTTATATTAATTTACTACTTATTTTTTTTTGTGCTTGATGATTAGGTACAACACTAGATACCCACTAGGTTGCCTACAAAAAAATCAGAAATTGCATTGCGATTGAAAGATACCCACTACAATGCAATTTTATTCAACAAAGAATTAATGCTCTTCAATTTATTCCATATGCAATGCAAGAAGTTGCTTTGAGGAAAAGAGATTTTAATGAATTACGTGTGGCAAAAAAGGCAAATGAACCTCAACCACCATTATATGGAATGATTGGAAAATGACACTTTGGGAGATTTGCAGAGATGAAAGATCCATTAGAAGAGGAAAATGAGGAAACACAAGTAGGAAGTATTGTGGAAGAAGAAAATAATGAAGCTGAAGAAGACAATGAACATGGATTATATGATATTCTTGATGACATTTAAGTTATGATTGCAAATCAAACTCAATTTTGAGAGATCTTCATTAGTTTTACTTGTAATGTTTTGATTTTGTTATATGTTTAATATTTGTATTATCTAAGTTTCAATTTAATTTTTATGTGAATCATTTTTTTCGTAAAAAACCTGTGATTGCTATTATTTTTAACATAAAATTCATAAAGAAATATTATTTTTTAAAGTTTTTTTGTTAGGATTTTCCCATCAAAATCATTTATTTGACATGTCATTTTTGACAAAAATTCTGAAAAGGTGTATTTTTTATTATTATATTTGTATAGAAAATGTGTTTTTTTTTTTTTTTTTTAATCAAATGTTTAAAATTATTGTGTTTTAGTGATAGTTATTTGATCTCCATTGAAATATTAATTAACATTACATAAACATATAGAAAATACTAACTTTAAAATATTGACCATTTTTTTATATTTTTAACTACGCGAAATAATTAAGATTTCATTACAAACAAAATTGAAAAGAAAAATGAAAACACACGAACACAAAAAATACACTTAAAAAAAAACTTACGGGAAGAAGAAGGCATTAGAAAATTTAAAATGTCAAAAATCAACCCTTTAAAAAAAAGGGTTGATACTACATCAACACTTTTCAAAATCAACATGAAAATCACTAACATCTAAAAAAAATGTTCATACTTGATACACACGAAAATTTAGAGTGCCAAAAATATGCTCAAAAAAGGTGTATTCTACATCACCACTTTTCAAGATCGGGTGATTTTTGGCTACCCCAAAAAAATGGGAATTAGTACATTTTCTCGTTTGTTCAGTAACTATGTTAAGGGAAGCTTGAGTCTCAGGAGGAATTGTTATAAAAACAATTAATTTGGTTGGGAGGAATGTGTTTGCTCCTATTGTATTTTCAAGTATTAATATAAGTGAATAGATTGTTTTTCTTTTAAATGTTTAAAATTTGTTTTGTTTTGTTTTTTTTTTTTTTTCAAAAAATATATGCTAGCCAGAAATTGGTAGAATATGATTGTTTTCAAATGAAAAGAAGATAAAGTGGTTCAAAATGTAGAAAGGTTTTTGTAAATATTTGAAACTATGATATGAATTGTAGTTATGCATAAATATTCTAAATAGAGCAAAAAACAATTTCTGGATGATTTTACTTGTAGATATTATATCACTAAAACTAGGTAATGAGTAGGATTAGCATAGATGCAGGCTAGTGCAAATGGATATTTTCTGAACTAATCTTTAACATATGCAATTCTTACCTAATGTATGAAAACCGTTTGAAAAATATTTGTAGAAACCCTTAGTACAAGAATATTATAACTAACCCTTCTGCACCATAAATTATTCACAAGAATTCTGGGTTCAGCTTGGCTGAAAATTAATAAGGAAGATCTAGGAATAAACCTGAAAAAGGTTGAGATGAAGATAAACTAAGTGAAAATGCTTAGAAATAGACTTTATTTGGGTAGAACAGAACATAGATTTATTTCTTAGGCAATCATGCAAATATATAAGCACAGATTCATACTAAATGTGACCAAATGACTTACATGAGAGAAAGAATGAAAAAATAAATAGGGACAAAGAAATAACTAAGAACGAAATAAACCCTATTTTCTTGGTAGAAAGGTTACAATTGAGCAAATCTCATATATTAGGAAAAAGATAAAAAAAAAAAGAGATTCAAATACGAGTAATTGAAAATTTAATATATTTACATTATTTGTTAGCAATTACATCATTTCACTTATAGAACATAGAAGTAGAAAAACTCAAAAAATAACACGTCTAGTGTTTATTTTATATAGCTACAAACCAATTGTAGCATCTATAAGTGAAATAGAACATAGGTAGTTTATCACTATGAATATGTGGAAAACTATAAGAATATAGGTATATCTATACACGTCTAATCTAAGTAATAAGACTCAGTGTAAAACGCTTTAGCATACATCAATGGAGTTGAGTATCGACAAACTTAGTCTAACATAACAAAATATGTCTTAAGATAAAAACTATGCCAAAGTGAGGCTATGGCCTTAATAGGTTGATGAAAAGATTTAGGCTAGACATACGCTCCAACATAAAGGAAAAAGTTCAATAGACTTTCCAATGCCTAGTATGTATTAAGAGTACATATAGAAATGGATTCATTTTACATTAATTTCGAGATGGAAGTAAGCCTAACTTGGAATAAACATAAGGAGGAAGTTTTGGTTAGCAATTTGTACCCATTTTTATACAAACCCTAACAGTAAATACGAAAATTGACTCTCAGTTAATTACCTGATGAGAATCTTATTAGCCGTTGAGACTTCCAACACTTGTTAAAAGAATTTTTTCATAAGTAATGTGGTATGGAGAAGGATGCGAATAACTAACCCTACTTTGTAACTAAAAACAGAGTATGACTTCTAAAAAAAAAAGGAATGGTGTTGTTACCTTTAAGGCTGGATTGTTTCAGAGCTAGCCATAAGGAAACCTGTAGGAATGAAGTAAAACATGTAACAATTAAGGAAGGGTTAGGTGATCAAAATGGAGAATAATATCATTGCAATAAACTAAGAACCATAGAGGGTTCACAATAATTATGTTGACTTATTCTAAAAAAAACTTAAAAAGGCATAAACACTAACATGGCTAAATTAACTATAGTTTGTTGTAAACCTTCGCTATTGAGACTCGTTCTAGGAGATTTTGTCAAGAGTCTCCATTTTAATTCCACATAGGTATGCATAAGGAGAGGGGGAGTTAAAAGTAAAAAAGAAACCAATTTGAAGAACCCTCAGAGAAGCTAAGTGAAATCATGAATAAAATGAGGGGATGAATAAAAACCCTTGTGTATTACCTAAATAAAAACCCTCGCATGACAAATAGTTATGTTAGACCTCAAATCCAAAACCTAAATTATTCTCTATAGAAAAAATTTAACCATAAATGTTGAGTAACCCATTATTCGATATAGGAAAATTTTTGAATCGATGGGAGGAGGGTTGGAGCTTCTTTCGAGTTCCTCATACCTGCACAAGAAATTTTTAACTTTTTAAGTTATAAATTTCATCTAAGCCCTGAGAAAAAATTCAAAGAAAAGAATGAATGATCAAAAATCTGTGAAATTTATGGGGATGGTTGTTACCTGTTAACGCCTCCATGGAAATATTAGTCTGGAAAGTGATTAATTTGCTATGAACCTCCATATTATATAATTGAAGCATTCTGCCATCAAAGGAATAAATACATCAACTAAAGAGAGAACAATATAGAATTTCGAAGGGTATGAGAATCAAAGATGAGGAAACCCTCCATTGAGTTGCAGAGTGCTTGACGACCAAGCCAAGAAGGGTAAGTGACTGAAGATAAAGGGGTGTAATAACCCTAGCACAATGTTGAGGTAATATCTTCACCATTGGATCCCATTCAAAGATATAAATTGTTCGCTTACTGAAACATCATGTGGCAGGTCAACATCGAATAGGGAAAACAAAACCACATAATGATTGCCACATGGCTCAACACCTTATAGTTGAGGCACATTAATCTCAATACATGAGGTATTAGTATAGAGTAATGGAAAAGTATATTCGTTAACAAAGTTAAGGTCATAGGTTACACATATTTTATACACACTGTTAACCAAGTAGTCAAGAGTTAATATCTTTATAAACTAGGTAAGTAACCCAACCAACGATGAAAAAATTACATGAACCAACATTACCCTAGATGCAAGGTATGGTGGTAAGCTACCTTATTACTCCAAAAACATATGTTTTCACAATGAGACAAGTAATATCCTTAGAAAAGAGATGATATTAAGATAAACTATGTTCTCTTAAGGTGAAAGGAAAAAATTATTTTGAGGTAGCAATTTAAAGTTAGAGTAACGAAGCATGCTATACATTTAACTAATTATTCAATAGTGAAGTTAATAAATGTACACGTATGTGATGAGGAATCAAGTAAGAGTGTATAGTAGAATAATAATAAAAAATATTTATCTGAATTTTGGGGTATATTTCATGTGGTAATAGAGTTGTAGGTTACAACATTGTGGCCTACGAGCCAGATCATAGCTTAAGTTTAACAAAATAAATGTTTTGTTTTACACAGTAAGGAATATAATTAAGATCAGTGATGGTACAACCATATGCAAGGTCTCCTATTGGAGGAGAAAAAATTTGGGTATAGTTATGAGGTGAAACAACACCTCATACAGTGGAGCTGTTAGATATGGTTAAAGGGGTGAATTTAATGGATTAGCTTGTATTAGAGAAGAAAATGAAAAGTTATTGAAAGTTAGTGATGAGAAATAAAGGGTCATAAAAATTTAACTGATAAGTCAAATATGAAAATAGTAGAACTAAATACAGGGGAGAAGACATACATGAGTCCTATAAACAAAAAAAATCCAAAAAACATGGATGAGAGTGAGATTGTTAAACTTGAAATGAAGAGGAAAATGAACATAGTTCAGTGAAAAGTCTCCCAACAGTATCCAATCAAGTAAAGAAACATATGGTAGAATTGCAAGGAGAGTTTAAAAACATTAGATTTCCAACCTTTGATTGTGAGTCAAAGGAAGCATAAATAGCGTGGCTACTCAACATAAGCATATATTTTCAAGTGTATGAGTATCCTAGCAATTTAAAAGCTATAATAGCCACTTATCAACTACAAGGAAAAAAAAAAATTATGGTGGGAGGAGATCAGAATTGTGCATAATATAGAGGACAAGACTATGAGTTGGAATAGTTTAAAAAAAAATTAAAAAAAAAAATATGGCAGAGAGATACTATGATGATAAAGAAAAGGAATTAAATCATGAGTTAAAACTTGGTCAAATGACCATGGATGAACTTGTTGCAAAATTTACTCATCTTCTGTGATATGTACCCTACATCCGTGAGGAGAAATTTAACATACAATGATTTATCAATTGCCTTCCCCTTTCATTTAAAGAAAAAATTGAGTATGACAACCCTAAAACCATGGATGAATCAATTCAGAAAGCCAAAATTTTCTATCAACAATCTAAACGAAGAAGTGAAAATTTGAAATCTTAGCCAAACAATAAAAAGGAAATATTTATGCAAAGAAGCAAAGGGTATAAATTTGTCTCCTTTAAAAATTCTAGTAAAAATCACTAGAACCAAAATCTTAATAAGAAAAATAATCAACAACAAAGGCATCAATCTCAAACATGGTCTAGACCAATAGATTTGAGCAATAAATGAGGTAATGGGAAAAAAGGGAACCACTGAAGTGTTGGGGTTGCATAGAACCTCATCTACTTTAGAATTTCCATACAATGTAAAATCAAGTCAAACCTCGTAGAATGTTCAAGAAACCTCCACAGTGAATGATGTGGCTAGAAACATTCCTAAAATCAATGTACAAATGTTAATTTGAGCACCAGTCTACCATGATTGAATTAGAAGGTAATCTCCTAAACCAACTTGTGTTCATTTTAATAGATCTAGGGCCTAGTTTAAGTTATATCAGTCGACAAATAGTGGAAAAATGTAAGTTAAGCATAGAAAATATATAAAAACTCTTAGTTGGTCCAACTAGCCACTAGTACCAAAAGGAAAGTTACCATCTAGGTTAAAGTCTGTCCTATTAATTTGAATGGGTGTAAAATAAAAGTGACCCCGAATGTTTTAACCCTAGGATATTATGATGTATTGGCAAGAATGGACTGGTTCGAAAAGCACAAATCAATTATTAATTGCTTAGACAAGATTGTCACATGTACCACAGATGAGGGAGAGGTACCAAGTATTAAGGGTATATCCAAACCAATTTCTACCAAGAATATATCAGCGTTACAACTAAAAATATGTGCCATAAAATATTGTAAATTATTTGTTGTACAGTTAGAAGACTTCTCACAAGAGCTTGAGGAAAGAAATTTAGATGATTTGGAGGTGGTACCAGAATTTAAGGATGTGTTTCCAGATGAAATTCTCAAGTTACCACCCAAAATATATATTGATTTCACTATTGAGATGGTACCTAGAGCCATAATGGTATCTAAGGCACCCTATAGAACGAGTGTACCAGAATTGATGGAACTGAAAATGCAACTTCAAGAACTATTGGATAAGGGATATATTAGACCAAGTGTTTCACCATGGGGAGAACCAATACTATCTGTGAAGAAGAATTATGGTTCTTTCATAATGTGTATTGATTATAGGTAGATAAATAAGCTAAAATAAAAAACAAATATCCATTGCCTGAATTGATTACTTGTTTGATCAAGAGAAGCCATTATTTTTTTCCAAAATAGATTTAAGGTTTGGTTATCATTAACTGCAGATTAAGGATGTTGACATACATAAAACTACATTTAGAACCAAATATGGGAATTATGAGTTTATTATGCTTCCATTTGGACTCACAAATGATCTAGCCACATTCATGTGTCGAATGAATAATTCTTTCAACCAATATCTGGATAAATTTGTGTTGATTTTCATTGATGACATTTTGATTTATTCTAAGATGCCATAAGAACATGAACAAAAATTAATAATAGCGTTTCAGGAACTGAGAGAACATTAGATTCATGCTTGGTGACAATCCCCGAGACACCGAGGTGGCAAGCCTATGTGGCGGTTGGCCTGCGTTCAACTTTTCCCGCGCTCGTATTTGCTTGGGGTTTTAGGTAAGGTTTTAATAGGCAATTAATTATCCTCCATCCCGAGGTGGTCTCGGTCTGTGTGACACGGCTCTATGGCACGGTCTGTTGTGGTTGAGTTGGTTATGTTTCCACCATTTTGGTTTTTCTCCCCTACATTCTTACCTGGGTGGTCTGTAAGGAAAGGATGGCGCTCTATCTCCTGCTGTCTTCTGGGTCCTTCTTCGGCTATGGTCCTCTGTCGTTTTGTTAACTATGTGATGGTGTTTCGTTGGACCTGGTGGTTGCTTCTTGCATGGTTTTTCGAGGAGGTTTTAGGCTCTGTGGTCGCCCTGGGTACGCCTTGGATTCTCTGTATTTGTTCACGGATATTTGATTTTACCAGGTTGATGGCATTGTTTTAAAAAGTTCAGTGGTTGCATTGTTTTACTAGGCCCTTTGCCCGACTCTCCCGGCGATGGCTTGATAGCTTCTACGTGAGGTAATTCCTTTGCTTCAGTTTCAATTCTCCGTTTGTTTTTACTTTCGCTGAGAGCTTTGCTCCTGGTGAGTAGGCGGCGATCTTGTGGCTTTGTAGCCATGGTTTATGCTCTGTTGGGTATCGGTATTTGCTGGCCCTCTGGCCGTTGGTTGCGATCTTTTGTGTCTCGACTTTCCTTGGCTCTGGTGTCGTTGGTTATGCTCTGTTGGTCTTAGTTTTGTGGCTTGGCTATGGAGCCTGCCCTCCTCTTCAGGTATCCACTGTGGGTATTCATCCTACCCTCTCTATGTTCTTTATCATGGGTTTATGGTTATGTTGCCTCACTAATTCTCTATCTGTCTGTGCAGGTACTCGGCCCTCATCACGGTGGTTGCAAGGGTTTGGCCTTTTGGGAAATTTTTGGGGTCTTCGTCCTTCTGGTCCGACTTTACACAAACCAGGTAGGGTCCTTCCTGTTTACACTATGCATTCATATATATTTTTTTGGTAGCAGTTAGGCTATGCCTTTGTCTGCTCTTGGTCTTAGTTGCTTTGTCAATAGGTGGCCTCCTGTGCACCGTGTTCTCTGCTGTAACTTTTGTTTATGAATTTGGGAAAAAGTTTATGTATCCTGTCTCTAGCTGTTGGTAATGCTTCGGTCTCTGCTCAATTTTTTTTTTTTGGGTTGTATGGAACCCTCGGCCTGTGTCAATTGTATGAGGACTATTATGGATGGTTTTTGAAGGCTCTATGCCTTGGACCTGTGTTGGGTTACAAAATGCTATCTTTTTGTGCTACCGTGGACTTTGACAAATGTTTACACACACACACACACACACATATTGTAAATTTTCACTTTTAAATCAATAACATGCTTTTGTGAAATTCCTGGATGGTTTCTTCTGCTGTGTTTGGCTCCTTTTGTTTGATGCGCAATTTGATTAATAGTCATTCAATTTTGTCATTAATTTCTATGCACAGTACATAATTCTTGTCATTTATGGAAAACAATACTAGATACCTGTAAGCTTCAATTTACTTTTTAAAAATATATTTCAGAGCTACGCTCTCTGGTCTCTATTCTTCTGGATGGCAGCAACCCCACCTTTATCTTTGGGTTGCTTATTTAAGTTGCTGGTAGCCTCATTCTGTTGAGGAACTACCTACAATTACAATGTAGTTACATTTCAGTTTCTGGCAGTTTGTTTCCTAACTTATTTAAAACTAATTTATAATATAACTACTATTCAAATTAAAGGAAAACATTGGCTATGAAAGCCTTCTTTTAAACATAAAATAAAATTAAACTAAAAGTGAATTTAATTTTAACAGCTTGTCCATCTATCACCTCCCTAATTGGATGCTCCTCAATCAGTGCCAAATTTAGTAAGCATGCGTTACAAAGCTGACTCATTATCCTTCCATTTAGACTCATAAATGCTCTAGCCACATTCATGTGTCTAATGAACAATATTTTCAACCAATATTTGGATAAATTTGTGATGATTTTCATAGATCACATTTTGATTTATTCTAAGATGCTAGAAGAACATGAAAAACACTTAAGAATAATGTTGTAGACACTTAGAGAACATTAGCTTTATGCGAAATCAGTAAGTGTGAGTTCTACCAGGACCAGATTCAATATTTGGGACATGTAATTTTCAAAGAAGGAATTGCAGTAGACCCCAAACATTTCAGAGCAATCCTTAATTGGCATGTACCTAAAGATGTAGAAAATATCATATCTTTCATGGGAATTATAGGATATTACCATAGTTTTATTGAAGGGTTTTCTAAGTTGGCCTACACTATAACCTCCTTACATAAAAATGGAGTCAACTTTGTGTGGACTTAGACATGACAAGAATGTTTTGAACAAGTGAAAAATTGATTAACTGTAGCAACAACACTTAAAATTAATGATCCTAATAAAGAATGCACCATTATGTACATATTCTTTCCTAGAAATATTGGGTGAGGTGTTGATGTAGGATAACCATGTGATAGCTTATGAATCTAGGAAGTTAAAAGATCATGATAATAACTATGTTGTGTATGATTTAGAGTTGGCCATGTTAATACATGTTTTAAATGTGCGGCACCATTATTTGTTAGGCAGGAAATTTACATTGATTACTGATCGTATCAGCCTGAAATACTTTTTCAGCCAACCTAATTAAAATGAAAGACATGGTAGATGGATGAATTTTCTAAGTGAGTTTGATTTTTTTATAAAACATATTAAAGGAAAAGAAAATAAAGTGGCATACGCTTCAAGCAAAAGTGTAAACAGGTTTGTGAAATTTCTGTAAGAAGTGTTAAAATAGACTCTGTTGAGAAAATAAAAACAAAAACCTTATAGGATCAGATATGTAGACAAATATAGGAAAAAATCATAAATGAAGCTAGTGAAATAGAAAGATCAGAATATGCATTAAATAAAAATGACCTGTTAACATTCAAAAGTGGAATTTACATTTTTTGTTTTGTTTTGTTTTTTGAAGCAAGAGACTTTCCTTCTATTTCAAAAACCCAAAAGTAAAGTTACAATAAGTACAAAAGGCCTGAAAATATCAAGGCCTACGAAACCAATGAGATCGTACTATCAAGGATGTGACCCACTAAACAAACTAAGGGACAAACTAATCGATCAAATTATCCCCGCGATTACAAGTTAACCGAAAGTGAAAGTCCGCCAAACTCTCAAATATTGAACAAACTCGCGTCCCCACAAACTAGCCCAACTAGATCTAACCGTCGATTTCCCCCGCAAAAAAGGATGGCGTGGAGAGATATCGGAGAGCCAAGATGTGAGCTTTTTAAGGTGCGATGAAGGGTGGTAAGGCAACCCCCACCCCAGCCATGGGTGGAATCGCTCTCAACGAACTAAAACCACTTACCATTTGTGACCCTAGCGATCAAAAGAAGACCTCTTAACGCCTGGTTTTCGAACCGAAAGAAAGGTGCCTTGGAATTTCCTTTGAGGGATCACTCCAGCCTATGATACTGCTGCAACTGAAAATGGAGCTCACCACCGAGACATTCTGAAACTGTAAATGAAACCTTGTGTCGCCATTCCAGACATGAAGGAGATAAGTTCCCTTTCCCCCAAGGCAGTTATCACCAAGCAGAGTAAGCCCTGTTTCAAAGAGCCGACCACCGAAAAGAGTAAGAACAGGCATAAGAGAGCTTTAATCATAGCCTGCCTATTGCCCAAAAATCAAAAATTTCTTTTTCCTCTACGGCTTGAGCCTCCCAGAGAGCTTTTAGCCTGCTTGGAGGCAACTCCTGCCAATTCATTTCAATCCTGCAGTCTGGATTGATAACTCCTAGGTTGGCCAGTAGATCTGCAAGTTTATTGGCCTTCCTCCGAACATGATTGAAGCTAATCATTCGTAGACTTTGGAGATGTTTTTGGATTCTATGGTACACCTGTATAATTCTCCATTGTTTTGAGACCCTTTCAGGCGCTGTTCCAAAGCTGATTTTCTTAACTGCATTTATCGAAATCTCGGAGTCTGCTTCGATGAGAACGTTTGAGCTGTGATTGAGTTTAAGAATCTCAAGACATTGTTCAAAAGCAATTAATTCAACCATGTTGTTGGTTTCTTTGCCTAAATGACAGTGGAAAATGAAAATTATTTTTCCTTCTTCATCTCTTAACACACCTCCATAACCTGCAGTCCTCGGGTTGCTTTTTGAAGCCCCATCAATGTTGCATTTCAGATAACCTTTTGGTGGAGGATGCCAGTACTCCTTTTCCCTTTCCAACACTCTTTCTTTTTTTCTAAGACCCTTGAGGATGATCTCCTACATTCCCAGTTGCTTGAGAGTTCTCAATTCAAGTGCAGTGGGAGGATTCGAGGGATAACTATGCACAGTGGTGGAAACGTTCTCCTTAATCTGCTTTAAGATCAATTCCATCAGGCAAAGAGGAGTAGTTTTTCCATGCTTGAAAATTCTCTTATTCCTTTCCTTCCAAACATTCCAGATAATGAAGCTTGGTGTCAAGGTCCAGGCTAAATTAAGGATCTCATGCTCTGAAAAGTTTTTTCTCCACTTGTTCAGGGTGTTAATGATGCTTCCTTTGTCTCTGTCTGTTTGTTGAAAAATGATGTTGAAAGAATCCCATAACCAGATGGTATAGGTGCAGTTGTTGAGAATATGCTCCATAGTCTCCTCTTGAGCCTCACATAATTGGCATCTAGAAGGTCCCATAACCCCCCTCTTATGAATTTTCTCCCAAGTTAATATTTTATTGTGATGAACTAACCACATAAATAGTTTGATCTTCATCCATCCTTGGTGGCTCCAAAGTTTTTCCAGGACTTAGCGAAAACGCAGGGTTCTAGGTTAAGGGTAATTGTTTTTGCTTCTTTGATGTTAAAGATGCATTCATTTTTTTGGCCCCATCTTAACTAATCCTGCCCCTCTGTAACCAAGATCTTCCTCTGTTCTAATATTTTCATGAGTTCTTCTGTTTTTGCTTTTATGGGGCCGTCCTCTCTGCATTTTAGTTTCCTCCAGCTTCTCCATTTCTCAGTGTCATGAGGAAGATTCCAAAAATCCCTAACTTTTATTAGTACATGGAAATCAGTTTCCTGCTTGATGGTCATAAAGTCCTCCCTTAAAAAAATTGGTTCTTGTTGCCATTTATCTTCCTAGAAGAGAGCTTGTTCTCATGCTCTGATTTCATAGAAGCTGTTGTTTTGTACTAGGCTCCTGTTATCCCAGGCTTTCTTCCAGATGTGAGAGCCTTTTATGTTTCCTGACATTCTGTTAAGATCACTCGTTTGCCAGGAGCTTGCATATTTTTCTTTCTAGGTTTTAGCCCAATGCGCCCCTGGTTCTTTAACCCATCTCCACTAGAGTTTGGCTCCTAAAACATTACTTAGAATCTCCTAATCGTCTAAGCCTAGGCCTCCATGACTTATGGGTTTACAGATTTTATCCCAAGAAACTAGGGCCCATTTCTTTTTGGTTTCCTCCTTGTCCCAGACAAAGTCTCTCTGAATGTTCCTGAATTGCTGTAAGACCCCTTTCGGAGCTGGCAGGGTTGATAAAAAGAAAATGGGGATAGATTGAAGAACTGCCTTCGTCAAAATCAATTTTCCAGTAAGGTTCAACGCTCTAAAGGTCCATCTTTTGATCTTGTCTTACATCTTGTTGAGCACCGGTTCCCATATACTTTTGTGCATTAGTTTATCTGTAAGGGGGATTCCCAGATACTTTGAAGGGAGAACCTCCCTTGGAAGCCCAGAATTCTGGAGATGTTCCTTTGAATAGCAATGTTAGTGTTAAAGAATTTTTTTTTTGATTTAGAGAGATTGACTTCCATACCTGAAGCCGAGGCAAAGTCATTTAAGATTTTTTTGTATGCTGTAGCTTCCTTGACTATGGGGATACCCTGTAGCATGGTGTCATCCACAAATTATTGATGATTCAAGGTTTGGTCGTTGTCTGATAATTGTAGGCCCTTGATCTTTCTTGAGACTTTAGCATTTTTAATGGTTCAGCCCAATCCTTCCATCATGAGAATAAAAAGAAAGGGAGAGAGTGGGTCTCTCTGTCTGAGGCCTCTGGAAGGAGTGAAGATATCCGAGGGTGAGCCATTCACCAGAATTGAAAAGCTGGTTGAAGTAACCAAAGCCATAACCCATCTGATCCAGTCATGGTCAAACCCAAAAGTGGAAAGGACCTTTTTGATATAAATCTAGTTGACCTTGTCATATGATTTTGCCATGTCTAGTTGCATAATCATACCAGCTTGCTTTTTGCTAGTGAGAGAGTGAACAACCTTGTGGGCCTGAATAATATTATCCAGGATTTTTCTCCCTTCCACATAACCAGACTGTTCCCCAGAAATCAAAGAAGGAAGAAGAGGTTTGAGTCTGTTGGCCAAGATCTTGGAAATAATTTTGTAAACAACATTGCATAAAGCAATAGGTCTGAACTTATCAGGAGTCAGGGCTGAGTCATGTTTGGTGATCAGGGAGATGAAGGAGGTGTTGAGGGCTTTTAGAATGGATTTGCTTCTTCTAGAGTCCTCTACCACCTCCAAAATATCCTGTTTGAAAACATTCCAGCATGCCTTGAAAAAGTCTACATTAAAACCATCTGGACCAGGAGCTTTGCCATTCTACATGTCTTTGATCACCGTACTGACCTCTGCTTCCATTATTGGTTTGTTCAAGTTAAATTTATCTTATCTTGACACCATATTAGGAATATTATTTATAATTTCCTTGATGTGTTGGTCTCTATCTAGATTATTTTCATTTGTGATGCCTCTGAAATGTTGAACCATCACAACTTCAATATTCTTGTGAGAGGTCTGAAGCTCAACATCTTCATTCAATATTGAGGAAATTCTATTATGTGTTCAATTGGCTATGGTGGAACGGTGGAAAAAATGAGTGTTTCATTCACCTTCTTTGAGCCATTGAACTCTAGACTTTTGTCTCCAAAATATTTCCTCCTGTTTGCATAAATTCTCCCAATCAAGGTTGTATTTTTTAGCTTGCTCACTTTTTGTTTTATCAAAACCATCTGTGATCATTACTTGATTTAGCTCCTGCATTTTGATTTCTACTGATTTTTTGTTTACAAAAATGTTGCCAAAATCCTTCTTGTTCCATTCTTTGAGCTTTATTTTTATGTTCTTTAGTCTTTTCTGGAGGAGGAACATTTTGGAGCCCTGAACCTGTAGATCTTTAGACCACCATTTTTCAATGTTGCTGATGAAATCTGGGTGGGAGAGCCAGATATTCTCAAATCTGAAGGGTCTGTTTCTGGGGGCATCAATTCCTTTGATTTCTAATTGAATCGGCCAGTGGTCAGAGCCTCCAAAATGGAGAACACAAGTAGATGTTTCTGTATTGGTGAGCATCAACTTCTCAGAGATTAAAAATCAGTCTAACTTGGAGGCAACCTGAGCATTACCTCCTCTTTTGTTGTTCCAAGTAAAAATACCGTTATGCATTTCAGAGTCCACCATTTTCATGTCTTCAGTGAAAGAATGGAATCCTACTGAATCTCTACTGAGGATTCTGGTGCCTCCTTTTTTTTCCGAAAGAGCTTTAATCATGTTAAAGTCTCCTCCAATGACCCAAGGGATTTCTTTGTGTCTGCTTCTGAGATCTACCAGAGAGTTCAGAAATCTAAGCTTCTCATCTATTCTCTGAGGACCATAGACATTCGTAACCAAGAAGGACTCAGACATCCCCATTGGTTGAATGATAGCTGATAAGTAATTTCTCGTTGCCTCCGCATCTACAATGCTGACTTTTTAGGGGTTCCAAAGAGTGAGAATGCCTCTTGCTGTGTTCTCTGCTTTGACTTCTAGAAACTCAAATTTACTGAGCCATTTGTTGTGGATTTGTTTTATTTTCTGAATGGAGCATTTTGTTTCTTGAATGAAGATTATGTCTGGCATTGCTAGTTTCATTTTGTTACTTAGCAATCTTTGTTTTCTTTTACTACCTAGACCTCTGATATTCCAGGATATAAACTTCACAATTAAATATTTGTAAATGAGTAACTGGATAGATATTTTATCTTACCTGAATCTATCATTAGCTTTCCACACTCGATCAGGAGCTCATTTTTCTTTTTTCTGCCTCTCTTCTTTCCTGGATTTCTGGTGGCTAATCCTGGAGTTAGTTTCATTGTTTTCACTCCTTTGTGCCCCTGTTTGTGGATGTTTTCACCTTTCTCCAGTCCTTTTTCCTGTGTTTTCCATATAAACAACGGCTATATTATGTTGCAATCTTCTTGAGGTAGAGAATCTATTCCTCCTTTGGTTCCTTGCATTAGGAATCCTTCCAGATCCAAGTTTTCCTTGTCAAGTATTTCTTGTAGTTCGTGGTGTTCCAGATCCGTTTCACTTTGGGTCATTTCTTGGTCCATTTCCATTTCTGTTTCACTTCTCATGGTTTCTTTTTGGGAGTCAATGTTCGGAGAATGATTTGTGTCCTCTTTTTTTTCTTTTTCTCTAACATCTTCCTCCTGATCTTGACTCTCTCTTGTGATTTCTTTAGGCTCTTCTAGCACTTGAAACTTATTCTGACTACCCGTTTGCCCCTCAGCATGTTGTTGCTTTGATCCCTTTTTTCCTCCCCTTCCTCTACTAGCCACTTTCTGAAAGCTTTCAGTGTCCTTCGTTGTATTAAGTTTTTCTCTGTTGTTTTCTTTGCTGAGAGGGCAGTCTCTTAACAGATGCCCATGTTCATGGCACCTTCGGCATCTGAAGGGGATATGTTCATAGTCTACCGTCTGCACCCACTCCTCATCAAAAACTTCCAAGATGACTTCATCTGGAAGTGCTCCTGATAGATCCATTTCCACATAGATCCTAGCAAAGGAGGTATATTTTCCCCTTCTTGTGGCTTCAGAAGCTTTGACATAGCATCCCAATTTATTTCCAATGGTGGCCAATGATTCAGTTTGCCAATAATCAAGGGGTAAAGAGTAGAGCCTTACCCACACAGGAACCAAAGAGAAAGTCTCCCTCTCAGGGAAAAAGTTCATTCTCCAAGGTCTCATATAGAGACCAGCAACAACAAAAAAATAGGGTCCTCCTTCAAATATTATGTCTTTATCTTCGATGTTAGAGAACACTACTGTGAAGAATCCTTTTGATCCAATATGTAGGTCAATGCTTCCTTTGGGCTTCCAATGATACTTGATCCACGTCTGTAAAGCATTTTCAGTGGGCCATAGCCCCATGAATTTATAGACAATGGTGTAGGTTCCCATATGTTCCTTGTGCTCCTGCAGAGCAGGATCATTTAATATTACTCGAGGAGTGATTTCTGCTTTTGGTTTGCAAGGTCCTTTTTGTTTTTTGTCTCTTGACCCCAGACTTTTGTCTTCTTCCTCTTTGTCCTTTGTGTTGTTGTTTTCTTTTGTTCTGGTCCCATCTGTTTCCTTTTCATTGTCCCTGTTGATGAGCCCCAAAAATGGATAATTATTTGGGCTCATTCAACCTCCTAATTCGACTTAATCCACCATTCTCATTAGTTTGTTGCATGTTTTTGATTATATTTATGCTAATAGAGTGAATTGGGTTAGTCATTATGCCAACAAGTCTAATGTGTGCTTTGTGTAGCCTTTTTGGTCAATTTGGAGACAAAGTCAATGGTTGAAATGAGCACTTGGCAGCCAAATTCGTGGAGAGTATTTTTAGGAAGGTGTTCCCTTCATTTATGGGCCCTTACCTCGAATTCTCCACCATCAGCTCGGAGTTCAAGGGCCACCAAATCAATCAGCACAAGGGCAACCAAGCAAGTCAAGTAGGACTGCTGTTAACTACAAGTCTTGGGCAGCCGAGTCCCTAAAGTTTAGGAGGATTGTTGGGGTCCTCAATTTGTATAAATAAGAAGGCTTAGGGCCTCATTTTGGTTAGCTAGTGGTTAGTCATTTTGTAGCTGGTAGTTAGTCATTTCATAGTCTTGTTGTAGTCATTTTGTAGTTCGATTTTTAGGCAATAGATTAGCTTTGCTTTCAGCTCATTCTCAAGCTCTCCTTGTGGACAATTTTGATGTAACTCTTCATTTCTTGATCAATAAAGATGAATCCAGATTTGCACCAGCAATAAATCTCTCTTAGGAGGCTGTAGCTCTTGGGGTTGGGCCCATCTCAAGCGCCTAGTACCTCCCTTGTTTATCTTTATGTGTGTTTGCTGCATTCTTATAATAAAATCTGCTATTTGTATTTAAATCTTGCTTTGTTATTTAGATTTGTTTTGATGGTTAAAGTAGCTTCTCATGGTTAGAATAGATTGGTAGGATAATAACAAGAAAAAGGCTACCAAACACCTTGGATTTCACCTCCCCCTCAGTGGAATCATGAGTTGGGACTAATGTGACTTTGCTGCCAACAAAAACGCTGTTTTGCTTTGCCATGCAATTCTTAGTGTTGGAATCCTCTTTTGTAGATGCTGATATTAGTAGTGTTTAAATTCTTCAGTTGATGATTTATTAGTGGCATAAGTTAGTTCATGCATTTCATTTCGAATAAACTGCTGTTCATTTCCTTTTGTTATTACTTAGGTCAGAATAGAGTAAACTAACTAGGACATAGGTTTTTTTAAGTGTTTGTGTGTTCAGTTTGAAATACCACTTGCAGAGTACCTATTACCCTTCCCTACCTGCACATACCCCATCCAACCTACCTGTTTCATCCTTCACTCAGAACCCTTACCTTACATTTACCTCATTCGCTTACTTTGCCATGATTCTCATCTTCTTGTACAACATCGTTTCATCCCTCCGTGAACAAATCTCACCATCTACACCTTCTCCTCAACTCCAACCTCCAAGTCTTGAACTCCCCTACACCCCTATTTCACCTCCATACTCGTTCCTCCACCTTTTTCCCTCCATCCATTCTCCAAAATCCTCTTTTCAGAACATCCTGTAGAAGAATTACAGAACATCCTGTAGAAATCCTGAACATCCTGTAGAACCCCTACAGACTTCCTGTAGAAGCTCATAAACACGGTTTCTTGGCAGCCAAACTTTGTGAGACTCTCTGGAAGGGTGTTAGGGACCCCTTAGACCCTCTCTGAACCTTCCCAACCTTTCCCAAGCATTTCGCCTCCTTGATCCACCTCTGCACAATCAAAAATAGTTAGGAACACATGCATGATAATTCCAACAACTTAATAAAAAATACAAAAAGATGTTTTCTTCAGATAGTGATAGCTTAGACATTTGCATTTTACCTTCATAGAAGTAATGGTATCTCTTTCAGTAGTTTGCATGTTCTCCTTTTCGTCAGTAGGACTAGCTGGTAGAATTAGGGTTTGCTAGGGTTTGCATTTCTTTTTGGCTTTCAGTTTCTTTTTGCAATTAGATTAGCTTCCTTCGAGTTAGCTTTCATCCATCAATTAAAAAGCTTCTTCTAAGAGCTCATAGAAGTTGGCTTAAGCTCCTAGTGGACTTGTGCCAGCTGACCAAGTGACAGCTGCGGCAAGAGCTAGTACTTGTGCATACAGTACCGTCGCTTCCAAGTTTGTTACGAACTACCGGGTTGATAAAATTAAAGAAGGGAGTTCTAGGAGTTGTAGCATTATTGCTACAATACTGGAGCCCACCATCTTTTTGGCGTCGTTGCCGGGGAAGCGTCAGAGTATTGGTGATTGCCGCTTTTCTTCTATTTTCCACTACAATCTTCTGCTATGCAGTTTATTTCATTTCCATTATGCAATTTCGTTTCTGCAAAAGTAGATTAGAATTTCCCGCTTTCATAGATTAGCATTTCAATTCCGCAATTTCATTTATGCAAGCGTAGATTAGCATTTCATTCCTGCAATTTCATTTGAGAAAAATAGATTAGTCCTTTCCTGCTTTCATTTCAATTCCGCATTTTCATTTTAGCAAGATAGTTAGTTGCAGTTCAATCTATTTCAGTTTTGCAGGTACAAGAAGAAAAATACAAAAATCAACCAAAAAGATTTCATTTCATGCCTTGTAGGAGTAGAGATAAGTTAGAAAAATGATTGCACAACACCCCCACTGCTTCACACAGCCAACATTCTCTCTTCTTCGATGGCTGTGATTAAAGAACCCTTAGGTGGACAGCAAGACATATTTGAAGAACCTCAAGGGAAGAAGAAGAAGTAACCATTCCTCTGGAGCAAATGGCTACAAGCAGAAATGTTGGGAGCAGTCCCTTATCTAAAGACAAATTTGAAGATCAGATAGAAGATTTCAAGAGTGATATGAGGCAGTTTCTTGCCATGCAACTGGATACCTTGCGGATCCAAAAGAAGCAAGAAGAAGCCAAGAGGGCTTTGGCCATTTTTTGTCCTAGGTGCACTAGAAAGCATCCTAGGAACGAATGTCCATTGTACTCCATAGAAGTGTGTTTTGTATGTGAAGAATACCATCCTACAGATCAGTGCCCTTCCTTACCCAGAATCAAAGCTGCATATCAGAGAGCCAAAGGAGCCACTGAATCACTCTATTATGTGAACTAAAGGAGGCCACATGAACCTAGATCTTACCAGCAGGAACTGCAAGGGACATCCGAGACCTATTATGACCCCTATCAAGCCACTTTCATGCCTTCTTGGGGTCCCCCTGCTCATCCTTCCTGGTTCACACCTCCTCCTTGTTCCTTCACAGATCCATATTATGCCCAACCAGCTGCTCATTCTTTTCACTCTTATGCTCAGCCACAGCCTCAGTGGAATGCACCTCATTAGGGGTGGAGGCCCCAATACAACACTCCTCTCGCTTCTTTTCCTCCACCACCTGCTCATCCACAACCATCGCCTCCTGCTCCACCAAGGCAACCCCAAATGCCTACCCAACCACAACCCCATCCACATCCATCTCAAATCTACGCCCCCACTCAGCTACCCACACCACCATTTCCAAACCTGTCCATTGGAGTAGCTCAACACAATTGCAATGCTGGGACACAACATGTCCAAATGACCCCTCTTGAGCTCAATGATCTTCACCATAGCTCAGGAAGAGTATTGCAAAAAAGAGACTATATTGAAAGCATTAGAGGACCACATCAGGCAAAAGAAGATTCAGAAGAGGAAATCAAAGAGCCATGGGCTTTACTTGATGAAGAGAAGACATCAGAAGCAGAGATAAAGAAAGATCCCTCATGGTTACCATCAAATATTCCATGTATTCAAGAGAAAGATCAGCAAAAAGAGGAAGATGAGAAAGTCATGTTAGAAGGTGACATGAAACATGATCTAGATCAGAAAAAGGACCAAGGAT
The DNA here is from genome assembly GCA_031772625.1 of Pinus tabuliformis. Lineage (NCBI taxonomy): Eukaryota > Viridiplantae > Streptophyta > Pinopsida > Pinales > Pinaceae > Pinus > Pinus tabuliformis. The sequence goes on from CM062811.1 coordinate 248,532,119, forward strand.
ATCAGAGCTATATTGAGATATGGTTTCAGACGGTCACTAAGTTGCAGCGGTACTATCTTCTTCAGCTATGTTTGATCCCTTCAAGGTCAGATCATTTGGTCTCTGAAATCCGGATAGCTGTCAAAGCATGTGTTTCGAGCCTTCACATCATCTTGTCTCTAATCTCGATGTGCACATGGCTCCATTGGAAGTATTCTTACACTTGAAAATGATTTTGTTTTTCAAGTAGGGTAGGGTAGAAAAAAAAAAAAGAAAAAAGAAAAAAAGAGAAAAAAATGAAAATAAGAAGAGAATAAAAATCTAAGGTGAAAACCTCCTCAGAGGCGCCTTAGATTGGCTCATTGATTGAAAACCTCCATGAGGCGGTCAATGGGTTGGGAAAAAAGAGAAAAGAGAATAAGATCTCTGGGTGAAAACCTCCCTTGGAGGCGCCTAGGGCAGGCAATTAGGGTGAAAACCTCCATGAGGCGCCCTAGTTGTTTTTCAAAAAAAGAGAAAAAGAAAAATAAAAATAAACCTAATTTGCATTGAATAATTGCAGGTTGCAGCAAGGAAGTTTCAGGTCAGGAGGATCACTCAAAACAAGGTCAAAGGAATTTTTGTGCCTTCTACAGGAAGTTCTGTATTTCTACAGGAAACATCCTGTAGAACCTTCAAGCGAGCCAGATTTGATTTTGGAAGGGAATCTAAGGCTTGGAATATATTGTTTAGGCCTGCAAGCACCTCTGTGTCCATTCCTCACCCTTTTCCATCATCTTTTCCACCTCATTGTGCTTCTACAGGAAGTTCCTGTAGAAATTGTAGGAAGCTAGAAATGGATTTCAAAAAGGTGGTTTGGTGAACATGGTAGCTTCCTCAAGGGTTCAGAAGTCCTCCTGCACTTTTCAAACTCCTCCTCCATCATCTCCATGCCTGCATCACAACCCAAGCTCAGTTTTCTTACCATGCAACAAAACTGCAAAATGCCTTGAAGAAAAAACACATAGAACAGAATTTGTTTCTTCCATAACTTGAAAACCATGCATCCATTTGAAAAACCGTTGTATGGGGAATTGTATAGGGATGATGGAAACATGCTCGAGCAGTTTCAGGCCATTCCGGTGCACGGTTTTCGAGAAATCAGCCTCCATCTCCTTCAACCATTTTTTCATTTTCTCCATATTCGTGCATCCGTTTCAAAACCTGTTTCATGGGGAGATGCACATGGGTGATAGTAGCCTACCCAAGCAGTTTCAACCGATTCTGATGCACGGTTTCCGAGAAATCGATCTCTGAAATCTTCAGCCATTTTCCATTTTTCTCGAAATCTGTGCATCCAGTGATCGTAATTTTGCTATGGGAGATGCATAATGATGATAGGAACGTGCTTAGAAAGTTTCAGATTGATCCGGTTTACCGTTTGGGACCAATGGCAAAAACAAGTTTCTATCCAGTGAAAATTCAGCAGCAGCAGCTTGAGGGTGCAGATCTGAACGTGGAAATGAACTCCTCTAGCATGCATCTGGCCAGAGGACACCTGCACAAGGAAACCAGCCATGAATCAGCAACCAAGACATAATGCAACCATAGAATCAAATGCATGCAGCAATGACAGGCCACAACAGCTCACGACAGCCATTTGACTTCAGGTACGTGACTGAAACTCGTTCTTCTATTGCACAGATCTAATTTAAAAACTGCATGAACAAATGGAATGGTGGAATTAAGGCACGAATATAGCAAGATTAAGCCGATAATTCCTTTTCCAATTCTCTAGCAATCAGCCAGGAATCATGCAGCGTATGTGTTAGACAACTCACGTGAAAATTAAAAAAAAAAAAAAAAAACAGACAGTGGTAGAGGCTTTAACTCCAGTGCAACTGATTAACAAGAAGAGGACATGCAGATCATCATAGCACTACCATCTGCATGTGGCCACGTACACCTGGTCACCTCACTCCTTCACCACAAATCATGCAACAATTAATGAACGCTCAACTGAAACTCACAGATTGTTGTTAACTTTCACTTGCAACATTTTCAACTGAAGTATGCGTCCTCTGATTCCACAAAATGATTAACCTATCATCCTCTGCTGAGTTTTTCTACCTGTCTTCGATATTCTGTTGTGTATCAAGCTTGCACAGAGGCGCAGGGGCACTGTACAGGAATTTCTACAGGAAGACGTCCTACAGGAAAGTATAGCAAAGCCGTCCAGAGCAGAAAAGCCCGAGTTTTCTTCATTAAATTTGGAGCCTGAAGAGAGATATGTAGCACAAGGGAAGAAGATTTTGCGGCCTCATCATTTATTAGATGACTAACAGAGGTATTGGGAGAGAATGATGAACTTCAAACGCTCAAAGAAGGGCTATTTGGAGATGTGTTAAGACACAGGAGGACATCATTCTTCCACCATAGATTGTCCTTGCAGTACGGCCAAGGTCTGGTATATGGGATTATGTCCGTGTCAAATGTTGATGAACTTGCTGTTGAACAACTTTCTGTGGCTGAATATTTGGAATTCAAGGAGCACCTTGTGGATGAAAGTGTCAAGGATAAATATGCATTGAAGCTAGACCTTGAGCCCTTCAATGAATCTTTTCCTCGCCCAACACGGCCATCTTCCATTGGTAGTGGAGTTCAATTTCTCAATCAGCATTTGTTCTCAAGATTATTCCATGATAGAGAAAGCATGCATCCCTTGCTGCATTTCCTTCGAGCACACAGCTACAGAGGCTAGAAGCTGATGCTGAATGAGAGAATACAAAGTTTGTCCAAGCTACGCTTAGTCTTGGTAAAGGCAGTGGAATATCTTAAAAAGTTCCCCAAGAATACACCACATACAAAGTTTGAATACAAATTACAAGAAATGGGATTGGAAAAAGGATGGGGAGACAATCCAGAACATGTCTTGGATATGATTCATTTTCTCTTGGAGACTTTGCAGGCCCCTGAGCCATCAACTTTAGAAACATTTCTAGGAAGGATTCCTATGGTCTTTAATGTTTTTATTCTTTCACCTCAGGGTTATTTTGGCCAAGCAATTGTTTTAGGAATGCCAGATACTGGTGGATAGGTTGTGTATATACTTGATCAAGTTTGTGCATTGGAGAATGAAATGTTGCTGAGAACAACACATCAAGGATTGGACATCAAACCTGAAATTATTGTGGTGGCGCGGTTGATTCCTGAGGCCTATGGTACAACATGCAATCAACGAATTGAAAAAAGCCACAAGGAAAGCAAGAGGAAAAGCAAGAAAGAAAAAGAAGGAAGAAACAGAGAGGAAAAGGAGAAATGGGACAAATTGCTAAGCCTAAAACTGTGGGAGGAACAATGGCACAAACACCTTGGAAAAGGATTGCAGAAGAGAGCAGAGAAGATTGAAAAAGGCCAAACAAGTAGGGACACACCCAAGGCAACCACAGCACAGGTCAAGGAGAAGGCACCCCCAGCCAAGCAAGCCAAATTAGAGAAAACTGTTCTACAGGAAGTTAGCAGACTATTTCTATAGGAAGACAGAGAACTATTTCTACAGGAAGCCGGAAAACGGCCTCCCAGCACAAGCAAAAGGGTCCCTACCAAGTTCCGAGGCATCCTCACATCCATCCCCTCCATGAACACTCATTTTTTTCAGGGTTTGGGCACAATTTAGTCATGGTTCAACCTTCTACAGGAAGCTACAGGACTTTCTACAGGAAGTTCTGTATTTTTACCAGAAACATCCTGGAGAAGCCTTTGGGCAGGCCAGAATCAATTATGGAGAGGGATTTGAAGCTTGAAGTCTATTGAGGAGGCATGCAACCACTTTTTTCTTCCATCCTCCACTAGTTTCATCTCCTTTCACCACCATTGCCACCATCATATTGAATATACTTGCAAAATCATACCAAAATTGAGAATTCTCTAGGAAAAGAAGCACAGGCAGTGGGAAGAAGCAAAGAGAAAAACATGGTTTCATGACAGAGAAGAGGAAATCACTTCAGAAGCTTGGCATGACAAGAAGGCCGCCAAGGCCATCAAAGATGAGGAGATAGATTGGTTGCTCAGAGGATGAGCAACACTTTCAGTAGGGGGGTGATGATGAGCCCCAAAAATGGATAATTATTTGGGCTCATTCAACCTCCTAATTCGACTTAATCCACCATTCTCATTAGTTTATTGCATGTTTTTGATTATATTTATGCTAATAGAGTGAATTGGGTTAGTCATTATGCCAACAAGTCTAATGTGTGCTTTGTGTAGCCTTTTTTGTCAATTTGGAGACAAAGTCAATGGTTGAAATGAGCACTTGGCAGCCAAATTCGTGGAGAGTATTTTTAGGAAGGTGTTCCCTTTATTTATGGGCCCTTACCTCGAATTCTCCACCATCAGCTCGGAGTTCAAGGGCCACCAAATCAATCAGCACAAGGGCAGCCAAGCAAGTCAAGTAGGACTGCTGTTAACTACAAGTCTTGGGCAGCCGAGTCCCTAAAGTTTAGGAGGACTGTTGGGGTCCTCAATTTGTATAAATAAGAAGGCTTAGGGCCTCATTTTGGTTAGCTAGTGGTTAGTCATTTTGTAGCTGGTAGTTAGTCATTTCATAGTCTTGTTGTAGTCATTTTGTAGTTCGATTTTTAGGCAATAGATTAGCTTTGCTTTCAGCTCATTCTCAAGCTCTCCTTGTGGACAGTTTTGATGTAACTCTTCATTTCTTGATCAATAAAGATGAATCCAGCTTTGCACCAGCAATAAATCTCTCTTAGGAGGCTGTAGCTCTTGGGGTTGGGCCCATCTCAAGCGCCCAATACCTCCCTTGTTTATCTTTATGTGTGTTTGCTGCATTCTTATAATAAAATCTGCTATTTGTATTTAAATCTTGCTTTGTTATTTAGATTTGTTTTGATGGTTAAAGTAGCTTCTCATGGTTAGAATAGATTGGTAGGATAATAACAAGAAAAAGGCTACCAAACACCTTGGATTTCACCTCCCCCTCAGTGGAATCATGAGTTGGGACCAATGTGACTTTGCTGCCAACAAAAACGTTGTTTTGCTTTGCCATGCAATTCTTAGTGTTGGAATCCTCTTTTGTAGATGCTGATATTAGTAGTGTTTAAATGCTTCAGTTGATGATTTATTAGTGGCATAAATTAGTTCATGCATTTCATTTCGAATAAACTGCTGTTCATTTCCTTTTGTTGTTACTTAGGTCAGAATAGAGTAAACTAACTAGGACATAGGTTTTTTTAAGTGTTTGTGTGTTCAGTTTGAAATACCACTTGCAGAGTACCTATTACCCTTACCTACCTGCACATACCCCATCCAACCTACCTGTTTCATCCTTCACTCAGAACCCTTACCTTACATTTACCTCATTCGCTTACTTTGCCATGATTCTCATCTTCTTGTACAACATCGTTTCATCCCTCCGTGAACAAATCTCACCATCTACACCTTCTCCTCAACTCCAACCTCCAAGTCTTGAACTCCCCAACACCCCTATTTCACCTCCATACTCGTTCCTCCACCTTTTTCCCTCCATCCATTCTCCAAAATCCTCTTTTCAGAACATCCTGTAGAAGAATTACAGAACATCCTGTAGAAATCCTGAACATCTTGTAGAACCCCTGCAGACTTCCTGTAGAAGCTCATAAACACGGTTTCTTGGCAGCCAAACTTTGTGAGACTCTCTGGAAGGGTGTTAGGGACCCCTTAGACCCTCTCTGAACCTTCCCAACCTTTCCCAAGCATTTCTCCTCCTTGATCCACCTCTGCACAATCAAAAATAGTTAGGAACACATGCATGATAATTCCAACAACTTAATAAAAAATACAAAAAGATGTTTTCTTCAGATAGTGATAGCTTAGACATTTGCATTTTACCTTCATAGAAGTAATGGTATCTCTTTCAGTAGTTTGCATGCTCTCCTTTTCGTCAGTAGGACTAGCTGGTAGAATTAGGGTTTGCTAGGGTTTGCGTTTCTTTTTGGCTTTCAGTTTCTTTTTGCAATTAGACTAGCTTCCTTCGAGTTAGCTTTCATCCATCAATTAAAAAGCTTCTTCTAAGAGCTCATGGAAGTTGGCTTAAGCTCCTAGTGGACTTGTGCCAGCTGACCAAGTGACAACTGTAGCAAGAGCTAGTACTTGTGCATACAGCACCGTCGCTTCCAAGTTTGTTACGAACTACCGGGTTGATAAAATTAAAGAAGGGAGTTCTAGGAGTTGTAGCATTATTGCTACAATACTGGAGCCCACCACCTGTTTCTATAGTTCATACCGTCTTTACTATTTCCAGTTGGTGATTTACTTCTACTGGACACTGCATCTTTGTAGGAGAGAGCCGAGCTCCCTCCCCTACCACTCTCCAGTAGGATCAAACTCTGCTCACTGTGGAAACCCTAGCCACTGCATTTCTCCTACCGTCGCTCCAATATCGAACTAGTATAACCACACAATTTCATTCATAAGCAATAAGATTCACAAATACGAAATTCAGAAGTGGAATTTACATTCCTAATGTGCGTAAACTCAAGAAATTATAACAAAACTTGGGAAGGAATTCTACTAGAAAATAATGAAAGGAGAGGTAGTTTAATATTTATCAAAGTGTCTGAAAATTTATGAAACGTGGTCCTTGAAAGAAAAGAGAAGGTTGTAGCCTTCTGCAGGTCAGCACCTATGTACAGTACCTCAGCTAGTACAAGAGCTAAGGGGGTTGTAGCTCCCTTCCAGGTGAAGCTGGAGAACAAGAGAAGGTTGTAACCTTCTGTAGGTAGCAGCCTGCGTACTGGTATAAGACTGCACCAGTACAAAATCATTGCAAAAAGAAGTTTCTAATTAAAAGAAGATAGAGATGAATTGCATCAGGTGGTTTTCACCAACATTGGGTTTCCACCTTATATCTTGTGTTCTTATGTGTGACTTCCTGTTCTATTTTACTATTCCTGGTTACTGTTTATATGGTTCGATGCACAGATTATGGTCAACATCTGAAGAATAATTTAAATTACAAGTCTGCTGGTTATACGCTGGTTTCCTTAACTGTAGTTGCGTACTACGCAGTTTTCACTAATTGAAGTAGCGTATACAAATCTGATTGTGAAATGAAAAATAATTGACCTGATAATACTGATTCACCCCCCCTCTCAGTATTATTTCCAACAATTGGTATCAGAGCAAGTCCTTCAGAAGAAGCTTGATCGCTTGAAGGAAGATCTATCATCATGAGAAACTACGAAAAAGAGGCATATATGAGGCCACCAATTTTTGATGGAAGCAACTTCGTCTATTGGAAGGTAAGAATCATAGCCTATGTTCATTCTCTTGGTACAAAAGTTTGGGATATCGTGGAAACAAGTTACACATTTCCATCAACAACTCCTACAGATATGGCTGGTAAGAAGCAGTATGAAACAAATGCAAAGGCTGTCAATACTCTATTAGGGGGTTTATCTCAATCAAAATTTGTCAAGGTTATGCAGCGCAAAACCGTGAAAGAAATATGGGACAAGATTGTTATGAGCTATGAACGAGATGATCAGGTAAAACAGGCAAAACTACAAACTCTTAGAATTCAGTATGAAAATATCAGAATGCACAATGATGAAAGTGTGGCTAACTATTTCTTACGTATAGATGAGATTGTTAATTGTATGAAAAACTTGGGTGAAGAGATAAAATAAGTTACTTTGGTTGAAAAGGTTCTAAGATCTTTGTCTTCTAAGTTTGAATCAAAAGTTTTGGCCATAAAAGAAAAGCAGAATCTTCAGAGCATTACCATGTCACAGCTGCACGAAATCCTATCTACTTTAGAAATGAGAAAAGGGGGACCATCAGACATGAGAGAATCTGCATTCAAAGCCTTAGGAAAAGGAGAATAAAATGAGTTAGGACATATGTCAGAAGGAGAGGAAGAATCAAACTTTGTCAAGAACCTTCAATGGGGTTCTGGAAGATTCATAGGTAATCTACCTTTTAAATGCTTTGCTTGTGGAAGAGTTGGTCACTATGCAGCCAAGTGTCCTCATAAATATAAGATTGAAAAAGGTAAGGAACCAGTTAGATGGAACAGAAAATAGAATGTAAGTAAGAAGAGCTATTATACACATGAAGACAGTGATGGATTTTCAAATAGTGATGAAGATGAACAAGGTAATGATTATAGACTTTTGATGGCTTTTGAAGATGATGATTTATTGGATGCTATAGATGAAGAGGGTCTTTATGAAGAAATTTCTAAACCTAAAATTTGTTTAGAAGAAAAGAATATGATTATAGATACTCTAACATTCCAACTTGCTGAAATGGAAAAACACAATGAAAAGTTAGAATGTGAAATTGCGGGACTTAGAAAAGATATTGAGAAAACAAAAGCTCTTAATCTTAGATTTGCTAAAGGATCTGAAAGTTTAGATGAGATTATCAAAGTACAACGTTATCCTCTAATCAAGACAGGTCTTGGGTATACTGAAGAAGCATCTCAAGCACAAAAGCCATCTACCTCCAAAAGTTATCCTGAAGCAGCAAGGAGAAGTGAATAGGTTGACAATCGACAGCAAAGGCACAATGTAGATCACCAAGTAAATCAGGGACAACTTACTTCAAGAATGAACAGAGATCACCAAGTAAATCGAGGGCAATCTATTTCAAGGATGAACAGAAGCTACAAGCAACTGCAGGTAAATCATTCTCAATTTGCCTCAAGAACGAATGGCTATGGAAATTACAATCACCTGGATGGAAGGTTTGATAATCGAAGGAATTTATTCAATGGCCAATGTTTCTCTTGTCATAACTTTGGACACAAAGCAGCTCAATGTGTTGCCTACAAGACCATCATGACCAAAGAAGAACGAAATCAAAGGAGTGTGATTGGAATAATGAAAAGAAACTACAATAACTTTTCTTCTCTTGAAAATGAAATAGAATGTTCTATTTGTAACAACTTTGGTCATGAAAATTCTGAATGCAGGAGTAGGTTTTGCCAAAAAACTCAGAAGGAGCAAGCTTCATTGAGTCCCAAAACTTGGAGGAAGAAAGAACCGCAACCAGAAAGATGTGGTATAACCTTATATGCAGCAGAACAGGAAAATGAGTGGTACATCGACAGTGCTTGCTCAAAACATATGATAGGTGATAAAGAAAAACTTCAGTCATATAGTGCCTTTGAAAAGGAAAGGAAGGTCACATTTGGAAATGACACCCCTGCATTCATAAAAGGTAAAGGTTCTGTTATTTTGAAAGAAAAAGTCAACGTTGGAAATGTTATGTATGTTGATGGCTTAAAACATAATCTATTGAGTGTCATTCAAATGTGTGATCAGGGAAATGAGGTAATATTTTTATCAAATGGATGTATTGTTCGTGAGCTTGATACAGGAGAAACAGTGATCAAAGGCATAAGAACTCCAAATAATTTATAGATACTCAAGGGAGGACAAAAACAATGCTATCTAAGCAAGAATGATGAACACTGGCTATGGCACAGAAGATTGGGGCATCTAAGCTTCTCTCAGATAAGGAAAGCATGCAAATATCAGGCGGTTCATGATCTCCCTGACATCAAAATTCCAGACAATACAATATGCAAATCATGTCAGTTTGGTAAGCAAACCAAAACTAATTTCCCTGAGAAGGAAGGATCAGATAGTAGGCCACTTGAACTTGTCCATACTAATGTATGTGGTCCATCTAGGAAGAGGCCACCTCGAGGAGAAGAATACTTCATATTGTTCATTGACGAATTTTCAAGGATGTGTTGGATAGGACTTCAGAAGCATAAAGACGAAGCTTTTGAAAAGTTCAAAGCATTCAAAGCCTTGGTTAAAAATGAATCAGATCACAGAATCAAATGCCTCAAGTCTGATTGAGGAGGGGAATTTACCTTGAATGAATTTTTATATTTTTGTGAAGAACATGGAATAAGAAGGGAATTCCCTACTGCAAGGACTCCTCAACAAAATGGAGTAGTGGAAGGATGAATAGAATGGTTCAACAAAAGGCTCGTGCTATGCTTGATGAGTCTGGAACTCCTGCAACCTTTTGGGGTGAAGCATCATTTGCTACAGTTACTATTCTCAACAAGACAAACATATGGGTAAACAACACTCAAAATCCTCGTGAACATTGGTATGGTAAGACTCCTACTGTAAAATACTTCAAAATTTTTGGAAGCAAATGTTACATCAAAACGACTGATGAAAACCATGGCAAGTTTAAACCTAGAGCAGATGAAGGCATTCTCCTTGGTTACTCTCCCCACAGCAAAGGATATAAGTGTTATAATAAAAGACTTGGAAAAATTGTTGAAAGTATTGATGTAGTGATTGATGAAGAAGGAAATATTCCTAGGCAGGTAAAATCCGAAGATTTCGAAGATCATGAAGACTATCCTTCAACATCAAATCAAACTTATGATGAAGAAGAAACCCCTGAGGCACCAGAAGAATAGTTAAGGTTAGAAGAAAAGACTCCATCTAGGTACGTTCATAAGAATCATCCAGAAAATCAAATTTTGGGACAGAAAGAGGCCGGTGTACAAACAAGAATAACTATTTCAGAATCTTCAAGCTATTTAGCATTGCTCTCCTCCACTAAACCACGAAATGTAAGTGAAGCATGCAAAGATGAATGCTGGGTCAAGGCCATGAATGAAGAACTTGAGCAGATTGAAAAGAATAACACTTGGGAGTTGGTTCCTAGACCAAATGATAAGAATGTCATAGGGACAAAATGGATATTCAAAAATAAGTTGAATGAAAATGGAGATGTTATTGGAAACAAGGCTAGACTTGTTTGTAAAGGGTATTCTCAACAAGAAGGTATAGACTTTGAAGAAACTTTTGCACCGGTTGCTAGACTTGAAGCCATAAGAATGTTCCTTTCTCTTTCTAGCTTTCAGAAGTTCAAAGTATTTCAAATGGATGTGAAATCTTCTTTTTTAAATGGAGATTTGGAAGAAGAAGTGTATATTGAGAAACCAGATGGATTCATCCTTGGAAATGATCCAAAACTTGTATGTAGACTTAAGAAGGCACTCTATGGTCTTAAAAAAGCTCCAAGGGCTTGGTATTATCGTATGGACAAATACCTCCATCAACAAGGTTTTTCAAAAGGATTAGCCGATAGCAATCTATATGTAAAAATTCATAAGGATAAATTGCTAATACTTGTCGTGTATGTTGATGATATCATCTTTGGTAGCAATGAAGAAGCCATGAGTCAAAATTTTGCTTTGATGATGCAGAAAGAATTTGAAATGTCCTTGCTTGGTGAGTTGACATATTTTCTTGGTTTACAAGTCCAACAAAATCAAGATGGTATCTTTTTGTCACAAACCAAGTACCTCAAGGAGATCTTGAAGAAATATGGCATGGAAGATTCGAAACCAATATGTACCCCTATGGTAACAGGATGCAGCCTCAACGCCAATGATGATTCAGCAGGAGTACATCAACCAACCTATAGATCCATGTTTGGTAGTCTGCTTTATTTGACAGGTACCCAACCAGACATCATGCATGTAGTGGGAATAGTTGGAAGATTCCAGGCAAATCCGAAAGAAGCACACCTTCAAGCGGTTAAAATAATTTTCAAATATCTTCAAGGGACACAGAACTATGGCTTATGGTATCCTAGAGATACAGATCTCACATTTCATGCATATACAGATGCAGATTGGGCAAGAAGCGTGGATGACAGAAAAAGCACTAGTGGTGGTGCATTCTTTATGGGTTCCAGATTAGTATCTTGGTTTAGCAAGAAACAAAGTTCAATTTCTTTATCTATAGTTGAAGTGGAATATGTGGTTGCTGCATCTTGCTGCACACAACTCCTTTGGATGATGCAAATTTTGCAATATTTTCAAATCACTTGTACTCCACATATCTCCATTTTATATGATAATACAAGTGCAATCAGTATTTCAAAAAGTCCAGTCATGAATTCAAATACCAAGCACATACCTATCAAATATCATTTTCTCTGAGAACAAGTGCTTGAACAAAATGTCAAATTGGAGTATGTTCCCTCCAAGGAACAGGTTGGTGATATACTCACAAAACCACTGCCCAGGGAGACTTTTGAATACCTCAGGCAGAAGATGGTAGTAGTTGATGCATCATCTTGTTGTTGAAACTTGTCTATTTCAAAGAAAAATGGTTGTACACGAGTTTAATGAGGAGGATTCACGTACATACGCCTATTTATGTGGATACAGTCGCGTATAGGTTGGTTTGAAGACAAACAGTGGGCCAGGCTTAGGATGAAAAGAGTCTGATATGGGTTTGATAGAGACCATATGGCACAGGTTCAGGGGGAGCATATACTTCTAATAATGCATTGTTGGCATTATCTTAGAAGATCTTGGTTCAATTTCAGAGCTGTTTTTGTTTCAGGTGGAACAGGTGCAGAGTGAGATCATGGTTGCCGGTCTGAATGATGATGGACAAATGCTACTAGTTGCTGGTGACTATCATAGTCTTATCTTAGATACTTAGTCTCTATGGCATGTATTTCTTTTATTACCAAGGTAATGTAACGACCTATGTTGGTTTCCCCACTTTGCCTGGGATGGATGATGTAATGTTCTTCTTTTATCATGTGTAAATTTTAAGTGTATCCCCACTTGGTTGGGAGGATGAGTGAATATTGGTATATCCCCACTTGGTTGGGAGATGGATGTATGTATGAGTCTTTGGTGATAGGAAGGTCATTTATGATGTATAAAGTCATGTTTCTTCTTTTAGAACATCTTCTTGCAGACCTTGCCTACAGTCAGGGGGAGCATGGACAACACAACAGAGTAGAGATTTCAGCATGTACTCAGGGGGAGCATAACCCTTTTCCCTTGATGACAAAGGGGGAGAATGACTATGAGTGACTTGGGGTTGCCATCAAGTCCAAAGGGGGAGATTGTTGGCATTATGACATAGGTTTGGCGCTATGACATAGGTGTTGTCCTTGATGGCAACTCACTCAAATGACAGATCACTGTTCAGGTTCTCAAAATGAAGGAAAAAGAGATATATACAGGTTCCTCTTAACCAAGGCGCGTATACACATGGGTTAAACGATCAAAAGGCGCGTATACGTATGCACGCACTTTCATGCAAAGAAAAGCGTGTACGTGTGGGAAAACTTATTTTTGGTCCATGGTATTTAGTCCTTTGTATTTGGACCTATGGTTTTGGACCATGGTATCTCGTCTGAAGTGTTGAACCCAGGTATTTGGTCCAAGGTATTGATTCTTTATGGTTTTGGACCATGGTATTATGTAAGGCCTAAGACTATAAAAGGTGAAGGAGATAATTAGGCAAAGGCACCAACTAAAGCATTGAATATCTTAAGAAAAGCTAGATCTGGAATACTGGTCATTGGGTTATGGTGCATAGCTAGATTTGAATCAAGGAGGAACCTGAGCGCAAGAAGAAGGATAAGTACTATTGATGGGTTAAGATCTTAAGGCTTGAATAGTAGTATATTTGTGTGATTTTGATCTGTTATTTTTGGTGCATGACTTGATCTATAAATCTAATAATCTAGGTATAACTGATGTCTGAATAAGTGAAAAGGATAAATTATCTTTTATAGATCTATACGAAGGTTCAGTGAAGCAAAGGTGCGTATACATGCTGGTTATGTAATTCAAAATCGCGTATACGCAGGTTGGCATTAATTCAACAATGTATGCATGCAAGTTGTACACATTGAAGTAGTGTACATCTCTTGAAATATGTTTTAGCTACTTCTGTTTATTTCTGCAGTGTTCTGGGTTCAGAATTGGTGTCTAGTTACTGTTACTATTTTCTGGGTACAACATTCAGAGAAGTGACTATTTGATTCAGTTTTGTTTGGTGAAAAGGAGATTGGTTGATGCAGATATACTTGATGGTTGATTGATGTTATTCATGGATCCAGTCTAAAAATTTATGAAACGTGGTCCTTGAAAGAAAAGAGAAGGTTGTAGCCTTCTGTAGGTCAGCACCTACGTACTAGTACCTCAGCTAGTACAAGAGCTAAGGGGGTTTTAGCTCCCTTCCAGGAGAAGCTGGAGAATGAGAGAAGGTTGTAGCCTTTTTTAGGTAGCAGCCTACGTACTGGTATAAGACTACACTAGTACAAAATCATTGTAAAAAGAAGTTTCTAATTAAAAGAATATAGAGACGAATTGCAGCAGGTGGTTTTCACCCACATTGGGTTTCTACCTTATATCTTGTGTTCTTATGTGTGACTGCCTGTTCTGTTTTACTATTCCTGGTTACTGTTTATATGGTTTGATGCCCAGATTAATGATCAACATCTGAAGAATAATTTAAATTACAAGACTGCTGGTTATACGCTAGTTTCCTTAACTGTAGTTGCATACATACGCGGTTTTCACTAACTGAAGTATCGTATACAAATTTGATTGTGAAATGAAAAATAATTGACATGATAATACTGATTCACCCCCCCTCAGTATTATTTCCAACAATTGGTATCAGAGCAGGTCCTTCAAAAGAAGCTTGATCGCTTGAAGGAAGATCTATCATTATGAGCAACTACGAAAAAGAGGCATCTATCAGGCCACCAATTTTTGATGGAAGCAACTTCGTCTATTGGAAGGTAAGAATCACAGCCTATCTTCAATCTCTTGGTACAGAAGTTTGGGATATCGTGGAAACAGGTTACACATTTCCATCAACAACTCCTATAGACACGGCTGGTAAGAAGCAGTATGAGACAAATGCAAAGGCTGTCAATACTCTATTAGGGAGTTTATCTCAATCAGAATTCATCAAGGTTATGCATCTCGAAACCGCGAAAGAAATATGGGACAAGATCGTTATGAGCTATGAAGGAGATGATCAGGTAAAACAGGCAAAACTACAAACTCTCAGAATTCAATATGAAAATCTCAGAATGCACAATGATGAAAGTGTGGCTAACTATTACTTACGTATAGATGAGATTATTAATTGTATGAAAAACTTGGGTGAAGAGATAAAAGAAGTTACTTTGGTTGAAAAGGTTCTAAGATCTTTGTCTTCTAAGTTTGAATCAAAAGTTTTGGCCATAGAAGAAAAGAAGAATCTTCGGAGCATTACCATGTCACAGCTGCAAAAAATCCTAACTGCTTTCGAAATGAGAAAAGGGGGACCATAAAACATGAGAGAATCTGCATTCAAAGGCTCAGGAAAAGGAGAATACAATGAGACAAGACATATGTCAGAAGGAGAGGAAGAATCAAACTTTGTCAAGAACCTTCAACGGGGTTCTGGAAGATTCAGAGGTAAGCTACCTTTTAAATGCTTTACTTGTGGAAGAGTCGGTCGCTATGCAGCGAAGTGTCCTCATAAAGATAAGCTTGACAAATGTAAGGAACCAGTTAGATGGAACAAAAAAAAAAATGTAAGTAAGAAGAGCTATTATACACATGAAGACAGTGATGGATTTTCAAATAGTGATGAAGATGAACAAGGTAATGATTATAGAATTTTGATGGCTTTTGAAGATGATGATTTCTTGGATGCTATAGATGAAGAAGGTATTTATGAAGAAATTTTTAAACTTAAAATTTGTTTAGAAGAAAAGAATATGATTATAGATACTCTAACATTCCAACTTGCTGAAATGGAAAAACACAATGAAAAGTTAGAATGTGAAATTGTGGGACTTAGAAAAGATATTGAGAAAACAAAAGCTCTTAATCTTAGATTTGCTAAAGGATCTGAAAGTTTAGATGAGATTATCAAAGTACAACGTTATCCTCTAATCAAGACAGGTCTTGGGTATAATGAAGAAGCATCTCAAGCACAGAAGCCATCTACCTCCAAAAGTTATCTTGAAGTAGCAAGGAGAAGTGAACAGGTTGCAATCGACAACAAAGGCACAATGTAGATCACCAGGTAAATTAGGGACAAATTACTTCAAGAATGAACATAGATCACCAAGTAAATCGAGGGCAATCTACTTCAAGGATGAACAGAAGCTACAACCAACCGTAGGTAAATCATTCTCAATTTTCCTCAAGAAAGAATGGCTATATAAATTACAATCACCTGGATGGAAGGTTTGATAATCGAAGGAATTTCTTCAATGGCCAATGTTTCTCTTGTCATAACTTTGTACACAAAGCAACTCAATGTGTTGCCTACAAGACCATCATGACCATAGAAGCACGAAATCAAAGGAGTGTGACTCGAATCGTGAAAAGAATCTACAACAACTTTTCTTCTCTTGAAAATGAAATAGAATGTTCTATTTGTAACAACTTTGGTCATGAAGATTCTGAATGTAGGAGTAGGTTTCGGCAAACAACTCAGAAGGAGCAAGCTTCATTGAGTCCCAAAACTTGGAGGAAGAAAGAACCGCAACCAGAAACATGTGGTATAGCCTTATATGCGGAAGGACCGGAAAATGAGTGGTACATCAACAGTGGTAGCTCAAAACATATGACAGGTGATAAAGAAAAACTTCAGTCATATAGTGCCTTTGAAAAGGAAAGGAAGGTCTCATTTGGAAATGAAACCCCTGCATTCATAAAAGGTAAAGGTTCTATTATTTTGAAAGAAAAAGTCAAAGCTGGAAATGTTATGTATGTTGATGGCTTAAAACATAATCTATTGAGTGTCAGTCAAATGCGTGATCAAGGAAATGAGGTAATATTTCGATCAAATGGATGTATTGTTTGTGAGCTTGATACAGGAGAAACAGTGATCAAAGGCATAAGAACTCCAAATAATTTATACATACTCAAGGGAGGACAACAACAATGCTATCTAAGCAAGAATGATGAACACTAGCTATGGCACAGAAAATTGGGGCATATAAGTTTCTCTCAAATAAGGAAAGCATGCGAATATCAGGCAGCTCGTGATCTCCCTGACATTAGAATTCCAAACAATACAATATGCAAATCATGTCAGTTTGGTAAGCAAACCAGAACTAATTTCCCTGAGAAGGAAGGATTAGATAGTAGGCCACTTGAACTTGTCCATACTGATGTATGTGGTCCATCTAGGAAGAGGTCACCTTGAGGAGAAGAATACTTCATATTGTTCATTGACGAATTTTCAAGGATATGTTGGATAGGACTTCTGAAGCATAACGATGAAGCTTTTGAAAAGTTCAAAGCATTAAAAGCCTTGGTTGAAAATGAATCAGATCACAGAATCAAATGCCTCAGGTCTAATCGCGGAGGGGAATTTACCTCAGATGAATTTTTTGATTTTTGTGAAGAACATGGAATAAGAAGGGAATTCTCTATTGCAAGGACTCCTCAGCAAAATAGAGTAGTGGAAAGGATGAACATAACGGTTCAACAAATGTCTCGTGCTATGCTTGATGAGTCTGGAACTCTTGCAACCTTTTGGTGTGAAACAACATTTGCTGCAGTTACTATTCTAAATAAGACAAACGTCCAGGTAAACAACACTCAAACTCCTCATGAACTTTGGTATGGTAAGACTCCTACGGTAAAATACTTCAAAATTTTTGGAAGAAAATGTTACATCAAAACAACTGATGAAAACCTTGGCAAGTTTGAACCTAGAGCAGATGAAGGCATTCTCCTTGGTTACTCTCCGCACAACAAAGGATATAAGTGTTAAGGTTAGAAGAAAAGACTCCATCCAGGTACGTTCATAAGAATCATCCAGAAACTCAAATTTTGGGACAGAAAGAGGCAGGTGTACAAACAAGAATAACTATTTCAGAATCTTCAAGATATTTAGCATTGCTCTCCTCCACTAAACCACGAAATGTAAGTGAAGCATGCAAAGATGAATGTTTGGTCAAGGCCATGAATGAAGAACTTGAGCAGATTGAAAAGAATAACACTTGGGAGTTGGTTCCTAGACCAAATGATAAGAATGTCATAGGGACAAAATGGATATTCAAAAATAAGTTGAATGAAAATGGAGATGTTATTGGAAACAAGGCTAGACTTGTTTGTAAAGGGTATGCTCAACAAGAAGGTATAGACTTTGAAGAAACTTTTGCACTGGTTGCTAGACTTGAAGCCATAAGAATGTTCCTTTCTCTTTCTAGCTTTCAGAAGTTCAAAGTATTTCAAATGGATGTGAAATCTTCTTTTTAAATGGAGATTTGGAAGAAGAAGTGTATATTGAGAAACCAGATGGATTCATCCTTGGAAATGATCCAAAACTTGTATTAGACTTAATAAGGCACTCTATGGTCTTAAACAAGCTCCAAGGGCTTGGTATTATCATATGGACAAATACCTCCATCAACAAGGTTTTTCAAAAGGATTAGCCGATAGCAATCTATATGTAAAAATTCATAAGGATAAATTGCTAATACTTGTCGTGTATGTTGATGATATCATCTTTGGTAGCAATGAAGAAGCCATGAGTCAAAATTTTTCTTTGATGATGCAGAAAGAATTTGAAATGTCCTTGCTTGGTGAGTTGACATATTTTCTTGGTTTACAAGTCCAACAAAATAAAGATGGTATCTTTTTGTCACAAACCAAGTACCTCAAGGAGATCTTGAAGAAATATGGAATGGAAGATTCGAAACCAATATGTACCCCTATGGTAACAGGATGCAGCCTCAATGCCAATGATGATTCAGCAGGAGTACATCAACCAACCTATAGATCCATGTTTGGTAGTCTGCTCTATCTGACAGGTACCCGACCAGACATCATGCATGTAGTGGGAATAGTTGGAAGATTCCAGGCAAATCCGAAAGAAGCACACCTTCAAGCGGTTAAAATAATTTTCAAATATCTTCAAGGGACACAGAACTATGGCTTATGGTATCCTAGAGATACAGATCTCACATTTCATGCATATACAGATGCAGATTGGGCAGGAAATGTGGATGACATAAAAAGAACTAGTGGTGGTGCATTCTTTATGGGTTCCAGATTAGTATCTTGGTTTAGCAAGAAACAAAGTTCAATTGCTTTATCTATAGTTGAAGTGGAATATGTGGTTGCTGCATCTTGCTGCACACAACTCCTTTGGATGATGCAAATTTTGCAATATTTTCAAATCACTTGTACTCCACCTATCTCCATTTTATATGATAATACAAGTGCAATCAGTATTTCAAAAAGTCCAGTCATGAATTCAAATACCAAGCACATACCTATCAAATATCATTTTCTTTGAGAACAAGTGCTTGAACAAAATGTCAAATTGGAGTATGTTCCCTCCAAGGAACAGGTTGGTGATATACTCACCAAACCACTGCCCAGGGAGACTTTTGAATACCTCAGGCAGAAGCTGGGAGTAGTTGATGCATCATCTTGTTGTTGAAACTTGTCTATTTCAAAGAAAAAGAGTTGTACGCAAGTTTAATGAGGAGGATTCGCGTACATACGCCTGTTTATGTGGATACAGTCGTGTATAGGTTGGTTTGAAGACAAACAGTGGGCCAGGCTTAGGATGAAAAGAGTCTGATATGGGTTTGATAGAGACCATCTGGCACAGGTTCAGGGGGAGCATATACTTCTAATAATGCATTGTTGGCATTATCTTAGAAGATCTTGGTTCAATTTCATAGCTGTTTTTGTTTCAGGTGGAACAGGTGCAGAGTGAGATCATGGTTGTCGGTCTGAATGATGATTGACAAATGCTGCTAGTTGCTGGTGACTATCATAGTCTTATCTTAGATACTTAGTCTCTATGGCATGTATTTCTTTTATTACCAAGGTCATGTAATGACCTATGTTGGTTTCCCCACTTTGCCTGGGATGGATAATGTAATGTTCTTGTTTTATCATGTGTAAATTTTTGGTGTATCCCTACTTGGTTGGGAGGATGAGTGAATATTGGTATATCCCCACTTGGTTGGGAGATGGATGTATGTATGAGTCTTTGGTGATAGGAAGGTCATTTATGATGTATAAAGTCATGTTTCTTCTTGTAGAACATCTTCTTGAAGACCTTGCCTACAGTCAGGGGGAGCATGGACAACACAACAGAGTAGAGATTTCAACATGTACTCAGGGGGAGCATAACCCTTTGCCCTTGATGACAAAGGGGGAGAATGACTATGAGTGACTTGGGGTTGCCATCAAGTCCAAAGGGGGATATTGTTGGCATTATGACATAGGTTTGGCGCTATGACACAGGTGTTGTCCTTGATGGAAACTCACTCAAATGACAGATCACTGTTCAGGTTCTCAAAATGAAGGAAAAAGAGATATATGCAGGTTCCTCTTAACCAAGGCGCGTATACACGCGGGTTAAACGATCAAAAGGCGCGTATACGTATGCACGCACTTTCATGCAAAGAAAAGCGTGTACGTGTGGGAAAACTTATTTTTGGTCCATGGTATTTAGTCCTTTGTATTTGGACCTATGGTTTTGGACCATGGTATCTCGTCTGAAGTGTTGAACCCAGGTATTTGGTCCAAGGTATTGATTCTTTATGGTTTTGGAAAATGGTATTATGTAAGGCCTAAGACTATAAAAGGTGAAGGAGATAATTAGGCAAAGGCACCGACTAAAGCATTGAATATCTTAAGAAAAGCTAGATCTGGAATACTGGTCATTGGGTTATGGTGCATAGCTAGATTTGAATCAAGGAGGAACCTGAGCGCAAGAAGAAGGATAAGTACTATTGATGGGTTAAGATCTTAAGGCTTGAATAGTAGTATATTTGTGTGATTTTGATCTGTTATTTTTGGTGCATGACTTGATCTATAAATCTAATAATCTAGGTATAACTGATGTCTGAATAAGTGAAAAGGATAAATTATCTTTTATAGATCTATACGAAGGTTCAGTGAAGCAAAGGTGCGTATACATGCTGGTTATGTAATTCAAAATCGCGTCTACGCAGGTTGGCATTAATTCAGCAATGTATGCATGCAGGTTGTACACATTGAAGTAGCGTACATCTCTTGAAATATGTTTTAGCTACTTCTGTTTATTTCTGCAGTGTTCTGGGTTCAGAATTGGTGTCTAGTTACTGTTACTATTTTCTGGGTACAACATTTAGAGAAGTGACTATTTGATTCAGTTTTGTTTGGTGCAAAGGAGATTGGTTGATGCAGATATACTTAATGGTTGATTGATGTTATTCATGGATCCAGTCTAAAAATTTATGAAACGTGGTCCTTGAAAGAAAAGAGAAGGTTGTAGCCTTCTGTAGGTCAGCACCTACATACTAGTACCTCAGCTAGTACAAGAGCTAAGGGGGTTTTAGCTCCCTTCCAGGAGAAGCTGGAGAACGAGAGAAGGTTGTAGCCTTTTTCACGTAGCAGCCTGTGTACTGGTATAAGACTACACTAGTACAAAATCATTGTAAAAAGAAGTTTCTAATTAAAAGAATATAGAGACGAATTGCAGCAGGTGGTTTTCACCCACATTGGGTTTCTACCTTATATCTTGTGTTCTTATGTGTGACTTCCTATTCTGTTTTACTATTCCTGGTTACTGTTTATATGGTTTGATGCACAGATTAATGATCAACATCTGAAGAATAATTTAAATTACAAGACTGCTGGTTATACGCTAGTTTCCTTAACTGTAGTTGCATACATACGCGGTTTTCACTAACTGAATTAGCGTATACAAATTTGATTGTGAAATGCAAAATAATTGACCTGATAATACTGATTCACCCCCCTCAGTATTATTTCCAACAATTGGTATCAGAGCAGGTCCTTCAAAACAAGCTTGATCGCTTGAAGGAAGATCTATCATTATGAGCAACTACGAAAAAGAGGCATCTATCAGGCCACCAATTTTTGATGGAAGCAACTTCGTCTATTGGAAGGTAAGAATCACAGCCTATCTTCAATCTCTTGGTACAGAAGTTTGGGATATCGTGGAAACGGGTTACACATTTCCGTCAACAACTCCTATAGACACGGCTGGTAAGAAGCAGTATGAGACAAATGCAAAGGTTGTCAATACTCTATTAGGGAGTTTATCTCAATCAAAATTCATCAAGGTTATGCAGCTCAAAACTGCGAAAGAAATATGGGACAAGATCGTTATGAGCTATGAAGGAGATGATCAGGTAAAACAGGGAAAACTACAAACTCTTAGAATTCAATATGAAAATCTTAGAATGCACAATGATGAAAGTGTGGCTAACTATTACTTACGTATAGATGAGATTATTAATTGTATGAAAAACTTGGGTGAAGAGATAAAAGAAGTTACTTTGGTTGAAAAGGTTCTAAGATCTTTGTCTTCTAAGTTTGAATCAAAAGTTTTGGCCATAGAAGAAAAGCAGAATCTTCAGAGCATTGCCATGTCACAGCTGCAAAAAATCCTAACTGCTTTCGAAATGAGAAAAGGGGGACCATAAAACATGAGAGAATTTGCATTCAAAGGCTCAGGAAAAGGAGAATACAATGAGTCAAGACATATGTCAGAAGGAGAGGAAGAATCAAACTTTGTCAAGAACCTTCAACGGGGTTCTGGAAGATTCAGAGGTAAGCTACCTTTTAAATGCTTTACTTGTGGAAGAGTCGGTCGCTATGCAGCCAAGTGTCCTCATAAAGATAAGCTTGACAAAGGTAAGGAACCAGTTAGATGGAACAAAAAACAGAATGTAAGTAAGAAGAGCTATTATACACATGAAGACAGTGATGGATTTTCAAATAGTGATGAAGATGAACAAGGTAATGATTATAGACTTTTGATGGCTTTTGAAGATGATGATTTCTTGGATGCTATATATGAAGAAGGTCTTTATGAAGAAATTTCTAAACTTAAAATTTGTTTAGAAGAAAAGAATATGATTATAGATACTCTAACATTCCAACTTGCTGAAATGGAAAAACACAATGAAAAGTTAGAATGTGAAATTGTGGGACTTAGAAAAGATATTGAGAAAACAAAAGCTCTTAATCTTAGATTTGCTAAAGGATCTGAAAGTTTAGATGAGATTATCAAAGTACAATGTTATCCTCTAATCAAGACAGGTCTTGGGTATACTGAAGAAGCATCTCAAGCACAGAAGCCATCTACCTCCAAAAGTTATCTTGAAGTAGCAAGGAGAAGTGAACAGGTTGACAATCGACAACAAAGGCACAATGTAGATCACCAGGTAAATTAGGGACAAATTACTTCAAGAATGAACATAGATCACCAAGTAAATCGAGGGCAATCTACTTCAAGGATGAACAGAAGCTACAACCAACCGTAGGTAAATCATTCTCAATTTTCCTCAAGAACGAATGGCTATAGAAATTACAATCACCTGGATGGAAGGTTTGATAATAGAAGGAATTTCTTCAATGGCCAATGTTTCTCTTGTCATAACTTTGTACACAAAGCAGCTCAATGTGTTGCCTACAAGACCATCATGACCATAGAAGCACGAAATCAAAGGAGTGTGACTCGAATCGTGAAAAGAATCTACAATAACTTTTCTTCTCTTGAAAATGAAATAGAATGTTCTATTTGTAACAACTTCGGTCATGAAGATTCTGAATGTAGGAGTAGGTTTCGGCAAACAACTCAAAAGGAGCAAGCTTCATTGAGTCCCAAAACTTGGAGGAAGAAAGAACCGCAAACAGAAATATGTGGTATAGCCTTATATACGGAAGGACAAGAAAATGAGTGGTACATCAACAGTGGTAGCTCAAAACATATGACAGGTGATAAAGAAAAACTTCAGTCATATAGTGCCTTTCAAAAGGAAAGGAAGGTCTCATTTGGAAATGAAACCCCTGCATTCATAAAAGGTAAAGGTTCTATTATTTTGAAAGAAAAAGTCAAAGCTGGAAATGTTATGTATGTTGATGGCTTAAAACATAATCTATTGAGTGTCAGTCAAATGTGTGATCAAGGAAATGAGGTAATATTTCGATCAAATGGATGTATTGTTCGTGAGCTTGATACAAGAGAAACAGTGATCGAAGGCATAAGAACTCCAAATAATTTATACATACTCAAGGGAGGACAACAACAATGCTATCTAAGCAAGAATGATGAACACTAGCTATGGCACAGAAAATTGGGGCATATAAGTTTCTCTCAAATAAGGAAAGCATGCAAATATCAGGCAGTTCATGATCTCCCTGACATTAGAATTCCAAACAATACAATATGCAAATCATGTCAGTTTGGTATGCAAACCAGAACTAATTTCCCTGAGAAGGAAGGATTAGATAGTAGGCCACTTGAACTTGTCCATACTGATGTATGTGGTCCATCTAGGAAGAGGTCACCTTGAGGAGAAGAATACTTCATATTGTTCATTGACGAATTTTCAAGGATATGTTGGATAGGACTTCTGAAGCATAATGACGAAGCTTTTGAAAAGTTCAAAGCATTAAAAGCCTTGGTTGAAAACGAATCAGATCACAGAATCAAATGCCTCAGGTCTAATCGAGGAGGGGAATTTACCTCAGATGAATTTTTTGATTTTTGTGAAGAACATGGAATAAGAAGGGAATTCTCTATTGCAAGGACTCCTCAGCAAAATGGAATAGTGGAAAAGATGAACATAACGGTTCAACAAATGTCTCGTGCTATGCTTGATGAGTCTGGAACTCTTGCAACCTTTTGGGGTGAAACAACATTTGCTGCAGTTACTATTCTAAATAAGACAAACGTCCAGGTAAACAACACTCAAACTCCTCATGAACTTTGGTATGGTAAGACTCCTATGGTAAAATACTTCAAAATTTTTGGAAGCAAATGTTACATCAAAACAACTGATGAAAACCTTGGCAAGTTTGAACCTAGAGCAGATGAAGGCATTCTCCTTGGTTACTCTCCGCACAACAAAGGATATAAGTGTTACAATAAAAGACTTGGAAAAATTGTTGAAAGTATTGATGTAGTGATTGATGAAGAAGGAAATATTCCTAGTTAGGTAAAATCCAAAGATTTTGAAGATGATGAAGACTATCCTTCAACATCAAATAAGACTTATGATGAAGAAGAAACCCTTGAGCCACCAGAAGAACAGATAAGGGTAGAAGAAAAGACTCCATCCAGGTACGTTCATAAGAATCATCCAGAAACTCAAATTTTGGGACAGAAAGAGGCAGGTGTACAAACAAGAATAACTATTTCAGAAGCTTCAAGCTAATTAGCATTGCTCTCCTCCATTGAACCACGAAATGTAAGTGAAGCATGGAAAGATGAATGCTGGGTCAAGGCCATGAATGAAGAACTTGAGCATATTGAAAAGAATAACACTTGGGAGTTGGTTCCTAGACCAAATGATAAGAATGTCATAGGGAAAAAATGGATATTCAAAAATAAGTTGAATGAAAATGGAGATGTTATTAGAAACAAGGCCAGACTTGTTTGTAAAGGGTATGCTCAACAAGAAGGTATAGACTTTCAAGAAACTTTTGCACCGGTTGCTAGACTTGAAGCCATAAGAATATTCCTTGCTCCTTCTAGCTTTCAAAAGTTCAAAGTATTTCAAATGGATGTGAAATTTGCTTTTTTAAATGGAGATATTGAGCAACCAGATGGATTCATCCTTGGAAATGATCCAAAACTTGTATGTAGACTTAAGAAGGCACTCTATGGTCTTAAACAAGCTCCAAGGGCTTGGTATTATCATCTGGACAAATACCTCACTCAACAAGGTTTTTCAAAAGGATTAGCTGATAGCAATATATATGTAAAAATTGATAATGATAAATTGATAATACTTGTCGTGTATGTTGATGATATCATCTTTGGTAGCAATGAAGAAGCCATGAGTCAAAATTTTTCTTTGAAGATGCAGAAAGAATTTGAAATGTCTTTGCTTGGTGAGTTGACATATTTTCTTGGTTTACAATTCCAACAAAATAAAGATGATATCTTTTTATCACAAACCAAGTACCTCAAGGATATCTTGAAGAAAGATGGCATGGAAGATTCAAAACCAGTATGTACCCCTATGGTAACAGGATGTAGCCTCAGCGCCAATGATGATTTAGCAGCAGTACATCAACCAACCTATAGATCCATGTTTGGTAGTCTGCTCTCTCTGATAGGTACCCGACCAGACATCATGCATGCAGTGGGGATAGTTGGAAGATTCCAGGCAAATCCGAAAGAAGCACACCTTCAAGTGGTTAAAATAACTTTCAAATATCTTCAAGGAACACAGAACTATGGCTTATGGTATCCTACATATACAGATCTCACATTTCATGCATATACAGATGCAGATTGGGCAGGAAGTGTGGATGACAGAAAAATCACTAGTGGTGGTGCATTCTTTATGGCTTCCAGATTAGTATCTTGGTTCAAAAAGAAACAAATTTCACTTGCTTTATCTGTAGCTGAAGCGGAATATGTGGCTGCTGCACACAACTCCTTTGGATGATGCAAATTTTGCAAGATTTTCAAATCACTTGTACTCCACCTATCTCCATTTTATGTGATAATATAAGTGCAATCAGTATTTCAAAAGATCTAGTCATGCATTCAAAGACCAAGCACATACCTATCAAATATCATTTTCTCCGAGAACAAGTGCTTGAAAAAAAAGTAAAATTGGAGTATGTTCCCTCCAAGGAACAGGTTGGTGATATACTCACCAAACCACTACCTAGGGAGACTTTTGAATACATCAGACAGAAGCTGGGAGTAGTTGATGCATCATCTTGTTGTTGAAACTTGTCTATTTCAAGGAAAAATGGTTGTACACGAGTTTAATGAGGAGGATTCGTGTACATACACCTGTTTATGTGGATACAATTGCATATAGGTTGGTTTGAAGACAAACAGTGGGCCAGGCTTAGGATGAAAAGAGTCTGATATGGGTCTGACAGAGACCATCTGGCACAGGTTTAGGGGGAGAATATACTTCTAATAATGCATTGTTGGCATTATCTTAGAAGATCTTGGTTCAATTTCATCATTGTTTTTGTTTTAGGTGGAACAGGTGCAGAGTGAGATCATGGTTGCCGGTATGAATGATGATTGACAAATGCTGCTAGTTGCTGATGACTATCATATTCTTATATTAGATACTTAATCTCTATGGCATGTATTTCTTTTATTGCCAAGGTCATGTAACGACCTATGTTGTTTTCCCCACTTTGCCTGGGATGGATGATGTAATATTCTTGTTTTATCATGTGTAAATTTTTGGTGTATCCCCACTTGGTTGGGAGGATGAGTGAATATTAGTATATCCCCACTTGGTTGGGAGATGGATGTATGTATGAGTCTTTGGTGATAGGAAGGTCATTTATGATGTATAAAGTTATGTTTCTTCTTGTAGAACATCTTCTTGCAGACCTTGCCTACAGTCAGGGGGAGCATGGACAACACAGCATAGTAGAGATTTCACCATGCACTCAGGGGGAGTATAACCCTTTGCCCTTGATGACAAAGGGGGAGAATAACTATGAGTGACTTGGGGTTGCCATCAAGTCCAAAGGGGGAGATTGTTGGCATTATGACACAGGTTTGGTGCTATGACACAGGTGTTATCCTTGATGGCAACTCACTCAAATGAAAGATCACAGTTCAGGTTCTCAGAATGAAGGAAAAAGAGATGTACATAGGTTCCTCTTAACCAAGGCACATATACACGTGGGTTAAATGATCAAAAGGCGCATATACAGTTGCAAGCACTTTCATTCAAAGAAAACTGCGTACGTGTGGGAAAAATTATTTTTGGTCCATGGTATTTAGTCCTTGGTATTTGGACCTATGGTTTTGGACCATGGTATCTCGTCTGAAGTGTTGAACCCAGGTATTTGGTCCAAGGTATTGATTCTTTATGGTTTTGGACCATGGTATTGTGTAAGGCCTAAGCCTATATAAGGGGAAGGAGATCATTAGGCAAAGGCATCGATTGAAGCATTGAATATCTTATGAAGAGCTAAATCTGGAATACTGGTCATTGGGTTATGGTGCATATCTAGATCTGAATCAAGGAGGAACCTGAGCGCAAGAAGAAGGATAAGTACTATTGATGGGTCAAGATCTTAAGGCTTGAACAATAGTATCTTTGTATGATTTTGATCGATTATTTTTGGCACAGGACTTGATCTATAAATCTGATAATCTCGGTATAACTGATGTCTAAATAAGTGAAAAGGGTAAATTATCTCTTATAGATATGTACGTAGGTTTAGTGAAGCAAAGGCGCATATACACGCTGGTTCTGTAATTCAAAATCGCGTATATGCAGGTTGGCCTTAACTCAGTAGCGTATGCACGCAGGTTGTACACATTGAAGTAGCGTACGTCTCTTGAAATATGTTTTAGCTACTTCTGTTTATTGCCGCAGTGTTCTGGGTTCAAAATTGGTGTCTAGTTACTGTTACTATTTTCTGGGTACAACATTCAGAGAAGTGACTATTTGATTCAGTTTTGTTTGGTGCAAAGGAGATTGGTTGATGCAGATATACTTGATGGTTGATTGATGTTATTCATGGATCCGGTCTGAAAATTTATGAAACATGGTCCTTGAAAGAAAAGAGAAGGTTGTAGCCTTCTATAAGTCAACACCTATGTACTAGTACCTCAGTTAGTACAAGAGCTAAGGGGGTTGTATCTCCCTTCTAGGAGAAGATGGAGAACGAGAGAAGGTTGTGGCCTTCTACAGGTAGCAGCATGCGTACTGGTATAAGACTGCACCAGTACAGAATCATTTTAAAAAGAAGTTTCTAATTAAAAGAAGATAGAGATGAATTGCAGCAGGTGGTTTTCACCCACATTGGGTTTCCACCTTATATCTTGTCTTATGTGTGACTGCCTGTTCTGTTTTACTATTCCTGGTTACTGTTTATATGGTTTGATGCACAAATTAATGATCAACATCTGAAGAATAATTTAAATTACAAGTTTGCTGGTTATACGCTAGTTTCCTTAACTGTAGTTGCATACATACGCGGTTTTCACTAACTAAAGCAGCGTATACAAATCTGAATGTGAAATGAAAAATAATTTAACTGATAATACTGATTCACCGCCCCTCTCAGCATTATTTCCAAGAATTGGTATCAAAGCAGGTCCTTCAGAAGAAGCTTGATCGCTTGAAGGAAGATCTATCATCATAAGCAACTACAAAAAAGAGGCATCTATCAAGCCACCAATTTTTGATGGAGGCAACTTTGTCTATTGGAAGGTAAGAATCACAGCCTATCTTCAATCTCTTGGTATAGAAGTTTGGGATATCATGGAAACAAGTTACACATTTCCATCAACAACTCCTACAAATACGGCTGGTAAGAAGCAGTATCAAACAAATGCAAAGGCTGTCAATACTTTATTAGGGAGTTTATCTCAATCAAAATTCATCAAGGTTATGCAGCTCAAAACCATGAAAGAAATATGGGACAATATCGTTATGAGCTATGAAGGAGATGATCAGGTAAAACGGGCAAAACTACAAACTCTCAGAATTCAATATGAAAATCTCAGAATGCACAATGATGAAAGTGTGGCTAACTATTTCTTATGTATATATGAGATTGTTAATTTTATGAAAAACTTGGTTGAAGAGATAAAAGAAGCTACTTTGGTTGAAAAGGTTCTAAGATCTTTATCTTCTAAGTTTGAATCAAAAGTTTTGGCCATAGAAGAAAACCAGAATCTTCAGAGCATTACCATGTCACAACTGCATGGAATCCTAACTGCTTTTGAAATGAGAAAAGGGGGACCATCAGACATGAGAGAATCTTCATTCAAAGCCTCAGGAAAAGGAGAATACAATGAGTCAGGACATATGTCAGAAGGAGAGGAAGAATCAAACTTTGTCAAGAACCTTCAACGGGGTTCTGGAAGATTCAGAGGTAAGCTACCTTTTAAATGCTTTTCTTGTGGAAGAGTCGGTCACTATGCAACCAAGTGTTCTCATAAAGATAAGCTTGACAAAGGTAAGGAACCAGTTAGATGGAACAAAAAAAAAATGTAAGTAAGAAGAGCTATTATACACATGAAGACAGTGATGGATTTTCAAATAGTGATGAAGATGAACAAGGTAATGATTATAGACTTTTGATGGCTTTTGAAGATGATGATTTCTTGGATGCTATGGATGAAGAAGGTCTTTATGAAGAAATTTCTAAACTTAAAATTTTTTTAGAAGAAAAGAATATGATTATAGATACTCTGACATTCCAAATTGCTGAAACGGAAAAACACAATGAAAAGTTAGAATGTGAAATTGTGGGACTCAGAAAAGATATTGAGAAAAAAAAAGCTCTTAATCTTAGATTTTCTAAAGGTTCTGAAACTTTAGATGAGATTATCAAAGTGTAGCGTTCTCCTCTAATCAAAACAGGTCTTGGGTATATTGAAGAAGCATCTCAAGCACAGAAGCCATCTATCTCCAAAAGTTATCTTGAAGCAGCAAGGAGAAGTGAATAGGTTGATAATCGATAGAAAAGGCACAATGAAGATCACCAGGTAAATCAGGGACAACTTACTTCAAGAATTAACAGAGATCACCAAGTAAATCGAGGGCAATCTACTTTAAGGATGAACAAAAGCTACAACCAACTGCAGGGAAATCATTCTCAATTTGCCTCAAGAACGAATGGCTATGGAAATTACAATCACCTGGATGGAAGGTTTGATAATCGAAGGAATTCCTTCAATGGCCAATGTTTATCTTGTCATAACTTTGGACACAAAACAGCTCAATGTGTTACCTACAAGACCATCATGACCAGAGAAGCATGAAATCAAAGGAGTGTGACTGGAATCATGAAAAGAACCTACAGTAACTTTTCTTCTCTTGAAAATGAAATAGAATGTTTTGTTTGTAACAACTTCGGTCATGAAGATTCTGGATGTAGGAGTAGGTTTTAGCAAACAACTCAAAAGGAGCAAGCTTCATTGAGTCCCAAAACTTGTAGGAAGAAAGAACTGAAACCAGAAAGATGTGGTATAGCCTTATATGCAGAAGGATAGGAAAATGAGTGGTAGATCGACAGTGGTTGCCCAAAACATATGACAGGTGATAAAGAAAAACTTCAGTCATATAGTGCCTTTGAAAAGGAAAGGAAGGTCTCATTTGGGAATGACACCCCTGCATTCATAAAAGGTAAAGGTTTTATTATTTTGAAAGAAAAAGTCAAAGCTGGAAATGTTATGTATGTTGATGGCTTAAAACATAATCTATTGAGTGTCAGTCAAATGTGTGATAAAGGAAATGAGGTAATATTTCGATAAAATGGATGTATTGTTCGTGAGGTTGATACAGGAGAAACAATGATCAAAGGCATAAGAACTCCAAATAATTTATACATACTCAAGGGAGGACAACAACAATGCTATCTAAGCAAGAATGATGAACAATGGCTATGGCACAGAAGATTGGGGCATCTAAGCTTCTCTCAAATAAGGAAAGCATGCAAATATCAGGCGGTTCATGGTCACCCTGACATCAGAATTCTAGACAATACAATATGCAAATCATGTCAGTTTGGTAAGAAAACCAGAACTAATTTCCCTGAGAAGGAAGTATCAGCTAGTAGGCCACTTGAACTTGTCCATATTGATGTATGTGGCCCATCTAGGAAGAGGTCACCTCGAGGAGAAGAATACTTCATATTGTTCATTGACGACTTTTCAAGGATGTGTTGGATAGGACTTCTGAAGCATAAAGACGAAGATTTTGAAAAGTTCAAAGCATTAACAGCCTTGGTTGAAAATGAATCAAATCGCAGAATCAAATGCCTCAGGTCTAATCGAGGAGGGGAATTTACCTCAGATGAATATTTCGATTTTTGTGAAGAACATGGAATAAGAAGGGAATTCTCTATTACAAGTACTCCTCATCAAAATGGAGTAGTGGAAAGGATGAACAGAACGGTTCAACGAATGGCTCGTGCTATGCTTGATGAGTTTGGAACTCCTGCAACCTTTTGGGGTGAAGCAACATTTTCTATAGTTACTATTCTCAACAAGACAAATGTCAGAGTAAATAGCACCCAAGTTTTGTGGACCATTTGAAAAATCTAGCCAAAGTAGGACCAGTGACCTACAAGGCAATATTACCATCCCTACAAAATGTATTTCATGTATCACTTTTAAAGAAGTATACACATGATCCAACTCATATTATTGACTAGAATGTGGTACAGGTTGAACCAAGCGACGAGTTCTAGGTCGATCATATGCATATTTTAGATGGATGGGAAACGTTACTCTAGAATCGAGCCATAACCCAAGTTAAATTGCAATGGAAGCACTTTGGCCCTAAGGGCGCCATTTGGGAGATGGAAGAGAAAATGTGAGAAGAATTTCCTTCACTTTTCTAGAAGTGATGAATACATAGGAAACACTAGGGATGATGTTCATTTAAGGGGAGGGGAAATGTAGTGCCCCTATTGTAATTATTATTTATCAAACTTTATGAATTTATATTGCTTATAAATATGTTAATCTGAATATTGACAGTGGATCCCAGACTAAATATGGACATTCTCAATGACAGATGTAAGTATTTATATGTCATTATATATAAAATATTGTTTATTTTAAAATATAGTGGGAGCCAGCATATGAGTGATAAGGCTACCTTGCTATTAGGAATTGGTTATGTTGATGGTGTTGTATGTTGCTAATAGTAAGGGGGTATCCCAAATATGAAGTCCCAATTAGACCTCACAACATTTGGAATAGGAGCCCCAAACTGAAAGTATGGTTGGTTGCCATTATATTAAAGATTTGCCTTGGCTGCAATAAATGACACTAGAGAAACACATGTACTTTCGATATAAACAAGTAAGTTAGCATTGGGATTTATTCAATTTCATATTGTATAATGGTACTTTCATGGAAAGGAAAAGTAAGTGAGTATTAGGAGAAAAGTACTAGTACTATGCTAATAAAGACACACACATACATCTAAAAGAATCGTTAGTAATATTTCAAAATAGTTCACAAAGAAATAATGATCATGAAAGCATAAGACACATGATTCAATGATGCATACTAAAGTCAAAGTAACGCCCCCTCCTAGGTCTACCCAAAGTAACCACGCCAATCTGATTCTACTACTACTACAATCAAATTTGACCTCCTACAATTAGATTTATGCAACTGTAGACAACAAGAAGGCAGCTCATTAAGCAATGATCATTAAGATGGAGAGTAATCTTTGTGATCAATTTGTTTCTATTTTGATTTATCCTAGATCTAACTATAGTTATATAAATCCTGGCCTGGTGGATAAGTGTGGCTTGAGAAAATAAGTGCATGTAGAATCTTGGTTGGTACAGTTGGCTACGGGTACAAAGAAGCGAGTTCACCATTGGGTAAGAGCTTGTGCATTTGAGTTTAATGGTATGCCTAAAGCAACGCATTTGAATGTATTTACATTGGGATCATATAGTATGATTCTGGGTATGGATTGGTTATGCCTTCACAGAACCAAAGTGGATTTCTTCGACAAGGCCATTTGAGTGTTTGGATGATAGTGGGGAAAAGAGGACCTTGCATGGAAAGAAGAAGCCCACATCAGTGAGGATGGTTACCACTATGAAGGCTAAGCGTAGTTGCAGAAAAGGTTGTGTGATGTTTGCAGTACACATTTCTAGTGATAAAGGTAAGGAGGTTGAGGATGCAAATGTGCTAAGTAGGTACCCAGTTTTGCAACAGTTTCAAGATGTATTTCTTGAGGACATTACAGAGTTGCCACCTCACAGGGAGGTAGAATTTTCTATTGAGTTGGTTCCAGGGGCAGCGTTAGCATCGAAAGCACCTTACAAAATGAGAACACCCGAGTTGGTGGAGTTGAAGTTGCAACTACAGGAAATGTTGGACAAAGGATACATCAGACCCAGTGTATCACCTTGGGGTGCACAAGTTTTATTCGTAAAGAAGAAAGATGGTACTCTTAGACTATGGATTGATTACATGCAGTTGAACAAGGTAACGATCAAGAACAGGTACCCATTGCTGAGGATTGATGATTTGTTTGATCAGTTAAAGGGAGTAGCAATGTTCTCTAAGATGGAATTGAGATCGGATACCATTAGGTACGCATCAAGGAAGAGGATATCTTCAAGATTGCGTTCAAGACCAAGTGTGGGAATTATGAGTTTGTTGTCGTTCCATTTGGTTTGACTAATGCTCCAGCTACATTCATGTGTTTGATGAATAATGTGTTGCATCCT
Source organism: Pinus tabuliformis (assembly GCA_031772625.1). Taxonomy (NCBI): domain Eukaryota; kingdom Viridiplantae; phylum Streptophyta; class Pinopsida; order Pinales; family Pinaceae; genus Pinus; species Pinus tabuliformis. Next base: position 248,566,098 of record CM062811.1, read on the forward strand.
TATTTGGACAAGTTTTTTATTGTATTCATTGACATATTGGTATATTCTAAGAATTAGGAAGAACATGCCAAACATTTAGTAGCAATGTTGAGATTGCTAACAGAGCATCAGTAGTATGCTAAGCTTAGAAAGTAAGGCTTCTTTCAAAATGAGGTACACTACTTGGGACATGTTGTCTCCAAGGAAGGCATAATAGTAGATATAGAAATGATAAGGGCCATCATGGAGTGGGAAGCTCCTAACAATGTAGATGAGGTGAGATCATTCATGGGATTGGTAGGTTACTACAAGAGGTTCATCAAGACCTTCTCATGCATTGCATATCCTATCACATCATTGCAATGGAAAGATAAGAAGTTTGAATGGATGGCGGAATGTGAAGATAGTATTGAGCAACTTAAGAAGTTGTTGACACATGCACTAGTGCTAAAAATTGTGGATCCAGACAAAGAATTTGTAGTGTGTATAGATGCTTGCAAGAGGGGACTTAGTAGATTTCTCATGAAAGAAGGATAGGTAGTGTGCTGTGATTCATGGAAACTAAATGAGCATGAGAAGAACTACCCAATGCATGATCTTGAGCTAGTAGTGATTATACATGCATTGAAGATGTGGAGACATTATCTTCTATGCAGGAGGTTTAGATTAATGAGCGATCATAGTGGGTTGAGGTATTTATTTAACCAGCCGAATCTAAATGCCAGGCAAGCTAGATGGTTGGCTACCCTTAGTGAGTTTGACTTCGAGATTTGATACATCAAAGGGAAGGAGAACTGAGTTACAGATGCTCTTAGCAGGAAGGTACAGGTAAATCATATAGCAACAATAAGCTCCTATGGGACAGAGTTACAAGATAGGACCTTGGAGGCAAGACATCGAGATGAAAAATACATGGATATTATGCACAACTGAAAATAGAGTACAAGCACAGGTACAAGTTTAGGTGCAGGTATAGGTACAAGGGATCAGTATGCAGACTATCGTTTCACGGCAGATGGATTGGTAAGGTTTCGAGACAGGATCTATGTGCCAAATTTCCGTGAGCTCAAGAAGCTTATCTTGAGGGAGTTTCATGTGAAACCATATTCGGGTCATCCAGGATATCTGAAGACATTGACGACAGTGAAGAATTTTTACTATTGGCCACAGTTGAAGAAGGAAGTGGCTGAGTTCATGGCTAGATGTTTATACTGTTAGCAGGTAAAGGTCGAATGCAAGCATCCAGGTGGCCTACAATAGCCTACTGTGATTCTAGAATGGAAATGGGAGGTCATTTCCATGGATTTAATCAAAGGTCTTCCGAGGACAATGAGGTAGCATGATTTTGTTATGGTCATGGTGGACAGGTTGAGAAAGGTAGCTCACTTCATTCCAGTGAAAACTACATATTTAGCCAGCGAGGTAGCACAGGTGTTTATTAGAGAGATAGTGAGACTACATGGTGTTCCAAAGAAGATTGTTTCAGATAGGGATGCAAAGTTCACTTCCAAGTTTTGGAATGATCTATTTGCAAGCTTGGGTATAGAGTTGGCCTTCAGTACAACTTATCATCCGCATGCAGATGGTCAAACAAAGAGGGTCAACAGGATCTTGGAAGATATGTTAAGGATGTACGTGATGCAACAACAGAGGAAATGGGAGCAGTATATTCCATTGGTAGAGTTTTCATACAATAATGGTTATCAGGAGTCATTGAGGATGAGTCCTTTCAAGGAATTGTATGGATGTATTTGTAACACTCCCATCAGCTGGAGTGATCCAGTGAACATGGTACTTATTGGACAAGACATGTTGGCAGGAATGGAGAAAGAAATGCAGGTTATACAAAAGAATCTCAAGGCAACACAAGATAGATAGAAGAGTTATGCAGATCAACACAGGGTGTTCAAAGAGATTTGGGTTGGGGAGCAAGTGTATTTTCACATCATCCCAAGAAAATATCTTTGAGGATTGGTTCATGTGCCAAGATGGAACCATGGTATTGCAGGCCTTTTGATATCCTTGAGAGGATTGGACCAGTGGCATATGAACTTGCACTGCCTCCAACAATGAAAGTCCATGATGTTTTCCATATTTAATTACTTAATAATTATATAAAGGATTTTGATCATGTTATTAATTGGTCTGTATTATAGGTGGAGCAAGAAGGAGAGTTCCAGCGAGAGCCTTGGTGAATATTGCAGCGGAAACATCTCATGCTCAGGAATAGGGCCATAGAGCAAGTTAAAGTGCAGTGGAAGAACTTTGGGCCTGAAGAAGCTACATGGGAGATGGTAGATCAGATGTGGGCTCTATATCCTTCATTGTTCGCTGGTTGAGGAAAAGCAGTTTTGTTTTAATGTTGGTTTATGTTTGGCATATGTTTTTCTCATGTTTTTATATTTGTATATGTATATATGGATGTAAATATTTCCATGATCTAAGTTATACAGCTCCAATAAGCGGTATGGGTGTCATGTTATTATGGCCTTAGTGTTGGGACAAGGTCCCCTGGGGTAAATTTTGTAATTAAATTTTGTATACTTATAAAGTCTTGGCGTTTTGAGGGAGTGGAGCACGAAGGGCATAAGATTCAAAAGGGGCTTTAGTCCCTTAGTTATTAGAATATAGGGAGTTTTGTGACCCACCCATGGTTCACGAACCATGGTATCGTAAAAGAGAAGGATAAATATAAAGGATTCATAGCAAGTCTAGGAAGTAACTTGAATAGAAGATCATTGTATGGGAAAATAATCCAAGGCAGGGAAGTTTGTTTCCTGTACTTAGGTGAAGGGAAAGGCTCTTGTTGTTGTGTGCACGAAGACCTTGGTAAGTCTGCAGGTTGAGTGCACGGGCACCTATAGCTTTGTGTGTAGGGAAGAAGAGTTTGTAGCTGAAAATATTATATTAATAAAGACTACTTTTGAAGCTATAATTGTGTATTTGTATTTACTTATGCAGTTTCTATATTTTCACTCTCTTATCTGAATTTAGATAAATTAACATTTAATTGATGCACGAAAGTAGTAGATTAGCTCATTTAATTGATTTTATGAATGTTTAAAGCTCTTCGTGAAGGGTTAGATTTTGTTTCGGCAAGTTACTGCAATTATCACTATTCTAAGGGTTAGGGTTCGCAAAGATTGAAATAAGCCCTAAGAACCCACATGAACCCATCACATTGACCTTTGGATGCAAAAACATGGTTTTGTCATCTCCCAATACTACTTCGAGTGAGACTTCAGCCTGCGCTACGCGAGTTGTTGCTGAAAGGGCTAGTAGTTTAGGGTTTTTTTGGTTGGTGCAACTAACTGTGAACCTGGGTCAGGACCCCTCAAGCCAACAAATGGTTCCATGTGAAAAACACTTGGACATGGGTTAGTTGATCCTAAGATATGGGGAAGCCTTGTATCAAGGGTGCACTCTGCACGAGCATCGAAAGACTTGGACATGGGTTAGTCGATCCTAAGAGATGGGGAAGCACGCGACAGATAATTGTCATCTTCTGCAAAAGTTTGTACAGACCCCGTAACAGTTGTTTTGTACTTCCTACAAATCGGTAGGTCATGATAAGTGCAACTGTTGTAGTTATGAACTAATGATGGAGTAGACCCCTACATGGAGGATGCAGGGAGAAAATCAGCCTCAGGATCAAGGCACAATTACGACGCATAGAGGATTTCAATGCTAAGGAAGAGGGAAAGGAGAAGGCGTTGGAAGGGGTCATGGTCAGATCATCTGTTACAACTATGGAGAAGCAAGTCATTTCGCATGTGGCTGTCAAAAACCAACACACCTCTCTTGTCAATATTGTAGGAAGTTTGACCACGTCATATAATGTTGTCCAGTACTTATAGCAAAGATGCAAGAAAAGAAGACTCAGACCCAAAAATCTACGCAGAATATCCAAATGATGCAATCTAAACCTCGTGAAGATGATCCTAGAGTTAATATTGTTACGTGAAGCATATCACCAATGGAGAAGACAAGGCGAAGAACCCAGAAGTTGAGGGATGGGTATGCAAGGCTACTGAGAAATAAGTTGGGTTTGATTTAAGAAAAGCCAAAAAAAACTTTATGGAGGCTAAGAAGAGCTTTGCGAAAGCTTCTACATCTGGAAGTCAAGGAAAATCTAGAGGAAGTGATAATGCATAGGACGTAGACCCTTCATTGTTAGCGACATTTTTGAAGACTTGCATGAAGCTCCTAAGGGATAGGAAGGTGGTAGAAGGGCTACAAGAACTAATAGATAAATGTACGCGTAAAAATAAACCTCTGCTAGAATAATGCGCAGTATGCAAAGTGGGCAAAAGCAAGAAGCGAATCGGTCATGAGATGAGACTGACTACGCAAATTGGAGAATACGAACTGGATCAAGTAATTCTTAATCTGGGATCTGATGCGAATGTTTTTCCAAATAAAAATTGGGAGAGAATGGGGAGACCTACGCTGTAGTGGTCTCCTATCTAGCTACGAATGGCGAACAAGCAAAACATTATTCTTATGGGTCGCCTATATGGGGTAATGGTAGATATTGAAGGAGCAAGCACTCTATCTTATTTTGAAGTGATTGATATATTCAAAGATAACAACCCTTAACCTGCTCTACTTGGCATTGATTGGGCCTTTGATATGAGTACGGTCATTAATCTCAAAAAGCATAGAATGATGTTTGAAAGGAAGGAGCTCAGGGTTATTGTTCCATTGGATCTGACTGAGAGTGCACGATATACAAAACTAGACCATTATAATGAAGAAGAAGACGACCTTGATCAGATCTATAAGATCCTTTCATGCGATGAGGATTGGATCAACCCTACTACGAATGGATGGATTGTGTGGGATATGGATAGTCCTGCACTTTAGATTCTGATGAGGAACTTGAGCATTGGCAGAATCGACTACATGAGGTATCATAGCTGCGTTGTAACATGCGTACAAAGTCGCTTCGATGCATATCCACTCAAGTATAAAATTTTCCTTATTGTGATCGTTTAGAAAATGTTAATTTTTTTTAGGTAAGTTTGAAAGGGATGTACTAGAGGAACATTAGTTCCAAGCTCTAGATATCGCACTGTGAGCTAAGCCTGCCTGATGGTGGTGTACATATAAGGATAGCTTCGATGATTAGAAACAATACCAAAGAATGATGAAGTTGAGGTTTGGGTGCGCCAATACCCACATGGTGGAGAAATACGTAGGGAAGGATGATCTGTGTGAGCATTTGGAGTGATGGAAGAAAGCATGGGGAGAAGAACCGCAACTAGAGTGGGTTCATATCTTCTGCCACACGTTGGATACAATACCAATGAGCTGGTATTTGGAAACGGAGCTATGACATGGGACCGCAGAATGGGATGCTTTTAAAGAAAGTTTTTTATTAACTTTTAGCTTTGAAGATGGGTTTTAATGTATAAATGAAGCACTGCAGATGAGTAAAGATGTGATATCAAAGATGCCTAAAGAGTCAGTTGAGTGGGTACAACCAGATTGGAGTACGCAACTGTGCCATGCAATTGAATGTTATAATATGACCACATTGGAAGATGCAGTCAAGGGTTGCACTGAGCTATTTGAGAAGGACATGGAGCTGTGGACCTCACTGCAGGAGGATCCAAATATGCAAAAGATTAATGCATACATCATAGAAAAGCAACACTAGTTTGACGATATCAGATCAATAATGCAGACCCTAGCACCAGCGCAAAGGTTCTCTAGATTGCAAGAAGGCAAGTTGATCCATAATGAGATTAACAAGATGCATCACAAGGAACTGATCATTTATTCAAGAACACAGCCGTGGATAGATGAGGCAATTTAGTTGACTTTGTTAGTGCAGGGCAAGCTCAAGGGCATGTTGGGAATAATATTGAAAGGGGGGGGGGGGGGTGAATTAGTATTTATAAATCAATAACTTTTTCGTTTCATAATCAGATTTATATGTGCTACTTCAGTGAAGGGAACTCGCGTGTCCACACAATTTTTCTTAAGGAAACCAACATATATCTAGTGAACTTGTGATTGAGTTAATTCATCATATGTTGATCTTCAATCAGTGCATCAATACTTTATTAAACATTAAACAATAACCATGTGTAGTAATAATAAAATAAACTATCACACATAAGCAACACATATGAACACCAAGAATTAAGGTGGAAACCCAATGCGGGAAAAAAAAAACCACCTGCTATTGTTGTCTCTGTATTCTTTTTAATATAAAGAATAAATTGTTTACAATCTTGTACTGGTGCAGACTCATACCAGTACACAGGCACCCACCTACAGAAGGCTGCAACCTTCTCTCATTCTCCATCTTCTACTGGAAGGGAGTTACAACCCCCTAGCTATTGTACTAGCCGATATTTTTACGAGTACATAGGCGCCCACCTACAGAAGGCTACGACCTTCTCTCTTCCTCTAGGGACCACATTTCATAAATTTTCAGGCTGGATACTCCTCATACACCACAACACAATATGAAGGCCACATTTCATAAAATTTTCACACTCGACCCATTAGTAACATTGAAGCTCAAAATCAATCACCATTGCAATACATCCAAAAAATACATCTGCATCAACCAATCATTGAAACCCAATCATCAATCTCTGATATAACTGAAGCCCAACCATCAATCTCTGAATCAACCATAACTGAATCAATCAATCACTAAAACCTCTGACACACTGAATCAAACAATCACTGAACCTCTGACACAACTGAATCAACCATTCATTCAAACGTTAATCAAAATTCAACCAATCAACTGGAATAGACAAATCACTATAACCAGTACATAAATCTGAACCCAGAACACTTCATCAACAACCAGAACCAACTATAACCTCAAAAATCATGTGTCAGAATCTATATGCTACTTTAATGAAGCCAACCTGCATGTATACGCTACTTCCTTTAACAAAAACCTGCGTATACCTCCAAAATTACTGAATCATAAAAACCTCTGAATCAAAATTTTACCAACTAGTAACAAACTGAAGATCTATAGTCAAATTATAGATATCTAAAGAAAGTGTAGAAAAGATCACCCTTCTCAATTAATAATCAATCAATCAGACTCAATCTCCTTATGCATTCAGTTCTACTTTTAGATCTAAGAATACATCATTGACAGACAACAGCAAAACAATAGAACTGATCAGATAGATCAGTCATCTCTGAACAACGAGATCTTCTTTTTCATACGCTACTTGGAAGTGTCAAACCAACGTACAAATCTGCAAATAAAAACTTATAACTTTGCAGTTGTTCTAGTCTTCAGATATACCCATATCATATCATTTAAAGCAAAAAAAATTTGTTAGCACTCAGATCTAGCCTATCCATTATCATATCTCATAATAACAAGTCATTATGATCCTAATCCATCATTAGATCTCATCCATCAACAAACACTCAGGTGCATACTTAGTCCAGATCAAGAAAAACATCAAAAACCCATAACATGTATAATTTCTTTTGATCTAACACTTCATAAGATATTCATTACTTATTCCCTTAGCCCTTTGATCTTCTCCTCCTTATATACTTTTAGCCTTTCTCAATACCTCATACCAAAACAACACTAAGGACCTATGGCATTCTTAGATGGGATCAAATAACCGTTACTCCGATCAATATTGTGGGCTAATACCATGGTATTGACCCTTGGTATTCTTTCACCTTAATTTCCTTAATTTTTCATCCCATACGTGCTTTTCCTCTTGTGAAAGTGCGTGCATACGTATACACTCTTTTGGTACAATGAACCCGTGCGTATACACTCTTTTTGTACAGTGAACCCACGTATACAACTTAACATACTTGAAAACATCCTTTTTCTTCAACTTCTTGATTCTGATATGTAGTCCTTTGTTACAACATCCTACTTACCTTTGAATTGACCTGTTATAATGTGATTTTCCTTCATACATCACTTTTGAATTTTTTTTTTTGAACTGCCTTGCATTTTGTCACATTTGTAAACACAACTGCTATGCATTCTATGACATCTTGTTTATACTTTTATCAATTAGTTCATTCATCAAATACCAAGGACAACACACACTAACAAGCTCCCTGTATCAAACCTTTGACCATTATTCTCTTTCATAATTCTGTCATCTCTGATCTGTCCTGTAGATTCATGTAGTTGCCATATACTTGTTCTACTACAAGTGGGTTTCCATCAAGTACAAAACATGCATCATAATGCCAACAATCTCCCCCTTTGGACTTGATGGAAACCATATTGGTGTTGATTACTTAAGGTTGTTGAACCTTTTAGAGATATCCAACAACAAAAAAATACTCTCCCCCTTTGACATCAAGGGCAAAGGGCAGACCAAGATATACTCCCCCTTTGAGACACACTAAGTTGTCCATGCTCCCCCTGAGTACATGCATAGTCTGCAAAAATATTTTCAAAAGAATAACATGACTCTATAACTCAACCATGTGAGTATGAGCTTCCTACCACCAATGACTCATACATACATCAATCACCCAACAAAGTGGGGATACACCAAATTTGACACATCCACCGAACCAGGTGAGTATATACCAATTGTTTATACATGACTGAAATATGACAATTATTACATCATATGTCTTTACATGACCTTTACATAAAATGATATACATGACATTTATAACAAAGACCAAAGATCTAAACAAGACCATGATAGTCATTAGCAACTATTATCCACCATATATGATCTGCACCATATGCATCTATCAGCAGCATCCAGACCAACAACCTGTATATGTGCATCATCAGTTCCCAAGATATGACAATGTAAATATCATCAATCTGTGACAAAGTATGCCGCATATATATCAACTCATCCTCTTGATCTCATCAAGATCAACTTGCTTTGTTTCCTTAGTAGAAAGAGTCGTATCATAACCTTCCATGAATCAAATAAGCATATGTCATATCTCCAAGCAATAACACAAAATCATTTACATCATATCATATGTATGTGAAAACACCATAGTCATCATCTATGATCATAACATCATCATCAAGAACTGCATGATATTTCCACAAGAACCCTCAATATATCAACCATGTATCATCACTAGGGAACATCCATCATCTGATAAGCATCAACCATGATAATAAACATATTTGAGTATGAAACCTATCATCGTAAAGTAAGAAGTCATCATCATTATGTGACTAAGTAAGCCATGCCTTCGAATATCCACGTCTTCAAATAGATATGTCTTCATGAGACCTGCAATAACACCATTATCTTGGCCAACCAACAATATTTATCAATATGCAACTTAAGTAATCCTTCATGTATCCATCATAATGTGTATCCATCAAAGAGATAGAAATATGTATCTAGCAAACCATGGGCTCATAGTCATTTGTCAAGCTTCCTTGATACCATCAACAACAACAATCCCCAACCAGGTGAGAACCAATAACTATAGGAATCCTCATCCATAACTGCACCATATGAAGTTTATGCATCTTTGAAGGCATGATGATAGTAGCATAAAAGAAATGACACTTATTAAATAATGAATTTGTGCACTCAAGATTTTCTCTTCTCATTGTCCTTATGACTATTACAATGCAAGCAACATATGATATGTATTATATGCATCATCAAACGTGTCATCCACAATCATCCATAAATCTTATGTGAATAACAACTATGTGGCTCAAGAAATATAAGTATCATATGAGATTTCATCATAGGAAACTCATGACTGTAGCATAGAATGATATATCATTTAAAAACTTCAACAACATAAGCATTCTCACCATTGATAAGAATCATTATGTACCAAAGACTTCTAAACATAATGCCAACAATGCATTATTAGAAGCATCACATATTCTCCCCTTGAACCTGTGCCAATTGTTCACTGTCAGATCTGATCATTGCATATATCAGTAAGAGTCATCAAGGCATCATCATCAACTAGTTATACATCAAGTCGTCAACACATTATGAGGGTCAAAATTATTTCTATGTAACATCCACAGACTGTAGTCATCAATCATCTAGACATAAAATATAATTGATAATTGTTTGAACCATATCAGACCTTTTCTGAGTCTGTCCCACTGCATCTTCATCAAACCAACATATACGCAATTGTGCATCTTATAACTTGTGTATATATGTGACTTGTATTCATGATAACTGCGTATGAGAATTAGAACACTGAAATTTCATACTTTCAGTTCCTCCTGTCTGTTCTATCTATATACTGAGTTATGTCAGATTTTTCTGACTGTAATTCCTTCTTCTTCCATATGTTGGAGTGTGATGATGTTTGCTCCTTTCGGTATGTTGCCCGAAATTTTCTCCTGCATTCATTTGCTATATGCTGAAACATTTTACAAGCATAACATCTTATATGTTTCATATTCATTCTAAAGAAATCAATGGCTTTGTGACCAAACATATTGCAAGAAAAACAATATCCTTTAAATTACCTGGACGCTGATGATATCTCTGTGTGACTGTTATTAGCTTGAAACATTCTACTTTTGCACCTATATTTCTTTCACTTTCACCCATAAGAGAAAATATAGTTGATTCACTGTCACTTTCATTATCATCAATATTGCATGAAGAGAGAAGTGTATTACTAGAAGACCAAAAATTTGTACCTGATAATTATTTTGCATGATCATCTTCAATATGAGGTCATTTCGAATCTGAGTACTTACTTCCACCTAATAGCCAATTGTATCTCTTGTTGTTACTATTCCTTTGAGATGTCTTCTTCTTCTTAGGTGCTTTCTTCTTTAGCTCCTTTCCCATTGTTTCTACGGATCTCCTTCAAGCGATCAAGCTTTTGCCAAAGGACCTCCTCTGATACCAATTGTTGGGAATAATACTAAGAGTGGGCGGGGGGGGGGGGGATAATTATTTACAAATCAATAATTTTTTCATTTCATAATCAGATTTATATACGCTACTTCAGTGAAGGGAACTCACATGTGCACACAATTGTTCTTAAGGAAACCAACGTATATCCAGTGAACTTGTGATTCAATTAATTCATCATATGTTGATCTTTAATCAATGTTGTCAGTACTTTATTAAACATTAAACAATAACCATGTGCTGTAATAATAGAATAAACCATCACACATAAGCAACACACACGAACACCAAGATTTAAGGTGGAAACCCAATGCGGGAAAAACCACCTACTTTTGTTGTCTTTGTCTTCTTTTTAATATAAATAATAAGTTTTTTACAATCTTGTACTACTGCAGACTCATACTAGTATGTAGGAACCCACTTGCAGAAGGACAATATTCTCTCATTCTCCAGCTTCTTTTGGAAGGGAGTTACAACCCCCTAGCTCTTGTACTAGTTGATATGTTTAATAGTACATAGGCACTGGTTTACAAAAGGCTACAACCTTCTATCTTCCTCCAGGGACCACGTTTCATAAATTTTCAGACTAGATGCTCTTGGTACACCACAACACAATATGAAGGCCATGTTTCATCAAATTTTCACAGTGGACCCATTAGTAACATTGAAGCTCAAAACAAATCACCACTGCAATACATCCAACAAATACATCTGCATCAACCAATCATTGAAACTTCTTGACACCTAATCATAGGGATTGGGTGAACAACTGTAATTAGTGTAAATAAATAATAGAGAAAATGAAGAGCCATCGGGAGATGAACTGAACAATCACTTCCTCTTGTAGATAATAATGAACAAACTGAATGAATAATACAATTACATTTGAGGAGTTACCTCCTGGGCTGAGATGGTATCAAAGCCAACGCCATTTTTGGCTTCCCTCTCTACTTTGTAACTCCTCTCTCGTCACTGCTGCCCCTCTCTGGCAACTGTTGTAGATGTTCAGCTGGTTATGTGAGACAACTGCTCCACAAGTTCAGTTAAGGTATCACTCTCGTGGTTTCATAATGTTAAACACAGGTACGATGAACAAAATTCTCTTATGACTATGTATTAGCATTTTGTCGGGTATTTTTCTCTGTTCATACATTTTATTTATAAATCATAGTCAATTAGTGTTAAGCGTTAATACTAAGTTTAAGCGCTAAACCTTTTCTTAAGCGTCTTTATTAAAATGTGAATTAAGCACGTGGGTAGTATTCGGCAAGTGGCAAGCGGTATCTCGCGTGCCCGAAAGGCTAGAAATGGTACTCCTAAATTTCACGTGGTTAACCTTTGCGGGCGACACGTCACACGAGAAAACCACTTTTCTCGTGCACTCTCGATTTGTTATGCATCATGCAAGATTTCATGCGAGATTACGTGATAGCTGTTGGGTCAAGCAGGATTTATCGACGGTGGAGATTGGCCAAGCTAGTTGGCACGTAGGTGATGCAATAGCCATTCGATTAGATGGGTCAAATATGACAGTAATCGCATCGGAAGATGCATGTGAGTTAATTTAAATTTCGGGCGCGATGTAGCTATTAAAAGGAGTTTAAGGTTCAAAGTGATGAGACACATATCGCTTCCGAATGTGCGCGTAGGTTATGTTAGAAATGGACGTGATAAGGTTATGAACTAGGGTTTTAATTCCTTTTGGTTCCATTATGAGATTTCACGACAGTCATTCGATTGCACAGGTCACATCGACGGTGGAGATCATCTAGGTTAGTTGGTAAGTGGACATCGTGATATCCGTTGGATCTGGAGAAGTGAGATCAACGACACGGGTTGAAGTGCTTGATCAAAGAAGAAGTCAACGAGGGATTGACAATAATTGGTCAGATAAGCGGGACCGTCATGGGGAAAATCCATGTACAGAACTGGATTTAAGCGCAGATGACTGGTTACAAAGTTAACCAATAGTTGAATTACAGACTACCACCTCATTTTCATCAACCTCCTACGTCATTTCTAAAATTCACTCATTGATATCTATTGTGGGAGTGGCTCTCACCGGGAAAGAGAACTATCCTGAATGGTCGTAGAAAATCAAACACACTCTCATTTATAATGAGCTGTGGAAAGGAATGTGTGTTGGAGACGAAGACAAAGAGTTAGAACAACCTACCTCAGATAAGGAATTTGCCATTTGGGAAAATAATAACAACAAGGATTATGCATTGATTGTAGCATTAGTAAATGAAGAGGTGAGTCATCATATTTTGCCATCTTCAAATGCTTTTGTAGCCTTACAAAAACTAAAGGAACTCTATGACTCACACTCTACACTTGAAGTTGTTCAACTCATGATAAAATTGTTCCCCCTTGAATTACAAAATGATGATCCTCTTGCTCTTGCATCAGAAGTAAAATCTATTATGCATGATATCAAAGTCACTAATGTTGAACTAGACATTTCTCTGATAGATTTTCTCAAGGTACTTTATCCCACTTACTCAAATTATCTTGAGTCATTGCAAGCAATTGGAAACCTCAAAGATATTACCTTTGACTCCCTTGTGAAAAAAATTGTTGAAAGAGAGAAAGCTTTTGAGAAGATGACAACTCCTAAGTCTTCTGAAGAGGTTTTGTTCCTTGCACTTAAAGAGAAGAATCTTGCTCAAGATTCTTCGAGAGGAAGAGGTGGTCGAAGAGGAAGAGGAAGATATTTAACAGGAAGGGGGGGGTAGACACTCTCAAGAAGAAAAATCAGATTTGCACTGCATATGTTGCAAAAGAGATGAATCACATGATGCATCCACATGCAAGTTGCCTTGGGACATAATTGAGCATGAAAGAAACCAACCCAAAGGTAAAACTAATGACAAAGAGAAAGGTAAAGCACCTGAATCTGCTCACTATGTTGTGGAACACTGTAAATGAAGACTTATTTAATGCTGCACTTGCTTCTTGGAAAAATGAGTGGTTGCTTGATTCAAGAGAAACTTGCCACATGACTTTTAGAAGAGATTTTTTTGAAGAATTTTCTGACAATGTTGATGGAATAGTATACTTTGCAGACAAATCAAAACTCAAGCCATCAGGGCTTGGTATAATCAGGCTTAAATTTCCTGGTCATCTAGACATTCTTCTGCATCATGTTTTCTATCTCCCATAGCTGAGGAGAAACTTATTGTCCTTGGTCCACATCCGCCAGCAAGGACACTCCATTCATATGTTTGATGGAAAGCTTGAGGTGAGAAAAGCATCAGACCACTCACTTGTCATGACAGGGATAGAAGAAGAGAGGATTCTCAAGCTGTAGGGTACCTCTGCTCATGCAAAAAAATTCTCATACAATTCTCATGATGAAGAAGGTAGATTTCAATCAAGTTTATTATGGCATGCTAGATTTGGACACTTGAACTATGACATCCTCTGCTTGTTGAAGAAAAATGGTGTTACTGGTTTGCCTACAATTCCTAGGTGTTTCCATTATGATATAAGTATTGTCCTTGATGGAAACTCTATAGGTCAACTCAGTTTTGATAAGAGACTAATAGGAATATTCAGAGGCAGTAGGGTAGTGGTCCAAAGGATCAGGAAGATGGAACTAAGGACTTCTGATTAGAATAAAGAAGTTGAAGGAAAAAGATGATGTAAGAGCAGTTTAAGAGATACACATAGGTTCACTTAGTCCAAGCAGTGTATACACGTAGGTATTTAGAATAGAAAAATCGTATAACGTACACATGCACTCCCACAGAAGGCAAAGCGCATACATGTTGAAAAGCATGGTTTTGGTCAGAGGTATTTGGTGCAAGGTATCTTTGGACCATGGTATTGACCCTAGGTATTTAGTCTGAGGTATTCGGTCTGTGGTATTTGATCCAAGGTATTGGTCCTAAGTGGATTCGGTCCATGGTAGCGAGAAAGGCCAAAAACTGTATAAAGAAGAGAGGATCATAAGGCCAGTGTGAAAGTGAATAAGATTCTATGGAATAACTCTATCTGAAGTATATTTTATGTTGTAGGGTTATGTTTGGGACTAGATTTGAAATATTTATGTGCACCTTGAGTTCAATATTGGATCAGGATCATGAGACCAGAAATGAATTATTCTTGAATGATTTAATATTGGTTGAGGCTAGATTTGATGTTTTGCACCTGTTTTATTCGTTATCTATCATGATCTAGGTTTGTATGAAGTATGGAATTGCAGCAAAGTTCTGAGTCAATATTTTTAGATCTGCACATAGGTTTTTCTCAACCAAAGAGCGTATACATGCAGGTTCTATTCTTTCAAGTAGCATATACAAAAGAAAGGCTTGATGTTCAGAGATCACTGATCTATCATATCAGTATTGCTGCTGCTATTTTACTATTGTCTGTCAATGAAGTCTTCTTAGATTTGAATGTAAAGCTGAATGCATAAGGAGGTTGATATTTCATTGATTGTATAAGTGATAAGAAGTGTTTTCTGTTGCCCACGTGTGTAAAGTTATGTAAGTTGACAATAGATGTTCAGTATACTACTGGCTGGTATAGTTTGTGATTCAGAGATTTTATGATTCAAAATCTTTTGAGGTATACGCAGGTTGAGCTGAAGGAAGTAGCGTATACACACAGGTTTTCTTCATTGAAGTAGCATATACAGTCTGACACATGAATTTTTGAGGTTTCAGTTGGTTTTGAATGTTGATGTAGGTTTCTGGGTTCAACAAAGTGTTCTGATGACAGTGATCTGATTGTTTCAGATTAACTGCATGTTGGTTGATGAAGTTTGAGTTTCTAAATTTCTGATGGGTTATTGATGAGTCAAGGTATTCATATGTTTTGATGTGTGCTAGGAGCATCTAGTCTAAAAATTCATGAAACATGGTCCCCAGTGGAAGAGTGGAGTTTTCTGTAGGTTGGCATGATCCAGGTGGATATTAGTGGCCACCTGCCAAGTCCACCTGGACCCCCACCATTGTCTTTCTCAGCATTTTCAGTTTCCTTAATTGTAGCACAATTTACTATTTTTAGCAGTTTTTCGGGTCCTGAACGTCCGGAGCCGTTTTGAGGCCCTAAACGACGTTTTTTGGGGAATCCGGGGGCAACATGGGTCCATGGAATGGACCGATGCTACTTGTTCCAACAATGGTAGTACTCGGATAGATATTTCTAACAAGCTATTGTATGCGTCAAACGGAGATCATATGCCAAAGTTACGACCCCGGGAAGTTGATGTACCAATTTACTCCAAACGGGGCCCACAATTTGGCGTTTCATCTCCTAGGGTTAGGTTTTGGAATGTTAAGGGTTTTCCATTGTTTCTCAACAATAAATAGGCCTTCGAGCCTCATTGTAACACAGTTCAGAGGCATGTAGCCATCACATCTCTTCTCAGAGATAAGCTACCATCGCCCTAGCTGGTTTATTTCCATTTCTGGTTGTAAGCATATTTCAGTATTTTCCATTAATGAAATGAAGTATTATTTCTGCTGCATCTTTCTGTATATGGTTATCTCTGTAATTTGTTGCGTTCCTGTTTAAATCCAGATCAGTGGTATCAGAGCGGTTTGCTTTTTCTCTGTTTTTCTTTGCATGTCCCCAACAAGGTCGGGATATAAGGAGTTAGGGCTTGAACTGGTTGAACCTTTGCAAGACCAGCCTCGCAAATCTCGACGGCCTCCCATGGCGGACGAGAAGAAAGACGAGGGGGCAGGAGATCCCATCAAAATCTTGCTCGAAGAAGCCCTCGAGCGACAACGTAACACGATGATGGACAGCTTTGCCCAGATCCTTCAGCGGCTACCCAGAAGCGACGCATCGGCTTCCAGTAACTACTCTGGAACTGCCACACCCTTTAAGGTACAAGTTAATTTTGAAATCCCCATATTCGAGGGTCAGATAGATGCAGATGCCGTAGATAAATGGTTAAATCTGCTAGAGGGTTATTTTTCTGTTCATGAATTTTCGAGTCGGGAAAAGATTGTTTTTTCTCTCCTCAAAGCAGCCCCCCACGTCAAGGACTGGTGGGAAACCTACTTCGAGCAGAAGGATGAAAGTACTGGCTCACTATTTTCAGCCGCACCCACCTGGGATTCGTTCCGGGATGCCGTCAAGGAGCAGTACTACCCTGTTGGAAGCTATGAGGATGAATACATAAAGTGGACCACGCTGCGGCAGGGAAGGGACCAAGACATGCCGGAGTTCACCAATCTTTTCCATACCCTTCGCACAAAGTTAGGTATCAAGGATTCGGAGCAACATTTGATACTCAAATACCGTGGCTGCCTGCACAAGTACATCCAGGAAGAAATACAATTCCTAAACATCCCCTCACTCGGCGCAGCATACCGATATGTCGTCAAGGTCGAGCAGAAGTTTAAACAAAAGAAGCGAGACTTTGGATCTGCAAATCCAAAGCAGGGGAAAGGTGCCCCAAAACCACAAAACAAAGGACAAAGCCAAGGCGGGATAGCCCAAGACAACCAGCCGAAGCTGCAAGCAAAGAACAGCACCACGAAGCCGAGAAAGGACACTGGAAAATGGTGCGAGTTCCATAAGAGCTCCACTCACAACACAAGTGAGTGTCGGGCCAAGCAGTCACTGGTGGCTGAGCTAAAGGTTTCAGAATCAGATGCATGTTCCGACTCTGAGTCAGAACCCGATAAGGGGTATGAAAAAGGGAAGCAGATCATTGATGCGGATCCCAACGCCACTGTTGCTACCGCAAAGATCCAGAAAAATAATCCCGAAGATCCAGAGGAGGAGGAGCGTCTCTTCCACTCTCAAATGTGGGTAAAGGGCTCCCCGATACAGTTCATTGTTGATAGCGGGAGTCAAAAGAACCTCATTTCAGCAGAGGTCGCTAAGCGGTTGGGCTTACCGACCACAGCACATCCACAAACATATACCATTGGGTGGCTTCACCAAGGACGAGATCTTCACGTGAGCCAGCAGTGTCGCCTTCCATACAACATCAAGCCCTTCACGGATGAGGTATTGTGTGAAATTGCTCCCCTTGAAGTTTGTGATGTATTACTAGGACAACCATACTTGTGGAAGTGACATGCTGTGTATGAATCAAGGCCCCGTGTTGTTATTATTACATTGGGAAATAAGTTGTTCAGGATACCAGAGGTAGCACCACCTGCCGCCATCTCTTTGATTACTACAAAACAATGCAGTAAGATCATTTCCAAAACCAGGAAATTTGTTTTCCTGATGATACGCCCTCAAGGAAAGAAGAAGACAGTGGCCGCGGCCTCCAGACGGGGTCCCTCTGCACGACAACTACAGATGGACAAGATTGTGGAGGAGTACGAGGACATCTTCACCTCCCCGGCAGGGGTTCGTCTGCACTGTCAAGTCAAGCACTCCATCGATCTGACCCCCGGTGCGCCGCTACCCAATGGACCAATTTATCGGCGCTCCGTTCTGGAGAACAATGAAATCAAGAGGCAGATTCAGGAGCTCCTGCAGAAAGGTCACATCCGTCCGAGTTCATCGCCCTGTGGGAGCCCGATCGTGTTGGTACAGAAGAAGGATGGGACGTGGAGACTCTGTATTGACTATCGGGCGCTGAACAAGATCACTGTCCGTAATAGGTACCCGATCCCGCGGATTGATGACCTCCTAGACCAACTAAAGGGGGCGAAATATTTCAGCAAGATCGATCTGAAGTCAGGATATCACCAGGTACCAATCGAACCCTCTGATGTGTGGAAGACTGCCTTCAAATCCAAGGAGGGCCTCTTCGAATGGTTGGTCATGCCTTTCGGATTGACGAATGCTCCTGCAACCTTTATGAGGCTAATGGATGACATCTTGCGGCCATTCACCAACTCCTGTGTAGTAGTATACTTGGATGACATTCTGATCTTCAGCCAGAGTTGGGAAGAGCACCTCCACCACATCCGACAGGTTCTCCAAACACTGCGGCAACACAAGCTATGTGCCAATTTGGAGAAATGCACTTTTGGCATGACCCAGGTTCAGTATCTGGGATACATCATTGATGAACAGGGGGTGCATGTCGATCCAGCCAAGATCCAAGTCATTCAGGATTGGCCCTCCTCAACCACTCTAACAGAGCTCCGCAGCTTTCTAGGTCTTGCCAACTTCTACCGCAGGTTTGTGTTGGGGTTTTCTCATATTTCTTGGCCCTTGAGTCAAGTCACCAAGGGAGGGGCAAAAGCAAAATTCTTTTGGTCTGAATCTCAACAGAAGGCAGTCATGGAGTTGAAGGATCGCCTCTGCACGGCACCAGTGCTCGTGTTACCAGATTTACAACAACCATTTGAGGTCGAGACAGATGCCTCTGACTATGCTATTGGGGCAGTCCTTACTCAACATGGACATCCAGTGGCATATCATAGTGAAACACTTTCAGACACAGTCCGGAAGTACCCCACTTATGATAAAGAGATGTATTCCATTGTACAGGCCTGCCGACAATGGAAGCATTACATTTTGGGGAAGGAAACGGTCATCCACACAGACCACCGACCCCTGCAATTCATACAGACCCAAGGGAAATTGCAGAATGATCGCCATCAGAAGTGGTCTACATACCTGCAACAGTTCCACTTGAATATCAAGTATAAGAAGGGCAACACCAATAATGTTGCAGATTGTCAGATTCAATCTTCGACAGGATGTTGGGAAGTACATCAGATCATGTACTGCCTGTGACATTGCCAAACCGACCATTAAGAAGCATGGCCTCTATACCCCGTTGCCTGCCCCTAGTCGACCTTGGGAATCCATCTCCATGGATTACATGTCAGGCCTTCCTTCCACTAAGCATGGAAATGACTATGTTTTTGTGGTCATCGACAGGTTCTCGAAGATGGCCATTATGGTGGCCTGCAAGAAGAATATCACAGCAGAAGCCACTGCTAAACTCTTCTTTGAACGAGTGTGGGTGCACTTTGGGATCCCACAGTCTATCATCTCAGATCGGGACAGTCGGTTTCTCAGCACATTTTGGTCTAGTCTCTGGTCAATGCTGGACACCAAACTCACGAAGTCCACAGCCTTCCATCCTCAAACTGATGGCCAGACAGAGGTTGTCAATAGGATGATTGTGCACATTCTGCGCATGTATAACTCAAAGCATCCACGCACATGGGACGAGAGCCTCCCCTATGTTCAGCACAGCTACAACCGAGCTCTTCACAGCTCCACTGGCCATAGCCCTTTTAAGGTGGGTTTGGGATTCCAGCCACTATGCCCCATTGATGTGGCCATGCCACTTGCAGCTACTCACATGAATTCAGATCATGTCCAGTCCGAAACAGATAAGGCCACCAGCTTCATTGAGCGCATCCAACATATTCGTTAGCAGGTCCATGACATTATTGAGAAATCAAATGCCAAGTACAAGCAGCGACATGATCAACATCAAGTGCCACACAAGTTTCAGGTGGGCGACAAAGTCTGGTTGCATTTGCAAAAGGAATGCCTTACTGGAGCCTATCGGAAATTGAGACCACTCTGATATGGTCCTTACACCATTACTAAGGCTATGGGAGACAATGCATTTGAGCTCAGCATTCCCCCATTCCTTGGCCTGCACCCAGTGTTCAATGTGGACCGCCTTCGGCCATACTTTCCACCATTGCTAGACACATCCGACATTGCAGAACAACTCAAACCCACAGAATTAAATCCAGATTGCATGGAACAAGCTGCAACTGATCGGATCATGGACACACAGATCAAGAACACTCGCCAACAGAATATCCAACTGTATCGAGTTGTCAAAGCAGGCCAACTCCTTCAGCAGGGCAAGTGGCTCACCAGGGAACAGGTTCAGCAAAAGTTTCCTCATCTCATGGAGGAGCTCAACGCAATGGGGACCATTGCTTCCTAAGGGAGGAGGAATGATCCAGGTGGATATTGGTGGCCACCTACGAAGTCCACCTGGACCCCCACCATTGTCTTTCTCAGCATTTTCAGTTTCCTTAATTGTAGCACAATTTACTATTTTTAGCAGTTTTTCGGGTCCTGAACGTCCGGAGCCGTTTTGAGGCCCTAAATGACGTTTTTTGGGGAATCCGGGGGCAACATGGGTCCATGGAATGGACCGATGTTTCCCGTTCCGACAATGGTAGTACTCGGATAGATCTTTCTAACGAGCTATTGTATGCGTCAAACGGAGATCATATGCCAAAGTTATGACCCCGGGAAGTTGATGTACCAATTTACCCCAAACGGGGCCCACAGTTTGGCGTTTCATCTCCTAGGGTTAGGTTTTGGAATGTTAAGGGTTTTCCATTGTTTCTAAACAATAAATAGGCCTTCGAGCCTCATTGTAACACAGTTCAGAGGCATGTAGCCATCACATCTCTTCTCAGAGATAAGCTACCATCGCCCTAGCTGGTTTATTTCCATTTCTGGTTGTAAGCATATTTCAGTATTTTCCATTAATGAAATGAAGTATTATTTCCGCTGCATCTTTGTGTATATGGTTATCTCTGTAATTTGTTGCGTTCCTGTTTAAATCCGGATCATGGCACCTACGTACTAGTAAACATATTGACTAGTATAAGAGCTAGGGGGTTGTAGCTCCCTTCCAGTAGAAGATGGAGAATGAGAGAAGGTTGTAACCTTCTGCAGGTAGAAGCCTGTGTACTGGTATGAGTCTGCACCAGTACAAGATTGTAAACAGATTTTCTTATTAAAAGAAGACAGAGATGACAACAGCAGGTGGTTTTCACCCACATTGGGTTTCCACCTTAAATCTTGGTGTTCATGTGTGTTGCTTATGAGTGATGGTTTATTATGTTTATATTGCACATGGTTACTATTTAATGATTGACGAAGTACTGATGCACTGATTAAATATCAACATATGATGAATTAACTGAATCATAAGTTTACTGCATAAACACTAGTTGCCTTAAAGACAGTTGCATGTACATGCTAGTTCCCCTCTTTGAATTAGCGTATATAAATTTGATTATGAAAAATAAAAATTCTTGATCTAATAATAATGATTCACCCCCCCTCTCAGTATTATTTCCAACAATTGGTATCAGAGCAGGTCCTTCAGAAGAAGCTTGATCGCTTGAAGGAAGATCCATCAAGATGAATAATCACGAAAGCACGGGATCCATCAGACTGCCAATCTTCGATGGGAGCAATGTTGTTTATTCGAAAATAAGACCCACAACCTATCTACAATCTCTTGGAACAGATATCTGGGAAATTGTGGAAGGAGGACATAAATTTCCAACAACAATTCCTACAGACACGGTAGGTAAAAAGAAATATGAAGCCAATGCCAAAGATGTCAATACTTTATTGGGAAGTTTGTCACAATCAAATTTTTTCAAAGTCATGCAGCTCAAATCAGCCAAAGAGATATGGGACAAAATCATTCAGAGCAACGAAGGAGACTCTCAGGTAAAACGTGCTAAGCTTCAAACTCTCAGAATTCAGTATGAAATTCTTAAGATGCATAGTGATGAGAGTATAGCTAGTTACTTCTTACATATAGATGAGGTTGTTAATTTTATGAAGAAACTGGGTGAAGAAATAAAGGAAGTTACCTTAGTTGAGAAAATTCTGAGATCCTTGTCTACTAAATTTGAATCAAAAGTGTCTGCCATAGAATAAAAACAGGATCTACAGAATATCACTATGACACAGCTTCACGGAATCCTAACTGCTTTTGAGATGAGAAAAGAAGGTCCATCAGATATGATAGAAGCCGCATTTAAAGCTTCAACAAAAGGAAAATAAAAGGAAGAACACGATAAACACATTTCAGAAGAAGAAGATGAGGTCAATTTTGTCAAGAAGCTTCAACGGGGTTTTGGAAGGTTTAGAGGTAAGCTACCTTTAAAATGATTTACTTGTGGTAGAGTCGGTCATTATGCTGCTAGATATCCTCATAAAGATAAATATGAAAAAGGAAAGGAATATGCAAAAGGGAATATGAAACAAGTTGTGAATAGAAGGAGTTACTATACTCATTATGATAGTGATGATTTTTGGGATAGTTTAGAAGAGGATAGTGATGGTTTATCTAATAGTGATGATTATAGACTTCTCATGGCTTATAACAATGATGATTTTTGGGATGATTTAGAAGAGGAAAACTTTCATGAAGAAATCTCTAAACTCGAAATCTGTTTAGAAGAAAAGAATATGATCATAGATACCTTGACATACCAACTTGCTGAAAAAGAAAGACACAATGAAAAACTAGAATATGAAATTGTGGGTCTAAGAAAATATCTTGAGAAGAAAAAATCTCTCAATCTTAGATTTGCTAAAGGATCATAAACTTTAAATGAAATTATCGAAGTTCAGCGTTCTCCTCTAATAAATACAGGTCTTGGATATACTGAAGAAGCATCTCAATCACAGAAGCCGTCAACCTCCACCAAAAGCTATCTTGATGCAGCAAAGACCAGTGAACAGTATGACAATCGTCAGCAAAGGCATAAAGCTAATCACCAGGTAAATCATACTCAATTTTCTCCAAGGATGAATATTAATAGAAGCCACAACCAACCTCAGGAAAATCATACTCAATTTGCTGCAAAGATGAATATCAATAGAAACTACAATCAACAGGTAAATAGATTCGATAGTCGCAAAAAATTCTTTAATGGGAAATGTTTTTCATGTCATAATTTTGGGCACAAAGTTGCTCAATGTGTTGCTTACAAAACCATCATGACTAGAGAAGCACAAAATCAAAGGAATGTAACAGGGATCAAGAAAATTTCCTATAATAACTTTTTCCTCTTGAAAATGAAATAGAATGCTCAATCTGTAACAACTTTGGTCATGAAGAATTTGAATGCAGGAGAACATTTCGGCAAACACCTCAAAAGGTGAAAAACGACATTAAATCCCAAGATATGGAGAAGGAAAGAATCTCAAACAGAAAGATGTGGTATATCCTTGTATGTAGAAGGACAAGAAAATCAGTGGTACATCGACAATGGATGCTCCAAACACATGACAGGTGACAAAGAGAAACTTCACTCATATAATGCCTTAGAAAAGGAAAAGAATGTCTCATTTGGAAATGACACTCCAGCTGTCATAAAAGGTAAAGGTTCTATTTTCTTGAAAGAAAAGGTTAAATATGGAAATGTTATGTATGTAGATGGTTTAAAGCATAACCTGTTGAGTGTCAATCAAGTGTGTGATCAAGTAAATGAAGTGGTGTTTCGATCAAATGGATGTGTTGTTCGTGAGCTTGATATAGGAGAGACCGTGATCAAAGGTACAAGAACTCCAAACAACTTATACATACTCAAACGAGGACAACAACAATGCTATCTAAGCAAAAAGGATGAAAATTGGCTGCGGCATAGAAGATTGGGACATCTAAGATATTCTCAAATAAGAAAAGCATGCATACTCAAGGTTGTTCGTGATCTTCCAAATATCAGCATCCCAGAAAATACAATATGCAAACCATGTCAAATCGGTGAGCAAACCAGAGTTCACTTCATGGGAAAAGAAGGGTCAGCTAGTAAGGCTATTGAACTTATCCATATTGATTTATGTGGACCAACAAGGAAAAAGTCACCTCGTGGAGAAGAATACTTTATTTTTTTCATTGATGATTTTTCCAGAATGTGTTGGATAGGTATTCTAAATCATAAAGACGAATCATTTGAAAAGTTCCAAGCCTTCAAAGCTTTTGTTGAAAATGAATCATATCGAAAAATCAAATGCCTCAGATCTGATCGAGGAGGGGAATTTATATCAGATGAATTCTTTGAATTTTATGAACAACATGGAATAAAAAGGGAATTCTCCACTGCAAGAACACCTCAGCAAAATGGTGTAGTATAAAGGATGAACAGAATAGTTCAACAAATGGCTCGAGCCATGTTAGATGAATTTGGAACTCTTGCAACATTCTGGGGTGAAGATGCATTCACTGCCGTGACTCTTCTCAACAAAGCAAATGTTCAGGTAAATAGCACTCAAACTCCACATGAACTTTGGTATGGTAAAACTTCTACTGTAAAATACTTTAAAGTTTTTGGAAGCAAATGTTTTATCAAAAGGACCGATGAAAAAATTGGTAAGTTTGAACCCAGAGCAGACGAAGGTATTCTTCTTGGTTATTCTTCCAGAAGTAAAGGATATAAATGTTATAATAAAATACTTCGGAAAATTGTTGAAAGCATTGATGTTGTAGTTGATGAAGCATGCATAAATCCAAAACAGATAAAATCAAGAGAAGATTATGATAATGAGGAAGATGGGGATTACTTTTCCACATCAAATCAAAATTATATTGAAGAAGAAAACAATGAAGCGCCAGAAGAATATAATGGTAGAAGAAAAGACTCTGTCCAGGTATGTTTAGAAAAATCATCCAAAAACTCAAATTTTAGGGGAAAAGGAGGCTGGTGTATAGACAAGAAGAACTATTACAGGGACCTCAAGCTATCTAGCATTACTATCCTGCATCGAATCTCAAAATGTAAATGAAGCATGCAAAGATGAATGTTGGGTCAAGGCCATGGATGAAGAACTTGAGCAAATTGAAAAGAATGATACTTGGGAATTAGTTCCTAGAACTCATGATAAAAATATTATAGGAACTAAATGGATATTCAAGAACAAGCTGAATGAAAATGGAGAAGTCATTAGAAACAAGGCTAGACTTGTTTGTAAAGGGTATGCTCAACAAGAAGGTATAGATTTTGAAGAAACTTTTGCACCTGTTGCCAGACTTGAATCCATTAGGATGTTTATTGCTCTTTCCAATTTTCAGAAATTCATAGTATACCAAATGGATGTAAAATCAGCCTTCCTTAATGGAGATTTAGAAGAAGTTTATATTGAACAACCAGAAGAATTCATTCTTGGAAATGATGCAAAAATCGTATGCAGACTCAAAAAGGCTCTCTATGGTCTGAAACAAGCTCCAAGGGCCTAGTAATACCGCCTTGACAAATGTCTACACCAATAAGGTTTTACAAAAGGTTCTGTAGATAGCAATTTATATACAAAGATTGAAAATGATAAATTTCTAATTATTATTGTTTATGTTGATGATATCATTTTTGGTAGCAATGAAGAATCCATGAGTCAGAATTTTGCTTCAGTAATGCAGCAAGAATTTGAAATTTCCTTTCTTGGTGAACTTACCTATTTTCTTGGTCTACAAGTTCAACAAACTAAAGATGGTATTCTTCTTTCACAAAAAAAATATCTCAAACAGATCTTGAAAATGTATGGAATGGAAGATTCTAAATCTGTATGTACCCCAATGGTAACAAGATGCAGTCTCAGCTCAATTGATGAATCACCAGCAGTACATCAACCAACTTATAGATCCATGATTGGCAGTCTGCTTTAGCTAAGAGGCACCCGACCTGACATCATGCATGTAGTAGGAATAGTTGGAAGATTCCAAGAATATCCAAAGGAATCACAACTTCAGGTAGTCAAAAAAATTTTCAAATATCTTCAAGGAACTCAGGACTTTTTACTATGATATCCTAGAGATGCAAATCTTACTCTTCATGCATATACAGATGCAGATTGGGCAGGAAGTGTTGATGATAGGAAAAGCACTAGTGGTGGTGCATTCTATATGGGTTCCAGGTTAGTGTCTTGGTTAAGCAAGAAACAAAGTTCAATTGCTTTATCTACAACCGAAGCAGAATATGTGGCTGCTACATCTTGCTGCACATAACTACTTTGGATGATGCAAACTTTGCAAGACATTCAAATCACATGTACTCCACCCATCTCCATTCTATGTGATAATACAAGTGCCATCAGTATTTCAAAGAATCCAGTCATGCACTTCAAGACCAAACACATACCCATCAAGTACCATTTTATACGAGAACAAGTGCTTGAAAAAAAGGTCAAATTGGAGTATGTCCCCTCCAAAGAATAGGTTGCTGATATATTCACTAAACCACTACCCAAAGAAACATTTGAATATCTCAGACAAAAGCTGGGAGTTGTTGCTGCATCATCCTGCTATTAAATCCAGTTTTTTAGACGGATTTTTCTATATGCCGGTTTCATGAACTATATGCGTGGGTAGCACAGGTTCAAGGGGAGTTTTCACATTCCATATTGTTGGCATTATGGTTGTTGAACTCAGCTATTTCTTATTTGCATTAGTCATGGTCTATATTTCAATGAGTTCTATTATTCATATGATGTAATTTATTTCCCCAATATCCTTGGGATGGATAATGTAATAATTGTTGTATTTATATCATGTATAAACTTTGGTATATCCCCACTTGGTTGGGCAGATGAGTCAAATATGGTGTATCCCCACTTAGTTTGGTGATTGATGTATGTATAATTTCATGGTCATAGGGAGTTCATAATCACTTTTTTGAGTTATAGTGTCATGTTATTATATTGAATCATCTCTCTGCAGATGCGGAATGTACTCAGGGGGAGTATGGATAGCATCATGCAAAGGAGGCGAGTAGAGTGGTCTGCCCTTTGCCCTTGATGTCAAAGGTGGAGAGTATTTTGGAATTTTGGTGTTGTATGGTATCTCTAACAATATTTACAGCTTGCAGTAGTCAACACCATCATGGTTGCCATCAAGTCCAAAGGGGGAGATTGTTGGCATTATGATACAAGTATTGTCCTTGATGGAAACTCTACAAGTCAACTCAGTTTTGATAAGAGGCCTACAGGAATATTCAGAGGCAATAGGGCAATTGTATAAAGGATCAGGAAGATGGAACTAAGGACTATTGATCATAATAAAGAAGTTGAAGGAAGAAGTTGATGTAAGAGTAGTTTAAGAGATACACATGGGTTCACTTAGTCCAAGCAACGTATACACGTAGGCATTTAGAACAGAAAAAGCGTATAACATACACACTCACTCCCACAGAAGTCAAAGCGTGTACATGTTGAAAACCATGGTTCTGGTCTGAGGTATTTGGTCCAAGGTATCTTTGGACCATGGTATTGACCCTAGGTATTTAGTTTGAGGTATTCGGTCCGTGGTATTTGATCCAAGGTATTGGTCCTAAGTGGATTTAGTGCATGGTATTGGGAAAGGCCAAAAACTATATAAAGAAGAGAGGATCATAAGGCTAGTGTGCAAGTGAATAAGATTCTAAGGAATACTTCTATCTGAAGTATATTTTATGTTGTAGGGTTATGTTTGGGACTAGATCTGAAATATTTATGTGCACCTTGAGTTTAATATTGGAACAGGATCATGAGACCTGAAATGACTTATTCTTGAATGATCTGATATTGGTTGAGGCTAGGTTTGATGTTTTGTGCCTGTTTTATTCGTTATCTATCATGATCTGGGTTTGCTTGAAGCCTGGAATTGCAGCAAAGTTCTCAGTCAATATTTGTAGATCGGTACGCAGGTTTGTCTCGGCCAAAGAGCATATACATGCAGGTTCTGTTCTTTCAAGTAGCATATACAAAAGAAAAACTTGATGTTTAGAGATGACTGATCTATCAGATCAGTATTGCTGGTTTATTACTGCTACTATTTTACTGTTGTCTATCGATGAAGTCTTCTTAGATCTGAATATAAATCTGAATGCATAAGGAGGTTGATATTTGATTGATTGTATAAGTGAGAAGAAGTGTTTTATATTGCTTACCTCTGTAAAGTTCTATAAGTTGACGGTATATTTTTAGTATACTGTTGGTTGGTACAGTTTGTGATTAAGAGATTTTATGATTCAGAATCTTTAGAGGTATACACTGGTTGGGCTGAAGGAAGTAGCGTATACACACATGTTTTCTTCATTGAAGTAGTGTATACAGTCTGACACATGAATTTTTGAGGTTTCAGTTGGTTCTAAATGTCGATGCATGTTTATGGGTTCAGCATAGTGTTCTGATGACAATGATCTAATTGTTTCATATTAAATGCATGTTGGTTGATGAAGTTTGAGTTTCTAAATTTCTGATGGGTTATTGATGAGTCAAGGTCTTCATATGTTTTGATATGTGCCAGGAGCATCCAGTTTTAAAATTCATGAAACGTGGTCCCTAGTGGAAGAGTGGAGTTTTTTGTAGGATGGCACCTATGTACTAGTAAACATATTGGCTAGTACAAGAGCCAGGGGGTTGTAGCTCCCTTACAGTAGAAGCTAGAGAATGAAAGAAGTTTGTAACCTTCTGCAGGTAGAAGCCTATGTACTGGTATGAGTCTGCACTAGTACACGATTGTAAATAGATTTTCTTATTAAAAGAAGACAGAGACGACAGTAGAAGGTGGTTTTCACCCACATTGGGTTTTCACCTTAAATCTTGGTGTTGATGTGTGTTGCTTATGTGTGATAGTTTATTATGTTTATAGTGCACATGGTTACTATTTAATGATTGATGAAGTACTGATGCACTGATTAAAGATCAGCATATGATGAATTAAATGAATCATAAGTTTACTACATAAATGTTGGTTGCCTTAAAGAAAGTTGCGTGTACATGTTAGTTTCCCTCTCTGAAGTAGCGTATATAAATATAATTATGAAAAATAAAAATTCTTGATCTGATAATATTGATTCATCCCCCCTCTCAGTATTATTTCCAACACTAGGAAACTTAAGTAATGTGATGCTTGCATTCTAGGAAAGCATAGCTAACAGTCTTTTCATGATTCACATTCCAGAGCACATAGAAAACTTGAACTCATTCATTCAGATTTATGTGGTCCAGTGCATGTTCCTTCTGAAAATGGAAATAAATATATGATGACATTTATTGATGACTACACCAGAATGTGTTGGGTTTATTTATTGAAGAACAAATCTGATGCTTTTCAAATTTTCAAGAACTATCATACATGGATTTAAAATGATGCACAATCTCATATTGGCTATATTCACATTGATAATGGAAAAGAATACACTTCAAATGAATTGAAAATTGTCTTCACCAACATGGGATCAAACATCAAACAATTGTGCCTTATAATCCCCAATAGAACGGAGTAGATGAAAGAATGAATAGGACAATATTAAATATGGTGTGCTCCATGATGTTTTTCAAAAATGTAAAAATGATGTTTTTGGCTGATGAAGTTCTATGTGTTGTATATATAAAGAACAGATGTCCATATAATGCTATTAGCAACAGGAATACTTATGAAATGTGGTATGGGCACATTCCTTCGGTAAAGCATCTCAGGGTCTTTGGTTCCACATGTTATGCCTTGATACCAAAGGTACATAGAAACAAACTTGGTGCAAGAAGTAATAAGTGTATCTTCCTCGGGTATTCAAACACCTCCAAAGCATACCATCCCTATGATGAAGTCAATAAAAAGTTTGTTGTATCTAGAGATGTGATCTTTCTTGAATCATCCAAAACTGATAATGTTGTTTAGCGAAAACTTGATCACTTGGATAGATTCACAAATGAAAAATCATTTCAAGAATTTGATAATCAAATTCCACATCTTGAAGGGGGATTCCTATACTAGATAAACTTGTGGAATCTTCTTCTTAAGCACTCTCTCCCCCACATGAAACCCCAACAACGGATGATAATTTGAGTGATGTGATTGACAGAATTGAGAGACTCAATCTTGATTCAGTCCCAACTCAATCAACAGAGCAACTTGGACCATCTCAGAAAGGTCCCCCAAAGTGGCTGACAAAGACACTTGAAAGTGTTCATCCTGATGAGGTTGGAAAGACAGGAACTAGAAATTCAACCCAGCAAAATGGAGGTGATGTAGATGACTCTGATTCACCTGTTGATATGGATGTTTGTTATGATTGTGAATTGAATTTGTTTACAGATTTTGAACCAACTTCCTCCAAAGAAGTTGCTTCTCATGATGAATGGAAAGAAGCAATGCTAAAGGAGTATGATGCCTTGATAAAGAATGGCACTTGGAAGCTGGTTGATCCTCCATTGGGAAACAAATCAATTAGCTGCAAGTGGGTCTACAAGAATAAGTATAAAGCTGATGGCTCACTTGACAAGCACAAAGCCAGGCTTGTGGAAAAAGGTTTTGCACAGAGGGAAGGGGTCGATTATGAGGAGAATTTTTCCCCCACAACAAAATGGGCTACCATCTAGACACTCTTTGCCCTAGCAGCTCAGAACGGTTGTAAAGTCCATCAAATGGATGTAAGAACTTCTTTATTGAATGGAGATCTAAAAGAGAATGTTTTTATGTCCCAGCCTAAAGGATTTGTTGTAAAAGAACATGAACATAAAGTATGCAAACTTGTGAAATCCTTGTATGGCCTCAAACAAGCACCGCGAGCCTGGTATGAAAAGCTAATTGAGCATCTTCTTAAACTCAATTTCAAACATTATGATCTTGATGATGCAACTTTGTTTGTCAAGAAGGTTGGAAAAACAGTTGTATATATTGTGGTATATATAAATGATATTTTGATGACATGGAACAATGAGAGCTACATTGCATCCATAAAGAAGGAATTGAGAAAAGGTTTTAAAATGACTAATTTGGGCTATGTTCATTACTATCTTGGTATTGAATTAACTCAACATTCGAAGTCCATATTATTTTGTCAAAAGAAATACATTAGAGATTTGTTGAATAGGTTTGGCATGATTGAATGCAATCCTCTGATTACTCCAATGGAATAAAACTTAAAGCTCACATACATTGAAGGAAAATAATTTGAGGATGCAAAAAAGTATAGACAACTTGTGGGAAGTCTCAACTACCTAACTACTACCAGACCAGACATTTCGTTTGTTGTTGGAATCCTCTCTAGGTTTATGCAAAATCCTTGTAAGGGACATTGGTCTGCTGCAAAAAGGGTTCTAAAGTACTTGAAGGGAACTCAAGACTTTGGAATCAAGTATACACAAGTGAGCGACTTCAGCTTGATTTGATACTCTGATTTAGACTTCGATGGTGACAAAGATACTGGGGTATCTACTTCGAGTTATGTTATGAGTCTTGGATCAGGAGCTATCTCCTGGAGATCATGGAAACAATCAGTTCCAACAAATTCCACAACAGAGGCAGAGTATGTAGTAGCAGCTGAGGCAACAAAAGAAATTGTTTGGCTCAGGAAAATTCTGGAATATTTGCAGGTAAAATAAGTACAATTGACTCCACTCATGACTGACAATACCTCGACAATAAAGTTGGCCAAGAACCCAAAGTTCCATGATCGAACGAAGCACATCAATACAAAATATCATCTCATTTGGCATCATGTTGAGGCCAAAAAAATCCATCTTCTCCATTATTCCACTAATGAGCAAATTGCAGACATCTTCACCAAAGCGCTTGGAAGAGAAAAGATTGAAAGATTCAGAACAATGCTTGGACTCACCAACATCCCTTCATATTAAGGGGGGGAATGTTAACACCTAATCATAGGGATTGGGTGAACAACTATAATTAGTGTAAATAAATAATAGAGAAAACGAAGAGTCATCGGGAGATGAACTGAACAGTCACTCCCTCTTGTATATGATAATGAAAAACCTGAATGAATAATACGATTACATTTGAGGAGTTACCTCTTGGTCTGAAAAAACCCAATCATCAACCTTTGATATAACTAAAGCCCACCATCAATCTCTGAATCAACCATAACTAAATCAATCAATCATTGAAACCTCTGACACACTAAATCAAACAATCACTGAACCTCTGACACAAATGTATAACCCATTCATTCAAACCTTAATCAAAATTCAAACAATCAATTGGAATAGACAGATAATTGTAACCAGTACATAGTTATGAACCCAAAACACTGCATCAACCACCAGAGCCAACTGTAACCTCAAAAATCATGCGTCAGAATGTATACGCTACTTTAATGAAGCCAAACTACATGTATATGCTACTTCCTTTAACAAAACCTGCGTATATCTCCAAAATTACTGAATCATAAAAACCTCTGAATCAAAACTGTACCAACTAGTAACAATCTGAAGATCTACTATCAAATTACATATATCTAAAAAAACAATAGCAAAGATCACCCTTCTCACTTGATAATCAATCAATCAGATTCAATCTCCATATGCAGTCAATTCTACTTTCAGATCTAAGAAGACATCATTGACAAATAATAGTAAAACAACAACACTAATTAGATAGATCATTCATCTCTGAACAACAAGCTTTTCTTTTGCATATGCTACTTGGAAGTGCCGAACCAGCGTGTATGCATGCCTTCACCAAGGCAAACCAACGTACAGATCTGCAGATAAAAACTTATAACTTTGCAGCTATTCCAGTCTTCAGATATACCCATATCATAGCATTTAAAGAAAAAAACATTTGTTAGCACTCAGATCTAGCCTATCCATTATCCAATCTCATAATGATAATTCATTATGATCCTTATCCATCATTAGATCTCATGCATCATCAAACACTCAAGTGCATACTTAGTCCATATCAAGAAAAGCATTAGAAACAAATAACATGTATAATTTCTTATGATCTAACACTTCATAAGATATTCATTACTTATTCCTTTAGCCCTTTGATCTTCTCCTCCTTATATAGTTTTATCCTTTCTCAATACCGCAGACCAAAACAACACTTAGAACCTATGGTAGTCTTAGACGGGATCAAATAATCGTTACTCCACTCAATATTGTGGGCTAATACCATGGTATTTACCCTTGGTATTATTTCACCTTAATTTCCTTAATTTTTCATCCCATACACACTATTCCTCTTGTGAAAGTGTGTGCATACGTATACGCTCTTTTTGTACAATGTACCCACGTGTATACGCCCTTTTTGTACAAAGACCCTGCGTATACAACTTAACATACCTAAAAACATCCTTTTTCTTCAACTTCTTGATTCTAATCTATAGTCCTTTGTTGCAACATCCTGTTTACCTCTGAATTGACCTGTTATAATGTGATTTTCCATCATACATCACTTCTGAACTGATTTCTCTAAACTGCCCTGCATTTTGTCACATCTATAAACACAACTATCATGCATTCTGTCACGTCCTATTTATACTTTTATCAATTAGTTCATTCATCACATATCAAGGACAACACACACTAACAATCTCCCTGTATCAAACCTTTGACCATTATTCTCTTCCATCATTATGTTACCTCTGATCTGTCCTGTAGATTCATCTAGTTGCCATATACTTGTTCTGTTACAAGTGGGTTTCCATCAAGTACAAAACATGCATCAGAATGCCAACAGGGCATGTAGTAGGCTCAAAGGACCATGGGCTTTGTAGTTAAAGGCCCAACTATTGAAATGTTGGTCGAAGAAGTGCAGCAAGCTGCCACGCAAACCTACAGGTTTTGAAGCTCAAGTTCAGTGCACTGCAGAAGAAGATAGAGGTGCCACCAGCAGAGTTACTCGAGGATGAGTCACCAAATTGTGTTGGGAGCCTGTTGGGACAATGTCCCCTAGGATAAATTTTGTAATTAACTTTTTCATACTTGTAAAGTCTTCACATGTTGAGGGAGTGGAGCACGAAGGGCAAAGGAGTCAAAAGGGGCTTTAGTCCCTTAGTTGTTATAAGATAGGTAGTTTTGTGAGTTGCCCACGGTCCACGGACCATGGTATTGTAAAAGAGAAAGCTCTATATAAAGGAGTCATAGATAGGCTAGGAAGTAACTTGAATAGAAGATCATTGTATGGGAAAATAGTATGAGGCAGGAAACTCTATTTCCTATACTTAGGCGAAGGGGAAGACTCTTGCTACTATGTGCGAGGAGACCTAGTAATTCCGCATGCTAAGTGCGCGGGCCCCTACATCTGTGTACGTTGGGCACAAGAGTCTATAACCGAAAATATTATAGTAATAAAGACTACTTTTGAAGCTATAATTGTGTATTTGTGCATCTTTATTTACTTTTGCAATTTCTATATTTTTGCTCTGTTATCTGAATTTAGATAAATGAAAGTTTAATTGATGTGTGAAAGTCGTAGATCAACTAATTTAATTGATGTTATGAATGTTTAAATCTCTTTGCGAAGGGTTAGATTCTATTTCTGCAAGTTACTGAAATTATCAATATTCTAAGGGTTAGGGTTCAAGAAGACCGAAATAAGCCTTAAGAACCCACAGGAACCCATCACACTAACTTCTGGATGCAGAAACCTGGTTCTACCATCCACCAATACTGCTTTGAGTGGGACTGTAGCCTCCGCTACATGGGTTGTTTCCGAAAGGGCCAAGAATTTAGGGTTTTTTTAGTTGGTGCAGCTAACTTTGAACCTAGTTTAGGACCCCTCAAGCCAACACTTGGTGTGGTTTAACACCAAGAATGGTTTTCCCTATGGGAGGGTTCTGTAACAGCGCTGGTGAAAAGTTCATGTAATAAAAGTTAATAAAGGAAAAAAAAGACCACGGGTAAGGGACACTTATTCCAAGCTAAATTTTGGGTAAAGATATCCTAGTGGGCATCACTTGATGTGTGTTTTGGCTAAGGAAAATTGGAAAAGGCTAAGGAAAAGGCATTGAAAGGAAAAAAGACATTTTTGGCACATTTATTTATGAAAATAAATAAAATTAGGAGAAAATTAAGGTGAAAGGTCATAGGTTGCATGTGAGGAGGAAATTAAAGGAAAATAATGGAAAATGAAGAAAATAGAGGCCTCATTCATAAAAAGGCTTCTAAAGATCAGAGGGCAATATTTTTTCAGTTCAAGTTTGGATCTCTCTCATTATCCTCTTTCTCTCTCACTCTCTTGGTAACTTAGTTTTTGCTTGGAGCACTCTAGCTTGGAGAAAGAAAAGGAAAAGCAAGCAAAGGAAAGGAAGGAAAGCAGGATCGAGCATATTCAATAGGAATACTTGCAATAACCTTTTGCATGTGTGATTTCCTAGCTGTTTTGGACATGCATGGCTTTTCATGTTGGTGTATGGTTCTCTTGTTATCAGTGGCATGATTTTGTCGGGTTATGATAGTGGATTTTAGCCTAAACTAGCCTTTTTTCTGGATGCCATGGTATGTTGGGAAGTTTATTTCTATTTTTGAGCTTTGGTTTACCTGATGGATTTCAGAATTTGGGGCAGAGGTGGTCTCAAGTTCCATTCCCAAAGGCCTAGGAATCCCTTGACTGGTTTTGGCGGGATACAACGATAAAGCCTCAGGGAGCAGTATCAGTTTAAGGACTAGTGATTCAATTTGGGATTGCAATAAAGACTAAGAGACAAGAAGACGGAAAATTCCTCAAAGATAATGATGGATTCCAGATGGATTTCCAAGTTCTGTTCGGTTGTGATCGGAGCACCGGTTTTGGTGTGACCGTGGTTTGATGAGGGTGGAGGTGGTTTAACCTCTGGATTCCCTTGGTTATTCTTGGATTGGTTGTTCTACGAGATCCCACATTCATTCTTGGAATATGGCACAGGGGTGACTAGCTAAACGAGAGATTTGGTTCAGCCATGTCTATGGTGGAAGTCCTGAACCTCGTAGGATTTACCTATTATTAATAAAATATAATTTCTCTTACTTTTGCATTTATTTATATGTGGATTTAATGGTTGTCATATCTCTCATATTTATATGGTTTTATGATGGTTATAAGCATGGTTGAACAATTGCTTCATGTCATGGTTATTTCATGTATTTACTGTAACTGTTAAATGGATATATGCAAGACCTAATTGATGATGTAGTAGTTCATTGGAGAAGGAGGTGATCCTTCTGGTTATGTTTCATAAGTTCTTTCATTCATTTATGCTTTGTCTTGTATCATAGACCTGTAGGTTGCATTGATGCCAAGAGTTTGACAAGATGTTAGTCCTAGTTCGGGATGTTGAGGCCTAGTCTCGAGGGTGATATTTGATTGATCAACATCGTTATTATTATTTTAATGAATTCTAGAAGTTACAACAAGTTCTGGGCAGATGCTAGGATTATGGGCTAGAAAAGTGGCTTAAATCCCAGGGTTGCTGGCATAGAACTAGCAATTTTGGTCCACAGTCGTTGGTAGGCAGACCTTTGAGAGCGAATTTCAGTTTTTGGCCGCTCCCTTGCCCATAACATGAGAGCAAATATGGCCTAACAGCTTCATAATAGCAGTGGGACCCAGGGACAGCTTGTCTAAGTGGCTCACCTCTCTCCTCAGGGTTCTATTGATGATGGATGATTGTATGTGATGTTTCATCGATTCAACTTCCTTAAGGTGACATAGGAGGTCGAATCTAATTGTAGTAGCATATAATATGAGGAGAGATGCCACTACAATTAGATTCAACCTCCTATGTCACCTTAAGGAAGTGGGACCAATGAAACATCACATACATTCATCCAACATCATCAACAGAACCCTCAGGAGACAAGTTAGCCACTCAGATAGCCTGTCCCTGGGTCCCACTTCTATTTTTCATCTCTTAAGCCATAGTCGCCCTCATGCTATGAGCAAGGGAGTGACCAGAAACCCAAATTCACTCTCATAGGCTTGCCTTCCAGCAACTATGGACCAAGATTGCTAGTTCTGTGCCAGCCACCCCAAAATTTAAGCCACTTTTCTAGCCCAGAATCCTCGCCTCTACCCAAAACTTGTTGTAACTTTAAGAATTCATTAAAAAAATAATAAAATGTTGATCAATCAAAAATCACCCTCAGGACTAGGCCTGAGCATCCCCAACCAAGAATGACATTCTGTCAAACACTTGGCATCAATGCAGCGTACAGGTCTAGGATACAATACAAAGCATAAATGAATTAGACGACTTATGAAACATAACCATAAGGATCACCTCCTTCTCCATTGAACTACTACATCATCAATTAGGTCTTGCATCCATCCATTTAATACTTACAAGTAAATACATGAAATAACCATGACATGAACTAGTCATTCAACCATGCTTATAACCAACATAAACCATATAAAAATCATACATATGACAACCATTAAATCCACATATAAATGAGTGAAAAATTAAGAGAACTTAGCTTTTATTAATCATGGGCAAATCCTACCAGGTTCGGGACTTCCACGTACCACTTGACCATAGACATGGGTGAACCAAATCTCTCTTTCAGCTAGTCACCCTTGTGCCATATTCCAAGCATGAATGTGGGATCTCATAGAACAACCAACCCAATAAAAACCAAGTGAATCCAGAGGTTAAACCACTTCCATCCTCATCAAACCTTGATCATGTGAAAAATGGTGCTCCAATCACAACTGAACAGAGCTTGGAATGCCATCTGGAATCCATCATTATCCTTGAAGAATTTTCCCTTTCCTTGTCTCAGGCTTTATCGCAATCCAAACCTCAATCACTAGGCCCTAAATTGAGACTTCTCCCTTGGGGTTTATTGTGTATCCCACCAAAACCATTTAAGGGGTTCCTAGGCCTTTGGCAATGGAACTTAAGACCACCTCTACCCTCGATTCCGAAATCCATCTGGAAAACCAAAGCTCAAAAACCAAAATAAATAGCCCAACATACCATGGCATCTTGAAAAATGCTAGGCTAGGCTCAAATTCACTGTCATAACTCGAAAAAACCATCCCACCGACAACAAGAGAACCATACACAAACATCCAAAGCCATGCATGTCCAAACCAGCTAGGAAATCACACATGCAAAAGGTTACCTGCAAGTATTCCTGCTAAAACTGCTTGATCTTTCTTTCCTTTCTTCATTCGTTGCTTTCTTTTCCTTTGCTTACTTTTCCTTTTCTTGCTCCAAACTAGAGTGCTCCAAGAAAACTCTATGTGACCAAGAGAGTGAGAGAGAGAGAGAATAATGAGAGATCTCCAAACTTGAACTGAAAAAGCTTTCCCATTGATCCTCAGAATCCTTTTTATGAATGAGGCCTCTATTTTCTTCATTTTCCATTAGTTTCCTTCAATTTCCTCCTCACATGAAACCTGTGACCTTCCACGTTAATTTCCTCCTAATTTCCTTTGTTTTCATAATAAATGTGCCAAAAATTCCTTTTTTGCTTTTAATTCCTTTGCCTTAGACTCTGCCAATTTTCCTTAGCCAAATCACACAACTAGTGATGCCCACTAGGATATATTTTCCCAACATTCAGCTTAGAATATGTGTCCCTTAACCATGGTCTTATTTTTCCTTTATTAACTTTTATTACATGAACTTTTCAATAGGGTTGATACAGAACCCCGCTGCCCCCCCACCCCCCTTGGGGAGCACCGTCCTCAGTGTTAAACCACACCAAGACCTCAGAAAAACCGCTGAAAAGAAAACATACTACCTATGGAGCTTTATAACGTAGCTTGTTATACTATTTACAATGAAGAACCTGCTCAAAACAAAAACATCATGACAACATGAAAAAATAATAAACATACCGCTTATTGGAGATTTATAACTTAGCTAATGGAAATATTTACATCCATATACATATACAAACATCAAAACATTAGCAAAATATATGCGAAAAATAAACCAACATCAAACCAAAATTTATTTGCCTCAACCAGCAAACAATGAAGGATATATGGCCTGCATCTTATCCATCATCTGCCATGTAGCTTCTTCAAGCCAAAAGTGCTCCCACTGCACTTGAACTTGCTCTATGACTCTATTCCTGAGCATGAGACGTTTTCGCTACAATATGCATTGAAGCTCTAGCCGAAACTTTCCTTCTTGCTCCACCTGCAATACAGACCAATCAATAACATGATCAACATCCTTTATGTACTTCTTAAGCAATGTAATATGGAAAACATCATGGACTTTCACTGTTGGAGGTAGTGCAATTCGATATGCCACTGGTCCAATCCTCTCAAGGATCTCAAAAGGACTGCAATACCTTAGTTCGAACATGGCACATGAACCAATCCTCAAAGAGATTTTCTTGGGCTTGATGCACAAATACACATGCTCCCCAACCTAAAACTCTTTAGAAACCCTATGCTAATCTGCATAACTCTTCTGTCTATCATGTGCTACCTTGAGATTCTTCTTTATAAACTGCATTTCCTGCTCCATGTCTGGTCCAATAAGTATCGTGTTCATTGGATCACTCTGGCTTATGGGAGTGTTACAACTTTGTCCATACAATGCCTTGAAAGGGCTCATCCTTAATGACTCTTGATAACCATTATTGTATGAAAACTTCACCAATGAAAGATACTCCTGCCATTTCCTTTGCTGGTGCATCACTTACATCCTCAACATATCTTCCAAGATCTTGCTGACCCTCTTTATCTGACCATCTGTCTACGGATGATAAGATGTACTGAAGGACAACTTTGTACCCAAGCCTGCAAATAGCTCCTTCCAAAACTTGGAAGTGAACTTTTCATCCCTGTCTGACAAAATTTTCTTTGGAACACCATGTAGTCTCATTATCTCTCTGGTAAACACCTATGCTACCTCACTGGTTGAATATGTAGTCTTCACTGGAATGAGGTGAGCTACCTTGCTTAATCTATCCACCACGACCATAATAGAATCATGTTGCCTCACCATCCTCAGAAGAATTGTTATGGAATCCATGGAAATGACCTCCAATTTTCATTTTGGAATCGCAATAGGTTGCAGCAGGCCACCTGGATGCTTGCATTCTACCTTTACCTGTTGACAGTCTAAACATATAGCAATGAACTCAGCCACTTCCTTCTTTAGATTCGACCAATAGTAAAAATTCTTCATCGTATTCTGATATCCTAGATGAATTGAATATGGTTTCACATGAAACTCCCTCAAGATAATATTATTG
Source organism: Pinus tabuliformis (assembly GCA_031772625.1). Classification (NCBI taxonomy): domain Eukaryota; kingdom Viridiplantae; phylum Streptophyta; class Pinopsida; order Pinales; family Pinaceae; genus Pinus; species Pinus tabuliformis. Next base: position 248,606,537 of record CM062811.1, read on the forward strand.
AGCTCACTGCAATTCATTACATAGATCTTGTCTCTAAAACTTACCAAGCCATATGTCGTGAGATGATAGTCTACACCCTGATCCCCTCTACTTGTGCCTGTACTCTGCTGTAACCTATGCATAATCTCCATGTATTTTGTAACCCGCTGTCTTGCCTGTAAGATCCTATCTTGTAACTCTGTCCCATAGGAGCTTATAGCTGCTATATGATTTACCTGTACCATCCTGCTAAGAGAATCTGCAACCCAGTTCTCCTTCCCTTTGGTGTATCTAATCTTTAAGTCAAACTCACTAAGGGTAGCCAACCATATATCTTGCCTGACATTTAGATTCGATTGGTTAAACGAATACCTCAACCCACTGTGATCGCTCATCAATGTAAACCTCTTGCTCAGAAGATAATGCGCCCACATTTAATGCATGTATAATTACTACTAGATCAAGATCATGTGTTGGGTAGTTCTGCTCGTTCTCATTTAGTTTATCTGACTCATAGCACACTACCTTCCCTTCTTGCATGACAACTCCACCAAGTCCCCAGTTACAAGCATCTGTACACACTACAAATTCCTTGTCTGGATTTGCAATTTTTAGCACTGGTGCATGTGTCGACAACTACTTAAGCTGCTCAAAACTATCTTTACATTCCACTATCCATTCAAACTTCTTACCTTTTTGCTACAATGATGTGATAGGATACAAATGCATGAGAATTTCTCGATGAACCTCCTATAGTAATCTACCAATCCCATGAATGATCTCACCTCATCTACATTCTTAGGAGCTACCCACTCCATGATGGCCCTTATCTTTTCTAGATCTACTGCTATGCCTTCCTTGGTGAAAACATGTCCTAAGTAGTGTACCTCAGTCTAAAAGAAGTTGCACTTGCTAAGATTAGCATACAATTGATGCTCTCCTAGCAATCTTAACACTACTGCTAAATGTTCGGCATGTTCTTCCTCATTCTTAGAATATACCAGTATGTCATCAATGAATATAATAACAAACTTTTACAAATAAGAATGCAACACACTATTCATCAAACACATGAATGTGGCTGGAGCATTAGTCAAACTGAATGGAACAATAACAACTCATAATGCCCATACCTAGTCCTGAACCTAGTCTTGAATATATCCTCTTCCTTGATGTGTACCTGATGGTATCCTGATCTCAATTCGATCTTAGAGAACACTAATACGCCCTTTAATTGATCAAAAAAATCATCAATCCTTGACAATGGGTACCTATTCTTGACCATTACCTTGTTCAGCTGCCTGTAATCAATGCACAATCTAAGAGTACCATCTTTCTTCTTTACGAACAACACTCATGCGCACCAAGGTGATACATTGGCTCTAATGTATCCTTCTTCCGACATTTCCTTTAGCTACAACTTCAACTCCACCAGCTTAGGTGTGGTCATTTTGTAAGGTTCTTTCGATGTTGGAGTTTCCCCTAGCACCAACTCAATAGAAAATTCTACCTCCCTATGAGATGGCAACTCTGTAATGTCCTCAGGAAATACATCTTGAAACTACTGCAAAACTGGGTATTTTCTTAACACATCTGCATCCTCAACCTCCTTACCTTTATCACTAGAAATGTGTACTGCAAACATCACACAAACTTTTTTCCAGCTACGCTTAGCCTGTGTAGCAATAACCATTTGTTAGCTAAATTTATTGGGTAAATTAAAACATTTATTTTACTTATCAATCCGGGATTGTAGACTTAGAATCAAACCAAAGTTTATGGAATCGTAGATTAAACTAGTGTAGGAAGTAGTTGTTTAGATGAAAATAATGGAAATTCATATTACAAATATAAATTACTAAAAATAAAGCATCGAAATTCTGATCTAAAAGCAAGAGTGCAATGAATCTTTATGGAGCATAGCCAATAAGGAAGGGGCTCTAACTTAGAGGTCCTGGTTGTCCCTCCTCATTATCCCTATTCCAACAAGATTAGTTCCACCATAAAACATATCATAACCAAAGAAGCAAAGATCATAAACATAATTTCCAGATCAGTTCTTAATCTAGAAGGAAGAGGATCTAACTTAGATGCCTTGGTTGACCATCCCTGCTTAAACCAATCAATGAAAAGAAATCATTCCAAAATCATAAATGATAACTAATTCAAGAAATAAGTAAAGATTAAATGCACAATTTCCATTTCAGTTCTTAATCTAGAATGAAGAGGGTATAACTTAGATTCCTTGGTTGAACTTCCCTACTTAAACCAATTACTGAAAGGAAATCATTCAAAAACATAAATTAACATGTCATATAATGAATTTAATAAAAAAATATTCACAAGAAACTATAAAGGAAACAACAATTATCCACAAAATTACACTACAATGTACTTAGCTCAGAATGGGGGCCCTCCACCCTTGCTTGGTACACTTGAAACTATTAGCTACAATGGATCAACAATCACATCCCATAGAAAGAACAACAAGAAAATAGAAGACAAGTTCTTCAAATTATATTAAGAAGTAAAGAAGTCTCAATAGCCATAATACATGTTCATAGTTGTTGCATAGTTATGCTTAACTAAGCCAAATGTATAACAAACTCAACTAAAATAATTGTAATGACCTATAAGTGTCCTAATCCATCTAATCATGTCTAAATCCTCCCTTTTTTTGGATAAAATATGGTAGGATCCCACTAAATTAAAAAAAAAAAAAAACTACTCCTTTATTTAGAGATTTCTAGGTGACTGGTCAAGTTTGACCAACATTGATCGGGCATGTTCTGACAAATTTGGGTTGTGCCAATAGGAGTTTTTCCATCCTTGGTTCCCATACTTCTTGAATATAACTTCAGTTTCCACCTAGGTGTCTTACACATATGACTTCAATGGAGCCATTATGGGAAATTTTGTTCTAGTCAAAAATAATTTTTAATACCCAATTTTTACTAAAAGTTCTAAAATTTAAAAGACATAATTATTTTACCTTAATGTGAAATACGAGGCAAAATTATGGCAAATATGACCATGGTATTATGGTAAGGGATGATAGATAGATGGATTATGCATGGTGAAAAATGGTCAAAACTAAGGGCCAACATCATTCTCACTAATGTAGGTTTATTCCTTCCCTGTAAGGTCTTCTTTTCCCCACTATCATCCACACACTCAATGGACTTGTCGAAGAAATCCACTTTGGTTCTTTGAAGGTATAACCAATCCATACCCAAAAGCATACTATATGATCCCAATGGAAATACATTCAAATGTGTTGTTGTAGGCATACCATTTAACTCAAATGTACAAGCTCTTACCCAATGGTGAACTCACTTCTTTGTACCTGTAGCCAACTATAACAACTAAGATTTTGCATGCACTTCTTTTCTCAAACCACACTTATCCACCAGGATAGGATTAATATAACTATAGTTAGATCTAGGATCAATCAAAGTAGAAACAACTTGATCACAAATCTTATTGTCCATCTCAATGATCGATGCTTGATGATCTGCCTACCTATTTTCCACAGTTGTATAAATCCAAGGAATTTTATGACCAACATCACCAACTATATGCGCGTCCTGAGCACTATAGATATGGGGCCTACTACCACTCTTATAATTCAGACAATCCCTCTTATGATGATCCTTACCACATCTCCAACACTGTAATGGTTCCCTACCACCGCCTCTAACCTTTTGGTCTCCATGTCCCTTCTCAACGGTATTAAATCTCTTGTAAGGAACTTCATTATGTTTCTCACTTGCATCTTGAGGTCTTCCTCTCTTTGGTGGCCATTTTCCTTTAGCTTTTACATTTCTCTTCAAGTCATATTTTGTCTCAACTTTGCGCTTCGATTGCTCATAACAACGCCTCAACTTTCAGATGGCCTCCTCCAATGATCTAGGCTCATTGAACTCAATCCAGTCTTTGTATGCAACTGGCAATCCATTGATGAATCTCTAAACCTTGGACTTCTCCTCTCTAAGGTAAGGCACATATATCAACAACTCAAAAAATCTATTGTATACCGCTTATCTGTCATAGAACCCATCCGCAACTCATAAAATTCCTTAGCTCTGTCATCATAATACCTCTCATACAAGTATTTATTCTTGAAGAGCCTTTAAAACACATGCTAAGTAAATTCATCCTCATGTATGTCCCTGAAATTCTTCGTGTCTTACCACAAAATATCCACTTTACGTTTGAGACTAAAAAGGGCTATCCTTGTTTTCATGTTTTCTGAGTAATCATGCAATCTAAAGAATTTCCTCATGCCAAGCAACCAAGCCTCTGCATCTTGCAATTTCTTCATCTCTCCATCAAATGTAGGTGGATTTTCCTTCTTTAACACATCCAACAAGTATTCCCTATATTCATTCCTCTTGTATGGTTGATAATTATGGCGATCATGGTGTCTATCAGATTAGAACTAGAGTAATACATGTGTTTGTCACCCCTCTTATCTGGAGTGTCCAGCATCCTGCCATCTCTGGTAGTGTTAGATCTATCTGACCTATGTATACTATGAGACCTACTTCCATATGCTCCATTAGTCCTGTCCTCATGTCCATGTCTGATCCGAAGATGTCCTTGTTGCTGCAAATATGACAAACTCTGAAGTAATATCGCATTCACCTCTGCTTGTTTCTCTTGTGCCTGCATGATTTTCTCATTTTCTGGTTTGCAAATCCTTATTTCTTCCTTTAGGTTTCTCAATGTGTCTGCCAAGTCAGAAGCGTACCTCACACCACACTGCCCATCTGATTCATAGGGAGATTCTATGTAGTCTACCACCTTGCTAGCCATCTCATCTCTTTCCTGCAAGGCATACTATTTCGGCTAAACTAAATCACCATAAATCAATGTACCTTAGCATAACTTGGGGAGGATACCTTATTTTTAATATCATCAAATCAGCGTGATGCATGTACAACATAACCATAATAACATATAGACATATATAAAACCATCATACTAAGTAGGGTCCAGTCATCAATGCAAGGCCATATAAAAAATGCATGCTATGACCTCATACATGACAAAAACCATTAGTCGAGTATACACATTGCCTCATGCAACTATCCACCTGCATAAGTAACACCTAATCAAATACACATATGCATAACCGCATGTAGTCGAGAATAAGCAGTTAATTCTTGTAATCAACCTACAAGGCTGATGTATGTAATCAAATAACCAATAATTCAACCCAATGTACAAGGATGTAATCAAGCTACATATAATTGCATAACCAGTCATATACTCATGATGATGCATTCCTTAAAATCGACATCAACTTCCTCATGATAACCTTAGTACTACCATGATCAATATGATGCAGTGCAACAAGCACATGGAATGCAAGTGTAAGGGACACATACGCAACTAACATCCATGCATGAACAACAAATTCACCCATATTTGTAGCACTAGATATGACCCAAAGGGAGTGCAACCATGATTAGATACCAATCTGTAACATCCCCTCCCAGGTCTACCCAAAGTAACCATGCCAACTGGGGTGAACATGTGGAGAGATGCTACTACAATCAGATTCAACCTCTTATGTCATCTTAAGGATGTGGAATCGACGAACATCACATACAATCATCCAACATCATCAACAGAACCCTCAGGAGAAAAGTCAGCCACTCAGATAACCTTTCCCTGGGTCCCACTGTTATTTTACAGCTCTTAGGCCATAGTCACTCTCATGCTATGGGCAAGGGAATGACTAGAAACCCAAAGTCGCTCTCACAGGCCTGCCTACCAACAACTGTGGACCAAAATCGCTAGTTTTGTGCTAGTGACCCCAAGATTTAAACCACTTTTCTAGCCTAGAATCTTGGCCTATGCCAAAAACTTGTTGTAACTTACAGAATTCATTAAAACCATAATAACAATGTTGATCAATCAAAAGTCACCCTCAAGACTAGGCCTCAACATCCCCAATCGTACTGACATTCTGTCAAACACTTGCCATCAATGCAACCTATAGGTCTAGGATACAAGACAGAGCATAAGAACTGAAACAACTTATGAAACATAACTAGAAGGATCACCGCTTTCTCCATTGAACTACTACATCATCAATTAGATCATGCATCCATCCATTTAACAGTTACAAGTAAATACATAAAATAACCATGACATGAGAAACCCATTCAACCATGCTTATGAAAAGCATAAAACCATATAAATATCAGAGATATGACATCCATTAAATCCACATATAAAACATTTCAAAAGTAAGAGAACTTAGCTTTTATTAATCATAGAAAAACCCGACTAGGTTCGAGACTTCCACGTACCGCCCGACCATAGACATGGCTGAGCCAAATTTCTCTTTCAGCCAGTCACCCCCATGCCATATTCCAAGCATGAATATGGGATCTCATAGAACAACCAATCCAAGAACAACCAAGGGAATCCAGAGGTTAAACCACCTCCACCCTCATCAAACCATGATCACACCAAAATTGGTGTTGCGATCACAACTGAACAGAACTTGGAATTCCATCCAGAATCCATGACAATCCTTGAGTAATTTTTCATCTCTTTGTCTCTTAGGCTTTACTGCATTGCAAACCAGGATCACACTACATTGCAAACCAGGATCACTAGGCCCTAAACCAAGACTCCTCCCTCAGGATTTACATGTATACCACCTAAACTAGTTAAGGGATTCCTAGGCCTTTGGGAATGGAACTTGAGACCACCTCTGTGCCGGATTCCGAAATCCATCCAAAAAACCTGTTAACACCTAGATTTACGTCAGGCTGAAGGAAGGCAACTTCCAAGGTAACCACAAACAAAGCTTAGCTTTGTAGCTAGCCCTACAAGGCCAGGAGAGAGCTCTTTCCTTTAGAATCTCAGCCGAGATGACTGGATCAGGTAAGGATTTTAGGCTAGGTATAGTAGCACAAGAGTTTTGATTGGGTCTTGTTGATGTTTCTCTAGATCAGATGGAGCTGAGCAGTTTAGGTCTGGGAAATTAGGTTAGAAATGCAGGGTGCTCTATGGGGCAAGGTAGGCATAGGCTTTAGCACTTTAGGCTTAATGGTGTGTAGTGTTTAAGACTAATAAGAAGTTGAGGAGGGCATGTGACAATCATGGATCCTTCTCAAACAGTAGAAAACATGAAATATTGAATGATTTCCCAAGGTAGAGCATTGTTACAATGGATTCTACCTATCTAACTTGATAACATTCAATAAGAAGCAATGAAATGGATGATGGCATACATAAAACATGTAAACAAATGATTACAAAATAAGAAATTGTGCTAAAACTCCATACCACAGGGATCCCATAAAAATAGCTGCAAATCCTATTAATCTCCTTGCCAAACTACTTACAATGATGTACAATCAAGCTCTGAGCATCCAAGTGAGTCCAACCCCTACAAATGACTAAGAAAACACATGATATAGGCATCAAAACCACTCATCGTAGCCTCAGGGAATGAATCCATGAGAAGAGGAGTTGTTTCAACCAACTTTAAACAAGGAACTAGGTTCCAAGCCACCTAACAACTTGCCTCTAAAAGAGGGGAAACTGATTCATTGCCCTCAAAACAACCTTTAATCCAATGAATATACCCTATATCACTATTTACCTACCATAATTACATGCCAAATCATCATTTACATTGGTAACATATCCATCATGAGAGAAAATCCATAAACATAGTGAAAAACTGGAAAAATAGGCGTCCTGAGCAAAACTTGCCCTACGTGCAGTGCCACTAGCTCAACGCATAGCACCACTTTTAGGCCCCTTTTGGAGACTTTCCCTACATCCAAATTGAGCCCATGATAGCTCATTGGAAAGGCCTTCAATTCTATTTTCAGAAACACCTATAGTTTCTGCATTTGGAGCGCATTTGTCTCCTCAAAACTTCATTTTCCCAAGGCTACTTATGTGTGTCCAAAAAGTGGTAGGAAGGTCATTTTTAGAGTGTTTTTGGACCTTTTGGTGGACCATTTATGCTCCAAAAGATTTGAAACTTGCTAGGGTGCATGTCCTCACTACCCTGAATCCAAAAATTTAAGTCATTCCTCCATTGGATGCCCCTAGGAAAAGCGCAGTGCCCTGCAGTTTTCTTGTGTATTAAAATTCAAAATTTGTAAATGACAAAATTTGCCCAAAACTTGCCCAAAATTTGTGTGAAGCACCACCATCATGTTCTTTGATGAGCCAAGGAGGCTTTAGCCAACATCCTAAGCCTACCCCCCTCTTTTTTTCCTTCTAAGGCCTGCTTTAGCTTAGTTTTCATTCTCTTGATCCTCATGTTGCAAATCCTATTCTGGGTCCTATAGTGATAGGCCATGTGCCTTATCATCTGATTGTCTCTGTTGGCCTTCTGTAGCAGCTTCTCAAGGTGTAGATTGACTCTCTCAAGCCAAATCTCCCTATCCTTTTCAATCTCCTACTCAATAGGAGTCAAAGTGACATGAGCCTCTTTGTCACTTTGTCGTTTTGCCTTGAGCACTTCCAGCTCCATGAGGACTTGTTTGTCACTCAAGTATTTGTTTTCCCGCTCTAAGTATGTGATGACATACTTGGCCCTCACTAGGTTGTCCATTGAAGCTTTTATTTGAGCTTCCTTTTCCTGTATGATGATGTCCTTTATTGTTTCCCTCTCCTGAGCCTCTAAATCAATGGTCTCAATGTCAGGTTGCTCAGGTTCATCATGTTCTGCCAAGTCAAAGTCCCTTTCCTCCTCATAATCATCTGACATATTTTCCTTTCCCTTGTGCAATTGCTGCACTTGTACCTATTGTGTCGATGAAGAAGGAAAGTCCCCTTCCACATCCCATGGACAAAACACTTTCCTAGCTACTACGAATAATCTCCTTGTGCCCCTCTGATAGGTCAAATAAACTGGCACCTCAATAGTTCTTGTCTCCTTGGCCTCCTCACTTGCTTTCACTTGACTAGAAGGTCCCCCTATTTCTTGAGACACACGTGGAGGAATTTGAGGACCCATAAATATGTCATGAAAAATAAATGTCTCCCAAGGGATGTTGAGGATACTAAGATGATGAAGAACAATGATCTTGATGAGGGAGTAGAATGAAGGAGTAGGAAATGAGAGGGAGGGCTTGTTTTGAGAAATTTCCCTTGGGGAAAAGGGATAAAAGGGATGGGTAATATGAAATAGGGATAAAGGGACAAAGGGATAGGGGATAGGGAAATAGGGATAGGTTTTAGAGCTATAGTGAGTGATAGGAGGAACAATGATAGTTTAGGGTTTTTAGGCATACAAGGGAGATTTTAGGGTTTCATGTTTCTCAAGGAAAATGATGCTTATGATGTGGATATGCAAACAAAAACCAATGTGAGGGATGTCAACTTACTTGTAGGTAGGTGAGAGAAAGAAAATTTGGAGTTTGTTGGAAGTTTTGAGGCTTTTCTAGCCTTCCTAATCAACATGCAGCGTCGGTGCCCAGACACGCAGCGCCAGTGTAAAATTACACTGGGAAAATTTTCCAGATGCACAACGCCACTCCCTCAACGTGTAGCTATTTTTGAAGGCAACTTTTGAAGGCCTTCCCAGTGTCCAAATTTGGTATGGGATAGCGTGTTGGAAATATTATCGAGTCTATTTTCCAGAACATCTTGAATTTTTCAATTTGGAGCTCATTTGCCCTGTCAAAAGCTCAATATCCCAAGATTGGTCAAAATGTACAGAATGAGGCTACCAAAATGTAGAGTTCTTTTGCAGTCAACTTTTGGAGGTCTTCTTCAACTCCAAATTGAGCTCATGATATCTCATTTAAAAGCTCGACGTGTCTAGTTATCATTTGAGTCATTTGGTCACTCCAGCTAGGATAAATCTTGATTTTCCCAAAGTCACTCTAGAAGTGCAACAACTCTCCTGAGGCAAATGATGTTTTGGATATTTCTCCCAAACCATGAGACCTGTGTAAACAATGAAGAAGGTTTTTCTTCTTGAGTCTATTGTGGACAAAAACCTCTCTCAATTTTGTCAAACTCATATTTTCTTGCTCAGAAACATCATTTTAATAAAACCTATCCTAATGTGTGGAACAGGGGATTTGTAGAAATGAAGGGAAATGAAGGGGATGAGGGGCTTATAAATTCTTTAGAAAATTTTGGGAAGTAGGGAGGGATGTTAGGAAGCAGGGAAAAGTGTACTTTCAAGGATTGAGTGAGGGGAAGTGTTCCAAAAGGGAAAAACATAGGCCTAACCTAGAAAAGTGTCAAATTGTAGCAATAGGCTAGGGTTTGTGGGAAAATGATGAATTTGATGGATATAAGTGATGGGAAGTGTTTAAGAAGGTATATTAAGGATAAGGGAGGGTGTATGAACATTAGCATACAATTTTTGTTGATGACTTGATTATCAAATTCATGAAACCAAGAAAAATTTCCTTCAAAACCCTGGGAGAGGGAAATGAGCCTTATCAAGCACAACTGAAGCAAAAACAACGTGTAAAATGACCTATTGGAACCTGAAATAATGATGACAACTTTTTGAATGATGTTACACTTAGCCGAATGGTGACATGGACCAATACTTGGAAAACTTTGGAAGGAGTGAAGACAATCCCAGACCTAATACCCAGTGACCAAATTTTTATTTGAAGACTCACTGAAATGAAAAAATTTAACTTTGACGCCCTAAGACCACTTTATAAGAGCATATTTAATCAATGGTGGAAGGCTGCAAAGGCTAACACTAACATTGGCTCCATTGGGGATGGTATCTCCTTGGAGGTGCCAAGAACACTGTAGACCAAGTAGCCTTATCCATTAGGCATGGAGTAAAAAGAAAAAACTCAATCTAAAATACATGACTGAATACTAATGACTCAAAGACAAAAACTGACTCGAAACTAACTTGAAATTGACTTAAAAAAATGACTCAAGACTTACTTAGTTGAAGCAAGTAATTACAAAACTTATTAATGGCAGCAGACCATCAAGATTTGAGGGCTTCAAATACTGATGACAACCACATGCCTACTGAAGAAATATGTATAATCATGTGAAGTGAACCTTCCAATGTAACCAATCCAGCAGATGGCTACTCACTGAAATTCTGCTCTCACTTTCCTCAAGCAAGCAGAACGATGTACATGTAGGCAACTCACAATAACAACTGAAACCAAGGCTTATGCTAATGAACCAGGCAACATTCATCTTCTCTAATGCTTGCAAAAGAATGCCAAAGGGATCTTGAAAATCCTGAAGCACTAGCTTGTCTTGAGATCCAGCAGCAAAAATACAAGTACTCCCTTCATTCTGATCTGAAAGAATAGTTGGTTGCTGATTGATAGGAAGGCATAGAGAAGTATAAGCTTCTGTTATCTGAGTGTTGGTTGTAAATTCCTCGAGCATGAGAAATTCTGACTCGATTTCTGGCATATTGTCTCTCTCAGGATCATACTCAGTTTCATAGTCTAAGTCATTCTTAAATGAAAAACATTCTTCAAGATTATCAAACATGACAGCCTTATCATCTTTATGAAAGAAAACAATATCTGTTCACTGATCTACAAATCTAATTTCAAGGATGTCCTCATTTTCAAACTTGGAAGAAGCTTCACTAACACCTTCTTGATGATGTGAACATTGCAAACCTACATTAGCTTGGGCTGTAACATGACCTTTTAGGAGTTGATCTATCTCATCTTCAGAGAGAGGAGATATTACCTTTTGTTTTCTTTTGCTAAAACAATAATTGTCTTCTTGAAATAACAATTCAAAACATGAAATATGAGAAGAAAAATCTGAATGATAGTCCTCAATTTCCTGGTCTTCTGAAATTTGAATACATTGTTGATCATCTTCATATGACATGGCAACCAGATTGTTATGTTTCTTACTCATTAGTCATACGAGGGAAAACTTCAGGTATTTCTTGAAACTTAAAACTAACACTTCTATCATTTACCACTAAGTTATTCAAAGAAGATTTTTCACTTACTTGAACAAAGATCTCATCTTGTTTTTCATAAAAGGACTGGATTACCTCCTCATGAAGGCTTTGTTGTAATGAAATGAGAACACTTGGGTCAATGACTTCGTTTTCTTCATTCGAGATGATCTCAACAATAGAGCTCTCCTTCATGGGATTCAGAACAAGGTACTCTTCATCATCACAGTCTGGATCTTGATCTGAAATAACCAACTTGACATTATCACAGTCTAAAATTGGAACTTGATTTTCCTACATACTGTCTTCTACTATGAGCAGATCTGAAATAAGACTTTGTCTTCCATCATTTTCAATTGTACTAAGATCTTGAACCTGCTGCAAATTTTCCTGAGCATCTTGATAAGTATCCTCTAAGCTCTCTTTATGCTGCTGAAATGGATTTTCATACAGGGCTTCCATGACCTCATCATCCATAAAGTCATCATCTTTATAAACTTTCTCAAGATTTTCAATAAAACTATAAACATGTTTACAACAGTTCTCAACTAATATTAAGGATCGACAAGATTTTTATACCTTTCAAAGAACATGGTATGAAAATCCTTTAAACAGTAAATACTAAAAAGTGGCAAAATTTCATACCAAGATCGGGCTTCACCTTCCAAAGTGGCCATGAATATCTTCATCAAGCAGTCTTCATGAAAATAAACCTTCAACTTGCGAGTATGCATGTGAAATCTAACAAGATGTGAAGCAACATCATTCCAATGATCATCTCTAAACATATGCAAATTCCTTTGCCAACCTACCTTAGGAATTTTATTTGGGAAACTTGGAATGTGATCTCGGCTCATGGGAGCATACCTTTGAGTAAGCGAATCCATTTTGATAACAGTGAATTCACTAAGAAATTCTTTAGGCTGCTGGGTCTTGAAGAGTGGAGTTGCCATAAAAATTCTAAACCTTGGGATTTTTTGACACTGGAGTCGCCAGGTGAATGATTTTAGCCTTCACATGCATCTAACCACTGTTCACCATCAGAAATCAGATCTGAGCTTGATGATCTTTCCCAGGGAATACGAAACCTTTTGCTCATAGCCCCAATATGGTTGCCACTATGTTAACACCTAGCTTTACCTCAGGCTAAAGGGAGGCAACTTCTAGGGTAACCACAAACCAAGCTTAGCCTTGTAGCTAGCCCTACAAGGCCGAGAGAGGGCTCTCTCCTTCTCAGTCGAGATGACTGGATCAGGAAGGATTTTAAGCTTGGTATAGTAGCATGAGAGTTTTGATTAGGTCTTGTTGATGTTTCACTGGATCAAATGGAGCTGGGCAGTTTAGGTCTGGGAAATTAGGTCAGAAATGCAGGGTGTTCTATGGTGCAAGGTAGGCATAGGCTTTAGCACTTTAGGTTTAATGGTGTGTGAGTTTTAGGACTGATGAGGAGCTGAGGAGGGCATGTGGAAATCATGGATCCTTCTCAAACAGTAGAAAACATGAAATATTAAATGATTTCCCAAGGTAAAGCACTGTTACAATGGATTCTACCTATCTAACTTGATAACATTCAATAAGAAGCAATGAAATGGATGATGGAATACATAAAACACGTAAACAAATGATTACAAAAGTATAAATTGTGCTAAAACTCCATATCACAGGGATCCCATAAAAATAACTGCAAATCTTAGTAATCTCCTTGCCAAACTGCGTACAATGATGTACAATCAAGCTCTGAGCATCCAGGTGAGTCCAACCCATACAAATGACTAAGAAAACACATGATATAGGCATCAATACCACCCATCCTAGCCTTAGGGGAAAAATCCATGAGAATAGGAGTTGTTTCAACAAACTCTAAACAAGGAACTCGATTCTAGGCGACCTAACAACTTCCCTCTAAAAGAGGGGAAACTGATTCATTGCCCTCAAAACAACCTTTAATCCAATGAATCTACCCTCTATCACTATATACCTACCATAATTACATGCCAAATCATCATTTACATTGGTAACATATCCATCATGAGAGAAAATCCACAACCATAGTGAAAAACTACAAAAATAGGCGTCACGAGAAAAGTTTGCCCTACGAGTAGCACCACTGGTTGAACACGTAGCATCACTTTCAAGCCCATTTTGGAGACCTTCCCAGCATCCAAATTGTGCCCATGAATTCTCATTGGAAAGGTCTTCATGTCGATTTTCTAGAACACCTAGAATTTATGCATTTGGAGCTCATTTGACCCCTTAAAACTTGATTTTCCCAAGGTTGCTTCTGTGTGTCCAAAAAGTGGCAGAAAGGTCATTTTTAGAGTGTTTTTGGACCTTTTGGTGGACCATTTCTGCTCCAAAAACTTTGAAACTTGCTAGGGTGCATTTCCTCACTACCCTGAATCCAAAAATGTAAGCCATTCCTCCATTGGATGCCCCTAGGAAAAGCGCAGCGCCACCGCAGTTTTCCTGTGTATTAAAATTCAAAATTTGCAAATGACAAAATTTGCCAAAAATTTGTGTGAAGCACCACCATCATGTGCTTTGATAAGCCAAGGAGGCTTCAACCAACATCTTAAGCCTACCCCCCTCTTTTTGCCTTCCAAGGCCTGCTTTAGCTTAGTTTTCATTCTCTTGATCCTCATGTTGCAAATCTTATTCGAGGTCCTGTAGCGATAGGTCATGTGCCTTAAAATATGATTGTCTCTGTTGGCCTTCTGTAGTAGCTTCTCAAGATGTAGATTGACTCTCTCAAGCCAAATCTCCCTATCCTTTCCAATCTCCTGCTTGACAGGAGTCAAAGTGACATGAGCCTCTTTGTCACTTTGTCGTTTTGCCTTGAGCACTTTTAGCTCCATGAGGACTTGTTTGTCACTCAACTATTTGTTTTCCTGCTCTAAGTATGTAATGACATACTTGGCCCTCTCTAGGTTGCCCATCAAAGATTGTATTTGAGCTTCCTTTTCCTGTATGATGATGTCCTTTATTGTTTCCCTCTCCTGAGCCTCTAAATCAATGGTCTCAATGTCAGGTTGCTCAGGTTCATAATGTTCCGCCAAGCCAAAGTCCCTTTCCTCCTCATCATCATCCGACATCTTTTTCTTTCCCTTGTGCAACTGCTGCACCTGTACTTGCTATGTCGATGAAGAAGACAAGGCCCCTTCCACATCCCATGGAGCAAACACTTGCCTAGATGCTGCAAATAATCTCCTTGTGCCCCTTTGATAGGTCAAATAAACTGGCACCTCAATAGTTCTTGTTTCCTTGGCCTCCTCACCTATTTTCACTTGACTAGAAAGTCCCCCTATTTCTTGAGACACTAGTGGAGGAGTTTGAGGGCCCCTGAATATGTCATGAGCAATAAATGTCTCCCAAGAGATGTTGAGGATACTAAGATGATGAAGAATAATGATCTTGATGAGAGAGTAGAATGAAGGAGTAGGAAATGAGAGGGAGGGCTTGTTTTGAGAAATTTCCCTTGGGGAAATGGGATAAAAGGGATGGGTAATATGAAATAGGGATAAAGGGACAAAGGGATAGGGGATAGGGAAATAGGGATATGTTTTATAGTTGTAGTGTGTGATAGGAGGAACAATGATAGTTCAGGGTTTTTAGGCATACATGGGAGATTTTAGGGTTTCATGTTTCTCAGGGAAAATGGTGCTTATGATGTGGATATGCAAACAAAAACCAATGTGAGGGATGTCAACTTACTTGTAGGTAGGTGAGAGAAAGAAAATTTAGAGTTTGTTGGAATTTTTGAGGCTTTTCTAGCCTTCCTTCTCAAAGCGCAGTGCCACCCTCTACGCGCAGCGCCAGTGTAAAATTATGCTGCGAAAATTTTCCAGACATGCAATGTCGGCCTCAACGCACATCGCCACTCCCTCAATGCGTAACTCTTTTTGAAGGCCATTTTTGAAGGCCTTCCCAATCTCCAAATTGGGTGTTGGATAGCTCGTTGGAAATCTTGTCGAGTCTACTTTCCAGAACATCTTGAATTTTTCAATTTGGAGCTCAGTTTCCCTGTCAAAAGCTCAATCTCCCAAGACTGGTCAAAATGTACAAAATGAGGCTGCCAAAATGTGGAGTTCTTTTGTAGTCAAATTTTGGAGGTCTTCTTCAACTCCAAATTGAGCTCATGATAGCTCATTGGAAAGCTCACAATGTCTAGTTTTCATTTGATTCATCAAGAAAGTCATTTGGTCATGCTAGCTAGGATAAATATTGATTTTCCCAGAGTCACTCCAGAAGTGCAACAACTCTCCTGAGGCAAATGATGTTTTAGACATTTCTCCCAAACTATGAGCCCTATGTAAAAAATGGAGTTTTTTCTTCTTGAGTCTATGATGGACAAAAACTTCTCTCACTTTTGTCAAAATCAACTTTTCTTGCTCAGAAACATCATTTTAATAAAACCTATCCTGATGTGTGGAACAGGGGATTTGTAGAAATGAAGGGAAATGAAGGGGATGAGGGGCTTATAAATTCTTGAGAAACTTTTGGGAAGTAGGGAGGGATGTTAGGAAGTAGGGAAAAGTGTAATTTCAAGGATTGAGTGAGGAAAAGTGGTCCAAAAGGGAAAAACACGGGCCTAACCTAGAAAAGTGTCAAATTGTAGCAATAGGCCAGGGTTTGTGGTAAAATGATGAATTTGAGGGATATAAGTGATGGGAAGTGTTTACGAAGGTATATTAAGGATAAGGTAAGGTGTGTGAACATCAACATACAAGTTTTTTTGATGATTTGACTATCGGATTCATGAAACCAAGAAAAATTGTCTTCAAAACCCTAAGAGAGGGAAATGAGCCTTATCAAACACAACTGAAGCACAAACAAGGTGTAAAATGACCTATTGGAACCTGAAATAATGATGACAACTTTTGGAATGATGGTACACTCAGCTAAATGGTGAAATGGACCAGTACTTGGAAAAATTTGGAAGGAGTGAAAACAATCCCAGACCTAATACCCAGTGACCAAATTTTTATTTGAAGACTCACTAAAATGAAAAAATTTGACTTTGACACCCTAAGACCACTTTATAAGAGCATATTTAATCACTGGTGGCAGGCTGCAAAGGCTGACACTAACAAAACCAAATCTCAAAAACCAAATTAAGCATCCCAACATACCATGACATCCGGAAAAAGGCTATGCTAGGCTAAAATCCACTTTCATAACCCAACAAAACCATGCCACCGACAACAAGAGAACCATACACCAACATGAAAATCCGTGCATGCCCAAACCAGCTAGGAATTCAAACACACAAAAGGTTACCTGCAAGTATTCCTGCTGAAGCTGATTGATCATGCTTTCCTTTCCTCATTCCTTGGTTGACTTCCTTTCCTTGCTCCAAACTAGAGTGATCCAAGAAGATTCTAAGTGACCAAGAGAGTTAGAGAGAGAGAATAATGAGAGAGCTCCAAACTTGAACTGATAAAAGCTTTCCCATTGATCCTCAAAAGCCTTTTTATGAACGAGGCCTCTATTTTCTTCATTTTATATTATTTTCCTTCAATTTCCTCCCCACATGAAACCTGTGACCCTTCACCTTAATTTTCTCCTAGTTTCCTTTATTTTCATGATAAGTGTGCCAAAAATGCCTTTTTTCCTTTCAATTCCTTTGTCTTATCCTTTGCAAATTTTCCTTAGCCAAAACACACATTAAGTGATGCCCACTAGGATATCTTTTCCCAACATTCGCTTGGAATACATGTCCCTTACCCATGGTCTTATTTTTCCTTTATTAACTTTTATTACATGACCTTTTTAGTAGGGTTGTTACAGGAAGCCAACATGTGAGTGATTAGGGTACCTTTCTATTAGGAATTGGTTATGTTGATGGTGTTGGATGTTGCTAACAGTAAGGTGGTTTTCCTGATATGAAGTCCCAATTATATATCACACCGTTTGGAATAGGATCCTCAAACAGAAAGTATGGTTGGTTGCCATTATCTTAAAGATCTACCTTGGCTGCAATAAATGACACTAGAGAAACACATATACTTTCGAGATAAACAAGTAAGTTATCATTGGGCTATATTCAATTGCATATTGTATAATGGTACTTTCATGGAAAGGAAAAGAAAGTGAGTATTTAAGAGAAAAGTAGTAGTACTATCCTAATAAATACACACACATACATCTAAATGAATCGTTAGTAATCTTACAAAATAGTTCGAAAAGAAATAATGACCATGAAAGCATAAGACACACAATTCAATGATGCATACTAAAGCCAATGAAATAGTTCATTTTCATTAGTATGTGTTCACATAAACATACACTACAAACAATGAAACAATAATCTTACAATCATTCATGAACCTATGTATGAAAAATGTGTCATCTCTAAGAGCTGCAATTATTAAGCGAGAGTCCCAAGATACACCATTACAATGATACAACACTAGTTCCAATAATGGGACGTTAAGCGACTACTTTCTTCTCAAAAGCCTAATCTTCTCTCATATTCCTAGCTTGAGAAGGCAAGGTTAAAATTCCTTTGCTTGATCTATGACAGTGTTTATATAACAAATGAGGTGACTCTCCACCTTCCTTGTGACTCTTGTGCTTCCCTCATGACTCTTGAGCTTCCATGTGACTTTTCAAACTCCTATGAGACCTTTGGACTTCTATGTAACTTTTCACATTATATGAGAGACCTTTGGACTTCCACACACTTTACATTTTCCCATTTTGGTGCGGAAAAATACGATGACACATGAGATTCTTGAGGTGCCACCTTAACAAGACATGACTTGGAATTGATGACATGGAACTTCATAGTGATGTGTCAATGTCCAACTTTCCTCCTTGCTACCATATTTTTATATTCATGATAAGTTTTGTGGGCACTTCATCTTCATCCTCGAAATGCTGGGATGATGTGAAGCTCTCTATGTATTCTTGACCTTCCTTCTTTTGTCATGGTCCGGTTTCTCTACATCTTCTTGCTTGATGATCTCCTTTTATGTTAAACTTCTCAAGTGTCATATTAGATGCTTTCCTTGGAATCCTCCTTGAGCATCATCCTATCATGATAAGATAACAACACCTGTACATGTAATACACTCATGACAAGACAACATTAGTCCAGAAATATCCTAGTCTATCTTGTTCTTCATGCATCACACTGGTTGATTCAGGACAGAGTGTAAGACTAAGGAGGAGGGTTAGGGATTACGCAATGTGTAGTGGTTGAGGGACTGGAAGGTGCGACTACGTAGTTGAGAAGGTCAATGATGTAATGAACTAGGCATGCTCTCTTTGATTGCACAATGCACAATTCTTGGAATACTAAGTTAGGTGATTGCATAGTTGTGCAAGTCAAGGATTGAGACATGCCTCAATGTTTATTGAAACTATGCATTACATAGTGGAATATTGAATGGGACAAGAGTTGTGTAGTTTTCAAGTGTAAGAGGCAGAGATTGGACAATGGGATTATGCAATGCACATTCCTTGGAGGTAGTGACTGCACAGTGCATAGTTCTAGGAGGCAAGGGTGGTTTAATGGGGAGTGAAACTATGCAGTGTGAAGTTTAGGAAGGAAGGATGTTGAGTGGTTGGATGGGCAAGTTGTGAAGAAATGAACACTTCAAAAATTGATTAAGTATGGGATCAATGTATGAAATATGAAACCAGAACATGTAATAAGGCTTGAGCATGATCACACACTTACAAACAATCAACGACATGTCAAGAGAACACTTAACACCCAAAATCAACATGCATCCTATTATCACTGGGCTAGAAATGGTTGGGCAGTGTCAACCTTCAACCCAACATAACTATTTCAAACCAACTTTTGACTAGAAGTTAGCCCTTTCAACCTGAGAGGGATCTCTCAATATACTTAAAAATTTGACTATGACAAGCTCAAAAATTTAGATGGCTAACTCTGGTTTTCTTTTTTATGTAGTTTTATAGGTGAAGGAGAATGTGATGCCTACCACCATTTGGCATGGAGTCAGATAATGGAAAATCATTGACAAACAATAGTGCTTAATGGAAACTGAGGCATATCTGGCTTTAAAACTGATATCAAATAAACATTTACTGTCATACACAAGAAATGAAGGAAGTTGGAACACTTGTCGTGAATTCTAAGTAATCAGATTTCCATGAACACTGATAGAAACATAGAAACATAAATAACATGAAGAGAAAACATAAAACACAAAGCTAAACACATGAGTCTCAGGTAGTAAAACAGAGTTGCTGCAACATATGTATTAACTGAGGAATTGTTTTTTACAAAGAGTGGCCTCCTTCACATTGTCGATCCCCAACCTCTTTAGTAAAAAAACTACAAATATATAGACCAACCTATCCATATTATCATTAATTATAAAATCTTCGATTGGGGCTAGAATCGATGATTCTAGATTCCTATTTGACACCTATTGAGAAACTTTAGGGATTTTCTGTTTTAAACAAATTTCAATACAAATAGGACTCTTATATCTTAATGATCCCAACAAAATTCTGTTGGTGGACCTTATCGAATCCAAAAAATGCTAAATGTGTTTTTGATGTGTCTCATGCCACTTACATGTGCTGGCCTAGTTGAATTTGCTGAGCTGGACCTCCACCAAGCCGAATTTTAAAATCTCTACAACAAATCTAGCTAGGAAAAATTCAGTAAAATATGCCTCAAAGATAAGTGTGTATTCTAAAAAATATTATATATGTGTAAAAAATGAGAGAGGTTTTCGTATATGACCCTCTGCGGAACAAAAACCTCCTTCATATTTCCAAAATTCATTACCATTTGGTTAGAAAGTGATCTTGAATTTAACTAATAAAACAGTCATTTCCAGAAATTTCGTAGGAAAATGTTTTTGTAGCAAATGCAAAAATCACCTCTTTTCTACCTCTCTACAAGTTCTTCAAGTTCTGAGGACTTCCTTGATGTTTTTAAGCTAAATAAATGCCTTTAGAACATCCTTTTTTGAGTTTTAAACCTGCCTTAACCTTCATGAAAACCTAAAACAATTTTGTAGCCAAAAATTGGTTTTACTAGGGGAGTTGCTACAAAACTGTTAGGACCTCCTGTAGCAAATCCTCTGTTTTTATAACTGGTTTTGTTATGTAATTCTATAAAAGTATTTAAAGTTCAATTATGTATGGATAAGCGTGAAAAACATAAAATTTTTAAATTGAAGCTTTATGACAAACCCCTTTTTAACTTATATGGACCCCACATCATGACATGATGACGAAAAACACAATGATCATGAACCCTATTTTAAGAAACTTCGAAAACCCTAGCTAATTTTGACCAATGACTAAAATATTTTTTTTCCTAAGTTTTCTCATGGATAACACATCCATTAAAACAATAGCAAAACGACACTTACCTCCAAGTGCAACACTTTAGATATAATTTGTGACATAAGTGATGACTGCAACGAGAAAGTGCATAGTACCTTGGGAATAAGTCAACACATATCTATATGATAGATATAGCCTATTAGTACAACATAAAATACCAAAGTTTCCTCTTATGGATGCATTAAAGCTCCCCTTCACAACGTGCGACACTTTCCTTACCAAAATATGACACTTGAAATTTCTTGACAAAGGGACTTAGAAACTTGGAAAACAAGCATGAAATGTCTTTTATTACTAGAAAAAATATCTCACATGGTTAAAGAGAGGCTCTAAAGTTTGAATATAGGCAAAAATTTGGAGGGTTTTGTAGCAATGACAACACTTGGTGACAAACTAGTAGAACTCTAGCTTCTTTGTTCTCGTCTAGTTTTAAGGACATGGTCTAGTTATTCTAGAAGTATGATGCAGTGCAGAATCCAACTCAAGAAAACCCCAAAATCACCACATGGATCCCATTTAAACTATAACACAACTATTTTCCTATTTCCTGAAATACATTGAAAAAACAATGTGAAACATTGATATTTTCCTTTTTATATTGGCGCGCTTATCGTACGTCGAAAGTCAACACACCGATGCTTTGGAACCATCGATCTGGATCAGTGAGATCTGATGGTTGTCAGAGATTTTGGGTGGAACAATAGACCGGGGTTTAACTGCCCAATATATGGTTTTATTCCCCTCCGCCTTTGCTACGTGGCAATGTTTCAATGGAATCAGGTGCCGGACCACTAAAACCACTTACAGCTTTTGACACGCCTGATAACCATTCACTGTAGTGAGACCGCTTGGCGATCCAACGGTCGTGGTTGATCACGATCCAACGGTTGCAATTTAATCACTCGATCGCATGTCACCGTGTCTAATTCCCAGACTCCTTATGCTACAAAGCGCTGATCCCATGTCATTCTTACAGACCTAATATGCTATAGATCCTCACCTATAAATGTTTCAAGTCCAGATTCCAAATCCGACTATGTTTTGTGCTCATTTTTAGTGTAAACCGGGCTTTACACTTGCAGGGCCGAAACTACATAATAAACTCCACCGACCTGATAAAGGTGATCCGTCGGTTAGGATTTAAGTGGATCAAACAATGAGATTTATAGAAAAGGGCCTTGGACTTCTATAAAACCCGCGATTTCGACATGAAACACAGAAGAACAAAGGAAATAACACTCTGTCCCAAATACAAAGGATTTGCAAGAAAACAAGGGTTTCCACAAGTTCGATAACCAGTCTTACACATAATATGATTCATTCATAATAAATTACTTACAAAGTGTCGGCCTTGGGCTTGATTACAAAAAAATAAAGACCTCTGTCTCAAAACCCAATCCCCACACTATTCCTGCTCTTGCTCTACTAATTCCACTCCTCCATCCTCTCTCCCTTTTCATTACACTTTTCCTCCCTTTTATAAATCAGATATCACTCTAACTGTGTCTAACAAATAAATCCCTATTTTTAATAAATCTAACAACAAATCTTCTAATTCCTAGCTCTATCTCACACCTATGCTAACAACTCATCTTTGAGAGTAAAATAAGACAATTTCTAACTTATTACAATAATGAAATACAACTCATTTTTTTAGAGATCAAACCTTCTCAGTAAAACTGATTTTTGACCAATCAGGTCAATGAAATCCAACTTGTTTAGCCACAACATGTGAACAAACTTTCACATTGTTGGCTAAGTCCAGATGCTCCTGCATCAGACTCCCGGGGAAGAAAATAATTGTCCTTCAAACTTTCAGGACTTACTCCATACTTCTGCAATTCTGCTGTTGTCAACTAGCTAGCATCCTCCACTGGCTATCCTTTCCATTTGACCAAATATTGGAAATAAGTTTTTCCTCTGGTTCTTTTGGATACTCTTTTCTCCAAAAAAACTTCCACTTCTTTCTTAGTTGACTTTGGCATTTGTTCTTACCAATTCACAGTTTGAACTTCATCTCTTGTAGTTTCCTCCTGTAGCTAGGTCTATGCCTCTTTGTATGGATACAAATCTGCAACATTAAAAATGGGTGATATTCCAATCCCATATGGCAACTCAATTTCATATGCATTAGCTGAAAACTTCCTTACAATTTTACATGGTCCTATCTTTTTCATTTTCAGTTTATTGTAATTTTTAACAGGAAATCTTTCTTTTCTCAAATACACCATCACTAAATCTCCCACTTGGAATTCTTTCTCTTTTCTTTTCATATCTACCCTCTGTTTGTATTTGTTGCTGCTTTCTTGTAATCTGCCTTTGACATCTTCCTGTAGTCTTTGCATCTGTTCTGCAAACTCTTCAGCTTTTGCACTTCTAGTCTCCTGTTTACCCAAATCCCTGAGCTCATACACACCTCTTGGATTCATTCCAAAAACAATCTGAAATGGACTCATTCCAGTACTTCGGTTTGGAGTATCATTATAAGCAAACTCAGCTTGAGCTAGTGCTAAATCCCACTGCTTAGGATTTTGATACACTAAACTCCTCAATATATTCCCCAAGCTCCTGTTTACTACTTCGGTCTGTCCATTTGTTTGAGGATGGTATGTTGAACTAAAACTGAGGTTAGCTCCCAGTTTCTTCCAAAGAGTTCTCCAAAAATGCCCTACAAACTTTGTATCTCTATCAGACACAATAATTACAGGTAACCCATGTAATCTTACAAATTCTGAAAAGAATAAATTAGCTATGTGTGTTGCATCACTATTCTTCCTACATTCTATGAAATGTGCCATTTTGGAAAATCTATCTACTACAACATAAATAGAATCATTCCCTCTGTGGCTTTTTGGTAGTCTCGGAACAAAATCCATGCTAACTGCATCCCACGGTTAGCATGGTATTGGAAATGGCTGATACAATCCTGCATTCTGACTCCTTCCTTTTGCATGCTGACATATCCTTCACTTCTCAACAAAGTTCTTAACATCAGTCTGCATTTTTGGCCAATAATAAAAAGCATTCACCTAAGAAAAGGTTTTATCTTGTCCAAAGTGACCAGATAATCCGCCACTATATTTCTCCTTTATTATGTTTTCCCTCATGGAACATTTGGGAATACACAACTTGTTGCTTTTAAATAATAGGCCTCCTTGAATGAGATAGTCCAACCACTAACTTCTGTTATGAATTATTGGATTTTGAACTGTTATATAGATATCTTTGAAATCTGCATCATCCTTGTACATTTCAATAATTTCCTCAAACCCTACAACACCCACTTTGAATTGTTGCACAATAAAACTTACCATGCTTAATGCATCTGCTACTTTATTTGACTTACCACTCTTGTGATTTATTACAAAAGTAAAGCTTTTCAGAAATTCTACCCACTTGGCATGTTTCTGATTCAACTTCAGTTGGTTATTGATGAACTATAAGGCATGATTGTCTGAATACAATATGAATTCTTTTGGCAACATATAATGACTCCATTTTTTTAAGGCCTGCACAATAGCATAAAACTCTTTATCATAAGAAGAATATTTCTTCTTTGCATCATTCAATTTCTCACTGAAGTATTCTATCGGTCTTTGCTCCTGACTCAGAGCTATGCCAACTGCAACTCCACTAGCATCTATTTCTACTTGAAAGACTTTCTCAAAATTAGGCGAAGCTAAAATTGGTTCCTCTATGATTTTTTCTTTAGCAAATTAAAATTTTTGTCTGTTGCTTTTGTCCACTTGAATGGCTGATTGATCCCCTTGATTGTTTCAAGAAAGGGTGCAAAAATCTGACTAAAGCCTGTGATAAACTTTCTGTAAAAACTTGCAAGACCATGGAAACTTCTTACCTCAAATATATTTCTGGGAGTAGGCCAGTTCCAAATTGCTTGGAATTTCTCTGGATCCATCTTCAAGACTTCTTTAGAAACTACAAATCCCAAGTAAACCAGTTCTTCCTTCATGACACTACATTTCTTCAGATTTATCAGTAGTTTCTCTATCTGCAGAGTTCTTAGAATCAAATTAAGATGTTCTAAATGTTCTTTATTTTACTAAAAACTAGAATATCATCAAGATAAATAATAACAAACTTGCCTACATATTCCTTCAAGAATTCATTCATTAATCTCATGAATGTGCTAGGTGCATTAGTGAGTCCAAAAGGCATCACTAACCACTCATACAACCCACTATTTGTTTTAAATGCAGTCTTCCTCTCATCGCCTTCTCGAATTCTTATTTGATGATATCCACTCTTCAAATCTATTTTAGTAAAGTATTTTGATCCACTCAAGCAGTCCATTAAATCATCCATGTGTGGCAAAGGAAATCTGTACCTGATTATGATCTTGTTGATGGCTCTGGAATATGTGCACATAATTCATTCTCCTCCTTTCTTTGGACTAAGTACTATTGGTATAACACATGGACTAAGACTTTCTTTGATTAGCCCCTTATCCATCAGCTCCTGCACTTGTCTTCCAACTTCTGCATTCTCTTGAGGAGTTAATCTGTATGTTGCTTTATTTGGAAAACTTGCTCCTGGTATTAGGTCAATATGATGACTAATAATCCTGATCGGTGGCAATGCATTCGGCAACTAATCCACAACAATATCAACAAAATCATCTAATATAATTTTAACTTCTTCAGGAAAATCATCCAAGTTTGTGGAAGTCAACATTACCTTTGGTCTTCCCACAATAGCAAAATGTAACTCCTCATTCTTCACTACTTCCTGTAGCAACTCCTTTCCACTTATCAACCTAATGCTACTTCCAGGTGTTCCTTTGTCAGCATCGTCCTTCAATGGCAGTAATGTGTGTTTAGTTCCATCCTTCTCCAAAGTATAAGTGTTTATCCTTCGATCATGAATAGCTTTTCGATCAAATTGCCACGGTCTTCCCAACAATACATGGCATACATCCATGGGCATTACATCACTTAATATCACATCTTTATACGTACCAATTCATATCTCCACCTTGCATTGTCCAGTCACAATAATTTGATGTCCCTTCTGTAACCATGATACCTTGTAAGGAGTAGGGTGCATGGTCTTTGCTAGTCCGAGCTTGTCCACCATCTCTATAGAAACAAGATTGTTAGTGCTTCCACTATCAATTATTACTTTGTAGCACTTACCTTTTGATTTATAGGTAGTTCTAAACAAATTCGTCCTATGTGCTGGTTATCCAATCTCCAGTTCTACCCTAAGCAAAGTCCTTCTCAATAACAGTGATTCACCTTCTCCAGGGGGTTCTTCATTTTCCATAAGTCGAGGTGGTTCTGGCTTTGTCTCAGCCACATTCACATTCCTCTGACTTGCTGGTTTATTATGAGGTCAGTCCCATGACGTATGTACCCATTCTCCACATGTATAACACAGAACATATATTCCTTGCCCTCTTCCTCTGGGCATAAATCTTCCTCTGTTAACTTATCTCCTCTGTGGTGGTCTGCTATTTGATCTTCCTGCTTCATGCTGATGTTGTTGTCCCCTTAGTCTGGTAGTTCCCCTACCTCTTACTGTGCTTTTTCCTCTATTCCTTTGACTTTGTTTCCTCAATATCTTCTCTTCTGCCTTCAAACTTGCTTGATAGGCATCCTCAATAGTCTTCAGATTTAACAAGCTAATTTCATCTTGTATGTCATACCTTAAGCCAATGATATATCTAGTTACCTTTTCCACATCATCCTCTACATGCCCTGCTATAATACCCAATCTATAAAACTCTTTTGTATATTCTTTAACAGACATTCCTTTTTGCCTTAAATTTTGCAATTGCTTAAAAATATTCAAATGACAGTCTTTAGGCAAAAACTTGGCTTTCATTTTACTTACCATTTTGTCCCATTAATTGATCTTGGACTTCCCTTTCCTTGTTCTTGAAGTCTATACCTCGTCCCACCAGATAGTTGCATGACCCCTCAATCTGGTAACTACAAACTTCACTATCTTCTTCTCATCAACCTCTTCATAGTCAAAGTATTGGTCTAAGGATCTGATCTAATCCATTAGCTCTTTTGCGTTCAGACTCCCTTCATACATAGGGATTTCCGCCTTAGGTTTTCCTCCTACTTTCGCCAACATCTTAATGACGTTGGTAGTTTCATTGACTTTGTCTACATCCTCCTCAGGAGATTCTTTTGAAGAACTTTCATCTTCTTCATCAGGTGCTCTTCTCTAGGCAGTTTCAATTGTCTCCATTCTCGTACACAGACTCCAGACCTATTACAGTAGAAGTGCATTTGCTTCAGGTCTTCCTTGACCAATTCCAACTCCTCTCCTTAGTGGCATTTTCGCTACAAACAACCCTTTCTTCTGTTCTAATACCACAAATGATGCAGCGCAGAAGCCGACTCAAGAAAACCCCAAAATCACCCCACAGATCCCCTTTAAACTATAACCCAACTATTTTCCTTTTTCCCAAAATACATTAAAAGACAATGAAAAAAATTGATATTTACCTTTTTATATTGGCGTGCTTATCGTACGCTTAAAGCCAATGCACTGATGCTTTATACCATCAATCTGGATCGGTGAGATCTAATGGTTGTCAGAGAGTTCAGGTGGAACATTAGACTAGGGTTTAACCGCCCGATATACATTTTTATTCCCCTCCGCCTTTGCTACGTGGCAACGTTTCAATGGAATCGAGTGTTGGATCACTAAAACCACTTACAACTTTTGATGCGCCCAATAACCATTCACTGTAGTGAGACCACTTGGTGATCCAATGGTCGCGGATTGATCACGATCCAATGGTTGCAATTTAATCGCCTGATCGCAAGTCACTGTGTACAATTCCCAGACTCCTTATGCTATAAAGCACCCATTTGATGTTCGTCATATAGACCTGGTATGGTATAGATCCTCGCCTATAAATGTTTCAAGTCTGGATTCCAAATCCGACTATGTTTTGCGCTCATTTTTAGTGTAAACTGGGTTTTACACTTGCGGGGCCGAAACTACATAATAAACTCCGTCGACCCGATAAAGGTGATCTGACGGTCAGGATTTAAGTGGATCAAACAATGAGATTTATAGAAAAGGCCTCGGACTTCTATAAAACCCGTGATTTCGACATGAAACACAGAATAACAAAGGAAATAACACTCTGTCCCGAATACAAAGGATTTGCAAGCAAACAAGGGTTTCCATAGGTTCGATAACCAGTCTTACACACAATATGATTCATTCATAATAAATTACTTACAGAGTCTCGGCCTTGGGCCTGATTACAACAAAATAAAGACCTCTATCTCAAAACCCAATCCCCACACTATTCCTGCTCTCGCTCTACTAAATTCACTCCTCAATCCCCTCTCCCTTTTCATTACATTTTTCCTCCCTTTTATAAATATCACTCTAACTATGTCTAACAAATCAATCCCTATTTTTAATAAATCTAATAGAAAATCTTCTAATTCCTAGCTCTATCTCACACCTATGCTAACAACTCATCTCTAAGCCTAAAATAAGACAATTTCTAACTTATTACAATAATGAAATACAACTCATTTTTTGAGAGATCAAACCCTCTCAGTAAAACTGGTTTTTGACCAATCAGGTCAATGAAATCCAACTTGTTTAGCCACAACATGTGAACAAACTTTCACATTGTTGGCTAAGTCTGGATGCTCCTACATCAAAGTATTGATTCATTATATGGAATACCTTGGCTTCCAAATTAAATACATCTATAGATATAGTATTTCCTATTCCTTTTCTTAGTTAAACCCATTCACAAAATTTACTGTATCGCAATTGTTTTATTTGAGATAAGGGTATTATGTAGTCGTGAATTTAAAAGGATCATAGTTTTAGTTTCATCTCTAGTGTTGGTCTGTTGCCAATAAGCATGTTCAATACCCTGGTAGAGTCACTATAGGAACACAAGATTTGTTTCTCTGCCAGTGAGTTTGTTCAGTACCCTGGTGAAGTTGCTCACTGCACCTCTCTGCATATGAAGCATTTCTCTTATTTCACTTGTTTTTTTATTCAATACATGCTCTTTCGCATTTTATTGACATTTATATCGCCAAGGTGGAAGAGGGATCTTGAATTATTGAGAGAAAGATAGATTGTTCCTTTTTATATTGTTATATACCTCTATAATTAATATGCTCATCGCTATTTTTCTCCTTTCTTTTTTCTACTTGATTAGACCAGCATATGAAACATCATTCAATTACAATACCGAGTCAAGGAATGAAGATCATAAAATAGATGTAGGTATTGTGGTTTGCTCAAAGTTTTCATTCGTATGGATCATATTTTCCATTGAGACATCCTTGACATTATAGATATTTTACCAAGACAAAGAAGAAGGACCGAAAGTTAACCAAGTGTTGTTGTATGTCAAAAACCCCTTTCAAAATTTTGCCACATCCATTGGAACCAAACGAAACACTTTCACAGAAAATTTTTATTCACAGGACCAAAAAAACAACAAGCGACAAAAAGGACACAACATGACATGAATGAACAAACAAACAAAATGACAAAGGAAGAAATATATACATAGGTAGGGACACAACCCTAGGATACTATATAAAATAACACTTGAGATCTTGGCCAATAACAGGAAGAGAGTCCATCTTCCCTTCCAGGGATTGAAGACGATAAGTTTGGTGTCAAAGTTTATAATGCACAATTAAAGGTGTGATCCATAGGGATTGGAATTTAGTGTGTTTACCAAGTTATTTTCATGGGATTTATCCCACTTCAATACCAGGTGTCACACACTAAACTCCTTATTCCCTACAGACTTCTTGTCAAACAAATGCTTGATATGACTCTGATGGATAGCAAATGTTTCTTTTGTTTTCCACCTTTCTTCCTCAAGCTTCAAAAGAGTTTTTATCCTACTCTGAACAACAAGATAGGTTTACCTTGTGATTTTTGAGAAAGTTGAAGGGTCGAGAGGTATATGTTCAGAGGAAGAATAAATTATTTTCCATATGCGAGGAAGTAAGGGGAGGTCCGCAAATAGGGTTTTGGTGTGACACGTTCGTCCTATAAAGAATCCTCCAATGCATTATGTTAGTTCCTTTGCTCAGAGTAAACAATTTTCTTAATGATGTGAATCGAATTCTTGTTGGTAGACTTAGTTAAACCATTTCCCTAAGGGTAGTAATTTGATGATTGCTTTAAAACAATACCATTTTCTAATGCAAAATCATAAAGTTTTAGCATTGAAAAATAAGTTTCATTATAAAAAACAAGTGACATATGAATGCCAAACCTGGTGATGATATTCTTCTTAAGGAAGTTGATGAATTCTTGCTCATTCAATTGCTTCAATGGAACTGATTTATCCCATCGAGTAAAATAATCTGTAGCAGTCAAAATATATTGGTCTTGCTTTGATGAATGTGGAAAATTTTCACCAATAACATCCAATTCTCATTATTTAAAAGGACCTTAAACAACAATTTGATGCAATGGGGTGGCTGACTTTCTATCACAACTAACACATTTTTGACAAATGGAACATTTACGGGCACACTTTGACAAATGGATATTGTCGCACATCCATGTACCAAGACGCAGTTGTGTTTTTAGGGGTAGCTCATTGAATATTGTACATCAAAATTTCTTTCTCCCGTCTAGAAGATTCCTATTTTTGTGTATTAACCACTTGTGTTGCAAGCCAATAAATACCATGATCTATTATCGTATGAACTAGTTTAAATTCTAGATTGTACTCTTGAAGGCTTTTCATCAAATTCACCCTCATCTAACCCAATTCTTGTTGTACAAAACCCAGTCTAACCATTGTGTGAGGTACAAAGATGATAACATGACGATTCAAGAGGTAAGGCCTAAAGTGATTAACTACCTTATATACTGGATAGGCCTACTCATTAATGGCGGGATAGTTCAGTTTGGATTCCTGTAATCTAGCACTCATGAATGATATGGGCCGCTCATTTCCTTGTTCATCTTTATGAGTGAGAAAAACTACAAGAGATGTGTTGGAAGAAAAAGTATATAACAATAAATATTTGCCAAAATCTAGACTATATAATGTTGGGGATTTGGCGATTTCTTTTTTGATCTGGGCGAAGGCATCATTTTCCCTTTTATACCACTTTTAAACTACATCCTTCTTAATCATCTCTTATAATGGCTCAACAATCTGTGCATAATCTGAGATGAACTTTCAGAGGAAGTTAATTTTACCCAGGAAGGATTTCATGGCTTTTTTATTCACGGGAAAGGGAATTTGAGCAATAATCTTGACCCATTCTAGATCCACTTTAATTCATCTCTTAGCTATGATGTGGCACAAGAGGTTACCCTCAGACACTCTAAAGATTCTCTTCTTTGGATTTAAATATATTCCCTATTTTTGACATCGCTCCAAAAACTTCCTCAAATGACTAAAGTGATCAAATATCTTTTTTTTTTATTATATACAATGACATCATCCAAGTACACCACTACAATTTATCCAATAAAACCATGGAACGTGATGTCCATATCCAACTAAAATATAGTGCCCATATGGATGAGTCTAAAGGGAATCTGCTTAAAAGTGAATGTATCCAATTTAGTCTTGAATGTGGTTTTATGTTTGTCGGGTTTTTCTACTAGAACTTGGTTGTATCCAAAGAATCCATCTAATAGAAAGAAAATATCTGACTTAGATACTGTTTGAAGTATCTGCTCCATAGACGAAACAAGATAATTGTCCTTATCTGAAGCTTGTTTCAAATTGTGGAAATCAACACATAATCATATCTCTCTGAACTTATTTCTCACGGGAACCAAATTAGAGACCTGGATAGAATGACGAACTTTAAATATGATCCAAGCATCCAAAAATTTCTTAGTTCTTTCTAAATGATGGGTTCAAGCGTAGGATGGAATTTTTTTAACTTATGTTGAAATGTCTCTACTCCTTCCTTGATGGGTATCACATACTCGATAATTTGCTTATCATAAAATTTCAAATCATTGTACATCCATGAAAACACATATTGATACTACTTAAAAAGATGGATAAAATCTTGTTTCTTTTTAGGTGTACAACACATACTGAGATTTACATATTTAAAATCTTCTTATGTACCCATATTTACTTATTCATGAGATAGTGCCGAAATGTGTCTTTGCATTAGTTTGTCCCTAAAAATGGTCTTACAGGTTATACAACTTCTCTAATGATACTACACCCTTGGGCATGGGATTCCCCTTATTTTCCTGAGATGATTCCTGCAAGGCTTTCTCATGCTCATCTTCATCGATTGTCGCATCCTTAAAAGCATCAACATTTTCGATGAAATCAAGTATCTATTGGTCATCATTGAAAACGTGGAAAATAGTAATATTATATGGCACAGATGGTCTGTAAATAATTTCAATTGAAAAACCATCTCTCAATGGTGATAACCTAGAAGCAACATTAGCCAATTTATCTGCAGCTGCATTATGAATTCTTGGAACATAATTAATATTTAAAGCTTGGAAATATGAAATGAGACGCCATAGCTCTTGCTGGTAATTTCTAAGGTTAGGTCACACACAATGAAGAGTATTATGTATCTACCATGTAATAATCTCTAAGTCACCAATTACCTTAAGTGTTTCTACCTTGAGTATTTGGCTTTCTTTAAAACCAAAATGAGTGCTTCATATTTGACAGTGTTGTTTCACACTCAAATTCCAAGCAGCATGAGATCAAAGGTTTTTTATTTCTCATGTCTATTAAAACACAACTAGCTCTAGGACCCTCCTATGTTTTCGAACCATCAAAATATATAGTCAAAATGATAGAAACAACAAGGTTAGTTCCTACACTAGTTCTATTTACATCTATGTTACAAAAATCATAAGCACCAGTTGGATTTCAAGGAAGGAGTTCTGACTGTGTATCTGGTGGTATAGGGGAAGGCTGCACAAGATAAAATCTATGATAAAGTTCTAGAAAACAATTTCCAAAAATCATTTGTGCATAACTAATAGGATCATTAGGATCTTCAAGTGTCGTGATGATATGTTTAATGAAAGGTTCACTCTAGAATTTAATTTTATTTTTCTTTCCCTTATCCAGAAGCCATAAATGCGAGCAGGCAGTAGAAAAATATCCTTGCAACTTGCTAGACCAATCTCTACTTAAAATTAGGCCATAAGCTTCTGAAATGTCCATAATGAAAATATGAATACATTACTGAACTATATTCTCTGATGATAAATGGATTATAATACTATTAAGCTTACCAACTACATGTACTAAAGATCTATCTAATTGAATAATGTCGGCATAATTCTTTTCCCATTTAGCACTGATTTTCTTTGCAATAGATAAATGCATGACATTCATGGATGAACCAGAATGAAATAGGAAATTATGAAATTGTTGTAATTTATTTTTACCCTATTAATATTTTCTAGTTTTCCCTTTATGTTGAAAATAAAAGAAGAATACAAAATAGAGAAAAATAAGAATACAAAATAGAAAAATAGAAAAGAAAAAGGAAATAAAAGATTGAAAATAAAATAAAAGAGAATAAAAAAAAAGAGTCAAAAGAAAAATAAATAAAAGTAAAGGAAGAAGTGTAAAAAAAAAAAAATGGAGCTAAATAGAGAAAGGGTTTCTCTGTGTGGACAAGCGAGATTTGGATCGGAAACCAAGAACTGGCCCTTGGATGGATCCAATGGCACCGATGGTTTCGAGACACCTAGTCTCTGGCGGGCTCTAGATTTTGGGTGGACACATACTGAACCATCATATCAGCGTGAACAACCCGGACTTTGGTTCGCAGGGGAGATGGAATGCACAGGATATGGAGACCTCTACAATGAGGTTATCTACAACCGAGGGGCAATGAAATTATTCAACAATATGCAGTTCCACTTACTGCTTAAGAGCATAGGAAAGGACATAACCAACATGGATTGTTTTAATAGGGAAACATGGATATACCTTGCGCAGATGCATTTTCTATCTCTGAAGAAGGCATCGGCAACAACATCACCAGAGAACATAGCCTTGAAACCCCACTATGCCTCGAACCCCCTTGGCAACCTCTGTATAGATCCTAACGTTGAATACATGAGAAGGATTTTTTTGCGGCACACAAACTGGAAGACATTAAGATTTTTTGGCAATATTGAGGAGGTGGGATATCGTACACGACCAAACGAAGCCCATGTCAAGGAGTTAGATGGGAGCACATCAGTATTGGGTACTCTGAGCTCAGAAATTATTAGACTGGGAAGATTACAGGAAAATTTCCCCCTGCTACTGGATCTCTACTCCACCAACCTTTCTCCGAAGATGGAACCAACTCAAGTGTTGCGATGTGGCTTGGAAGGGGTGCCCCTTGCCTCGACCTACGTCATCTATCTCACCAATAAGAGTACTGTGAAAAATGGGATATCAATAACAGAGCAGCCTCTCGAAAAAAAATTAGATCTTGACCTTCAGAACCTGGTAAATCCTCTCCGCTTTCAAATCTTTCTAAAAACCCCTGTTGGGATTTCTTTACTAGTCTAGGTAAATAATACAGACAGAGTGATGGAACTGAGAAATATCATCTCGCAAAAGGTCGGATACCCTGCACATATACAGAACTTGATATTTTGGGGCAGAGCATTACAGGATAACATATCCTTCAAGGATTATCATATCCTAACAACATCGTCCATAATCATCAACCTGAGACCAAGGGGTGATGTTGCAGCCTCCAGTAGAATAAAAATGCAAGAGAAGGTTCTGGAAGCAATACTTCGAAGAGCTCAAAAACAAAACATAAGCATATCAATGGAGGTCTCTCCTTCAAGAACATCCTTCAAGGGGGAAAAATCACAGCTTCTTAATCAACCAAACCAATAGGTACTACCCTTAGCCCATACATAGTGGAGCAACTATATTCCACTCCAGAACTTACTATAGACAACCCATAAATAGATGAGCATTGTGCCTCATTTCAATCACAAGCCATTGTATGTCGTTTCAACTATTTCTAGGAAAAACCAGTTGATCTATTTCATTGGGTTTTGACCAATTGGAAAATGCAATGTGAAATACACCTCTGCTCCAAATGTTTCTTCATTAAAAAGTTACCTTCATTAGATACAAGAAACATCATCCTACAGGATGAACCATGGTTCTGGGGATCGACGAGATTATTCATCACACCTTGGTTCCCAGAATTTGATGCAAACACCATGGTTGTTTCCACAATGCCGGTTTGGGTCTGGCTGCACAATCTCCCTCTCCATTTCTGGGACGATCGTGTTCTTGCACGTATTGGCAACATCATTGGGAAATATATAAAGACAGATACCCAAATATTGGAGGAAAGAATCTACACATATGCTCGTATATGTGTGGAATTAGATCTCAACAAAGTCTTACTAGACCGCAATCAACTCATCCACAATTAGTGGAATTGGACACAACTTTTAGATTATAAGAACACAACTTTTAGATGTAGAATATGCAGGCAAATAGGGAATCTTCAAAACATGTTCCTTGAAGCCAAGAAAGACACCAGAAGGAAGAAGAAGAATGGGAAACAAACCAAAGGCTGGCAATGCCCTCCACCCAAGCCTAAAGAGGAGGAGGGCGATGCTGGGGAGGAACCCACTCACATGGGGAACAACAAAAAAAAACAGGAACCATAAACACACGGGGTATCCATACAAGACCCTACTGAATCACAGATCGATCTGGTACGACCAGCAAACATACCAGAAGTAATGGATACCAGTGGGTACAAGCATACACATTCACCAGACAATTCAGATTCAGATAAAGACAATGCAAGATGTGAAGTTAGAAATCTGCTTACAATTGACTCTTTGGCACTGTCCCTAGGGGAATGACGTAAGGTAGAGAAAAATAAAGGGAGAAAAACCTAACTTTTCTTCTCATATGTATATTAGTATGATTACTGTTTGTTCCTAATTATCATCAATGATGGACTAGATGATGCTATGTATACTTAGCAAATGCAACATGTAATTTTTTTTCACTAATAAAATTTCGACTTTTTCCTTGGAAAAAAAAGAAGTAAAAATCCCAAAAAGTTGTGCATGTTGAAATGTCGCCATTAAAAGTTCAATGTATTTTTTTATATAATAAAATTATTTATGTGACTATTTCTTTTCAACATTTAACAATGGCACAGAAATATATGGTGGATATTGATCCCGCGTAGATCAATGATTTATGCCTAATAGCAGGACCCCCCGCATCCTCGAACTTTAACGAGGGGGGTTTCGCAAAGCGGATTTATTAAATCATGCTTTTATTATGTGGCATTCCCACAAAAATTTTGGACCCCCTCCACAAAATACCATTTCCGATGGAAACCCCTCCCAAAAACCACTCTTCTCCCATTCATATTTCTCGTCATCCGACATTCTGCTAATTTTTCCACCTACCAACATCCTGATACACTTAGCTGATGGTATTCCTCCCCACTACATCTAGCACATGACTATTTCCATTCATATCTCCTGCCAACGTTCAATTGTATTAAATACCCCGCACTAATAATGGTTAAATTGATAAAGAAACCATTATTCACTCCAAATCAATGCTACTATCCTTTTCAAATCGGTCATTTGCCAAACTTTGCTTGTGAATGAAATTCATCAGAACACCGCTGCAAGAAGAACCCATTGAACGGCGATATCCAACCACCATATTTCCAGTAACTCTATCTCGATTTCTTGGTAAATCTGTTTTCCTAATGGCTTCCCATAAAGGAAAAGAAAAATCCCCTGTAGATAATCCTTTTTTGCCCTCTGTTATTAATTTAGATGAACTTCCACTAGTTGACACTCAATTTAAGATTGTAGAGACCAATTGTGAGTTTGATATGTATGAACTTCACAATTGGGCATATCAAAAGTTCGAAGATGCCAGTGATGAGTTCAGGTTTTGGGAATCCCTACTACCCTAGTTTTTCTTCCCTCAAACCGATACTTTCCTAGAATTTGTAGCCTAGTGTGGAGCCTGATATCTTGCTATCCAAAGAGATGTAATTTCTTAGAACAATGATACCCTTTTCCATATTACAGATGAGTCAATTTTCCAAGCCCTTCAGTTAAATCCTTAGGACTCCTTACACCCTTTTTCTTCCGATGCTCTAATGGAAATCTACCAGAAAATCACTTTCCTATAGAGAACTGAAATATTAGAGTCATTTTTACCAGAAAACTTAGAATTACCCAGAACTAACCCTCCTTATCCCTCTAGATTGTTTCCTTAGATGTCTAGGTAGGCTATATCCTTAGTTTCTTATCTCTTAGGATATCTTAGTGGCCAATGGGTTGATGAAGTCATCCTGGGCTTTATGTTAGTGTTTTCTTCTAGTAAAAAACCATCAATTATGTTCAACTACAGTCAGTTTCTTTATGATACTATCCATGATCATTTTTTAAATTTTAGTGCAAAAGGATCATTTAAACACTAGTCAGTTTTGGTTTACCTATTCTAATATTATCAATCTGAGATATTCAACTTTCCTTTACCAAAGTTGGATGTTGAAGGTAAACCTTTGTTAGTGATTCATTGGACAAATTTTGTGAGGAAAACCTCTAAAGACTTTTCTTTTTGTGATTTTTTCAATCAATTCTTGTATATATCTACTTGTTTGTTAAACAATGATGCAGTGCCCAAAATTTCAACAGAGATCAAGAGAAGTATGCATCTGAGTGAGGAGACTTTTACTGAACTTAAAATTTATGGTTGCGAGCTTCAACCATACATATTGTCAGTGTTTCTTCCCATGAGAAGTTTTTCACTTGAGTATATTAGACAAATGTTGAACATGGATGAGGTGGATTTTGTTTACAAAAATAAAAGGCTCGGTTTAAATTAAAAGTGTCGGTTGGTCCATTTATAGTCAACACCAGAGGTGCAGAGAAGGAGGTCAATGACTTCTTGATCCAGATGAAGTTTAAATTAAGTTTTACTTGGTCATATGATCCATTAGGAATAATATCATCAATGAGAATTTATCAGAAATCTACACCATATATTCATGTGGCAAAACCTGAAATTAAGCAATGTGCCAATAGGGAAGACTTGACAAAGAATGCATTGTAGGAGATTTAGGAGCTAGTTTTCAGTCAAACAACACTGAAAACTACAAGGATAATGGAGAAAGAGCTAAAGAGACCAAGAAAAAGTGTATCACCAATAGAGTCAGAGTTAGAGAGATCAACATTCAAAGTATTCCAAAGGAGGAAAATTTTACCTGTTGAAGAAGAATCTTCAGAAGCTCAAACTTCTAAAGAACTTACTACAGTTGTAATACAATCACAATCTCCTTTTTCATTAGAGAAGATTCCTGAAGACATATTAGATTCTTCTTCTTCTCCAAACAACAAAGTGCTTTTGCAAAGTTTTTAGAAGTGAAGAAGAAAAATTAGGCCTTAGAGACTTTTACATATGCATAGTTTTGGAAGCAGTCTTCCTCAACTCAGACCGGATTCCTTTCCGCCCTTGACAGTGAAAAATTTCAGTTCTAATTAGCATTATTGGAACCAAAGGTCC
The DNA here is from genome assembly GCA_031772625.1 of Pinus tabuliformis. Taxonomy (NCBI): domain Eukaryota; kingdom Viridiplantae; phylum Streptophyta; class Pinopsida; order Pinales; family Pinaceae; genus Pinus; species Pinus tabuliformis. Next base: position 248,645,311 of record CM062811.1, read on the forward strand.
CAGTGCCTAAAAGTGATGAAGATTATAATTTTTTTTTATTTTCATTTGACACCAAGAACATTGATCCTATTGACCAGATTGACCTTCACAAGAAAGCAGGAGAAATTATATATTCATCTCTGACAAGTTCTGCCATGGCAGCTTCCAAGTTACGGGCTTCTCTCAATAAAATTCATTCCCAATTAAAATCTGAAAAGATGTCTTATTTAGCAAAGGACACTAAAATCAAAGGGCTTGAAGATTTAGTTATAAAATTAGGATTAGATCCTAAGGATATAAAGGTAGCTAAGTAAACAATCAAGAGCACAAATGTTGATATTCAAGCATTGAGGAAACAATTGAAGTTTTCAAAAAATGAACATCCACAGGCTAAGGAATTCACCTAGTTAGAGAAGGAGAAGGAGAACATTCTTCGAATGATCATTGAAAAGAACATATAGATATAGAAGATGGAAGAAGAAATGGGAAAATTAATAAAAGAAAAACATCTACAACTCAGTATTGAAGTAGCAGCTTTTACAATAGTGACTTCAACACCAACCATTTCTCTATCAACAGTGTCTACAACAGAAAAAAAAAAAAAAAAAAAATCTCACATGCCAAAATTCAATAGAGCAGTTGCAAAAATCTATGGGAGACTTGTCATTGAAAGATATTGAAACCGAAAAAACTCATAACTTTACTAGAGAAAATTCAAAATGACAAGATAAGGAATGAAAACACATATCTGGCTGAAGTTTAGGAAAATTTTAGATTAACCAGATAGATAGAGAAATATGAAAATGAGTCTTTGATTGCACAGTCATTGGCAAAGGCAAAAGAGAAAATCTAGATTGATATAAATTCTACCATGACTAAACTCTAGACATCAATTCAGATTATTTTTTAATAGGAAGAGTTAGTGGATAGATGAAAGGCAGTTATCACAGGAATCAAAGAAGGTTTGGAGCATATTCCTGGAGAAGTAAATAAAATAATTAAAATACTCAATTCTAAAACTAAAGAAGGATTAGAATAATTTCGAATTGAGGAAAAAACTGATACTATCCTAGAGTTAAGAAGAGTTATGACAAACAAAAAATTGTTGTTACATTTAGAAAGCAAGTGTCAAAACTTGGAAGCCCAAATTAGAAAGTTTCACAGGAAATTTAATACTCTGCAGCAAAAGGGATTTCCAACTCTATGATATTATAGTGGCCAATTGATTCCATTAGAAGACTATCAATACAAATTGCACCAGATAGTAATAGACAAAACCATATTTGTTAAAGTTAAAGGGACAATCAGTGGGAAAGAATTCCTAGAAGACCTAGAGTATGATTTTTCCATTCAACATGAAGTTAGCCATGTGTTAATCACTAGGCAAACTTTTGAAAAATACACAGAAGTCGATGAGGCATAAAGGAAAGTAACTTGAACTCATCGTGTAAAAATAATGCAAGGAATTTAGTGACCAGTTACAGGAAAAGGAGGAGTAGTAAGATGAGAAAGAGGATTAGAAAGAAGAAAGTTAGTTAAAGAAAACAAGCATCAAACCCCACCCTTAAATTATGTGCTTATTCTTTGAATTAGTTTAGAATATCTATTTTCCAGTTCTAATTTTTTAAATCAAAAATAGTTTCAAATATTATCTCAATTTGTAATAATTGTTGGCTTCAACTTAGATATATTTGGAAATTCAATCTATAAGTATTTGGTAGTTTGAAGAAGTCAAGGTTGAACCCATGTAATGAACCAGTGACATGTTTGTAATTTTCAGAGCTATTTCTGAAGATAATTGAAGGATTCTCAATTCATTTTGAGTAGCTTGTGTATGTATGTGAGTTTGTCTTGTTATCAATTATGTTTTTTCATATTTATTTATACACATGTTCAAGGTAACATAGAAGTTTGGGCAAGGCTAGGGTGAATATCGATCTCCTTCAAAGACCTTGGAAAGTTATAGTTGTTAAAATAGATTAATTAACTGAACAATTTGTCTTAGTTAATTCCTCTAAATCTTTTAATTGTTTCTTTTGTTGGAAATAATACTGAGAGGGGGAGGTGAATCAGTATTAGTCAAATCAATAACTTTTTCATGTCATACTCAAATTTATATACTCTACTTCAATGAAGGTAACTCGCGTGTACACGCAACTGTCTTTAAAACAAACAGTGTATATCCAACAAACTTATGATTCAGTTAATTCATCTATGTTGATATTTAATCAGTGCATCAGTACTTCATTAGCCATATAAACAGTGACCATGTGCAGTGATAACAAAATAAACCATCACACATAAGAAACACACATGAACACTAATATTTAAGGTGAAAACCCAATGCGGGACAAAAACCACCTGCTGTTGTCTTCTTTTAGTATAAAAAAAAACAGTTTACAATCTTGTATTGGTGTAGACTCATACCAGTACATAGGCATCTACCTGTAGAAGGCTACAACCTTCTCTCATTCTCTAGATTCTACTAGAAGGGAGCTATAACCCCCTAGATATTGTACTAGCTTATCCATTTACTAGTACATAGGTGCCAGCCTACAAAAGGCTCCAACCTTCACGCAATTTCCAGCTACTACTAGAAGGGAGCTCCAACCCCCTAGCTCTTGTACTAGCTGATCCATTTACCAGTACGTAGGTGTCGGCCTACAGAAGGCTCCAACCTTCATTCATTTTCTAGCTGCTGCTAAAAGGGACATCCAACCCCCTGGCTCTTGTACTGGCCGATATATTTACCAGTACGTAGGTGCCAGCCTACAAAAGGCTACGACCTTCTCTCTTCCTCCTAGGACCATGATACTCCTAGAACACCACACCACAATATGAAGGCCATGTTTCATCAAATTTTCATACTGAACCCATCAGTAACATTTAAGCTCAAAATCAATCACCACTGCAATACAACCATCAAATACATCAGCATCAACCAATCACTAAAACTCAATCATCAATCTCTGAATCAACCACAATTGAATCAATCAATCTGAACATTCAGAACACTATCACCAGAACACAAATTAGAACCCAGAACTCTGCATCAACAAGCAGAACCAACTGCAACTTCAAACATCATATTTCATAGTGTATATGCTACTTATATGTGCCTAACAAGTGTGCATACATGCTTTTACCAAAGTGAACTAGCGTACAGATCTGCAAATACTAACTTAAAACATCAAAACTATTCTAGACTTCAATCATACCCATATCAAAACATTTACAGTGTAAATCATGCATTATTATTCAGATCTAGGTTATCCATGATCATACCACATAATGATAATTCATTTCAGGTCTTATGATCTCGATCCATCATTAGATCTCATGCCCCATCAACCACTAAGGTTCATCGTTAGTTTAGATCAAGCAAAGGACCAGAAACCCATAACATGAATATTTTCTTTTGATCTCACTCTTCATAATATATTCATTACTTGCACACCTATCCCTTTTATCTTCTCCTCCTTATATAGTTTTAGGCATTTCTCAATACCTCAGACCAAAACCACTTAGGATCAATACCTTGGACCAAAACCTTGATTTTCCATCTTGTATGCACTTTTCCTCTTGTGAATGTGCGTGTGTATGTATACGCTCTTTTTGTTCTATGGGCCTGCGTGTACATGCTACTTGGACAAAATGAATCAGCATATACCTCTCTTTCTTCAATCTCTGAAGTTTGATCTGTAATCGTTTGTTGTTAACCTATTGCATTGTGAACGGTCATCTATGTGAGTTGCCATCAAGGACAACACATGTATCATAATGCCAACAATCCCCCCCTTTGGATTTGATGGCAACCGCAACACCAAGATACTCTCCCCCTTTGACATCAAGTGTAAAGGGATGAACAATATATTCTTCCCCTTTGATATACATTACGCTATCCATGCTCCCCCTGAATACATGCAGATTCTGCAGAGATATGATTCAAAATAATAACATGAATCTATAGCTCAACTAAGTGAGTATGGCATCCCTAAGGCGAATGAATCATACATACATCAATCACCCAACCAAGTGGGGATACACCAAATTTGACTCATCCACCCAACCAAGTGGGGATATACCAAATGTTTATACATGACTGAAATAACAATTATTACATCATCCTTCCCTTGCATAGTGGGGTTACAAATTAGCTCTCTTCATGACCTTTACATCAAATGATATACATGACATTTATAACAAGGACGAATAATCTAAACAAGATCATGATAGTCATCAGCAACTATCATACACCATATATGATCTGCACCATCAGCATCAAGATCAACAACCTGTATATGTCCATCATCAAACGAGTCACCTGAATCAAAAAAACTACGTGGATCAAGCAGTATAAGAATCTTCATGTACCAAGATCTTCTAACATAATGCTAATAATGCATTATTAGAAGCATATGCTCCTCCTGAACCTGTGCTAGTCGTTCATTGTCAGATTTGATTATTGCAAATATCAATAAGAATCATCAAGGCATCATCATCAATCAGATATACATAAAATCATCAACAACTTATGAGGGACAAGAGCACTTCTACATATTATTAGCATACTTTAATCATCATCAATCAAAACAGAACATATATTTGATAATTGACTGAACCATATCAAACTCCTTTTTCTGAGTCTGTCCCACTGCTTTTCCCTCAAACCAACATATACGCAATTATGCAGCTTCGAACTCACGTATATACATGACTTTTCTTCATGATAACTACGTATGAGATTTAAAACACTAAAGTTTCACACTTTCATCTCCCTTGAGTCTGTTACGTCTGTATACTATTCTATGCCACATATTTCTGGTTGTACTTCCTTCTTCTTCCATACCTTGGAGTGTGATGGTGTTTTCTCCTTTTGGTATGTTGGCAAAAATTTTCTCCTGCATTCCTTTGCTATGTGTCCAAACTTGTTACATGCATAACATCTTACATGTTTTATATTCCTTCTATAGTAGTCAATGGCTCTGTGACCAAACATATTTCAAGAAAAACAATATCACTTAAAGTACTTGGAAGATGATGATCTTTCTGTGTGATGGTCTTGAACCATTCTACTATGCATCTTGCTGCAACATGTCCAAAATTATGACATATAAAACATTCAACATTATTCATCAAAGGAAATAACTGACTATCACTTCCATAGTTATGAGTAAAAGACTTTCTTTGAAGACTTTCTTTCCTTGGTTTTTGATGGGGTTGACCTCTCATCTCCTTATTGAGCATTTCAGATTTTTAATTAGAGTTCCTTGCCTCATCTTGTGAGCTAGATTCACTTTCAATAGATTCATGAAAACCAAGACCAATTTTGATGGTAGGAGACCTTTGACTACTAAGAATATTATCCAAAATCTTAGTACTATCTTGAAATCGTAACAGTTTATCCTTTTCTTCTAATTTAACTTTTAAGATATTTACCTCAACCTGATATTGTTCTTCTTTTTCAGGATATTTCTTCTTCATGACTTCTTTAGCCTTTCTTCCTTCTTCCACTTTTTTCCTTAATTTGAGATTCTCATTTTCTTGTTCTTCATCTTCTTGAGGTAGTTCTTCATTCTACTTGTTTGAATTGTCAGGATCTTCTTTTAGAGAGATGATCTTAGCTTCAAGACTTTCATAGTAGCTGGATCTATATTTAAGTCTCTTGAATATTGTACTCTTTTCATTTACTTCATTTCTTAATGATGTCACTTCATCCTGCAACTTTTGACATTGATCTTCCTTTTCCTTGTACTACTTCCTTACTTTGTTTCCTTCCTCCAACTGAGCTTTTAATCTGGTAACTTCTTCTTTGAAGGCACACTCCCTTTTTTTAAATAAATCTTGTTGATCTCTAATTTTATCTACAAGTCTTTTAACTTATGCCTCTATGTTTCTTTCACGATCACTTTCAATATCTTCAACATTTCATGAACAAAGAAAAATCAAAAGAAGACCAAAAATTTGTACCTGATACTTCTTTTGCTTGTTCATCTTCAATATGAGGTAATTCTGAATCTGAATACTTTCTTCAACCTAATGGCCAATTGTCTCTCCTACTATCATTGTTCCTTTGAGTTGTCTTCTTCTTCTTAGGTGCTTTATTCTTTAGCGTCTTTCCCATTGTTTCTACGGATCTCCTTCAAGCGATCAAGCTTCTTTCAAAGGACCTGCTTTGATACCAATTGTTGGAAATAATACTAAGAGGGGGGGGGTGAATCAGTATTAGTCAAATCAATAACTTTTTCATTTCATACTCAAATTTATATACACTACTTCAATGAAGGTAACTCGCGTGTACACACAACTGTCTTTAAAGAAACCAACGTATATCCAACAAACTTATGATTCAGTTAATTCATCATATGTTGATCTTTAATCAGTGCATCAGTACTTCATTAACCATATAAATAGTAACCATGTGCAGTAATAACAGAATAAACCATCACACATAAGAAACACACATGAACACCAAGATTTAAAGTAGAAACCAAATGTGGGACAAAAACCACCTGTTGTTGTCTTCTTTTAATATAAGAAAAACTTGTTTACAATATTTTACTGGTGTAGACTCATACCAGTACGTAGGCACCCACCTTTAGAAGTCTACAACCTTCTCTTGTTCTCCAGCTTCTACTGGAAGGGAGCTACAACCCCCTAGCCCTTGTACTAGCCAATTTGTTTACTAGTATGTAGGCATCGGCCTACAGAAGGCTGCAACCTTCACTCATTTTCCAACTGCTACTAGAAGGGAGCTCCAACACCCTGGTTCTTGTACTAGTTGATCCATTTACCAATATGTAGGTGCCAGCCTACAAAAGGGTCCAACCTTCACTCATTTTCTAGCTGCTAATGGAAGGGAGCTCCAACCTCCTGGCTCTTGTACTCGCCGATATGTTTACCAATACTTAGGCACTAGACTACAAAAGGTTATGACCTTCTCTCTTCCTCCAGGGACCACGTTTCATTAATTTTTAGACTGGATACTCCTGGAACACCACACCACAATCTGAAGGCCATGTTTCATCAAATTTTCATACTGGACGACCCATTTGTAACATTGAAGCTTAAAATCAATCACCACTGCAATACAAGCATCAAATACATCTGCATCAACCAATCACTAAAACTCAACAATCAATCTCCAAATCAACCACAATTGAATCAATCAATCACCAAAAACCCATTATCACTGAAGCAAATCACAATCAATCAATCTGAACATTCAGAACACTGTCACCAAAACACAAAGCAGAACCTAGAACTTTGCATCAACAAGCAGAACCAACTGCAACTTCAAACATCATATTTCATAATGTATATGCTACTTCGATGTGCTAACCAGTGTGTATACACACTTTTACCAAAGTGAACTCCTGTATAGATCTGCAAATACTAACTTAAAACATCACTACTATTCTAGACTTTAGTCATACCCAGATCAGAACATTTGCAGTGTAAATCATGCGTTAGTATTCTGATCTAGACCATCCATGATCATACCACATAACGATAATTCATTTTAGGTCTTATGATCGTAATCCATCATTAGATCACATCCCTCATCAGCCACTAAGGTTCAGCCTTAGTTCAGATCAAGCAAATCACTAGAAATCCATAACATGCATGTTTGCTTTTGATCTCACTCTTCATAAGATATTCATTACTTGCACACCTATCCCTTTGATCTTCTCCTCCTTATATAGTTTTAGGCTTTTCTCAATACCTCAGACCAAAACCACTTAGGATTGTCGGCCGGATAAATCGTTCTTGCGGACAAGACTGATCTCCCTAGTATCTACAGATATCTAGCGACAAGAAAAACAAGCAAATTCTACCTTTCTCTAAATATTATGATTTATAAATAAAAGCCAAGAGATGTTTTAGACCCTACCTCAAGTCCAACGCTAGTTTGTGGCAGCGACGCTCCAACCGTCCAAATGAGTTTCCTTTTAAAGAACCTGCAAACACAAACAAGCACACATCAAATAACACCTGCATAGCCAATATAATAAACCATATTTATCATAATGATCAAGGAATTCATGAAATAAACCATAGAAGACAACTTATTGAGAAAAATAAACTTGATTGTATTAACTTTAAACAAAGAAGAACTTTACAACCTTGGTGCCTTGATGTTGTACAAGCTCCTCCCAGGGTCCAGCAAGAATCTCCTCTACTTTGACAAGCTTCACACTCTTACCAATGAGATCAAAAGGTATGTAATCTCTCCTCTCAAGCTCAATTAGGAAGTCTAAATTCCAACAGCATTTACCCTCAAAAATATTCAGCTTTCAACCTCCCAAGCAACCAGCGCAATGCCTCATTTTATAATGCAGAGGAAGGAAGTTACTAGGTCCACCTTCAAAGGGATAGAGTCCTCTTTCAAAGGGATAAGCTCCTCACATCAAGGGGTGAGCTCCTTCAGTTATGGGATGCATGAACCACCTAGGAGAAAACTTGCCACCTCAATATTCCTTCTAGAAGCGTCCAGAATTAACCTAAAGTGAGTTTTTAATAATAAACTTGCGCCTTTTTTACTTTTACAGGGGTCCGCAACCTTTCCTTTAGAGACAAAGCGGGTAGGTCCGTAGGGAACATGACCAGGGAGTGCGGGACCGTAGGTAATGCTAAGAGAAAGTGTGGAACTAGAGTTTTAGAGATTTTCAAGGACTTTCTCTCATTTTTAAGGCTTGACATGAAGAGCTGAGGTTTAAGACTTGCAAAGGAGGACAGTATGAGTGGTGATAGACTCACACTGACTGCAGAATGTCATGGTGACAATATTTTTTGTAATAGATTGCCCCCTAAGGTGTGAAGTCTGTAATAGATAATATTTGTTATCTAAGAAGAGTGAAGTACTTTATCATTTCGAGGATCATCTTGTGGAGAGCCTGGTTGGACCCTGTAAAAACATATCATATCATCGCTGAGGTAGGAATTCCCATACTCAGATCAAAACTGACGAAAAAACTAACTAAACTACTCTGATATAGGAATGATCTTATACTACATCACAAGTATAGACATATGTAGACACAGAATGGGCGCAGCCATCTGCTTATGAATAGTCCACTGTATAATGAATAACAAAATTCCTCGCAACCTGGATGGTGGAAACTAGATCCAGGGTCTTGATTTCTACTTCCCGAAACAGTACGATTCTATCCATGTGAATGAATGTGTCGAAGTCGAACATGGTAGAAACCACTTGATTAGTAGTCAATGATGTAAACTGTTAACAAGTGTGAGAGAAACCACCAGTAATGTCAATGGCTCTCAAAGTACTTAGTACAATCCATGAAATGTGAATAGATGTGTTGATGTCGAACATGTCAAGGAATCCTTTGATCAAAGGTCAATGATGCAACCTATCATCCAAGGTGAGAAACCTGCCATTGAGGCATGCAGATTCCAAGGTACTGACAATTTCTAGATCAGCTTTCTAGATAATGAGCTAAAGTCGATAGAAAGCAATCCGTCGTAGGCAAGCCCACAACACGAAATCATAGATCAAGTTTGAAGAAATATAGTTGCAAGGACTGACTCAGGGATGATCAAGATGGATGACACATATTTTGTAGATGAATCGTTTATTTTCACTGACCTCTTGAACACATAACGACACTGCAGATGGTTTGGTGACAATTGACCCAAAGCTAATACCTAGAAACTAGTTGAAGACTTTCAATATGGTTTGATTAACTATTAGGCAAAGGATTTCCCAACCCAGGTGAACAAAAAGTGTCATGTTCAAGAGTGGTTAAATGTTTTTCTGAGACACAAAGTATGACAAATAGGTTCATTTTTATCTCTTTTCCCCCACAATTTCTGGCAAGTACCTCTTTATTTTTGACAAGCTTGAGGAGGATAACATTTGCTTGATTATAAGCTCATCCTTCGGATGAGTCCAACTTAGTTTAAAATTTGAACCCTAAGAAGGAGTGGTATGTTCTTGTTTGTAATTGAATAGGTCCTTTATTGTTAAATTTTAACGAGTCCAGTATAGGAGAAACTCGGCGTTTTTCAATTTTAAGGAGTCGGAAGAAAAACTTAAGAAAACTCCATGGTTGTCCTTTTTCGTAAATTTGTGTCTCCCAAGCCGGAAAAAGTATAAAATAATACTTGAGAGAACCACTTGACCATTACGATCAAGGAGTACTTTTCATAATTAGTGACTATGATTTGAAAAAAGTAAAAAAGCGATCAACGACACGTCGTTTTATAACCAATATCGAATTTGAAACGACAAAAATCCGGCAATCGTTTCATGTTTATACGGTCAGAAAAGAGCTATAAGTGGACTGTCCTTTTAATTCCATTTTAACGAGCTTAAAAAGAAAACTCGGGAATATTTTCATATTTTAGGAGTCAGAAAAGAGCTTAAAGATGACTCTAATGTTTTTGTTGAAAATGATCAATTTTGCCTGAAAAATCCGATATCCTGCACAAAAACTCAAACATTACTCATACCTGTTTAAAATAAATAAAAATGCATCAAAAAGTTACCTTTTTAAAGTGAAAAATAAACAAATTAAAAATTCATTTATTCAAAAAATCTTATAAAAAGGGCTTTGTAAATTCATTTTTACCGTTTGACTTCAGAGTGAGAAAAGAAAGCTTTTGGGTAAGAAATTTCCTGTGAAGATTGCGGAAAATTCGTCTGTTGGAATCGAAAACTGTCACCTCCAGGTATTCCACATCACTTTAATCTTGCACTTCAACCATTTGAATTTTGTTTTTAGGTTTCTATTTTGATTTTTAAGAAGAATTTTGTTTAAAAGTCCGCTCGCGGGGGTCCGCAGGTGCAGCATGCGAAACCTGTGGAACCCGACTTTTTCCTACACAGGAAAGAGCCAAGGGCCCACACTTGCTATTTGGGTAGAGTGCGGACCTACGCATTGTCCTTAATTGGAGGGTGTGGTCCCCACGACATAGGTTTTACAATTCCAAATTCTTCAATTTCCACCCAAACACTTTGATTTAAAATGTTCTAATCTGCCTTTTCTTTCAATGTAGGATATATACCATGCTTAGTTGGCGGGAACGAGAGCACGAAGATGTGGACCTTGCCGCAATTAATCATCAACCTTCAATAGATGCATTGAAGGCATGCTAGTTATTTAAATTCTGGGCCATACCTGGCATGAGGACCCAAGTAGACTTTCTGTAGTGGCTGGTGGACAGGTGGAATATACAAGACCAGTGTTTCATTATTGGTGGTGACTAGCTCGAAATGGAGCCAGAGGACATTTAATTTTTGACTGGTTTGCCCAAGAGAGGTGAACAATTGACTCTATTCGGGACTAGGCCAGGTGGCCAGTCTGTCGATAGTCTCCAGCTAGAGTTTTGTAACAACCAAACCAAGGACAAAGGGATTAACATCAAAACCATCTCCCATCCTGAACTCAAAGTGATTGCATTTTCTGTCACCAGACTCTGCGGATTTTCCTTATGCTGGGATGGATTATCGTGGTGACCCAGACATGGCTCTTCCACCAGGAGAGCAATGGAATGACTCAGGTAAAATCATTTTCAACATTTTCTCATTTAATTTTTTGTTTTGTTTTTAAATCGTCTCAAAACTGATAGTAAAAGTTTCAAATGCATATGTAGGTCCACAGCGACCAGCCACTCTCCGGCCCTATGAGAGGAAACACCCAGCTATAGCAGTACCAGCCCCATGAGACGAATCTACAAAGACCCTGGCCGAATTGGAAAACCATCTAGAGCGTTTGACAGCAGACATTTCAGAGACTAGCATAGATGACATTCCTCTTAGGTTACAGTGCTATGTGATTAGGGTCCCAGGACCTTTCAGGAGGTTCCTTTGTAAGGTGGCTGGAGCAGTGGTTTCTTATCGTGATCATCACCAGTGATAGGATGATCGCCTTTTGTAGACTCATCTGACATTTTTGCTTTTTGTACTAACATTTTTGCCGATCATAAGGTGTTTTTAAGCCTATGATCGAAGACGATGTATATTTGACACACTTCTATGCTATGCTATATCACTATTACTGGCTATCTTGTAAAACATGTTATGGAATGTTTTTAAATTTACTGTTTAATTATTGCAAATGTCTACTTAACATTCGAGAAGAAATTGCATCTGCTAATGTATTTAAATATCTTGGAATATGCTGATATTCAATATAGTCAAATTCATGTTCCAAGATACGAACTCTCAAAAATAATCTTAATAACACTGGATTTCTAATGGCATAAACTCTATTAAGCTGCAATACAACGAATTCAGAATCTAACCTCACAATCAAACTCCGAATCCCAAATGAGATGGGTTCAGATAATAACTCAATCACTACATTATACTCTGCAATGTTGTTCATTGTTTGACCGAGGCTTACCCCATGCATAGATACCAACTCATTAGAGGGTGAATAGATAGCCCAAGCTGCGAAAGAAATGTTCCGTGTATTACGACAATCACCATCAACAAAACTAATGTATGTTTGAAGAGACGTCGACATCTACAATATCAATAGTAAAATCAAGATAAGCAGGAATAATGACCAGAAAACATTCTCCAAACTAAGCACACTTTTCTAATCTAAAACACACCAGCTAGAAAGAAAACTAATCTAACTAAAATCTCCACACCTAGGCTTAAGCATAATATCTCTTCAGATAGAGATCATTTCTGGGCTTACCTAAAGAGACACCGTCAAAGTCTACCAATTCAAAGGCCCCGTTTTCCAGATTTCTCTTAACAACATGAGGAACATGCCACATAGGTATGAATTTTCTAGTGCCTAGCTTATCATTTGCTTGATCGTATAGTAAGACTAGGTCTCCTTCCGAAAAATTACGAGGTGTAACATTTCGATCGTACTGAGCTTTAATACGTTTGACATGAGTTTCAATTGCTAGTGCATCATCACGTCGATTCTCATCTAGCTGGGCCAAGTACAACAAGCGTTTCTCCTCTTTGGAAGTGGCTGGGAGTAACTCTATGGCTATTTGCAATGACGGGATTTCGCATTCAATGGGTAACACAACTTCCAAACCGTAAACTAGTTGGAAAGGAGTGAAAACAGTTGATGTTTTTACTGAGGTTCAATACGCCCAAAGCGCTGAAAATAACATGTTATGCCAATTCGACCTATGAATCCCAATGATTCGTCGGATCATAATGACTAGAACTTTGTTGATGGCTTCAACCAGACCATTAGCGTGTGGGTAATGCAGAGTAGAACTATCATGACGCAGACCAAGCTGATCTGTTAGTTCAGTCATCATGATGTTTCGAAAATGACGCCCATGATCAGTGATAATCGCTTGTGGAACACCTAATCTAGTAATTATATGATTGAAAATGAAAATCGCAGTAGTTTTGCCGTCTGTCAAAAATGTAGGCATCGCCTCGGCCCACTTGGTAAAATAATCTACCGAAAGGATGATATACGCATGCCCCCCGACCGAATGAGGGTTACACGTAATAAAGTCGATACCCCACTTTGCAAAAGGATCGATGACGATTATAGGGTGGAGAGGAGTAGGTGGAGCACGCATCTTTCGATCAAAAATTTGGCAATTGTGGCATTTTCGGATCGCGTCAATACAATCTTTAAACAAAGACAACCATAAATAGCCAGTGGAAATATCTTTTGGGCTGTGGAAAACCCAGACATATGACCGCCACACACTCCAGAGTGAGAGTCATTTAGAACCCTTTCAGCTTCCTCATGAGTTAAACAATATTGGAAAACGGAGTCCACCCCACGACGATAAAGTGTATCTCCAATAATTTTGTATTGTTGGGATTGGAATCATATTTTCTGACGCTGAGATCTTGAAATTTCAGGCCAAAAGGATTGGGTTTGGAGATAAACTATGATATCTCCATACCATGGATCAAGAGTGCTGATAAGAAACAAGGATTCATCTGCAATAGGCTCTTCCGCCACAGTTTCAGTATCAGCACGCGGGAAGTCACACATCAACTCCACAAAAACTAAAGATTTCTTTGAATTAGATTTTTCAAATTCCAAGTCAAATTCCTGCAGGATAACAATCCATTTGGACTACTTGCCCCCTAGCAATTGTTTAGTCAAAATATAGATCATAGGGTTACAGTCGGAAATTAAGGTAGTTTTGCGTAGTAAGATGTAATGACGAAATCGTTGGACAACTTGAACAACTGCCGAGGCCAATTTCTCCACATGCGAATATTTTGGCTCAGTCGGATTCAAAGTTCTACTAAGGTAATAAATCACATGTTCACTATCGAATTCATCTTCCTGAACTAATACCATCCCGATGGTGGAATGAGATGCAGCGAGATACAAGAAGTAATCTTGGTTGTAGTTGGGAGGATGCAATAACGGTGCATGGGTCAATGCGTGTTTAAGTGCATCAAAATATTTTTTAGCTATCTCATCCCAAAAGAATGGAGTATTCTGTTTCAACAACTTGGTATAACCCTTTGTTATCTAGGTGTAGTTAGGAATGAATCGATGTAAAAAGTTTGCTTTCCCTTGCAAACTTTGGAGTTGGCGAAGAGTCACAGGAGGAGGAAATTTGACAATAGCTTCAACCTTCGAGGAATCGACACGAATGTCGGCTTTCGAGACAACAAATCCCAGTAAATGACCCGTTTCTATACAGAAAACACATTTGTGTGGATTCAACCTAATTCGATAATGCCTACATCTCATAAAGATTGCTCGTAAATGCATAAGATGATCGGCTCTACGTAATGAATGAGTAGGTAAATCATCGAGATAAGGTTGCACAATGTGCTTGATGTCATGAAATGCGTAAGACATAGCTCTTTGAAAAGTTGCTCCAGTGTTCTTTAGCCCAAAAGGTAATTTGCAATAAGCAAACGTCCCCCATGGACAAATGAAATCCGTTTTTGGTTGATCAGCAGGTAGAATGTTGATTTGATTGTAACTAGAAAAACCATCCATAAAGGAGAATATTTCACTGTCGGCACAATAATCAATGATTTGATCGATATAGGGAGTCGGATAATTGTCTTTGGGACAGGCTCGATTAATATCCCTATAATCGATACATATTCTTATCGTCCCTTTCTTTTTATTAAAATGAAAAATATTCGATACCCAATCCATTAAGGGAATTGGATAAATGAAACTTGCTTTAAGTAATTTTTCAACTTCTGCTTTAATAACAGTAGCTTTTCGTGGGTGGATCTAACGCAAATGTTGCTGGACAGGTTTAGCATTCGGGTAAGTTTTGATTTCATGAACAATAGTTGCTGGATCAATTCTTGGCATTTCTTCATATGACTAGGCAAACACCTCGTGGAATTCTTGAAATAGGGCCTTATATGTTTGAAGCTCATCTTCTGTACAGGAGGCACCTATATGAATGTTTTTAACAATTCCAGGTTTAACTGAAATGTCAATAGGAACTATTCGAGAAATATTTCCCAAATTTAACTCAGAATCAGGATTTTGCAATGGATTCTGTGGTTCCTTGACATAATCAGTAGTAAAAATAGATGAAAAATCATTTTCAAAATGATCAATCTCAGGTAAAAACGAAGATCTATGATGAAGATCTTCCCATGGTAAATCATCAACAGAGAAAATTTGTCGAATCTGCTCATTAGTATGAACAAGTTCGGAAAAAGTTGTTGAATCTGAGTTTGATGTTGAAAGTGATTCTCCATGGACCACATTCATTCTGTCAATTCTGGTTGAAGAAGGGTCGGAAAATGATTGTACAGCCTAATACGCAATTTCATAGGGACTCAAAGGCATAGCATCGCCAAATGAATCCATCTCAGATTCGAAAGGTACGATCCAAGGATCGTCATAAACAATAGTGTCTGATGAAATCATATGAATGGTTGCAGTAGAAGGCAATATGTTAGGAGGAGGAAAGGAAAAAGTTCCTAGTAAAACAGAATCTTTAACCAATCCTACCCCAACATCCTTATAAAGGATAGTTGTTTTGCCGACATGCTGGATACTTTTAGAAGAGGCTGGGTCAAATGAAAAGTAAGTTAGCTGGCCTATAGTTATGATCTTTCCATTATGAGGAAACTTTATAAGCCAAAATACCGATGAAACAACAGCAGTCATAGCGTAAGACCAACTACGACCCAAGAGAAGGTTGTAATCTAGAGGGGCATCAACCACTTTCACATCTAGATTAACAGTTTTGCCTTCAACCCCTACAGGTAAATCTTGTAGAATGCCAAAAGGATGGAACCCACAGCCATCGAAAACCTTTAGAATCGTCGGGGATTGATTGACTGTAGGAGAACCAAGTGATCTCCAACACTGGATTGACATAATACACGTTGAAGCTCCCTCATCAATTACAGTCATATAGCAAGGTTTGTTTTTGACTAACACCGGAATCTGGAAATCCATTTGATGAGGTAAGCGAGGTGTACTATTTTCTAGATCGAATATTATAAGGTTTGAGTCCTGAATATCAATAGCTCCTATAGCCGACAATAGCAATTTACGCTGTGCTGGACATGATTGTAGCACCTCCAAAGTCGACATTGCTGAAGGTGAAATAGCTAAATCTCCAACAATGTTATAGTTCCAAGCAGCTCTTGCATGTGGATTGAAAGCTGACTTTCGAAGTATACCTTTAGCAGGTCTAGGTTAGGTTTCTCGATCTGTAGTGGATCAGAACTAGGAGTTGAAGTTGATGGGTTCGAATTAGAAGATTCTGCTTCCTTACCACCAACAGGACTTTTACTTCCATAATCTTGCGATCGTGTCGCAATCCTAACATGGGACATCATCATTATGGGTTCTTCTGAGGCATTTGAGGAAGAACCTATCATCTTACTGTCTTGACTAGGAAAAGGATCCTTCAAGACAGCAGGCATTTGAGAACCTTTGACGATTTTTGCAACCTCAGCACGATGAGGGAAGTCCCTTGTAAAATGCTCTTTGTCACAAATGAGACAAGGATAACGAGGTTTACGTTTCTCATCAGTAGATTCTATTTTATCTGATTTCTCTTTTGAATTTTTCTTATTTTTCTTCTTCCCCTTCTTTTTACCACCAGTTTTTGATTTGGCCGTAGATGATTCTATGACATGAATATCGGCAGGAATTTCTGCGGAAGAGTCTCCTGTCAGGGAATCTGGTAAAATTATGATAGGAGAAGAATTCTTTGAAGAATTCTTCTTAGTTTTGGTGTTAACTGAACCAATCATACCGTCAGCAGCATGAGACCCTGAAGGAACTGCAGTTATTTGATTTTGTTTCGGAAGGTCAGGGATTTTCTCGTGTAAAGTACCCGACTGCGCATAAATGAGGTCAAGGTACTGAGCTTGAGCAATTACTTGCTCTTCAGTAACAACTCCTGCCTTAGCTACATCCTCAGTGATTTTAGGTCATACTGATTTAACAAACCATTCTGCTAAGATTTGATCCAGAATAAAAACTTTCACTAAGTGGACGTGATCTGAAATATAAGTGGACGTTGATTGTTTTAATGAAGTTAATAATTCCGTGCCATTGTCATATCTAACAGCAAAACTAAAAATGGGTTAAGAACGAAGTGGCTAGCTGACTAAAATTATAAAAAGTGGGTCGCGGTAACTCAATGTACCACTTGGCCGCAAGACCAATCAGAGTGCGTTGAAAAAGACGTAAATGAATTGAATCATCTGCAATGGAGTTAGATGCACACCAAAGGTGATAAGTCATCACATGGTTTGACGGATCCTCTCCTGATTTACCTTCAAACTTTGGGATATCACTGGGAAACTTATTCGGCATTGGTGGCCAAAATGGAAGATAATTAATCAGATCATTCATAAGGCACGACAAATCAGGCAAGTCCAAAGTTGCAATGAACGGTAACTGACGATTAGGGTCTCGAAAACCCTAGGTCATAAGACCAGCCCCAGGAGGAGGATATCTAGGATAACTTGGAATTGGAATTTCATTTGGGATATTATATCCTCCCGGAAAACCAAGATTAACCAGACCATACTGGGGTTGTTGAGGTTGTTGATAAGTATATCCAGGGTATGGTTGATACTGATAGACTGGGTTCTACACAGCAGGACCAAATTGGTACTGTCCTTGGTACGGTTGATAAGTAAATTGAGGTTGACTTGTGACAACCGTACTTGGACTAGGTTGTCCTGTAAGCATCTAAATCGAAGTCTGAATTGTAGGTCCAGACTGAGGTAAAGATGCTTGAGGAATTGATGCAGAAACAGTAGAAACTGGAGCTGTCGATACTCCAGAAGTAGGTTGGGTAGATTGAACAAATGTTGCAACAGTTGTAGCAGTCGTTTGAGGCGGAGTTCGAGGCGAACTAGGCCCAGGCTGAGAAACTACACCAGGTGCAAAAGTTTGAATAATAGGCTGGACTGGTTGCTAGGTTGAACCAGAAACTAAAGGTTGTCCAGATTGAGATGACAACTGCAGATTCAGTTGCAAGATCTGTTGAGATTGAGATGGATCCCACACTACGTTCATTCCGGGGTATGGACCCATAGAAGGTTGAGCATATTGAGGACCATAACTGGGTTGAGGGTAGGGTTGATAATTCAAAGGTACATTTCCAGTTCCTTGAACAAATGATTGACCTGAAGGTGGTTGGAAACCTTGGGTTGAGTACTGACCTTGAGGTTGATAACCTTGAGGCACATACTGAAACTGGGGTTGACGTTGAGGTACATATCGATACTGGGGTTGACCTTAAGGTACGTATTGTCCTTGAGGTTGCCACCCAGGCGGTAACTAGGTACCTTGAGCATAGAAAATTTTAGGGGCGAATGTTCGCCCTTTGGAAAAATTAAGGGGTTTTAAATTTTTAGTGGGCGAATATTTTGTATCATAGTACATTTTTAGAAATCACCTCAAATAGCCCACCTTATTTTAAGGGAGAGGGTAAAAAAGGTAAATTTAGCCCTTGAAATTAGGAGTTACAACCTTCCATTCGCCCATTTTCAAGAATAGGTTTTATTTAAGTGAATCCTATGGGCCAAAGGCCCAAATACCATATTTATAAAAGAGGTATGGTAAATTAATAAAAATATAAATAAATGAGAGGTATGGTAAATAAATAAAACATTTTTTATATTTACTCCACAAGTCACCTTATATACATGCAAGGGTGTAAACAAATAAAAATATAAGTAAAGTGGAGGTATGGTAAATAAATAAAAATATAAATAAACTAGACGCATGGTAAATAAATAAAACCTCTTTTTATATTTAGTCCATAACCCTCGTTCTATTTATGAAGGCTCAAGAAAGAGGTTTTATTTAAGTGAATCCTATGGGCCAAATACCATATTTGTAAAAGAGGTATGGTAAATTAATAAAAATACAAATAAACGAGAGGTATGGTAAACAAATAAAACATTTTTTTTATATTTACTCCATAAGTCACCTTATATTTACGAACACTAAAAAAATGCGTTATATTTAGGTGAAACCTATGGGCAAAATATGATGGGACAAATACTGGACTAGATTGTTATTAATACCATGCAAAAAAACATATTAACCCTAATATTAGTATTAATAAAAATAAAAATGGCACATGGTATTGACCCTTGGTATTCACCTGGAATGTAGCCTATTTAAATGGGGGAATTAAACTAGCATAGATCCATTTTTACTTTGGATCTACTAACCCCCGAAAGGTATCAAATATCGTGATATGCAAACTAGCATAGAGTGAAAAAATATTTGATCTGATCAAGAGTAAAAATGGATGTTGTAATTTAATGTATGTTAAACATTTTAGCTTGGTTAAAATAAAAAATAAAATAAAAATAAACTATTAATTTTATTAATTTTTATAAATTACTAATAGTAATTTTTAAGCTCCAGGTTTATGATAACCCGTGGTATTGACCCATGGTAATACCATGGTATTCATGTGAGCATAGACTATTTAAAGGGCAGATTCTATCATCTTAGATCCATCTTAATTCTGGGTCTACCAAGTGCTTAGAGGGATAAATAGATTTCATCCCCCTAAGAGTGGTAGATGTTGAGTTAAGATGGATATAGGTTGGTTTTTATGATAATGAAAATATTAAATAGACTTAGGAAATTATATTGTAAAAACATCTTAAGGTGAATGGTTAAAGCATAGACATTGGACAAGTATATTTGTATACTTCTATTTTAAACTGAAACAAATCCAGGGCTAAAAGGAATGGATTGATTGCACTAGTCATCCTTTTATAACTTTCCAACATATGCTGGAGCGTAAACAGATTGTAATTTGGGTACTTTTTCTAATTGCAAACAGGAACATACTTGTGTATTGGTAGGGTGGTTACGAGGTCCCTAGAAGTGATGAATTTGAAATTTTCTTTGTTTTATATATAGTATTAGGTTTTTTCTCATGCTTTCTATGAATGGCACGAGTGAATTTTATCCTACACCCACTAGGTTATCGATATGTAATTTCGGTAATTTTGATTTCAAAAGGTATTTTAAAGAAATGCAATGATTTAATTTGTGTATTCAATAAACACAAGATTTTATAATTGAGTAAAATATTCACCATTCCTGGTGAAAGATTCACCAAAAAATTATATATACATATCATATTATTGATAAAATCACCTTCCACTTTTCCTATATACCATGGAGATTCGCCCATTTATTATACATGTAAATTTGGGGGGGTTCTTAAAATTTTCCCTGACCTTGAGGTTGCCCCCTAGGCGATAATTGAGGACCTTGAGGTTTCCCCCCAGGCGGTAACTGACTACCTTGAGGTTGCGGATTCGGAATGGTACCTGGCATCATAAGAATGTCTTCTACACTCAATGGCTTAGTTCCGTTATTACCAGTTAATAACCCTTGTTCAACAGATTGAGGAGATGCTCCTGAAAAAGTACCGGTAAGTGACTAATACCCAGAAGGAACAGAAGGACCGCCATATAAAAATGTTTCTGGAGATTGAGAAAACATGGATGACTGTCTCGACATATTCAAAGGAGAATAATAACCTCTAGGTGTTGGATGAAAAGGAATGCGAGGTGGCAAAAAACTTAGTCCCGGGTTTTCTAAAAAGTTGGTCAATGAAAGATACCAAGCACCCCTCCTAGGTGGACTGTAATAGATCGATTCACGCTCCCTAAGTTCTATAGTTGGTTGATTTTCAGGGATAGATATACCTTCTTCAGGAGTGACAAGTTCTTCAATAGCAATAAGTCCAGAAGGAAGATTTTGGGTAATGATTCTTCCTAACCTGGGTGAACCAGGACCACTAGAAGTTGGAGAAGCAAATCCTGACGATGGAGTAGCAGCAGGTTCAGTTTCAGGTTTAGAAATTTTAGGTTCTTCAGCTAATTCACTAGTAGAGGAAACACTACCAGTAACTTCGAAAAATGAAATTGGTTCGGTAATATACTCTGTTGCTTGAACTTGATAATCAAGATGCACAACTAAAGAAGATTCTCCTTCTTCTGGTGACCCAACTCTACTGTCACTAGGAGTTACAAGAGTTGGTAGCCCTTCAAGCTGGCTTGGTGAATACTCGGGAGGTTACCCCCGAAGTCTACGGGATTGTCTCGGTAATTCAGCCACGGTTAAATATTTTAATTACTTCACACGCAAACAAAGAAAAATCTCAATAAAGCCACCTAAAGTCTCTAAAGAACCAAACAATTTGAATCACACGCCTAAAGAATCTAGGAGTTCAAACCACACACAAACAGTAAATTTCCGTACCAAAAACACTAGTTGGTGATGAAATCCAACCTCGCAGAATTTAATACAGAAATGGAGGTTGGAACAGTTACCCCGACAACTTGCTTAATGAAACAGACTGGCACAAGTTTCTCCACTAAACCGTCTCAAGTGAAGAGAACCCCCCAGAGAGTCCAAATAAGTCTAGTCGACATCTACTCTAGGTATAGTGGGATCTTCCCTCCACCGTCACCTTAGGAAAGAATCCTATAGATTATGGTCATTATGGTTACCAACAGAAACAAATATACGTGGGGGAAAGTCTGTGATCCAATACACATGCAAGGGCAGAGTAGCAAAGCTCAATCCCCTTGAAGGCTCCTTGACATAATCCAAGGTTTAACAACAAGTGACCCCAGGCTCCTTGACAATCGTTAATCCGAGTTTTACCATTTTTAATACATGTATATCTTCTATTGTTCCCAATGAGGAAGGATTGATTACCCCACTGGTTCGGATATGATCTCATGCTTGACTCCTATAAGAGGAGCTTCCCAAAGCATAGATGTAACAATTGGAATTTATCTCCTACCGCAAGATACAACTACTTGTTTGTTTTTTCTATCTTGGAGAGTTAATTACTCCCTACTCCAAGATACTAGCCTAAGCTATGTTGATGATAAAGAGCCCTAGAAATAAAAAGATTGCTAGATACATTTTACTTCAAGCGTTATTTTTATGGTTGTTTCTTAAGTCAAAAGGTATGGAGATGAAACTTTATGGTGTGAAGACTCGACTCCAAAACACTAAAATGCATCTAAGATGATAAATAATCCTTTTTCTTCAATGAATTTCTAGCTAAAGAAAGAGTTGAGAATGCAATTACTTAAAAACAAATCTTTCCTTAACATACAAATGAAAAGAAAAACTTTTTGTCTTTTTTAATAAACTCAAAAACGAGACTACTAATTATGCTCACGAAAAATATCCCTTTCTTTTTCCACTCAAAAACTACAAAAACAAACTTTTTCAAAAGAGATTTTTATTTTTAGAAAACACTCAAAACTATTAAAAAATCTAATCTTGAGATCTATAACTTCGAAAAATCTAATTGAAGCAAAAGCTTACAAAATTTCTTTTTGAGGATGTTTTACATAGTTATCAGCAAACTAAGGACTAATTCGTTCAGAATAACAAATTAATCAAAAAACAACCAGCTTATGTTTTGTTTTTTAAAATGATATCCAAAACTTTCAAAACAAGTTCTTTCAAAGCTTTGCAAAGAGAAAAACGAGATGTATTCCTCACCAAAGGCAGATCTTACATATCGGTCAGACTCACAAAGAAGACCAGAAAAAACCAGGGTGATCTGAGGTTTCTTAGGCTTCTAAACTCTAAGTTACTACAAAGACCAAACGCAAATCAAGCCAGGCACACAAAACTTCTAGAAATTCACCTAAAACCAAAATGCCAATGGAATTTACCTACAAAAAGTTTCTGACAAGACACATGCAGATCTGGGCAGAGGCTAAAACACATAAATGAATCCTAAGCTTAACTGAATGAAAATATTTTAAGTTTTTTCAAAATTTTGATAGGGTCCGCAGGCTCCCAGTATAACCAGGTGCAGTACCACTCTGTGTAGTAAAGAAACAGTGCGGGGATGTCCGCACTGTGTTAAAACTAGAACGTGCAGCCCTCTTTCAAAAGCATGAAAAAACAAAAACAATTCAAAATCTAAAGAAACTACCCAATCCCACACACATCAACCAAAAACCAGAAACAGAGAAAAAGTTTCTCAAGTCAAAGTAAAAGTAAAGGCAAAAAACCAAAATTCAAGTCCCCAGTGGAGTCGCCATTTTGTCGGCCAGATAAATCGTTCTTGTGGACAAGACCGATCTCCCTAGTATCTACAGATATCTAGTGACAAGCAAAACAAGCAAATTCTACCTTTCTCTAAATATTGTGATTTATAAATAAAAGCCAATAGATGTTTTAGACCCTACCTCAAGTCCAACGCTAGTTTGTGGCAGCCACGTATGACCATCCAAATGAGTTTCCTTTTAAAGAACCTGCAAACACAAACAAGCACACATCAAATAACACCTGCATAGCCAATATAATAAACCATATTTATCATGATGATCAAGGAATTCATGAAAAAAACCATAGAAGACAGCTTATTGAGAAAAAAGAACTTGATTGTATTAACTTTAAACAAAGAAGAACTTTACAACCTTGGTGCCTTGATGTTGTACAAGCTCCTCCCATGGTCCAGCAAGAATCTCCTCTACTTTGACAAGCTTCACACTCTTCCCAATTAGATCAAAAGGTCTGTAATCCCTCCTCTCAAGCTCAATTAGGAAGTCTAAATTCCAACAGCATATACCCTAAAAAATATTCAGCTTTCAACCTCCCCAGAAACCAGCGCAATGCCTCATTTTATAATGCAGAGGAAGGAAGTTACTAGGTCCACCTTCAAAGGGATAGAGTCCTCTTTCAAAGGGATAAGCTCCTCACATCAAGGGGTTAGCTCCTTCACTTATGGGATGCATGAACCACCTACGAGCAAACTTGCCACCTCAAGATTCCTTCTAGAAGCGTCCAGAATTAACCCAAAGTGAGTTTTTAATAATAAACTTGTGCCTTTTTTACCTTTACAGGGTTCCGCACCCTTTACTTTAGAGACAGAGCGGGTAGGTCCATAGGGAACATGACCAAGGAGTGCGGGACCGCAAGTAATGTTAAGAGAAAGTGCGGAACCAGAGTTTTATATATTTTCAAGGACTTTCTCTCATTTTTAAGGCTTGACATGAAAAGCTGAGGTTTAAGACTTGCAAAGGAGGACAATATGAGTGGTGATAGACTCACACTGTCTGCAGAATGTCATGGTGACAATATTTTGTGTAACAAGGACCAATACCTCGGACCAAAACCTTGATTTTCCATCCTATACTCGCTTTTCCTATTGTGAAAGTGTGTGTGTACCTATACGTTCTTTTTGTTTTGTGGAATTATGTGTACACGCTACTTGGACAAGATGAACCAACGTATACCTTTATTTCTTCAATCTCTAGAGTCTGATTTGTAATCCTTTGTTGTTAACCTATTGCACTGTGAACTATCATCTATGTGAGGTTCCATCAAGGACAACACCTGTATCATAATGCCAAAAAAATTATGTCATCTCTTAAATATGTTTTGTTTGGCTGTAGAAACCGTCTACATGCATCTCCTACACATGATAAATTAAATCGTTCAATATGAATGTTTAACAAGTTATATACTTTCTTTATTTCTTCTTTTCAAATCAAGTCAACAATTAATTCTGTTAGGAATGAAAATCAACCCTTCATTTTTCTCAAAAATACTTAGAAATTACATATGTTTAAAGGTTTGATGCACTGGTCATCCATTTTAAATCAAAAACTTACTTTAGATGCTTCTGCACAGTTCCCAAGCCTAGAACTGTATACAAATATACTACATCAGATTGACGTCATTTCTAGGGAACATAGAGGGAAGTTTGTTTCCCTGGGACAATGATCAGACTTGCCTCTTAACGATTAATAAGAGGTTAGTAGGCTAAAATCCTTCACCTGGCGACTTTACATATTGAATATGGCTTCACACAAGCATACCAAATCTTAGTCAAATCTAGATAGATTAGTAAGAATTACATCTATTAGACATAGGTTAGAATCCTCTCTTGCTTATTCTACCCCTTGTTGGGAAAAATAAAGAGAGGGGGAGTGAATCAGTATTTCCAAATCAATAACTTTTACATTTCATATTCAAGTTTCTATATGCGACTTTACTGAAAGTAACCACCATGTGTAGACAACTGTGTTTAAGTCAATTAGCGTATATCTAGTGAACTTATGATTCAGTTAATTCATCATATATTGGTCTTCAGCCAGTGCATCAGATATTTATTAAACATTAGATAAACAATAACCAGGTGCAACAATAATAGAATAAACCATCACACATAAGCAACACACATGAACACCAATATTTAAGGTGGAAACCCAATGCGGGAGAAAACCCACCTATTGTTGTTATCTTTGTCTTCTTTTTAATATAAGAAAAACATCTTTACAATATTGTACTGGTGAAGACTCATACCAGTACGCAGGAACCCACCTGGATAAGGCTACAACCTTGTCTTGTTCTCCAACTTCTACTAGAAGGGATCTACAACCCCCTAGCTCTTGTAGTAGTTGCTATGTTTACCAATACGTAGGCACTGGCCTACAGAAGGCTACAACCTTCACTCGTTCTCCAGCTGCTACTAGAAGGGAGCTCCAACCCCTTATCTCTTGTATTGGCTGATATGTTTAGAAGGCTACAACCTTCACTCATTCTCCAGGGACCACATTTAATAAATTTTCAGACTGGATACTCCTGGTACACATCAACACAATATGCAAGACACGTTTCATCAAATTTTCATATTGTACCCATCAGTAACATTTAAGCTCAAAATCAATCATCACTGCATACAACCAATCACTCGAATCCATCAACTCTGAAGAAAATCACAACCAATCAATCTGAACAATGATATCATCGTCACCAGAACACAGAGTTGAACCCAGAACTTTGCATCATCAACCAAAACCAACTGCAACTTCAAAAATCATATGTTAGAATGTATATGCTACTTAGAAGTGTCGAACCAATGTGTATATGCACCTTATCCAAGGCGAACCAGCGTATAGATCTCCAAATAATAAGTTATAACTTCGCAGTTATTCCAAACTTCAGATATACCTAGATCATAGCATATAAAGGATAAATCATGAATTAGAAATTAGATATATACTATCCATTATCAAATCATACAATGATAAGTCATTTAAGGTCTCATGATCCTGATGCAATATTGTATCCAAGGGTGCACAAGATATTTCAAATCTATATCATAGCCATAGCCCTTACAACCCAACATATACTTAGATAGAAGTAATCATCAAAAACCCTTTCACATGCACACTTATCCCTTTGATCTTCTCCTCCTTATATACTAAGAGCCTTTTTCAATACCTCAAACCAAAACAACACTTAGAACCTGTGGTATTCTTAGACGGGATCAAGTAACTATTACTCTATTCAATATTGTGGGCTAATACCATGGTATGGACCCTTGGTATTATTCAACTTTAATTTTCCATCCCATGCACACTTTTCCTCTGGTGAAAGTGCGTGCATACATATACGCTCCTTTTGTTCTATGAACCCTCTTTTATATGCTACTTGGACTAGGTGAACCAGCGTATACTTCTTAAAACATTCTCTTTCTTCAATTTCTGGAGTCTGATCTATAATCCTTTGTTTTTACCTCTGAATTGACCTGTTGCACCGTCATACATCACTGTGAGTTGTCATCAAGGACAACACCTGTACCATAATGCCAACACCTTTATTTTATTCGAAATATGCTCACAATCTGAACCTTTACAGCCAACTCCAATACCTGTTGAATTATCGGATCTTCCTCCAAAAATTTTAGAACTTCTTTCTAGAGGAGTTTATATTAGAACTTCACTATTAGTTCATCAGCTTGAGGCCTTTGAACTTCCTTATTCCCATTTGGAACCTTCTGACAGTAAAGACGGTCCTAAACTTTATCTTTATGAATTTAAACCTGATGATTTTAAATCTTATTTTGTACATATTTGTTCATCCACTTCTACTAAACCTGAAGAGGATCTTAGTATTTATACTAATCCTCTAGTTTTTGAGGATCGTGAAAAGGATTTACCTGAAGTTCAAAAATTGATTATTAATCCTCAATTCTTCTAGAAACCCAAACCTTCATCACAACCTTCTTCCAGTAAAGTTGTTTCTCCTAAAAGACAACTCCATCAACACATCAAATGGCTTCCTTTTAACCAATTGTAGCATCGCGCTATGCAACATTAGTTCTTCCACCAGCAGCCCAACTTCATGTTTTTCTTGATAGGTATTTAAAACATTTACCTAGAGTTAATGGAGAGATTGGGCCATATATTGAAGATCACTTGGTTGCATTTCTAGATTTTGCTAATAACATGAATATTGAGCATGAAGATGTTTACTCAGGACTCTTTGTCTAATCACTAGAAGGAAATGTTAGAATATGGTTTAGACAACTACAAGCTAATTATATTAATTCATGGGCTGAACTAATCAACATTTTCAAAAATTAGTGGGGAATAAAAAAGGATCTTGTTTACTATTTAACAGGATTTGAAGATTTGAGAAGGAATTTCTGGTGAACCTGTTGTTGATTTCATCAAGAGATTCAATAAAATTTATAACATGATGCACCGAGATTGTAAACCTCCAGTTACTACTCCTAAAGTTAGGTTTTCCAAAGAATTTGAAGATGATTTTGTTGTAATGTTTAGGGAGAGAAATATAAAACTTTAACAGACATGCAAACAAATGCAATCATAAGTCGAAGCTAATAGGTTAACATCCATTAAACAGAAAGCTAAGGCGGAAAAGGTTGAAAAGAAAATTAAAGCTAGAGAGGAAAGCACTTCATCATTAAAAACTAAAGATGAAGAACATAAAATTGACCTCTCTACTTAGAAATATATCTCATGGAATCTTAAGAATGGAAACTCAACCTAGAATAACCCAACAAGTTGTAAATAGACCACAAGTCCAATACAGAAGACCTTTTCAACCTCAAATTTTTCAAAGACCAAATATTGATCAACAAATTCAGCCTCCCCTAATGATTGATGATAAAGAACCTGAAGAAACTATTCCTGTCAATACAAATGATATCAAATATTTTGAAGATCCATTATCTTAGAATTCTATTGTTCCAATCAGTCAAGATCAGCTTTTGATTCAAAATCAAGAAAACTCCCAAATTTCCGAGTATCAAGATTTTTTTGAAGTCCTCATTGCTGAATTAAATAGAAGGTATGACTTAAGACCAAGACGAGGACCTAGTAGACTGGTCAAAAATGTTACTTTTGATGAACCTCAAGTAAAAATAGTCAAAACACAAACATCATCAATTCAACCACATAATTAATTACAATAACAGAATACTTCTGAAAAATCAATTCGAACTGTTTTTATTGTTGACAAAGATTTGGAGAGAGTTAAAATTCCAATTCAATTATCTGAACTCTCCAAAAATATAGGTTATAAGCATAAAGTTTCTAAATGGATTCAATATTCAAGTGTTGATGCAGAGGGGGATATCATTAGTTTATAGGATGAAAAAACTTCAGTGGTTTTTGGTCCTAGTTCAGATATGATTGATGAAAGTGTACCTCCTTTTTATGTCACCTTGAAAGTTAATGGTTACCTTTTATACAATTGGATGTTAGATTCTCGGGCTTCTCATAATCTAATGCCTAAAGTAATCATGGATCAACTTCAATTTCAAATCACTAGACCATATCATGATATGTATACTTTTGATTCTAAGAAAGTTCCTTGCTTGGGAATAATTAAGGATTTAGTGTAACACTTACTCAGATCTCTATGAAAAATATAGTCTTGGACATTGTTGTTACATATATTCCCCCAAAATTTGGAATTTTATTGTCAAGATATTGTTGTGCTAAATTAGGGGGAAGTCTACAAATGGACATGTCCTATGCTACAATCCGAGTCTATGGAGGTAAACATTTAGGACCATACAGGGAAGTAATATTCATCAATATAGTTGGTAAAGAAAATCAAGCAATTAATCATCCCATTTATGCAATTGATCAAGACTTTGGATGCTTTACTATGTTTGCTAATGATCTTCCAAATCCTCAAATCAACATTGAAGAGATTTTCAATACCCCTCAATTTTCAAACATTGACATTTGGAAAATGTATTTTGATGGGGCATTTTCCAAGGATGGGGTTGGAGTTGGAATTGTCTCATCTCTCTTGATAAGAAAAATATAGCCCAATCTTTTAAATGAAATTTTTAAGTCACAAACAATGTGGCATTATATGAAGCCCTAATTTTAGGATTGGAGTTAGCTAGGAGTCTCAAAGTTCAAAATATGGCAGTACATGGTGATTCAGAGTTAATTGTAAACCAAATCAGCAATATTTGTCAAACTAAGGATCCTAGGCTTAGATCTTATAGAAATGAAGTTTGGAATTGTGTAAAAGTTATTTTCAAGCCTTCAATATCACATCAATCCCAAGAGAATAAAATATTCATGCTGATGTCTTGGAAGTTTCTGCAAGTTCTTTTAAAATTCTTGATCCTCTACAATTACATTATCAAATAGAAGTAAAGTACATACCTTTTATTCCTAAAAATCTAAAACACTAGTAATTTTTTGAAGATGATGAGTAGTTAAAACAATGTAAACTTTGAAACGGGAACTATAAACTCAAAACGGGAACTCTGGCCCAAAAACCCCAAAAAAACCACAAAAACAGTGCTCAAAACGAAAAGTGTGTATACTGGAACGATGTTTTTTTTTTTTAGGTGTCAATTTTGCGGCTGTTTTAAAAATGGCAGTGACTACGAAATTTTCTACGAAATTTTCCTGCAAAATATAGCTTCAGAGCAAAAGTGTTGATACTGGAATAATGATTTTTTTTTAGGTGTCAATTTTGCGGCTGTTTTAAAAATGGCATTGACTACGAAATTTTCTACGAAATTTTCCTGCAAAATATAGCTTCAGAACGAAAGTGTTGATACTGGAATCGACCCGCCGCCGGTCCGGTGGGGCGGGGCGGCCCGGGGGTGCCGCCGCGTGGAATTGGTAATGTGGATCGTCATTTGATGCGTGGATTTGGTAAAACCCAAGCTGCTCGTCAATGGAGAATGTCTGCGTCTTTTCACTTTGCCGAGTCTCTCTGTCGCGTACTGTCTCTTTGTCCGTTGTATCGCACCTACAAGCTGACGTCCACCCTCGAAACCTGTAGTCGGGGATGCGAAGGCAACCTAACGTCACCTTAAAATTTTCATCAAAACTATAATGCTAACTATATATAATTGGAGTACAGAAAAAATAATAGAGCTCGACCAAATATAGATATCGTTGCTCAAACATTCACATAATAAATAACAAATTTAATATATACAATTAATTTTTGAAAAACATGATGCTTGGACCATTGTTGACCTAAGAGGCATCCTTCACAGTATCATATAATAAAATACAATATATTACAATAGTCATTAAGAGTCCATGAAGTGTAATATGGTCTTGAAATACACTATACATGTGAGGACTTCCAACCAAAGGGCGTATGCATCACTAAAGAACTTATCCAATCCTAATATTTGTATTGTTCCAAAGCATAAGGGTTCAATGAATATGCACGGTTGTTTTTTAACTAAGCGCAATCATATCTATGAGAATCCTCCTATTTGAATTCTCTCATGCATCCCCCTAGCAACTTCCCCTGAATCCTTCTTCTTATTCCAAGAATGGAGGTGAGACACCTCTTTAGTCTTCCTAGTCAGAATTTGCCTCCAAAATTTCTTAGGAGCTAGCTTAGAGAGGTGTAAGAGATTCCCTTGTCTTTGACGAATGTATTGCCTCTTTTTCCTTTTAGTTAGGGCTTTATATATTTTTATCTTGTCCATTTTAAGACATTCATCAACAACTTCCTTAATTGCTCTCCTCGCACTTTTACACTCTTTGTCATACCATGGATTGGTTTCGCTATTTCTTTTATTATTTGATATAGGAAAAATAATTTGCAAAATTTGATAACTAATTCTCTAAATCCCTTTCCAAGACTAACACTTGAAAAATCAATTAGGTAACAAACATGCTATTAGATAGAACTATTTGTTTCTTTATTTCACCAAACCAAATCGAAAAAATAATTTTATAAATTAAAAATCAATAATACAATCTTAGAAGCAGTTTAAACCTATTATTATAATCATGATGTGAAATTGAATAGCTAGATTCTTAGCACATCTAATATTCTCTTTTATTCTGCTATCAATGATATCATATTTTCCAACGTTTGATACATTGTGCAAGGCCTATCTATATAAAAGGATCATGAAATACAAAAAAAAAAGAGAACCTTTTCCCACGAGCATGTGTGTGCTTGAAGGAGTGGAAATGCCATTATAATGGCTTATTTAGTGCTTCAAGGACATTATTATAAGAATGTATGACTCGTAGATTTTGTCTAAGTTATATAAAGGTCATAACATCTATTATTTAATGCTTCATTCTGCCACTATATCAAAAAATATAAACCTTAAACGCTTTTAATGATTTAAAAATATATAGAGCGACAGAACTTCATCATACCTGCTGAAACTTATATAATATAATGCCAAAATATAAACTATACCATGCATGACTGTGTATAAAAGTCCTATATGATTCTTTTAATGCGAAAATAAATATAGACAATCTGCCTGCATGAAAAAGTTGCGGATATATATATATATATATGAATGAGAGGTCAGTAAATTAGGTAAAGCAACAACATGACAATTGTTCCATATCTGATTAAAGCGGCATGGCTTACGTAACATTTTATCACTTATTTTCAAATGCTATAAGAGTAAAGGTGGTCATATTTTTGTGTTACGTACAGTAGATATATTTGTAGCAATTCTGGTATATCAATAGGTTATATACAGTAGATCAGGGGCCACCTATATGTCTAGTTACAGTCACGGCATGGAGAATTTGAAAGATACTTTTGGGTATTTGGCTTTTTGTATTTTTTAATTAATATCTCGAACTCTATGAACATGACTCATTATAAATGAATTGAAACATCAAATCAAATATACAAAATACTGGCATTTTACTTTTCAAACAAAAAAGAAAACTTATGTGACCCAGACTGGTCTCTTTCCCATGTTTTGAATGGAATTGCCATTAACTTTTTTAAGTGTTTGAAAATGGACCAAGACCCTCTCCAGGTTAATCCTAGACTGCTGTTCTTTCACAAATTTTGAATGGATTGTCTAATGGGACACATTAGTTCAAATATAGCTGGTACATATCAAAATAATTTCAACTTTCACAAATTTTGAATGGATTGTCTAATGGGACACATTAGTTCAAATATAGCTGGTACATATCAAAATAATTTCAAACTTTGTTGGGAGTGTATAAAGGAAGAAAGTATTTATAATATTGTTTATAGATTGAACAAAATAAAATCATAAAAAGTATGATGCGTTTTCTTTCTCAACAAAGAGGTGTGTTTTAAAATTAGATTGAGTGATTAGTAATTTTTTTTCACAATTATTTTACTGAAATAATGATTTTACAATATATTTTTTTAAATTCGTTAAAACATTATCATTGTGCGAAAGGCTTTTCCGGACAAAGAAGTGCAGTAGCACAGCTACCAGACAATTTTTCTTTCCAAAGTAGAATACGGGGTTAATTATCTATTGATGATTTTCAATGTGCATAACGGCAGTTCTGTTCGATTCTCGTTATGCATTTAAACCACAATCCACAAGCAAATAGTCGATAACTAAATAAGATTATTGACATTGTCTTGCTCTTCATAAATAAGAGATTTTCTGGGATTATTTTACTCAACGTGTGGAATTTGATCATTTGCAAAGTATTTTGGAATAAACGTGTTGGTAAACTACATGCTTCTCAGCGATGGTTCAGCACTTAAGTTGTGTTGATACATGTATGTAATGGCTTTTCGTATTATATTATAATGTGGATGTATGTAATGGCTTTTCTGCAGCCATCGACGGCTGTGAGCGCACCCATAGGTTTGGCAGTTGGTAGAGAGAATAGAAAAGTGCAGACGGTAAAAGATTGCACAAAGAATATGTATTCACTAGAGCTACGGGTCGATTCCCGGAATCGACCCGCCGCCGGTCAGGCGGCGCGGGGGTGGCGCTGCGCACCGCAGCGCCACCCCCGCGCCGCCCGACCGGCGGCGGGTCGATTCCGGGAATCGACCCGTCATGATCCACATTATAATATATGTATGTAATGGCTTTTCGTATTATGTATGATCAAATCTCTATTGATGCTAGTAGCTATAAGCTATTCGCAAACATATGAGCTTGTACATTCATCGGGAAGCATATTTTCCACCCATTCTATTTCGACCTTCCTTGATTCTTATCTAAATACTGTACAATACCCTGCATGGCTGCACTTGTTATAATAAACTTCCCACATCATTTTTTAAAAAATATCACAGATTAGTTTTCAAGGAGTTTGTCTTTTGTATAGTTTGGACTTTATAGTTTCGAAAACAATATACATAATCTTCTCAATATTAAAAGGAGATCACGGAGTTTATGGTCCAGTCGTCTTTTTAATATACAAATCACATGAGGGAAGTGAATTGATATTGAATATACTCTTTAACATATTGTTATAAAAGGGAAAGCATTTCGTCACCACCTTGTCTTTTATAAAGTTTGAACTTTCTAGTTTCGAAAACAATCTGCATAATCGGAAAAGATTGACATACACAGAGAGAGCATGAGAAAAAGAGCTTGGGGCATTGAATTGAAAATAATATATATAATTTGAAAAGATTTACAAATAATCTGTGAGTTTAAAATCTATTGATCTCATATGCACTATATTAAAAATGTCATCTTGGTGTGAAATATAATAAACTAATAATTTTATGTGCGTGAGCAAATTCTAGTTTCTTTTTTGATATGAGCGCTGGTAGTTTGAGTTTACTTTTTTCTCGAGCATAATCCAGGTCAAAATCACCGGAATAGTTTGAACGGTGGGAAGAGCCTGGAATAGGAAATAATTTTGCTCGCAAAAAGAGTATAAGTTTTTGTTTTTAGGCATATGATAACTCGCTTGCACATAGGATTCAATATTTTCGAGAGGATGAACAAATTCTGAAACAACTATGCCTGTTGTGGTTTTGAGGTTTCACTATGTGGTTGTCTTCCTCGTCGGAGTCTTGGTCTCACCACGTGCTTGCCTTACTCACAGGAATGAAGACAAGTTTTATTTTCTTGGCCACGTAATTTTCTATTTCTGCCCTTTATGGACGCACGCTCACGATTAGGTAAACATAGATCACCTTGATACATGGGAACAATTGAAAATCTAAAATGTTAGTACGTTATGCTTTTTTCTTTTATGTCACCCACAATATGATGTATAATTTTATTAATTTTAAAAATCAATCTTTTAAGTATAAAAGGAAAGTTCAATTTCATTAAAAGTTCAATTTATTATCAAGCTTTGTGGGGACTACTAGTTAAATTGGAAAAAATATTTAGGGGGTCTATGTGCCTTACCAACGTCGCCACAGGCACTGTACTCCTCAAGCCCGAAGCACTCGCATTCATAAACCTAGTAGAAGCATACATGACAAAAATCATTCAGCTTAACTGCGATAGTTCCCGATGAATGTACAAGCTCATATGTTTGCGAGTAGCTTATAGCTACTAGCATTATAATACATGTATGTAATGGCTTTTCGTATTATATTATAATGTGGATCATGACGGGTCGATTCCCGGAATCGACCCGCCGCCGGTCGGGCGGCGCGGGGGTGGCGCTGCGGTGCGCAGCGCCACCCCCGCGCCGCCCGACCGGCGGCGGGTCGATTCCGGGAATCGACCCGTAGCTCTAGTGAATACATATTCTTTGTGCAATCTTTTACCGTCTGCACTTTTCTATTCTCTCTACCAACTGCCAAACATATGGGTGCGCTCACAGCCGTCGATGGCTGCAGAAAAGCCATTACATACATCCACATTATAATATAATACGAAAAGCCATTACATACATGTATCAACACAACTTAAGTGCTGAACCATCGCTGAGAAGCATGTAGTTTACCAACACGTTTATTCCAAAATA
The DNA here is from genome assembly GCA_031772625.1 of Pinus tabuliformis. Lineage (NCBI taxonomy): Eukaryota > Viridiplantae > Streptophyta > Pinopsida > Pinales > Pinaceae > Pinus > Pinus tabuliformis. The sequence goes on from CM062811.1 coordinate 248,680,712, forward strand.
CTTTGCAAATGATCAAATTCCACACGTTGAGTAAAATAATCCCAGAAAATCTCTTATTTATGAAGAGCAAGACAATGTCAATAATCTTATTTAGTTATCGACTATTTGCTTGTGGATTGTGGTTTAAATGCATAACGAGAATCGAACAGAACTGCCGTTATGCACATTGAAAATCATCAATAGATAATTAACCCCGTATTCTACTTTGGAAAGAAAATTTGTCTGGTAGCTGTGCTACTGCACTTCTTTGTCCGGCAAAGCCTTTCGCACAATGATAATGTTTTAACGAATTTAAAAAAATATATTGTAAAATCATTATTTCAGTAAAATAATTGTGAAAAAAAATTACTAATCACTCAATCTAATTTTAAAACACACCTCTTTGTTGAGAAAGAAAACGCATCATACTTTTTATGATTTTATTTTGTTCAATCTATAAACAATATTATAAATACTTTCTTCCTTTATACACTCCCAACAAAGTTTGAAATTATTTTGATATGTACCAGCTATATTTGAACTAATGTGTCCCATTAGACAATCCATTCAAAATTTGTGAAAGTTGAAATTATTTTGATATGTACCAGCTATATTTGAACTAATGTGTCCCATTAGACAATCCATTCAAAATTTGTGAAAGAACAGCAGTCTAGGATTAACCTGGAGAGGGTCTTGGTCCATTTTCAAACACTTAAAAAAGTTAATGGCAATTCCATTCAAAACATGGGAAAGAGACCAGTCTGGGTCACATAAGTTTTCTTTTTTGTTTGAAAAGTAAAATGCCAGTATTTTGTATATTTGATTTGATGTTTCAATTCATTTATAATGAGTCATGTTCATAGAGTTCAAGATATTAATTAAAAAATACAAAAAGCCAAATACCCAAAAGTATCTTTCAAATTCTCCATGCCGTGACTGTAACTAGACATATAGGTGGCCCCTGATCTACTGTATATAACCTACTGATATACCAGAATTGCTACAAATATATCTACTGTACGTAACACAAAAATATGACCACCTTTACTCTTATAGCATTTGAAAATAAGTGATAAAGTGTTACGTAAGCCATGCCGCTTTAATCAGATATGGAACAATTGTCATGTTGTTGCTTTACCTAATTTACTGACCTCTCATTCATATATATATATATATATCCGCAACTTTTTCATGCAGGCAGATTGTCTATATTTATTTTCGCATTAAAAGAATCATATAGGACTTTTATACACAGTCATGCATGGTATAGTTTATATTTTGGCATTATATTATATAAGTTTCAGCAGGTATGATGAAGTTCTGTCGCTCTATATATTTTTAAATCATTAAAAGCGTTTAAGGTTTATATTTTTTGATATAGTGGCAGAATGAAGCATTAAATAATAGATGTTATGACCTTTATATAACTTAGACAAAATCTACGAGTCATACATTCTTATAATAATGTCCTTGAAGCACTAAATAAGCCATTATAATGGCATTTCCACTCCTTCAAGCACACACATGCTCGTGGGAAAAGGTTCTCCATTTTTTGTATTTCATGATCTTTTTATATAGATAGGCCTTGCACAATGTATCAAACGTTGGAAAATATGATATCATTGATAGCAGAATAAAAGAGAATATTAGATGTGCTAAGAATCTAGCTATTCAATTTCACATCATGATTATAATAATAGGTTAAAACTGCTTCTAAGATTGTATTATTGATTTTTAATTTATAAAATTATTTTTTCAATTTGGTTTGGTGAAAAAAAGAAACAAATAGTTTTATCTAATAGCATGTTTGTTACCTAATTGATTTTTCAAGTGTTAGTCTTGGAAAGGGATTTAGAGAATTAGTTATCAAATTTTGCAAATTATTTTTCCTATATCAAATAATAAAAGAAATAGCAAAACCAATCCATGGTATGACAAAGAGTGTAAAAGTGCGAGGAGAGCAATTAAGGAAGTTGTTGATGAATGTCTTAAAATGGACAAGATAAAAATATATAAAGCCCTAACTAAAAGGAAAAAGAGGCAATACATTCGTCAAAGACAAGGGAATCTCTTACACCTCTCTAAGCTAGCTCCTAAGAAATTTTGGAGGCAAATTCTGACTAGGAAGACTAAAGAGGTGTCTCACCTCCATTCTTGGAATAAGAAGAAGGATTCAGGGGAAGTTGCTAGGGGGATGCAGGAGAGAATTCAAATAGGAGGAAACAAACTAGAAAAAAAGGAATGAAAATAGAAGTTTAAGAGAAGAGAATGGGATAAAATGAAGTGCGACGAGTATATAGACTAGATCAACTCTTAAAAAAGGTGGATCCATTTTCAACATTGTCCCTCCTAACGTGCGTCTAGAAATAAAACAATTGCATGTGAAGGTGGGAGAATAAAGTATTCATTGTTTGATTCGAAATTACTTGAAGATTTGGGTAGATGTGTTCTAGATCCGCACAGCACCACCCCCCGGCCGCCCTGCCCCACCCGACCGGCGGCGGGTCGACCCCGGAATCGACCCGCCGCCAGTCAGGCGGGGCGAGGCGGCCCGGGGGTGCCGCTGCCGCGGAGGGGGCGGGGGAGGGGGAGGGGGAGGGGTGGCCGAGGAGGGGGCGGTGGCGGTGGAGGGGTGGGCAGGGGGGCTGGGAGGGGCCGGTGGTGGGGGATGGGTGGGCGGGGAGGGGTGGGCAGGGGGGCCGGGGAGGGGGCGGTGGCGGGGGATGGGTGGACGGGGTGGGCGGGCAGGGGGCGGTGGCGGTGGAGGGGTGGGCGGGGAGGGGGAGGGGTGGGCGGGGAGGGTGTGGGCAGGGTGGGCGGGGGGGCAGTGGCGGTGGCGGTGGCGGGGGATGGGTGGGCGGGGTGGGCGGGGTGGGGGCGGTGGCGGTGGAGGGGTGGGTGGGGGCGGTGGCAGTGGAGGGGTGGGCGGGGGAGAGCACAACTGTGATTTTCGCATTGATTTTTAAGTTAATCATTTTTTTTTGAAAAAAAAGTAGTTATTATTATATTTTTGACATGAAATTCATAAAAAAAACTATTATTTGACCATTTTTAGTTAATATTTTTGTATAAAAATTGTGATTTTGACATGTTAATTCTAGCAAAAAATTATCAAAACGTTTAGTTTTTTTGTTATATTTATGTTAAAAATGGTTATTTTTTATGTCCATTGTTAAAAAATGTTGTTTTTTAGAAACAATTATTTCATGTGGATTGAAAAATTAATTAAGGATGTCTAAATATGTAGATTATCTAAAATTCAAACTATCGACTTTATAATTTAAAAACGCAAAACAATAAAAACCCCACTAAAAAAAAAAAAAATTAAGATAGAGAACAAGAAAATATGAATACAATGACGACTTCAAAAACTATCAAATTTAGAAAATAATTTTTTACATTTTTTACATTTCACACACTAGAAAATTTAAAGTCAAAAAATAGGTCTTTTAAAAAAAGGGTGTGATGCAGAATACTCACTTTTTAAAATCAGGATGAAAATCACTACCATTCACTACCATTCTAAAACTTAATGCACACGAAAAAAATTAAAGTTCCAAAAACCATGTTCTTAAAAAAACATGTGTATTCTGCATCAACACTTTTGAAAATCGGGTCATCTTTTTGCCACCTCTACAAAACGGGTAACAGTATCAGTTCCCGTTTCAAAGTTTACATTGTTTTAATTTTTTTTTACAAGAAATAGATTACTTTTCTGCTTTACATGGCAAAGAAGAAAACATTGATGAAATAAAATCAAATGAGGGTGATCCAGATTCACATCTAAAACAAAGAATTGTTGATCATGATATCATTCAATTATCAAATAGTTACCTCCCAAAAGGATTAGTTGCAATTGAAAAAAAATTGATCATAATGATGTCTCAAAAACTTCATTGCTAAATTCACAATAAGAAGATGTTCAAGACTATAAAACTGGTACTTGTGAAGAAATTAGAAATTTTAAAATTTCAACATCATTGCCTCAAGAAATCAAGGACAAATATATCAATATTTCCAAACATAATAGAGATGTATTTGCATGGTCAGACGAAGAATTGAAAACCTATGACACAACCATTATTGAGCATAAAATTCCTCTCAAACCAAAAGCTAAACCATTTTAGCAGAAATTAAGAAGAATAAATCCAGTCTTGCTTCCAATCATTGAGAAAGAAATAAATAAGCTATTGGATGCAAAAATAATTGTTCCCTTAAGATATTCTGAATGGAAGCTAGCCAAGTGTCTGTTAGGAAGAAAAATGGAGAAATAATACTGTTTTTCAACCTTAGAAATCTGAACAAATTGTCTTTAAAGGATAATTATCCATTACCAAAAATGGACCAATTACTCCAGAGAGTATCAGGTTCCAACATGATTTCAATGTTAGATGGTTTTTCTGGATATAAAAATATTCTAGTTAGTCAAGAAGACAGAGAAAAGACAAGATCTACAACTCCAATGGGTACATTTATGTATGCCTATAGGTTTTAACCCCGTACATAGATTACCTACATAAGAATTCTAAAAACAAAAAATAAACAATGGTGAGAGCATAAAACATAAAAAAGATATACATAGAGATTTCCCATGGATCCCAAAACCAAGACTACCAGATTTCTTTTTCATTATATTCCTTTCAATGTTACAATACATATATATACATGCCCAAGCATCCATAAACCCCAATCCATAAACCCTGGATTAGAACATAACTATATTTCCCTTGACCAAATCTACAAAATACCATGGGCAGAAAACCACCATGCCCAAAACCATGTGCAAAAACCATGCATAAAACCATAGATAGGTCGGCCCACCTAATATAGGGTTCACAAAAAAAAATCCCTAAGGCACTGCCATAGACCCCATAGAGGGGGGCTATTGCCCCCCTCAAACCCCTCGACAGGGGGGGCTTCTGCCCCCCTTCTAACCTCCCTGTGCATGGGGCTAGTTGTGCAAAAGAATATAACACACACCCAACATTCTCCCACGTGTTGTTTTCTTTCCACAAGGGGCTACAAGAGAGCTTATTCATTAGTCCAACCCTGCAATTCCCATTGTTTCTCTACACCAATAGAACTTCTTAGTGCTAAGAAACTTTGTCAATGCAACTGTAGTATTCTTCAAAGTTTCCACCTTTACCAGCAACACCTTTTTTTCCTCAACCATATCCCTCACAAAGTGATATTGAACATCAATGTGCTTTGTCTTTGAATGATAAGCATGTTTCTTTACCAAGAAAATTTCACTCTAGTTGTCACAATATATCCTTATAGCTCGTTGTACCAGCCCCATACTTGAACACAATCTTTAGAACCAATCTACTCCCTTGCTTGCATGGGTGGCTACCATGTATTTTTCCTCTGTAGTTGAAAGTGCCACTACAGACTATCTCTTGTTCATCCAACTGTTTGCACCTCCAAACAGGTTAAATACATACCCACTTGTAGATCTTCTCTGATCTAGATCTCCAGCCTAGTCTGCGTCAATAAATCCACGGGTGTCCAAAACTATATCCAATCTTGGTATTCCTTGGTAGCACAACCAATAATCACTAGTGCCATGCAAATACCTGAAAACCCGCTTCATTGTTGTCCAATGATCATTCCCTGGTTTTGACATAAACCTGCTCAATACTCCCACTGGATGTGTAATTTATGGTCTAGTACAGAGCATTGCATACATCAGGCTACCGATTTCACTTGCGTATGGAACACAGGACATGTCCTCTTCCTCTTCGTGTGTCATGGGACACTGTTCAGTAGATAACTTTACACTGACAGTAATAGGAACCTTCACCGATTTACTATCCTACATATTAAACCTCTACAATATTGTCTCGACATACTTTCTCTGTTTTAACCAAAGGTTTCTTTTTTCCTGATCTTGTTTATTTTCCATGCCCAAAATATAGTTTGTAGCACCAAGATCTTTCATGTCAAATTTGGAGGACAATTGGGTCTTCAATTCCTAGATAATTCCTTTGTTATTTCCAATCAACAAAATATCATCCACATATAAGACCAAATAAATAACACAATCACCAATTAATTTAAAATACACACAGTGATCTACTTTGCTTTTCGTGAAGCTAAGTCCCCGTATATATGTATCAAATTTCTAATACCACATCCTTGGTGATTTTTTTAACCCATACATAAACTTTTTAAACCTGCATACCAATTCTTTCTTACCCTTCACTGCAAAGCCTTCAGGTTACTTCATGTTGATCTCTTCTTCTAGATCCCTGTGAAGAAATGTTGTCTTCACATCCATATGTTCTACCTCAAAATCAAAAGTAGCAACAATAGATAAAAGTAATCTAATAGAAGCTACCTTAGCAATAACAGAAAAAATATCACCAAAATCAATTCCCGACACCTAGGAATAAAATTTTGCTACCAACCGAGCTTTGTATTTCTCCACCTTGCATTTTGCATTCATCTTCTTATTAAACACCCATTTGCTTCTAATGGGTTTCCTTCCAACCAGCAACTCCACCAGATCCCAAGCCTCATTTTTGTGCAAAGATGTCATTTCATCAACCATGGCCTCTTTCCAGAGTTTTCCATCCTCTGAATCTACTGCTTCCCTGACAGTTTTGGGATCATCATGAATAATAGATAAAGCAAATTTGAATAGAAATCAACTGGACTATACCTTTCTAGCTTCCTTCTTTCTTGAACCGACCTTCTCACAACTAGAGTTTGTGGTTCTTCATCTTCTAATTCCTCTTCTTCTGTACAGTCAGACTCCTCCTTTAGCTCAAGCTCCATATTCTCAGGTTCCTTTGGTAGGAATTCATGTTTAATAACATATTTCACCTCTTTAAACACCACATCGCATCTATACACAACCTTCCTTGTTTTTGGGTTCCAAAGCTTATAACCTTTTAAACTATCCTTATACCCAATAAAGATGCATCTTTCATATTTACTATCCAACTTAGTTCTTTTCTCCCATGGAACATGTACATATGCATCAAATCCAAATACCCTCATATGTGAAAGAAAGGGTTTCTTACTAGTTCATACCTCTTGTGGAGTCTTATCCTCCAATGTTGATGAAGGTGATATGTTGACCAGGGAACATGCAATTTTCATCGCCTCTGCCCAGAATTCTTGTCCTAACTTGACACCACTAAGCATGCTTCTTTCCTTTTCCATCAACGTCCTATTCATTCCTTCTACAAATCCATTTTTCTAAGGTGTGTATGGAGTAGTCTTATGTCGTGCTATAACAAACTTCTTACAAAACTCTCCACTGTTATCTGTCCTCAACACCTTTATCTTCTTCTCTATCTGGTTTTCCACCAGAGCCTTAAATAATTTAAACCTGTCAAAGACTTCATATTTCTTCCTAAGGAAATATATCCATGTATTCATTGAGAAGTCATCTATAAAGGATACATATCACACAGAATTACCTAGTGATGGAACTGACACAGGTCCAAACACATCACTGCACACAAGCTCTAATATTCATTTCACCCTCTTAGCACCTAATAGGAAACTCACCTGATTATGCTTCCCATATAAAAACATTTCACAGAAATCAAAACCTAGAGAGAAATTAGACATACCTTCTACCATACCATTACCATGAAGTATTCGAAGGCCCTTCTCTCAAATATGTCCAAGCATTTCATATAATAACATGGTCTTTTCTCCAGAGACCACTAGATTTTCTGCTCCACTTTCAAGAACCACAGAACTATTGAACCCATCAATAACAATGCTACCCTGAAGCTTGTATAGAGTTCCAATCCTAACTCCATGCATCAATACCAATTCTCCCCAAACCATCTTGTAGGTATCTTTCGCAAACATTGTTTTTACACCTGCATCATCCATCTTTCTTACATAAATCATATTTCTGGCCAATGTAGGAATATGTAGAGCACCTAAAAGTGTTCTAATCCTTCCACCTTGCAAATTCAACTTGAATTTTCCATGATCAATTATTCTAGCCTTCCTTTCATCCCCTAAGAAGACATCACCACCATCATAATTATCATACTCACATAACAACTCCCTGTGGGGAGTGAAGTGAAAGGATGCACCTGAGTCAATCAACCATGCCTCATTATCTACATGTGTACTTGAATAATAAGCCAAGTACACATCCACACCTTCATCTAAGGTGGTTTTCCCCTCTGCAGAAGGACCATCATCAGATCCCTTTCCTTTCTCAGGAGATTTAGATATACAGTCCTTTTTGAAGTGCCCCTCCTTTTCTCATTTCTAGCACACCTTTACAGGTTTTCCTGGATATTTAGATCTCCCTCTAGATTTAGATCTCCCACTCGAGGATTTTATTTTTGTTTCTGTCCTGGGACCATCCTCATACAAACAATGCATCACCATTCTGGCCCTTCGTATTTTTCTGTCTCATCTCCTTTGACAATAAGGATGAGACTATTTCATCAACTACAAGGTAGTTGCATTGCTACCTATTGCAACAACCAGACTATCCCACGAATCTGGTAGAGAACATAACAAACTGATGCAATTATCTTCATCTCAAATTTTTATATCAACAAGTAACAACTAGATTACCACAAAATTAAAGGCGATCAGATACTCTATCACAGAGTCTCCATCCTCCATCCTCAGGTTATACAGCTTTTTCTGTAGGAACAGTTTATTTACCAAAGACTTAGATTGGTACAAAGTCCCTAACTTGTCCCACAAATCCTTCGCCGAAGCTTCCCCTAATACATTCAACAATACTGAATCTAAGATACACAACCGTATTGTGCTCTTTTCCTTCCGATCCAACTTCACTCAGTATTCAACTGACAATGTAGTTGGTTTAGTACTCGGATCTATCGCAATCCACTGATATTTATCCACCAGCAGATCCTCGATATCTATATTTCCACTGCTCATCATCTTCTTTCACCACAAGAATCGATCCTGTAGATCTCCCACTAAACAAGGTCTACCACAGGCTCGAGAAAAACCCCTCAGTAGCAAAGGTGTCCCCTTGAAGCCAAAACAACTTTGATAAAAAATGTAGGTTTTAACCCAATGCAAAAATTACCTACATACGAATTCTAATAAAAAAAAATAGACAATGGCGAGAGAATAAAACATAAAATAGATATACATAGAGATTTTCTCCTTGATCCAAAAATTGGGACAACTAGACTAATTTTTCATTATATTCGTTTCAATGTTACAATACATATATATACATGCCAAAGCATCCATAAAACCCAATCCATTAACTCTGGATTAGAGCATAATCATAGTTCCCTTGACCAGATCTACAAAATACCATGGGCAGAAAACCGTCATGCCCAAAACCATGTGCAAAAACCACAAAACAAAACCATAGGTAGGTCCGCCCACCTACTATAGGGTCCAAAAAAAAATCTCCCTGGGGCACTGCCCCAGACCCTGTAGAGGGGGGCTACTCGTGCAAAAGAATATAAAACACACCCAACAATGGCATTTGGTTTAATTAACATCGGAGCAACATTTCAAAGAGAATTGGATTTGGCATTTGTTGGTAAGATAAATAATTTTATTATAATTTATCTTGATGATTTAACTGTATTTTCTTATTTTGATGATAAACACTTGAAACAATTGAGGAAAGTTTTTGAAAGATGCAGGAAATATGGGATTTATCTTAATCCCAAAAAGTCACTTTTCGCAATGAAAGAAGGAAATTTATTGGGACATATAATTTCAAATGGAGGATTTTTTATTGATCCAAAAAGAGTTTCAACAATTCAAGTAATCAGTTTGCCTAGAAACAAAAAGGAAATTAAGTCATTTTTAGGAAATATAAATTTCTTGAGAAGATTTATATCTAATTATGCGAAAATTGTGAAAGCTATTACTGATATGCTTAAAAAGGACCATGAAGTCAAATGGACAATACAAGCTAGATATTCTTTTTCACAGATCAAGAAGGCAATTTCAGAAGCCCTGGTACTAGTCAGTCTAGATTACAAAAAAAAATCATTATATTCTCCTTTGCCTCAGATACTACCATAACAACTATTTTACTACAAAGAAATTATGATCAATATGAGCAACCAATTTCTTTTTTTAGTAAAGTGATGAGAGATGTTGAACTAAGATATGACATCATAGAGAAACAAGCTTGTGCCTTAGTGCATGTTTTAAAATCATTTAGGATTTATGTCTTACATTCTCCTATAATCACTTACGTCCCCAACAATGAAGTAAAAACAATTCTAACTCAACCTGATACAGATGGTAAGTGGGGAAGATGGATTGTTAAGATACATGAGTTTGATCTAGACATCAAACCAACCAAATTGGTGAAAGTAATAGGTTTAGCTAAACTATTGGTTGAATCAAATTGTAAGATACTTGGTATTAATATTATCATGCAGATTTCAGGTGAGAAGTATCCACAAGAACCTTCTCAGATTTCATGTGAGAAGTATCCACAAGAACCTTCTCATATTTCACATGAGAAGAATCCAAAAGAAACTTCTCATATTTCAAGTGAGAAGAATCCACAAGAACCTTCTTCTAGTAAAGATTATGTTCCTCTTCCTTTACATATTGATGAGAAATTTTTACTTTCAAATTGGTATAAAGACATAGTGCATTTTCTTCGTGATTTTGAGTATCCTCTTGAATTCACAAAGAATCAATGCAAATCTCTTAGACTCAAGGCCATGGCATATTATATAATAAATGCAAATTCATATTGGAAGGATCCTTTGAATATCCTCTTATTATGTTTGACTGGGAGTGAAACTTGAGTAATTGAAAAGTTTCATGAAGGCATTTGTGGAGGACATTATGCTTGGAAGGAAACTGCATATAAAATTTTGAGAGTAGGTTTCTATTGGCCCAAATTTTTTGCACATTGATGCAGGAGCATTCAGCTCAACATTATCATTGTATTCTAGTAGACATAGGGGGTCTTTTGTTTCAAGGAATTTGGTTTCCTAAGTATTAGATTTATGTAATTATTTAATGTTTTGAGTGATCTTAATGAGAATAGGAATTAATTGAATATTGTGAGGCATAATTGTAAATGTTATTGAATGTAGGAGAACATGAGAGGTTTAGGATAGTTGAGTGATGAGAGGATTGAGAATTGATTGTAAATCCTAGATTAGGAGTCAGTTCATGATTTTGTGGATATGAGAGAATCCTTAAGGATGAGGAAGAAATTTTAGGATTTTGTTGAGGAATCTATGGATCTAAACCAGAAATTGGTTTTAAAATCCCTTTGTATAAATGCAAGCCAAAAAGGTATAGACAGAGGTTGGAGAGGTTGGATAGGTTAGATAGATAACAGATTGGAGTGTTTGTAAGCCTATGGGCAGATGATGAATTAGAGGCCATTAATTAGAAGATCAGGGCGAAGAGAGATAGAGGGTCTCATTATGTATCAGTTGTTCATATTTATAAATACACAAGTTTAATTCCAACCTGTATTAGTGTGTGTTTTGATGTATTGACTGATAAATTGAGTATATCAGAGAATTGCATAATATATATATTCATGCAGGCGAAGTTCAGTGAACGCAAAGAGGAGAGCGAGACAGAGGAGTGTAATGGATCTTTGAATCCATTTGAAGGATCAAAGTAGAGCTTTGAAGGGACAACATTTGAAGAAAGACGCAGAAATCAAGTTCGGGAGTAAATGGAGCAGTGGAAGAGTGAAAAAGGCGAAACCTTTGAAGAAACCCGAGAACCACATCAACACTGAAAAATAGCGTAAATCATAAGTAAACAAAATAGTGGAGAACAATCGGTGAAGGCGGTTTTGTAACAGTGAAAGTGGATTTCAGGCGGCCTAAAAACCGTAAGCGGTATTGAAAGACAAGCGCCGATTCCACTCATCAAATGACGCATGGCAGTGAGAGGAGAGAGGAAACCACTTTATCGGGTGGTTAATCCTCGCACTTGTTATCTACCCGATATCAACGACAGCCGTCGGATCTGTCGGGTGCAAATCGATAGTGGAAAATAGGCGCGCAAGTTTAAACAGTCGGGAGTAATGTCAACCATTGGATCGAAGGATACAACAAACGGTCAAGATTTGATTGGAGGCTTCGGTGATCGGAGATAGAAGGAGGAGCAAAACAGTGGAAGTTTTGATATCGAAGGGTGGACCCGATGACATATGAACGTGGGTGTATAAGATTTTGAGTTCCACTTATATGGTTCGGGGTAGAAGTTTAATGTATTTCCTTTGTATTTGGTAAAGTGTTGTGGCTGAGTCTTTTAAGGCTTAAGCAATGTTTAAGCGTTCTGATAGTCACATATCAGAGTCAGAGGGGTGATAAAGGCATATATGTAGTGTGACTATGGTAACTGCGATGACCGATTGCGATAAGGCGATTCTCGGTAACTGTGCAAAGGCCAAGGATCAGGGAAAAGGTATGATTAATGTTGTTTTGTGTGTTATCAATTATAAAGGGTTTATAAAGGATTAAAGCAGTGACAGAAGGGTTTTATGGGTAAGTCCAATTATAGCCCAAAGTTAAAAAGGGGGATTTTTATATGTGTGCAAAATAATGATTTGTAAAGTTTTATGAGAGGTGATCAAGTCCCGATGAAAAAGTAGAAGAGGGTTTAGACTTTGGTTAGTCTATTGGCATGTTTCCGCATGAGTTCTAATGGAAAGGAACTTAACCATCACCATTGTTGAAGGTTTGACCTGGTAGGTCATATAAATTCCCAGGGAAAATGATTTATGCATAGGTCTACATGCATACTGTGGGTAAAGCAAGGGTAACCCTGCGTCATTTTGGTATCAGAGCCGAACAAAGAAATTATGTGTGAAAGATTCTTTGGAAGAATTTAGAACAGAAATATTTGGAAAGATGTGTATGTAGGCAAGGGAGATTAGATTCTAATCTGACAGTTAAGCAACCAGAGTAAATTTGGGAGAATGGAGAAGAACAGTTAAGTTCTCAGAGGCGGGTGAGTAGGAATTAAGAAGAGATTGCGGAAACATAAAGAATCCACAACGATGTTTGGAGAATGGAGATTCATTCGAATATGAAGAGTGGATGGAGACTGCTTGTGAAATCATACAGGTATTGTTTATTTAACTTTGATTTGAGTTTTGCTAGATAAAGAAATAAATTGAAGATTGATAGTTGCAGCTAATGAGGTATCTCAGCAAAAGAAGATCAAGCCTTAAGAAGTAATAATGGAAGAAACTATTAAGGATTTCTGAGTAGAAGAAAACCTCAGCAAAGGAGAAATTGTTGCTGATAGTTAAGCTTTGTCAAGATAAAGCCGGAAGATTGGAAGAAAGAATCAGATTCTAAATCTGATTGACAGTGGCTAAATATTGAGAATTTGTGCAATGGAAGCATGAAGATCTGCTGAAACAAATTTGCAGAAATGGTGAGATCCTGAAGGTAGGTGAAGGTATGTAAATTTGTCTAATGATTAGCAGATATTGAATGAGTGAAATTTTATAGTAGGATTACAGTAGTTAAACTGTAAGAGGGATGTTTGTAAGTTTTTGAAGTAACAGAGTTTGAAGATACAACTGAAGGCTAGTGGAAAGGACAGTCCATTCAAAAGTGTAGGTGAATGGGAGGATAAGATCAGGAAGAGATATTGAAGGTAAGATGATATGGTTTTATTTTAATTGGATTTGAAGATTGGAAATTTGTAGTCTTTGCATTGATGTAGAAGTATTGTTGCAACTCCTAAAGGCAATTCCATAAAGGATGTGGGTAGAACTGCTAAGAGATAAAGGAAGCTGGTAAGAGTTTCTAAGTGAAAACATAAATGTGGTAGAATCTTGAGGAATTCCAATAGAGATTGGATAAAGATGAAAATTGTGTTCTTAGAAGATGCAGATGAGTTGAAGCTTAGAAGGAGCAAAGTGAATTGATCAAAGGAGGTTCCAGAGATAGAGAACCAATTGCTTACCAAAAGACTGAGTGAGGAGAGCTTGGTGAGGTAAGTGGCAGCAGGGGGAACTTGTTATTGTAGAGGCTTTAGTGCAACTCATAGTGAGTGAGTGAGGAACTCTTAGAGATTGAGAGGATGATGACTAGTGACAGTCATAACAGATGTTCTGAAAGAAACTATAGCCAAGGACATAAGGAAGGAAATGCCAAGGCAAATGGTATACAAAGACAGTTAAGTAAAGAAGAATATGAGAGGGAGAAGGCTAAGATAGCAGTTCATCTGAAGTATTAATGGAAATGTTGTAGAGAAATGAAGTAGACCAGAAGCATGGTTATGTCATGAGAAATAAAGTGAAGTGGCAAAGGCTATAAGAGAAGAGGGATCAACGGGTGAATATGCAGATAATAAAGGAGCTACGAGAACTTTAATAGATTATAGATGCCAAATAGAGGATAAAGAGGCTCAAAAGAGTTGAACTACGAAAAAAGGGAGATGCTGAAGAAGATGTTGAAGTTACGATATGTGAACCAGAACGTGGACCATTACTTTTTGAAAGTGATGAAGAGCTAGAGGAGTTGAATCAGTCAAAGCAGCTAGAAGACCTGATGACTGAAGCATCAAGTGAGACTAGAAGTTCTTGTATTTTTAAAATTAATGATTTGTGTATGATTGCAGGTTTAGAGGAAGATAGGTAGTCTTTTAAATCTGTCAAAAATATGAAGGAATACCTTCTAGAAGATGAAATTTTTAAAGCAGAATATGATTAGGAGACTGGGAAAGAATCAATTCACTAAAGTGGCCAAGTGCTGAAAGACATTATTGAAGGAGATGATGAGAAGGAGAGACTAGCTGACAGTCTCAAGAGTTCTTTGAGTTTGAATTAGCATACGGATATGTTGATAGAAGAAGAGAGATCCGAGCATCATACTGAAAGGTTTCCGAAAGAAGAAGAGGTGGACAACCAAATGAAATAAGAAGAGGAAGAACATCTACTGAGGGATGTCAAGAAAGATTTAGCTAAGGAAGAAGGACCATGTGATGATGGATCAATAGCAAATGAAGAAATGGGAGATTTTGTAAAATTCCAAAGTTCACTCCAAGCAAAATCATTAAGTTATATAGAGAATTATACTTTGAAAGGAGGAAGTTAGAAGAGCAGAGGATAAATGTTCAGGATAAATTGCTAATGAAGGATGACAAAGAAGTTGTCATACATAATAATCAAGAAGAAGTTGACAGGTGCAGGGAACAAAAGCAAGAAATTGTTCTGAAAGAATATAGCAGCAGTTGAAAAGGTGCAAGATAACAGTAAATAAGAGGGTAAAGATGAAAATGAAGCGATAAGGATAAGTGAAGAAGAAGCAAGAATAAGAGTTCAACAATCAAGAGATGAAAACAATCAGCATATAGAGGATATACTGGATAGAGAAATTAAACTGATAAGGAGGTTAATGATGAAAGTCTCTCAGAAGAAGATAACAACAAGAAAGGGGA
This sequence comes from Pinus tabuliformis, assembly GCA_031772625.1. NCBI lineage: Eukaryota > Viridiplantae > Streptophyta > Pinopsida > Pinales > Pinaceae > Pinus > Pinus tabuliformis. The sequence continues at coordinate 248,696,072 of CM062811.1, forward strand.
GGAGTGACAACAAGAGGAAGACAGTCGTAGACTATGAAAGAAGGGCAAGTGGAGCATTGTAGCATAAGGTATGGAGACCTGGAGAACAGCAGCAAACAACAACAACAAAAGAACAATTGACAAGAAAAGACAGATTACAAAATAAAATCAGGGATCCAGGAGGAAACAATTATCCAGACTTATGACCAGGTGGTCATAAATTTTCTTACATGGGGAGCCTGATGCAGGAGCATTCAACTCAACATTATCATTGTGTTCTAGTAGGCATAGGGGGTTTTGTGTTTGAAGGAAGTTGGTTTCCTAAGTATTGGATTTATGTAATTATTTAATGTTTTGAGTGATTTTAATGAGAATAGGAATTAATTGAATATTGTGTGGCATAATTGTAAATGTTCTCGAATGTAGGAGAACATGAGAGATTTGTGATAGTTGAGTGATGAGAGGATTGAGAATTGATTGTAAATCCTGGATTAGGAGTCAGTTCATGATTTTGTGGATTTGAGATAATCCTCAGGGATAAGGAAGAGATTTTAGGATTTTGTTGAGGAATCTATGGATCTAAACCAGAAATTGGTTTTAGAATCCCTTTCTATAAATGCAAGCCAAAAAGGTATAGACAGAGGTTGGAGAGGTTGGATAGGTTAGATAGATAACAGATTGGAGTGTTTGTAAGACTACAGGTAGATGATGAATCAAAGGCCATTAAATAGAAGATTAGGCGAAGAGAGACTGAGGGTCTCATTATGTATCAGTTGTTCATATTTATAAATACACAGGTTTAATTCCAACCTGTATTAGTGTGTGTTTAGATGTATTGACTGATAAATTAAATATATCAGAGAATTACATAATATATATATTCATGCAGGAAAAGTTCAGTGAACGCAAAGAGGAGAGCGAGACAGAGTATTGTAATGGATCTTTGAATCCATTTGAAGGATCAAAGTAGAGCTTTGAAGGGACAACATTTGAAGAAAGACGCAGAAATCAAGTTCGGGAGTAAATGGAGCAGTGGAAGAGTGAAAAAGGTGAAACCTTTGGGGAAACCCGAGAACCACATCAACACTGAAAGATAGCATAAATCATAAGTAAACAGAATAGCTGATAACAATTGACGAAGGCAGTTTTGTAACAGTGAAAGCGGATTTCGAGCAGCCTCAAAACCAGAAGCGGTATTGAAGGACGAGCGTCGATTCCACTCATCAAACGACGCACGACAGCGAGAGGAGAGAGGAAACCACTTTATCGGGTGGTTAATCCTCGTGCTTGTTATCTACCTGATATCAACGACAACCGTTGAATCTGTTGGGTGCAGATCGACGGTGGATAATAGGCATGCAAGTTTAAATAGTCGAGAGTAATGTCAACCATTGGATCGGAGGATACAATGGATGGTCAAGATTTAATCGGAGGCTTCGGTGATCGGAGATTAGAGGAGGAGCAGCGTAGCAGAAGTTTTGATATGGAAGGGTAGACCCGACAACATATGAACGCAGGTGTATAAGATTTTGAGTTCCGCTTATATGGTTCAGGGCGGAAGTTTAATGTAACAATATAAACTTTGAAATAGGAACTGATATTGTTACTCGTTTCGTAGAGATAGCAAAAAAGTGACCTGATTTTGAAAAGAGGTGATGCAGAACACACATGTTTTTTTTAGAGCATAGTTTTTGGCACTTTAATTTTTTTTTATGTACATTGCGTTTTAGAACGGTAGTGATTTTCATGATAATATAAAAAAGTGGTAATTCTGCATCAGGCCCTTTTTTTAAAAGACCTATTTTTTGACTTTAAATTTTCTAATGTATGAAATGTAAATAATTATTTTGTAAATTTAATAATTTTTTAAGTTGCCGTTTTCTTCATATTTTCTTGTTTTTTTTTTTTTTTTTTTTTATTTTTTTGTAGTGAGGTTTTTATTGTTTTGCATTTTTAAATTAGAAGGTCGATATTTTGAATTTTTGGTATTCTACATATTTATACATCCTTAATTAATTTTCAATCCACATGAAATAATTGTTTCTAAAAAAAAATGTTTTTTAACAATGGACATAAAAATAACCATTTTAAACATAAATATAACTAAAAAACTACAAGTTTTGATAATTTTTTGCTAGAATTGACATGTCAAAATCACAGTTTTTATACGAAAATTTTAACTAAAAATCGTTAAATAATAGTTTTTTTTTATGAATTTCATGTCAAAAAAATAATAATAATCATTTTTTTCTTTCAAAAAATAATGATTAAATTAAAAATTAATGCGAAAATCACATATTACAAATATTGAACGCATAACAACCTTAATTGAGTGTTTATTCTTTTCATAAAATGTCAAAGTCAAAACATTATAAGTATAACTACTTAATAGTTACAAAAAATGAGCTTGATTTCCAAGCATAACTTAAATTTAATCAACAATGTCACGTAATCCAAACTCTTCGTCCTCTAGAGTTTCATCATTGTCTTCTTCCACAATATTTTTTGCTTCCTTTTGCTCATTTTCCTCTTCTAATGGATCTTTGATGTCTGTGAATCTCCCAATGTATGTCTTTCCAAACATTCCATGTAATGGTGGTTGGGGTTCCTTTGCCTTTTTTGCCTCACGTGATTCACTAAAGTCCCCTTTCTTCAACCCAATTTCTTGCATTGCATCTGGAAGAAATTGAAGAGCATTAGTTCTTTGCTGAATGAAATTGCACTATATTGGATCTTTTTCAATTGCAATGCAATCTCTTCCTTTTTGAAGGCAACATGCTAATGTTGTACCTAGTTATCAAGCACAAAAGAAATAATGAACTAAATTAGTACAATGACATATTAATTAAAAAATAACATATTGAAATTCAATTCCATATAATAAAACTTACATGAGCCAGAAAATAAATCCAGAACCCAATCTCCTTCATTTGAACATATGTCTACAAGATAGTTAATCAATAATTGTGGTTTTTGATAAATGTTAACTATCTTTCCTTTTGCTTTTTTGTCTTCATATGTTATTTTTCTCACAACAGCATCATAAGTCAGTATTTGGCTATGACTCTTTCCGTCTACCCGATTAAAAATCATATACATATGGCTATCATCTTTTACCCAACTATCAATATGAATGAACTCACAATCATTTATAAATTGTTGATCTGCATGGTTAAGAATATTTGACTTTTGCCTGTAACATGAAATAGTAAAAGTTCAATTAACTTGTACATAAATGAATTTTTCAACATTAATCATTTTAAACGTCTTACCATGTAAGCTGCATCCTTGAATTTGTTTTCCCCTTGAAGCTTGACAATATCATTACCAATTGTATGTCTGAATGAAATGCCACAAATCTCCATAATGGTGATGATGTGACTTCTACAAATCCCGCAACCACTTTACTAAGAGCTTGATAAGTATAAGTGTTCTTAGAGCCTAGATTTGTCTCAGGCTGAAAAGACAAGGTTCTAGGTCCACATCAAACCACGCTCAGCCTTGTAGCTAGCCTTACGAGGACAGGAGAGGGTTCTCTTCGGGTCGATCTTGGCAAAAGACAAGCAATGGGGCTCGAGATGACTGATTTTGCAACTAATCTTAGGCTAGGTATTAAGTTCAGGGATTTGATTTGGTTTTTTGAGGGTTTTGTTGAAAAAATGGGAAAGGCAAATTTGGGCTCAGGGTTGAGGCACAGTTTCTGCAAAGGTCTGATTGGGGCAAGGAAGGCAATCGTTTTGATGCTTTAAAGCAAGTGAGGTGGGTAGATCAGACAGGTGAGGAGCTAAGGAGAGCAAGAGAGTTATGGATTCTCCTTAAACTAAAGAAAACATGAAAATTTAAACAAATTCAAAGGCAGAGCATAACAGTTATGGATTCCGCCTTAATCACTCATTTGTTTCAAATTCAGAAGAAGAAGCATGAAGATGATACACAGAACACTAGTTAAACTTACAATTACTCAGAGAGGCACACCATCAAAACATAAAGCCACATGGATCCCAAACAGTGTTGCAAAACCCTGGTCTTTCCTTAGCCAAAATGCAGAGATACAATGTACAATAGAGTGCCAAGATTTTCCCAAGAGTCCAACCCTAAAAATGACTTAGAAAATACATGATATATACTATACCAACCCATTCCCTTGCCTCTAGGGGTCGAGCTCATCCTTCTAGGAGTCGTTTCAACCAATTCTAAACAAAGCACTAAAATCTAGGCAGTCAAAACAACTTGCCTCTATAAGGTAGGAAACTAATTCATTCATTAAATTTTCACTCTTTGGTGAATGAATCTTCTAGAAAAAGTAACTAAGTGCCAAAATTACATCATGTTCACTCAATAACATCAAGATAATTCAAAATTACATCAGAAAGCAAAACTAGTCAAACTGGCCTCATTTCTGAGCTGGAAGACGAAAAATTGGGCAAAAAACCTCGGTGCGCGGCGCCAATTTCTATATGCGCCGCGCTACTTTGGTGCTGATTTTGGGGCACTTGCTGAAGTCCAAATTGAGCTCAAGTTGGGTTGTTGGAAAGGCTTGCCTGTCTACTTTCCAACCCAAGTGGAATTCTGAATTTGGTGCCCATTTGCCCCTCCAAAACCTCAATCTCCCAAGACTGCTTTCTGTGTGTGAAATTAGGGGTAGAGGGGTCATTTTTAGGGTGTTTTTGCCCTCCCGAGGACTCAAAACGTGACCAAACTTCTTGGCCATGCACCAGAAGTCATGATTTTTCATGTTGAATCCAAAAATGCAAACCATTTGTGATTTGGAGCTCCCAATCCTAAGCGCTGCGCCACAGGGAGAAAAAACCTGTGTTGTGCCCAAAAATTTGTCATCCTTTGATGATGGTAGTGAAACCAGGTGCTGTTGTGATATCTGCCACCAAGGGGAACAATGTAGAAAGGGAGCGTTAGGAAGGGGAATAATATGATGGGAATAGGGGTTATGGGGGGAAATTTTGTTCAAGGATATGTAGGAGGGTTTGGGGATTTTATAAGGTAGGGTTTTGGGGTTTTATAGTTGAAAAATGTGTGGAGGGATAGGGAATAGGGGTTTAGTAATGTTTTAGGGTATGGAAAATAGGAAAAAATGGGATAGGGGGGAAGGGAACAATGGAAAGGAGTGAAAAATGAGAGGTGAAAGAGGAGCCTTGGCATCAACACAACAAGTTTTCAACCCTAGAGCAATGGCTTTGATGCTTTCAAGAGGTAGGGTTTAGGCATCTTTTATTGCAATTATACATAGCCATGAACCACCATATGTTCACAAAATTTGATGAGCAAGCCAAGATATAGACCCTACCTGTCGATTTGAAGGGTTTCAAAGAGATTTGTTGCAAGTTTGGCACAAATCCGGGCCTCTGTGGGTGTGCGCTGCGCAACAAACCCAGTGCGCCACGCTCGATATATGCGTCGCGCCCGTGTTAATTTAACACTGTGGGGTAGTGCTGTGTGTGCCGCGCTCTGTATGTGCGTCGCGCCCTTCTATGTGTGTGCCTCGCTCCTGAAAAACGCCTCCAATCTCCCTCCAAACATGCACTAGCTTCTCACAATGACTTTTCAATGCTTCTCTATAACCTTGAGTTGCACAATGACTTTGGTTGCTTGTGAAAATATTTTATAAAGACATTGGGAGTCATGGGTTAAATTTTTGCTTCCTCAAAAACACACTTCATAATGTTTTTGACTATGGCACTTTGTCTGTTAATGGAACTCTGCCTTTTGGCTGTCTCATTGATTTTCTAGTTTTTGAGCTGATGAACTTGGTTGTTTTTTACAGGGATGTTGGCGTTGATGTTTGGCAAAGGAAAACTAGAGCCTGCTTTGAAAACTCCATGGAGAAAAAATACATGATTATTACAAAAAATGAATTCGATAATTTCTTATTCAAAACAGGGTTTTGAACAAGAAATGTCCTCAAATGTGTTTGATGATGAGCTTTTGAACTACGAACCTTTTCGAAAACCATCCTCATGGCTTGCGGGCATTATTCGACATGTTTGAAGACCAACCACTAGACCTAGACTCTTAAAATAACTTTTTTTTTACCAAAATAGCATAATGACTATGAATGACTGAAATGAACTTGGATGAACATAGAGAAATTTTGACTAGCCTGGGTAGGTACAAGCATGAGGGAAACAAGAACACCAAACCCTTCTGTCAGACAATGGCATGCCCCTAGTGAAATGCAAGTGATCGAAAGCGATGGGACACCTAAACATGAAATGCAAAAAGAGTTTTGATCTCTGACGAAGGGATGACCAGACCGACTCTAACATTGGCTCCAATGGGGATGGTAGCTCCTTAGAGGTGCCAAGAATGACAGATCTCTGGAAGAGCTAGACAGTGCCTTCGTCCATTAGGTTACGGAGTCATTATTCTGACAAACAATACAAGACTTCTGACTCAATTTATTTGACTGAAACTTGACTTGAAAACAACTCGATGATAACACTAAAATGACTGAAAAACTGACTCGACAAACTGAACTCAAAACTGAAACCTTTCTTCAGAATTATAGCCTTCACTTCAGGCCCCAGACTGAAGAAAAGATTATAGCACACACTTGCAGCGAAACTGAAATAAAATGGTATTTACAATGACAATTATGACAACAGAAATAGCTTAGAAAAGATACCACTTGAGCAGCCAACCATTGACCGGCCCTCCTGGACAATCTTCCCCATTCATCTCCTTAAGAAGAAAGGCATTCTAACCCTGATATGCTGCAATCTTAAAAGGACCTTTCCAGAGATTGTCAAACTTGTCGTGCTTGCCCTTTTCCTCATTCCTTGCATCCCACTTTAAAACCACATCATCCAACTGAAATGTGTCCGCATTTGCTTTTCTATCATAGATCTTTTTAATTCGCTCTTACAACTTGAATGTGTTCTAAAAAACATCTTCCTGTGTCTGCTGCAAGTGGATCATTTGATTTAGTCTTCTCTGCATTGGATCCTCTTCACTACCTGCCTCTTGGAGAAGTTTGACTACCGGAGCTGCAAGAGAGGTAGGGAACACTGTGTCAACTCCATAAACTAACTCAAAGGGGGACATACCAATGGATTTCTTTTGACTCACACGATCTGCCCAAAGTGCATGGACCAGCTTCTTATGCCAACTCTTCTTGTTGATTTCCAGCATCTTTTTAATGATATTAACCAAAGATTTGTTGGAAGACTCCGCCAATCCATTGCCTTGCGGATGATAGGTGGTTGAGTGCCCCAAAGTAATATGATATTTACTACAAAACTCAACCATCCTTTTTGACTTGAAAGCTGTTGCGTTATTAGTGATTAACTTATTTGGGAAACCAAAATGAGACAAAATATTATTTTCTAGGAATGGAATTATTACCACATCCGTAGCTTGCCTAGTGGGAATTGCTTCGATCCATTTCGTGAAGTAATCTGTCACTATGAGGATCCATCTATGCTGACCTGAAGAAGAAGGATGAATTTCACCAATGAAATCCAACCCCAACTGCTGAAAAGGGGCATTCACCTCAACGGGCTTAAGCGGTAAAGGCTGTAATTTCTGTTTCCCTTTAAAAATCTGGCAGTTATGACAGCTCTTAACAGTCTTTAACACATCAACAAACAATTTTGGCCAATAGTATCCAGCCCTCAAAATTTTATTTGTTGTTGTTTTCCAAAAAAGGTGACCACCACAATCCCATTTATGGAAATCCTCCATGACCTGCTTCGCTTCTTCTTCCACCAAACAATTTAACAAAACGCTGGGATCTTTCCAATAAAGTGCAGAATTCAAAATACAAAATTTAGCAGCTTTAACTTAAGAGTTCTCGCTTTCTTTCTAGCCATACCAGGTGGTGCAGACAAATTTTAAAGTACATATATGATATCTGAATACCATGGAGAAAGAAAAAACATTTCTGATACCTGAGGTCATGAACTTTCCTCATTTTCATTGGACATAGCAGCGATCAGATTTATGTCTAAGACGTGCAGATTTGATTCAGCAATTAACTTCGCCAGTCCCTGACCTTTAACAGGCTTTGTGGGCCTTATTTCCACATCATACTCCAGCAAAGTTGCTATCCACTTGCCACGTCTTCCTTCAGGATCGGTCTGAACCAAAACATCTTTGACAGCAGCGTTAGGAACATAAGCTAAAATATGAGAATGCAGAATATACACACGGAAATCTTTCAGTGCTTTTACAAGTGCAAGGGCTTGCTTCTCAATAATATTGTATTTCAAAGTAGCATCTCTTATAGTCTGGCTGAAAAAAGAAATGGGTCTTTCATGCTCAACTTTTTCCTGCATTAACACAGCTGCCATAGTATGCTCCTAAGCAAATGAAAACAATATAAAATCCTGAGTATAATCTGGGCTGATTAGAACCGGAGCCGAGGAAAGATCCAATTTTACTAAATTGAAATATTTTACAGCCTCTTCCGTCCATGACACTTGCCTGTCCTTCTTAATCATGTTTGTAATCTCCCTTAGATGTTCAGCAAGGTTAGGAACAAAGCGGCGCAAAAAATTCATCTTACCATTAAACGATTGTATCTCCTTCTTATTCCGGGGCAGGTCAATTTGCTGAATCGCTTCCACACGTGCTGGATCAATACGGATGCCATCTTTTGAGATAATGTGCCCAAGTAGTTTGCATTCATCCATGGAAAACAAACTCTTCTTAGGATTCAGCGACACACCATATTTTCTGCACTTTTCAAAGACAATTTTCAAGTGATGCAAGTGTTCTTCATTCGATTTGGAAAACACGGTCAAATCATCAAGGTACACAACCAAGAAGACATCCTTCTCATTTGCGAAAGCCAAGTCCATTGCCCACTGAAAGGTGGCACCCGCGTTCTTCAAACCGAAAGGCATTTTTGCATAATGAAATGTTCCCCACGGAGTGGTGAATGTTGTTTTGTCTCGGTCATCTTCATGGACTAAAATTTGATTATATTCGGAATAACCATCGAGTAGTGACATGTGAGATGCTCCAACTACTCGCTGAAGTATGTGATCCATTTTGGGCAGTGGATAATTATCTTTCAATGAAACTTTGTTGAGATTTCAAAAATCAATGCACAAACAAATCTCACCGGTCTTATTTCGCACGAGCGCCAAATTAGATATCCAATCAGAAAAATGAATGGGAACAATGATTCCTGATTTGTACAACCTGTTAACTTCCTTCTCAATTGATGGCAGCAATTTTGGATTAAGCCTTCTTAACTTCTCTCTGAAAGGTTTTTGATTAGGCTTAATAGGAATAGTGTGCTGAATTATATTTGTATCATATGTCTTCAAATCAGAATAGTCCCAAGCAAACACATCAGCAAAAGATGACAACAAACTGATATATTTGGCCTTTACCTTTGGTGGCAATGCTTTGGACAACTTAACCATCTTCGGATGCTCGGTTATTCCAATGTTCACGTCTTCAACTCCCTTTTCCGTTGGCTGCAATGTTGGTCTGTGGGCTACCTCATCATGATCAAAGAGTTCTTCTAAAGGTATCAAACCTTTAGGAATCACATTATCCTTGAGCTGCAACACTTCCATTTGATTGATCTGCACATCATCTTTTCTGTCATCATGCTCTACATCAATTGAGGTATCTTTGAATTTACCTTTGGTTTGCAGAAAATCATTGTTCTCCTCATCATCTTGGAAAACTTACCAATATCTCTGATTTTCCGGGACAGTCGGACGGTGCTTCACATGGATTTCAAATTTATTGCTTGATTTCATGGGAATCTTCAAATTACTTGCTGCCTTAGCAAGTGCATCAGCAATATTGTTTTGAATACGAGGCACACACGTCAAAGTGTAATATGAAAAAAGCTTCAAAATGTCTAGAATAGCATTCCGGTATGCCCGCATCCGAGGATGCTTTGTTTGATATTCTCCTTTAACTTGCTTAATCACAAATTTGGAGTTGCCATATACAGAAATCCTCTTAGCATTCAGCTTTCTTAAAATCTTTAGGCCAACAATCAAAACCTCATACTTAGCTTCATTGTTCGAGCAATCAAAAGCAAGTTTGTAAGAACATACCCACACGTTACTCGACACTTTGTTTGGAGCGGAAAAAGGACTACATACCCAAATTCCAATTCCAACACCATCATTTCCTACTACGCCATCGAAATCCATGGTCCATAGGCCATCTTCCTCTTCTTCTAAGTGCTGAAACTCTTTTTCCTCTGTTTTTTTTGCTTGTTGTCCATCATCTTTTTCGGATTGCTGAACGGTATTTCCATGTTCTTGTCCTTCTCTCTTCAAAACTTCTCTGAAATTTTCTGCTATTTCTGGAATATCATCTGCTACAACTAACTGACTATCAATATCATTGAAACTATCTGAATACAAAACAAAAGACTCGAGATCTGTATGTACATAATTAATCGGATGATTAATTGGTTTCTCCTTGTTGGTAATCATGTATTTCATTTTCTGCTCACGATACAATTTTCTCATTTGGCCAAACACTGGAATCGTTGCATAGGAGAAATCAAGCTGCATAGTTCCTTTGATCTTTTCTCCCCAAGACCTTGAAAGAAGCATACCGAATCAGGGAGGAATGTCTGCTACAACAACATCCATCAAAATATTCTTAGCCGGAATCTGATCCAAACTGACCACCAAGTCTTTAATAAGCCCAATACATCTCACCCTGCTGGAATCAAACGAATAGAGATCATGGTACTTCCTGGTAATGTCCAAACCCAACTTCTCCATGATAGCTTTTGGCATAAGATTGTGGGAGGCACTAGAATCGAACATAGCATTATGCAAAACAAACTCATGCACTCTCAAACTGATATAAAAAGGAGGCACATCACTGTCGGGAGACTCACCATTCAATGTTGGTCCAAAAATCAGTTCATGTTTATCATCTTCCACACTCACCATGTCGGACATTGGATCAAAATTCAGAATTTTGGAAATCTACCCTCTATAATCGTTGTTCCTCATCAGCTCTATCAAAGGAATAGATACCTTCAATTTAGAAATTTCATTTTCTAAACTAAAAGTGGAAGTCTTCTCTACCTCTTTGGCTGGAACTTCTTTCTTCTCAGCTTTATCTTTTGGTGCAATGGGCTGATTGACTCGTTCATTTGCTGATGGAGATTTGTTAGGCATTGGATCAGCAACTTCTTTGCCTTTATTTGGTGCAACCGGTGACTCATTCTTAGATGTTGGACCCTCCTTTCTCTTTTGGATTGGATTGATGGGGACATTTCTGTTTCTTAATGAATACTGACACTGCTGGGTAGACAAGGCATGCATATACCCTCTTTGATACTCATCCGACTCCTCTTCAAGAGCTGTGTCATTCGACAAGATGAAATCTGCATCATGCTGTACCGCTGAACTTTCTGCATACTCATCCTCTTCAATGATAAATGTGGGCATATCATCAGCAGTAAAGAAGTGATTTTCTTCTCCTATTACATGGTCTTCATCATCTGATTTGGGGCCAACAAAATTCTGCTGAAGAGGTGTCTTTACTTGCTGCTGTTGTGATGTCGTTTCTTGTGCTCGCTGCTCACGCTGTTTGATCCTGAATTGTGGCTGCTGCTGGCCACAGAAATTGGGATTCCGAATATGTGGTTCGGGCTTATCTAATGTCAACCTTTCAATCATCTTTTCTACCTTATGTAGCACCTGATCTGAGGTAGAAGCTTCCTCCTTTATTGAGACTTTCTTTTCAACTTTCATTCTAGCTCGCTTGTCATTCAAATTTGCCTCAACACTAATGGCAATCTTCTACATTTCTTCTAAGGTAGCTGGATCTCTTTCCCTCAACTGATAAGCCATATCTGGATCAAAGCCATCCGGGAACTTAAGCAAAGATGATCTTCTAGTTGGTTTTAAATCATCTGGAATTGCATTATAAACCGCATTGAATCTAATACAATAGTCTTGAACGGACTCACCACCATCTCGCTTAATCTTGGTATATTCAGAAGTGATTTGCAGTGGATCTTTTTTTACTTCCCATCATTCCAAAAACTGTCTTTTAAGGTCTTCTAGTGTAGGAACACTTCTGGCTGGCAAAGCTCTGAACCATTTTCTTACCTCGCCACCGAAAGTCTGCATGAATAACCTCATGGTCACATTTTCTTCATCGATCTCATGAAGATCGAAGAAATCTGTCATTTTGTCCACGTGTTGCTGAGCTGTGATACCCTGAGGTGTGCCATCAAAAAAAGGAATTTTTCTCTGATAATCTGCAGGCATGTCATTCAAAACTTGAGGCAGCGCGAGAGGTGCAAACCGAGCAACCATTGCTCTTGGTGGATTTGGTCGGTAGATGATGGAGGAGTGGGAGCAGCTGATGTGTTAGGTGTATGAGGAGGTGTATGTGGAGGTGAAACAATTTTAGATGTAGAAGGAGTAGATGGAGGTGAATTTACACCAGAATTTTGATCAGCAAAGTTAGGCTGCGGAGGAAGGGTGGGAATGAAAGGCGGCTCCGTTGGAACCCTTGAGCTCAGGGAAAATTTTAAGAAACCCCCCTAAATTTATAAATATAATAAATGGGTGAATCTCCATGGTATATAGGAAAAATGGAAGGCGATTTTATCAATAATATAATATGTATATATAATTTTTTGGCGAATCTCTCACCAGGCATGGCGAATATTTACTCAATTATAAAATCTTGTAAGATAATGGCGAGTCTTTCACTAAATAATAAAACTTTGTAAAGTCCTAGTGAATCTTAGCATAGGCTACATGTTGGTTTAATTCCCCCATTTAAATAGGCTACATTCCAGGTGAATACCATGGGTCAATACCATGTGCCATTTTGGTGAATACCATGGGTCAATACCATGTTCCATTTTTATTTTTATTAATTCTAATATTAGGGTTAATAATGGTTTTTTGCATGGTATTAATAACAATCTAGTCCATGGTATTTGTCCCATAGTATTTCGGTCATAGGTTTCACCTAAATATAACCCATTTTTTGAGTGTTCGTAAATATAAGGTGACTTATGGAGTAAATATAAAAAAAATGTTTTATTTGTTTACCATACCTCTAGTTTATTTATATTTTTATTAATTTACGATACCTCTTTTACAAATATGGTATTTGGCCCATAGGATTCACTTAAATAAAGCCTCTTTCTTGAGCCTTCTTAAATAGAACAAGGGTTATGGACTAAATATAAAAAGAGGTTTTATTTATTTACGATACGTCTAGTTTATTTATATTTTTATTTATTTACCATACCTTTTGAGTAAGCATAAAAAGACGTTGGAGTTTGGGATCAAATTAGAGAGCGAATGGAGGGCGCATGGTTCGATCCTGAAACCCTAGGCTAAGGGCCTAGGTGACGTAGACAGGCCATCTCACGTCACGAAGGTACGGGATGGACTGATGGCAGACCCTCCGAGTTTAGGCGTTTTCGAGGTACCCTAGCAAGAGACAGATGGACGAACCTCCTTTTGTTTTTTCCTCGGTTAGGTTTTGGGTTTTTTGTCCGCTGGTGGTTTGTGTTGGCAGTCTACTCTGTGGGTTCAGCTCTGCAAAAATCGTTCTAAGGCGGTTTTGGAACAGCTTAATCCAAATTCCAAAACGGGACTTGGCCCCAGGCGGTTTCAGGAGCGTTTTTTCAGATAACTGGTTTTTCTGTGAGGTGTCAGTTTTTACCACAGTCTTGTTACCATGGTAAATCATAATGAGGGGGTGGAGCTAGATCCAGCCCCAGAAGAAATTCTTTCGGTCTGGGGTAAGGAGGTCACTGAACAAAACATTGACAAGTTTTTCGGGCAAGTGGGGAATTTCGCATCAGCCACCTTTTCAGTAGGAGGACCATGGAGCATCAATCCACCTAAGGGTTTGCTGGAGGAGAGTCTGAATTTGTCTGGTGCGGTCGGCAAAAGCGGCGGGTGCTTAGGAGAGTCAGGAGTACGAGCGGAGGAAAGTATACCGAAAGAGAAAAGCCTCATCGATGGTAAGGTTCTCTCCCCCTCGAAGGCTTTCAGCCCGTCTGGTGGTCTAGAAGACATCATAAATTTCAATTCCAGTCAAGGTTTATGGAGATCTGTAGGGGGCTTCCAAATTTCGGATAAAGAAGCTAGGGATAGAAGCAGTCATTTGGCTGTAAACAGGCACCTTTTCTCAAAAGACCTGATTCATGCCGGCCCGGGTGAAAAGGGGGTTCTCTCTGATCTTGGTAAGGTTTCTAATCAGGGGAAGGATGTCCAAACCCTTGTCCCTGAAAGGGCGGAAGAAAAGGGAAGTCAGATTGCAGGCAAGAAAGGAACCTCAGTAGGAGTATCGAGCCCTATCCCTTCAGGAAAGGATGCAAACCCCCCTGCGGAAAATGTGAATGGAGCTCAAAGAGTACCAGACATTTCAGTTTTGGACAGAGAAGGGGAACCGGATTGGGAAAGGGCTGGGGAAAAGTGTAAGAAGGCGAAGCCCTTAAAAAAGAAAAGGATAGCAGGAAATTTGTTATTGGGAATGGACGTTCAAGTAGAGGACGCTTTGGAAGTGGCGGAGTGCACGCTTGTGGGTCGAGCAAGAGGGCGGTATGTCTCTGGCAAGTTCCTACAGCTTTGGGCGGAGAGTCAATGGAAGGAGACCCCGACAAAGTCCTTTAAAACGGCTACTTTGGTTAAAGGGTGGTTCATGATCAGATTTGACAGCAAGGAAGCCATGGAATGGGTCGAAGGGAGAAATTGGGCGTTTGGGAACCGCCCAGTCTTCTTCAAAAGGTGGTCACCTCTCTTCGACACGTCCAAGGAGAAGGTTGAGGAAATCCCCATTTTGGTAAGGGCACCTGGTCTACCCTCGTTCCTCTGGGTTGACTCCGTTTTTACTTCTATTGGAAACCTTTTGGGTACGTTTTTGGAAGCGGACAAGTCCTTTCTTCACACCCACGAAAGAGCAGTGACCAGGATTTTAGTGTGATTAAATCCAAATGAAGGACTAGCGAAATCGATAAACTTGCAGTATAGGGATTATGTCTTTGAACAGTTACTGGATTATGAACTATTACCCTTTAGGTGTCACAGATGCCACGAGTATGTGCATCTGGCAAGAGATTGCCCCTTGGGGAGGCACAGAAGGAGGTCTCAAAAATCAGATGAGCAGTGGGAAGGAAGCACGAGGAAAGATATGAAATCGGCGGAGAAGCAAAGTTCAGAGGTCAAGCCTATGGAAGGGATCCAAACTCAGGATGAAGAAGCCCTACCCCAGGCTGGAGGGGACCCGGTCCATGCAACTGAAGATCCGAGCGGCGCTGAAAAGACCCCTGTTTGAAATGCTGAGGCCACGGCTAGCGAACTCCCCGGTATGCAGTCAGACCCTTTAAACTCTGTTTGCATTTCTGATTCTAAAATTTCCTTCTCGTCTATGGGGTCTCCTTTGATTACTAAATGCATGGATGATTTTGTAAACATTGAAAATATTACTGCCGCTATCCCCTCCATCGATCTGAACCGTGAAGATGTTTCCCTTGAAAATCCGGTCTCGGGTGTATCCCCCCCTGCTCGCCCCTATAACCTTAGATCTCTCAGCAAAAAGCCTGATATCTTCCCCGATTCGGTGGAGCCGGTGGGTGGATTGGGACCTTCATCGTCTAGAAGTTCTAATAAAAAGGGTAGAGGTAGGAAGACAAACCTGTCCAAAGCTCAAGTCAAAGCCAAACTTGATGTGGCCGATGGCAAGCAAATGTTGATTCCTGGGGCGCTTAGAGCAGCAAAACCCCCTGAAGCTGTTATAAAATGATCTGCTTGTCATGGAATTGCAGGGGTTTAACCAGTAAACCCAAAAAACTGGCTTTGAAGGAATTAATCTCGCGCTATAATCCGGATTTTGTCTTTCTCCAAGAAACTTTAGGCAGGGGTGTTGACATTGAATCAGCCCTCAGATCTTCCTTCCCGGGGTGGGCTTTCGTAGCCCTTGATGCAGAGGGTCACTCGGGTGGTCTTGCTATCGGATGCAGGGAGGGCAGATTGAAAATTTTAAACCATTGGGGTATGCCCAATGTGCTGGGTATGGAGGTTATTTCCCCTGATTTCGATTTCCCTTTTTTGATCGTCAATGTTTATGGGCCTTGTCAGGCAAGGGCTGTCTTCTGGAATACACTCATGTCTAAAGAACTGCTAAAAGAGAAAAATTTGATAATAGGAGGAGATCTAAATTTTTCTTTAGGGAATGCGGAGGCATGGGGCCCCTCAGCCAGGGAAGACCCCCTAACAGACTTTTTTGCTAATTTCCTCCTATCCCATAAGTTTATTGATGTTAATATTATAAAAGCCAAACCTAAGTGGAGGAACAGGAGAACAGGGGCGGAGAGAATAGAAAAAAGGTTGGATCATTTTCTAATCAGTGATTTGATGGCTACCAATATTCCAATGTTCAGGCAATGGGTGGGTGAAGGGGGAAATTCTGATCACTTCCCCATTCTTTTAGAACTTTCCAAGCCCCCCCCAAAACCTGCTGCTCCTTTCAAATTTAATGCTACATGGCTGCAAGAAGACTCTTTTAACCAGCTTTTCAGGAATATTTGGAGACACCCGGGTAGAAACTCTTTGGAAAATAAAGGGGCTCTCTTTATGGATAATCTAAAAAGACTAAAGAAAGCAACTTTGGAATGGGCCTCAGACAGAAGGAAAAAGAAAAATGAGGATTTGGCCAAAATTGATGCAGAACTTTGAGCTCTAGAAGAGCCTGAGGCAGATGCTTATGCTACCCAGGAGTCAAAAGAAAGGATTGTGGCCCTTGAGAAATCTAGAGCAAAGATTTTACTGGACCAAGAGGAAGAATGGAGACTTAAGAGCAGGGCGATTTGGCTGAGAGCAGGGGATGAAAACACAAAATTTTTCCACAACTATGCAAAAGGCCGGAAAAATGAAAATACAATCTGGAAGCTAAAGGACCCTGAGGGCAGAGAAGCCTCATCTTTTGAGGCTTTGTCAAGTATGGGGAAGAATCATTTTCAATCTTTGTTCTCAGACCCAAGAGGGGTTTCTTTAGCTGAAATTATCAGAACAGCACAATCTTTCCCCCGCTTTGTGGAGGGGGAGGAAGCTGAAAACTTTTTTAGAGAGGTGACAAAAGAGGAAGTAGAAAGTATAGTTAAATCTATGGCAAAAGACAAAAACCCGGGTCCAGATGGCTAGACTATTGAACTCTTTACCCATTTTTTTGATCTGATTGGGGATGAACTAACGGAAGTGGTGGAGGAATCAAGGAGGAAAGGAGAGGTTCATACCCCTTTTAATGCTACTTTCATTGCTCTTATTCCCAAAAAAGAGGACCCAGAAACTTTTGAGGATTTCAGGCCAATATCTCTGTGCAACTGCATATATAAAATTATTGCAAAAACCATTGCGGTCCGTCTAAAACCGATTCTTTCTAGTTGCATCTCACCTGAACAATTTGGGTTCCTAGACGGTGCCAAATCCATGAAGCTATAGGGGTGGCCCAGGAAACCATACACAGTATCAAAAAATCCAACAAGAAGGGGGCTGTGTTAAAAATTGACCTGTCTAAATCCTATGACAGAATTAGCTGGATTTATCTCAGGATGCTACTGACTCACCTGGGCTTCAAAGTGGAGTTCATAAGCTGGATCATGGGGTGTATTTCAAGTGCAAGCTTTGCAGTTTTAATAAACGGGGCTGCTTCCCAATTCTTCAGAGGTCAAAGGGGGCTGAGGCAAGGATGTCCTCTTTCTCCCTTGCTCTTCCTCCTAGCCGCAGAAGGACTCAGCAGATTGATACAAAATGCCAAAAGAACAGGTTTGATAAAAGGTTTGGAAGTAGCTGTAAATCTGTTCATTACTCATCTCCTATTTGTAGATGATATTTTATTATTTACAAATGGGAGTTTAAATGAAATCAAAGAACTTAAAAGTATTCTTGACCTGTTCTTGAAAGCTACAGGGCTACAAATAAACTCAAGGAAGTCTCAGCTAATATTGGAGGGTTTCAACAGACAAGAGGAGCTCCTGATTACTTCTTATCTGCCTTTTGAGTCCTGTAATATGGAAAATCCGTTCAAATACCTTGGTTTTTGGTTGAAACCATTCTCGTATAAAAAGCAGGACTGGAACTGGCTGGTGGCCAAAATTGAACAAAAAATCTCCCATTGGAGCTTTAAGTGGCTATCTCGGGCAGGCAGACTAACTCTGGTGAATTCTGTTCTTCAGGCCATGCCTGTGTTCTGGGCAGCCCTGACATGGATCCCAAAAGGTATTCTCCACAAGATTAAACAACTATGCAGCAGATTCCTTTGGTCAGGGTCAAAGGAGGAGTCAGTTCTTCCTTGGGTGGCATGGGACAAAATCGCAAGGCCAAAAGACTGGGGTGGATGGGGCATAAAAAACCTCTATGATTTCAGCACTTCCCTGGCAGCAAAATCTGGATGGCGAATAATCAATTCCGAGAATTTATGGACCAGAGTAGTAAAACGCAAATATATTGATCCCATGCCTTTAGAAGATTGGATAAGAAATCCAAACAAAAAAGGCAGGCATTTTTCTGTGATTTGGAAAGCTACGACAGAGGCTTTTAAGGTTATAGAACAGGGTCTGGCTTGGCAGGTAGGAAATGGTGAAAATGTGAGGATTGGAAGAGACCCCTGGGTGGGATGTAACGAATCCTACGCTCTATCCCCTGACCTGATTGCTCACTTGGATTCGAAGGGGATATCTGGCCTAAATCAGATTGCAAATTTGGGTCAGTCAACCATTTGGGGCCAAGCATGGAAATCAGAAGAAGATTTGGGAATTGATCCCATGTGGAGGAATGAGTGGCGGATGTTTCTTCAGGAGCTAAAGAGGTCAAATGTTAGAATACAGGACAGGCCTGACCAATTGGTTTGGGCACATGCTGAATCTGGATCCTACTCCCCAAAGGCTGGGTACTCTTACTTAATGAAGAGAAAAGGGTGGGATATTCCAGAATGGTGGGTCAAACCCTTGCTCAAGCTGAAATGCCCAAAAAAAGCAAGATTATTTTTTTGGTGTGTGTTAAGAAAGAAAATTCCTACCTGGGATATTCTACAATCCAGATTCAAACAGGGTCCAGGTAGATGCCCCTTATGCTTTTCAGACTCAGAATCCATTCCTCATTTGTTCATTGCTTGTCCTTTTGCAAGGAAAGTATGGGAAGAGATGAAAAAATTATTAGGTAAAAATGTGAGATGGGAGGGGGAATCATTTCTTTCAGCATGGGAATACTGGTGGAACCACTACTCAGAGAGGAACTTGAGGAACCTTCCTCCCATTATCTGTTGGGGCATCTGGATAGCAAGAAACAGAAGCATCTTCAGAGAAAAACTCACTCCAGCAGAAGTGATTGCTATCCAAAGCTCAGCCATACTGTCTAGTATTCCGGAACCTGAAGAATCTAGGCAGCCTCCCCCCAGAAAAGAGGAACGTATCAGAGATGGGCTCCCATGGGCCTATTTTGACGGGGCAGCTCAGAACAACAATACTGGCGCTGGGATCATCATCCATTTAAGTTCTTCTCACTCTCTAAAAGCCTCTGTGGGACTAGGACCCGGAACAAACAACTTCGCCGAACTGTCCGCTCTTAAACTTCTGTTATGTTGGCTCATAAGCAGAAATATCTTCACTGTTCAGATCTTTGGGGATTCATTGAATGTAATAAACTGGGTCAATGGAAAATATAGATGCCAAAATTATATGCTGAGGCCGCTCCTGGAAGAAATTCAAATTTTAAAACACCATTTTAATGTTTTCTCTATTGAACATATTTACAGGGACAGGAATGAAGATGCAGACAGGCTTTCTAAAGAAGGTCTGCAGCAAGCTGTGGACGCGTGGAGAATAATTGAACAGAGGCATGATCAGATCCGTGTGTCGGATCTCCCTCCATACACATAAACCTTTAAAATATCAGCTGGTTACAGTTTCTTTTTGACAGTCTATCTATTCCCGGATTCGGAGCTTATGTAAATATTGTTGTTTATTTTTCTGTTGTGGACTATTTCTTAGGATCAAACAATTGAAAAACATGGTGGTATCACGTGGGTTGTTTTCCTCTGTATAGGAGACCCACGGATTTTTGATTTGGACAGATAAACTTTTTGTCAAAGTTGTCTATGATAGGCAACGATCCAGCGCTGCTAGCAGGCGAGAAAATGGTTTCTTTTGTTTTCCATATGTCTGTTTGGTGATACACAGAGGAGTCTGTTTCTCTCTCTTTTGGGACTGATGTAGGTCTCAATATCACTGATGCTTCTGGAATGTTAACTCATATGCTTGTAACTTTTTTATTTCTTATAAAAAAGTTCGCTTTTTTCCTCGGAAAAAAAGTATAAAAAGACGTTATATTTATTTACCATACCTTCACTTTACTTATATTTTTATTTGTTTACATCCTTACATGTATATAAGGTGACTTATGGAGTAAATATAAAAAATGTTTTATTTATTTACCATACCTCTCATTTATTTATATTCTTATTAATTTACCATACCTCTTTTATAAATATGGTATTTGGCCCATAGGATTCACTTAAATAAAACCTATTCTTGAAAATGGGCGAATGGAAGTTTGTAAGTCCTAATTTCAAGGGCTAAATTTACCTTTTTTACCCTCTCCCTTAAAATAAGGTGGGCTATTTAAGGTGATTTGTAAAAATGTACTATGATACAAAATATTCGCCCACTAAAAATTTAAAACCCCTTAATTTCGGCAAAGGGCGAACATTCGCCCCTAAAATTATCCTTGCTTGAGCTAGATGGGGTTGAAATAGTTCCAAGACTTGCAAATGCAGCTTCTAGAAAATCAATTATATTTGCAGCCTCAATATCAATTTGGAGTTGTCTTAAAATGAAATTTTCAATAGACTTATTAGATTTTTCAATGTTTAGAGCAGCAAGAAAATCCGGATTTGGGACGATAGACTCAAGAGCATTTTCAGACTTGGTTTTAAATAATGACAATTCAAACTTTTCATCAAAATCAAGCTCTTCAAGATACTCAAAAATTGTTGGGCATGAACGAGATCTAAACACGGGAGTGATAGAGCTCTCTTGGCAAACAATTCTTGAAATCAGATTAGGATTCTCGTAGAAAGGAGGAGGATTTGGATCTGGATTAGCTCTTGTATATCTCATTGAAGCCAACGTGTTATTTTCAAGAAATCAAAGGAACAAAAACAACTTGATCAGCCTGTCAAATTATAAACCTATCATCCAAAGCTTAGAATTCTCAAAAGTACTGGGGTGATTTGCAAATCAAGTGTCACGATTACAAGCTAGACCGGAGATTAACTGAAGCAGCGTTTATTTACTTGCGCTAATGCTAAGCAAAAGCGTTTCAAAGGCTACCTGCCATAACTTCAGGCTCCGTCTATAGCTTAGAAAACCAATGACATCAACAAGCAAACCATTCTAGTCCCCAATGGAGTTGCCACTATGTTAGAGCCTAGATTTGTCTCAGGCTGAAAAGAAGGTCCACATCAAACCACGCTCAGCCTCGTAGCTAGCCCTACGAGGAAAAGAGAGGTCTCTCTCGGGGTCGATCTCGGCAAAAGACAAGCAATGGGGCTCGAGATGACTGATTTTGCAACTAATCCTAGGCTAGGTATTAAGTGCAGGGATTTGATTTGGTTTTTTGAGGGTTTTGTTGAAAAAATGGGAAAGGCAAATTTGGGCTCGGGGATGAGGCACAGTTTCTGCAGAGGTCTGATTGGGGCAAGGAAGGCAATCGTTTTGATGCTTTAAAGAAAGTGAGGTGGGTATATCAGATAGGTGAGGAGCTAAGGAGAGCAAGAGGGTTATGGATTCTCCTTAAACTAAAGAAAACATGAAAATTTAAACAAATTCAAAGGCAAAGCATAACAGTTATGGATTCTGCCTTAATCACTCATTTGTTTCAAATTCAGAAGAATAAGCATGAAGATGATACACAAAAAACTAGATAAACTTACAATTACTCAAAGAGGCACACCATCAAAACATAAAGCCACATGGATCCCAAACAGTGCTGCAAACCCTGGTCTTTCCTTAGCCAAAATGCAGAGATACAATGTACAATAGAG
Source organism: Pinus tabuliformis (assembly GCA_031772625.1). Taxonomy (NCBI): domain Eukaryota; kingdom Viridiplantae; phylum Streptophyta; class Pinopsida; order Pinales; family Pinaceae; genus Pinus; species Pinus tabuliformis. The sequence continues at coordinate 248,718,080 of CM062811.1, forward strand.
TGCCAAGCTTTTCCTAAGAGTCCAACCCTGAAAATGACTTAGAAAATACATGATATAGACTATCCCAACCCATTCCCTTGCCTCTAGGGGTAGAGCTCATCCTTCTAGGAGTTTTTTCAACCAATTCTAAACAAAGCACTAAAATCTAGGCAGTCAAAACAACTTGCCTCTATAAGGTAGGAAACTGATTCATTCATTAAATTTTCACTCTTTGGTGAATGAATCTTCTGGAACAAGTAACTAAGTGCCAAAATTACATCATGTTCACTCAATTACATCAAGATAAGTCAAAAATTAAATCACAAAGCAAAACTAGTCAAACTAGCCAAATTTCTGAGTTGGAAGATGAAAAATTGGGCAAAAAACCTCTGTGCGCCGTGCCAATTTCTATATGTGCTACGCTACTTTGGTGCTGATGTTTGGGCACTTTCTGAAGTCCAAATTGAGCTCAAGTTGGCTTGCTAGAAAGCCCTGCCTGTCTACTTTCCAACCTAAGTGGAATTTCTGAATTTGGTGCCCATTTTCCCCTCCAAAACCTCAATCTCCCAAGACTACTTTCTGTGAGTGAAATTAGGGGTAGAGGGGTCATTTTTAGGGTGTTTTTGCCCTCCCGAGGACTCAAAACTTGCCCAAACTTCTTGGCCATGCACCAGCAGTCATGATTTTTCATGCTAAATCCAAAAATGAAAACCATTGTGATTTGGAGCTCCCAATCCTAAGCGCCGCGCCACAGGGAGAAAAAACCTATGTTGTGCCCAAAATTTTGTCATCTTTTGATGATGGTAGTGAAACCAAGCGTTGTTGTGATATCTGCCACCAAGGGGAACAATGTAAAAAGGGAGTGTTAGGAAGGGGAATAATATTATGGGAATAGGGGTTATGGGGGGAAATTTTGTTCAAGGATATGTAGGAGGGTTTGGGGATTTTATAAGGTAGTGTTTTGGGGTTTTATAGTTGACAAATGTGTGGAGGGATAGGGAATAGGGGTTTAGTAATGTTTTAGGGTAGGGAAAATAGGGAAAAATGGGATAGAGGGGAAGGGAACAATGGAAAAGAGTGAAAAAATGAGAGGTGAAAGAGGAGCCTTGGCATCAACACAACAAGTTTTCAACCCTAGAGAAATGGCTTTGATGCTTTCAAGAGGTAGGGTTTAGGCATCTTTTATTGCAATTATACATAGCCATGAACCACCATATGTTCACAAAATTTGATGAGCAAGCCAAGATATAGACCCTACCTGTCGATTTGAAGGGTTTCAAAGAGATTTGTTGCAAGTTTGGCATAAATATGGGCCTTTGTGGGTGTGCGCCGCACAACAAACCAATTCCATCGCGCTCGGTATATGTGTTGTGCTCATGTTAATTTAACACTGTGGGGTAGCGCTGTGTGTGCCGCGCTCTGTATGTGCGTCGCGCCCTTCTGTGTGTGCGCTGCGCTCCTGAAAAATGCCTCCAATCTCCCTCCAAACATGCACTAGCTTCTCACAATGACTTTTCAATGCTTCTCTATAACCTTGAGTTGCACAATGACTTTGGTTGCTTGTGAAAATCTTTTATAAAGACATTGGGAGTCATGGGTTAAATTTTTGCTTCCTCAAAAACACACTTCATAATGTTTTTGACTATGGCACTTTGTCTATTAATGAAACTCTGTCTTTTGGCTGTCTCATTGATTTTCTGAGTTTTGAGCTGATGAACTTGGTTATTTTTTACAGGGACGTTGGCATTAATGTTTGGCAAAGGAAAACTAGAGCCTACTTTTAAAACTCCATGGCGAAAAAATACATGATTATTACGAAAAATGAATCCGACAATTTCTTATTCAAAACAGAGTTTTGAACAAGAAATGTCCTCAAATGTGTTTGATGATGAGCTTTTGAACTAGGAACCTCTTCGAAAACCATCCTCATGGCCTATGGGCATTATTCGACATGTCTGAAGACCAACCACTAGACCTAGATCTTAAAATAACTTTTTTTTTACCAAAATAGCATAATGACTATGTATGACTAAAATGAACTTTGATGAACATAGAGAAATTTTGACTAGCCCAAGCAGGTACAAGCATGAGGGAAACAAGAACACCAAACCCTTCCGTCAGACAATGGCATGCCCCTAGCGAAATGCAAGTGATCGAAAGCGATGGGACACCTTAACATGAAATGCAAAAATAGTTTTGATCTCTGACGGAGGGATGACCAGACCGACTCTAACAAGGGTCACTATCATAGTCAATGTTTGGAATATTGAAACCATGGGGAATATCTACAATAACTAGGGCATAATCCCTTTTAGGTATGAGTTTAGCAATGTCTTCACAGTCGCCTTGTATTACTTGATATTGAATAGTGTCTAGCCCACTCCAAATGAAATGATTAAGAGTTGGATCAAGTTCAACATTCTTAATATGTTCCTTCCCCAGTCTTTTGATCTTTATTTTTTCAATAAAGGTTTTGAAACTCTTCCTCATATTTTATAAAATAAACAAATATATGTGTAAGTTATAAATTAAAAATAGTACACAAATGAATAAAAATGAATGTATAAATCAAGATACCTTTTCAAATGCAAGATAAAAGCTTTTAATGTTGATGTAGAACTTGAATCTGGATAGTTGTGTACAACAACATCCCAACTATCTTCATTCAACAATCTAACCATTTGTTCTTGAATTTTCATGTAAACTTTGTGACTGCATAGATAAAGTAACAAAAATTTAATATAATGATCTGTATAACAAATACTACCAAGAACAACATGTTTTAGTTAAAAGAAAGCTATAATCTAGAAATAAATAAAAATAATTCAACAAACTTATTTTTGAAATTCTTCAGACATTTCCTCCAATGATAATTCCCCTGACCTCACATGAGATAATATTTTTTTGACAATTTTTTCATCTTTCACTCCTTGCATTTCTCTCCAAGGTGTGATAGTCATATCGTTTGGAAGCTGCTTCATTTCAGGAGCTGATTTACTACTGCTACATATCAATGGCTTAGACTTTTTGACCCTCTAGTTTTTAATGCTAATGTCTTCCCACATGCTAAAAATCTCATCAATCAACTTCCAAACATCTCCCGATCTAAATGCCAATTGGAAAATGTTATCAACACCTCTGAATAAATCACTAATTTTGTTGCCTTTTCCACCTTTTGAATTGGTTTTCTCTTCAATTAGATAGCATATTTCCATACAACATTCCTTTTGGAAATTTGCAGTAACATTTATCCTATCCCCACCACATTTTTCTTCAAATTCACTATGAATAAATCTAACCTTTTGGATGAAAGTCATAAACATCCTATATTCATTATCTGAATTATGATCCCATGCCACTAACTTTGCTTCTGTATATGATAAACCAGCATAAATGATACATTTCATTGTTTCAAAACATGCGTTATTAGGATATTCCTCCATCAATTGTCTTTGAGCTTCTATAGAATGGTTCCCCCCAAGAACATAATAATTGTATTAAAAACATTTTGACTTATCAAATGCTTCTTTGTTGGGGACTTGAAGTGGATCAACAAGAAGCACATAACTAACCACATGAGCATATGGATTGTACCTCATCAATGTCTTCAAGTTGTGAACATGCAGATGATATGGCTTTCTGACTTGATATTGACATTGTCCTTCACTTGCCTTATAGGTTTGTCTGACATTAAGTTGAAATGTACGACCACCATCAATTAAGCTTCTCTTTGTAAAATTTTGTCGAATGGCATTTTGTTTTATTTTGATAATGCCATCCTCTAAATCAACTCCTAGTGTAATGATTTCTCTGCTTTCTTTTGAAGTTTCACTAGGTTCTTGACTCCTGGTAATGACTACCTCAAAATCTTCAACTTTACTTTTCTTCGTCATAACATTGTCAACAGATTTATTCTTGGGCATTATTACTTTTGGTCTTTTACGACTCTTCTCAGTTCCAATGTCATCTTCAGTAATGGCAACGTATGCTTCATTGTCAGTTTCAACTTCATCGTCCTCCAAAGTAACTTGTCTAGCCTTGCTAGATTTATCCATCAGAGGCCTTTTTTTTTTCTGATTCTTTGGATGTAGTTTTGTAGCATCATCAATTACTACATTTTGCCTGTTTTATGTATCTTCTTTTGAAACTGAGTAAAAACTGCTGACAACTTTTATGATATCACGCTCTATGAAATGAATGCCTTCCAACATAATTGAACAACTTTCAACAAAATTCTGCCAAACAAAATATCATATGTCAATAAAAACAAAGTTAAAAAATATAGCGAGACACTTTCAAGAACGCAAAATACAAATATAAATAACAATACATACCATGTTTTGTTTAATCTCATTTATGATTTGGTTACACAACTTTGTAGATACCTCTCTCGTGTCATGCAATGAATATGATAGTCGGTATTTAATTATTTCATGTGACTTTGGAGCTTTTGTAAGTATGTAAACAACTTTAGTGTCTGGTACCAAACACATATCTATGACTATTCCCATCACCTCATAAATTCCATTATTCGGTATATCAATATATAGATATATATTCACATTTTGCCTTTCCTTTTCTTTCACATACCACACTCTTGATGGAAATTTCACCTCTTTTGAATTCTTCCAGTCTGAAATCATCTTCTTATCATTTGAAGCACTTGAAAAATTTGTAGCCAGGAGCTCAGGTGGAGTTTGTTCACCAATGTTTTTTGAAGATGCACCTTTAAGAGTCTTTGGTCCAGAAAGATTCACAGAAATCTTCTTTGATGCCATTTTTTTGAAAAACAGAAACACATAAATCAGTAAATAACAAAAACATATTAACTTAAATTAACAACAAAAATATATCATAAATTTTTTATTTGTATAATCAGATAATTGAAATTAAAAAATATTAACACTAAAAAAGCCGCCCGCCACCCCGCGGATAGGCTGTGGTGGGCGAGGGGGGGCGGGTGAGGGCAGGCGAGAGGTGCTGCAGGTGGGCCAGCGGGTGCGGGCGGGGTGAGCGGGTGAGGGTGGCCAGGTGAGGGCGAGTAGGGTGGGCGGGTGGGTGGGGCAGGTGGGGTTGACAGGGCAGGTGTGGGGGGGGTGGCTGTGGGCGGGCGGGCTGCAGGCCGGGTGAGGGTGGGCGGGCTGGGTGAGGGTGGGCAAGCGAGGCGGGTGGGGGTGGGTGAGGGCAGGTGAGGGAGGGCGGGAAAGGGTGGCCAGGTGAGGGCAGGCGAGGGTGGGCGGGCGGGGCGCGTGGGCGGGCGAGGGTGGGGCGGGTGAGGGCGGGGCGGGCGGGCGAGGTGGGCAAGGGAGGAATGGGTGGGCAGGTGGGTGGGGCTGGCAGGGTGGATAGGGCGGGTGTGGGCGGGGTGGCTGTGGGCGGGCGGGCCACGAGCCGAGTGAGGGTGGGTGGGCAGGCAGTGCGGGCTGGGTGAGGGTGAGCAGGCGGGGCGGCACGGGTGAGGGTGGGCGATCGGGGTAGGCGGGCGCAGTGAGGCGGGTGAGGTTGGGCAGGCAGGTGAGGGAGGGCGGGCGACGGTGGCCGGGTGAGGTCGGGTGAGGGCGGGCAGGCGGCGTGGCTGGGGAGGTTGGGTGGAGTGAGCGGGTGAGGGCGGGTGGGGTAGGTGGGCAAGGGTGGGGCGAGTGGGCGGGGCGGGCAAGGGTGGGGTAGGGCGGGTGGCACATGCCAGCCAATGTCACCCCGGCGACCCGTCTGCCCGCCCGCACGTGCGGTGGTTGGGTGATTCCTGGAATTGCCCAACCACCACGCAAGCAGGCAGGCGAGTCGTCGCGGTGCCGCGGGTGAGTGCAGGGAGGGTAGGTGAGGGTAAGGAGGGCGGGAAAGCGAGGCAGGTAGGGTGGGTGGGCGAGTGAGGGCGAGCGGGCGAGGGAAGGCGGGGTCGGGGCGAGCGGGCAAGGAAGGGTGGGGTCGGGGCGGGTGGGTGGAGCAGGCGGGTGGGGAGAGCAGGCGAACGGGGGGGGGAGGGCAGGTGGGGTGGGTGGGGAGGGCGGGTCAGGGGGTGGGCGTGGGCGGGCGGGGGCGGGTGGGGCAGGCAGGGTGGGCGAGGGCGGGGCGGGCGGGGTGGGCGAGGGCGGGGCGGGCGGGGTGGGCGAGGGTGAGTGAGCAGGAGGGCTTGGGCGAGGAGGGTGAGTGAGGGGGCGGGCAGGGCAGGGGAGTGTGGCGGGTGGACTGGGGGAGGGTGGGTGAGGGGGTGGGCATGGGTGGGGATGGCGGGTGAGGGTGCGGGCGTGAGCGGGGAAGGAGGGCAGGTGAGGGGCCGGGCGTGGGCGACGAGGGTAGGTGAGGGGGTGGGCGACAACAAGAATCTCCCAACCACCGCACGGGCAGGCCAGCGGGCGGACTGCCGAGGTGTCACGGGTGAGTACAGGGAGGGTGGGTGAGGGTAGGGAGGGCGCACAAGCTAAGCAGGGAGTGTGGGCATGCGAGTGAGGGCGGGCGGGCAAGGGAGGGCCCGGTCGGGGCGGGCGGGCAAGGGAGGGCCCAGTCAGGGCGGGCGAGTGAGGGAGGGCCCGGTTGGGGCGGGCGGGCAAGGGAGGGCGAGTGGGGTCGGTGGCACGGGCAGGCGTAGGCAAGGGCGGGTGGTGTGGGCAAGTGAGGGGGCGGGCAGGTGGGGAGTGTGAGGGCGGGTGTGTGGGGTGTGAGTGCGGGTGAGGGGGCGGGTGTGGGTGAGGGGGGGCGGGTGAGTGGGCGGGTGGGGCAGGCGGGGTGGGCGAGGGAGGGTGAGGGGGAGGGCGTGGGTGGGCATGGGCGGGGGGGCGGGTGAGGGGCCGGGCGTGGGTGGGGAGGGTGGGTGAGGGGGCGGGGCAGGTGGGTGAGGGGGAGGGGGAGGGCATGGGTGGGGAGGGCGTCCGGGTGAGGGGGTAGGTGTGGGCAGGGAGGGCGAGCGGGTGAGGGGGCAAGCGTGGGCGAGGGCGGGTGGGTGAGGGGGCGGACATGGGCGGGGAGGGCGGGTGAGGGGGAGGGCATGGGAGGGCGTGTGCGGGGAGGGCACGTGAGGGTGTAGGGGTGGGCAACAAGGGAGAGTGAGGGGGCGGGTGGGGTGGGCGAGGGGGCGGGGGAGGCGGGTGAGGGGGAGGGCATGGGTGGGGAGGGCAAGCGGGTGAGGGGGTAGGTGTGGGCGGGGAGGGCAAGTGGGTGAGGGGCCAAGCGTGGGGGAGGGCGGGCGAGTGAGGGGGCGGACGTGGGCGGGGAGGGCGGGTGAGGGGGAGGGCATAGGAGGGCGTGTGCGGGGAGGGCACGTGAGGGTGCAGGGGTGGGCGACAAGGGCGAGTGAGGGGGCCGGTGGGGTGGGCGGGGTGGGCGAGGGCAGGTGAGGGGGCAGGGGAGGGTACGTGGAAGTGTGGGCAGGGGTGTGGTGGGGTAGGGTGGGTGTGGGCAGTGTGTGAGGGGGCAGAGGGGGAGCAGGTGGGTGTGAGGGGAGGTGTGGGGGCGGGTGGCTGTGAGGGGGGTGGGAGGCAGTGGGTGTGAGGGCAGGTGGAGGTTGAGGGGAGGCGTGGGCGGGTGGGGGTGGAAGTGGTAGGTGGGGATGGGGGTGTGGGGGGGTGGTGTGGGAAAGTGGGGGTGAGGGGTGTGTGGGAGTAGGGGTGGTAGTGGGGATGAGGGGTGACGGTGGCGTTGAGGGGGCAGGATGTGGGGGGAGAGGGAAGGGGGGCAAGAGGGGTAGGGTGTGGGGGGAGGGGGTGAGGGCGAGGGTGCGAGGGGGTCGATGGGGCGGTAGGGGGTGTTGGGGGGTGGGGCTGCGGCGCCCACCATGGCATCCTGCCCGCCCGCTGCGGGGGTTGGGCAATTCTCACGAGGGGGTGGCTAGGGCAGTAGGGGGTGTGGGGGTAGGTGGGATTGCGGTGCCCACCCTGGTAGCCCGCCCGCCTGTTGCTGGGGTTAGGTGATTCTCAAAATCTCCCAAACCCCGAGGCGGGAGAGCGAGCAGCTGGGGTGGGCACCGCATCCCCACCCGCCCCCACACACCCTACCGCCCCACCCACCCCCCACACCTGCCCCATCTGCCCTCACACCCTGCCTGCCTGCCCACCCTGCGACACCACGGTGGCTCACCCACGGCAGTTGGGCGATTGAGCTTTGTCGGGCCCAACATGCTCACGATGGACATAATTTTTATTTTGGCTCAGAAAAAAGTATAATTTAAAAAAAAAAACAAAAATCTTCTTCATTGAACTAATTTAACCATAAAATGTTAAAGGAAAAAAATTTAACTTACCTTTCAATTGCGAGAATTCTTTGTTGAATATGTTGTTGGTAGTAATGTAGTTGCTCCACAAATTCACAAGTCTCTCAATGAACTTCAGAAAACCTTGATGTGACATGAGTAATAGTGATAATGGAATTTAGTATATAAGTGAAATTACGGAGATGTTTTACTGTACGGTTAATGTGGGATAATTTGTTTTAAAATATGATAAAGTGAATATTGTAGAATTGCTTTATAGCGGGGTGAATGTGGGATTAATTTCTTTTAGAATATACTATAAAAATTAAAAAAAATACATTCAATTGTTTAGTAAACATTATATAATTTAACTATTAAAATAATTAATGTAGAAGTTGTAGTTTACAATTTTAATTTTAATGATTTATTTCATAAAAAAATTTAGTTTACATTTTTCAATAAATTGTAGAATAAAATAATGAAGGGAAATAAATCTAAGAAACTTTTTGGAGGGAAATATTTTCGAGAAAATTTTTGGAGGGAAATATTTTCATGAAACTTTTTGGTGGGAAATATTTTCACGAAACTTCTGGAGGGAAATATTTTCGCAAAACTTTTTGAAGGGAAAATTTCATTCTCTAAGCTATAAAATATCTTTAGGAGACTCTCCATTTGTATCATTCAACGTCTTCTATTTGAAAGGGATGAATTGTTCTGATAGTGAAGTTTCGATTTATACACCATCAACATCTTCATCGCGTAACAACTCTATTCATATTGATGAATATAGCGGGAATTCTTCCACTATGAATAGAAAGTCAATTCTTCCACTTAGTCCCGATCCTAAGGACTATGAGAGTAGCACTGATGAAAGAGGGGATGGAGAATTTCAAATAAATGAAGAGTCACAGATTCCACTTAGTCCTAATTCTAAGGACTATGAAGGTAGCAGTGATGATGAGCTTGATGACAAATTTCAAAAGAATGGATTGTCACGGTGTCCACTTAGTCCTAATTCTAAGGACTATGAGAGCAACAGTGATGAAGAGCATGATGGTGAAGTTCAAAAGAATGGAGTGTTATGGTGTCCACTTAGTCCTAATTCTAAGGACTATGAGAGCAACAGCTTTGAAGAGCATGATGGTGAAGTTCAAAAGAATGGAGTGCCATGTGTCCACTTAGTCCTAATTCTGAGGACTCTGAGAGCAGCAGTTTTGAAGAGCATGATGGTGAAGTTTAAAATAATGGAGTGTCACAGTGTCCACTTAGTCCTAATTCTGAGGACTATGAGAGCAGCAATTTTGAAGAGCATGATGGTGAAGTTCAAAAGAATGGAGTGTCACCGTGTCCACTTATTCCTAATTCTGAGGAATATGAGAGCAGTAGTGATGAAGAGCATGATGATGAATTTCAAAAGTATGGAGTGTCACGGTGTCCAGTTAGTCCTAATTCTAAGGACTATGAGAGCAGCAGTGATGAAGAGCGGGATGATGAATTTCAAAAGATTGGAGTGTCATGGTGTCCACTTAGTCCTAATTCTAAGGACTATGAGAGCAACAGTGATGAAGTGCATGATGGTGAAGTTCAAAAGAATGGAGTGTTATGGTGTCCACTTAGTCCTAATTCTAAGGACTATGAGAGCAACAGCTTTGAAGAGCATGATGGTGAAGTTCAAAAGAATGGAGTGTCACGTGTCCACTTGGTCCTAATTCTGAGGACTCTGAGAGCAGCAGTTTTGAAGAGCATGATGGTGAAGTTTAAAATAATGGAGTGTCACAGTGTCCACTTAGTCCTAATTCTGAGGACTATGAGAGCAGCAATTTTGAAGAGCATGATGGTGAAGTTCAAAAGAATGGAGTGTCACCGTGTCCACTTATTCCTAATTCTGAGGAATATGAGAGCAGTAGCGATGAAGAGCATGATGATGAATTTCAAAAGTATGGAGTGTCATGGTGTCCAGTTTGTCCTAATTCTAAGGACTATGAGAGCAGTAGTGATGAAGAGTGGGATGATGAATTTCAAAAGATTGGAGTGTCATGGTGTCCACTTAGTCCTAATTCTAAGGACTATGAGAGAAACAGTGATGAAGAGCATGATGGTGAATTTCAGAAGAATGGAGTGTCACGGTGTCCACTTAGTCCTAACTCTGAGGACTATGAGAGTAGCAGTGATGAAGGACATGATGATGCACTTAGTCCTAATTCTAATGAGTATAAAGGTAGCAGTGACAAAGGACAAGATGTAACATCTTCAATAAGTAAACAATCACATTTTCGACGTAGTCCTAATTCTATGGACTATGAGAGCAATAGTCATGAAGAGTGTGATGATGAATTTCAAAAGAATGGAGTGTCACAGTGTGCTCTTAGTCTTATTATGACAGTAGCACTGAAGAAGGGGAAGATGAAGAATATCCTCCAAGTCAATATTTGAAAAGCACAACTGATCATAGTGTGGATAACATTCCTCTTAATGATGATGAAAATCCTTATACAAATGATGATCCAATGATGGAGATGTTGCCAATAAATATTGTATCGAGGAGTAGGAGCAGACCTTTTCGTATCAATGCAAGCTGTTCTAGTTATACAAGGGGTAGAGCAGAATATCTGACGAGAAGAATTTCTATCAATGCTCTCATTTCAAGTGAATGTTGCCAAAAATATTGCTTGAAACATATGGATTTCAAATTTGCATTAAAGAGCGGGAAGAGATATTTTTCAATGAATAAAAGCATGCAAAATTCATATTTAGTTGGGTGCATCAATCTACATTGTCAGGTTATGATTATCATATTAGGACTTTATTTATCTGTAGAAAAGCTTTCAAAATGTTTCATTCAATTGGGAATTTTCATCTCTCGATCATTCAAGAAAATTTGGAAAAGGATCCCACATTTTATTCAGAAGTACGTCATAAAAGACAGTTTGGGCCATTATCAAATACTACAATGTCATGGATGAAAGATTTATTTTCAAAGCATGGAGAGTGTATGCCAAATAGATAGACAATACATATTCCAGATAAATTTTCAAGACGAGAAATCTACAACTTATACAAAGAATACGCAGAAGGTGCTAAGGGACATGGCCGGTTTATTACATATCAATATTTTGTGAAGGTATGGAAGAAAGAATTCAACAATGTCGATATTCCTAAGAAGACAAGGATGGGGATTTGCAGTACATGTGCTTCTCTTAAATAAAAAAATGGACAAATGTGAAAGGTCAGAAAGAGGTAAGCATTCATAACTTTAAATTTTAAAATAGTATAGTCATCAACTATGAGAACATATTTCTTAATGACTTTCTTTTATGTTGTGTAGATTTAATTGTCAGAGAAATTCAGGAGCATCGCGAACAACAAACAAACGAAAGGAAGAATTTGTACAAGCATCGAAATAAGTGTTATGATAATCTGAATCAATATTTGGGTTTGATAATTGATGGTATAGACCAGAAGAAAACACTTTTACCACATTTTGTTCGTACACCCAAAAATTTACAGGAGGAAAATTTTATTCAGTTTCACTTGGTCAGTTGTATGGTCTTCAATGGGAAAATGTTGCCAAGGGTGTACTTCATAGCTCCAAATATTCATAATGATGCAAATCTGACCATAACCATAATTCATGATGTGATTTCTCATTGGTCTGGTAATCTTCCTAAAGTTTTCTATCTACAATTGGACAACACTTGCCGTGAAAACAAAAATCAGGTTGTTTATGGATATCTAAACATGCTTGTTGAATTGAGAACTTTTCAAAAGGTAAAGGTCAGTTTCCTTCTTGTTGGGCACACTCATGACCATATTGATCAAATGTTCAGTCATTTTTCAGTCACATTGAGGAGGAAGGAAGTTGGGAGCTTGCCATCACTAATTGAAAGTATTAAGAAATCATACATGCCAGAGCCTACTTTTGATGTGCTGAAAGAAACTGTTGACACGTGAAGGTTTATTCTGGATCATATGGTGAAGGGAGATGCATTGAACAACTTAATGACATTAGCTTCCAACATCAATTTCGTATCAAAAAAATTGATGGGAAAACACTAATATGGGGCAAGAAGTATTCAACTACTGCAGAATGGGTACCATTATCAGGTTTGCAATTTTTGAATTTCATTCCAGATCATCCAATATTTGCATCAAAAATATTGTTATTACAATCAGTTGGTGAAGTTCAGAATGCACGCAGACAAAATAGAGATATAAATTATTCTGATTGCCTGGAAGAAATTAAAAAATGTATTAGATATACATATGAGTACTTTGAAATTGCTGATTCAGTTTGGTGGGAGTCATTTTTCAATAATCAAAGTGATATCATTTCAACAACAACAAATGAAGATCTATCTTTGAAAAATCTATTTATTTCGCCACAAAATGTGTCGAATGAACATGAGGAAATAAACATTGTTGAACAGCAACAATCTCAAGGTATTATTAAATCTTCACAGGTAGAGGAAAGAGAGATGTATATTTGTTTCAGAAGATCTCGTGCATAACGCGAAGCCATGGAAGACCTTTACAGGGGTTCAGTACAGGTTATTAAGGAGGGTTGCATGTTTGCAGTGCTAGCAGATGGAGATCCCAATGGCTATCCATTCTGGGTTGCTAAAGTTATAAAGGTCTTTACAGAAAATGAGGATGTTACAAGTGTTGAAGTACATTGGTATGCCGCAAATACACACCCATACAATGGTGTATATAAGCCAGAGATGGTAGTTGACAAAAAAACTAGCGGAAAGAGAAAAAGAAAGGGTACAAATATAAATCGCCGCCGCACAGACATATTAAAATTGGAGGATGTTGACATACTTATTTATGAATTCAATTTAACAAAGAGAGGAACTCTTCACTTCAAGTCAATAGAGATTCTGAAAAGGTTGTTACCAGAAGGAACAATGTTGAGATGGGAGTCTGCTGAAACCAGTGGTAGATCTAGAAGAATTTTGAAACCTAAAATGTTGGGCATGCATGTGGACTCAAATGGGGCACTAGTTGATGAAAGAGAAGAATATGGAACATCTTCGTCAGCATCCAGTCACTCATCTGAAGATATGAATTTTGATGGTGTGCAAGAAAATATGAGTGATTTTGAATAATTGTTTAAGGCAGTTTATATAACTGATGTATGCATCGTATCTTGAAATAAAATTAATGATTTCCATATGGTGTTAAATGAGAAGTTATAAGGAATTTTTATGTTGTTGGATTATATGTCTTAATTATGATCATTTTTATTGTTTAAAATATCTACAATGCAATATTAAATTAGAGATATAATGTATGTTTTATTCAATATACAAATAATGACTTTTGAATTCATTTAGTGATGTAATTTGTTCATAATGTCATGGTTTTTTAATTTTATAGTTGAAAAAATTTCAATTTCTTTTGTATCTAGCATGTTATGGTTGAGAACATGTTGAATTTATACTTAGGAAAGAAAAATGATATTATACCAAAAACATTAATGTGTTTTTTCCTCATAAACAACTTTGTTTGGCACATATGACCCACATGTTTGCCATACACATGCGGGGTGGCGACATAAATATAAATATACCCAAGAATAACAAAATAGAAATAACCCAAGAATAACAAGATAGAAATAGATAGAAATGCTTCTTTATTGATCAAAACCCTTATGGTAGGGCAACACCATACATTCACTCCTTAAGGAAGGAGAACACTCCACAAGCCATATGCTTGTTCATACAATAATCCTTAACTATCTTCCAAGTGGAGTCTCTAGCCTCTATATAGGCCTCATACATACAATACCATGGGTTATTACCATGGTTCCCTCATACAATCAACTAATACCATGGGCCCATTACATTATTATTAACTACTTGTGGTCCCTTACATGACATGGGTTAACCACCTTATTTATTACTATGGCCCATCCCATTATTACATTATTACCTTGGGTACCTCCCTTGGTACCCCATATTATCCCCCCTAGGTATATAACATTCCACCCCCTAAGCATGTTTCATCCCCGAAACATGGGAAGAACATAAATAATAAGATCTACTCAAAAGAGTAGTCCACTGACACCATGCACGTGCATCTAGCCATCCAAGAGAAAGGTGAACCGTCGATCTCGCTGGTGCCTCACTCGCTTGAGATGGAAGTTGACCGTGGAAGCTCTTCTGTGTTGATGTGTAGTGGGTGGATCTTCTCTCCTCACTATTCGTCATGTGACTACTTGGCTTCCATCTTGATGGTTGTCTTGCGGGGTGATGTGGGTGATGATATGTTGAAGTTTGAACCCACGATGTCTTTTTCTTTAATTCACCCTGCTGTGGTGCCTATTGTGGTGTCTTCTTTTCCAATATGACTTCAACCACTGAACCCTCATCAGATGTGTCAGCACCTGTTACCTTTTCTACTTCTGCCTCTGTTTGTGTTTGATTGTCGATCATCACTTGCTCATCATCAGATGTGTAAGTGTCATTAGAGCTTTGTGCTTCTGCCTCCATAGTCTCTTCTTGGGTCTTAATGGAAATATCATGCACTGTAATTTTCTTCTTTTTATACCAGAGCTTCAGGAATTTCTTCTGCACATTAATATTAATAGTACCCACGGATTCCATCTAAGGATATCCCAAAACAACATCCATATTATCCATCTCTGAAGTATAAAAATCACAATGCAACACATACTTATCCATCGAAATCTTCAAATCCTTATACACTTGAACATCCTCATCCTCCATCTGTGTGTTTTTAATGTTTTTGGTAGGAACTTGCAATTTTTTTGCCAAATTAACATGGATGAAATTATGCTTGCAACTAGGATTTATAGAAACAATGATCTTCTCTTTTTGAATCAATCCATGAACCTGCAATAAGGATATACCAGTAGGAAATAACCCCACATGTTTCCCCTTATCTTGTTTTCTAGTCTGAGACCATTTGTCCATAAGGAGTTTTTCCATTTCTTCATTCGAGATTTTGGTCAAGGCTATACTGCCCAGTGAGTTCCACCATATGGCGGTCTCTTCTTGCAAAAAAAGTGGTACCATAAACTTCCATGTCTCCTCAAATATTTTCTTTAGGTTTTGTATGAATTCTTCAATAGTAGGGCTATCATCTTTTCCAGTAAAAGTTTCCATGAAGAGGGTTTGAAAAAAAAAAAAATTCACTTACTTGGCGAAAAATTGAAATTATCACAATTCTTTCAATATTGCTCAGAATCTCTATTATAACCCGTTTTTAGAAATGGAACAATCATTCTGCATCTGCCCATGTGGTAGAAATCTTAATCTAGGCACTTGAAATTTTAGATCTGTGCTGTTACTCTCCCGTCGTCACCAAAATTTCTGCAAAAAGAGCTGATTTTAAATCAGCGATATATCCCTCATCCGGGCTCCGATTCGACTGATTTTTTTTTGAAATTGGATATTTTTTCCCAAAGAATCCAGATCTGCAATTAGATTTTGTAGATCTTGTACCCAGATGTCTAGATCTGCGTCGCAAAATCGCGGCTCTGAAAATTGTCTGCAACCCCACTGATTTTTAGATCAGTGATATCTCCTTCATCCGGACTCTGATTCAACTGATTTTTTTTTTGAATTTGACTATTTTTGCACAAAGCATCCAGATCTGTAATTATATTTTACAGATCTTGTACCAAAATGTACAGATCTGACCTGCAAAGTCGCCGCCCCCGAAATCCTGTAAAAAATAAAAAAGAAAAATCTCCACTTTTTCTGCCCAAGAAAGTGCTCTGATACTAATTGTTGTATATCTAACCCGGAAATATTATAGATCTGATATGAAAATATAAGATAATGCAAAGAAACCCAGAAATAATATGAAATTATTCTTATAGACCAAACCCTTAAGGTAGGGCAACACCATAAATTCACTCCTTAAGGAAGGAGAACACTCCACAAGCCATATGCATGTTCATGCAATAATCCTTGACTATCTTCCAAGTGGAGTCTCTAGCCTCTATATAGGCGTCATACATACAATACCATGGGCCATTACCATGGTTCCCTCATACCATCAACTAATACCATGGGCCCATTATATTATTATTAACTACTTGTGGTCCCTTACATGACATGGGTTAACCACCTTATTTATTACTATGGCCCATCCCATTATTACATTATTACCTTGTGTACCTCCCTTGGTACCCCATATTATCCCCCCTAGGTAGATCTGACCCAGAAATATATGATAATAGAAATAACCCAAGAATAATAAGATCCAAATATAGAAATGATTCACTTTATTGATATCAAACCCTTAAGGTAGGGCAACACCATACATTCACTCCTTAAGGAAGGAGAACACTCCACAAGCCATATGCCTGTTCATACAATAATTCTTCACTCTCTTCCAAGTGGAGTCTCTAGCCTCTATATAGGCCTCATACATACAATACCATGGGTCATTACCATGGTTCCCTCATACCATCAACTAATACCATGGGCCCATTACATTATTATTAACTACTTGTGGTCCCTTACATGACATGGGTTAACCACCTTATTTATTACTATGGCCCATCCCATTATTATATTATTACCTTGGGTACCTCCCTTGGTACCCCATATTATCCCCCCTAGGTATATAACATTCCACCTCCCTAAGCATATTTCGTCCCCGAAACATGGGAAGAACATAAATAATAAGATCTACTCAAAAGAGTAGTCCACTCGTACCATGCACGTGCATCTAGCCATCCAAGAGAAAGGTGAACCGTCGATCTCGCTGGTGCCTCGCTCGCTTGAGATGGAAGTTGACTGTGGCAGCTCTTCTGTGTTGATGTGTAGTGGGTGGATCTTCTCTCCTCGCTATCCGTCATGTGACTACTTGGTTTCCATCTTGATGGTTGTCTTGCGGGGTGATGTGGGTGATGATATGTTGAAGTTTGAACCCACGATGTCTTTTTCTTTAATTCACCCTGCTGTGGTGCCTGTTGTGGTGTCTTCTTTTCCAATATGACTTCAACCACTGAACCCTCATCAGATGTGTCAGCACCTGTTACCTTTTCGGCTTCAGCCTCTGTTTGTGTTTGATTGTCGACCATCAACTGCTCATCATCTAATATGTCAGTCCCTGTAACATCTTCTGCTTCAACCTCCTTGGACTCTACCTGCTTATTAATGGAAATATCTTGTAATGTAATTTTCTTCTTTTTATACCAAAGCTTCAGGAATTTCTTCTGCACATTAATATTTATAGTACCCACTAATTCCATCCAAGGGTATCCCAAAACAATATCCATGTTATCCATATCTAAAGCATAAAAATCACCATGAAACACATACTTATCCATAGAAAGTTTCAAATCCTTATAAATTTGAACAACCTCATCATCAACCTGTGTACTTTCAATTTGTTTCGCTGGAACTTGCAATTTTTTTGCCAAGTTGACATTTATGCTTGCAACTAGGATTTATAGAAACAATGACCTTCTCTTTCTGAATCAATCCATGAACCTGCAATAAGGATATACCAGTAGGAAATAGCCCCACATGTTTCTCTTTATCTTGTTTTCTGGCATGAGACCATCTGTCTAAAAGTACTTTTTCAAATTCTTCATCGGGCAGGTCGGAACACTTCTTTTGGTTAAGTAATCCCCACCATGTGGCTGCCTCATCTTTAAAATTAAACACTATAAAAGTTCTCCAATGAGGTGTCCATAATAACTTGTGTCCTTTTATGCATTCTTCAATAATAGGACCATTATCTGTTCCTGTAAAACATAGAACCTCCACGAAGAGGGTTTGCGAAAAATTCACTTACTTGGCAAAAATTTGTAATTGTCACAGTTTCGTCAATATTGCTCAGAATCTCTATTATACCTGTTTTTGGAAATGGAACAACCATTCTGCATCTGCCCATGTGATAGAAATCCTGATCCAGGCATGTGGAATTTCCGATCTGTGCTGCAACTCTCCCGTCGTCACCAAAATTTCTGCAAAAAAACGCTGATTTTAAATCAGCGATATCTCCCTCATCCGGACTCCGATTCGACTGATTTTTTTTTTGAAATTGGGTAACTTTTCTCAAAAAATTTAGATCTACAATTAGATTTTGTATATCTTGCACCAGGACGTCTAGATCTGTGCCGCAAACTCGCTGCCCTGAAAATTGTCTGCAACCCCACTGATTTTTAAATCAACGATATCTCCTTCATCCGGACTCCAATTCAACTGATTTTTTTTTTTAATTCGACTATTTTTGCACAAAGAATCCAGATATATAATTCTATTTTATATATCTTGCAACAAAATGTACAGTTCTGACCTGCCAAGTCGGCGCCCCTGAAACCCTGCAAAAAATTAAAAAAAATCTCCACTGTTTGTAGATCTGACCCAGAAATATATGATAATAGAAATAACCCAAGAATAATAAGAGCCAAATATAGAAATGATTCACTTTATTGATATCAAACCCTTAAGGTAGGGCAACACCGTACATTCACTCCTTATGGAAGGAGAACACTCCACAAGCCATATGCCTGTTCATACAATAATTTTCTTCACTCTCTCTCAAGTTGAGTCTCTAGCCTCTATATAGGCCTCATACATACAATACCATGGGTCATTACCATGGTTCCCTCATACCATCAACTAATACCATAGGTCCATTACATTATTATTAACTACTTGTGGTCCCTTACATGACATGGGTTAACCACCTTATTTATTACTATGGCCCATCCCATTATTACATTATTACCTTGGGTACCTCCCTTGGTACCCCATATTATCCCCCCTAGGTATATAACATAAAAATTTGGTTTTACTAGCATTTTTTAAAAAGTTTGAAAATTGACCCTAAAAAAAAAATCATCGTTCCAGTATCATCACTTTTTCGTTTTGAAGCTATATTTTGCACGAAAATTCCATAGTCACTGCCATTTTTAAAACATGTTCAAAATTGACCCCTAAAAATAAAATCATCGTTCCAGTATACACACTTTTCGTTTTTAGCACTGCTTTTGATGTTTTTTCGAGGTTTTTTGGCCAGAGTTCCTGTTTTGAGTTTATAGTTCCCTTTTCAAAGTTTACATTGTTATGTATTTCCTTGGTACTTGGTAAAGTGCTGTGGCTAAGTCTTTTAAGGCTTAAGTGATGTTTAAACTTTCTGATAGTCACATATCGGAGTCGGAGGGGTGATAAATGCATATATGTAGTGTGACTATGGTAACTGCGATGACCGTGCGATAAAGGAAATTCTCGGTAACTGTGCAAAGGCCGAGGATTGGGGAAAAGGTATGATTTATGTTGTTTTGTATGTTATCGATTATAAATGGTTTATAAAGGATTAAAGCACCGACAGAAGGGTTTTACAGTTAAGCACATTTATAGCCCAAAGTTTAAAGGGGGGATTTGTATATATGTGCGGAATAAGGATTTATAAAGGTTTATGAGGGGTGATCAAGTCTCAGTGAAAAAGTAGAAGAGGGTTTAGACTTTGGTTAGTTTATTAGCATGTTTTCGCATGATTTCTAATGGAAAGGGCCTTAACCATCACCATTGTTGAAGGTTTGACCTGGTAGGTCATATAAATTCCTGGGGAAAACGATTTATGCATAGGTCTACATGCATACTCTGGGTAAATCAGCGGTAACCCTGCGTCACACATGTTGGAGAAAAGGTGAAGAGTTGTATCCAATGTCAGATATTTGCTGGAAAACAAAGGCTAGCAACACTTCCCCTTGTTCTAGTTTCAATTGAAGCTCCTTTCTTACAATTGGGATTAGATTTCATAGGTGAAATAATTCTTGCTTCTAGCAATCAATGTACATGGATATTAACAGCCATTGATTATTTCACAAAGTGGGTAGAAACAATTCCTGTTAAGAATGCAACTGATACAATGGTGATAAAATTCATTGAAGAAAACATTTTTTCCAGATTTTGTTTCCCAAGACAAATTGTTACAGATAATGCTCAAGCTTTTAGTAGTATCAAAATGATAGAATTCTGTCAGAAATGTTAAATTACATTACATCATTATACACCTTATTATCCATAATGTAATGGGTTGGTAGAATCATCAAATAAAAGTCTGATTAAATTTATCAAAAAAGTATTGGCAGATCACAAAAGGAGTTAGGACAGTCATCTCAAATATGTAGTATGGGAAAACAGAGTTTCACCTAAAAGATCTACCAGAAAATATCCTTTTCAACTTGTATATGGAATTGAAGCAATTTTTCCTACACAATTAGCATTTCCAGTTATGAAGTTTTTGCAAGAATCATATGAAGAGGTTGATGATTTTTCAAGAAGGATCAATCAGATCATTGAGCTGAATCAAGATAGAGATGAAGTTCAACATAAACTTCGACAGTATCAAGATAAAATGGAGAGTTTGTTTAATAGGAAGGCCAGAGAAAGATATTTCAGACATGGAGACCTAGTGCTAAGATGGGATGCTAGAAGAGAGGAAAAAGGCAAGCATGGAAAGTTTGGTCATTTATGGTTGGGACCTTTCAGCATTGCAAAAGTGAAGGGTAACAATACATTTATTTTACGGAACTTGGAAGGAAATTATTCCTCATTGCAAGTCATTTGGAAATACCTAAAGCATTATATTCAGTATTAAATATTTGCAGTTATCATCATTGTACACTTCTAGTTTTCTTTAAATTTTCAGAAACAAGTCTAATTTTCACGACAAAGACTCCATAGCCCAAGGAGAAGCAACATAGATATGTAACTTCTCTGCATCCCACAGGGGGAAGCAATCCCCAAATGGAGCCAACGTTGTAACTTATTTTTATGCTATTAATATTTTCTAGTTTTCCCTTTATGTTCAAAATAAAAGAAGAATAAAAAATAGAGAAAAATAAAAATAGAAAAATAGAAAACAAAAAAAAATAGTCAAAAGAAAAAATAAATAAAAGCTTATTAGAAAAATAAATAAAAATAAAAATCCCAAAAAGGTGTGCATGTTGAAATGCTATCATTCAATATTTAAATATATTTTGTTTTATATAATAAAATTGTTGATGTGATCATCACTTGTCATAATTTAACAATCATGCAGAAATATACAGTAGAGATTGATCCTGCTCAAATCAATGACCTCTACCTAATAGAGGAACCTCCCGCATCCTTGAACGTTAATGGAGTGGGCGGCTCCGCAAAGTGGATTTATGAAATCCTGCTTTTATTACATGGAAGTCCCGCAATGATTGTGGCCCCCCTCCACTAAATACCATTTATTATGGCATATACCCTCTCGCAAACCACTCTTACTGCATTCATATTTTCTGCAATCTAACATTCCATTATTTTTCCCCATACCAACATCCCGATACATTTAGCTGACATTTTTCCTCCCTGCTACATCTAGCACATGATCGTTGCCAGTCATATCTCCCGCCAAAGTTAAATTGTATTAATACACTGTGCCAATAATGGTTAAACTGATAAAGAAACTGTTATTCACTCCAAATAAATGTTGCTACCCTTTTCAAATCGGTCATTTTCCAAACTCTACCTGTGACTGCAATTCACCAAAATTCCACTGCAAGCAGAATACCTATGAACATCGACCTCCAACCACCATATTTCTGGTAACTCTATCTTGATTTCTTAGTGATTTATTTTCCCTAATGGCTTCCCATAAAGGAAAAACAAAAATCCCTGTAGATAATCATTTGCTACACCCTCTTATTAATTTAGATCAACTTCCATTGGTTGACGCTCAATTTAATATTGTAGGGACCAACTGTGAGTTCGATCTGAATGGACTTCACAATTGGGCATATCATAAAGTTCGAAGGCTTCAGTGATGAGTTCTATTTTTGGGAATCCCTACTACCCTAGTTCTTCTTCCCTCAAACCTATCCTTTCCCATAAATTGTAGCCTAGTTTGGATCCTGATATCTTCCCAGCCAAAGAGTTGTAATTGTTTAGAAAAATGAAACCTTTTCCATATTACAGCTGAGTCAATTTGCCAACCCCTTTGGCTAAATCCTCAGGACTCCTTACACCCTTTTTCTTCTTATGCTCTAATGGAAATCTACCAGAAACTCACTTTCCCACATAGAGCTCACATATTTGAGTCATTTTTACCAGAAAACTCAGAATTACATAGACCTAACCCTCCTTATCCCTCTGTAATGTTTCCTAAGATGTCTAGGCAGATTATTTCCCTAGTGTCTTATCTATTAGGATATGCTAGTGACAAGTGGGTTTATGAAGTCATCTTGGGATTTCTGTCAGTGTTTTCTTCTTTTAAAAACACATCAATTATGTTCAATTATAGTTAGTTTCTTTCCGATACTATCCATGATCAATTTTTAAATTTCATTGCAGAAGGATCATTTAAACACCATCCAGTTTCAGTTTACATGTTCTTATATTATCAATCTGAAAGATTCAACTTTCCTTCACAAAAGTTGGATATTGAAGGTAAACCTATGTAATTGATTCATTGGACATCTTTGGTGAGGAAAACCTCTAAAGAGTTTTCTTTCTGTGATTTTGTTAATCAATTCTTTTATATAGATAGTTGTTTGTTAAACAATGATGCAGCCCCTAGAATTTCAACAAATATCAAGAGAATTATGCATGTGAATCAACAGAAAAAGGTTGGAGATTGGTATTTATATCAAAAGTTCACTGAACTCAGAATTTATGGCTGCGAGCTTCAACCATACGGATTTCTAGTGTTTCTTCCCATGAGAATTTTTTCACTTGAGTATATTATACCAATGATGAACTTGGATGAGGTGCATTTTGTTTCCAGAAAACAAAAGGCTCGGTTTAAATTAAAAACGTAGGTTGGTCCATTTATAGTCAATATCAGAGCTGTAGAGAAAGTGGTCAATGACTTATTGAGTCAGATGAAGTTTAAATTAAGTTTTACTTGGTCATATGATCCATTAGGAGTAATCTTATTAATGAGAATTTCTCATACATATGCACCATATATGCATGTGGCAAAACCTAAAATTGAGCTGTATGCCAACAGGGAAGACTAGATAGAGAATACATTGCAGGAGATTGAGGAGCTAGTTTCCAGTCAAACGACACTGGAAACTCCAAGGATGACAAAGAAACAGCTAAAGAGACCAAGAGAAAGTGTATCACGAGCAGGGTCAAAGTTACATCGATCATCATTCAAAGTTATTCAAAAGGAGTAAAATTGTACCTGTTGAAGAAGAATCTTCAAAATCTCAAACTTTTGAAGAACTTACTACGGTTGTAATATCAGAACAGTCTCCTTTTTCATTGTAGCAGATTCCTAAAGACACATTAGATTCTCCTTCTTCTCCTTCTTCTCCAAAAAAAAAGTGTTTTTGCAAAAATTTTAGAAATGAAGAAGAAAAATGAGGCCTTAAAGACTTCTACATATGCAAAGTTTTGGATGTAGTCTTCCTCAACTAAAACCAAATTTCTTCCTGCCCTTGACAGTGAAAAAGGTCAGTTCCAATTAGAATTATTGGAACCAAAGGTCCTAGTGCCTAAAAGTGCTGAAGATTATAAAAAAATGTGTGTTTTCATTTGACACCGAGAAAATTCATCCTATTGACTAGATTGACCTTCATAAGTAAGCAGGAGAAATGATATATTCATCTCTAACAAATTCTGCCATGGCAACTTCCAAGTTACAAGCTTCTCTCAATAACATTCATTCCCAATTATAAATGGAAAATATGTCTTCTTTAGCAGAGGACACTAAAATCACAAGGATTGAAGATTTAGTTATAAAATTAGGATTAGATCCTAAGGCTATAAAGGAAACTGAGGAAGTAATCAAAAGCAGAAATGTTGATATTGAAGCATTGAGGAGAGAACTGAAGCTGCCAACAATTGAACATCCACAGGCTCAGGAAATCAGTCAGTTAGAGAATATGCTTCAGATGATCATTGAACAGAACATACAAATATAGAAGATGGAAGCAGAAATGGAAAAATTAATCGAAGAAAAAGAGCTACAACTCGGTACTGGAGTAGCAGCTTCCACAGTAGTGACTTCAACACTAGCAATTTCTATAGCAATACTATCTACAACAGAAACAAAGCTCGCTGGCCAAATTTTAGCAGAGCGGTTCTCAAAATCAATGGGAGACTTGTCATTGAAATATATTGAAATTGAAAAACTCGGAACTTTACTGGAGAAAATTCAAAAATGACAAGATAAGGGCTAAAAACACATATATGGCTGAAGTTCAGAAAAAATTCATATTAACGAGACATATAGAGAAATATGAAAATGAGTCATTGATTGCACAAACATTGGCAGATGCAAAAGAGAAAATCTGGATTGATATAAATTCTACCATGAAAATACTCTAGACATAAATTCATATTATTTTTGAATAGGTAGAGTTAGTGGACAAATCAAAGGTAGTCATCATAGGAATCAAAGAAGATTTGGAGCATATGCCTGGAGAAGCAAATAAAATAATTAAAATACTCAATTCTAAAACTAAAGAAGAATTAGAAAAATTTGGAATTGAGGACAGAATTGATATTGTCCTAGAGGTAAGAAGAGTTTTGACAAAGAAAAAATTGTTGTTACAGTTAGAAAGCAAGTGTCAAAACTTGGAAGCCCAAATTAGAAAGTTTCACAGGAAATTTAATACTCTGCAGCAAAAGGGACTTCCAGCTCTACGACATTCTACTAGCCAATTGATTCCATTAGAATACTATCAGTACAAATTGCACCAGATAGCAATAGACAAAACCGATTTTTCTAAAGTTAAAGGGTCGATCAGTAGGAAATCATTCCTAGAAGGCCTAGAGTATGATATTTTCATTCAACATGAAGTTAGCCATTTTTTCTTCAGTACGCCAACTTTTGAAAAATACACAAAAGTCGATGAGGCATACAAGAAAGTAACAAAATTTTCTATACCAGATGAAAAAAGATGGGATAAGTTACTTGAACTCATCAAGTAAAAACAATGCAGAGAATCATTGGGGGAATTTTGAGGTCTAAAATGGACCTCCTAAGGAAATTATAAAATAATAGTGGAAATAACAAAATAAGATTAAATTACATCATCCAATTTTGAGGGGAAAAAGAAAAAACTACTTTTTCAACTCGTATTTTCAACTTATCTGCCTATGGGTTTACTTAAATTTCGAGCGAGAACACTTGTTGTATTCATAATTTGGTTCCTCATCCAAAGAGTACCCATGTTGCATACTTTTGATGGACCATGCTACACAAAAAATGAGAAATACATGAAAAACATGATCGCAATAACGTTTTTCATGTATTTATCATTTTTTGTGTAGTAGGTTCCATCGGAAGTATGCGACATGGGTACTCCTTGGATGAGGAATTAACTTTTTCATCCAATGAGTTTTCCCACTTGAAATTTGAGTAAAACCTTAGGGAGATAAGTTGAAAATACAACTTGAAAAAATAGTTTTTTTATTTTATTATTTTTTAATCTTTTAACTTTTTTACCCCAAAAATGGTGAATCATCCCCCATGGTTAACATCATCATCTTGAATCCGACTGGTTCTTATAAATTTTCTTTTGGTTGTACATTTTTCTTAGGAGGCCCATTTTAGACCTCAAAAGTTCTCTAATGTGAGTGACCAATCACTGGAAAAGGAGGAGGAGTAAGTTGAGAAGGAGCAAAAAGCAGAAAATTAGTTAAAGG
Organism: Pinus tabuliformis; assembly: GCA_031772625.1. Lineage (NCBI taxonomy): Eukaryota > Viridiplantae > Streptophyta > Pinopsida > Pinales > Pinaceae > Pinus > Pinus tabuliformis. The sequence continues at coordinate 248,743,865 of CM062811.1, forward strand.
CAACAGTCATCAAACAACACCCTTAAATTATGTGGTTATTATTCGAATTAGTTTAGAATAGCTATTTTCCAGTTCTATTTTTGTAAATCAAAAACAATTTCAGATATTATCTCATTTTGTAATAAATTTTGGCTTAGACTTAAGGTATTTTTGGAATTTCGATCTATAAGTATTTGGTAGTTCGAAGAAGTCAAGGTTGAACCCTTGTAATGAACCAATGACATGTTTGTAATTTTCAAAGCTATTTCTGAAGATAATTAAAGGATTATGGATTCATTTTGAGTAGCTTGTGTATCTATGTGAGTTTGTCTTGTTATCAATTATGTTTTTTCATATTTATTTATGCACAAGTTCAAGGTAACATAGAATTTTGCACAAGAATAGGTTGAATATCAATCTCCCTGAAAGCCCATGCAAAGTTATAATCATTAAAAGAGATTAATTAATTGAACAATTTGTCTTAGTTGATTCCTCTAAATCTTTTAATTGTTGCTTTGTGCCATCTCTTGAATATATTTTGTTTGGATGTAGAAAAATTCTACATGCATTTATTGCATATGATAAATTAAATGTTCAATATGAATGTTTAGGGAGTTACATACTTTATTTATTTCTACTTTTCAAATCAATTCAAAGATTAATTAGAAAATCAACCCTTCAATTTTCTCATAAATACATAGAAATTACATTTGTTTACAGGTTTAATACATTGGTCATCCATTTTAAATAAAAACCTTAATTTAGATTCTTTGGAATAGTTCCCTGGCTTAGAACTGTCTACAAAGACACTATAGACATTATAGTTAAATATTTCAAAAGTTAAAAGAAAAGGGGGGCAAGTGGATCTAACATTTACGTTAGTTGCATTAACATTCATGTTGTATTTGCATTGAGGACATGTTTCCTCTAAATGAGCCTGTTACACAGTATTTTGTCACACCTCCTGCACTTCCATGCGACATACCCTGAAGTGCCCGAAACATGATCATTAAACAATATACTCATCAATGTGTACAACTCAGATCCCTCCTTTAACTTTGCTTGGAAAATCCTTGGAGCTTTCCCTAAAGAAATGGCGCTTTAAACCCTAAAATGCGAGTCATTGATGTTGAAAATAGCAACAAGAAATGCTAAAAATAGCATTACTAAGGATAGCATTTCAGGATATTCCAATTTTGATTTTTCCTTGAATCAAAATTGAGAATTAAAATTTGAATTTAGTATCACCAGCTGCTTGAAAAATAATTAATTAATTGATCTTGGATTAGTTAGTTAGAGAAATTCAAGCTACAACTCTTTGTGAAGTCATGTAACAGTTATCCCTTAAATTAAGGAGATTATCCCTTAGTTAAGGAGATAAGGATGAGTTTTATTTGAGTTGTAATTAGTTAGCTCAGCTAACTGAGTTATGTCTAGTTAAATTAGTTCCAAACGGTTTGAGGAACTAATTGTGAGTGCAGTCAGTTAATGCATGCATGCATGCAACTAGTGTACTCCAGATAACTGAGGATTCTCTCATAAATAACTCATGCATGTCAGTTCAGAAAAAGACCCAGTTGATATTAAAGAAATGTACATTGTACTATCAATTGGAGGAATTTTCCTATAAAGGAAACTCATCTATGCAAAAGGAACAAGGTTCCTTAAGGATTGTGCAGTTTTACAGGATGTGAGGTCAGTGTGAGTGATCAGTGTTACACTTGGTAACAGTAGGATCACCCAAGAGAAACAACGCAAGGAAATAGGAGGCTTGGAGGGCAGAGGAGAAGGTTTGTGAGAAGCCTTGTTTTCCTGTGAGCATTCGGGAGGATTGTACTGAGAGCTGGCTAGCTGTGAGAGCTAAGGCTTTGTATAATTCTGATGTATTTTCACCTTGTATGATAATACAAATAGTGGGGTTTTTAGCTGAGGCTTTCCCCTGAGTATTTTCTGTGTTTCATGTGCATTGATTCTTCTTCTTCTGGTTATATGTGTTCATCTTGATACTGCTCAATCTTTAAGCTTTCACAAAGAAAATTGATAGTAGAAGTAGATTATAGTATTTTTCTTTGGTATATTGCATTATCAGGTTATTCGAAAGTCAGATTTTCTACATAGATCTCAAAGGTAGATGTGTAGAGAATTTGTAGGAAATTCTACATGGTATCAAAGCTAGCTGATCTATAGAGAAATTTCTACATGGTACTAGAGCCAAGTTTATTGGAGCAGAGAACAATATACGAAGAAGAGAATTCGAAGTAAAAGAAAAATTGGGCCGCGATTTTGCAGAGAAGATATGAAAATTTTGTGGAAAATTTTCAGAAAAAAATGGCAAATCTGGATTCCTTGTGAAAAAACACCCAAATTCAAAAAAAAATCGACTGAATCGGAGTTCGGATGAAGGAGATATCGTTGATTTAAAATCAGCTCTTTTTCTAGAAAATTTTGTGACAGTGGGAAAGATGAAATAGATTGGTGTGCTAGCCAAGAACCTGTATGCACTTGAGGTACAATATGCATGCAAATCCTTGAGGAGCAAGGAAAAGGTTAGATACTTGGTGGTTGAGAGGGAGAGTAAATTACCTCTCAACATGCAGCCCTAGAAGAAGTCTCAGACAATTGTGGAGGAGGCACAATTGGAGATGCTAAGAGGACACTGAGTGGAGGCATCCACTCATGCAAAGACCTCTAATAGGGGAAATTTCAAGCCAAGTGGGTAGAGGGATCACATGCAGCCATACCTCTAGGTGTGAGGTGGGGCGATGTGAAGTGATAGTCCCAAGAAGGCTGAAATTGGGCAGGGTTCATTGAGAGGTTTTATCTCGTGGATCATACCTTGATATGGGAACCCAAAGTACGTAGTAGTGGGAGGAATTGGTGGGATTGATGCAGTTAGAGATCAAAGTGATAGAGGTTAGAGCAGTCCGATACTGAAGAGCACAGAGAAGGATTGACAATAGTGCAAAAAGGCAGAGTCAGCTGAAGCGCAAAGTTCTCAGTCGACAGAGGCAATAGTAGTCAGAGACTTTGATGACAGAGGCATCATACTAATTCAAGTTGGATAATTTTTTGTTTTTAAAGTTGTTGGATAAACAAAACTTGAGAGAAGTGTTGCATGCAGAACATTCCAAAGGTTCAGGATTGGGATTGAGTTGAATTCATTTCTTGTTGAGAGGGAGTGTTGAAAATAGTAACAAGAAATGCTAAAAATAGCATTGCTAAGGATAACATTTCAGGATATTCTAATTTTGATTTGTCCTTGAATTAAAATTGAGAATTAAAATTTGAATTTAGCCTCACCAACTGCTTGAAAAATAATTAATTAATTAATTCATCTTGGATTAATTAGTTGGAGAAATTCAAGCTAGAAGTCTTTGTGAAGTCAAGTAATAGTTATCCCTTAAATTAAGGATATTATCCCTTAGTTAAGGAGACAAGGATGAGTTGTATTTGAGTTGTAATTAGTTAGCTCAGTTAACTGATTTATGTCTAGTTAAATTAGTTCCAAACAGTTTGAGGGACTAATTGTGAGTTCAGTCAGTTAATGCATGCATGCATGCAACTAGTGTACTCCAGATAACTGAGGATTATCTCATAAATAACTCATGCATGTCAGTTCAGACAAAGACCCAGTTGAGATTAAAGATAGGGACATTGTACTATCAATTGGAGGAATATTCCTATAAAGGAAACTCATCCATGCAAAAGGAACAAGGTTCCTTGAGGATTGCATAGTTTTACAGGGTGTGAGATCAATGCGAGTGATCAGTGTTACACTTGGTAACAGTAGGATCACCCAGGAGAAACAACGCAAGGAAATATGAGGCTTGGAGGGCAGTGGAGAAGGTTTGTGAGAAGCCTTGTTTACCTATGAGCATCGACGAGGATTGTACTGAGAGCTGGCTAGCTGTGAGAGCTAAGGCTTTGTATAATTCTGATGTATTTCCAACTTGTATGATAATACAAATAGTGGAGTTTTTTGTTGAGGCTTTCCCTTGAGTATTTTTCTGTGTTTCATGTGCATTGATTCTTCTTCTTCTGGTTATATATGTTCAACTTGATCTTGCTCAATATTTAAGCTTCTACAAAGCAAATTGATAATAAAAGTAGATTATAGTATTTTTCTTTGGTATATTGCATTATCAAGTTAATCAATACTCAGATTTTCTACATAGATCTAAGAGGTAGATTTGTAGAGAATTTGCAAAAAATTCTACATGGTTTCAGAGCTAGACGATCTATAGAGAAATTTCTACAATCACCCTTATGAAACTCAAAATCGCGATGATTTCCTATTGCACCTTGTTAAGCCAGCGATGGAATCGCTTTGTTCTCTCTCATACTCACGATGGTCACAAAAAGGAAGTTTTCCCAAAGAGGATGAGAAGCTTCGTGATCTAGAAGCTTCCATAGCAGCGAGCTAGAGGTGGTTTCACATCGATGAGGTTGAATCCTCTGAATTTGACCTCTTTCTCTCATCCCTATGAACTACCTCCTTAATATGTGGGCCTAATCCTATCCTTGGAAAAGGTCTAACTCCCTCTCCCAGCTTATAAATCCCCCTTCTACCATTCCCAAATGGTTGATCTATGTCCATTTTCACCCCTATGTTGAGCTTATGCTTAGAAGTTATCCATTAGACTTGGAGAAGGAGTGTTGGAGAGTTTCTTGGCTTGGACTTGGATTACCACTCAAGGAGATCCTTTCAAAATCAAGGCTATGGTTGTAAGCTTCCCTTTTATTCTTTAAATAATAATAAAACTGTTGGTTCATCTTCTCAAAATATATATGTTCATGTATGTATTGGTTTGGCACTCCTTGATCAGATAAATAGATTATTATTGGATCTGCTATTGGTTTTGGCATGCTTTATTGTATCTTGGTCATTTGTGCAGGTACATAAGTTTTGAAAGAAGCAGGAACAAGGCCGTGACACAAGCGATTCGAGGATCTCAACAAAGGAAATCAGATTAGCATCAAGGCAAGGTAGGCCTTCTCTCTTGTTCTAGTTTTCAATCATAATCTAAGAAGATGTCTAGTTTATTTTTCCTTCAATTGCTAGACCCATGCATTGGGCTAGAGGGATCGTCCCTATGCATAGAGAGGATTAACCTTGTCAACAAAATGGCGACTCCACTATGGACTCCACTAGATTTAGGCTAGAAAGGAGGATTTTAAAATTTTAGGTCGTCGATGACCATCACGACTATGGTCATCGGACCCGTGATGGTCTTACTCGAGCCCAAAGGCTCGCATGATGCCATCGCATTGTTTTGAAAAATAGGTGCGATGGTGCCAAGAGAAAATTTTTAAAGTTAAAATCTCTTTTTTAAGCAAAATTCGATTATTTTTATCCATTTAAAAAGCATTAATAAATTTTTAAATGTTGTTTGCAGGAGAAATATGGTCTTGGAGTGGAATGAAAGAGGCCATGAGGCCGAGGATTTCCAAAAATTGCAGGATCTTGCATGCATAAATGCTCTGAGGGATTGTGGCCTACTAAAATTCTTCTGGACCATAGGGTTGAGGGCTCAGATGGAGTTACTACCCTATCTTTGGGATGTAGGCCAAGAGATCTTCATCATCAAATGGAAAGAACTGGAACTGGAGGAGATGGAAATCTATTTTATCACGGGATTATCCCATCGAGGAGAGACAGTTCATCTCTTTGGATCTCACCAGGGAGGTGAGAGTATTAGGAGTCTAGTCCATATATACTTTCCTGGTGCTGAGATAACCAACGAAAGTAAGGTGAGGATTGAAAAAATCACCAATAACCTCGTTCTGAGAACAATTTTGTTCACCATGGCACATGTATCCGGCATGCAAGATTTGCATGAGGCTTCCAATTCTTAGTTTTAGTATGCTATTGCATGTTTGACCCCCACGATCTTCAACTGGTGTGGAGGCCTTTCAGTGAATATCAAGTGCCAATTGACCAAGGGTAAGCATGGACACCTAAAGCAATTTGGGTTCGGTTCTATATTGGTGACCTTCTTCTTGGAGCGAATACCACTCTTCTGGTATCAGTGGGTAGAAGTACCACATCCTGCCCCCCGAGATCCAAGGCTCGTGAGATGGAGCTAGCTCATGCGTCGAGGAGGCACGGGTCAACATATGCATTATCCACCACAATTATTTGCATGGCTTGAATTCCAGTTGCTTATGGTGGACGGCCATGCTTATGTCAACACATATTTCAAAGGGGATCTAGATCTACCTCTGCCACCAAGCAAATAGTGGAGCGACATAGGTAAAAACTTGTTTTTTGAATTTTTTCAAGTTTTTATGATTTTTATAAAAGTGTGAACTAAGACTCGAATTATGATAAATGTGTAGATGTGGGACTAGAGAGACCACTAAGCATGTTGCCAATAGCATGGTGAGCTGCCCATTTGATAGTGGGTGTGGATTACAAGAAACGGGCTGACCCCTTAGCAGATATGAAGCGCAATTTGGAGGCAATCACTCGAGGGGTTCCAAATTATGCCACTATCGATGATTCTCCACTACGTTGGCAGAGACACACTGTGGGAGTCTCTGTGAGACAATGTAAGCTACTAGGCAGAGTGATCAAGGCGGTCACGTGCTTGCCAAAATCTTGTAAAGCATCTCAACCATTACTCCTCGTTCTGCCTTCATGCTTTAGGGGGCATCTGTTACACAGTATTTTGTCACGCCTCCTGCACTTCCATATGACATACCTTGAAGTGCCCGAAACATGATCATTATACAGCATACTCGTCAATGTATACAACTCATATCCCTCCTTTAACTTTGCTTGGAAAATCCCTGGAGCTTTCCCTGAAGAAATGGCTCCTGAAACCCTAAAATGCGAGTCATCTCCCTTATGAAACTCAAATCCATGATGATAACCTATTGCACCTTGTAAGCCAGCAATGGCATCGCTCTATTCTCTCGCATAGATGCGATGGTCTAAAAAAGGAAGTTTTCCCAAAGAGGATGAGAAGCTTCGTGATCTAGAAGCTTCCAGAGCGGTAAGCTGGAGGTTGTTTCACATAGATGTGGTCGAATCCTCCTAATTTGACCTCTTGGTCTCATCCCTATGAGCTACCTCATTAAGATATGGGTCTAATCCTATCTTTGGAGGAGGTCTAACTCCCACTCCCAGCCTATGAATTCCCCCTCTACCATTCCCAAATGATTGATCTATTTCCATTTTCACCCCTTTGCTGAGCTTGTGCTTAGAGGTTATTCATTAGACTTGGAGGAGTGTTGGAGAGTTTCTTGGCTTGGAATTGGATTACCACTCAAGGAGAGCCTTTCAACATCAAGGCTATGGTTGTAAGCTTCCCTTTTATTCTTTAAATAATAATACAACTGCTGGTTCATCTTCCCAAAATATATATGTTTTTGTATGTATTGGTTTGGCATTCCTTGATCAACTAAATAGATTATTATTGGATTTTCTATTGGTTTTGGCATGCTTTGTTTTCTCTTGGTCATTTGTGCAGGTACATAAGTGTTGAAATAAGTAGGAACAAGGCTATGACACAAGTTATTTGAGGATCTCAACAAAGGAAATCGGATTAGCATCAGAGCAAGGTAGGCCTTCTCTCTTGTTCTAGTTTTCAATCATAATCTAGGAAGATGTCTAGTTGATTGTCCCTTCAGTTGCTAGACCCACTCATTGGGATAGAGGGATCGTCTCTATCCGAAGAGAGGATTAACCTTGTCAACAAGCCTCTTGAAAGGTATAGTAGTTATCCATGCCCAAGTTCTCAAAAATTAAACACAACATTGGAAGTTTGTGCAGACTTAGCCAGTTGATTGAATTCTTCTTAAGAATGACTTAAAATACTTAATGTTGGTAGAAGCCTCACTTCACTTCCTCTTGAGTTCTAATACTTTGTTGGTTAATGATTTCAAATATTTATTCAAGTTGTCCATGTCAAAATGATCTTTCTCTTTAGCTTTGGTGGAAGAGGCTTGGAACTTTTTAGTAGTGTCTCTCGAGTCTTTTGAATCCGTCTTGTCAACAATGACCCCAATAGACCTTAACTCCTTCTCAACGATGATTTCTTCTGCAAAATTAAGAGCCAAAGTATCTTTTGCAGCACACTTGACAAAAATGGAAATGTTAGTAAGAAAAGGCAACAATATAATAATCTTTAGTAATAGAATCATGCAGTTGTACATCAGGGGGGAATTCGTTCAAAATACTAGTGAATCTTTGATTTAAATCCTTAACCTTTTCTTTATTCCCCACCTTAATATTTTTTATTTCTTTAAGTAACATGGCTGGAGTTCTATCATCAATAAAATTTTCTAAGAATAATTGTTTAAACTCCCTCCAATTATCGATTGCATTTGGTGGAATGTTATGATACCAAACTGATGATCTACCTCCTAGAGTGTACAAAAATAATCTACAAGCAACATCATCAAAATTTACCTCTAACATCCATAGGTGTAAGTAGAATTCATTGATATGGTCTTCGACCTTCATTTTTTTTATCAGGATCATACTTTGTAAGCAACTTTTCTGGGTGCTATGGTAAGAAATGGAAATTTCTCAGAAGAGAAAGAGGTCCCTAGACCATTCAATCCAATTAGTCATTGGTCATGTCTTCATTCTCCTCCTCCTCCTCATTTTTTGATTCGAAATACTCTTCTCCTTCACTGTTAAATTCTCATTATTATCATGTTCTTCCCTCGATTGTTCCTCGTTAGAAAAGTGAAAATATTCCCTATCTCCCTCCTTATTTTCCCCAATATGTGATGGAAGATCCCCTTGCTAATGTATTCCTTTATAAGAATAAGCTAAATCTTCAAGGGTTGCATTAACTAACTCTTCCACTGAAGAAACAAACACACCATAGTGGGTTTTCTCTTTCTTTGTTTAATTAACAAGAAGAAAGGATGAGAAAGGAAGCAATCAAATAGCTCTAGAAAATAGATGAGTGATAGGCTGAATTGTCTAGAGTTTTTCGTAAGTGACTTCATATACAATCTTTGGACCTTGATGACAGGACACTCCTTTCTCAAATATATGATTTGGAGTTGGGCTTGAATGATTGTTTCCTTTCATAGAATCTTCTTTATATGAATGTGGTGAGTTGTCAACCATAAAAAGGTTTCCCTCCTAGCACCAAAATTGTTGGTAGTGTTCAATGCCGCCAGCATTAAGGAGGTATCCCAGATACGAAGTCCCAATTAAACCTCACATCATTTGAAATAGGAGCTCCAACCGGAAAGTATGGTCAATTTCCATTATCTTAAAGATTTTCCTGGCTGTAATAAATGACATAAAAGAAACACATGTAATTTTAAGACAAAAAAGTAAGTTAGCCTTGTGATGTGTCCAATTGCAAAGTGTATAATGGTTATTTCACGGAAAGGAAAAGAAAGTGGGTCTTTAAGAGAAAATTAGTAGTACTATCCTAATAAATACACATGCATACATCTAAAATAATCATTAGTAATCATGTGAAATAGTTCACAAAGAAATAACAATCATGAAAGCATACGACACACAATTTAATGATGCATACTAAACCCAACGAAATAGTTCATTTTCATTAGTATGTGTTAACATAAAAATACCCTCAAACAATGGAAGAGTAATCTTACAATCGTTCACAACGTATGCATGAAAAGTGTGTCGGCTATAAGAGCTTCAAATTATTAAATGAGAGTCCCAAGATACACCATTATAATGATACAACACTAGTTCCAATAGTGAAATGTTAAACAACTACTTGCTTCTCAAAATCCTAATCTTATATCTTATTCCTAGCTTGAGAATCCAAGGTGAAAAGTCCTTTGCTTGAGCTATGAGGGTGTATATATAGCAAATGAAGTGACCATCGATCCCCCTTGTGACTCTTGAGCTCCCATCATGACTCTTGAGCTTTCATGTGACTTTTCACACTCCTATGAGACCTTTAGACTTCTACATAACTTTTCACATTATATTAGTGACTTTTGGACTTCCACACACTTTACATTTTCCCATTTTGAAAATTATATAGTTACATTCACAAATGATGTGGAAAAATACAATGACACATGAGACTCTGAGGTGACACTTGGACAAGACAAGACTTGGCACTGATGACATGGATCTTCATAGTGATATGTCAATGTCCAACTTTCCTCCTTGTTGTCGTCTTTGTATCTTCATGATAGATTTTGTGGGTACTTAATCTTCATCCTCCAAAGGATAGGATGATGTGGAGATATCTATGTATTCTTGACCTTCCTTCTTTTGGCGTGGTATGGTGTCGCTTAATCTTTTTGCTTGATTATATCCTTGTATCTTCAGCTTCTCAAGTGTCTTCTTACATGCTTTCTTTTCATCCTCCTTGAGCATCATCCTATCATGACAAGATAACAACACCTACACATGGAATTCACTCATGAAAAGATGACATTAGTCTAGAAATACCCTAATATATATTGTTCTTCAAGCATCACACTAGTTGATCCAGGATAGAGTGCAGGATTGAGGAGGAGGCTTAGGAATTGCGCAATGCACAATTCTAGAGGGAAGTGATGAGGGTTTGATGACTATAATTGTGCAATGCGCAGTGGATGATGTACTAGAAAGCAGGATTGCACAATTGAGGGAGTCATTAATTAAGTGAGGATGGCTTGCTCAATGTGATTACAGAGTGCACAGTTCTGGGAAGACTAAGCCAAGTGATTATGCAGGTGCACAAATCAAGGAATGAAACAAGCTTGGTGATTGATTGAAGCTATGCAGTGCACAACGGAAGACTAATAGGGACAAGAGTTGTGTAGTTTTCAAGTGCAAGAGGCAGAAATTTCCACTGGGATTGTGTAATACGTGGTCCTTGGAGGTAGTGACCGTGTAGTGTGCAGTTATAGGAGGAAAGGGTGGTTGACTGGGGACTAAAATTATGTAGTGCATAGTTCAAGAAGACGGGATGAGGAGTGGTTGGCCAAGGAAGTTGTGAAGAAATGAACACTTTATAAATTGAATAAGTGTGGGATCCATGAGTCGAAAGATGAAACTAGAACATGTAATCAGGTTTAATCATGATCACATGCTTACAAATGATCAACCACATGCCAATAGAACACTTAACACCCAAAATAAACATGCATACAACAAAACGACACTTACCTCGAAGTGCGACACATAAGATAAAATTTACGACACAAGTGACGACTCCAACAAGAAAGTGCACAGTACTCAGGGAATGAGTCTAATGCATATCTATATGATAGATAGGACTTGTTAGTACAATAGAAAACACCAAATATGCCTATTAAGGATACACTAAATCTCCCTTTCATAAATTGCGACAATTTCCTTAGCAAAAGATGACACTTGAAATTTCTTCACAAAGGGACTTTGAAACATGGAAAACAAGTGTGGAATGTCTTTTATTACTAGAAAATAAAACTCACATGGTTAAAGAGAGGATCTAAAGTTGGAATATAGGCCAAAATTTGGAGGGTGTTGTAGTAGTTGAAACCCAAGGAGTGGGGAGTTTTGAAGTGACAAATGTCACAATTTGAACCTCAAACATTTCCAAGATTCCTAATCGCCAGAGAACTGTGTGATGGGAGAAAAATGTCACGAGGAGTGGAAGGAAGACATATTGCATGAGAGAAAAATAAATATGTGGGAAGAAAAAAAAAATTCAAGTATAAAGCAATGGACAAAACATAAATTAAAAAGTTTTTAGACACTAAACTAGCAGGACACTACTCGTGTCTAAGGAGGAAGAAACATATGTCCTGGTTATCAATTCTGATAGAAGGGAAGGCTGAGGATTGGGGGAATAGTTTCAATAATAATTCATTTGGATTTTCTTGTTTTATTTTCAAGTATTCATATAAGTGACTATATTATTTTTTATTTAAATGTTTAAAGATTGTTTTTTTTTCAAAAATTATATACTAGCAAAAACTTGGTAGAATATGGTTGTTTGCACAGGAAAAGAAGATAAAGTAGTTCAGAAGGAAGAAAGGCTTCTATAAATATCTGAAACTATGATATGAATTGTAGTTATGCTTAAATATACTGAACATAGGAAAAAAATATTTGTGGATAATTTTGCTAGTAGATATTATATCACTAAAACTAGGGAATGAGTAGAATTAACATAGATGTATGCCAATGCGAAATAATATTTTTTGAACTAATATTTAACATATGTAGTACCTACCTGATGTATAAAAACCCTTTGAAAGATAGTCGCAGAACCCTTAATACATACATCTTACAACTAACCCAACCATAAATTATTCACAAGAGCTAAAAATTAATAAGGAAGATCTAGGAATAAACTTGAAAAATGTTGAGGTGAAGATATATTCAGTGTAAATGCAAAGATAGGAATTTATTTGGGTAGAAAATAACATATATTAATTTCTTACATAATCATGCAAATATATAAACATATATGCATGTAATGATAAGTGTGACTAAATAACTTGCATGAGAATAACGCTATAAAAATAAACAAGGGAGGCTGCATCGCAGCTAGTCCCTGCCTTTTGCTGGGTGAGGCTTATGAAGGAAAGAACATATGACGTGCTTTACTTAACAGTCTAAATGCACATAAGAATAGCTTTTTAGGTAGGTTGAACGTCAAGTGCCTTAGCGAACACGCCGCCCACAAGTGTTGTACGGCTAGTATGACTCTGGATGGGCAACGCCAGGTTTCATTAGTGAAATTCCCACTTTTAAGCCAGCCATTGAAGTTCCTGTCAGTCAGTTAGTCAGCCAGAAAGAAAGCTAGAAAGAAAGCCAGCCATCCAGCCAGGGCTAAAAGGTCTAGGTCGTATGGTAAGTAACTACTATCAGGTGTAGGCAGTCAATAGCTGAATCTCGGATCATGCTTCAGACCAATCATTCTTGCACTATTTGTGGTGTTTATGGGCTAATTGCTCTCTTCTCCCAGAATTGCTTCAGTTAAAGGAAGCAACTGACCAAGCTAGGGCCCGATAGGGTCAACCTGGTACCCAACCGGCTCCCCCACCTGTAAACCAACTAACTGTTTTAATAAACCCTTTTCCATTTTCTTGTTGCGTACCACTCTTCATCCTTCCTCAGCGAAGTAAGGGCTGGAATCAGCCTTAAGTTCCCAGTATTGATATAGGTTGGGCACAAATTGATAAAAGTTAAACATTTGAATAGGATTGCCGAGTGTACTGAGTTTCCACTCTTCCGAAAGTTTTTAATAGAGATGCTCAACAACTCTATTCGGAGGAAGCAACAAGTATTTTTGAGATGTGGCGGGGTAAACCAGGGTGGTGTATTGCGATCCATCAATAGTTGGTTTGCAACTTTGCATGATGGCCACCATTGTAGATGAACGGCTTAGAAGATAGTATGAAGAACGTCCACTCAAATCAATCTCTATGTTAAAGGGATAAAGTACAGAACACATAAAATAGTCAGGAGGAATTTACAAAAGGACGAGAGGAACAGAAAGTAATGCAGGCGTGCGCCCTTGTTAAGACAACCGATTAGAGATCCTACTGTACTTTCTTCCGGGAGAATACTGATATAAGAAAGTAGAAAACACTTAGTTTTGCCAAGTCTAAGAAAGGTTAGTAATATTTGAAAACACTTAGTTTACAGAGTCTAGGATAAAGTCGTACTATATTTAAAAAGCACTTGAGTTTAGCTCGGCCAAATTTAGGAAAAGCTAAAGAACCAAAGCATTCAATCTTCACTTCCACGAAATTAGCTGTTACAAAAACAATAGAATTGGCCGCATACTTAAATTTGTCAGCTTTCTTTTTTAGACTTCTCAAGCTAAAATTTAGCGGAAATTTTATTTGTCCGCCATGTCACGAAAGCCAAATGAAAAAGTAAATGAAATCTACACGCATTGTCTCTATCTTACTTTGTATTTGCTCGCAGGGTCCATACAAAGATCTGCCCAAAAATGGAGATTAAAGTTTTCAGATAGTTAGAAAAGCAAGAGAAATTCATCTTAAACCAAATAAGAAACGTTAAATTTTTTTATTAAAAGCATTTTATTTTATTAAAGATTATTTATAATTTATATTTATTCCTATCATATATAAGATTTTTAGTTATCATTTAAACACACCCCGTTCTTTATTGACATTCTTTTTGAATATACTCTACAAAACTTTGCATAGTGGCAAATATATGTAAAGTATCAAAGATTTCATGTATGTCGAGGAGTGTGTTAATAAAGTTAAAAAAAAAAACCAAGTAGGAGTTTGGATGCATTTCCCACTAGGCCAGAGTAACCGCAATTACGTGTGATTGCGTTCGAATCCCTTGAGTCTGCATTCCGGTAAGCAGGATAGGATCCGAAGGCATAGGAGTTGAATTAAGACCAAATGCTAGCGAGCACGAATCCTTTGATTGTTTAGTCACGAATCCCCCTTCTTTTGCGTTAATTGCGAGTCCCTTCTTGAAAGCATTCTTCCCTGCTTACTCAACCTAGAAGAGAGCAAGAGCTGCAACAGAGGGTTCCAGAAGGGGAGGGCGGCAACCCTTGAAGAAAGAAAGCATGTTGATGTAAAGTTCTGAATCAAAGCGACCAAATCATGCATTGTCAGGTGAGAGCCATTGCTTATAATTGGAGTTTTTGGGTCTCGATTGTGTATGGGGAGAATAGCTCAATTCAGAGGGAATCGCTCTGGAATGACATTGTATCTCAGGCCTCTGTGGTGAGGGGAAATCCATTGATGGTTACTGGGGATTTTCATGCTATCAAAAATCACAACGACGGAGTAAGTGGGTCGAGTGATTGAGAATGAGCTGGGTGAGAGGAAGGGTTGTTAGCAAAATTAAGAATGAGCCGGGCGAGAGGGAGGGTTGTTAGCAAGTTAGGTAATTATGGGCCAGTTGTGGATCAAGCAATAAAGAAAGGGTTGAAGGCGGGGTTGGTATTAGTGCTTTAGGGCATGGTTACATGTAAGCGCACTTCATGCATGTGTATCAAAACACTACAATGGTATAATGAAGTTCCGGTGTACAACAGACTGTTCCAATATTAACTCAAAGTAATTGACTGCCTTTTATTCATATTGATCGATTATGTAGCTGTGAAACTATAGGTAAGTAAATCTAAAAGAAAACTCATTTAAATGTTGTGGGAATTAAATGTAGATCCCAATTTTATTAAATATTAAAATTTAAAACTTCTTTCTTTCACAGCTGCTTACTGCTTCTACTAAGCCATCTAGCGAATGAGATATGGGCTTGCTGAGAGGATATGAAAGGAGATAAAAGAATAATAATGTGGGAGATATACCTGAAGGTTTAGCAAAGGCAGGGCGGCAGTGGGCGGTATCTGTGGAGATGCTTATACTGTATCATTTTCCTTAAATAGTTTCACTCATAGAAGTCAAGTTTCACTTAAAGAGTTTCACTTATAGTAGCCCATCTCGGACCACCGATTGCCAGAGCTCAATAAATGGCCGGAAGAGGCTCGCCCCTCTCTCATCAGGGGCTTATGCAGGAACAATCATAAAAGAACAGGAGTACAACCATTATGTGCTGACTTCCACTTCCATACTAGAGGATACGGTTTCGACAAAGGTGGGGGCATGGGATTTCATGAATAAGTAGAAAGATGCTCTATCTCATCCACTATGCGTAGATTGACTAAACGCAGAAAACCTGATTTCGTACCTGTATTCTTTCTATCTCATTAGTAAGGGATTGGACATCTGGGAAATGGCAGTGTGACCACCATTATTTCCTAATCCGTTTTCATTTTCTTGGATAGACCCAAGCAACCCAAGCAAGACCTCAGGATGCAGCTCAACCCGTCCATAAGCAGCATCAGATTCCAATCACATTCGTGCGAAGCATAAGTAGATAGAAGTCGTTTGGTGCCCGGAAAAGTTAAGCGTTGCGTTCGTCCATTTCGGTGCCCGACATAAGTCGTAGTGAAGCGTCCCAGCTTCTCTAATAAAATGAATTACCCTGCTTCCTGTTATCTCTGGTTTATATCTTAGCAAACAGGCGGTGGCATATCGACGAATGTATGACACATATATGACACATGTTTAGATGTAAACGAAGTGGTGGATGTAAACGAAGTGCAGGCAGGCGTACATGCAGTGGCGGTGCAGTGGTAGATAATATAGTTACATGTACTGTTGCATATTCATAACATTTAATGCCTTAAACTAATATTATAATTTGTTTACCTCCCTAAAAAATTCTCAAAAATGTGAAAGGAACATACTAATATATGATATGATTTTAGCCTCCCCGCCTCGGGAAGAGGCTAAATAAGATGATTAAACCGATTGCCTTATAAAACTACATGGTGATCCTTAAAGAGTTCAGATAAAGTTAGGTTATCCATGAAAATGACCAGCTAGAACTAATGCTATCTCACAATTTTCGATTGCTATAGTCCCTGGCCATTGCCAGATGGCAGGGACTAATAAGGATAGAGAAATAACTTAAAATAAAAATAAATCCAGTTAGCATGGTAAAAAGGTTACCAGTGAGAAAACCTCATATATTAGGAAAGATGGAAAAAATGGAGATTTAAATATGAGGAGTAACTGAAAAAGTAATATATTTACATTATTTTCTAGCAATTACATCATTTCACTTACATAACTCAAAAGTAAAAAAAACTCATAAAATAATAAGTCTAGTGCTTATGTTATATAGCTACAAACTAGTTACTTAAACAAAATCTACAAGTAAAATAGAACACAAGTAATTTATCATTTTTAATATAAGGAAAATTGTAAGAATACAAGTTTATATATACATGTCTAATCTGAGTTACAAGATTTAGTTTAAAATGTTGTAGCATACATCATTGGAGCCGAGTATCCAAAGAATCAGTATAATAGACCAAAATATGTCTTAAGATAAAAAATATGCCAAAGTGAGGCTATGGTTGTCATATGCCGATGAAAAGCTACCTTGCAACCAAAAAGGAAAAATTTCAATAGACTTTCTAGGTACCTGGCATGTATTCCAAGTACGTACAAAAATTGGTTCTTTTTACGTTAATTTCGAGACATAAGTAACTCTCCATTGGAATAAAAAAAGGAGGAAGCCTTGGTTAGAATAATATACCCATCTTTTTACAAACCCTCAAAGTAAATAGGGAAATTAACTCTCAGTTAATTACCTGATGATAATACTCTTAATCGTCAGGTCTTGTAACACCTATTGGAAGAGATTTTTCCTAAGTATTTCAATAAGGAGAAGGATGTGAACAACTAGCCCTGCTTCATAACTAAAAACAGAATATGAATTCTAAGAAAAGGGAATAGTGTCATTACTTGTGGCTCAGGCCATCTTGAGGCTAGATTGTTTCAGAGGTAGCCATAAGGAAACCTATAGGAATGGAGTAAAACTTTTAGCAATTAAGGAAGGGTTAGGTGACTCAATTGGAGAATATTATCATTATGGTAAAATATGAACCAAAGAGGCTCACAATAAATAAGCTAACTAATTGTAAAGAAAATTTATTGAGGCATAAACCATAACACTGATAAATTACCTGTAAGTTTTCATAAACCTTCACTGCCAAGACTCATTATAGGAGATGTTCGGAGTCTCCATGGTAATTCGACACGAGTATGTGTACGGAGAGAGAGGTAGTTGAAAGTAAAATATATTTCAATTTGAAGAACCCTTAGAGAATCCAAGTGAAAACATGAATAAAATAAGGGGATGAATAAAAACCCTTGTGTTTTATCGGAATAAAAACCCTCGCATTAAAAATAATAGTGGTAGACCTCAAAGTTAGAACCTAAATTATTCTCTCTAGACAAAATTTAACCATAAATGTTTAGGAAGCCATTATTCGATATGGGAAAAACTCTAAATCGATGGGTGGAAGGACAAAGTTCCTTTTGATTTCCTTGTACTTGAACAAGAAATTTTAAACTCTATCAATTATCAATTTCATCTAAGATTTTGAAAAAAAAAAATCAAAGAAAATAATAAAAAATTGACAAATGAGTGAAATTGACAGGTATGGTTGTTATCTGATAATGTCTCCATCGTATTGTCATCGTGACAAGTGATTAAGCTGTTATGAATCACTACATTCTCTGAATGAATCAATCCACCATGAAAGGAATAGCTATATCATTTGAAGATAGAATAATATAGAATGCCAAAGGGTATGAGAATGAGAGAGGAGGAAACCCTCATTTGAATTGCAAAGCACTTAATGGCCAAGCCAAGTAGGGAAAATGACCGAAGAGAATGGGGGTAGTAACCCTAACCCAAGGTTGAGGTAATATCTCCACTATTATATCACATTGACAAATCAAAGTCATTCCTTTATTTACACATCATATGGTAGGTCAACATCGAATAGGGCAAACGAAGCCACATAACCATTGTCACATGGCTCAACACCTTATAGTTGAGGTGCATCATTGTCAATACATAACATATTAGTATAGAACAATGGCAAAGTATATCCATTAACAAAGTTAAGGTTACATTTTACAAATATTTAATACACCTTGTTAACCAAGCATTCAAGAGTTAATGTGTTTATTAACTAGGTAAGGAACCCCCCAACGGTGAAAAAATACATGGACCAACATTACCATAGATGCAAGTTATGGTGGTACGGTGATGAACCACCTCATTACTCCCAAAACTTATGTTTCACGATGAGATGAGTATTATCCTTAGCAAAGTAAGAGATGATAAGATATACTTTGTTCACTTAAGGTGAAAGAAAAAAATGATTTTGGGGTAGCAATGTGCAGTTAGAGTAAGCAAGCTATACATTTAACTAATTATGCAAGAGTGAAGTTAATAAATGTACATGTACATGATGAGGAATCAAGTAAGAGTATATAATAGCATAATAATAATAATTATTATTTATTTGAATTTCGGGGTATATTTCATTTCTACACACTTGGACGCATTTTCAAACATATATCATCATTGAGGTTATTTGGTTATCAATACACGTTATTCAAGGAAATTCACATCTTTAAGTGTGTGTTTTACTATTGGAGCATTAATGTGGACCTATTAGCACACTTCACAACCAATTTTGCACTCACATAGAGGAATGCCCTTCTTTGGAAGAAGCTACAAGGTCCCATGTGGTTTTAAATCAACTTTTATAAGGTTAACACACCTACTTTAGAGGAGCACCCAACACTAGAGTTGGATAGTTGACCCATGTGTACTCTTCTCATCTAGATTGAGTTTTTTAGGTTTGGAGAGTAGGTGTTGTTGAAGAAAGTGTAACTAGGTTCGGACTTCATAATGACACATTCCATTGTAAATGATATAAATTGTATCTAGCAAAATATTTTGTAAATTTGAGTCATGGGTTTCATGCTCAATTTTTTTTGTAGTAGCTCCCATTGAGAGCTCTAGGCTAGGTGATAGGTTTGTGTCATTGATGTAAATAATTACACTTGTAAAGTATATAGTTTGTGTCTCCAAGATCAAGGGCATAACCATGTGGAATGTCTCCTCCAAGTTCAAGTACAAATGGCTAGTAAAAGTATCCTCCAAGCGAAGATCAAAATGGAATTGTAATTTCGGCAAAAATGTATTATATTCATGTCAGCTAAATCATTATGTAATTTTTCCTAAAGACAAGTCATGTCGACCTAATGAGAAGCGTTAAGAGGACTATAAATAAGGGCCTCTCCTCCCTCATTTCAACACACTCACAACACATCAATTCGGTCTCTCTCCTATGCGAAGAAGTCTGTCTAAGGGTGTGAAGAAAGGGTCCACTCAAGGATCCGCAGGTCAACAAGAAGAAGGTATGTCCTGTCATATATAATCGTACGAATTTTTTCCAGGCATATGAGGCTAGGGCATCATCCTATATTCTCTCATCATCAAGGAAAGAGTTCAATCTTGGGTCTATTTGAAGGGAAGATTTGTTTGAAGAGCAGAGACAAGTAGAGCGAAGGTTTAAGAGGGCTAGAAGAGCCCTAAACCTCTCACATGTGTGAAGGAATAGGTTACAATTAGGGATACATTATAGTCCTAGGTCATCTTCATGATAAGGGTTGATTTGAGGCCTAAGAGTTTGGTTGTTGGTATAGAAGGAATCTCCAAGCATAGCAAGGCAAGAAGGAGGCTACAAGATCAAGTAGCTCACTCACATGTGGGAAGACAATGACATCTTCAAGTCTGCTACAAGGGTTGCTAATTAGTCCACATGAAGGAAGCAGACCATCTTGTTTCAAGGCAAGCGTTGAGGACAACAGATGGAAAAGTAAGCTAGTTTGGACAAGTGAAGCTTGGAGGAAGGTGGAAGGAAGAGGGAAGCTAATTCATCCATATATAGTTGCAGATCTAATCTATGGAACAATAGGTCAGAGGCCAGCAATAACAGAAGGTTGTAGCCTTGACCTTGTAGACACTTTGGTCAAAGGGTCTTTGTATGGGTCTTGGAAATTTTTTCAATTGAAGATTCTATAAGAAGAATTACTGTGGGTTTTCCTCTCAGGTTGGAGAGGTTTTTCCCTGGTTGCTGCCTATATCTTGTGTTATTGTTCTTTTGCTTATTATGCATGATATATGGTTGATGAAGTTAATAAATATACACATATGAAAAGATCTTGTTTGAATAATGAAAAATATAAAAATACTTCAGAAGAAGTTATCTAAGATAGAGAAATCATTAACATATCAAGCCCTTAGATTTCTCAACATGATATCAAAGGGTTAGTAGTACATCAAGGAAGGGTTGATAAAGAAGAGGCAAGGCAGTTGAAGTTGAAGGCAAAGCTAGATTCAGATCCACATTATGAGACTCCAAGATCTATCAAATAGAAGACAAGATCTACTATTTGAGAAGATCTATAAGAGGAAGGTATCAAGAATCCTCTCACTTCAGTTGGAGAGAAGATCCTCAAGGATAAAATATCAGGTTCCCTAACATTCAAGGATAGAAAAGCTTCCCTAAGCTCATACAAGGCATTCATCCAAAGTCAAGCTTCAAGGATCATCACATTAAGTAAGTATCTTATTTGTTTGAGCAAAACTAGTCTTGGAAAATATGTCTTCTTGCAAGGAAAGAAATAAGTTTGTTGTAGTTGCCAACTTCCTTGCTTGGAAGAAGAGAATTGACCTCAATTTGAAAGAACAAGAAGTTATTCAACATGTACAAAATAAAATTGTTGCTCCTACTGATAGTCAAGAATTGGCTAAGTATAACAAGAACGAAGTTAGAGCTCAAAAGATTCTCATAGAATCTATCAAGGACTCTTTGATTCCTTATGTATCCAAGCTTGAAACAACCAAGGAAATCTATGACAAATTGGTAGATTTATTCTCCTTCAGCACTATAGGAGAAGGGATCTCTTTAAGGAATGAGTTATACAAGATAAAGATCAACAAAGAAGAAGGTATAGATCCATACTTCATAAGGGTTTCTAAAATAAGAGATCGGTTGCAGCAATGAGGAGAAATCATGTTTGATCAAGAGATGACTAATATAGTGTTGAATGCACTACCTGAGGAGTGGGGAAACTTTACCGCCAGCACATGGGCTAAAAAGGAGGAATCCTTACTCAATGATCTGTGGGAAATATGAAAAGTGGAAGAAGCTAGATTAAAGGCCAAGGAAGATATTGTAGTTGGATCCAAGGAGAAATCATTTGCTGCTAGGTTCAAGAGAAAGGGAAGGTTCAGAAAGTTTGAGAGATTTGTTCACTAGCAACATCCCAAGAAATACATGTCAAAGATTCAATTCTTTGAATGTCACGAATATGGACACTACCAAAGATATTGTCCTAAGAGAAAGAAGAATGGCAAGAGGAAACATGAAACAACTCATGTCTCTTAGGAAATACAAGACAATGAAAAGAAGTCGAAGAAGGAGGAGCCACGTGATCTTTACTATGATTAAAATATCACCTCCTATTTTCTTTCATAGGTCTTAGTTAGCAGGTTGCATAGCATTTAGTGACATGTTGTGATTCATGAACATTCTTGTGTGTTGTCTAAGTAACCCTTTTTTTAAAGATTGAACTGATTATGTATTCTATACCGTCCATGGATGAACAATTAATGTATGAAGATATGTTGAATCCTCTGGAAATACTATTAATGGTCATGACTAAGGTATATGGTATTTCTTTATGTAAGGATTCTAGGAAGGAATGAAATTGCTATGTGTAGGAAATTCTAAGATGAGAAAACTTTGGTTCTCTGAATCTTTGAAGAGTAAGTTTACAGGAAAATATCCTTTGTAAATAATCCAGGTTCATTTAATTCAGAATGATGGTACCAAGAGAACCTGTAAGGATCAAGTCAACTCCATTGCAGGTCAAAGATCCCTCAAGAATTTCATGGCAAGAATCATGGTATGATTCAAGACAAATGAGGTATGTATACTTGTGTTTAATGTTATAATATCATTTCATATGGTTGCAGGTGACATGGATCAAGCATGATCAAGAGAAAAAGGATCTCCTCCTCTAAAAGAATGGAGGAAGGCTTAAGTCACACCAAATGAAATAAAAATAATATGTCCTCATATGGAGTATGAGGTAGTTGACTACAATTAAGGAGCTCTAATTGGAAGCTCTTGGGAATAAAAGGTGTGAGGATAGTAGAGATTGTGAAATATGAAACCATGAAGGCATTAAACATCCAGAGAATTAGGAAGATTTGACTAGGAAGTCTCCAAGAAAGAGATGGAACCTCTGATGGAATTCTGAAAAGATGAAGGCCCTTGACTACAAATATCTTTGGGAGATGTGTCAACATGTATGTAGGGTGTTGATACCTACAAGAAGATGTCACTGGAAAAGGCCATCACCAAAAAAGTAATATGTGATTTGTTTATGGTTTCTGAATTTTTGGGATAAGTTTGGGTATCTGTGCAGGGCCATGGTAAGAAGAGTTGTGAAGGATGTCACAACTATGTACCTTGTGATCTAGAGAAATCACCACTGAAAGAAAGGTGGAGATAGATGGTTTTATCACTCTGATAATTCCTTTGAAGTAATAAGAAGGAAAAACCAAAGGTAACCACAATTTTCTTTTGGAGATCAGGACCTAGCCTTCCTGATGCTCAAAGAGGGCTCTCTCTTTAAAATTTAACTTTATTTTAGTTAAGAATTTTTAGGTTAGCTATGATTGTTCAATAGTTTTTGATTTGTATTTAGATTGGGTGGTGGGATCTGCTTAGACATTTGGATAAATTAATGTCTTTTAGACCATTGGGCTATGGAGTCAACTAATAAGGAAGCAAAACTGGATTAACTCACTAAAGGGGATGTTCCAAGGGCAAGATAGTAGAGTGTATTTCAGATGTTTGAGACAGAGGGGTGAAAGGGTTTCACTCAGGGTGAGAGAGCAGTTAAGGGTTCTCAGACCTGGATAATGAATGAGGAAGGAAGGGGTAATCGAAATCAAAGGGCAGTTAAGAATCCTTTAACCTGGATTATTCATGAAATCAATCTAAACCAAAGAGCAATTAAGAATTCTTTAATTTAAATATCAGAAGAAAACATTCAAATGCTTAACTATTAAAACAGAGTGTGATTTAAACAAGTTCTGAAATATTATTCTAGTTATAGCATTACCATGGGTTTTCCTCTAAGGTTGGATAGGTTTTTCCTTGGCTACTACCTATATCTTGTGTTATTGTTCTTTTACTTATTATGCATGATAGATGGTTGATGAAGTTAATAAACATACACATATGAAAAGATCTTATTTGAATGAGGAAAAAGATAAAAATACTTCACAAGCAGTTATCTAAGATAGAGAAATCATTAACATATCAAGCCCTTAGATTTCTCAACAAGTGTGGCTATGAGCTATTGATCCTATTACGCCTTAACATGCGTAGTTGTTTCGCTTAAACCTATTCATCTAGTTGGAAACCATACTAATGTGTTTTCAACATAGGACTTGTTAGCGCTTGAAATTTCACCTCAGGCTGAGAAAGGTAAACCTCAAGGCAACATCAAACCATTTAGCCTCGTAGCTAGCCCTACGGGGCAGGAGAAGGCTCTCTCCAGTCTACCTCGTAAAATCTTCAACGGATGAGATGACCAATAAGGTAACACTGATATTAGGCTAGTAAACTGATCAAAGAGTTTGATTTGGGGTTTTTTGGGTTTTTGGTGGCAAATTGAGGAGAGGGCAATTTTGGGTGCGGGGATTGGACACAGTTTCTGCAGGGGGTTCCTTGGGGCGAGGTAGGAGACAGCGTTGATGCCTTTAACTGAGGTGAATGGTCAGGAATGAAAGATGAAGAGCTAAAGAGAGCAAACAATAACTTTGAATTCCCTTTAGACAGAAGAAAACATTGAAATTAAACAAACTTAAAAGTAGAGCATGGCAAGCATGAATTCTTACTTTAACACTTCATTTGTTTAATGTGCAGAAGTAAAAGAAAGGAAATGAATCACATAACAAGCTTACAAGTACATTGAGAAACACACCATAAACACATGAGTCCACAAGAATCCCAAAGAGGACTGCAAAACCCTGGTCTTCCTTAGCCAAAAATTGCAGAGATACAGTGAATAATACAATGATAACTTCTCCCTCAAGAGTCCAACCATGAAAATGAGCAAGAAAGTACATAATATAGATCACCTAACCTCTTTCCCTGCCTCCATGGGTCGAGCTCACTATCCTAGGAGCTGTTTCAACCACTTCTAAACTAAGCACTACAAACTAGGCGGTCAAAACAACTTGCCTCTATAAGTTAGGAAACCAATTCATTCATTTAATTTTCACCCTTTTCATGAATGAATCTTCTAGAAGAGGTACATAAGAGTAAAAGTGTCATAAAAGTACAATAATTACATCAAAGAGCCTAATAATCCACCCCAAAAAGTCAAACAGGGTCAAACTGCGTTTTTCTGAGTTGTACACTGAAAATTGGAGAAGTTTGCCTGACGGGTCGCGCGCCTTTGGGACCATATTTGGGGCACTTCCTGGTGTCCAAATTGCACAAGCGTAGGCTTGTTGGAAATGTCTGTGAGTCTATTTTCCAACCCAACTGGAATTTCTGAATTTGGTGGTCATTTGCCCCTCCAAAATTGCAATCTCCCAATAATTCTTTCTGCAACTCAAAAATGTGGCAGAAAGTCATTTTTTGCTTGTTTTTTGACTTTCTGGAGGCCTAAAACTTCATAAAATCTCAAGTCCATTGATGAGCATATGTAACTTATCATGAAAAATCTGGAAATTCTGAGTTTTTGTAAAATGGAGTTGCCATGATGAAGGGTCGCGCGGGGGGTGAGACCCGTTAATGGAGAAAACCTGTGTTTGGCATAAAAAATTCACAAATGACAAAATTTTTCTCCAAATTTCTTGAAATTTGGGCTGGGAGTCCCCAATCAAGTACCATGCTCAGTCAAAGAGGCTTTGGCCAAAATTTGGAGTGGATCGGGCGTTTTCCTTCATTTTTGTGCTTTGGCCAACCGTCCTTGGAACACCTTCGTTCTTGCCGGTATTTTTGACATTTCTTTAAAACCATGACACCTGTGAAAAAAGTGAAGGAGGTTTTTCTTACTTGGCATGTTTTGGACAAAAACCTCTCTCATTTTTCCAAAATGCATCTTTTATTGCTTTGGAACATCATTTGAGTGCGACTTGTCCCGATGTGTGAAACAAGGAATTTTGTCGAAATGGAGCGAAATGAAGGGAATAGGGGGCTTCTAAATTCTTGGGGAAATTTTTGGAAGTAGGGAGGGATGTTAGGAAGTAGGGGAAAGTGGAATCTCAGAGATTGAGTGAGGGGAAGGGGTCCAAAAAGGCAAAACACAGGCCCAACCTAGAAAATTGCTAGGCTGTACCTAGAAACTAGGGTTTGTGCAAAAATGAGGAATTTGGCGGATCTAAGGGATGAGAAGTGTTTGATAAGGTACTTTAAGGATAGGGTAAGGTGTATGAACATCAGGAAACAAGTTTTGCTGGTGATTTGACCATCCAAGAGAAATTGCCTTCAAAACCCTAGGAGAGGGAAATGACCTTGCCTAGGCACAACTGAAGCATGAATAAGGTGTAACATGACCCAATGGAACCTAATATGATGATAGAAACCCTCTGAATGATGATAGGCTTAGCTGAATGATGACATGGACTGACATTTGGACAACTTTGAAAAGTGTGAAAGCAAACCCTAGACCTAATGCCTAGTGACCAAATTTTGCTTGAAGACTCACTGAAATGACAAAATTTGACCTTGACACTTCAAAATCACTTTGTAAGAGCATATTTGATCACTGGAGGAAGGCTGGAAACACTGACACTAACAGGACTTATGTGCCTTTAGGAATAGGTACACATAGCATGATTGCACTGGTCCATGTGGAAAGTTGGTCATGTTTGTCTCATTAGAATTTAGGTGTCTACATATTAAGGTATTAATGGATGAATGCATATATTCTATATATGCTATGGAATTATTTGACCCAATTCATTGACCTTATAATTAAGCTAAGATGGGAAAATTGCTTGAGAATGCTAAATTAGGTTATCATAGAAAATGGGATGTTTAGAAAATATAACATTTCAACAAGCATAATGTTATAACCTACTACTTATTATAATAATTTTACTTATAATAAGAGTAATAGGATATAACCCAAGATTCAATTTTTCTCTTGAATGCTAATCAAAGACTATTGTTGAATACTTAAATTCCTCCTAACAATCTTTAGAGTCCACCCAGTCTCAAGAAATACATAACAAAACTCAACATAAAAATGAATAATGATGTGATAAGAATTAACAAATGCTACTATATATCTATAAATACCTGCATAACACGACATATATCCATATGTGAATATCTCTTTTATACCAATATAGAGGGCTTGCCAAAAATGGGGTAACAATTGGCTCCAACTGGGGTGTCAGATACCCCTATGGTATTAATAATTCCATATATTAACATATCTTATGACATGAATTATTAATTTATGTGGCCTCTCTAGTGTGAAGTCCCAACTAGACCTCACACCGTTTGGGATAGGAGCCCTATCTGCCTGGGCCCGTCTGCCACCATAAATGCGTCTGCTCTTGGATGTCAAATGATAAGGTGTCACAGTGGGGACAAGGGTGAAATGCCCAGTTAGTGAAACATGAATTAGCCCAAGATTGACAAACTACAAACAAAGATACAAAAAATTCTAAGCAGCAATAAAAATGGGTATTCCATGAGAGAGATTAGTGAGCTAAAACCCAATCAGACATACAATAAACAAAACATTCTAGAAGTTAATTGTAAAATAGTTCATAATAGATCACTGGTATGAAAAGGAACAAGTAAACACAGATTCGAAAGCAAAACATACATGCAATCATTATAAATCAGTCCATAACATATTTCTTATATGAAGGCACACATACAAATATAGTGAAGTATCATAGAGCCAATACAACCACCATGAGTAAGCATGGGAATCAATGTCAAATAAAGAAAACATCTTATTAATGCTCCTACAACTTCAAGTACATAACTAGGAATTGGTCAAAACCCAGAGTGGAACATGGGTTTCTCATAACATATCCCAATACAAAACCCTAACCTCACCACAGCTCCATCTACTAGCTACCAAGGGTTGAGTGGCTCTAACACTCAAGCATTAATCATCTATCTAGTCATAGCCTCAACTCAAGTGCTAAAGTCCCTTTCAATGAGGCACGAGGGCACATTTATAGAGTTTTCAGGTGATTATTCACCTACTGTGACCTTTGACCTTCCTTCATGCCCTTTCAGCTATCCTCATGACTCTTGATCTTCCTCAGTACCCTCTCATGCCAAGTGCATAGTACATGCTCAATTGATCTTGACATAGCCACTCACACCATGATGAGAACCTTTTCATATTGATAGAAGAGAGGATGGAATGAGAAAATGAAAGTTTTGAGAAACCCTGGTGCTAGATCTCATTGCCGACATTGTTGTGAAACCATGAAGACATGAATTGTTGGAGTGTCTTTCATTGTGCCTTACTTACGCCCAATCACCTCTTGTTGTTGTGTTCTTAGTTGAAACCCTATTTTTTTGGGTTGTGCGGAAACCCCAGGTCCCTTCATCCCGGTCACTTTCTCCCGTGCTCTGAAAAAAACAAATTATATTATCCACATACATATTGCAAAGACAAGGTGACTTAATAACGTGTCATATTTAATCAATAAAATAAGAAACAATTGTTATTGAAAATAATTTATTCAAATAACAACATTAAGACAGAATTGAAGAAGCACTGATAGCCCTAAAACATTTATGTTGAGATTCATTTTTCAACTCTTCTTCGACCCCGGGGGAAAATTTCAATTTCCATCTTTACGAAACCATTCTCATGCATGAATATAATAGCATGTGCCTGTCCCTTCACATGCAATTCATTTTATACAAAACTTAGTAAGTAACTAATGCATCCATTATATGATCTTTGTGTTTGCACGGTCAGAACATGTGAGGACGAGGGATAGAATTTATTGTTTGCGTGAAATCGATATGAGGTCAACCTGAGATTTAGAGATACACATGTCTCTGTAAAGTGCCAATTCTGAAAGACTCCCATATGATGGATTCTCACCAGGTAGATCAGGTATCGAATGGATTTTTGTCGTTTTTCCATGTCAAGAGAGCACTGCAGTTTTAAAAAAAACTGCCCACCCATATGTTTTTCAATATTAAATTCGACCCTTGGAGACTGTGAATTGGTACAGTGCGTTCCTCCTACTCCCATTTCCTTTTACTATGAAAAAGATGTCTTTGGTGAGCAAAGAGTTAGACATATATATTCCTTAGGTCGCAGCTCTAGCGAAGAGGTCGCATAGTCGATGCTGAGGGAGAGTTGCACCTGTTGTGAGCTTTGTGGGGCACGATTCTACTACCTAGCGACTTGGGAGAGGTCGCATGGTCGCTTTGAGGACTAGTCACAACTATTAGGAGCTTTGTCAGGTGCGATTCTTTGACCCAACGATTTTGGGTCTTCTTGATCAAAAAGTTTATAGAAATGTCTAATAGAATCCACCCTACATACTTCAAATTGTGAAGTATTTATACAAAAATTTATTACAAAATATCTCAAAATAATTTGAGATTTAATCTAGGAAATAAAAATATCTTCTTGCAAGAAGATAGAGACAGCGATTGAATTGCTTCATGTTGTCCCTTTTATTTTGGTACTGTTGGATTTTATGGTTTGATTTTTAGCCCTTTATGTTGTTTTGTTGTTTGATCTTTCACGCTGGAAGATTGATTTACTTTAGGCTTTCATCTAATACACTTTGACTCTAATACTCTTTGAATTTTCTGACCTGACTTCATCCTTTCACCATGTTTTTTTACTTTTGTTGTACATTAACCTTTTTACTGCATATTTCTATAGTAAATCAATTAATTTTTCCCACATTTCAGCATCAGGTAATTGGATTTTTAGCATCCTCCTATATATTTCATCTTCCTCGGTGTATTTGGCAAAAGTAGGCTTATTGATGAACAAGTGTTTTACCTCATGCTGGAGGTAAAACAAGTTTTCAAATTTTTGGTAGAGTACTTTGCATTTTGGCAATGCCTTCATTGATGATGTATTCAACTGATCATTTGCTACCTCTTTGATTTTCTTGTTGTAATCCTCCTGTGTCATGATTTTTCCATTTATCACTAAGGGACTTGGTAATCCCTTTTCTCTCAAGATTTGGAACTTAGCCATAAATTTGTCAATGGCTCTGCATATTCTGACACTTATCCTCCAAGTTTTGCATTAAGTTCCTCTTGGAGAGGACCTTTCTAAACTCCAAAATTGTCTTTGTTCTATATTCTATTTCTAATTCCTGAAGTTCATACTTATTCTTGTTATTAAGGAATTGGATAATTCTAGCAACCTCTTCTGGCATTTCTCCTAATTCTTCTTTTACTCTTTGTATGGACTCTGTAGCCATCTTTATCAACTCTACTTGCTCAAAAATCACCTGAATAGATGGCCAAATATCATTGACAAAGTTAATGATATTGGCCCATAGTTGTTCCTTAGCTTGCCCAAGGGGTTCCTTTAGTGTTAGGTCCTTCTCCATGGCTTTTAATCTCTCACTCATCCTGGAAGCTTTTTGCACTTCTTCTTTGTGCATGATTTTGGCAAGCTTGTAATCAGTTTCCAAGCTTGTCACTTTCTCTTTGAGCTTATTCATCTCTGTTGTCTGTATGGACATTTCTTCCATAGCTTTAACTAACTTTGCTACTTCTTCACCTGATGTACCTATTTTTTATGTAGATTCTATAGAAACTGGTTGTGTTATGGCCATTGGAGTTGTGGGTGTTGGAAATAATACTGAGGGCACGGGGGGGGTGAATTAGTATTATCAAATTTTCATTTACATAATCAAATTGATATACGCTACTTCTGTTAATTAAACCTGCTTATATACACAACTGTGTTTAGAGAAAACCATGTATATCTTGCAGACTTCTAATTTAGTTAGCTGATCCTAATCTGTGTATCAGAACCATAAAAAAATAATCAAGTGCAGTAAACAGTACAGGCAATCTCACACATGAACACAAGATATAAGGTGGAAACCCAATGTGGGTGAAAACCACCTACTGCAATGTGTCTCTATCTTCTTTTAATAAGAAACTTCTTTTTACAATGTTTCTATACTAGTGCAGTCTTATACCAGTACGCAGGCTTCTACTTGCAGAAGGCTACAACCTTCTCTCATTCTCCATCTTCTCCTGGAAGGGAGCTACAACCCCCTTAGCTCTTGTACTAGCTATGTAGTAGTACGTACGTGCTGACCTATAGAAGGCTACAACCTTCTCTTTTCTTCCAGGGACCACATTTCATAAATTTTTAGACTGGATCCATCAATAAAATTAATCAAACATCAAACATATCTGCATCAATTAATCTCATTTGCACCAACCAAAACTAAATCAATCAATCACTTCTCTGAATGTTGTAACTAGAATACAGTAACAATAACCAGAAACCAATCCTGAACTCAGAACACAGCAGCAATAAATAGGAGTATCTAAAACATATTTTATGAGACGTACGCTACTTCAATATGTAGAACCTACGTGCATACACTGCTATATTAAAGAAAACATGTGTCTACATTGTTTTGAATTACCAAACCAGTGTGTATATGCACCTTTGCTATGTTGAACCTGCATACAGATCTATAACAGATAATTTACCCTTTTCAATTATTCAGACATCAGTTATACCTAGGTCATCAAATTTATAGATCAAATCATGCACCAAATATAACAAATCAAAATCACACAAAGATAATTCTCTTAAAGCCTTAAGATCTTGACCCATCAATAGAACTTATCCTTCTTCTAGCATTCAGGTTCCTCCTTGATTCAAATCCAGCTATGCACCATAACCCAATGACCAGTATTTTAGATCTTGCTCTTCATAAGATATTCAATCCTTGAGTGCCTTTGCCTAATGATCTCCTTCCCCTTTTATAGTCTTAGGCCTTACTGAATACCATGGTCCAAAACCACTCAGAACCAATACCTGGGTCCAAATACCTAGGTTCAACACTTCGGACGAGATACCATGGTCCAAAACCATAGGTCCAAATACCAAGGACCAAAAACCAAGTTTTCCAAACTCTACATGCTTTTCTATGCATGAAAGTGCGTGTATACACATATGTG
This sequence comes from Pinus tabuliformis, assembly GCA_031772625.1. Classification (NCBI taxonomy): domain Eukaryota; kingdom Viridiplantae; phylum Streptophyta; class Pinopsida; order Pinales; family Pinaceae; genus Pinus; species Pinus tabuliformis. The sequence continues at coordinate 248,775,424 of CM062811.1, forward strand.
CCTTTTGGTCTGTGAATCCACGTGTATACGCAGCTTGGTCAATGGGAACCTGCGTATACCCCCTTTTCCCTTATTTTGAGAGCCTGTGAGCCTGAACTGTCATCTGAGTGATTTTCCGAGTGAGTTGCCATCAAGGACAATACCTATGCCATAGTTCCAAGCCTATGTCATAATGCCAATAATCTCCCCCTTTGGACTTGATGACAACCCCAAGTCATTCTTCCCCTTTGTCATCAAGGGCAAAGGGTTATGCCCCCCCTGAGTACATGTTGAAATCTCTGCTCTGTTGTGTTGTCCATGCTCCCCTTGACTGTAGGCAAGGTCTACCGAAAGAACATGACTCTATACATCATAAATGACCTTCCTATCACCAAAGACTCATACATACATCCATCTCGCAACCAAGTGGGGATATACCAAAATTCACTCATCCACCCAACCACGTGGGGATATACCAAAAATTTATACATGATAAAACAAGAGTATTACATCATCCATCCTAGGCATAGTGGGGAACCAAAATAGGTCATTATATGACCTTGATAATAAAAGAAAAACATGACATAGAGACCAAATATCTAAGACAAGACTATGATAATCATCAGCAACTATCATCAGCAGTATCTATCAATCACCATCCAGACCGGCAACCATGATCTCCCTGTGCACTTGTTCTGAATCAAAAACAACTGTGAAGTTGTACCAAGATCTTCTAAGATAATGCCAACAATGTATTATTAGAAGTATATTCTCCCCCTAAACCTGTGCCAGATGGTCTCTGTCAGACCCATATCATACTCTTTTCATCCTAAGTATGGCCCACTATTTTTCTTCAAACCAACATATACACGACTGTATCCACAGAAACAGGCGTATATACGCAGATGCTCATCATGAAATTCACGTACAACCACTTTTCTCTGAAACTTGTCAATAGCAAGATGATGCATCCACTACTCCCAGCTTCTATCTGAGGTATTCAAATGTTTCCCTAGGCAGTGGTTTGGTGAATATATCAGCAACCTGTTCCTTGGAGGGAACACACTCCAATTTGACCTTTTGTTCAAGCACTTGTTCCCGGAGAAATTGATATTTGATAGGTATGTGCTTGGTCTTTGAATGCATGACTGGATTCTTTGAAATATTGATTGCACTTGTATAATCACATAAAATGGAGATAGGTGGAGTAAAAGTGATTTGAATGTCTTGAAATGTTTGCATCATCCAAAGGAGTTGTGTGTAGCAAGATGCAACAGCCACATATTCTGCTTCAGCTGTAGATAATGCAATTGAACTTTGTTTCTTATTGAACCAAGATACTAATCTAGACCCCATAAAGAATTCACCACCACTAGTGCTTTTTCTGTCATCTATGCTTCCTACCCAATCTGCATCTGTATATGCATGAAGTGTGAGATCTGTATCTCTAAGATACCATAAGCCATAGTTTTTTGTTCCTTGAAGATATTTGAAAATCCTTTTAACTGCTTGAAGGTGTGCTTCTTTTGGATTAGCCTGGAATCTTCCAACTATTCCTACTACATGCATGATGTCTGGTCGGGTACCTGTCAGATAGAGTAGACTACCAATCATGGATCTATAGGTTGGTTGATGTACTACTGCTAATTCATCATTTGCGCTAAGGCTGCATCATGTTACCATAGGGGTACATAATGGTTTCGAATCTTCCATGCCATATTTCTTTAAGATCTGCTTGAGGTACTTGGTTTGTGATAGGAAGATACCATCTTTGTTTTGTTGGACTTGTAAACCAAGAAATTATGTGAGCTTACCAAGTAGGGACATTTCAAATTCTTTCTGCATCACCAAGGCAATGTTTTGACTCATGGCTTCTTAATTGCTACCAAAGATGATATCATCAACATACACAACAAGTATTAGCAATTTATCATTGTCAATTTTTATATATAGATTGTTATCTGGTGATCCTTTTGAAAAACCTTGTTGATGGAGGTATTTGTCTAGACGATAATACCAAGCCCTTGGAGCCTGTTTAAGGCCATAGAGAGCTTTTCTGAGTCTGCATACAAGTTTTGGATCATTCCTAAGGATGAATCCATCCGGTTGCTCAATATACACTTCTTCTTCTAAGTCTCCATTTAGAAAGGCAAATTTCACATACATTTGATATACTTTGAACTTCTGAAAGCTAGAAAGAGCAAGGAACATTCTTATGGCTTCTAGTCTAGCAACCAGTGCAAAAGTTTCTTCAAATTCTATACCTTCTTGTTGAGCATACCCTTTACAAACAAGTCTGGCCTTGTTTCTAATAACATCTCCATTTTTGTTCAACTTGTTTTTAAAAATCCATTTGGTCCCTATGACATTCTTATCATTAGGTCTTGGAACCAATTCCCAAGTGTTATTCTTTTCAATCTGCTCAAGTTCTTCATTCATGGCCTTGACCCAACATTCATCTTTGCATGCTTCACTTATATTTCATGGTTCAACGAAGAAGAGCAATGCTAGATAGCTTGAGCTTCTGTAATAGTTCTTCTTGTTTGTACACTTGCCTCTTTCTACCCCAAAATTTGAGTCTCTGGATGGTTCTTCTGGACGTACTTGGATGGAGTCTTTTCTTCTACCCTTATCTGTTCTTCTAGTGCCTCATAATTTTCTTCTTCAGCATTAGTCTGATTTGATGTTGAAGGATAATCCTCATCATCATCTTCAAAATCTTTGGATTTTACCTGCTTTGGATTGTTGCCTGCTTTGTCAACCACCACATCAATACTTTCAAAAATTTTACCAAGTCTTTATTGTAACACTTATATCCTTTACTTCGGGAAGAGTAACCAAGGAGAATGCATTCACCTGCTCTAGGTTCAAACTTGCCAAGCTTTTCATCCATCCTTTTGATGTAACATTTGCTTCCAAAAACTTTGAAGTATTTTACAGTAGGAATCTTACCATACCAAAGTTCATGAGGAGTTTGAGTGTTGTTTAGGCGGACATTTTTTTTTTTGAGAATAGTAATGGAAGTAAATGCAGTTTCACCCCAGAAGGTTGTAGGAGTTCCAGACTCATCAAGCATAGCATGTGCCATTTGTTGAACCATTCTATTCATCCTTTCCACCAATCCATTTTGCTGAGGAGTCCTTGCATTAGAGAATTCCCTTCTTATTCCATGTTCTTCACAAAAGTCGAAAAATTCATTCGAGCTAAATTCCCCTCCTTGATCAGACCCGAGGCATTTGATTTTGCGATCTGATTCATTTTCAACCAAGGCTTTGAAAGCTTTGAACTTTTACAAAGCTTCGTCTTTATGCTTCAGAAGTCCTATCCAACACATCCTGGAAAAGTCGTCAATGAACAATATAAAGTATTCTTCTCCACGAGGTGACTTTTTCCTTGATGGACCACATAAATCAGTATGGACAAGTACAAGTGGCTTACTAGTTGATCCTTCCTTCTCAGGGAAATGTGTTCTATTTTGCTTACCAAATTGACATGATTTGCATATTGTATTGTCTGGAATTCTAATGTCAGGAAGATCGTGAACAACCTAATATTTGCATGCTTTCCTTATCTGAGGGAAGCTTAGATGCCCCAACCTTCTGTGCCATAGCAAGTGTTCATAATTTTTGCTTAGATAGCATTGTTGTTTTCCTCCCGTGAGTATGTATAAATTATTTGGAGTTCATATGACTTTGATCATTGTTTCTCTTATATCAAGCTCACGAACAATACATCCATTTGATCGAAATACTACCTCATTTCCTTGATCACACATTTGACTAACACTCAATAGATCATGCTTTAAGCCATCAACATACATAACATTTCCAGCTTTGACCTTTTCTTTCAAAAGAACAGAGCCTTTACCTTTTATGAGTGCAGGGGTGTCATTTCCAAATGAGACCTTCCTTTTCTTTTCTAAGGCACTATATGACTGATTTTTTCTTTATCACCTGTCATATGTTTCGAGCATCCATTGTCGATGTACCACTAATTTTCTTTTCCTTCCGCATATAAGCCTATACCACATATTTCTGGTTGCGGTTCTTTCTTTCTCCATGTTTTGGGACCCAATGAAGCTTGCTCCTTCTGAGATGTTTACCAAAACTTACTCCTGCATTCAGAATCTTCATGACTGAAGTTGTTACAAATAGAGCATTCTATTTCATTTTCAAGAGAAGAAAAGTTATTGTGGGTCCTGTTCATGATCCCAGTCACACTCCTTTGATTTCGTGCTTCTCTAGTCATGATGGTCTTGTAGGCAACATATTGAGCAGCTTTGTGTCTAAAGTTATGACATGAGAAACATTGGCCATTAAAGAAATTCCTGTGACTATCAAATCTACCGATTAGGTGATTGTAGTTTCCATTGACATTCATTCTTGACGAAAATTGAGAATGATTTACCTGTGGTTGGTTGTAGCTTCTGTTCATCCTTGAAGTAGATTTTCCCTGATTTACCTGGTGATTTGATTTATGCTTTTGCTGACAATTGTCAACCTGTTCACTTCTACTTGCTGCATCAAGATAACTTTTGGAGGTGGATGGCTTCTGTGCTTGAGATTCTTCTTCAATATATCCAAGACCTGTCTTGATTAGAGGAGAACGTTGCACTTTGAAAATCTGATCTAAAGTTTCAGATCCTTTAGCAAATCTAAGATTAAGAGCCTTTGTTTCTCAATATCTTTTCTAAGTCCCACAATTTCACATTCTAACTTTTCATTGTGTTTTTCCCTTTCAGCAAGTTGGAATGTCAGAGTATCTATAATCATACTCTTTTCTTCTAAACAAATTTTAAGTTTAGAAATTTCTTCATAGAGACCTTCTTCATCTATAGCATCCAAGAAATCATCATCTTCAAAAGCCATTAAAAGTCTATAATCATTACCATGTTCATCTTCATCACTATTTGAAAAACCATCGTTGTCTTCATGAGTATAATAGCTCTTCTTACTTACATTCTATTTTTTGTTCCATTTAACTGGTTCCTTACCTTTATCAAGCTTATCTTTATGAGGACATTTGGTTGCATAGTGACCGACTCTTCCACAAGCAAAGCATCTGAAAGGTAGCTTACCTCTGAATCTTCCAAAACCCCGTTGAAGGTTCTTGACGAAGTTTGATTCTTCCTCTCCTTCTGACGTATGTACTGACTCATTGTATTCTCCTTCTCCTAAAGCTTTGAATGCGGCTTCTCTCATGTCTGATGGACCCCCTTTTCTCATTTCAAAAGAAGTTAGGATTCTGTGCAGCTGTGACATAGTAATACTCTAAAGATTCAACTTTTCTTCTATGGTAGAAACTTTTGATTCAAACTTAGAAGACAAAGATCTTACAACCTTTTCAACTAAAGTAACTTCTTTTATCTCTTCACCCAAGTTTTTCACGCGATTAACAATCTCATATATACGTAAGAAATAGCTAGCCACACTTTCATCATTTTGCATTCTGAGAGTTTCATATTGAATTCTGAGAGATTGTAGTTTTGCACATTTTACCTGATTGTCTCCTTCATAGCTTAGAATGATCTTGTCCCATATTTCTTTGGTGGTTTTGAGCTACATTACCTTGACGAATTCTGATTGAGATAGACTTCCAAATAGAGTATTGACAGCCTTTGCTTTTGTTTCATACCACTTTATACCAGCCGTATCTATAGGAGTTGTTGATGGAAATGTGTATCCTCCTTCCACGATATCCCAAACGTCTATACCAATAGATTGAAGATAGGTTGTGGTTCTTACCTTCCAATAGACGAAGTTGCTCCCATCAAAGATTGGTGGCTTAATGGATGCCTCTTTTTCATAGTTGCTCATGATGATAGATCTTCCTTCAGGAAATCAAGCTTCTTTTGAAGGACCTGCTCTAATACCAATTGTTGGAAATAATAATGAGGGGGGGGGGGGGGGGGGGGGTGGTGAATCAGTATTATCAATTTTTCATTTCCATAACCAAATTGATATATGCTACTTTTGTTAATTAAACGTGCTTATATACGCAACTGTGTTTAGAGAAAACCGCGTATATCTTGCAGACTTCTAATTTCTTTAGCTGATCTTAATATGTGTATCAGAACCATAAAAAATAATCAAGTGCAGAAACAGTACAGGAAATCACACACATGAACACAAGATATAAGGTGGAAACCCAATGTGGGTGAAAACCACCTGCTGCATTTTGTCTCTATCTTCTTTTAATAAAAAAACTTATTTTTACAATATTTCTGTATTGGTGCAGTCTTAGACCAATACGCAGGCTTCTACCTGCAAAAGGCTACAACCTTCTCTTATTCTCCAGCTTCTCCTAGAAGGGAGCTACAACCCCCTTAGCTCTTGTACTAGATGATGCACTAGTACGTAGGTGCTGACCTACAGAAGGCTACAACCTTCTCTTTTCTTCCAAGGACCACATTTCATAAATTTTCAGACTGGATCCATAAATAACATTAATCAAACATCAAACATATCTACATCAATCAATCTCCTTTGCACCAACCAAAACTGAATCAAGCAATCACTTCTCTGAATGTTGTAACCAACAGTAACAGTAACCAGAAACCAATCCTAAACTCATAACATTGCAGCAATAAACAGGAGTAGCTAAAACATATTTTATGAGATGTACGCTACTTCAATATGTAGAACCTGCATGCATACACTGCTATATTAAGGCAAACCTGCGTATACACTATTTTGAATTACCGAACCAGTGTGTATACGCACTTTTGCTATGTTGAACCTGTGTACAGATCTATAACAGATAATTTACCCTTTTCAATTATTCAGACATTAGTTATACCCAGATCATCAGATTTATAGATCAAGTCATGCGCCAAATATAACAGATCAAAATCACACAAAGACACTTCTCTTAAAGCCTTAAGGTCTTGACCCATCAATAGAACTTATCCTTCTTCTAACACTCAGGTTCCTCCTCGATTCAAATCCAACTATGCACCATAACCCAATGACCAGTATTCTAGATCTTGCTCTTCATAAGATATTCAATCCTTGAGTGCCTTTGCCTAATGATCTCCTTCCCCTTTTATAGTCTTAGGCCTTACTCAATACCATGGTCCAAAACCACTTAGAACTAATACCTAGGTCCAAATACCTGGGTTCAACACTTCAGATGAGATACCATGGTCCAAAACCATAGGTCCAAATACCAAGGACCAAAAACCAAGTTTTCCAAACTATACGCACTTTTCTGTGCATGAAAGTGTGTGTATACGCATACGCGCCTTTTGGTCTGTGAATCTGCGTGTATACACGGCTTGGTCAATGGGAACCTGCATATACCTCCTTTTCCCTTATTCTGAGAGCTTATGAGCCTGAACTGTCATCTGAGTGATTTGCCGAGTGAGTTTCCATCAAGGACAATACTTGTGCCATAGTGCCAAGCCTGTGTCATAATGCCAACAGTGGGACCCAATGAGGCTACAAATGTGGAAGGAACAACCGTGGTAACTACTGGGATGACATTCACGGAGCTAGTGCTAATATCAATTTGCTTTAACTGGATTAGGCTATCCAATTCCTTTTATGTCTCCCTCAACCGATCATTTAGCTTAAGGACTAAGTCCATCAACTCTTCAAGCCTGGTTTGGTTTTCTAAGACTTCCTATGTCTAGGGGTGCTGCAGCTAAGGTATCTTCAACTGTTTCTTGAGTGCTGCATTGTCATCATTCTTCTTTTTGATTAGTTTTTCATTAGCTTTGATGTCTTTGGGAACATGTCCTAATTCAATTAACAAGTCTTCCAGAGACTTGTTTCTATTGTCTTTTGCTTGTGAGGAGGCCTTCTCCAACTGATATTGTGCTGAAATTTTGTCCAATGAATTCTGCAACTGATGGGCAGCTATGGCTTTTCCTGTAAGGGTGGAGTAAATAATTTCTCTAGCCTGTTTTTGAAATTCAATTTGGTCAATGGGATGAATATCCCTTTCCAATACCTCAAAATCGATCTTCTTGAAATCTGCTGATGTCCTTGGTTTTTGTATCGTTGGATTTATGAAGGACATTTGCATCTTTCCTTCCTTGATGTCAAAAGCTGACATCAACCTAGTTTGATTGGTGGATGTATGTTGAGATACTGTGCATAAGAATGTGCCTTTAGTTTCTCATTTCTCATTTTGACTTCTTTGAACCTATCCTTAATGTCCCTATCTCTATCAGCAAGTTTATTAAATGAGGATACTTCTACACTGAGCTGTCTTTCCAACATTTGAGTTTGTGAAGTAGATGGCTCCTATGTTTCCTTGGATGGAGTTGTGCTCTTGCTCATGTCTAACTGAGTCTTAGTTATTTCTACTAAGCCTTTTGTGCCTTCTTGTTCTGAAACAGGATTGAGCCTTGGCCTTTTGCTTTGGTTGGCTTCATATTACACATTTGAAGTGTCCATACCTGAATTGGAGGCTCCCTCTCTGTTCCTTTTGGGATTCTTTTCCTCATTCTGATGAGTTTACAAAATAGCAGGGGTACTCATGGTTCCTTCTTTCTCTGGTAATTGCAAGAATGAGCTTTCATTAAGTTGTCTTTCTAGATCAAACAAGGTATTTTCAACATCTAACTTTGTGCTATCCCTGTCTATGAGGGTGTTTTCTAACCACTCAGATTGATTGGCGTATATCTCTATTTCTGGTATGGGGTGATGAATTTAAGGTCCCAATTTGACCTTTTGTCTTAGTTTGGTCATAAACCCTTGAGGGTCATACCTCCACATGAAATTGTTCTGAAACTTCATTTGTTGCACAATTTGATATGCTTCCTCTCCCGCTTCTCTAGAATTGTAAATGAAATGGCCTAACTGATTTTTGACCTTGAATTGAGTTCTTTTCTTGGCTAAGACAAAGTTGACATTATTAGAGTTCATTATCTGCCTATAATACTCTAGAGCAAATAACCTCATGGGGAGGTATTTGGGCAATTTGTATGGGGCAAGTTGGCAACCATAGATTCTTATTTCAGTGTGATTTTGGTAAAGGTACCAATCTCCCACCTTACTTTTCTTGGACAATTGGAGCACTCTTTTGATTTCTTGGCTTATCCTAGGTGGAGGGCTTCCTATCAACATGGTCATGACTGGATGGACAAAAGAGTCAATGAAGTCTGTATAGGTGTAAGGTGATGAATACTTGTGGAATAATGGTGTCCAAAATATGACAGACTTGGGTTGGCCTCTAGTATCCAACTTTTGGATGGTGAAGGGAAATTTATCTCACTGATAATACAAAAACATGTGGTATAGTACAGATGAGTACTTGAATACTATTTCATTGTGCATTTTGGTAAATTTTTCATGCATCCTTTTAGCTATGAACTGGGCATAATTGTACAAAGTAGCAGGAGGATTTCCTGGGGTGAAAATGGACATGAAGGCCAAGATGAGCTCAACAACAATTTATATGTGGTATAGCCCAGAATACATGATATCATAGTTACAATGTGATTGCCCCTTTCAGAGAAAATGGCAGAAACATATGGAGGGGTATCTTTAGAAATGTGTTGCTCTTCTACAATGAAAGTTTGGAATACTTGGGTCAGTTTAGATGGACTCAATTTGGTGTACTGGTCTAGCAAATCCCCAATGGAGAGTGGGGTTAGGTTTGTACATGTTTGGACTTGCAACATATCATTGATTGATTCAGCTGTGATAGTAAACAAGACTTTTTGGTCAGGGGACATTATAGCTCTCTTGCTGGGAATGTAACAAGCATGGCACATATGGACAATCTCACGAAAGATATGTACTTGTGCAAACTGGTATTTGGAAAAATTGGAGTCCTTACTCAAACAATGAATTTGAGCAGGAATTCATAGGCACTTGTTTCTTTGATTTGAAAATATCTGTCCACCAGGGGAAGGTGGTCAAGGTCCAAATGGGGGGTCGTGACAGGTCTGACATCCATGGCGATGGGGTAGCCATAATTCAGTTCTTATGGATTTTGAATTTCTCAATACTGGTTTATTCAGAGGTTTTGAAGGAAACTCAGAAGCTTTCAAAAGGGTTTGGGTATGTGCTTTAAATTTAAAGTAATTTCAATTAATTTTACTTAATTAAAACACTTTAAAGACTGAACATTTTCAAATTTGAAATGGTGTCTGGTAATTTGTTTTCAAATACCTAGAATTTGGGTGAATTAACTTCAAATTTGGTGTTCTCGGCAATTGCATAAGTTTGAATGGCTTTGGTATGGACTGAGAGGTTGATTGGGGTCTTTACAACTTCTTCAGGAGTGAAATTTGAGGTCAATTGACGATTTTAGTGTTTGCAGGTGTCGCAATGGTTTGCAAATAAAATGAGTGAAAAAGGAAAAATAGGGCTTCTTGACCCTTTTTATTGAGCAACTGTGACTTTTTGGCGGGTAAATTACAAATGAACAGCGGACGGTTTTTTGGGTTGGGAGGGGAGGTGGTTTCCCAAGCCATTGCACCACTTTCATGGAGGAGGCAGTATTTTGGAGGGGTCACACGATCTATGTTAGCACTTGACACGTAGTAGATGGGGGACCGGGCAAAACCACTTTATCGGGCGGGTAAAGGTCGGACATTGGGTGAACCTGATATGGTTGTGGACCGTCGGATGTGGGCACTGATGATTGGATGGCAGTCAGGTGACAGATGTGCGCAGATGAAATAAGCATAGGTTTTGGGGGGCCTAGGGCTTTAATCCTTAGCGATTTGGGATTAATTACGAGTTAATCATGGATTTAAATGATTGGGCGAGGCTTAATGATGGGATTATTTTAGCTTTACCGCGAAGTGGTGAATTAAGTGGGTTTTGTCAGGAATATGGGGTAACAGTATAGTTTATAGCTAAACTAAGGGTTGGGGTGTTATATATGGGATTTAATTATATACGAGAAAACATATATCGGGAGATATAGTATTATGTTAAAAATTAATATGAAATGAAATGAGAAGAGTGAACATACCCCTAAGCACAAATGTAATATTTGCACATTATATTCACATAAACTTTATACTTAGGAAAAAATCTTTTTGTGGGTATTTTGAATGAAATGGAATTTAACATGGGGTTGTTTACTTTTCATAGGAAAATAGAGTTTAAGTTTAGGAAAAGGGGTTTTATTAGGGTAATAAAGGGAAATGAAATTTATGAAGGGAATTCTAACACTTGATGTCCATAAGTCATTAAGCTGAGGGCCGGTCCCACCAAAAGTCAGAGAAATGCTCTGAGCCTTTATGACTTGAAGGATTTTTAGTACTAGAACTTACATGTGGATGGGGAAATTAGTAAGTAAAGGGATGAAATGAACGAGGGGAGGTTAATTAAATCAAGTTGTAAACCATTGTTTTTGCTTTCTTAACTGCTCATGCACATTGAAAGATATGATTAAGCATGATAAATGTGCTTTTATCTAATCAACTTTATACTTCAGCAACCTTTGTTCTGCTTACCCATTACTTACCCTAACATTTTTTCTTCATTTTATTTGGGTGCATTTAAGCTAGCAAACCCTTATTATTCATTTTTCTTTTGAAAATTAAACTATCTAATTTTAACCTTATATCATCCAAGGGCTCAGATTAAACTGATGAGCTCCTTTTATTTTCTCTACCTATCTAATGATCTGCCAAAATTAAGTTGTTTGGTTAGATTTCATTCTCTAACTATAAACACAAAATTCAAAGCATGAAATACTCAAGATTAAATAGTTTGACTACCATGGGTTGTGGCATGAATGACAAGCTGCACACAACCATTATTTAAGACAGTAAAGAAGTAAAATAGTAGTGGCATTTAGACTTGCACACTTTCATGATCTATTTTGTTTTTGGGGTTCATATATTTTCATTTTTTTATCTTTTCTTATTCTTTTTGTCCTTTGATATTTCTTTTAGGACATAGCCTCTTTACATTTTTTAAATTTTTAATATGGAAAACATTTGCAGAAAGCAAAGGTATGTACAATATTACAAGGCTTAACCTTAACCAATTCAAAATTATGAATCCTATCACTATAGGACTCTAACAGTGGCTCCACATGGGGATGGCATTTCCTAGTGAAATGTCAATAACTCTAAAGATCAGTAGCCTTTGAGTTGTCGCTGAAGTTACCTTGCAAAGTTTCCTTTTGTGAATCTGCATTATTGATACTTATGAGAGTAAATCTTTCAAATCTTAGGGCCTTCTCTCCGGGCTTCAACTTCAAGCAATTATCATCCAATCCAATCTACACTTGGAAATGTTATGTACAATGATGGAAAATAAAGTGAACTACTGTAAGTCAGTGGAAAAGTAGTGCTTCAGCATCCTACCATTAACAGGTCTTCCTGGTAGATCTGATCCATCTATGTTTTTCAAGAAAAAGGCATTGTTGCCTCTATAGCCAAAAATGACATAAGGCCCTTGCCATAGAAAATCAAATTTTCCATGCTTGCCTTTATATTCTCTCCTTGAATCCCACTTAAGTACTTTGTATCCTATGTGAAAATCATCTTCTTTAGTCTTTTTATCAAAGACTTTCTTGATCTTTTCCTGGATTATCTATGATTTTACATACACTTCTTCCCAGTCAGCTGCAAGTGTATAATTTTGTTTATTCTTCTTTGAATGTCATTCAGTTCCACCTGTAATTCCTGAAGGATCTTCATGACTAGCACTCCCAAGGATGATGGTAAAACTGCATCCATCCCATAAAACAACTGATATGGTGATGTTCCAATGGACTCCTTAGTAGTCAATCTATCTGCCCATAAGGCATTGACTAACTTCTTGTTCCATGTATTTTTATTATCCTCCAGTAACTTTTTGATAATATTGACCATGAATGACTCTACTAGTCCATTACCTTGAGGGTAATAAGTTGTGGAATGGCCAAGGGTGATATGGTATTTATTATAGAAATCTATCATTCTTTTGGATTTAAAGGTTGCTGCATTATCAGTAATGAGCTTCTGCGGACATAATCCACTTATGATAAGCCGAGGGTGGGGGGTGTATTTCTCCAATGAATTATAACCCCCATTGTTGAAATGGCATCTCAGTGGAAATTGGTTTAAGAGGAAAGGGAAAAAGTTTCCTCTTTCCCTCAAAATCTGGAATTTATGAGAGGAGGTCACAAGTTTTTTAACATTTGTAAACAAAGTAGGCCAGTAGAAACCAGCCCTCAGAATCTTGTCAGTAGTACTCTTCTAGTACAAGTGTCCTCCACAGTCCCCTACATGAAACTCTTGTAAAATCTTGTCAGCTTCATCTTTTAATAAACATGTTAAGAGAATACCACTATTGTCCTTCCAAAACAATGCATTATCTATAACACAATATCTCAATGACTTCATTTTTAAGAATCTAGCTTTAGTTCTTGTCAATCCAGGAGGAGCTTGTAAATTTAGTAATACAAATGTAATATCTGCATACCATGGTGAATCAGTAAAAGGTTCACTGATATGTGGAGTCGCCATCTCCTCTTGATCATCAAGGGCACTAATGAAGTTGATATCAAGGGCCTGACAGTTCGATTCAACCATGAGTTTGGCTAAACCTTGGCCTTTGATGAGCTTGGTGGGTTTTATCTCTATGTCATATTCCAATATTGTGGCAATCCATTTGCCTCTTTTTCCTTCAAGCCCATTTTGAGTCAAAATGTCCTTAACTACAGAGTTTGGAACATAAGCAATAATGTGAGAGTACAAAATGTATACTCTGAAATCTTTGATAGCCTTAACCAAAGCTAATGCTTGTTTTTCCATGATATTGTATTTTAGTGTGGCATCTCTTAAGGATTTACTAAAGAATGCTATTGGTTGTTCATATCCTTGATTGTTCTTTTGTAGCAAGACTACTACAATGGTGTGTTCTAAAGCAAAAGAAAAAATGATAAAATCTTTGTTAAAGTCAGGACTAATCAGGACTGGAGTCTTGGTTAATTCTTCCTTAATATCTTCAAAGGATTTTTTGGCCTCCAATGTCGATTTGATTGATGAGTCCTTTCTTAGCATGTTATTTAACTCCCTAATTAATTCTGCTAGATTTGAGATGAATCTCCTAAGAAAATTAATCTTACCTAGAAATGGTTGTAGCTCTTTTATGTTTCAGGGATGGGAAATGGTCAAAATGGCTTCTATTGTAGCAGTGTCTAACCTAATCCCATCTTTAGATATGATGTGTCCTAACAACTTTCCCTCTTCTAGACCGAAAAGTGTCTTTTTAGGATTTAAAGAAATCCCAAATTTCTTGCATTTGATAAATACTCTTCTAAGATGGTCTAAGTGTTCATTGTCTGATTTAGAGAAGACTGTGATGTCATCCTGGTATACTACCAAGAAATCATGGATTTTCTTGGCAAAAGCTATATCAATAGCTCTTTGGAATGTGGCACCTGCATTCATTAATCCAAAGGGCATCTTCAAATACATGAAGGTTCCCCAAGAAGTAGTAAACATAGTTTTGGCTTGGTCCTCAGGTTGGGCTAATATCTAGTTATAGCCAGAGAATCCATCTAACAGTGAAATCCTCGATGAGCCCACTACCCTTTGCAATATATGGTCCATCTTTGGTAAGGGGTAGCTGTATTTTAAAGAGACCTTGTTTAAGTTTCTAAAATCTACACAAAGTCTAATTTCCCCTGTCTTTTTCCTAGTTGTAACTAAGTTTGAAATCCAGTTTGAGTATCTAATGGGTGCTATTATTTTGGCATCAAACATTCTTTTAACCGCTTTTTCTATGGATGACATAAGAACTAGGTTTATCCTTTTGAGTTTCTGTTTGAAAGGTTTATGATCTTCTTTTAGAGGTATTTTGTGTTGGATTATGCTGGTGTCATAAGATTTTAAGTCTTCATAACTCCAGGAAAATACATCCTGGAACTCTTTAAATAAATTAATATATTTGACCTTTTCCTCTGGGTGTAAGGCTTTATATATCTTGATGAATTTTGGTTTATCCTCAGTTCCTATATTAACCTCTTCTATGTCATCTCTTAGAGGTTCCATCTTAGGTTTCCTAGCTACATCATTAGAGTCAAACAAATCCTCTAAAGGTACTAATCCTTTAGGCAAAAAATTATTTTTCAAATTAAGAATCTCTGGATCATCATCCATTATTTCATCTATCTCTACATTCTCTAAACTATCTATTTCTACTTTAGTAAATTTAGTTGGTTCATGTACATCAAAAATATTTACATCTAAGCTATTTTCTATATTATTATCTATTGTACAGTCAGTATCTATCTTGCAATTATGAAATTCTCCTTCATTGTTCATGAAATCATAGATCTGAGAGTCCTGGGAGAAAATCTGCCAATACTTAAGGTTGTCTGGTATAACAGGCCTATGTCTAACTTCTGAAGTGTACTGGTGGTTTGGTTGGAATGAAAATTTACAAGTACTAGCAAAGGTTCCCAGACTGTGGGCCTGCATGTTTTTTTTTATGGGAATGGCAGCAAAGTTTGATTCCAGGAGGTCCTTGATCAAGTCTAAAACAATATCCCTATATCTACCAAGCCTAGGGTTGTTGACAGAGTATTCACCACTGATTTGTTTCATAATCAGCTTTGAGTCTCCCATGACAGAAACTCTTTTGGCTCCCAATTTCCTAACCAATTGTAACCCTAGAATCAGGGCTTCATATTCGGCCATGTTATTGGTACATTTGAAGTTCAATATGAAAGTATGTCCCTCAGCATAGTGATTTTCCATATTATGGATCCACATTCCTGCACCAACCCTTAACCTATTTACAGACCCATCAAAGTCAAAATTCCAAAGTGATCCATGGAATATGTTTTCACTGTCAGTTGTCTTGTACTTAAGGTCTTTGGATGTGATTTCCTTTTTATCAGTTCCTGCATTGTATAAGATGAAGGAGTACATATCTGAGTGCATGGAGTATATGGGAAAGTTTTGGGGCTTTTCCTCACTATTGACCATGTACTTCATCAAGGTCTCCCTATATAATTTTCTTGGCTGGCCAAAAACAGATATGGTGGCATAAGACATATCCAACTGCAAAGATCCCCATAGTTTTGTTCCCCATGAGCGAGATAGTAGCATTCCATATTTTGGTGGGATATCTGCAACTACAATTTCCATTAGAATGCTCTTTGCAGGGTACTGGACAAGATTCACACATAATTATTTGATTAAACCAAGGCATTTAACTTGGCTGGAGTCAAAAGAAAATAAATCCTTATAAGGCCTGGTCATGTCTAGGTTCAATCTTTCCATTATTGCCTTTGGCATGAGATTGTGGGATGCTCCTGAGTCCAACATAGCGTTATGAAAATTTTTATCATGAATGTTTATACTGATGTAAAATGGACGAAGTCCCCCTTGCTGATGAACTCCATTGGCCTTAGGGCCAAACAACAATTCAGGCTGGTCATCATTCAAATTAACAGAATCCTCTCCCTCTCCTATGTTCAAAGTCTCAGTTATTTGTGACCTATAAGATTCATTCTTTACCAGTTCGTTCAAAGGAATTGATATCTTTAATTTAGCTATTTCATTTTTAATATTGAAAGGGAGTTGAGGTTTGTTTGTTTGATTCAAATCTTCCTTAATGTGTGCAGTTTGAGTGTCTTTATCCTATTTCTCAGTGGTAGGCATTTCAGTCTGTGTTTCTATTGTTTTGCCTTGATTTCTTTTATCTTGATTGTTTTCAGTAATTGGCTCTGTTTGGGTTTCAGTGGAGGTTATATCTACAATTCTGGGGGTTGAAGTTTCAAGTGTTTCCCTAGGGAGAATTTGTAATACCTTTTTAACCAGAGTCTCTTTTATTATATTAGTATGGGTTTGGATGGATCTTTTAATGGGAGTCTCGTTATTCTTCTTACTTCTCAAGCTATATTGTTTTGTACCTCATATATCGCTGACTCACACCCTTGTTTAAAATCAAAAGATTCACCAGATTCTAACTGTAATTGTTGAAGCATATATAACTCATGTTCTTCTTGAGTAGGAAAAAGAGTGTCTTCCTCTGTGGTTTCCAATAAGTTAATCTAGGTATCATCCTATGATTCTTGGTTTTGTGATTCTTCAACAAAGTTTTCTTGGAAGGGTGGCCTAATCTATTGGTCTAGTGTAACATTTTTTGCAGTATTAAGGTTCTTCCTAAAATTTGGCTTTCTTATTGGGGGTTGTTGTTGTTGATTTTCCCATTGATTTTTCCTATCCATGATATCTAACCTATCCTTAATTCTTTATAAACTTTTAGCTAAAACATCTACTTTTCCATCTAAATTTGAAGTTTCTTCTTTAAATACAACTTTCTTTTCATTCATCATTCGTGCTTTCTTAGCTAACATGTTGGCCTCTACACTGACAACATTACTCTGGATTTGTTCAAGTGTTTCAGGGTTTCTCTCCCTTAGCTAGTATGACATATCAGCATCAAAACCATCAGGGAAGTTAATTAATGCTAGGTCAGGAGGAGGCTTAATGTTGGCTAGAATTGCATTATAGATATTATTAAACCTAGTGCAATAGTCTTGAACTGACTCGTTGGGAACTCTCCTAATATTTTCATATTCAGAAAGTATTTGCAATGGGTTCTTTTTTCTTTCCCACTTATCAATGAATAACCTTTGAAAATTTTCTAATTCTGCAATATGGTTGTGTTGTGGTCAACAACAACCCCCCTCTTTGTTTAGTATTAGCAATAATATCAAGCAAAGGGGGACCCTTAACAAAAAATCCCAAAAATATTTTTATCCAAATTTTTGTATTTTAACTCCCTAAAAGCTATATCGCATCGCAGAGAGAGAGTGAAGAGTTTTCCTATGCTCATAAATAAGCTGCAAAGAAGCGATGCGAAATTCATCGCATCGCATATTTTGAAAGCGCCCTTAAAAGAAAATGAGAAGGAATCGCTGACGGCCGATATGCGACATTGCATATCGTAAACGTCGCAAAAGCAGCACACAACGAGCAAATGAAAATTGCGATATTGCGATTTGCGATCCTGCAAACTGCGATCTTGCGATTTACGATCTGCGACGAATGAAACTATTAATTGCTGCAATACGAATCGCAGAAACCACTCATCGCAAAGTTTCTTCGGCATGATCTGTAAACCCAAAATCGAGCGCTCACCTTAAGGGAAATTAATGATTGCACGCCTGAGTATCCAAAGATGATCATGTTGCATTTTTCGAAGAGTCAAGTCCTTATGAGTGTCATGATTATGCATTCATTAGAGTTTAAAGCTTTCATGTCAATCTTTTCGTCATGTCTCTTTTTCCTTGCGTAAACTGTAAGGCAGCAACTAATATAAATCTATATGCAGGAAACATCCAAGGAAAAGGGGAAAGCGCCAATACTTGAAGAACAGAGAGGAGATGCCTTCGCAAATGAATGCCGCATGCAGCAGAGCCGCGGAGTCTAGAGTATCACTCCACAGACACAGATGAAAATAGACTATCCAAGACTCAGAGTCAAAGGCACACAGAAGCAGCATGTTTGCAAAAGATCCTGAAGCTCAGATTGGGTAAAGCAAAAAGAAAAACACTGAAAAGGGATGATGCTTCAGAAAAGCCTGGAACAAAGAATGGAAGAAATTTTCAATACGTAAGATTGTTCAGGCAAAAAAATCCCTAACTCATTGAGTCATTCACACGGCCGGAAACCGAAATAGCAACAGCACAATCAGTTTGAAAGAAATCTGGGTTATACTAAGTATACACACAGCAAAAAACACCCAATCAGAGGGAGATTTTCAAAAATATCTTCTAAGTTGTCAGAAAGAGGTGCCAGCTTTTGTTATTTCTACTTTCATTGCCCGAGCAAAAGGAAAAGACAACTAGCCGACTCTTTCCAGGCGAACCTCACATTGCTTACAGCACTAAGGAGCAGATACAGAAACGGTTAGAAATTAGATTCAATTTTTAGAAATAAATTTGCTTTATTAAAAGGGCGGTCATTTGAAGCCGTTCCCTAAATTTGTGTAATTAAGATTAGTTAGTTAGTAGTATTTAACCCTTCTCATGGCATTTGGAGAAGGGTCCGGAAATTTGTCAAAAAAACTTGTCCTCGGAACATGCACTTTTGCACTCTCGGAGGGGGTTTTTGATGAATGGATGGATCGAGATTTATTTATGTTTGCATTTTAATGTCTGCTACTGATGTTGCACTTATGTACTCTTAGTAGATGTTAGAAGCAAGTAGAGATAAATCGTTATTGCTTGAAGTTTGTGAGTGAAATCAGTCATAAATGGTACTTTTATCTCTTGATTAATTTATGTTCATATTCTTAGAGTGATATACAGCTGATTTGTTTATATGTTAATGTATGAATGTTTGGATTACCATATGGCACTTTTGTACGGTGGAATCATTTGTTTGTGCTTAACATATGAATAACTGATTATGCGATATGCTGTTCACAATTGTTTTGCCTAACTTCTTATGCAGAACGGTTCATCTTAAATTGATTTATATTCTTATGATAGCTGAATGATCTTTATTACCAGTTGTTGTATGAAATATTTTTAGATCGCATAATGAAAGAATTTTACCCCGGGTTAGTATAGATTAGATGTGCTGTTTTTGTTAGATTACAGTAGCATAGAGTCAATTTAGAGTCTAGAATTAAATTAGTTTAAAATTACCTTTTGATTAGTATCTTCAAAATCTACACACACACACACACATCTTTTAGATTGGGAAGCTGGTCCCATCATCCCCAGTCGGACCCGCTACACCAAATGGGCAAGGAGCCGCCAACCAGGTTCCCGACTGGGTGGGTATCCCCCTTGTTGTCGACCCGATTTCGGGACCCTCAACATATTTGGCGCTAGAAGGAGGGCACGAACTATGAATGGCAACTAAGTCAAAATCTAAATGCCATTCTGAGAGTAAATCACCCTCATCAACTCCCCCGACTTCTCCACTACGGTTAAACCCGGAGTTACAAGTCGCTCGAGTACCCACCGCTGCTACCTACTCCAATATATCAGACCAACTCATTATTGAACCCCCTGAAATTCAAACTTTGATTCGTAAACTCCAGGGATTCTCCATTTTTTCTCATAGGTCTGATAAATCTAACAGCAGCGTGACTTCGCAGTACAATCCTGCTCACCCTCTGACCAGATTGAAGAGTGAAAAATTTGGTATTCAACCAAGTGAACTCCCTCTTCCTACTAGGAAAAGAGCAAGGAAAGCACCACCCGAGTCTGACCGTGAGACTCTTTCATCCGCTTCGTCCATTTCAACACCCTCACCGTGAAGTCAACCACCCACATCCTCATCCCAAATCACTCATCCATCTTCCACACTTCCTCTTCAATCATCAACTATCATAATACCTTCATCTTCTCAGCATCAGGGACCGTCTTCTGCACTCTCATTAACTAGCGGCTCAACGATGGCCCAGTCTCCATGGAACAATCCTGGGGCGGTTTTAATGCCTCCACCCCTGAGCCCAATACCGGCCCATCCTGAGAAGTGGCTACCTAAATTCAATCCAGAAACAGGCATGCTAGCTGAAGAGCATATCAATAATTTCATGCTTTCTGTTAATCTCAATGGAGTTACCACCGAAGATGCTGTCGTCCGACTTTTTCCTTACACAATGCAAGGAACAGTCGGATCATGGTACTTTTCGTTACCTTCCGGGTCCATCACAAGTTGGGACATTTTTCAAAGTCAATTCCTCAACAAGTTTGGCGATGACAGATCAACAGCGACATTGATCAATGACCTATCTAATCTTAAAGCTGAGGCTAGAGAACCCATTAAAGATTTCAACTTACGGTTCAATAAGATCCTCAACAAGATTCCCGCTGCTTCTCAACCCAGCGAGGAAGTAAGATGTGAATGGTACATCACGGCCTTACCATCTAACTTGGCTATCTTCGTAGATAGGGCAAGCAAGACGACCTTAGTTGAAAATTTAACTGAGGCGCTAGCAGTAGAAAAACGTGTAGTTGCCCTAGAAAAGAGATCTGCAATAGAAGAACGCAAATCTAAGAAGATCTCTTTCAAAGAAGACACCAAGAAGAAGCAAATGAAAGATCCTTTCGATATGGAAGGATTACAAAAGGTGTTAAAGGCCATGTCCAACGAGATGATTGACATAAGAAAACAAGTAGCAGAAACTTCTTCAAAAAATCCCTACAGATCTTTTAAAAGAAACCTTCCCATGGAGGTGAAACCACCCAATGCTGTCTCAAACGTCGAATCTGAAGAAGAAGAAGAAGAAGAGAATACCACTGAAGGGCAGACCGATGATGAAGAAGTTGTGGAACTACAAGGAATGTGGGATTTCATCCTCCCACAAGAAGAGGATCAAGAAGCATTTCCGGTTAGCACACGAAGCAAAAATCAACTTGATCCTCCCCAAATTACCCCTAAACAGAAGGGCGCAAGCCCTGCAAAGGTCGCAACAAAGAAAACAACCGCTAGAGCGACCCAACTTAGCCCAGTCCAATCAGATCAAGCACCTCCATCAAGAACACTGATAGTGTCGGATGAAATGGAGTATAACATTATCGATGACATGAAAAAGACTAGGGCTAATATCACTCTTTACGAATTGAGCAAATTGAAACATCAACAGAAAATAATGATGAAAGAATTACATGTCGTGCCTACTACATCTTTACCTACAGCTGTAGCTTCCCACAACATGGGAAGACCTCCAACCAACATGATCAACAAGATTGATCCGAATGACATTGCCTTGATTGGAGGAAGGTCAAGATCCCATACTCCTCCTTTTCTCCTCACTTATGAAATCTTCAATAAAAACGTGCACAGTTGCCTGATTGATTCTGGTGCTTCAACAAATATTCTACCCAGATCAATATGTGCCAAATTGAATGTTCAACCTCAGAAATCTGCAGTGCACATAGTTCAACTTGATCGATCTCAAGTCGAAGTGATTGGTGAACTTAACCAGGTGATCATAAGATTGTCGTCTAACCTGAAAGTCTGTCAGGTTATCGACATTCTAGTAGCTGATATCCCTGAATTCTATGGTTTAATTCTTAGCAGGGATTGGTCCGAGAAACTCCACAGATATTTCTCAACCGACTGGTCGCACATGTGGTTACCCTACAATGGCAAACCCAATCAAATAAAGGTTGAACGAGAATTTCACCAAAAGTACATAGTGACAGAATTGGAAGGAGAGAACGAAGCAATAGCATACAACAGCAGTATCATAGGCAATTACTCGGTAGATTCTTTCCTCGGCAATTTCAATGCTCACACTTCACCTTGCTTAGAAAATTCAGTTGTGTCCCAAATTGAAAACTTTTCCCAAACTGATGATTCAAAGTGTTTTAATTTTTTAGATAGTTCTGTAAATACATCTTTATTTTGGAAATTATATTTTGATGGCTCTAAATCTAACGAGGGAGCAGGAGCAGGATGCGTTCTGGTTAACCCAGATGGGAACAAGACCATGCTTACATGCAGACTTGATTTCGATTGCACAAACAATACAGCGGAATACGAAGCCTTGGTGCAAGGCCTATACAAAGCAATCGGCTTGAATGTTAAGTATCTTCAAGTCTTTGGAGATTCCGAAATTGTCGTCAAACAGGTACGTAACACCATACATTGCCTGTCAAGTCATTTAAAGCACTATCAATCTTTAGTACAAGATCTGACTTCACATTTCATAGCATTCAATATTTCGTCAATCCCAAGACTCCAAAATGCGAGCGCAGACCTGTTAGCTAACATAGCCTCTAGACTGATTACCTCCGAAGATTTTAGTCCCGATAGGTTTTCAATAGAATTAATCTTTAAACCATCCATCCCTGACAACATCACCAACTGGAGAGTATTCAATGACGATCCAGACATTGTAAATTTCCTTACTTCTGAAGGATCCTACTCAAATCAAATAATTGACGAAGACCATCATGATCACCAAATTCAGCAAAATAGCACTGATAACGTTATACCTAAATCGGTGGTTAAGTTAGAAGATTTATATGATTTGAAAAGTCGGTTTAAAAGGTCTGCCAATTCTAAACTCTACAGTTCAACTCTGAACTATGAATTAGTGAACCTAGGAACCGATCAGAAGCCGCAAAACGTTAATCTAGGCCACGGCCTGGCCCCTGAAGAAAAATCAGCATATATCCGTCTTCTGAGACAATTCAAAAACGTTTTTGCGTGGAATTATGATGAGTTGAAAACATACAACACTTCTATCATTCAACACACTATCCCTATGATTGACAATGAAAAACCTGTCCAGCAGAAGCTCAGAAAAATCCACCCCAACTTAGAAAATCAGATAAAAACTGAGCTAAATAAATTGTTGAGAGCCAGAATAATTTTCCCCGTCAGACACTCCAAATGGGTATCCAATATGGTGCCTGTTAGGAAGAAAAACGGAGATATTAGAATCTGTATTGATTTCCGGAATCTCAACAAAGCCTGTCAGAAAGATAATTTTCCCCTCCCATCTATGGAGCAAATACTACAAGCAGTAGCGGGCTCAGAATTAATGTCTTTCCTGGATGGATTTTCAGGATACAATCAAGTGCTGGTGCATCCCGATGATCAGTTGAAAACCACATTCCGAAACAAGTGGGGCACATACGCATATCGGAAGATGCCATTTGGTCTGATCAATGCCGGCGCTACCTTTCAAAGAGCCATGGACATCGCGTTTAAAGGTTTAGTCAATAAATCGGTAGTGATTTACCTGGATGATATAACAGTGTACTCCAAGAAGCGAAGCGACCATCTCAAAGATTTGAAACAGATCTTTCAAAGATGCTTAAGGTATGGAATTTCACTTAACCCAAAGAAATCTTTTTTCGCATTAAGTGAAGGGAAATTGCTCGGATTCATAGTGTCGAAATCTGGTATTCACATTGAACCTGACAAAATCAAAGAAATTTCCGAAATATCCATACCCCATAACCAAAAGGCCATGCAATCTTTCCTTGGACAAATCAATTTTGTAAAAAGGTTTGTCCCCGATTTTTCACGTATTATTTCTCCTTTACAAAATATGATAAAAAAGAATTCAAATTTTAAATGGGGCATAGATGAGCACGAAGCATTCAACTTGATCAAACAAGCTATCATCAACGCTCCATCTTTAGCTACCCCAAATTTTTCAGAATCCTTCATCTTATACACTTTTGCCTCAGAGAAATCTTATGCCGCGATTTTGACTCAAGTAAATCAAGAAAAGGCGGAAGCTCCAATCGCATTCTTTAGCTCGAACTTACAAGGCGCTGAACTCAATTACTCAAACGTGGAGAAACAGGCTTATGCTGTTTTCAAAGCGATCAAATATTTCAGACCTTTCTTACTTAAAACCCATACCAAAGTCGTAGTACCGTTTCCAGCGGTAAGGAACCTTTTGGTACAGAAGAATGTGGGTGAAAAGAGAGCAAATTGGATTACCGCCCTACAAGAATACGATCTTGAGATCAAACCAGCAAGCATCGTAAGAGGTCAAGGCTTCTGCAAGATGTTAGCTGGAGCATCGCAAATTCCGGAGAACTCATCTGAAGAGGTACACACGTATGAGGTAAGCCTAAACGACGCAGAATCATTATATGCGGACACCATTTATTATCTTAAGAACGGGTATGCTCCATCACACCTGGATCACACCAAGAAAAGAGCTCTGAGGTTGAAAGCTAAACAATACCAGCTCGTAAATGATGTTCTGTTTAAAAGGAATTATGATTCTGTACTTCTTAGGTGTCTTGATAAAACTGAAGCCGAAAAGGTTTTGCAGGAACTCCACGATGGACCAGCAGGTGGACACTATGCTGGAGAGACTACTGCACATAAGATCTTACGTGCAGGATATTATTGGCCCACGCTGTTCAAAGACTCATACAATTACGTAAGGAAATGCCAAATCTGCCAGACTGCTGCGGGAAACAAAGGAAATCGTCCATGCCACTACAGTCGGTCAACATCGAGCAACCATTCAACCAATGGGGCTTGGACATAATAGGTGAGATCGTTCCTCACTCTTCTAAGCAGCATAGGTATATCCTCACGGCAACAGATTATTTTACCAAATGGGTAGAAGCAGTTCCTCTCAAGACAGTTAATTCTGAAAACATTATTGAATTCATAGATCAATTTATCATCACTAGGTTTGGATTGCCAACGGCCTTAATGTTTGATAATGCATCATACTTTTCTGGAAATGCAATGACTGAGTTTGCATTAAAAAGAGGGTTCAAATTGAAATATTCTGCTAATTACTATCCGCAAGGTAATGGGTTGGCTGAATCAACAAACAAAAACCTAATCAGGATTATCAAAAGAACGGTCGACCAAAACCAAAAGAATTGGCACAAAGCGCTGGTAAATGCTTTATGGGCAGATAGAATCACGAAGAAAGCTTCAATCGGCACTTCTCCCTTTAATTTAGTTTATGGGAAAGAAGTGGTTCTTCCAACTCACTTAGTCATTCCCTCTTTGTCTCTAGTACAACACATCGATGAAGTATCTACTTCCTCTTTGCAATTAAGACAAATGGAAATAATCAAACTAGAAGAACGCCGAGAACAAGCTAAGAAAACCCATGCTCACCACCAAGTGCTAATAAAATCCTCTTTTGACTCAGCCATCATAACCAGAAAGAACTTTCAGATGGGAGATTTAGTTTTGAAATGGGATAAGGCTCATGAAGAAAAGGGCAAACATACGAAATTTCAGAAGCTGTGGCTTGGTCCTTTTCAGATTGTAGAAGTCATAGGCCCATCGACGTTTGTGTTGCAGGATTTGGCAGGTAGAAGAGATTCTTTGCCTGTGAATGGACAGATTCTTAAAATGTATTTTCCATAGAAGATCACTCTTCTATTTTTTGTAGGATAGTTTTAGTTTCTTTTATTTTGTTTTCTCTTTCTTATAAATAAAACCGGTTGTAAATGATCATTGAATAAGATTCATGAAAGAGCACACTAACTCTCTATCAGATTTTGATTTCACTTGTACAAATAGCAAAACTTTTCGAAAAATCTGATTTTTATTATTGACAAATAGAGTTAACTTTAGCCTGAATAATGATATTAGTTTCAACCTTTCGAAAGACTTTGATGAAATCAAACTTTGGTTAAAAATTGTTTTATCCCAGCACAATGAAAGGTATCATCAATAATAAAATAAACATTCTCTGCAAAGCTGTGATTTTCAAAGCTCTATTATTGTTGTCCAGAGCTTTCTTAAGGAAAAACAATGACTTCCTCCCTGCCAAAGGAAACCGCAGCATTCAGAGAAACAATCCGAGAAAGCACTATATCTCAAATAATAAGAGGTCTCATCACGAGCCGGCTTATCATGATCACAGATATTATAACTTGCTGACTTTGCCAAAACTGTCTATCAAAACAGGGCAACGACTCAAGATTGTTGCAATCAAAAGACAAGGGGTCTCATCACGAGCCAACTTGTTCAGCAAAAGTGTAAATCAAGTGAATGACTGTGTCATAATTTGGCCACCAAACCAAGACATTGTTCTTTAGAGAGTAAAAAAGGAAAAAGTGCCAAAAAGGATTTTCTCTGAAATGTTGTAAATAACCTTAAGCAGGAAAAAGGATCATTGCTGGATAACATGGTAACCCTGTCGAGGCTATGGACGCTTGCGGGCAGCAGAGGCTCTACCTACGACAAATGAGCATATTTTAAAGCCAGCACGCAGAGAAGACCTTATTTTATCTTTTAAAAAGGACCGAGTAATGTCTGGTATGAATGCAAGAACTAAGCCTAGGGAAGCAGACAATTGGAATAAAAGAAGGGTTGAAGCAAAGTATCATTGACAGGATGAGGGGTAATCTACTCTATCTGTCCATAACAAAATTTAGACATATGAAAACTTTTCTGTTTCGGAAGTGGAAACGTCAATAGAAAAGCAGAGATAACTGGTTCTTCACAGTGAATCACCATTGTTGTGGTCAACAACAACCCCCCTCTTTGTTTAGTATTAGCAATAATATCAAGCAAAGGGGGACCCTTAACAAAAAATCACAAAAATATTTTTATCCAAATTTTTGTATTTTAACTCCCTAAAAGCTATATCGCATCGCAGAGAGAGAGTGAAGAGTTTTCCTATGCGCATAAATAAGCTGCAAAGAAGCGATGCGAAATTCATCGCATCGTATATTTTGAAAGCACCCTTAAAAGAAAATGAGAAGGAATCGCCAACGGCCGATATGCGACGTCGCATATCGCAAACGTCGCAAAAGCAGCACACAACGAGCAAATGAAAATTGCGATATTGCGATTTGCGATCCTACAAACTGCGATCTTGCGATTTGTGATCTGCGACGAATGAAACTATTAATTGATGCAATACGAATCGCAGAAACCACTCATCGCAAAGTTTCTTCGACATGATCTGTAAACCCAAAATCGAGCGCTCACCTTAAGGGAAATTAATGATTGCACGCCTGAGTATCCAAAGATGATCATGTTGCGTTTTTTGAAGAGTCAAGTCCTTATGAGTGTCATGATTATGCATTCATTAGAGTTTAAAGCTTTCATGTCAATCTTTTCATCATGTCTCTTTTTCCTTGCGTAAACTGTAAGGCAGCAACTAATATAAATCTATATGCAGGAAACATCCAAGGAAAAGGGGAAAGCGCCAATACTTGAAGAACAGAGAGGAGATGCCTTCGCAAATGAATGCCGCATGCAGCAGAGCCGCGGAGTCCAGAGTATCACTCCACAGACATGTTGGAAATAATACTGAGAGGGGGGGTGAATCAGTATTATCAGATTAATCAAACTTTTCAAATGCCCAAAAACATATACGCTACTTCAGTTAAGTGAACCAGCGTGTACACGCTACTGTGACGAAGTAAAACAGCGTATAAGCAGAAAACTCACAATTTAGTTGGCTTATTCTTCAATTAAGTGCATCAGGACATTATTCATCATATTAACAGTAAACATGTGCAGTATAACAGAACAGATAAAAAGCCACACACATGAACACCAAGATATAAGGTGGAAACCCAATGTGGGTGAAAACCACCTGCTGCAAGTTGTCTCTATCTTTCTTAATATGAAACTTCAGTTTACAATCTTTTGTACTGGTGCAGCCTTATACCAGTACGCAGGCTACAACCTGCAGAAGGCTTCAACCTTCTCTCGTTCTCCAAACTTCCTTGGAAGGGAGCTCCAACCCCCTTTTTTCTTTTGTACTAGCCAAGATACTAGTACGTAGGTGCTGACCTACAATCTTCCTTCTTCCAGGTATCACTTTTCATACATTTTCAGACTTGGATATTCCTGAAGCACAACATTACAATCTGAAGACCACAATTCATTCAATTTTCACAACAGATCATTGAAGCATAAAACAACCCAACTTTGAATCACTGAACCACTGAACCCTGTCAATCACCAGTTACCAGAACACAGAGCAGACTACAGAACTCTGTAATAACAGTCAGACCCCACTGTAAACTCAAATCAAGCTTCAAAAGATATACGCTACTTTAATGAGCAGAAACCGCGTATACACGCTCTTTTACCGAAGCCAACCTGCGTACAGATCTAAAAATAAACTTTCTCAATTTGCAGCTGTACCAGATATTAGTTAGACTCAGAACGTAACATTGCGACAATATGCAGATCTAGAAATACGCATAATCAACCATATCATGATAGTGCATTTCAAACCATTTGATCCCGATCTCTCCTTAGATCTAGTTCTCCATCAACCGATGAGATCTCTCCTTAGCTCAGATCAACCAACTCAGAACCTGCATATCAGATCTCTTTCTCTCTTAGATATTCATGCCTTGTCGAAAGATGATCTTTGCCTAATGATCTTCTTCTCCTTATATAGCCTTAGGCCTTTCTCAATACCAAGAGCCAAAACCATAGTAACACAATACCATCAACTTTAAAACTAGGGATCGACACGCCCGTCGAGACATAATGGTCCGAAATCATAGGCACAACTTCCAAGGTCTAACCACCATGAACCAAAGGAACCTTTCCACATACACGCGCTTTTTCTGAATCTAACTTGCGTGTACACGCGACTTGGGCTTAACGAAAGAGCGTGTATGAGCTTTCTTGCCATGCTGTACTGAGATCTGTCTTCTGATTGAGTTGCCATCACCTGTACTAACCTTTGAGCACCTGTACCATCCACTGAGTGAGTTGCCATCAAGGACAACACTTGAACCATAATGCCAACAATCTCCCCCTTTGGACTTGATGGCAACCACCACACCAAGTCACTCTCCCCCTTTGACATCAAGGGCAAAGGGAGGACCAAGATATTCTCTTCCTTGGTAATCCTTCTGCTGTCCATACTGCTGTCCATACTCCCCCTGAGTACATGCTGAAATCTCCAAGTGTGCTCCCCCTTTGTGAATGCCAAAGAGTACCAATCTATCCATCCTGCTCACCAAGTGCTGTTCATGCTCCCCTTGACTGTAGGCAAGATCTGCAAAAGATGTTCTTCAAGAAGAACATGACTCTATACATCATAAAAGACCTTCCTATCACCAAAGACTCATACATACATCCATTTCTCAACTAAGTGAGGATATACAAAAAAATGACTCATCCACCCAACCAAGTGAGGATACATCAATATTGACTCATCCACCTAACCATGATAATACATGAACATTTCATCATTCATCCCAGGCATAGTGGGGAAACCAACAAAGGCTGTTACATGACCTTGACACCATAAAAGAGACAAGAGAGATACATGACATAGAGACAACAGATCTAGACCAAGACTTAGGAAAGACATCAGCAGCATCTGATAAACATCTTGTTAGATCAGCAACTAGAATTTCTTTCTGAGCTCCTTCTCCTGAAACCAACAACCAAAAACATCTGAATGCCAACAATGCTTTATGAGACTTTTGAGCTGCTCCCCCTGAACCTGTGCCTGTTGCACTCCCTGAAACTGTGCCTGAATAATTCTGACATTCCTATTGCTGTTCAGAACTTCAGAGTTTTCCCTTGCTGTTCAGAACTTCATATACGCGTTTTCTCCTGTATAAAACAGCGTATGTACGCGGATATTCTTTCTGCAACAAGCGTCCAGCATACACGCAACTTTCCCACCCTGAATCCGCGTGTATACGCTCATACTACTTCCGTAACCTGCGTATACCAACTTTTCTGTAGAACAAACAAATTTCAACAACAGGATGAAGCATTAACTACTCCCAGCTTTTGTCTGAGATATTCAAAAGTTTCCCTGGGCAGTGGTTTTGTGAGAATATCAGCAACTTGCTCCTTAGAAGGAACATACTCCAACTTGACCTTCTGTTCAAGCACTTGTTCCCGAAGAAAATGGTACTTGATTGGTATGTGCTTGGTCTTTGAGTGCATGACTGGATTCTTTGAAATGCTGATTGCACTTGTATTATCACATAAGATAGAGACAGGTGGAGTGCAAGTGATTTGAAAGTCCTGCAAGGTCTGCATCATCCAAAGAAGTTGTGTACAACAAGATGCTGCAGCTACATATTCTGCTTCAGCTGTAGATAAGGCAATCGAACTTTGTTTCTTGCTGAACCAAGATACTAATCTGGAACCCATGAAGAAAGCACCTCCACTTGTGCTTTTCCTATCATCCACACTTCCAGCCCAATCTGCATCTGTGTAAGCATGAAGAGTGAGATCAGTATTTCTAGGATACCATAAGCCATAGTTTTGGGTCCCTTGAAGATATTTGAAGATTCTTTTGACTGCCTGAAGATGAGTTTCCTTTGGGTTGGCTTGAAATCTTCCAACCATTCCTACTGCATGTGTAATATCTGGTCGAGTACCTGTCAAATAAAGCAAACTCCCAATCATGGATCTATAAGTGGGTTGGTGGACTGCTGCTGATTCATCATTTGTACTGAGGCTGCATCCTGTAACCATGGGTGTACATACAGGTTTTGACTCTTCCATGCCATACTTCTTCAAGATCTGCTTGAGGTATTTGGTTTGAGACAAGAAGATACCTCCTTCATTTTGTTGGATTTGCAATCCAAGAAAATATGTCAATTCTCCAAGAAGTGACATTTCGAATTCTTTCTGCATAACCAAGGCAAAGTTTTGACTCATAGTCTCTTCATTGCTGCCAAAAATAATATCATCTACATAAACAACAAGAATTAGCAATTTGTTATTTTCAACTTTTATATAGAGATTGCTATCTGCTGATCCTTTTGAAAAGCCTTGTTGATGAAGATATTTGTCCAACCGATAGTACCAAGCCCTTGGAGCTTGTTTGAGCCCATAGAGAGCCTTTTTCAATCTGCATACAAGGTTTGGATCATTCCCAAGAATGAACCCATCTGGCTGCTCAATATATACTTCTTCTTCTAAGTCTCCATTCAGGAAGGCTGATTTCACGTCCATTTGAAATACCTTGAAGTTTTGAAAGCTTGAGAGAGCAAGGAACATTCGGATGGCCTCTAGTCTTGCCACAGGAGCAAAGGTCTCTTCAAAGTCTATTGATTTCATTATAGAGATTATCCACATCTATAGCATCCTCATAATCATCATCTTCAAATGCCATTAACAGCTTATATTTATTACCTTGTTCATCTTCATCACTGTTTGATAAGCCATCACTATCTTCATGGGTGTAGTAGCTTTTCCTATTTGCACTTTGTTTCTTGTTCCATCTAGCAGGTTCTTTTCCTTTATCCTTATAAGGACATTTTGCAGCATAATGACCTACTTTCCCACAAGCAAAGCATTTGAAAGGTAGCTTACCTCTGAACCTTCCAGAACCCCTTTGAAGATTTCTGACAAAATTTGATTCCTCTTCCTCTTCTTCTGGAACATGGCTTGCTTCATAGTAATCTTCTTTTCCTGATGCCTTAAAAGCAGCTTCCCTTCTGTCAGATGGACCTCCCTTTCTCATTTCATAAGCGGTTAGAATTCCATGTAGCTGAGACATAGTGAGAACACGGAGATTTTCATTTTCTTCTATTGCAGATACTTTAGATTCAAACTTGGGAGATAAAGATCTTAGAATCTTTTGAACTACTATAGTTTCTCTTATTTCTTCACCCAAATTTTTCATACAATTAACAATCTCATCTACCCGAAGAAAATAATTAGCCACACTTTCATCATTATACATCTTGAGAGTCTCATATTGAATCCTGAGTGTTTGAAGTTTAGCTTGCTTTACCTGTTCATCTCCTTCATAGCTAGTGATCATTTTGTCCCATATTTCTTTTGCTGATTTGAAGTGCATGACCTTCATGAATTCTGTTTGAGATATACTTCCTAATAGAGTACTGACTGCTTTTGCATTTGTTTCATATGCCTTTTTCTCAGCTGGATCTGTAGGAGTAGCTGAAGGAAAAGCATAGCCTGTTTCTACAATGTCCCAAACTTCTGTACCAAGAGATTGAAGATATGCAGTAACTCTTACCTTCCAATAATTGAAATTTGTTCCATCAAAAACCGGTGGCCTGATTGATGCTTCTTTCTCGTAGTTGCTCATGATGAATGATCTTCCTTCAAGCGATCAAGCTTCTCTGAAGGACCTGCTCTGATACCAATTGTTGGAAATAATACTGAGAGGGGGGGTGAATCAGTATTATCAGATTAATCAAACTTTTCAAATGCCCAAAAACATATACGCTACTTCAGTTAAGTGAACCAGCGTGTACACGCTACTGTGACGAAGTAAAACAGCGTATAAGCAGAAAACTCACAATTTAGTTGGCTTATTCTTCAATTAAGTGCATCAGGACATTATTCATCATATTAACAGTAAACATGTGCAGTATAACAGAACAGATAAAAAGCCACACACATGAACACCAAGATATAAGGTGGAAACCCAATGTGGGTGAAAACCACCTGCTGCAAGTTGTCTCTATCTTTCTTAATATGAAACTTCAGTTTACAATCTTTTGTACTGGTGCAGCCTTATACCAGTACGCAGGCTACAACCTGCAGAAGGCTTCAACCTTCTCTCGTTCTCCAAACTTCCTTGGAAGGGAGCTCCAACCCCCTTTTTTCTTTTGTACTAGCCAAGATACTAGTACGTAGGTGCTGACCTACAATCTTCCTTCTTCCAGGTATCACTTTTCATACATTTTCAGACTTGGATATTCCTGAAGCACAACATTACAATCTGAAGACCACAATTCATTCAATTTTCACAACAGATCATTGAAGCATAAAACAACCCAACTTTGAATCACTGAACCACTGAACCCTGTCAATCACCAGTTACCAGAACACAGAGCAGACTACAGAACTCTGTAATAACAGTCAGACCCCACTGTAAACTCAAATCAAGCTTCAAAAGATATACGCTACTTTAATGAGCAGAAACCGCGTATACACGCTCTTTTACCGAAGCCAACCTGCGTACAGATCTAAAAATAAACTTTCTCAATTTGCAGCTGTACCAGATATTAGTTAGACTCAGAACGTAACATTGCGACAATATGCAGATCTAGAAATACGCATAATCAACCATATCATGATAGTGCATTTCAAACCATTTGATCCCGATCTCTCCTTAGATCTAGTTCTCCATCAACCGATCAGATCTCTCCTTAGCTCAGATCAACCAACTCAGAACCTGCATATCAGATCTCTTTCTCTCTTAGATATTCATGCCTTGTCGAAAGATGATCTTTTCCTAATGATCTTCTTCTCCTTATATAGCCTTAGGCCTTTCTCAATACCAAGAGCCAAAACCATAGTAACACAATACCATCAACTTTAAAACTAGGGATCGACACGCCCGTCGAGACATAATGGTCCGAAATCATAGGCACAACTTCCAAGGTCTAACCACCATGAACCAAAGGAACCTTTCCACATACACGCGCTTTTTCTGAATCTAACTTGCGTGTACACGCGACTTGGGCTTAACGAAAGAGCGTGTATGAGCTTTCTTGCCATGCTGTACTGAGATCTGTCTTCTGATTGAGTTGCCATCACCTGTACTAACCTTTGAGCACCTGTACCATCCACTGAGTGAGTTGCCATCAAGGACAACACTTGAACCATAATGCCAACAAGACACTGATGAAAATAGACTATCCAAGACTCAGAGTCAAAGGCGCACAAAAGCAGCATGTTTGCAAAAGATCCTGAAGCTCAGATTGGGTAAAGCAAAAAGAAAAACACTGAAAATGGATGATGCTTCAGAAAAGCCTGGAACAAAGAATGGAAGCAATTTTCAATACGTAAGATTGTTCAGGCAACAAAATCCTTAACTCATTGAGTCATTCACACGGCTGGAAACCGAAATAGCAATAGCACAATCAGTTTGAAAGAAATCTGGGTTATACTAAGTATACACACAGCAAAAAACACTCAGTCAGAGGGAGATTTTCAAAAATATCTTCTAAGTTGTCAGAAAGAGGTGCCAGCTTTTGTTATTTCTACTTTCATCGCCCAAGCAAAAGGAAAAGACAACTAGCCGACTCTTTCCAGATGAACCTCACATTGCTTACAGCACTAAGGAGCAGATACAGAAACGGTTAGAAATTAGATTCAATTTTTAGAAATAAATTTGCTTTAGTAAAAGGGCGGTCATTTGAAGCCGTTCCCTAAATTTGTGTAATTAAGATTAGTTAGTTAGTAGTATTTAACCCTTCTCATGGCATTTGGAGAAGGGTCCGGAAATTTGTCAAAAAAACTTGTCCTCAGAACATGCACTTTTGCACCCTCGGAGGGGGTTTTTGATGAATGGATGGATCGAGATTTATTTATGTTTGCATTTTAATGTCTGCTACTGATGTTGCACTCCTGTACTCTTAGTAGATGTTAGAAGCAAGTAGAGATAAATCATTATTGCTTGGAGTTTGTGAGTGAAATCAGTCATAAATGGTACTTTTATCTCTTGATTAATTTCTGCTCATATTCTTAGAGTGATATACAGCTGATTTATTTATATGTTAATGTATGAATGTTTGGATTACCATTTGGCACTTTTGTACGGTGGAATCATTTGTTTGTGCTTAACATATGAATAACTGATTATGCGATATGTTGTTCACAATTGTTTTGCCTAACTTCTTATGTAGAACGGTTCATCTTAAATTGATTTATATTCTTATGATAGCTGAATGATCTTTATTACCAGTTGTTGTATGAAATCTTTTTAGATCGCATAATGAAAGAATTTTACCCCAGGTTAGTATAGATTAGATGTGCTGTTTTTGTTAGATTACAGTAGCATAGAGTCAGTTTAGAGTCTAGAAATAAATTAGTTTAAAATTACCTTTTGATTAGTATCTTCAAAATCTACACACACACACACATCTTTTAGATTGGGAAGCTGGTCCCATCATCCCCAGTCGGACCTGCTACACCAAACGAACAAGGAGCCGCCAACCAAGTTCCCGACCGGGTGGGTATCCCCCTTGTTGTCGACCCGATTTCGGGGCCCTCAACAGGTTGGAAGGAAAGGCTTTGAACCATTTCTTGACATCACCAGTTAAATTTTGGGCAAACGATCTCATTTGGATATCTGCCTTATCTATTTCATGCAATTCAAAAAAGTCAGACATCTTTTTTACATGCTACTGGGCAGTGTAATGACCAATAGCATCAAACAAAAAAATCTTACTCTAATAATCTGTAGGCATGGGATGGAGCTGGGTAGGTAAAACAAGAGGAGCATATATGTTTGCCATTGTGATTCTTGTTTGACTTGGGGGTAAAGTTGTGGTGGTTGAAGAAGGGCTTGAAACTGATGGAGGTGAACTAGATGATGATGAAGATGACTGATTAATAAGTGATTTAGGTTATTGAATTGTGGTAGATAAAATTGATGAAGTTGTGGTAAAGGAAGGTGGATTTACAGTGAGTGAAGAATGTGAAGAAATTTAAGATGCAACAGCAGTAAGGGTAGCCAGCTCTACAGATTGCTAAAGATAAGAACTATCTATATTACTAATCAACGTAGAGGTTAAGGCTTCTAACTTGTCAAAAGAATCTAAGACAAATTTATCTAAATCTTGATGAATAACCTTTTTTGATTCAATGAGTTGAGTAAACTTAGGGTCTTAAACTGTTTCATGGATATCATTCTCAGATTTGGTTCTAAATAGTGAGACGTCAAATGACAAATCAAAATGGACTTCTTCTAAAGTTGAAAACTCCTCAGGGAGTGAATTGGCTCTGTCTAGTTGGCTACTACTTGCCTGAGTTTCTTTGTTTTTTGGCTTCCTTAGAATTCTGTCTGGGTCATCCACTATAGTTGCAGGGTTTGGATCTGGGTTGGCCCTAGTGTAGTGAATCTTTTTAGGAGCCAGAATTTTAAGTTTTTAAATTGTTTTTATGAAATTTTCTGAAAACTTACTTCGGGTAATGACCTTAAGGGGCTCAAGATTTGATTGAAGGTTTCCTTAAAGTTTTTATGAGACTAAGGATCAAAGTCCCCAGTGGAGTCGCCAGAAATGTTATCACTCTAATAATTCATTTGAAGTAATAAGAAGGAAAAACCAAAGGTAACCACAATCCGCTTTTGGAGATCAAGACCTAGCCTTCCTGATGCTCAGAGAGGGCTCTCTCTTTAAAATTTAACTTTGTTTTAGTTAAGAAGTTTTATGCTAGCTATGATTGTTTCAACGGGTTTTGATTTGTATTTAGATTGGGTGATGGTATCTGCTTAAATAGATGGATAAATTGATGTCTTTTAGACCATTTGGCTATGGAGCCAACTAATAATGAAGCAACACTAGATTAACTCACTAAAGGGTTCCAAGGGAAATATAGTAGAGTGTATTTTAGATGTTTGAGACAAAGGGGTGAAAGGGTTTCACTCGGGGTGAGAGAGAAGTTAAGGGTTCTCAAACCTGGATAATGAATGAGAAAGGAAGGGGTAATCAAAATCAAAGGGTAGTTAAGAATCCTTTAACCTGGATTATTCATGAAATCAATCTAAACCAAAGAGAAATTAATAATTCTTTAATTTAAATATCAGAAGAAAACATTCAAATGCTTAACTATTAAAACAGAGTGTGATTTAAACAAGTTTTGAAATATTATTCTAGTTATAGCATTTAGATTGAAACACATATAAGATTATGAATAACTTTGAGAAAAATGACAATAACACATGAAAATACTTGTCTAAAATTCGCTCAACACATGAATCCTTGGAAAAGTCTGATCTTTATTAATCAATCCAGCTTGCTGGCTCATCAACTGATACAATAACCTTCTGGGTCTTCTTGATCAAAAAGTCTATAGAAATGTCTAATAGAATCCACCCTACATACTTTGAATTGTGAAGTATTTATAAAAAAGTTTATTACAAAATATCTCAAATTAATTTGATATTTAATCTAGGAAATAAAAATATCTTCTTGCAAGAAGATAGAGACAGCTATTGAACTGCTTCATGTTGTCCCTTTTATTTTGGTACTGTTGGCTTTTATGGTTTGATTTTTAGCCCTTTATGTTGCTTTGTTGTTTGATCTTTCACACTGGAAGCTTCATTTACTTTAGGCTTTCATCTTATACACTTTGACTCTGATACTCTTTGACTCTGTTGATCTATCTTCATCCTTTCACCATGTTGTTTTACTTTTACTGTACATTAACCTTTTTACTGCATATTTCTACAGCAAATTAGTTAATTTTTCCCACATTTCAACATCAATTAATTGGATTTTTAGCATCCTCCCATATATTTCATCTGCCTTTGTGTGTTTGGAAAAATTAGGCTTATTGATGAACAAGTGTTTTACCTCATGCTGGAGGTAAAACAAGTTTTCAAATGTCTGGTAGAGTACTTTGCCTGTTGGAAATGCCTTTA
Organism: Pinus tabuliformis; assembly: GCA_031772625.1. Lineage (NCBI taxonomy): Eukaryota > Viridiplantae > Streptophyta > Pinopsida > Pinales > Pinaceae > Pinus > Pinus tabuliformis. Next base: position 248,813,097 of record CM062811.1, read on the forward strand.
TTGATGATGTATTCACCTGATCTTTTGCTACCTCTCTGATTTTCTTGTTGTAATCCTCCTGTGTCATGAGTTTGTCATTTATCACTAAGGGACTGGGTAATCCCTTTTCTCTCAAAATTTGGAACTTAGCCATAAATCTGTCGATGGCTATCTGCATATTCTGACACTTATCCTCCAAGTTTTGCATTAAGTTCCTCTTGGAGAGGACCTTTCTAACCTCCAAAATTGTCTTTGTTCTATCTCCTATTTCCAATTCCTAAAGTGCATAATTATTCTTTCTATTAAGGAATTGGATAATTCTGGCAGCCTCTTCTGGCATTTCTCCTAATTCTTCTTTTACCTTTGGATGGCCTCTGTAGCCATCTTTATCAACTCTACTTGCTCAAAAATCACCTAAATAGATGGCAAAATATCATTGATAGAGTCAATTATATTGGCCCATAGTTGTTCCTTAGCCTGCCCAAGGGGTTCCTTTAGTGTTAGGTCCTTCTCCATGGCTTTCAATCTCTCACTGACCTTGGCAACTTTTTTCACTTCTTCTTTGTGCATGATTTTGGCAAGCTTGTAATCAGTTTCCAAGCTTGTCACTTTCTCTTTGAGATTATTCATCTTTGTTGTCTGTATGGACATTTCTTCCATAGCTTTAACTAACTTTGTTGCTTCTTCACCTGATGTACCTATTGCTGATGTAGATTTTGTAGAAACTAGTTGTGTTGTGGCCATTGGAGCTGTGGGAGCCAATGAGGCTACCAATGTGGAAGGAACAACCATGGTAACTACTTGGATGACATTCACAAAGCTAGTGCCAATATCAGTTTTATTTAATTGGATTAGGCTATCCAATTCCTTTTCTATCTCCCTCAATTGATCATTTAGTTTAAGGACTAAGTCCATCAACTCTTCAAGCATAGTTTGGTTTTCCAAGACTTCCTGTGTCTGGGGGTGTTGTAACTGAGGTATCTTCAACTGTTTCTTTAGTGCTACAATGTCATCATTCTTCTTTTTTATCATTTTTTCATTATCTTTAATGTCTTTGGGATCATGTCCTAATTTAATTACCAAGTCTTCCAGAGATTTGATTCTGGTGTCTTTGGCCTATGAGGAGGCCTTCTCCAACTGATACTGGGCTGAAATGTTGTTCAATGAATTCTGCAACTGATGGGCAGCTATGGCTTTTCCTGTAAGGGTGGAGTAAATAATTTCTCCAGCCTATTTGTGAAATTCAATTTGGTCAATGGGATGAATATCCCTTGCCAATACCTCAAAATCGATCTTCTTGAAATCTGCTGATGTCCTTGGTTGTTGTACAATTGGCTTTATGAAAGACATTTGCATCTTTCCTTCCTTGATGTCAAAAGCTGACATCAACCTAGTTTGATTGGTGGGTGTAAGTTTGAGATACTGTGCATAAGATTGTGCCTTCAGTTTCTCATTTCTCATTTTGATTTCTTTGAACCTGTCCTTAATGTCCCTATCTCTATCAGCAGGTTTATTAAATGAGGAGACTTCTACATTGAGCTACCTTTCAAACATTTGAGTTTTTGAAGTAGATGGCTCCTGTGTTTCCCCAGATGGAGTTGTGCCCTTTCTCATGTCTAACTCAGTATTAGTTATTTCTACTATGCCTTCTGTGTCTTCTTGTTTTGAAATAGGATTGAGACTTGGCCTTTTGCTCTGGCTGGTATCATATTACACATTTGAAGTGTCCATACCTGAACTGAAGGCTCCCTCTCTATTCCTTTTGGGATTCTTTTCCTCACTTTGAGGAGTCTGCAAAATAGCAAGGTTACTCATGGTTCCTTCTTTCTCTGGTACCTGCAAGAATGAGCTTTCATCAAGTTGTCTTTCTTGATCAAACAAGTTATTTTCAACATCTACCTTTGTGCTATCCCTGTCTATGAGAGTGTTTTCTAACCACTCAGATTGATTGGCGTATTTCTCCATTTATGGTATAGGGTGATGAATGTAAGGTATCAATTTGACCTTTTTTCTTAGTTTGGTCATAAACCCTTGAGGGTCATACCTCCACATGAAACTATTTTGAAACTTCATTTGTTGCACAATTTGATTTGCTTCCTCTCCTGCTTCTCTAGAATTGCAAATGAAAGGGCCTAACTGATTTTTGACCTTGAACTGAGTTCTTTTCTTGGTTGAGATAAATTTGACATTATCAGAGTTCATTATCTGTGTATAATAATCTAGAGCAAATAACCTCATGGGGAGGTATTTGGACAGTTTGTATGAGGCAAGCTGGCAACCATAGATTCTTATTTCAGTGTGATTTTGGTAAAGGTACTAATCTCCAAGCTTACTTTGCTTGGACAATTGGAGCACTCTTTTGATTTCTTGGTTTATCCTAGGTGGAGGGCTTCCTATCAGCATGGTCTTGACTAAATGGACAAAAGATTCAATGAAGTTTGTATAGGTGTAAGGTGATGAATACTTGTGGAATAATGGTGTCCAAAATATGACAAACCTAGGCTGGCCTCTAGTATCCAGCTTCTGGATGGTGAAGGGAAATCTGTCTGACTGATAATACAAAAACATGTGGTATAGTACAGATGAGTACTTGAATACTCTTTCATTGTGCATTCTGGTAAATTGTTCATGCATCCTTTTAGCTATGAACTGGGCATAATTGTACAAAGTAGCAGGAGGCTTTCCTGGGGTGAAAATGGACATGAAGGCTAGGATGAGCTCATCAACAAATTCATCTGTGGTATAGCCTAGAATACATGATATCATAGTTACAATTTGATTGCCCCTTTCAGAGAAAATGGCAGAAACATATGGATGGGTATCTTTAGGAATGTGTTGCTCTTCTACAATAAAAGTTTGGAATATTTGGGCCAGTCTAGATGGACTCAATTTCGTGTACTGGTCTAAAAAATACCCACTGGAGAGTGGGGTCAGGTTTGGACCTGGATGGACTTGCAACATCTCATTGATTGATTCAGCTGTGATAATAAACAAGACTTTTTAGTCAGGGGACATTATAGCTCTCTAGCTGGGAATGTAACAGGCATGACACATATGGACAATATCAAGAAAGATATGTATTTGTGGAAACTGGTATTTGGTAAAATTGGAGTCCCAAAGGCCAATGTCATCAGTATGGTTTAGATATCTATACTTACTCAAACAATGAATTTTGAGTAGGACTTCATAGGCACTTGTGTCTTTGATTTGAAAATCTTTGTCTGCTAGGGGAAGGTGGTCAAGGTCCAAATGGGGAGTCATGACAGGTCTGACATCCATGGCAATGGGGGTAGCCATAATTCAGTTCTTGTGGATTTGAATTTGGCAATACTAGTTTATTAAAAGGTTTTGAAGGAAACTCAGAAGCTTTCAGAAGGGGTTGGGTATGCGTTTTAAATTTAAAGTAATTTCAAATAATTTTACTTAATTAAAACACTTTAAAGACTGAAAGGGTCTCTGCAACTTCTTCAAGAGCGAAATTTGAGGTCAATTGATGATTTCAATGTTTGCAGGTGTTGCAATGGTTTGCAGAGGTTTACAAAGAAAATGAGCGAAAAAGGCAAAATAGGGCTTCTCGGCCTTTTATTGAGCAACGGTCACTTTTTGGCAGGTAAATTACAAATGAATAGTGGATAGTTTTTCGAGTTGGGTGGGGAGGTGGTTTCCCAAGCCATTGCACCACTTTCATGGAGGAGGTGGTATTTTGGAGAGGTCACCCGATCTATGTTAGCGCTTGACACGTAGCAAATGGGGGATCGGGAAAAACCACTTTATCGGGCAGGTAAAGGTCAGACATCGGGTGAACCCGATATGGCTATGGATCGTCGGATGTGGGCGCTGATGATCGGATGGCAATCAGGTGACAGATGTGTGTGGATAAAATGACCATATGTTTCGGGGGGCCCAGGGCTTTAATCCTTGGCGGTTTGGGATTAGTTATGAGTTAATCGTGGATTTAAATGATCGGGTGGGGCTTAATGATAGGATTATTTTAGCTTTACCTTGAAGTGGTGAATTAACTGGGTTTTGAAGGGAATATGGGGTAAAATTATAGTTTATAGCTAAACTAAGGGTTGGGGTATTATATACAGGATTTAATTATATACGGGAAAAGGTACATCGGGAGATATAGTATTATGTTAAAAATTAATATGAAATGAAATGAGTAGAGTGAACATGGCCCTAAGCATAAATGTAATATTTGCACATTTTATTCACATACACTTCATTCTTAGGATAAAATCTTTTTGTGGGTATTTTGAATGAAATGGAATTTAACATGGGGTTGCTTATTTTTCATAAGAAAATAGAGTTTAACCTTAGGAAAAGGGGTTGTATTAGGGTAATGAAGGGAAATAAATTTTATGAAGAGAATTCTAACACTTGATGTCCATAAGTCATTAAGCCGAGGGTCTAGTCCCACCAAAAGTCAGAGAAATTCTCCGAGCCTTTATGACTTGAAGGATTTTTAGTACTAGAACTTACTTGTGGATGGGGAAATTAGTAAATAAAGGGATGAAATGAATGAGGGGGAGTTAATTAAATCAAGTTTTAAACCATTGTTTTTGCTTTATTAAATACTCATGCACATTGAAAGATATGATTAAGCATGATAAATGTGCTTTTATCTAATCAACTTTATACTTCAACAACCTTTGTTCTACTTACCCATTACTTACCCTAACATTTTTTTCTTCATTTTATTTGAGTGCATTTAGGCTAGCAGACCCTTATCATTCATTTTTCTTTCGAAAAGTAAACTATCTAATTTTAACCTTATATCATCCAAGGGTTCAAATTAAACTAATGAGCTCCTTTTATTTTCTCTACCTATCTAATGATCTACCAAGATTAAGTTGTTTGGTCAGATTTTATTCTTTAACTATAAACATAAAATTCAAAACATGAAATAGTCAAGATTAAACAGTTTGACTACCATGGGTTGTGGCATCTATGACAAGCTACACACAACCATTATTTAAGATAGTATAGGAGTAAAATAGTAGTGGCACTTAGACTTGCACACTTTCATGATTTGTTTTTTATTTTGGGGTTCATATATTTTCATTTTTTTATCTTTTCTTATTTTTTTTGTCCTTTGATATTTCTTTTAGGACATACCCTCTTTACATTTTTTAAATTTTTAGTATGGAAAACATTTGCATAAAGTAAAGGTATGTACAATATTACAAGGCTTAACCTTAACCAATTCAAAATTATGAATCCTATCACTATAGGACTCTAATAGATGGCACTATGAAGGAAGCCCCACAAGTAAATCCAAGGAGGATACTTTCTAGGAAAAGAGGAATGACATGATGGAGGAAAGTGATGGATGGTTGAACCCTACATATGAAGAAATTGATGACATCGAGGTGTTGGGTCATCAGTCAACTAGAAGACCCTATAAAGTATTGATGATAGAGTCCTTGTTTAAGAGGGAGCTCTGGAAAGTTCCTATGAGTAAAGGAACATGAGTAAGTTTCTGAGTAAATAGAAACTTGGAACTCATCCCTGGTTAAGAGGAAGAGTTAGACATGACATTCTCATCTTCAGCTTGGAAGAAAGAATGGAGGATTGTGTAATCATATGGCATCTGACACTCTTTGAGGATGTGGTAGGGCATCCAAGATAAATGTGGGCAAGAGGACCGATATTCATGATGTTTGGGAACCCAAGATGATAATATTCCTAGTAGGGCATACTCAGAGAACACCCGGGTGGGTATGACCCTAAGAGAGACAATGATGATGTGTGTTTATCAGTCATTGGTCTCACCAACATTATGCTCTGATCTGAATGAGAGATAGAGCTGTTAATCAAGGCCTTGCTATATGAAAACAATGTTGGTTGTAATGATGCTATAACAAATGGAATACAAATCTGATCTTCTTATGAGAATTCTTCTATGAACTTGAAATTTTTTCCAAGTACCATGTATGCATGAATACTTCCCTAGTTAAGAGGGAGTGTTGAATAAAGTGTAACTAGGTTCAGTCTTCATAATGACACTTTCCATTATAAATTATGTAAATTGTATCTAGCAAAATATTTTGTAAATTTGAGCCATGGGTTTCATGCTCAAAATTTGTTTGTAGTAGCTCCCACTGAGAGCTCTAGGCTAGGTGATAGGTTTGTGTTATTGATGCAAATAATTACACTTGTAAAGTATATAGTTTGTGTCTCCAATATCAAGGGTAGAACCATGTGGAACGTCTCCTCCAAGTTCAAGTACAAATGGCCAGTAAAAGTATCCTCCAAGCGAAGAGCAAAACGACATTGTAATTTTGGAAAAAATGTATTATATTCATGTCAGCTAAATCGTTATATAAATTGGCCTAAAGACAAGTCATGTCAGCCTAATGAGCAACATTAAGAGGACTATAAATAAGGGCCTCTCCTCCCTCATTTGAACACACTCACAACACATCAATTCGGTCTCTCTCATATGTGAAGAAGTCTATCTAAGGGTGCGAAGAAAGGGTTAACTCAAGGAGCCACAGGTCAACAAGAAGAAGGTATGTTCTACCATCTATAACTACAGGAATTATGTCCACACATTCAAGGCTAGGGCATCATCCTATGTGCTCTCATAATCAAGGAAAGAGTTCGATCTTGGGTCCATTTGAAGGACAGATCTGTTTGAAGAGTAGAGATAAGTAGATCGAAGGTTTAGGAGGGTTAGAAGAACCCTAAACCTCTCACACGTGTGAAGGAACATGTCACAATTAGGGTTTCTTTAGAGTCCTAGGTCATATTCATGATAAGGGTTGATTTGATGCCTAAAGAGTTCGATTGTTGGTCTAGAAGGAAGCTCCAAGCATAGCAAGGCAAGAAGGAGGCTACGCGATCAAGTATCTCACTCACACGTGGGAAGACAGTGAAATATTGAGGTTTACTGCAAGGGTTGTTGATCAGTCCACATCAAGGAAGTAGATCATCTTGTTTCAAGGCAAGTGTTGGGGAAAACAGTTGGACAAGTAAACTAGTTTGGACAAGTGAAGGAAGGAGGAAGGAAGAGGGAAGCTAATTCATCCATCTATAGTTGCAGATCTGATCCATGGAACAACAAGTTAGAGGCTAGCAGTAGCAGAAGGTTCTAGCCTAGATCTTGGAGACATTTTGGTCAAAGGGCTTTGTATGGGTCTTGGAAATTTTGTCAAGTGAATATTCTATAAGAAGAATTACCATGGGTTTTCCTCTAAGGTTGGATAGGTTTTGCCTTGGCTACTACCTATATCTTGTGTTATTGTTCTTTTACTTATTATGCATGATAGATGGTTGATGAAGTTAATAAACATACACATATGAAAAGATCTTGTTTGAATGAGGAAAAAGATAAAAATACTTCACAAGTAGTTATCTAAGATAGAGAAATCATTAACATATCAAGCCCTTAGATTTCTCAACAAGTGTGGCTATGAGCTATTGATCCTATTACGCCTTAACATGCGTAGTTGTTTCGCTTAAACCTATTCATCTAGTTGGAAACCATACTAATGTGTTTTCAACTTAGGACTTATGTGCCTTTAGGAATAGGTACACATAGCATGATTGCACTGGTCCATGTGGAAAGTTGGTCATGTTTGTCTCATTAGAATTTAGGTGTCTACATATTAAGGTATTAATGGATGAATGCATATATTCTATATATGCTATGGAATTATTTGACCCAATTCATTGACCTTATAATTAAGCTAAGATGGGAAAATTGCTTGAGAATGCTAAATTAGGTTATCATAGAAAATGGGATGTTTAGAAAATATAACATTTCAACAAGCATAATGTTATAACCTACTACTTATTATCATAATTTTACTTATAATAAGAGTAATAGGATATAACCCAAGATTCAATTTTTCTCTTGAATGCTAATCAAAGACTATTGTTGAATACTTAAATTCCTCCTAACAATCTTTAGAGTCCACCCCGTCTCAAGAAATACATAACAAAACTCAACATAAAAATGAATAATGATGTGATAAGAATTAACAAATGCTACTATATATCTATAAATACCTGCATAACACGACATATATCCATATGTGAATATCTCTTTTATACCAATATAGAGGGCTTGCCAAAAATGGGGTAACAATTGGCTCCAACTGGGGTGTCAAATACCCCTATGGTATTAATAATTCCATATATTAACATATCTTATGACATGAATTATTAATTTATCAACTCAGAACCTTCAACTTGAGGAAATTTTTAAAATACAATTAAACAACAAAACTTAAAATATTACTTTCATAAGAGAAATCAAAGACCTGCTCGTAGCTTTATGTCTAGAACTGAAATAGAATAAAATTAAACATCATAAAAAAACAAGATCATACAATGAAGAAAGCATGTTAAACATGTAAAATAGAGTGTAGAACAACACATACAAATTTTAGATGGTCATCTGGCTCAATTGGATCTTTCTCCCAGACTTGAAAAATACTAGATGATATCTTCAGCGATCCATATTGATCTTCCCAAATAGATATTAATAATAAAACAACATAGCATATCTTGCTATCAAGGAAATGAAAATTCAGAATGAAATATCCACATTGGCCAACAATTAGAAATATACCCAACAAACAAAATATGAAAGGGAAGTTTCATAAGTGCTGTTCTATTGTGAGAGAGACCCATTTGTAACTTTCATCATGAACCACAAGTTTGGCATCTTTGATTACCATATCCAACCTTGCTCCATTTGGCATGGATAAAATTTCTTTACCCCGATTCTTGTTTTTACATTTACTTACACAAGTTTGATTATCAATTTAATTACACTTCAATAAAAAAAATATGTAAATTAATATTAAAATTGGTAATTTGTTTTGTGAATATCATTTATTTAGTCATATATATGTAAAAAATAGGAGATTTTTTTAACAAAATTGGTCAATCTTTTTTTCAGAAAATGTCCAAAAAAATAATTCATTTACCAAATCTCACTTGGAAAAATATAATTCCTACTTGTACTAGTTGTGATTCTTTCTATGTAAAAGAGTTTGTCCCTATTCCTTATGAGTTATTTAGATCTAAATGTTTCCTAGATTTGTGTGTCGTTGAGAGAATATCTCAACTAAATGATTATGTGTCCAAGATAGTCTACCTATCTTGACATAACACTACATATAATTATATTTATGTGTAACATTATTTGATTAATTATGTGGTGATCAATTTTTCAAATTAGTATCCAAGCCTGTATGAGCCTGAACCTTGGCCCCTTCTGGGCCGAGGGAAATAAAAGTATATGTTATTTTATTTTTTTGGGTGTCTTGCCTTTATATTTATCCATCGGATTGTTAAGTGACTGTGGTGCTATGATATCACCGACTTAAGATTGACAAGGGGTAGATTGTTTCTGTAAAGCTGAGTTCGACAATTTTCTGTGTAAAAAGAGAACAAGGTTGGGTTTGTGAAAGAGAGGAATCCACTGTGTTGTGTTGTTGAAGAGTCGACACAATTCGATTGTGATTTTTGGAGATCTGTTTGAGATTTGTTGGTGTGGTTGAAGAGCCGACACCATTTGGAGATTTTGACAAGGTGAATGAGTTGAGTCTGGGTGAACCTAGAGTCTTGGTGAACGCGAGTAGATATCTTCGCTGGAGCTGACGTTGTGTTGGAAAATTTGGTGGATTATTAAAGCCTATTTTGTGCTCATGTGGAGAGATAATATTCATGCCCTAAAATCATTAGATCTATTTCTGCTTGTGTTCCTACTACTCGAAGAATTGCAACGCCAAATGAGTTGGAAAATCAGGTAGTGGATGACATTTCCAGTTGCCGTTGTAGCGCGTTTTTCTTTAGAGTGATTCATTCTATTCACGTCTTTCTTAATTTGTTTGCGTTGACCACTGTCTTCAATTATCTTAACCTTCCCGTGTAGTTCATTCAACATTGTATTGTATTATGTTCACCTCTGGCTTCTGATGTGCATTGAACTCATCTTTGGAAATGGTCTTACGATCTCAATTGAATTGTTCAATTTTAACTCGTTTGGTTGCCTTAAATCTAGACTTAGCTCAGATCGCGTTATTTGTTAGACATCGTCTAGGAAAAAGTTGAGATGCGAAAGGCAAGGGGAACGATCACAACTTTCATATTGGAGCCTTTCATTTCTCACGATGACGAGTATTATCTTTCCATTCTCTCTGAACGTCTTGGTTTTACACTAAGTCTTTATCCATGTGGAGATCTGCGGATTTTGAGGAGGAACAGTCAGTGTGAGATTGTGTGGTGTTTTTTTTTTTACTGCGGTGTTTTCTTCAGTGTTGAGGAATCGCTGGTGCGCTCAAATGGTCCCAGAAGGCTTGCTCGAATGCAACTATTTGAACCTGATTGTTTCTATTCCGGGTTCTGCTTCGTGGGTTCAGTAGTTTGGTGCAGTGAGCATTCAACACTACAATTTGAGCGATCGAGCCATCGGTGGTGCTCATCGTGTGAGCCTGCAATGGCATTGTGAGCTGAGGAGCTGCTAATGGTGTCTTTTGATTAGTATGCTTGTGAATAACAAATTGTGTTGGTCTGTAGAGTGCGCAGAGCAGGAAAAGGTAGTGTTTTACTATGTGATGCAGTGAATCCTGGTGCAGGTAAGGGTGGATCTAGTCATGGAGGTTCTGCTTATCGTTTGTCAGCTGCAGATAAATCCATTTGCAAAACATTTTGTCCACAAAAGGTTCTTCATGCTCTTCTTCTAGACCACGTCGCATTTCTCAGTTCTTTGGCTCAAATATCCCATGTGGAGTGTGTGCTGACGTAGCTGTGGTCAAAGCCACCAATCATGTCGAGTGTTCTCCAAAAGAAAGGAAATTTTATTTTTGAAAGAAATTGTCAAACCTTAGGAGAGGAATTCCTCAGGGCTGCCCATAGTTGATCAACTACAACGGTGTAAATATGCATAGGACTAGGATAGTGTTGTCAGGCTGAAATGTACCACCAACAACTAGGGGGTCTCTCTAGTGTGAAGTCCCAACTAGACCTCACACCGTTTGGGATAGGAGCCCTATCTGCCTGGGCCCGTCTGCCACCATAAATGCGTCTGCTCTTGGATGTCAAATGATAAGGTGTCACAGTGGAGACAAGGGTGAAATGCCAAGTTAGTGAAACATGAATTAGCCCAAGATTGACAAACTACAAACAAAGATACAAAAAATTCTAAGCAGCAATAAAAATGGGTATTCCATGAGAGAGATTAGTGAGCTAAAACCCAATCAGACATACAATAAACAAAACATTCTAGAAGTTAATTGTAAAATAGTTCATAATAGATCACTGGTATGAAAAGGAACAAGTAAACACAGATTCGAAAGCAAAACATACATGCAATCATTATAAATCAGTCCATAACATATTTCGTATATGAAGGCACACATACAAATATAGTGAAGTATCAGAGAGCCAATACAACCACCATGAGTAAGCATGGGAATCAATGTCAAATAAAGAAAACATCTTATTAATGCTCCTACAACTTCAAGTACATAACTAGGAATTGGTCAAAACCAAGAGTGGAACATGGGTTTCTCATAACATATCCCAATACAAAACCCTAGCCTCACCACAGCTCCATCTACTAGCTACCAAGGGTTGAGTGTGTTGAAAATATAATTTCAACTGCGATCGCCGATATAGCATCGGCAAAATGAAGTGAAGGAATTATAAAGGAGCCTTTGTGTTTGCGATAAGCGATCGCCGATATCGCATCGGCAAAGTCGAAGTGAAGAAATCATAAAGAAGCTTTTGTGCTTCCGACGAGCGATCGCCGATATCGCATATCGTCAAATCGGCATATCGGCAGGTTGGAGCATCGGAGGCAGGTAGTGGCAGCAATGTAAAACATCGCCGATGAGCGATCGCCGATATCGCATCGGCACATCGCTATCGGCAATGTCATAGGGTCGGCATCTTTGACATGAGTAAAGTTGCGATGCGATGCAAATAAAGTCAATGGTTAAAGTACAAGTCTGCAGCAAATAAATTTGACGAGAAGTAAAAGTTCCTTTACCGCCAGTAAATGTCAGTAAAACAGTAAATGCAATTTACTGTAGGTTGGTAAGTTTTGGTGAAGTTTTTAATTTTATTTCAGCGGGAGTATGGGCAAATTTAAAGAATGGTATGGGCAAGTCATCGCCCCATCTTTAATGTTTTTGGTATATGTTTCTTGTGTGTGCTTATTCTTGCAGATGAGTGAATTGCACATGTAATTAAAAATGTGAATGATAACACACAGCAGCGTGTGAAAAGATAGAACCAGGTGATGTAATTTTGCGTAGGGTAATGCACAGCAGTGCGAAGTAATGAAATTGAAGAGTGAGGCACAGCAGTGCGATGTATTGAACACACAACAGTGTGTAAAAAGAGAACCAGTCGATGTAATCTTGGTGTGGTAAGAAAACCATGTGTGGTTTTTGCACAAGCAGTGCATAAAGAAAATGGTGAAGTTTTTTTTGTAAGTCTGTGTGAATTTTGTTTACAGCAGTAAACTTATGTAACCTTTTATTACAGCAGTAAGTTGTTTTTACAGCAGTGAATGAAGATTTTACACAGCAGTGTAAAAATCATTTTGTAAAAGAGGCAGAGTATTTTATTTTGAAAATCCCTCTGAGTGAAAGAGGATGAAGTTTGTATCAGGCTTTGTATTTTAATCAATAGAAATATTTTCTTTGGCTGTGTAATACTCTGTTATGAGTCATTTTGTTTTAAGAGGTTCCCTGTGCAAAGATCCTGGAACAAAGGAAACAGAGCATTGCCTCTGTGTGTTTGAACATTTGGTTTTTGGTATTTTCTCCATCTGAAAAATACCCAACAGAGTGGCTCTAACACTCAAGCATTAATCATCTATCTAGTCATAACCTCAACTCAAGTGCTAAAGTCCCTTTCAATGAGGCAAGAGGGCACATTTATAGAGTTTTCAGGTGATTGTTCACCTACTGTGACCTTTGACCTTCCTTCATGCCCTTTCAACTATCCTCATGACTCTTGATCTTCCTCAGTACCCTCTCATGCCAAGTGCATAGTACATGCTCAATTGATCTTGACATAGCCACTCACACCATGATGAGAAGAAGAGAGGATGGAATGAGAAAATGAAAGTTTTGAGAAACCCTGGTGCTAGATCTCATTGCCGACATTGTTGTGAAACCATGAAAACATGAATTGTTGGAGTGTCTTTCATTGTGCCTTACTTACGCCCAATCACCAATCACCTCTTGTTGTTGTGTTCTTAGTTGAAACCCTATTTTTGTGGGTTGTGCGGAAACCCTAGGTCCCTTCATCCCGGTCACTTTCTCCCGTGCTCTGAAAAAAACAAATTATATTATCCACATACATATTGCAAAGACAAGGTGACTTAATAAGGTGTCATATTTAATCAATAAAATAAGAAACAATTGTTATTGAAAATAATTTATTCCCATAACAACATTAAGACAGAATTGAAGAAGCACTGATAGCCCTGAAACATTTATGTTGAGATTCATTTTTCAACTCTTCTTCGACCCCGGGGGAAAATTTCAATTTCCATCTTTACGAAACCATTCTCATGCATGAATATAATAGCATGTGCCTGTCCCTTCACATGCAATTCATTGTATACAAAACTTAGTAAGTAACCAATGCATCCATTATATGATCTTTGCGTTTGCACGGTCAGAACATGTGAGGACGAGGGATAGACTTTATTGTTTGCGTGAAATCGATATGAGGTCAACCTGAGATTTAGAGATACACATGTCTCTGTAAAGTGCCAATTCTGAAAGACTCCCATATGATGGATTCTCACCAGGTAGATCAGGTACCGAATGGATTTTTGTCGTTTTTCCATGTCAAGAGAGCACTGCAGTTTTAAAACAAACTGCCCACCCATATGTTTTTCAATATTAAATTCGACCCTTGGAGACTGTGAATTGGTACAGTGCGTTCCTCCTACTCCCATTTCCTTTTACTACGAAAAAGATGTCTTTGGTGAGCAAAGAGTTAGACATACATATTCCTTAGGTCGCAGCTCTAGCGAAGAGGTCGCATAGTCGATGCTGAGGGAGAGTTGCACTTGTTGTGAGCTTTGTGGGGCACGATTGTACTACCTAGCGACTTGGGAGAGGTCGCATGGTCGCTTTGAGGACTAGTCACAACTATTAGGAGCTTTGTCAGGTGCGATTCTTTGACCCAACGATTTGGGAGAGGTCGCATGGTCGCTTTTGACCAAAGGTCACACTTTTAGTTGTTTCCCGAGCTTGCGACTCAACGACCTGTCGCCCAGTCGCATTTGAGGGCAGGTCGCACTTCTAGTGGTTTGTTGGAGGTTTGAAGATGCGACTTGTGCGACCTATGTTGAAAGGAGTTGTCTATAATGCGACTTTTTGAGATTCCGGTGACGGAATCCGGAGGAAGAAATTGAGATGAAATCATGATTTGTTGCAGTTAAAATGGTTTTTTAACTGCATATTCGGATTCAGCACCCTGAAAAACCCCTGGGACGGTTTCATTGTGCAGAAACTAGTTATCAAACTTCGATTTCAATAAATTACTGCCGGATTTTCACCGGAAAAAATCGCCGGAAAGGCTTTCAAAAAGTCGCGTTAAAGACTACGTCATGTTGAAATCTCGACCAACCAACAAGATGTGACCTGTGGCGTACACACTTGAGAGATGCAACGTGGGCCTCTTCTTCTAAAGATGTGAATCGTATGCATCGCCTGTAGTGAATTTAGATCAGATCGCCAGGTCCCGTTACTGAGAAGATTGCACCTCCTACCTATGCAATTCGTGCATGGTCCAGTGGTATTCCTTCTTATGACAAAGAACTTCAGCTAAAGATCGTGCGCTGGAAGGAAGAGCCACGATCATTGTAATCATTTTAGCCAGTTAGCGACCAACGACTGCATATAGAATCCATAATTTCCACCCTGGGGATCCTAGTTACTGGCTTGTAATGTTTACCAATACCCGTGGGTTTTGGTGTAACGACAAACCTCACATGGTATCAGAGCTTGGACCCAGGTTCGATTCCCCAAGTTGAGTTTGAGGAGGGTGTTGGAAAAATCACCGCACCTCTATAGAATCCTTAATTTCCACTCTGAAAATCCTAATTACTGGCTTGTAATGTTTACCAACACCTGCAGGTTTTGGTGTAAAGTCAAACCTCCACATCCATGTCACTTGAATCGCAGCGCTGTGCCTTGAAACTACGGCCTAACTATTGGTGATGGTAAGGTTACCAGGCTCTCCAGTCAACACTAGTATTATAGTATTGAAAAAATGTACTTTTTACACCAGAGTATGGTGTGTCTAGCTTGTCAAGCGTCCATCTGCCCCACCCCTAGTTTGTTCCCATTAACACAATGGTGCAACAGACTCGTTACGCAGCGTTGAGGTGTTGCTATGAAAGATTGACCTGGGTGTTCATGACACGCCACTTCTGTGATTATCACACAAATCCCTACGATGGCTCTTCCATGGCTATCCATGTTCTCTGAGAAATGCTACTTTCATGCGGCGCTAATGTATGCGAGGCTTTAAAATGCGAGTTTTACGTTACGTTATCCTTTGACATTTCGTTGGATATGTGCACATGACGAAACTCTATTCCAATCTAACATTGATGTGTTCCTCTCCACGCGTTTTGTGATGAGTCAAACCTCATCGATCGATGGGTATCCATGCTCACACCATTTAATACCGCATCTGATTACTTCTTCACGATATACGCGACCATCTTTACGTTAAGGGATTGTTCAATGCTATTGTTGCAAATATATATGGTATCTTCAACTAATTTCAGGATCGAAGTGAATACACGACTCATGGGACCCCAAATGGGTCACTACTCCCCTAGATCGTGCATTGTCCATTTGGTTAATACGGCCTAGTTGATTACGGTTAAAACAACAAAATCCCCTCAAAATCCCCTCCCTTTGGCGTGCGACTGCATCATTCCTCATTCGCTGGGAACACCTTTAAAACATATGTTGAGGGATTTGTATATATAATGCAATACTTTCTCCCCCTTTACGTATTTAACAAGAGTTCCATCATGCACGCGTTTTCTTCTATTTAACTCGAATGCCTATGGTGTATTAAAATAATGTGCCTTGAGATATAGGGGTTTCTTCTCCATATAAAATTGTTGTCCAAATGGTTTCATTTCGGCACCTAGTTTAACGATGGTCTTCTTCATGGTATCCAAAGCTCCTTCCCCCTCTTAAACTCCTTAGAGAGTACGAGAGGTTTCATATGGTGCGTTAAAACCACCCTCTTGTTCATATCATCTTAATGGTGACATGTTGAGGCATTATTTAATGTCATTGTCACATTGATTCATGTATACAGCTCCTTTAACTAATTTCTTGAAAAGAAGATGGAATGAAAACAAGTTAGCTTATAATATTGATATTTTCATGTGACGACATGGACACAAATGAATAAATAAAACAATTTACTTGAGGAACATAAACAATGCATTATATAAATCCAAATTCAGGTTCTTTTATGGACACATTCATTGTAGTTGACTTTGATGTTTCATGATGCCCAGGGTGATGATGTACTCATAGAGCAAGATCCTTGAAATACTCATGACCATGAGTTTGGAGGATGGGGAACTAATCATGAACCTAGGGGAACATGACATACAATGATTCTTACCATGATGCTAAGCAACGTCGATGAGAATGCACCCCAAACCCTAATATGGTCAACCACAAGGAAAATCAGATTAGGGTCATGCCCATCTACACGCAGGTGCTTCCACTAATTGGAAATGTACACTATAGGAGGATAGGTTAACATATATATGTTAAACATATTTAAATAAAGAAATAATAAGCAATAATATATCAATGCATACATAAAAAGAGAAACAAAATTTCACAGTTCTCAACATGAATTTTTTGGTTAATTAAATTAAAGGCTAAAAAAGGCATAACTATCTTTGAGATAAATCTCAACCCTCTATCCATAACTACTACTAAAAATATTTTATGGATATTCAGTAGAGATTAAATCCCTACCATCTACCTAATAATTATTGATAACTAAATTAAAATTCTAAAATATCTATTCTAAAATCAATATTACTTTGAATATATATAATTTATTATATCTATATTTATATTTCACCGCTTAAAACAATCCCTTAATATTCCTTAACTTTTATAATTTTGTTAAAACAAATTATAAAATAAAATAAATCCATAATTTTCTTAAATTTAATTTATATGGTGTCTTTATACTCACCATGACCATTAACATTTTCTTAACTTATTACTAAAAATATTAATAAACTTCAAAAAATAATATATTTAATATAACCACCCACATATATATATAAAGTTTGTGTAGTAATATCTTAAATAAAAGTTTATATATATGTCACATAATAGTACCCATACATCAACCGTGATAATGGACATTGCACCAAATGAACAAGTATTAAATCAGTGGCTTAAAAACACACATTAATCCGACAGAGTGGACATATCTCGAAGTTGGTATTATTATATATGTATATGTATATCGGGTAAAAAAAAATAATAATAAATAAAAATAAAAATAATTGGAATAGACATATCTTGAAATTGGTAAAATCAATTAATATATAGGTAATCGTTTGATAAGGCATTAAAATAGTAGAAAAGAAAATTTTCTCATTAAATAAAGCATTATAATTTAACTTAATTTAATTTTAGAAGCATTATGAAATATTTATGAAGGTCCGAGTAGTTTTACCATGCCTCTGGAATATTTATATAAATTTTATCCATCCCGGAGAAATTTCCAACCAATATCTCAATGCTCATAAGCTCTGTTATTTGTTCAAAAACATTTTCATGACTTCTTCATAACTTAATTTTACAATACATATATTCTTAATATAAATTTTTTAAAGACTTTATAATATATATATGAACGCACGTATTTTTTGAAAAGTTATTTATTTGTAAAACATAATGTATTAGATTTATTTAGTAATAGAAGTAACACAAATCTAAACGTATTATTGCGTATAAATTGTAATATTTTTTTACCTTGGTAGCATGGTAGGAGAATTTTATTTGATTTTGCTTCATATATAACCAATTTCCATAGAAATCAAAATTTAAAGAGAAATTGGACATAATTTTTACAATACCATTACCATGTAGTATTTAAAGGTCTTTCTCTTAGATATGTTCAAGCTTTTGATGTCACAACACACTCTTTTCTCTAGAGATTGTAAGAGTTTTTCCTTCTTCATCTCCACTCTTAGGAGCAACAAAATTGTTGCACCCATCACTACCAATGCTTCCTAGTAGCTTATATAGAATTTTGATATGAACTCCCCTCAACAATACCATTCCTCTTCAAACCATCCTATAGGTTTCCTTTTCAAACACTATTTTACACTTGCATCACTAATCTTGCTTACATAAATAAAATTTTTGGTTAATATTGGGATGTACTCAACATCAGGGAGTATTCTAATCCTTCCATCATGAGCTTCAACTTCATTTTTCCTTGTCTTATAATATTTTATGTTGATTCATCTCCTAGGAAAACATCACTGCCATCATATCTTTCATACTTGCACTTCCCTTATGATAAGTCACATGAAACGACACACATGAGTCAACTATCATTGCCTCTGATCTATATGTTTACTTGAAGAAGCCAAGTACACACCCCCTCCATCTTAGGAGGTTTTTTCTTTTGTAGAAAGAGCATCATTTGATCCCTTATGTTTCTCTGCAATTTTAGATCTACAATCTTTCTTGTAATGCTCTTGTTTTTTACATCTTCAACATACCTTTACAAATTTTCCTAGAGAGTTAGATCTTCCTCTAGATTTAGATCTCCCACTTGAGGACTTATTTTTATTTCTATTTGGGAGAGTCCTCTTATAAACAAGGCATATGTGTTTTGATTTTCCATGTTTTCTATTTCATCTCCTCCAAAACAAGGATGGGACAATTTCATCAAAACTTAAAGTAGTTATATTATTACCTATGGAGACAACTAGAGTATCCCATGAGTATGGTAGAACACAATAAACTAATAACCTTATCTTCATCTAAAATATCAATATCAACATATTATAGTTGACTTAGCGCAATATTGAAGGAATTCAAATGCTTGATTATTAAGTTTCCATTCTTCATCCTTCGGTTATACAATTTTTTCCACAAGAATAGTTTGTTCACCAAGGACTTAGACTGATATAGAGCCCCTAATGTGTTCCACAATGCCTTCGATGTAACTTCTCTTAAAACATTTAGTAATACTAAATCCAAGAGATACAATTTCATAGTTCTTTTCCTTTTAATCCAACTTATTCTAGTCTTCTCTCAACACCCCTATCAGTACAATACCTAGATCCATAGCAATCCAAAAATATTTGTCACCAATAGATCTTTTGTTTTGAGTTTCCATGACTCAAAACTCTACTCACTAAATTTCTCAATCTCTTTCTTTTAACTGCTCACCTTTTCTTTTCACCACAAGAACTAATTCAGCAAATCTCCCTCAGGAATTAAACTCATCATCACAATATAACCTTGAAAGATATTGATATGAAAGAAATAATAACAACTCATAATTATTCTAAGTGGGAGAAGGGAAACCTTTAATACATTTCTTATAACATGTTAGTTCTGATAATCAAGTAAGAAGATAATGGAATTATATTGTGAACATGCTTTGTTGAGTATGTAAGAAGAATCAAGATGTATATTAAGTGGTTCACTTACATTTGATAATATAGAGTTGGATATTGGACTATAAACATTAAGAAGATACCATAAATATGAACCAATATACAATCACATAATATGTGAAACTAGTTGAGATAATTTAAAGAAGTAAATAAGACATAGCTATTCAAACAAGATGTGGGAAAATCATAATTAATAAAAATTAGAGCATAGTAGTAAAATTCACTGAAGGTATCCATCAAATGAAGCTAAATTTGGAATCAATATAAAATAATAGATTTTTGCAACTACCCTTGAAAGGATAGTAAGCCTATTGTTAAAAGGAGAAGCTGAAAAATAAAGTGGAGACCACAGAGACTATGGACAAACATTGATATGCATGACCAAGGAAGCTCTGATGGGGCATGGGAGAACCTTGAAACTTGAATATTGGTATTATAACTTAGAATATATTTAGACTTGTGCCCTTTCTGTGCAAAAGTTGTTGAAGTGTTTTTTCATTTGAGTAGCTTATTAGTTGAAAGGATATTTGGTAGGATGCAGTTTTATTTTATGTTTATATACATTCTTTTGTCTTTGCAATAGACATGTGTATAGGGGTGGCTATAGAGGAGACTATGGAGAAGGATTTTATATAATAAAATTAGAATGAATAAAGAAATAATTGTAAGATACTTACAACAAACTTGTTTAAGGGGAAAGGGAAAAGATAAAATAATTTTGCTATGCATGTTGAACATTGTGATACTATTAATGATGAGGTAGCGGTATTTTTATTTCTTGAAGTTAGTCTATTAAGTGAATACTTTGAATGGATTATAACATTAATAGGTAATGCTTGGGATGAAAGTTTATTAGGTGAGTTAATGAACTAGGTAACAAGACTTCTGCTTTCATTATGAGGGTGATGGATTACTTAATGGAGCAACATGGATGATTGCCTAGATTTTTGTCTGTTAGATGACACTGAAGTAATAAACACTTCAAGTTCATAAAATATAGGTTGAATTGATAGAACATGACAAGAGTCACTTTAAATGTCTAAATAAGGATGATGCATATCAAGAAGAAAATATTATCTATCAACCAATGAATTTAAATGATTGTTGAAATGATGAAGGTGATTAAATTAAAGAGATAATAAACCCATGGGTGCTTATAGGATAAGATTAATAGGACCAAAATAAAAATTATAAAATTTCATGAGGATGAAACACCTTAGCATAAAGGAAATATTCTCCTAGGAAATCAAAGATTAGTGATAGTTCAGTGTGATGCTCTTTTGAATAACAACCATATGGAATTATTAGGAGTAGAGAAATTATTCAAATCTTAGATGATTACCTTATGGTGTATACAAAATGGACACAACTAAAGTGCTAGGAAAATTATAAAAAAGTAATAAGGCTTTGAGAAAAATTATGTAATGATAATGAAGGGGTCTCTCTCTCTCAAGTGGAAAAATCTCTTAGGATATTGATGAGTGGATTGAGCAACATCAATAATGAATTGAAAGTTTAAAGGTAAAAATACATGGTTGAGCTTTAGTTTTGTGAGCTTTGTTTGTTTAGAACATTACCTATAATACATTGAACGTTAAGAATGATGAACAATCATGATTTGTAAGGGTCACATGGTGGCCTTTATAGTTTTAAAGTGTCAACAAAAGAAAGGATGAAAATTGATATTTTGGGAAAGGTTTAAAAGTTTTAATGTTCAAGGTATATCAAATGTATACTTCTTGGTTTCTAGACTTCCCAAGGCAGAGGGAATAGACAATATGATAGGTCAAGTCATAGAGATTGATTAGAAAATACCTAGCATGAATAACAAGAAGCTCATACACCAATGATGAGTAATGTATTTGGATTAGATGAGCTAATCTTTCTAAAGGGGATCAATTATAATTAATAGGTGATGGATAAATAACTAGGGCTTAACCATCCCTTCGTGTAAATGGATTAAGCATGACAAAAATCTTAAACCATGATTAATTATGCTTACATTATATTGGGTATAGTAGTCCTATAAAGGATAAAAAAAGATGTATAGTCATGAAAAAACCATGCGATTTAATTTTAATATTCATGATTTAAAGAATTATAGTAAGGCTCATAATAGATTAATGATGAATTTCACCAAATTTCCTTAGGTAAGAAAGAAACATGACTAAAGATTAAATCTCAAGATGATGAGGCATACTTGAAAGTTTATTGGTGTACTTAAGTAAGGAACATATATGAAAACTAAAGAGAATATTGATAAGGTGATTATACTTACCCTGTAAATTGCCTACCTTCTTGTTGAAGGAAACATAATGAAAAAACAATTGTATCTTAATGAGATTATAACACTAATAATAGTGATGATCTAGCTTAGTCAAACAAATCCTTGATGGATGTTTAATGATATGATTGCATTAAATTTAGTAGTTGGTATCTATTATTTATCCAGGTTAAGGTATTTGACATTTTTTGATGATTCATGATATGCACATTTATGATGCTTTATTGATCTGAATATGATTTTTGTTGAGATGATTATCATATTTATAATATATGTTGTGATGTTATCTTAGCATGTGGTTCCATTTTTGTTGTTGATGTATTGATATATCTTCGATTATATATGTTAATGTGATAATATGATGATGGTAGTTCATGATGTGATGACATGTGGTAATTGCATGTAGTTCTATGATGAGATGTTTAATGATGACATGCATGAGCATGCAATGTCTTATTATTCATGATGTTGTGTTCTTATAATCACACATGAGAGTTGGAATGTGGATTATTTTCTATGAGATGATGATTTTATGATTATAACCAATGAATTGATTGTATGTTATGAGGCGGTGATCAATAATAAATCCACTAGTGGGCCAAGAAGGCTAGTTCATTTGGATCTTATGGGAGCACATACCCATGAGGGAGAATATGTATAAAGTAGCATCTTATGTGTTGGGGACAAACTCAATCAACTACTTACACTGGATTTTTTTTACCTTGTATATTTTTTGATGGGATGTAGGATCATCTTGAGAAGGTCAAGCTTCTAGGCCAAGTACCTAATATTAGAGTTGTGATGCTGAAGTCCAAAGAAGGGTTGGAGTATTTCTTTCTGGTGGAGTTGTGGGATTAGACTTCAATTCCTAGGGTTTTGTGCCTTAGTAAGTTGTGGTGGGCATTATTCCAACCTTTTGAGATCCTTGGAGTATGCAAGCACTGAACCAAATGTGTGCTTTGGAAAATGAGGTCTATGGCCTTGGGGCCATGATAAACTGAGACATATTTAAGCCTATAATTATGAAAGTTGGGAATAAATGCTAGATAAAACTTGTGCTTCCATAAAGTTGTGATGTTTTTTATTATTCCTATCATGGTTAGTGGCCTTGCACTAGTTTAGTAGTCGATGATGTCAAAGATGATTAAAGAAAATATAAAAAATAATAAGTAACAGAATCAAAGTTAACTTTGGTATGCAACTTCTTGAAGGGGAGAGCATGTAAGACCCTATATTAATAAATAAATAAATAAAAATGTTGGGAAAAATATTGTTGGGGGGGGGGGGGGGGGTGTGGTTTGAACCAGTATTTTCAAATCAATAACTTTTTACATTTCATATTCTTATTTCTATATGCGAATTTATTGAAAGGAACCCACGTGTGTACGCAATTGTTCTTAAGACAACCAACGTACATCCAATAAACTTATGATTCAATTAATTCATCATTTGTTTATCTTCAGCCAGTGCATCAATACTTTATTAAACATTAGATAGACAATAACCATGTGTTGTAAGAACAAAATAAACCATCACACATGAACACCGAGATTTAAGGTGGAAACCCAATGCAGGAAAAAACCACTTGTTGTTGTCATCTCTATCTTCTTTTAAATATAAAGAAAAATAATTTTACAATCTTCTACTAGCGCAGACTCATACCAGTGCACAAGCACCCACTTGCAAAATGATACAACCTTCTCTCGTTCTCCATCTCCTACTGGAAGGGAGCTCCAACCCCCTGATATGATTACCGTCTACTACTAGAAGGAAGCTTCGACTTCCTCATTGAAGGCTCCAACCCTCAGTAAAATTCGTGGACCACATTTCATAAATTTTCACACTGGATCCAATATCAACACATCATAACGTGTAGGCCTATTTTCATCAAATTTTAAGACTAGATCCATTATCAAAACTTAAGCTCAATATCAATAATCAAACTGTAACTCATCATTGTAACATAGTCATCAATCTCTGGCACAACTGAATCAACCAATCACTGAAACTTCTGACATCAATCTCTGACATAATTAAATCAACCAATCACTAAAACCTAATCATCAATCTTTGACATAACTGAATCAACCATTCACTGAAAACCCAATCAATTTACACTTAATCAAAACTCAACCAATCAACTGGAACAGTCAGATCACTGTAGCCCGTACAAAGAACTGAACCTAAAATACTACATCAACACACAAAATCAACTGCAGTCTTGATCATTCAAATGCCAAAATGTATACGCTACTTAAATTAAGGCAACCTATGTGCATACGTGATTTTTTGTAGAGAAACCCACGTACAGATCATAAAATACTGAAAATTGAAAACTTGACTGCTACAATTCTGAAAATAACACTGAACCATACTCAGATCTACTGCAACACTTTGAACCAATCATAGAATTGTTTCTGATCTTCAATCACAATCATCAAGTAATCTTAATATTCTTCAATCAATTCATAACCACATTCAACTTCATCATTCAATCATTTCTACTTCAGACATTATTACTTAACCTAGATCAATCATGAGGACATCATTGATAGACAACATAGAAGCAGAAGCACTGATCAGGTTGATCATTCATTTAGAAACTCCTTACTTTATATACACGACATTGAAGAAGCTAACTTGCATGTATACGAGCTTTTACTGAGACCAACCAGCATATAGATTTACAAATTTTGACCTAAAATTGCACAGCTCTTCAAAACTTCAGAAAGACCCAGATCATAATATTCAGAGATAAAAACATACATCAGTACTTAGATCTAGTCAATCCATGAGCAGATCATACAATGAAAATTCATTTAAGGTCTCACGACCCTGATCCATCATTGTATTTATTAGTGCATACCTATTTCAGGTCTATTGGATCTCATCCATCATCAAACTCTCAAGTGCATACTTAGTTTAGATCAAGAAATGCATCAAAAACCCATAACATGCATATTTCTTTTTGATCTAACTCTTCATAATATTTCCATCACTTGCACACTTAGCACTTTGATCTTTGCCTCCTTATATAGTTTAGTCCTTATCCAGTACCATGAGTCAAAACTACACAAGTTCCGGTGGTAATCTTTGACGGGATCAATATCAGTTATCACACTAATTACTATGGGCCAATACCATGGTAAGGACCCCTAGTATCTAGAATGCCATGGTGCAAAAACCATACGCTACTTGTCTTCACTAAATTCACGTTCATATGTGATTTGGCTTAATAGAACCCGCATATAGTTCTTGAACTTCCAACTTTATCATTCCTTTGAACTAATTCCTTTGAAATACCATGCATTCTATCACATCTGTAAAAACATCCTATTTATACCTTTAACAAGTAGATTTTCATCAAGAGAAAACTTATCAAGTAGGATTCCATTCATAAAATATGTTGTCATCAAGGACAACTCATCAGGGGGGTTGCGAACAATCTCCCTGTATCAAACTTCTGATTCTGATCTGTAAAAATGTGACCCGTCATTATGGTATTATGTTGTATTCATTCTATCACCTCTAAACTGACCCGTGAATTCTGTTACAAGTGAGTTTCCATCAAGGACAACAAATGCATCATAATTCCAACAATATCCCCCTTTGGACTTGATGGCAACCACTTTGGTGTTTGGTCACCAGAACCTGTAAATAACATCAAGCCAAGCACCAAGCTACTCTCCCCCTTTGACATCAAGGTCAAAGGGATGACTAATGATGAATGAAGACTTACATATCTGAACTATTGAATATGAGTACGAACCATGCTCCCCCTGAGCACATGTAGAATTCTCTGATCATGATCCCCTTGAGAACATGCTGAAATCTCTAACGGATGTATAATGAAGTACATGACTCTGTGACTCAACTGTGTATGACCTTCCTATCAAAAAGGAATCATACTTACATCAATCACCCAACCAAGTGGGGATACATATTTGACTCAACCACCCAGCCAAGTGGGATTACATATTTGACATGATCTCAAAAGTCCATACATGACTGAATATAACAATTATTACATTATAGGTCTTAACATGGCATTTACATCAAATGATATACATGATATTTATAACAAAGACCAAATACAAGAACATGATAGTAATCATACACTGTCATACACCATATACGATCTGCACCATAAGCATCTGTCAACAGCACCAAGAACAACAACATGTATATGTTCATCATCAATTCGCAAGAAAAGACAATGTAGCTTTAATATCATCAACCTGTGACTAATTATGCCGAATATATATTTTCATATATATATGCTATCAACTTCATCCTCTTGACCTTATCAAAATCAACTTGCTCCTTTTCTTTAGTAGAAAAAGCCTTAATCTATGTTCGTAAAAAACACAGCCTTTCGAGAATCAACTAAGCATATGCCACATCTCCCATCAGTAAGGCCTATACATTCACAAAACCATTCACATCATATCATATACATGTGAAATCACCATAGTCATCATCCATGACCACAACATCATCATAAAATCATTGTAGCAAGAATTTCATGTTCTTTCCACAACATTCCTCAATATATCAAACATGTATCATCACTAAGGAGTTTTCTAACATCCCACATCTAATAAGAAATAACCATGATAATCAACATATGTGAGAACCAAGCCTGTCTTCATAAAGTAAGATAGGAAGAAGTATTCATCATTCCATATCATCATCATTATGTGACTAAGTAATCCATGTCTCCAAATAGCCATATCTTCATGAAACTTGCAATAACAACATTCTCTTGAACAATTTTCTTCATACAAAAAGATATTTTATAGAAACATCATTTACCAATATGCAACTTAAGTAATCTTCCATGTCATCCTTATCTGTAATTCATCCATCATAGTGATAGCAATATGTATCTAGCTTTTCATCAATGAGAAAAGCAAACCATGAGCTCACAATCATTTGTCAAACTTTATTGGTACCATCAAGTGCAACAATCCTCAAACAATATACCATGTGAGAGCCAAGAACTATGGGAATCCTCATCCATAACTACACCATATGAAATTTATGCATCTTTTAAGGTATGATGACAACAACATAAAAGGAATGAATCTTATCATCATCAAATAATGAATTTGTGTATTCAAACTTTATTCTTCTCCTTGAACTTATGAAGATCACCATGTAAGCAACATAGTTCCATAAATCTGATCAAAAGCATCAAAACAACTATGTGTCTCAAGCAATATAAGTATCATCTGTGATTTCATCATAGGAAACCCATGACCGCAGAATAGTATGATGCACCATTTAAAGGCTTTAGCAAAATAAGCATCATCATCATTGATAAGCATCATTACGTACCAAGGACTTCTAAAGAAAACATAATGCCAACAATGCAGTATTAGAAGCATAAAAAATTCTCCCCCCTCAACCTGTGCCAGCTATTCACTGTCAGATCTGGTCATTGCATATATCAGTAAGAATCATCAAGGCATCATCATCAACTAGTGATACATCAAGTCATCAACAACTTATGTGGGCCAAAAGCACTTCTAAATATTATCAATAGATTGTAATCATAATGCATCAAAATAGAAAAGACAATTAATAATTGGCTGAACCATATCATACCATTTTTTTAAGTCTGTCCCACTGTTTCTTCATCAAACCAATATATATGCGACTGTGCAGTTTCAAACTTGCGTATATACGCGAATTTTCTTCATAAAATCCATGTATGAAATGTGGAATACTGAAATTTCATACTTTAATTTCCCCCTTAGTCTGTTATGACTGTACCTAGTCCTAGAACGTTTTCTGAAATATCAGTTCAAAGAATATCATTACCATAATGGTTCTTCATGAGAGACTCCATTTTACTCTTGTCTCAAGTCATGTGATGATAACATCCACTATCTATGTACCATTCATCTTCGTCTGCGAATGAGCAAAGAGCAAGAAGACACCTTATGTGATATTATTTTTCTTGCTTATTGGTGGATCCATCTTTTTCAGATTTTCTAATATCAATGTTCTTATTTGGTTTCTTACCATATTGTCTATGGTGGTCCATAGACTTATTCTTGCATTCTTTTTGTTACATGCCCAAACTTGTTACAAGCATAAAATCTTATATGTTTCAAATTCCTTTTATAACAATCAATGGCTTTGTGGCTAAACATATTGAAAGAAAAGAAATATCCCTTAAAGTACCTGGAAGCTGATGATATTTCCACGAGGCAGTTATTAGCTCTAAACATTCTACTTTTTCACCTAGCTGCAACATGTCCAAAATTATGACATATAGAACATTCAATATTATTGATCAAATGAAAGAATTGATTAACACTTCTATAGTTAGGAGTAAATGATTTTCTTTGAAGACTTTCTTTCCTTGGTTGTTGATGGGGTTGACGCCTTATCTCCTTGTTGAGTATTTCAGATTTTTCATTAGAATTCCTTACCTCGGATTGTGAGCTAGATTCACCTTTAACAGTGTCATGAAAACCAAGACTAGATTAGATGGTAGGAGACCTTTGACTACTAAGAGTATTATCCAAAATCTTAGTACTATCTTGAAATCGTAAAAGTTTATCCTTTTCTTCTAATTAACTTTTTCAGGATATTTACCTCAACCTGATATTGCTTTTCTTTTTCAAGATACTTCTTCTTCATGTTTTCTTCAACTTTTCATCCTTCCTCCACTTGTTGTTTTAATTTGAGAATCTCATTTTGTTGTTCGTCAAATTCTTGAAGTAGTTCTTCATTATTCTTATTTGATTTTTCAAGATCTTCTTTAGAACAGATGACCTCAACTTCAATACTTTCATAGTAATTGGTTCTTTCTTTAAGTTCTTTGTTTGTTGTATCCTTTTCAATCACTTGATTTGTCAATGATGTTACTTCATCTTGCAGCCTTTGACATTGATCTTCCTTTTCCTTGTACTGATTCCTTATTTTGTTTCCTTCCTCCAACTGAGATTTTAACCTGGTAAGCTCTTATTTGTAGGTACATTCCCTTTCATCAAATAGATCTTGTTTATCTCTAATTTTATTTGTAATTCTTTTAACTTCTACCTCTATTAGATTTCTTTCACTTTCACCCATAAGAGAAAATTCAGTTGTTTCGCTGTCACATTCATTATCTTCAATATTGCATGAACAGAGAAAGGTATCACCAAAGGACCAAAAATTAGTTCCTGATAATTCTTTTGTTTGTTCATCTTCATTCTGAGGTGATTTTGAATATGAATATTTGCTTCCACCTAATAACCAATAGTCTCTAACATTGTTAGTGTCTCTTTGATATGTATTCTTCTTTTGAGGTGCTTCCTTCTTTTTCTTCTTTCTCATTGTCTCGACGGATCTCTTCCAAGTGATCAAGCTTCTACCAAAGGACCTACTATGATACCAATTGTTGGGAAAAATACTGAGAGGGGGGGTGAATCAATATTTTCAATCAACAACTTTTTACATTTCATATTCTGATTTTTATACGTGAATTTACATAAAGGAACCCGGGTGTGTACGCGACTGTTCTCAAGACATCCAATGTACATCCAGTAAACTTATGATTTAGTTAATTCATCATTTGTTTGTCTACAACCAATGCATCATTACTTTATTAAACATTAGATAGATAGTAACCATGTGATTTAAGAACAAAATATATCATCACACATAAAAAAAACACATGAACACCAAGATTTAAGCTGGAAACCTAATGCGGGAAAAAACCACCAGTTGATGTTGTCTCTATCTTCTTTTTAATATAAAGAAAAAGTTTTTTACAATATTGTACTAGTGTAGACTCATACCAGTACAAAGGAACCTACTCGCATAAGGCTACAACCTTTGCTCATTCTCCAGCTCCTACTGGAAGGGAGCTCCAACCCCCTTATATGATTACCATCTACTACTAGCAAGAAGCTTCAAATTCCTCACTAAAGGCTCCAACCCTCAACAAAATCCGTGGACCACGTTTCATAAATTTTCGCACTAGATCCAATATCAACACATCATAACTTGCAGGCCTCTTTGCATCAAATTTTCAGACTGGATCCATTATCAGCACTTAAGCTGAATATCAATAATCAAACTGCAACTCATCATTGTAACACAATCATCAATCTCTGACACAACTGAATCAAACAATCACTTAAACTTCTAACATCAATCTCTGACACAACTATTTCAACCAATCACTGAAACCCAATGATCAATATATGATGCAACTAAATCAACCATTCACTGAAAACCCAATCAACTGACACTTAATCAAAACTTAGCCAATCAACTAGAACAGTCAGATCATTGTAACCAGTACACAGAACTGAACCAAGAATATTGCATCAACACACAAAATCAACTGTAGTCCTGATCATTCAAATGCCAAAATCTATACGCTACTTCACTCAAGGAAACCACCGTGCAGACATGCTTTTCTGTAGAGAAACCCACGTACAGATATTAAAATACTAAAAACTAAAAACTTGACTACTGCAATTCTGAAAAGAACATTGAACCCTACTCAGATCTACTGCAACACTCTAAACCAATCACATAACTATCTATGATATTCAATCAAAATTAGCAAGTAACCTTAACATTCTTCAATCAATCCATAACCACATTCAACTTCATCATTCAATAATTTCTACTTCAAACATTATTACGTAACCCAGATCAATCGTGAGGACATCATTGACAGATAGCAAAGGAGAAACAACACTGATCAGGTTGATTTGTCATTTAGAAACTCCTTACTTTATATATGCGACTTTGAAGAAGCTAACCCGTGTGTATACGCGCTTTTCCCAAGACCAACCAACATATAGATCTACAAATTTTGACCTAAAATTGCGTACCTCTTTAGAACTTCAGAAAGACCCAGATCATAATATTTAGATATAAAAACATGCATCAATACTTAGATCTAGTCAATCCATGATCAAATCATACAATGAAAATTCGCTTCAGGTCTCATGATCTTGATCCATCATTGTATTTATTACTGCATAATTATTTCAGGTCTATTGGATCTCATCCATCTTGAAACTCTCAGGTGCATACTTAGTTTAGATCAAGCAAAGCATCAAAAACCCATAACATGCATATTTGATTTTGATCTAACTCTTCATAAGATTTCCATCACTTGCACACTTAGCACTTTGATCTTCACCTCTTTGTATAGTTTAGCCCTTATCCAATACCACTGGTAAAAACTACACAAGTGCTGGTGGTAATCTTTGACGAGATCAATATCCATTTTCACGCTCATTACTATGGAAAAATACCATGGTAAGGACCCCTGGTATTTAGAATACCATTGTGCAAAAACAATACACTAATTTTCTTCACCAAACTCATGTGCATATGCGACTTGGCTTAACAGAACCCGCATATAGTTCTTGGACTTCCAACTTTATCATTCCTTTGAACTGCCATGCATTATGTCACATCTATAAACATGTCTTGTTTATACCTTTAACAAGTTTATTTTCATCAAGAGACAACTTATCAAGTAGGATTCCATTCATCAAATAGGTTGTCATCATGGACAACTCATCAGGTAGGTTGCCGAATCAAACTTTTGATCCTGATCTATAAACCTTTGACCCATCATTATGATATTCTATTGTATTCATTTTTTCACCTCTGAACTGAGCTTTGAATTCTATTACAAGTGAGTTTCCATCAAGGACGACACATGCATCATAATGCCAACAATATACCCCTTTAGACTTGATGGCAACCACTTTGGTGTTTGGTCACCACAACTTGTAAATAACATCAAGCCAAGAACCAATCTTTTCAAAGCATCAAGCTACTCTCCCCCTTTGACATCAAGGGAAAGGGCTGACCAATGATGAATTAAGACTTCCATATATGAAATGTTGAATATGAGTACTAACCATGCTCCCCCTGAGCACATGCTGAATTCTCTGATCATGCTCCCCCATATCACATGCTGAAATCTCTGTCGAATGTATAATAAAGTACATGACTCTATGACTCAACTATGTATGACCTTCCTATCACCAAGGACCCATACTTACATCAATCACCCAACCAAGTGGGGATACATATTTGACTCAACCACCCAACCAAGTGGGATTGCATATTTGACATGATCCCAAAATTCCATACATGACTAAATATGAAAATTATTACATTATAGGTCTTTACATGGCCTTTACATAAATTGATATACATGATATTTATAACAAAGACCAAAGACAAGAACATGATAGTTATCAACAACTATAATACACCATATATGATCTACACCATAAGCATCTATCAACAGCATCAAGAACAACAACCTATATATGTTCATCATCAATTCACAAGAAAAGACAATGTAGCTTTAATATCATCAACCTATGACTAATTATGGCACACATAGATTTTAATATATACCTTCTATCAACTTCATCCTCTTAACCTTATCAAGATCAACTTGGTCCTTTTCTTTAGTAGAAAACGCCTTAATCTATGTTTATAAAAAACATAGTCTTTCAAGAATCAACTAAGCATATGCCATAACTCCCAGCAGCAATGCCTATACCTTCATAAAACCATTCACATCATATCATATACATGTGAAAGCACCATAGTCATCATCCATGACCACAACATCATCATCAAATCATCGTAGCAAGAACTACATGTTCTTTCCACACCATTTCTCAATATATCAAACACGTATCATCGCTAGGGAGTTTTCTAATATCCCACATGTGATAAGCAATAACCATGATAATCAACACATGTGAGAACCAATCCTATCATCATAAAGTAAGATAGGAAGAAGTATTCATCATTCCATATCATCATCATTATATGACTAAGTAAGCCATGTCTCCAAATAGCCATATCTTCATGAAACCTACAATAACACCATTCTCTTGGCCGATTTTCTTCATACAAGAAGATATTGTATACCAACATCATTAACCAATATGAAACTTAAGTAAACATCCATGTGATCCTTATCTGTAAGAATCCATCATAGAGATAACAATATGTATCTAGCTTGTCATCAATGAGAAAAAAAACCATGAGATCATAATCATTTGTCAAAATTTCTTGATACCATCAACTGCAACAATCCTCAAACAACATACCATGTGAGAGCCAATAACTATAGGAATCCTCATCCATAACTGCACCTTATGAAATTTATGCATATTTGAAGGTATGATGACAGTGACATAAATGGAATGAGTGACACTTATCATGATCAAATAATGAAGTTGTGTACTCAGGATTTATTCTTCTCCTTGAACTTATAAATATCACCATGTAAGAAATATAGCTATATGCATCATCATAAGAATCATCCATAAATTTGATCAGAAGCATCAAAACTACTATGTGGCTCAAGCAATATAAGTATCATTTGTGATTTCATCATAGGCAACCCATGACTGCAACATAGTATGATGCATCATTTAAACACTTCGGCAACATAAGCATCATCATCATTCATAAGCATCATTACATACAAACGGCTTCTAAAGCAAACATAATGCCAACAATGCATTATTAGAAACATAGAATATGCTCCTCTTGAACCGGTGCCAACTGTTCACTATCAGATCTGATCATTGCATATATCAATAAGAATCATCAAGGAATCATCATCAACCAGTTATACATCAAGTCATCAACAACATATGAGGACCAAAATCACTTCTAAATAGTATCAATAGATTGTAATTATCATCCATAGAAAAAAAAGACAATTGGTAATTGATTGAACCATATCAGACCCCTTTTCTGAGTTTATCCCATTTTTTCTTCATCAAACCAACATATACACGACTGTGCAGTTTCGAACTCACGTATATACGTGACTTGTCTTCATAAGATCCGCGTATGAAAAGTGGAATACTGAAATTTCATACTTTCAGTTCCCCATGAGGTTGTTCTGACTATACCTGGTCCTAAAACGTTTGTTGCAACATCAATTCCACAAATACCATTTGAGAGTCACATTTTTTTGTTCTTCAAATGCTTGAAGTAGTTCTTCATTCTACTTATTTGATTTTTTAAGCTCTTCTTTTAGAGAGATGACCTCAACTTCAAGACTTTCATAGTAACTGGTTCTTTCTTTAAGTTCCTTAGTTGTTGTATCCTTTTCATTCAATTGATTTGTCAATGATGTTACTTCATCCTGCAGCCTTTAACATTGATCTTCCTTTTCCTTGTACCTCTTCCTTATTTTGTTTCCTTCCTCCAACTAAGTTTTTAACCTTGTAAGCTCTTCTTTGTAGGTACATTCCCTTTCATCAAATAGATCTTGTTGATCTCTAATTTTATTTGTGAGCCTTTTAACTTCTACCTCTATTAGATTTCTTTCACTTTCACCCATAAGAGAAAATTTAGTTGTTTCATTGTCACATTCATTATCTTCAATATTGCATGAACAGAGAAAGGTATCACCAGAGGACCAAAAATCAATACCTGATAATTCTTTTGCTTGTTCATCTTCATTATGAGGTGATTCTAAATCTGAATATTTTCTTCTACTTAATAGCCACTCGTCTCTAACACTATCATTGTCTCTTGGAGATATCTTCTTCTTTTGAGGTACTTTCACCTTTTGCTTCTTTCCCATTATCTCCTTAAAGCGATCAAGCTTCTGCCAAAGGACCTACTTGGATACCAATTGTTGGGAAAAATACTGAGAGGGGGGGTGAATCAGTATTTTCAAATCAATAACTTTTTACATTTCATATTATGATTTTTATAAAGGACTTTACTGAAAGGAACTTGCGTGTGTACGTGACTATTCTTTAGACAACCAGCGTACATCCAGTAAACTTATGATTCAGTTAATTCGTCATTTGTTTGTCTTCAACCAGTGCATCAATAATTTATTAAACGTTAGATAGATAGTAACCATGTGTTGTAAGAACAAATTAAACCATCACACATAAAAAACACACATGAACACCACAATTTAATGTGGAAACCCAATGGAGGAAAAAACCACTTGTTACTATCATCTCTATCTTCTTTTTAATATAAAGAAAAAACTTTTTACAATCTTGTACTAGTGTAGACTCATACCATTATGCGGGCACCCACCTGCAAAAGGCTACAACCTTCGCTCGTTCTCCAAATCCTACTAGAAGGGAGCTCCAACCCCCTGATATGATTACCAGCTACTACTGGCATGAAGCTTCGACTTCCTCAATGAAAGCTCCAACCCTCAGCAGAATCCATGGACCACATTTCATAATTTTTCACACTAGATCCAATATCAACACATCATAACTTGTAGGCCTCTTTTCATCAAATTTTCGTACCGAACCCATTATCAACACTTAATCTCAATATCAATAATCAAAATGTAACTCATAATTGTAACACAATCATCAATCTATGACACAACTGAATCAACCAATCACTAAAACTTATGACATCAATCTCTAAAACAACTAAATCAACCAATCACTGAAATCAAATCATCAATCTCTGACACAATTGAATCAACCATTCACTGAAAGCCCAATCAACTAACACTTAATCAAAACTCAACCAATCAACTGGAACAGTCAGATCACTGTAACCAGTACACAACTAAACCCAAAATACTTCATCAACACATATAATCAACTTCACTCTTGATCATTCAAATGCCAAAATGTATATGCTACTTCACTTCAGGCAACCCGCGTACAGATCTTAAAATATTGAAAACTGAAAACTTGACTACTGCAATTCTAAAAAGAACATTGAACCATATTCATATCTACTGCAACACTCTAAACCAATCACATAATTGTTTTTAATCTTCAATCACAATCAACAAGTAATCTTAATAACATTCTTCAATCAATCCATAACCACATTCAACTTCATCATTCAATCATTTCTTCGGACATTATTACTTAACCCAAATAAATCATGAGGACATCATTGACAGACAACGTATAGATCTACAAATTTTGACCTAAAATTGTGCAACTCTTCAAAACTTAAGAAAGACCTAGATCATAATATTCAGAGATAAAAACATGTGTCAGTACTAAGATCTAGTGAATCCATGAGAAGATCATACAATGAAAATTCATTTCAGGTCTCATGATCATGATCCATCATTGTATTTATTAGTGCATAATTATTTTATATTTATTGGATCTCATCCATCATCATACTCGCGGGTGCATACTTAGTTTAGATCAAGAAAAGCATAAAATACACATAACATGCATATTTTCTTTTGATCTAACTCTTCATAATATTTCCATCACTTGCACACTTAGTACTTTGATCTTCACCTCTTTACATAGTTTAGCTCTTGTCCAATACCACGGGTCAAAACTACACAAGTTTAGGTGGTAATGTTTGACAGGATCAATATCCGTTGTCACGCTCATTGATATGGGCCAATACCATGGTAAGGACCCCTATTATTTAGAATACCATGGTGCAAAAACCATACGCTACTTTTCTTCACTAATCTCGTGTGCATACGTGACTTGGCTTAACAGAAACCGCGTATAGTTCTTGAACTTCCAACTTTATCATTTCTCTTAACTGATTCCTCTGAAATACCATGCATTCTATCACATATGTAAACACATCCTATTTATACCTTTACGAAGTATATTTTCAACAATAGACAACTTCTCAAATAGGATTCCATTCATCAAATAGGTTGTCACCAAGAATAACTCATCAGGGAGATTGCCAACAATCTCCCCGTATCAAACTTCTGATTTAATCTATAAACCTTTGACCCATCATTTTAGTATTCTGTTGTATTCATTCTGTCACCTCTGAACTGGCCTGTGAATTTTGTTACAAGTGAGTTTCCATTAAGGACAACACATGCAACATAATGCCAACAAAAAACAATAAATAGATTGAAGAACCATAATAAATAAATAAAGTAGCTAGTTTATTAAAATAAAATAAAAAAAAAAGGATAAAATAACAAAAATATAAATTTATGGATAAACTAAATCAAGTAAAGGCTAATATTAAAATAAAAAAAGGTGATGACTGTGGATTTTATGCATGGAATTTCACCTTCCATTTTTGGACGAAGGAGTTCTACTTAATGGAAGAGGGGAAGGATGTGCGACATCTTTTCCTCACGGAATTATGTTGAATTAGTGATTAGACACTAGTAAAAGTAGTTGACCGAGGCTCAGGGGTGGTGAATTGAAGATATATATGGTATTGTTGATTTTACGATTCAGTGGAGAGTCATCCCCCACACAGTGGTAGCAATCAACTAGACGAAAGGTTGGAAAAAAATGGTTTTCCAATCATAACATTATAAGTAAGTTGGTTTTTCATCTTATGGGTAACTTTATCACCACTCAATGCTCCTAGGATCATGTAATTATTAATGAAATCTTATTTATGTTTATCAATCAATAGTCTAAATTTATATGTGTAATTTCTGTATATTTAAATAAGGATTCATGCCATTACAAAAATTCCACTTTCCATTTCTCTTTGCGGTAGAATGAATTCATTCATAGTCTACATTTTGGTGGCTCCACTTGAGAGTTCCCATCAACATCTTTTTCTATCTTAAGTGAAGGCTCTCTTATTCATTTATGTTCTCTCTTCTTACTTGAAATTCATACTATGGGGTTCTCTTTTGCTTCCTCTAGTGTTATTTACTCTAGCTTTCTGCATTGGAGTCAAAGAAACTCTATCCTCAAAAGACATCTATCTTATCTCTTTATGCTTAGCTCATGTGGGTAGCTCAATTGACGATTGATGTGCTATGAAGTATTATGTAAACCATGATATTCAAGGTTCGAATCCCTCATGGGTCCTACAAAAGAAAAACTTATTTATTCCTTACTCAAATGAGTATTAAACTATGATAAATAAGAGGTCCTCAACATATTAATTTATCATTTTTATACTTAACTTTTTCACTAACATCTAAATATGGCATGAGAGAGAGAGAGAGTTTCTAAAAATGATGCAAGAGGTGAGGAGTAAAGGGATACAATAGTTTATAATAAAAAAATCACATAAATCACATAGATAACTTTCTGGTTGACCCGTTTCAAACCACACAATGTGGTTCATCATCAAGGATAAGATGGGAACTCTAATCTAAGAAAGAAAATAAATAATATAGAGATGAAATAGTTAAATTCCAACAGATATAAAATAAATAATTTAATAAGATCTCAATTCGAATTAAAAAATATCTATTATTAAAAGGATTTGTTAGGTCCCTATACTACTAGTGTAACCCCTTGTTGTTATTAGTACAACCCCCTTATTCTATTGTTGTGCCCATGTAGTCCCCATATTGTTATTATTGTGCCCTTACGTTATTATTGTTATCTCGGCTCTAATTGTATTATGACCCCTTAGACTCCTATATATAGAAAGGAGGTCTTGTCATTTGTATCATCCAATAATTGTTCATTTGTGTAATGTAAAGGAGGTTGCCTCGTCGAAGAGGCTTATTTCTAAGGCGTTCGTCTATATTTTCTATCTTTCTGTGAGCTGGTTTCATAACAGGATTCGTCTAGACTATGATTTATTAAAGAGATTAATAAAGAGATATAATTAAAAGGATCATACATAATAATAAAAAATAAAAATAATGAATTGAAAATCAAAACAAGCAAAGGATTTAGGAGTACAAAGTCGACATCAAACATTGTAGGATTCCCTCCTCATGTTTGGTTGAACATGTTGAGAAGACAAAACACCACATTTGTATTGAAGAGTCCCAGGTCATTTCCAAGGTTGACCATTTCCATCACGAAAATTTAGGGAGATTATAGAAATTGAGAGAAAATCTAGTAAGTTGAATAGAGACAATGAGTAGAAAATTAACAGTTCTTGCATCCTTTCTCTGTATTCCTAGGAGTCTTCTTTCTTTCTCTCCCCTTCTTTCGTTTCTTTGGTCTGTTCCTTTTTTTGTTTTTTTTCTTATGCTTACTTTATATTTTTCCCCTTTTCTTATTATTTATTATTAATTGTCGTACCTGTTTTCTTACTTTCTATTAAAAAATATGTAATTGATTCTAATTCGTTATAGTATTTTCTAGGCTATATATATATATATATATATATATATATATATATATATATATATATATATATATATATATATATATATATATATATATATATATATATATATATAGCGAGAGAGAGAGAGAGAGAGAGAGAGAGAGAGAGAGAGAGAGAGATATTCCCATAATGCATATTTTCCTAACCGCTAGTTTTTAAATAAATGCATAATATTTTAATAGATAACTCCTTACCCCGAATTTCTAAATACTATTTTTCTTATCTTCTTAAATAATTAATTATTAAAATATTGGTATAAAATATTTTATATTTATATTATTTATTCCTAACAACGATTTTTTAACTAAATATATATTATTTTAATAGATAACTCCTTACCTCTAATTTTTAAATAATATTTTACTTATCTTATTGACTAATTTACCAACGGCTAATTTTCAACAGTTAATTCTAGGCAATGATGCATCCATGTTATTTATTCCTTAAGATCGATTGGTTCTTCACCTTGTCTTGAAGATGGACCACATTAGTTGGTTCGCAATGTCGACAAAATCCTACTAATGTGATTAATTTGAAAGAAATCTATCTACATATTTTCCCTTTATCTTGAATTCTTGTTATAGTTATTTATTCCTTAAGGTTGATTGATTCTTTACCTTGTCTTAAGGATGGACCACATTAGTTGGTTTGAAACGTTGACCAAATCTTAATAATGTGATTAATCCGAAAGACATCTATCTACATATTTTTCTCTTTATCTTGAACTCTTGTTACAATATATATTTTCTAGGCTTGTTTCTCATAGATTATGTTTTTTCTTCCATTTTTTCTTCTTCTGTGGTTCTTTCTTTATTTTATTTTTATTCATGTTGTTCTTTTTCTTATTGCTATATATATAAAAAATGGTTTTTTTTTCCTTTTCTCATTATTTATCAATTTTTAATACCTCTAATATTAATTTACATAATATATTTATATTTATATATGTATACATTAATATATATTATTTATTATTAATTCGTAAATATATATTTATTACTATTTTATTTTATTTTGTTATTTTATTATTTTTCCTTTTTTATTCAATTCATTATTTTTATTTTTTTATTATTAGACATGATCCCTTTAATTCTACCTCTTAATTAATCTCTTTAATAATTTTAATAATTCATAGTTTC
Source organism: Pinus tabuliformis (assembly GCA_031772625.1). Classification (NCBI taxonomy): domain Eukaryota; kingdom Viridiplantae; phylum Streptophyta; class Pinopsida; order Pinales; family Pinaceae; genus Pinus; species Pinus tabuliformis. Next base: position 248,853,253 of record CM062811.1, read on the forward strand.
TTAGACATTTCCCTTGAATAATAAAGAATTTATAATTCAAATTGAGATATTATTAAATTATTTATTTCCTATACATTGGAATTTAACTATTGTATCTCTACATTATTTATTTGCATTCTTAGACCAGACTTCCATCTTAGTCTTGATGATGAACCACATTGTGTGGTTCAAAATGTGTCGACCAGAAAATTATCTATGAGATTTATTTGAAAAAGCTTTTCATAAACATTATGAATCACAAAAGCTTGCACTCAAAGATATAAGAGTTCTTTGAATTCATAGATGAGGAGCATAAGAGGCCATGAAACATAAACTTTTGGTTAAGGAGATGAATGCCAATGAGTTTTAAGAGGTGTGGAGGCACATGAATATGCAAATTATTTTGTTATATTGTATACTACTTGTTGGGTGTGTGTTATATTCTTTCCATAACTAGTCGCACGCGCAGGGGGGTCACAGGGGGGTGGGGGGAAATCCCCCCTTGTTCGTTGCGTTGGGCATAGCAGGGGAAGTCATAGGGGGGTACAGCCTCCCCTTTCGGGGGATTTCAATGGTGCGGTGGGTGAACCTACATATGATTTTGTGCATGGGTTTTGCACATGGTTTTGGGCATGTGGTTTTCTATGAATGGTATTTTGTAGATTTAGTTAAGGGAACTCCGATTATGTTATAATCCAGGGTTAATGGATTGGGGTTTATGAATGCTTCATCATGTATATATATGTCTTGTAACATTGAAAGGAACATAATGAAAAATCAATCTGGTAGTCTCGATTTTGGGATCCAGGGGAAAATATTTGTATATTTTTCTTATGTTCTCGTCATTGTTTATTTTTTGTTTTTAGAATTCATCTGTAGGTAATTTCTGTACAGGGTTAAAACCTACCTTTGGTATCAGAGTTGTTCTGGATTTAAGGGGATGCCTTTGCTACTAAGGGGTTTTTCTTAGGCTTGTGGTAGACCTTGTTCAGTGGGATATCTACAGGATAGATTCTTGCGGTGAAAGAAGATGACGAGCAGTGGAAAGATAGAGATCAAGAAATATAATAGCCATAGTTTTGAGTTGTGGAAACTCAAGATGGAGGATCTGCTAGTGGATAAATATTAGTGGATCACGGTAGATTTGGGTACTAAATCAATGGCAATGTCAGATGAAGAATGGGCGAAGTTGGATCGGAAAGAAAGGAGCACAATACGGTTGTGTATCTCAAATTCAACATTGTTGAATGTATCAGGGGAAGCTACGGTGAAGGCTTCGTCGGACAAGTTAGGGACTTTGTACCAATCTAAGTCTCTAGTGAACAAATTGTTCCTATGGAAAAATTTGTATAACCTAAGGTGAAGGATGGAGACTCGGTGACAAAGCATCTAAACTCCTTTAATATTTTGGTAAGCTAGTTGCTATATGTTGATATTAAAATTATGGATGAAGATAAGTTCATCAATTTTTTATTTTCTCTACCAGATTCATGGGATAGTCTAGTTGTGGCAATAGGTAGCAATACAACTACCTTGAAGTTTGATGAAACAATCTCCTCCTTGTTGTTGGAGGAGATGAGACAGAAAAATATGGAGGGTCAAAATGGAGATGCCTTGTTTGTATGAGTATGGTCCCAAAACATTTTAAAAAAATTCCTTGAGTGGGAGATCTAAATCTGGAGGGAAATCTAAATCTCCAGGAAAAACTGTAAAGGTGTGCTAGAAATGCGAAAAGGAAGGGCACTTAAAAAAGGATTGTATATCTAAAGCTTCTGAGAAAGGAAATGGATATGATGATGCTCCTTTTGCAGAGGAAAAAACCACCTCAGATGAAGGTGGGGATGTGTACTTGGAATATTCTTCAAGTACACATGTAGATCATGAAGCATGGTTGATTAACTCAGTTGCATCCTTTCACTTCACTCCCCATAGGGAGTGGTTTTGCGAGTATGAGAAATATGATGGTGGTGATTTCATCTCAGGGGATGACAGGAAGGCTAGAATTTTCAGACGCGGAAAAATCAAGCTAAAGTTTCAAGGTAGAGGGATTAAAACACTTCTAAGTGTTCTTCATATTCCTGCATTAGCCATAAATTTGACTTATGTAAGAAATATGGATGATGTAGGTGTAAAAACATTGTTGAAGAAAGATACTTGCAAGATGGTTGATAGAGAACTGGTATTGATGTAGGGAGTTCAAATTGGAACTCTATACAAGCTTCTGGGTAGCACTGTTATTGATGGGTGTAACAGTTTTGTGGTTCTTGGAAGTGGAGTAGAAAATCTAGTGGTCTCTAGAGAAAAGACCATGCTATGGCATCAAAGGCTTGGACATATTGGAGAGAAGGGCCTTCAAATATTTCATGGCAATGGTATGGTAGAAGGTATGTCTAATTTCTCTTTGGATTTTGATTCCTACAAATATTGTGTATATGGGAAGCAGAATTGGTTGAGTTTCCCCTAGATTGGTGCTAAGAGGGTGAAAGGGATATTAGAGCATGTGCATAATGATGTGTTTGGACCTATGTTAATTCCATCACTAGATACATTTGTGTAATATGTATCATTTACAAATGAGTTCTCGAGGAATACATGGATATATTTCCTCAAGAAGAAATCTGAAGTCTTTGATAGGTTTAAAGAATTTAAGGCTCTGGTGGAAAACCAAACAGAGAAGAAAATAAAGGTGTTGAGGACAGGTAATGGTGGAGAGTTATGCAAGAACGAATTTGAAGAGTTATGTAAGAAGTGTGGCATAGCATGGAAGAAGACTAATCCATATACACCTTAGAAAAATATAATTGCAAAAAGAATGATCGGGACTTTGATGGAAAAGGAAAGAATCATGCTCAATGGTGTCAGGTTAGGACAAGAATTCTAAGCAGAGGTGGTGGAGATTGCATGTTACTTGGTTAATAGATCACCTTCATCAGCGTTGAAGGATAAGACTCCACATGAGGTATGGACTAGTAAGAAACCCTCTATTTCACATTTGAGGGTATTTGAATGTGGTTCATATGTACAAGTTCCAAAGGAGAAAATAGCCATGTTGGATAGTAAATCTGAAAGGTGCATCTTTAATGGGTATAAGGATGGTTTAAAAGTTTATAAGCTTTGGAACCCATAAACAAGGAAGGTTGTGTACAAACAAGATGTGGTGTACAGAGAGGTGAAAGATGTTATTAAACATGAAGTCTTGCCAAAGGAACCTAAGAAGATAGAGTTTGAGCTAAAGGAGGAAGAATTAGACTCTATAGCAAAACAAGAATCAGAATATGAAGAGCCACAAACTCCGACTGTGAGAAGATAAGTTTGAGAAAGAAGGAATTCAAGAAGGTATAGTCCATCTTATTTCTATTCAAATTTTTCTTTATCTATTACTGATGATGATCCGAGAACTGTTAGGGAGGCAGTAGATTCAGAGGATGGAAAACTCTCGAAAGAAGCCATGGTTAATGAAATCGCATCTTTGGACAAAAATGAGGCTTGGGATTTGGTGGAGTTGCCGGATGGAAGGAAACCCATTGGAAGGAAATGGATGTTTAAGAAGAAGATGAATGTAGAAGGAAAGGTGGAGAAATATAAAGCTAGGTTGGTAGAAAAAGGTTATTCCTAGGTGTCGGGAATTGATTTTGGTGATATTTTTTCTCCTGTTGTGAAGTGAGCTTCTATTAGATTACTTTTATTTGTTGTTGTTTCTTTTGATTTTGAGGTAGAATAGATGGATGTGAAGATAAGATTTATTCACGGGGATCTAGAAGAAGAGATCTACATGAAGCAACCTGAAGGCTTTGTGTTGAAGGGAAAGAAAGAATTAGTATGCAGGTTAAAAAAGTCTTTGTATGGGTTAAAACAATTACCAAGGATGTGGTATCATAAATTTGATACATATATGCGGGGACTTGGCTTCACCAGAAGCAAAGAAGGTCACTGTGTGTATTTTAAATTAATTGGTGACCATGTTATTTATCTGGTCTTGTATGTGGATGATATGTTTATGATTGGAAATACAAAGAGATTATCCAGGATTTGAAGACCTAGTTGTCCTCCAAATTCAACATGAAGGATCTTGGTGCTGCAAATATTTTTGGCATGGAAATTAAAGGAGATCGGCCAAAGAGGAAGCTCTGGTTAAACTAGAGGAACTATGTCAAGACAAAATTGCAGAGGTTTAATATGCAGGATAGTAAACTAGTGAAGTTTCCTATTCCTACAGGTGTAAAGTTATCTGTAACAACACTGGTTAAAATTCCATGTAATAAAAGTTAATAAATCCAAAATAATAACCCTAGTTGATGGGACACTTATTCCAAGTTGAATGTGGGCAACACATACTCGTATGGGTGTTCATTTGGTTTATTATGGCGAAGGAAATTGGCAAAGGAAATGGCTAAGGCTTTGGAAAGGAAAAATGGAATTTTTGGCACATTTGTTTATGAAAATAATGGAAATTAGGAGAAAAGGAAGGTGAAAAGTCACAGGTTTCATGTGAGGAGGAAAATGAAGAAAATAGAGGCCTAATTGATAAAAAGGCTTCTACGGATCAATTTGTAACCTTTTTCAGTTCAGTTTTGGAGCTCTCTCATTATTCTTTCTCTCTCTATTGCTCTTGGGCACTTAGATTTTTCTTGGAGCACTTTGGTATTGGATCAAGAAAGGAAAAGGAGGCAAAGAGGATGTAGAGGTCAAGGAAGGAAGAGCGGGATCAAGCATCTACAACAAGATTCTTTGCATTTATTGATTTTCATGTGCGTTTTCTTTGTTGTATTTGGCATGCATGGCATAAAATGTGGTTCTTTGTTATTATGGCATGGATTTTTCCATGTGTGACAGTGTTTTCAACCTAGCCTTGCCATTTCTGAATAGCCATGGTGTGATGGGGTTCTCATGTTTCATCTGAGCTGGATTTCCAGATGGATTCAAAGATGAGCGAGGTGGATCTCTGAATAATGGAACACATGGCCTAGTAGCCCTTGAACCAGAGTTTGGGTTGTAGTAAAGCCAGATTTTGTCTTTCCTCGGTGGGCCTAGGAATCCTCAACTAGTGAATGGTGGGATATACAATAAATCTTAGAGGTGGGTGTTCTCCATCAGGCCTAGTAATCTCGGGATGGGATATGCGGTAAATCCTGAAGAGTGGGTCTCAGTTTAGGGCCTAGTGATCTGGTGCGGGTTGCAGTAAATCTTGAGAGACTATGAGATAGGAAAATTCCCTACGTGTATGTGGAGAAATCTGGTGGCATCCATGTTTGTTTTGGCCTAGTGATCTTGTGGAGATCATGGTAAATCATGTTATTACATTTTTATTGTTTGGCTTAGTGATCCATGATGGATTACGATAAAGCCAGGTTTCTATTAATGAGGGTGAGGTGGTTTAGTTGCGAGATGCCCTGGTTGGTTCTTTTGGTTTGAGTCCCACATTCATGCTTGGAATATGGCACGAGGGTGAATGAGTGAAGAGAGAATTGGCTCAGCCATTCTATGTTTAGGTGGAACGTGGTAGTCCCATCCTGAGTTGGCTTTTGCATTCATTAATAAAAGGTTCTTTCCTTGACATCTTATGTGTAAATGTACTAATTATTATGTGTATTATATGGTTGTTGTATCCTTGGTATTTCTTTTGTTATTATGATGGTTATAAGCATGTATTATGACAATAATGATGTATGGAGCTCCTCATGTTTTGATTTGTAAATGAATGAACAATGTATCTATGACCTAATAGATGATAATGCAGCTAATGACATAAGGGAAAAATGCTTCTTAGTGATTCTTAGATAAGTATGAGACCCCCATGCTCAGCTATATTGTTTAGAATTATAGATTGCATATTTCTGACATGTTTGACGAAATGTTTGTCATGGCTAGTAGGGGTCCAATCTAGACCTTTTCATTGTTTTTGCAAAGGCATCATTGTTATGTTGTGTAAATTCATTTCTGAAAGTGTCATTGAGTTATGGGTAGTGACCTGGACTCTAGGCCTAAAAGGTGGCACAAATCTCGGAGTCACAGGCACAGGTTTGAGGAGAAATGCCCCCAGACGCATGCATACCCATGTTGTGGGAGCATATGCAGCCTCTTGGACATATTTTTGTCCATATCAAGGGAGCGTCCGGGGGTTTAGTGGTCTAAACTTCAGTTGGTCTAAGGGGCTGGTTACCTGAGTGATTGGCTTGGCTCCTAGGAGTTATGTTGATGATGTGGAAGGTCTGTGTGATGTGTTTCCATCAATTCCACTTCCTTAAGGTAACCTAGGAGGTTGAATCCCATTATAGTAGCCTCTCATCGCATATTTACCCCAGTTGGTCAATTATTTGGGTAGATGTGGGTTGAGGGTGCTACAAAGTGGTATCAGAGCGGATTGCACTTTCTTTGGGTCATCTGATACCACAAAGTGGTATCAGAGTGGGTTGCACTCTCTTTGGGTCATATTTGATACCACAAAGTGGTATCAAATCATTGTTCACCCCTCAGACTAGATGGGCAGTGTGTGTTGTTCATGCATTCATGTCAGTTGCACGTATGTTAATCAACATGTGGTCTATATGCTTGTTGCATATGCATGGTGTCGGTCATGGTTGTAGTGATGTCGCCATGTGAAAGAGGATGTTGTTGTTGTGAAGTGTGTCATCATGAGTGTATGATTGGTTACATGTTATTTATGCTTGTGTATTGTCAGTATACATTGGTATGGTTGTTGTTGTCATGCATGAGGTCATGGTATGTGTAGTTGATATGGTCATGCATTGAAGACTAGACTCTAGATAGAATGATGGTTATATGCTTATATTCTTATGTATTATATGTATATATGTTGTCATGATTATGTTATATCTGTATTACGCTGATTTGGATGATCTTGCATATGAGATATCCACCCCGAATTTTTCTAAGGTACGTTGGTTTATGTGATTTGGTTTAGCTGACATAGTATGCCTTGCAGGAAAGAGATCAAAATGACTAGAAATATAATAGACTACAAGTATTATCCCTATCAACTAGATGAGTAGTGTGGTTTTGGGAACTCTTTTGACTTAGCATACACATTGGGAAGCTTGAGGGAAGAAATAAGGAGTTGTAAGTTGTACAATGACAAAATCATGCAGGCACAAGAGAAACAAGCAGAGGTTATTACAATACACCTTTAGAGTTTGTGAGAATTGCAGCGACAGGGGCCACTTCTGATCAGCCATGGTAAGGAGGACATAACTAATGGGGCATATGGTAGTAGGTTTCATGGTGGTCATAGGTCAGATAGAGATGACATAGTGAGAGATGGAAGGTTGTTGGATACTTTAGATAGGAGAGGTGATGGACACAGGTACTACTCTAATTTTGGTTCTCATAGGAATTATGATAGTCATCGTTATCACCCTTATAGGAGGAGTGATATGTAATACTTTCTAGATGAATTTAAGAAAATAAAGCCACCTACTTTTGATGGAGACTTGAAGAAGCTGGAAGATGTAGAGGCTTGGATACTTGGGATGAAGAATTTATTTGAGTTGCATAATTACACAGATAATATGAAGTCTAAAGTAGATATCTTCAGCTTGAGAGGTAAATCAGATATTTGGTGGGAATATGTAAAGAGGATCAGAGACATTAGGATAAAGGACTTGAGTTGGCATGAGTTCAAGAGGTTTTTCAGGAAGAAGTACTTGTCAAAGAGGTACTGCGACAATAAGGCCAAATAATTATATGAGCTAAAGATGGGATCGATGACATATGAGGACTATACGACCAAGTTACTGGAGCTATTGAGGTATGTAGAGTATATTAAATATGAGAATGATAAATTTCAATGATTTGTCAATGGTTTTCTATTAGAATTTAGAGATCAGATTGAGTATGATGAGCCTCAATCACTTGAGGAAGTTATTGGGAAATTGAAACATTGCTATGAACAGTCAAAGCGTAAGAATGAATCTCAACAAGGATGGAAAGGGAAAGATAAAGGTAAAGGTAAATGGAAATCGAAAAGATCAAGGCCTTAAAATGCAAAAGAGAAAGAAAGTGTGGCACCACAAAAGAAGTTCAATGTAGCTAGACAGGGACATGGATCACAACAACAACATAGAGTTGATGGTATTAGATGGTTGGAGTGTTGGACATGCAATAAGGAACAACTTAAGAGAGATTGTCCACAGGATTCGAGGTGGTAGGCCTCAGATATATAGTGCATAGGAGGTGTAGAATGTATCTATTCAACACTGGATAATGAACAAGAAAACCATCATGAATCTATCATTGAGATGGATGGTAAGCTTTGTCGTCAAGTTGTTTCTATTTTAATTGACCCTAGATCTAATTATATTTATGTTAGTCCTGACTTGGTGGATAAGTGTGGTTTGAATAAAGAAGTGCATGTAGAATATTGGTTATTGCAGTTGGCTACATGTACAAAGAAGAGAGTTCGTCATTTGGTACGGGCTTGTACTTTTGATTTGACTAGTATGCATACTGCAACACATTTTAATGTATTATTTTTGGGATCATACAATATATTGTTGGGCATGGATTGGTTGTACATTCATAGGACCAAGGTGGATTGTTATGACAAAGCTATTGAGTGCTTGGATGACAATGGAGAACCAGGAGTCTTACAGGGAAAGAAGAAATCCACATCAGTTAGGATGGTGATAGATATGCAGGAAAAGCATAGTCGCAAAAAATTGTGTGTTATTTGTAGTGCATATTTCTAGAAACAAAGGTAAGGAAGTTGAGGATGAAAATGTTTTGAGTAGGTACCCAGTTCGACATCAGTTTCAGGATGTGTTTCCTGTAGAGATTTTAGAGTTTCCACCTCACAGGGAAGTATACATTTTAATTCAGTTAGAGCTAGGGGCAGCTCCAGCATCAAAAGAACCATATACGATGAGCACACCTAAGTTGGTATAGTTAAAGTTGCAGCTGAAAGAGATGCTTAACAAGGGGTAATTTAGGCCAAGTGTATCGCCTTGGGACACACCTGTATTGTTTGTAAAGAATAAGGATGGTACTCTCAAATTATGCATTGCTTACAAGCAGTTGAACATAGTGACCATCAAGAACAAGTATCTGCTATCGAGGATTGATGACTTGTTTGATTAGCTTAAGGGAGAAACAATATTCTTGAAGATTGATCTAAGATCCAGATATCATCAAGTACACATTAAAGAGGAGGACATTTACAAGACAATTTTCCGGACCAAGTATGGGAATTATGAGTTTGTTGTGGTTCCATTTAGTTTAACTAATTCTCCAGCTACCTATATGTGCTTTATGAATAGTGTGTTGTTGTTACACAACATTTTGTCACTGTCCCTGTACTCACTATTCCTTGATCCTGTAGGACCTCTACAGTGAACCCCACATGCTTTGCCTTCATGGAGAAACTCGCATTATGTCCCTCTTCATGAGCAGATCATTTCCCTTTTGCACCATTTTCCCTAAAACTTCTTTTTTCCCCAATTTACAAGACCGACACTAATGACCTTTGTCTCCCCCGTGCCAATGTGCAAAGATTAGCACTATTCCCCACGCTGATTGGTGTGATTGAGCTGTGTTCCAGTCACGCCGGTCCTATTATGGAAAGTTTTTAAATTTAGATTTGAAGCTTCCATCTCTAGAAGCTCCGTAATGGAAGTCTGGTAAATGGTCTTGCCGGATGGGGTCAAGGATGATAGTTTGGGCTCCTCTCCCCTATAATGATGGAACTACCTCAAGGGATAAGTCTTTCTCCCATGAGAAGAGGATCCATTTCCCATCCATATTTCCTATATAAACCTCCCTTCTTCCCAAGCACAAACTAGTGTGAAAATCAAAGTTAGAGTTTTGGCTCAGCGTGAATATACTATTTTAGACAAACAAGCTATTACTAGTTGTAGCCATCTAGTTGTGTGAGGGAGAAGTGTGTTTGGTTTGGAGTGAAGCCTAAAGGGAAGAATCTTTACACTAATTTTGTTTAAAGCCATCATGAATTGCTAGTAGAAGTGTGTGGGAACCTGGTCTTGTCAGAGGAAGACTGGGACGTCATGACGAATGGTTGTAATCTCTCTTTGATATTAATATGTGCAACTATCGATTGATTTCCTACATGTTTTGTAATATTACATATTTGTGCCTTAATTCTTCTTGACTTGTTAATTAGGTTGAATTTCAATTTTTCTATTATTATGTTTGTGTGTTGTTGTTTCTTACTTGTTTCAGGAGCTTGAAGAAGGAAGCAAGAGATCGCTGGAGCGAGCAAGCGAGGACATAATCAAGCAAGATAAGTGACCAAGAAGTAGGCCCTCTTGATTGATTTTAACCTAAGGAAATCTTCCATAGAATGTATCTGTTGTGGTGAGACCCATTGTTGGGCTAGAGGAATTCGTTCGTGTCCACACCTATAATTTCACTTCACCACAATTGTGTCTCTATTTGGATAAGTTTTTTATTGTGTTCATTGATGATATATTGGTATATTCTAAAAATGAGGAAGATCATGTCAAGCATTTGGCAGCAATGCTGAGGTTGTTGAGAGAGCATCGGTTGTATGCTAAGCTTAGCAAGTGCAGTTTCTTTTAGACTAAGGTACATTCCTTAGGACATGTTGTCTCCAAGGAGGGAATAGTAGTGGATCCAGAAAAGGTAAGAGCTATCATGGAGTGGGCAACTCCTAGAAATGTAGATGAGGTGAGATCCTTCATGGGATTGGTAGGTTATTACAGGAGGTTCATAAATAAATTCTCGTGAATTTCTTATCCTATTACATCATTGCAGAGGAAACGTAAGAAGTTTGAATGGACAAAGGAGTGTGAGGCCAGCTTTGAGCTGCTTAAGAAGTTGTTAACACATGCTCCAATGTTAAAGATCGTAGATCCGGACAAAGAATTTTTAGTATGTACAAATTCTTGCAAGAGAGGACTTTATGGAGTTCTTATGTAGGAAGGACGGGTAGTGTGTTATGACTCATGGAAGTTGAATGAGCACGAAATTTTTTTTCTGATGCATGACCTTGAACTAACAGTGATCATACATGCATTGAAGATGTGGAGGCACTATCTCCTTGGCAGGAGGTTTGTATTGATGCGTGATCACAGTGGATTGAGGTATCTATTTGACCAGCTGAATCTAAACACCAGGAAAGCTAGATGGTTGGCCATGATCAATGAATTTGACTTCGAGATCAGGTACATCAAGGGAAAGGAAAGCAGGGTTGCAGATGCTCTTAGCAGGTAGATACAGGTAAATCATATAGTAGCTATGAGTTCCAATGGGACATATCTATAGGATAGGATCTTGCAGGTAGGTCAACAGCATGTTAGGTATATGGAGATTGTGCACGGGCTGCAACAGAGTACAAGTACAGATACAGGTAGTTGTATAGGTAGTGGTACGGGTATAGGTACATGTATATTCATAGGTAGAGGTAGAGGTAGAGGTAGAGGTGCAGATATAGGTGCACGAGATGTGGACTATTGTATCACGACATATATATTGGTTAGATTGAGGAACATGATATATGTGTCAAACAATAGTGAGCTCAAGAAGGTGATATTGAGGGAGTTTCATGTGAAACCATATTCAGGTCACCCAGGCTATCAGAATACATTGACCACATTGAAGAAGTTTTATTATTGGATGAATTTGAAGAAGGATGTAGCAAAGTTTGTGGCTAGATGTTTTGATTGTGAGTAGGTAAAGGTAGAGTGTAGGCATCTAGGTGGATTTCTACATCTGATTGTGATTCCAAAGTGGAAATGGGAGGTCATTTCCATGGACTTCATCACAGGTTTTATGAGGATAGTGAGACAACATGATTCCATCCTGGTTGTTGTGGACAGTTGAATAAAGGTTGTGCACTTCATTCCAGTGAAGACTACATATTCAACTAGTGATGTGGCATAGGTGTTCATCAGAGATGTGGTCAGATTGCATGGCATTCCAAAGAATATTTTTTCATATAGGGATGTAAAGTTCACTTCCATTTTTTGGAAGGAATTGTTTGCAAGTTTGGGTACAGAGTTAGCCTTTAGTACAATTTATCATTGCAGACAGATGGACAGATAGAGGGGTCAAAAGGATCTTGGAGGATATGCTAAGGATGTATGTGATGCATAAGTAGCGAAGATGGGAGGATTATCTTCCATTAGTTTAGTTTGCATACAAAAATGGTTATCAACAATCATTGATGATGAGTCCTTTTGAGGCATTGTATGGGAGTAGTTGTAATACTCCTATCAGTTGGAGGGATCTAGTTAAAAGGGAGTTGATTGGACCAGACATGTTGGAAGACGTGGAGCGGTAAATGCAGGTAATCAAGAAGAAATTGAAAACAACATAGGATAGGAAAAGGAGCTATGCAAACTAGAACAGGGTGTCCAAGGAGTTTCAGGTTGGGGAACAAGTGTACTTGTGCATCAAACTGAAGAAGAGCTCCTTACAGATTGAACCTTGTGCCAAGATGGCACCCCGATTTTATGGACCCTTCGAGATTATTGAGAGTAGCAGACCAGTATATTATCAACTTGCACTACATAAGACAAGGAAATTCTATGTTGTTTTCTATGTGTGTTTTCTTAAGAAATATGTTAAATATGTTGATCATGTGATTGACTGATCTATATTGCAGGTGAATCCAGATGGAGAATTCCAGTGGGAACCTTAGTATATATTGCAGAGAAAGGTTCTCATGCTCCGGAACCGAGCAATCAAGTAAGTTAAATTGAAGTGGAAGCATTTTGGGTCCGATGAAGCTACATGGGAGATGGCAGATCAGATGCAAGCTATGTATCCTTCCTTATTCGTTGGTTGAGTGGATGTTTTGGTATATGTATTTGGTATAAGTTTTTAGTACATGTTTTGGTGATGTTTTGATATATGTACATATGTATATGGATGTAAATACCACCATGAGCTATGTTATAAAGATCCAATAAGAGGTATGGGTGTCATGTCATTATAGTTGTCATGTTGTTATGTTGTCATGTTGGTTTTCTTTTCACTGAGGTGATCATTTTAAATACTACATCGAGCTATGTTACAAAGTTACATAGGAAATATGTTTTCTTTTCAAAGTTTTTGCTAAGGTATAGGTGTGGTTGAACACCAAGGTCAGTGCCCCCAATTGGGAGGGTTCTGTAACAACCCTAGTGAAAATTCCATATAATAGAATTTAATAAAGGACAAATAATAACCATGGTTTATGGCACACTTATTCCAAGAAGAATGTTGGGAAAGACATCCTAGTGTAGGTGTTCATTTGGTTTATTATGGATAAGGGAATTGACAAAGGAAATGGCTAAGTCTTTGGAAAGGCAAAATGTAGTTTTTGGCACATTTATTTATGAAATTAATGGAAATTAGGAGAAAATGAAGGTGAAATGGCACAGGTTGCACGTGAGGAGGAAAATGAAGGAAAATAATTGAAAATGAAGAAAATAGAGGCCTAATTGATAAAAAGGCTTATGAGGATCAGTTTGTAACCTTTTGTAAGTTTAGCTTTGGAGCTTTCTCATTATTCTCTCTCTCTCTCCCTCTCTCTCTCTCTTGGACACTTATAATTTTCTTGTAGCACGTTGGCATTAGATCAAGTAAGTAAAATGAGGTAAAGAGGAGGCAGAGGTCAAGAAAGGAAGAGAAGGATCAAGTAGATACACCAAGATTCTTTGTAGGTATCAATTTTCATGTGTGTTTTCCTTGCTGGATTTGACATGCATGGTATTACATGTGGTTCTTTGTTGTTATGGCATGGATTTTTCTAGGTGTGGCAATGTTTTCATCCTAGCCCTTCCATTTTCGAATAACCATGGTGTGAAGGGGTTCTCATGTTTCTGTTGAGCTGGATTTTTAGATGGATTCGAAGCTGAGTGAGGTGGATCTCTGAATAATGGAACACATGGCCTAAACCAGACTATGGATTGCATTAAATCAGGATTTTGTGTTGCCTTAGTGAGCCTAGGAATCCTTAACCGATGAATGGCGGGATATACCGTAAAGCCTAGAGGTGGGTGCTCTCCATCAAGCCTAGTAATCATGGGATGGGATATACAGTAAATCTTGGAGAGTGGGTCTCTATTTAGGGCCTAGTGATCTAGTGTGGGTTGAAGTAAAAAGACTAGGAGACAGGAAAGTTCCTCATGGTGTAGGTGGAGAACTCTGGTAGCATCCATATTTGTTTTGGCCTAGTGATTTGGTGGAGATCATGGTAAATCCTGGGATTACATGTTTATTTTTGGCCTAGTGATCCAGGATGGATTATGATAAAGCCCGGTTTCTAGTGATGAGGGTGAGGTGGTCTAGCCTCGGGATGCCCTGGTTGGTTCTTCTAGTTTGAGTCCCACATTCACGCTTGGAATATAGCACTAGGGTGAATGGTTGAGGAGAGAATTGGCTCAACAATTCTATGGTCGGGTGGAACGTGGTAGTCCCATCCTGGGTTGGCTTTTGAATTCATTAATAAGAGGTTATTTCCTTGAGATCTTATGTGTAGATGTACTGGTTATTATGTGTACTTTATGGTTGTTGTATCCTTGGTATTTGTGTTTTTATTAGGTTGGTTATATGCATGTATTATGATTGTGATTATGTATGGCTCTCCTCATGTTTTGATTTGTAAATGAATGAAAAATGCATCTATGACCTAATAGATGATAATGCAATTAATGACATAAGGGAACAATGCTTCTTAGTAATTCTTAGATAAGTATGAGACCCCTATGCTCAACTCTGTTGTTTAGACATGTAGATTACATTTTTGTGACATGTTTGAAAAAATTCTTGTCATGGCTAGTAGGGATCCAGTCTAGACCTTGTCATTGTTTTTGCAAATGCATCATTGTTATGTTGTGTAAATTCATTTCTGAAAGTTTCATTGAGTTTTGGGTAGTGGCCCTCTAGGCGTGAAAAGAAGCACAAATCTTGGAGTCATAGGCACATGTCTAAGGAGAAAATTTCCCAAATGCATGCATACCCATGCTGTGGGAGCATGTGGATCCTCCTCGACACATGCATGTCCATATCAAGGGAGCATCTGGGGGTTTAGTGGTCTAAAACTTACATTGGTCTCGAGGGCTAGTTACCTGAGTGGTTGGGTTGGCTCTTGGGAGTTTTTATTTTGATGTGGAAGGTCTATGTGATGTGTTTTCGTCGATTCCACTTCCTTAAGGTCACCTAAGAGGTTGAATCCCATTATATTAGCATCTTGTCGCATATTTACCCCTGTTGGCTAGTTACTTGTGTAGATGTGGGATGAGGGTGTTACAATATATGCTGAACAATGTCCCAGGACACAAGAAGAGGAAGAGGACATGTATCGTGTTCCATACGCAAGTGCATTTAGTAGCCTGATGTATGCAATTGTATGTACTAGACTAGACATTGCACATGCAGTGGGAGTATTGAGCAGGTTTATGTCAAAACCAAGGAATGAGAATTGGACAACAATGAAGCAGGTTTTTAGGTATTTGCATGGCACTATTGATTATGGTATGTGCTACTAAGAAAGACTAGGATTGGACAGATTTTTGGACATCTGTGGACTTGTTGATGCAGACTGGGCTGTAGATATGGATCACAGAATATCTACAAGTGGGTACGTGTTTAACCTATTTAGAGGTGCATTCAGTTTGATAAGCAAGAGACAATCTGTAGTGGTACTTTCAACTATAGAGTTAGAATATATGGCAGCCACTCTGTAGGTTTTAACCCCGTATAGAAATTACCTGCATACGAATTCTAAAAAAAGAAAATAAGCAAAGGCAAGAGCATAACACATAAAACAAATATACATAGAGATTTTCCCTTGGATCCCAAAACTGAGACTACCAGCTTGATTTTTCATTATGTTCCTTTCATATATTACAATACATATATATACATGGCGAAGCATCCAATACAGCGGACCGAAAAACCATCGTGCCCAAAACCATTTTCGAAGACCATGCACAAAACCATAGGTAGGTTCGCCTACCTAATATAGGGTCCAAAAAAAATTCCCAGGGGCGTTGCCCCGGACCCCATAGAGGGGGGCTACTTGCCCCCCTAAAAACCCCTAGACAGGGGGGGTTGCCACCCCCCCTCTAACCCCCCGGTTAACTAGGGGAGCTAGTTGTGGAAAGAATATAACACAACCGAACATTCTCCCACTTGTTGTTTTCTTTCCACAGGGGGGCACAAGAGAGCTTAGTCATTTATCCAGCCCTGCAATGCCCATTGCTTCTCTACACCAAGAGAACTTCTCAGAGCTCAAATTTTTTTCAATGCATCTGCAGTATTCTTCAGAGTGTCCACTTTTACTAGTAACACCTTTTTGTTTTCTATCATATCCCTCATAAAGTGATACTGAACATCAATGTGCTTTGTCTTTGAATGGTAAGAAGGGGTATTTTCCAAGAAAATTGCACTTTGGCTGTCACAGTCTATCCTTCTAGCTCCATGTACTAACCCCATACTTGAACACAATCTCTGTAACCAAATTATTTCCTTGTTTGCATGAGTGGATGCCATGTATTCTGCCTCTGTAGTTGATAATGCCACTACAGATTGTTTCTTACTCATCCAACTAACTACACCTCCAAATAGGATAAACACATACACACTTGTAGATCTTCTCTGATCCAGATCTCCAGCCCAGTTTTCATCAACAAAGCCACAAATATCAAAAGCTCTATCCAGTCCTGGTCTTCCTTGGTAGCACAAACCATAATCACTAGTGCCATGCAAATACCTGAAAACCCACTTCACTGTTGTCCAATGCTCCTTTCTTGGTTTTGACATAAACTTGCTTAATATTCCTACTGCATGTGCAATGTCTAGTATAGTACATACCATCGCATACATCAAGCTACCAACTGCACTTGCATATGGAACACGGGACATGTCCTCTTCCTATTCTTGTGCCTTGGGACACTATTTAGTAGATAATTTTGCACCAACAAGAATAGGAACCTTCACCAGTTTAATATCCTGCATATTAAACCTCTGTAGTATTGTCTCAACATACTTCCTCTGGTTTAATTAGAGCTTCCTCTTTTCCCTATCTTTTTTAATTTCGATGCCCAAAATATAGTTTGCAACACCAAGATCTTTCATGTCGAATTTGGACAACAATTGGGTCTTAAAATCCTGGATAATTTCTTTGTCATTTCCAACTAGCAACATATCATCCACATACAAGACTAGATAAATAACACGGTCACCAATTAATTTAAAATACACATAGTGATCTGCTTTGCTTCTGGTGAAGCGAAGTCCCTATATAAATGTATGAAATTTTTTATACCACATCCTTGGTGACTGTTTTAATCCATACAGAGACTTTTTTAACTTGCATACCAGTTCTTTCTTACCCTTCACCGCAAAGCCTTCAAGTTACTTCATGTAGATCTCCTCTTCCAGATCCCCATGAAGAAATGTTGTCTTCACATCCATCTGTTCTACCTCAAAATCAAAAGCAACAACAACAGATAAAAGTAATCTAATAGAAGCTATCTTGGCAACAGGAGAAAAAATATCACCAAAATCAATTCCTGACACCTGGGAATAACCTTTTTCTACCAACCGAGCTTTGTATTTCTCCACCTTTCCTTTTGCATTTGTCTTCTTCTTGAACACCCATTTTCTACCGATGGGTTTCCTTCCAGCCGACAACTCCAGTAGATCCCAAGCCTCATTTTTGTGCAAAGATGCCATTTCATCAACCCTGGCCTCTTTCCAGAGTTTTCCATCCTCTGAATCTACTGCTTCCTTCACGGTTTTAGGATCATCATTAGTAATATATAAAACTAAATTTTAATAGAAAGCAGATGGATTATACCTTTTTGATTACTCTCTTTCTCGAACTGATCTTCTCACAACCGGTGTTTGTGGCTCTTCATTTTCTTATTCCTCTTCTGCTCTAAACTCTGATTCTTCCTCCTTTAGCTGAAAATATATCTTCTCAATTTCCTTTGATGGGACTTCATGTTTAATAACATTTTTCACCTCTTTGAATACCACATCTCGGTTGTACACAACCTTCCTTGTTACTAGGTTCCAAAGCATATAACCCTTTAAACCATCCTTATACCCAATAAAGATGCACTTTTCTGATTTACCATCCAACTGTGTTCTTTTATCCTTTGGAACATGTACATATGAATGACATCCAAATACCCTCATATGTGAAAGAGAGGGTTTCTTACCAGTCCATACCTCTTGTAGAGTCTTATCCTCCAATGCTGATGAAGGTGATCTGTTGACCAAGTAACATGCAGTCTCCACCACCTCTGCCCAGAATTCCTGTCCTAACCTGATACCACTGAGCATGCTTCTTGCCCTTTCCATCAACGTCTTGTTCATTCTTTCTGCAACTCCATTTTGCTCAGGTGTGTATGGCGTAGTCTTATGTCATGTTATACCACACTTCTTATAGAATTCTTCAAATTCCTTACTGCAAAACTCTCCACTGTTATCTATCCTCGACACCTTTATCTTCTTCTCTGTCTAGATTTCCAAAGCCTTAAATTCTTTAAACCTGTCAAAGACTTCAGATTTCTTCTTGAGGAAATATATCCATGTATTCCTTGAGAAGTCATCTATAAATGATACATAGTACATAGACTTACCCAATGGTGGAACCTTCACAATTCCAAACAAATCATTGTGCACACGCTCTGATATTTGTTTTGCCCTCTTACCACCAGAGGGGAAACTCACCCGATTCTGCTTCCCATATACACAATTTTCACAGAAATCAAAATCTAGAGAGCTATTAGTCATACCTTCTACCATACCTTTACCATGAAGTATTCAAAGGCCCTTCTCTCCAATATGTCTAAGCCTTTGATGCCATTGCATGGTATTTTCTCTAGAGACCACTAGATTTTTTTCTCCATTTTCAGGAACCATAGAACTGTTGCACCCATCAACAACAGTGCTACCTTGCAGGTTGTACATAGTTCCAATCCTAACTCCTAGCATCAATACTAGTTCTCCAACCCCCCTCTAACCCCCTGGTTAACTAGGGGAGCTAGTCGTGGAAAGAATATAACACAACCCAATATACTGATCTAAAATGGATTCAGGTTTTGCCTCCCGATCAAAGTCTTCAAATTCAGTTGAAAGTGGGATCAAGTCGAATTTCTTGACAAAATGATTCCAACAGTGTGAATGGCGTGAAAATCCGAGTTCAGCTTAAGAAGTTAAGGCCAGTCAAAGTTTCAGGAAAACTAGGGAAAAAAGTCAAAGTCACTGGTCAACGGTCAATAGTCAACGCTTACGTCAGTAGGTCATGTGTCATCCCAGGAATGTGCCACATGTTTTTTATGGTGTCAGCAAGGAGGGTGGCATGGCAGTTTGTGATTGGTGCACATGGGCCAATCTAGTGTTAACATGTGGCAACTTGATTTGCCCAATATTGGCATGCGAATCACAAAATTTGGGGGTAAGGGAGGATCGAACACATGACCTCCTGGAATAGCAATGACTTCGTCGGATTGCATGCACCAATTGGGCTACGGTTTGGATCTTGTTAACTGAAGGGATGATATTATATTTAATGTTTTGGGTGATTGGCTGCCGAAAAAGGGCTGGACGGCCAGGGTCAACCCTACGACCATCGGTCCCTTAGCATATGATGTGTATTGTAACTGTCAGACTCACCACAACTGAAACCATGCACTGCAACCCATATGTCAAATATAATTTATGGAAAATCCCACATTCATCACGAAGTTCAATTAACCACGATATATATAGATATATCGTATATATATACATCAATGAAGGGATATGTGGCAGAAAGGTCAGGCGGAGGTTTCGAACCGCCAACCTTCCAAAACACATAAATACCAACGACTTTACACCATTCTGCTAACCAGTATGTCAAGTGTTCGGACTTGATAGAAAGTTGAACCACCTTTTTCCTAATCCAGTTGCAGGTACAGTCCACAAAGGATTGTGCGGTTCTCAAAAATGGTTTTTCACAGGCCGAGGTGGTTTTGTGCAGCAGAAAAGTGGTTTTGCTATAAGCAGAGGTGGTTTTTGACTTTCCAAGGGGTCTAGAGGTCACAGTGGCCAAATATGGTCAAGTTTATACTCGTTTGACTCGAAATTTTGAGCTGAACGTAGTGGTGAGGTTCATTTTCTCATCTGAGACTCTATTTTTGAGCTCATGCCTATAACAACATTTTTTAAGACAAAATAAAGAGGTCAACACTAGAAGAGAAAGGACTAGGAGACGTAGCCAGGAAGTCTGGTGAACTCCTTTATTAAATTATGTTGTGTTGATGTGTTTGAATGTGTCTTTGAATGGTTTATTTTTTTATGTTATTCACAATATTTTTGATCCATTGCATTAAGTAACATAAGCTAATTCACACATAGTCTATAATACCTTTTTTTCATTAATGGATCAAGTGGTATCATAGGAGCAAGGTTTTTAAGGTCTGACAAGTTTGTGTGAAGATTTGGATGCTTACCAGGTTGAGGCTCAAACGAGGCAAAGGAGAGCTTATTGAGGCGAATCCAAAGACTGGAAGGGTCTTTTCACAAAGAAGGATAGTGGATGAAACTCCACTTGGGTCAGAATCCCAATTCTTGGATAGTTTCATGACAATACGTGCCATGGTGGAAAAGATTTATAATGAGTTAAAAAAGGGTAAAGGTGAAGGCACTTCATCACCTAAACTAGACAAAGGATAAGAGGAACCTTCTCTTTTTACACCTATAGATAAAGAATATAAAGGAAAGGGAGAAAAACCTCCTCCATCTCCTCCATCATCACCATCATCGTCTTCTTTTCATAAAACTAGTTCTTCTAAGAAGAAGAAAAAGAAAGCCTCTTTGATCAAATTAGATGTAAAATTTGTGATGCCAATTTATGGTGGAGAACTTAACACTGAAAATATTAATAATTGGATAAGGAAAATTGATGTATATTGCAAGGTGCAAAAAGTTGATTTAGAAAGGAAGAAGATCCAACTTGCTAGCCTTCGACCCTGAGGAACTACACTTGTATTGTGGGAAGGCAGGACACAAGTAGATCTCCAAAAGCATCGTGGAATCATTTAAACTTGGAATGAATTTGTTTCTGCCATTAAAAAACAATTTTATCCATTGGCTTATATGCAACAATCAATGATGAGTTGGAAAACACTACATCAATTAAAAGTTCAAAGTGCTCAAAGTTATACTCAGGAATTCCATAAGAGAGCTTTAACATTAGGCATTTCATTGGACTCACCAGAAACGTTGTTGAAATATATAGGTGGTCTTCATAGTTATTTGAGGCATATCATACTTATGTTTAATCCAAATAGCTTAGATGATGTATTTTTTCAAGCAACTTATCTAGAAGCTAGAGGTAAAAATGTAACCCGAGATGTTGGGAAATCATCCAAACCTATTGAAAGCAAGAATAAAGGCAAGAAGAAACTCAAGTGGAAAGAGAAGAGAGAAAACACTGTGAAGAAGGATAAACCTTCTTGCACTCTTTGTAAGAAGGAAGGACATGATGAGGCACACTGCTGGTCTTTGCATCCATAATTGAAGCCTAAGAAGTTTGGAGGTAAAGAGCGAAATAATGTTGCTACTATTCAAAAGGACTTGGGATCAGATTTAGGTGACGAAATAACGGTTACAGCTACAGGTATAAAAGGCAAAGATTCTAAATCATCTATAAGTACTTCTTCAAATTCTATTTATAATGATAATGATGAGAGGAAAATAAATGAGCTATTTCACATAAGATTCATTTTCAAGCATACTAAAATTGATACTTTATTTGATAGTGGGTCGCAAGTTAATTTGATTTCCGAAACAATTGTAAAGAAGTTGGGTCTAGAAACAAAACCTCATAAAAAAATCCATATCCATTAGGTTGGGTGTGTGATAAAACAAAACTACAAGTTACGAATATTGGGTCAAAGTTTGTAGATGAGGTTGAGTTAGACATAGTCCCATTGGACATATGCAGAATTGTATTAGGAAGTCCATACTTGTACGATAGAAATGCTATATTCTATCAAACTGAAAATAAGTATCAAGTCACTAAGGATGGAATTGAATATATTGTAAGAGATCATAAACTCAAAGATAACTTCTCTCTCATAAACTCTGGATAGATGAAAAGAATTGTAAATGCAAGTAAACAATTTTTACTCATGATTGTAAAAGCAAAGGATATTGATAAATCCGATGCATTCAAAGGTTGTAATCCTAAATAGAAAGTAGATCTAGTTAACGTTGTTTCTGATTGTGATATTCTGTTTCAAGAGCCTAAAGGGCTTCCACCCAAGCGAGAGATAGAACATGATATTTATTTGAAGCAAGATGCTCCACTACCTAACATTGGAATGTATAGGTTATCAGCTCTAGAGAATGCATAAATAAGGAAGCGGGTACAAGAGTTGCTCGATCAAGGGTTTATTCAACCAAGAACATCACCATGTGGATTACCTATTGTGTTAGTACAAAAGAAAGACGGTTTGTGGCGAATGTGAATTGATTTTAGAACATTGAATAAAATCACAATAAAGAATCGTTATCCTCTTTCTCGAATTGATGATTTGTTAGATCAGTTAAAAGATGCATTCTCTAAATTGGACTTGCGAAGCAGCTACCATCATATCAAAGTTGCAGAACAAGATGTATGGAAGACTGCTTTCAAAACGAAGCAAGGACTCTATGAATGGATGGTTATGCCTTTCGGCTTAACTAATGCTCCAGCCACATTCATGCGAGTCATGAATGATGTATTTAGACCATTCATTGATGATTTTGTAATAGTCTATTTAGATGATATTCTTGTTTTCAATAGAACATGGGATGAACTTGTTAAGCATGTGAAGCAAATTTTAGATGTTTTGAAAAGAGAAAATCTCTATGTAAAACTGTCAAAATGTGAATTTGTCAGAACATATTTAAATTATTTGGGTTATATTGTAGGGGGTTGTGAATTGAAGATAGGTCCCTCTAAGGTCGAAATCATTGTAAATTAGCCTAAGCCCAATACTGCTACAGAAGTTAGAAGTTTCTTAGGGGTAGCGCAATATTGGAGAAAGTTTATTGCTAACTTTTCTTTGATTGCAGCTCCTTTACATGCTTTGACAAGCGTGAAACAGGTGTTTCAGTGGGGAGGAAAATAGCAGAAAGCCTTTGACACATTGAAAGAAAGGATCAGTAGATTGCCAGTAATAGCACTTCCAGATCTTCAACATCCATTCAAGATCAAGACATATGCAAGTGAATATGCCACGAGGGCAGTGTTGATGCACCACAGAAAGCCTATATGCTTTCATTCTGAGACATTCACATCAGCAGTAGTTAACTATCCTACATATGATAAGGAATTATATGCATTGGTTCAGAGTGTTAAAAAGTGGAAACATTACATAGTGGGTAAAGAAACATTCATACACACAGATCATCAACCACTTCAATATTTACACTCACAAATTAAATTGCAACAATCACGACATTACAGGTGGATGGGTTTTCTACAGTAATTTCATCTTGTTATCAGATATAGGAAGGGCATACATAATAAGGTTGCAGACATGATATCAAGACCAATCATAAATGCATCCACAATACTTGAGCATAATTCAGTAATTCATGAAAGTTACATTGAACAATATGCTCAAGAAACGGGTTTAAAGATGTATATACAACTTTAAGTCATGGCAAGCAGGTAGAAGAATTAGATTATTACATAAAGGACAAACTCTTATATCATTTGGGAAAGTTATGCATTCCACAAACTGAAAGAGTTAACATAATTCGAGAAGCACATACTTCTCTCATATCAGGTCATTTTGGTGTAAGTAAAATAGTTGCATAATTACAAAGATTCTGTTATTGGCCATAGTTTCTAGATATATTAAAGGATGTGCTATGTGTGCTACAAGCAAGCCCAGTAATAGAAATTAGGCTTGTATACTCCATTGCCAATTCCTTCTCATCCTTGGGAAAGTGTTTCCATGGATTTTGTTGGGGGATTGCCAAAGTCTAGAAAGGGTCATGATTATTTGTATGAAGTTGTGGATAGCTTCAGTAAAATGTTTATTTTGACACCATGTAATAAACAGGTCACAGCTGAACAAATTGCAAATTTGTTCTTTCAAAATGTATGGGTCCATTTTGGGTTACCCACTTCTATTGTATCCTATTGAGATTCTCAATTTGTTGGGAAATTTTGGTCAAGTCTATGGGAGTTAATGGACACAAGGTTAAAGAAGAGCATGGCATTTCATCTACAAACAAATGGTTAGACAGAAGTGGTCAATACGATAGTGATACAGTTGCTTCAAGGATATTGCAACAAGCATCCCAAACTTTGGGATGAGCATTTGTGTTATGTGCAGCATGCTTACAACCATGAAAAACATTCTTCTACTCAGAGATCTCCTTTTGAGACTTGTTTTGGTTTTACACCAAAGTCTCCCTTGGATTTTGTCTTTGGTAAAGACATCGCAGTTGATGAACACAGTGATGTGGACAAAGCGACCAAGTTCATTGAACAAATCCAGGAAATTCACCAGGTAGTACAGGAACAGCTGGAAAGAAGCCAAGCAAAGTATAAAGCACGACATGACAAGCATCGAGTTGAGCATAGTTTTCAAGTTGGTGATCAAGTCTGGTTGTACATCAGCAAAGAAAGACTGTAAGGGGAAGGTAAAAAGTTGAAACCAATTAGATATGGTCCTTTCAAAATACTTGATAAAACTGGTGAAAATGATTTCCGCCTAGATCTACCAGGTATATGTAGATATATTCCGTCGTAAATGTTGGAAACTTGAGATTGTACAAACCTTCATTGATTGAAGATCCCGAAGAGTAAGGTCAGCTACCTTCCATCGAATATATTTTTCCCAAGTATCTCAATGAGCTATAGGAGGACACAGTTCTTGACAAGAGGATAAGGACTTCACGACAGGGAAATGTTGAGTATCTTTGAGTTGGACTCAAAGGTACAAATCCAGGTAAAGCACGATGGATAAAGATTGGAAAGGGAGGGAACTTTATCCTCACTTACTCGATAGTTAAAACCAACTTTTGGTGGTCCAAAAGCTTCCAGTGGCAAGGAGTGATCCAAAATGGATTCATTTTTGCCTTGAGATCAAAGTCTTAAAGTTCAGTTGAAAGTGGGATCAATTCGAAGTGCTCAACGAAATGATTCCAATGGTGTGAATGACACAAAAATCCAAGTTCGTATGAAGAAGTTAAGGCCAGTCAAAGTTTCAGGAAAACTAGGGAAAAAAGTCAAAGTAAGTTAAAGTCAAACTAGTCAATGGTCAACAGTCAACGCTTACGTCAGTAGGACATGTGTCATCCCAGGAATACGCCACATTTTTTGATGATGTTAGCAAGGAGGGTGACGTGGCAGTTTGTGATTGGCGCACATGGGCCAATCTGGTGCTGACACGTGACAACCTGATTTGACCAATATTGGCATGCGAATCCAAAAATTTGGGGTCAGGGAGGATCGAACCCCTGACCTCCCGGAATAGCAATGACTTTTCCAGATTGTGCGCACCAATTGGGCTACTATTTTGATATTGCTAAATGAAGGGATGATATTATATTTAATGTTTCGGGTGATTGGCCGCTGGAAAAGGGCGGGATGGTCGGGGTCAACCCCACGATTGTCGGTCCCTTAGCATATGATGTGTATTGTAACCGCAAGACTTACCACAAGCGAAACCATGCACCGCAACCTATATGTGAAATATAATATATGAAAAATCCCACATTCATCGAGGAGTTCAATTAACCATGATATATATAGATATATCGTGTATATATATATATATATACTGTTGGCATTTTGGCACAGGTGTGGCGCTACGATCCAGGTGTTGTCCTTGATGGCAACTCTCTCTAATGACAGATCTCAGTCCAGACTACAAGTATGAAGAGAAATTTCATATACGCAGGTTCATTAAGCCCAAGTTGCATATACACGCAGGTACTCTATAAACTAAGTCGCGGATACACTGGTTCGCTATATACGAAGTCACGTATACACGCAGCTTCATGAACAAAAAAGGGCGTACATGTCGAGAAGCTTCCCTTTGGTCCGTGGTAGTTAGTCCTCGGTACTTGAACCTATGTCTTTGGACCAAAGTATCTCGACAGATGTGTTGATCCCTAGTTTTGAAGTTGAGGGTATTGGATTTCTATGGTTTTGGCCCCTGGTATTGAGCAAGGCCTTAGGCTATATAAGGAGAAGAAGATCATTAGGCAAGGACAACTTGAAAAGTCTTGAATATCTGAAAAGAAAGAGATCTGGTATGCAGGTTCTGGGTTGCTTGATCTAAGCTGAGGAGAGATCACACCGGTTGATGGAAGACTAGATCTAGGGACAGATCGGGATCTAATGGTTTGAAATGCACTATTATGATATGGTTGATTATGCGTATTTCTAGATCTGCATACTGACACAATGTTATGTTCTGGGTCTAACTGATGTCTGGTACAGCTGCAAGTTAAGAGAATTTACTTTTAGATCTGTACGCAGGTTGTCTTCGGTAAAAGCACGTGTATACGCGGGTTTCTCTCATTGAAGTAGCGTATATCTTTTGAAGTTTGATTTTTGGGGTTGCAGTGGGGTCTGACTGCTATTGCAGAGTTCTGTAGTCTGCTCTGTGTTCTGGTGACTGGTGTTGACAGGGTTTCAGTGGTTCAATGATTCAAAGATTGATAATGCTAGTATTGGTTGTTTTGTGCTTCAATGATCTGTTATGAAAATTGAATGAATTGTGCTTCAGGAATATCCAGTCTGAAAATGTATGAAAAGTGGTACCTGAAGGAAAGAAGATTGTAGGCCAGCACCTACGTACTAGTATCTTAGCTAGTACAAGAGCAAAGGGGGTTGGAGCTCCCTTCCAAGGAAGTTTGGAGAACGAGAGAAGGTTGAAGCCTTCAGCAGGTTGTAGCCTGCGTACTGGTATAAGGCTGCACCAGTACAAAAGATTGTAAACTGAAGTTTCATATTAAAGAAAGATAGAGACGACTTGCAGCAGGTGGTTTTCACCCACATTGGGTTTCCACCTTATATCATGGTGTTCATGTGTGTGTTTTATGTGTGATTATCTGTTCTATTATACTGCACCTGTTTTACTATCATGGTTAATAATGTCCTGATGCATTTACTGAAGATAAGCTACTGAATCATAAGTTTTTCTTGTTATACGCTGGTTTCTTTAGACACAGTAACGTGTACACGCTGTTTCACTTAACTGAAGTAGCGTATATGTTTCTGAGCATAAAATGAAAAAGTTTTTCTGATAATACTGATTCACCCCCCCTCTCAGTATTATTTCCAACAATTGGTATCAGAGCAGGTCCTTCAGAGAAGCTTGATCGCTTGAAGGTAGATCGTTCATCATGAGCAACTACGAGAGAGAAGCATCAATCAGGCCACCGGTTTTTGATGGGACAAACTTCAATTATTGGAAAGTAAGAGTTACTGCCTATCTTCAATCTCTTGATACAAAAGTTTGGGACATCATAGAGACAGGCTACACTTTTCCTTCAGCTACTCCTACAGATGCAGACGAGAAAAAGAAATATGAAACAAATGCGAAAGCAGTCAGTACTCTATTGGGATGTATATCCCAATCGGAATTCATGAAGGTAATGCACTATAAATCTGCAAAAGAAATATGGGACAAGATTGTCACGAGCTATGAAGGAGACGAACAGGTAAAGCGTGCTAAACTTCAAACTCTCAGGATTAAGTATGAGACTCTCATAATGTATAATGATGAAAGTGTGGCTAACTATTTCCTTAGAGTTGATGAGATTGTTAATTGCATGAAAAACTTGGGTGAAGAAATAAAAGAGGCTATTGTGGTTGAAAAGGTTCTAAGATCATTGTCCCCCAAATTTGAATCTAAAGTGTCTGCAATAGAAGAAAAGGAAAATCTACGAATTCTTACTATGTCTCAGCTTCATGGAATTCTAACTGCTTATGAAATGAGAAAGGGAGGTCCATCAGACAGAAGAGAAGCTGCTTTCAAGGCTTCAGGCAAAGGAGATTATTATGAAGCAAGTCACATGCCAGAAGATGAAGAAGAAGAATCAAATTTTGTCAGAAATCTTCAAAGGGGTTCTGGAAGGTTCAGAGGTAAGTTACCTTTTAAATGCTTTGCTTGTGGAAGAGTAGGTCATTATGCTGCCAGATTTCCTCACAAAGATAAGAATGACAAGGGAAAGGAACCTGTTAAATGGAACGAGAAACAAAATGAAAAAAAGAAAAGCTATTACACTCATGAAGATAGTGATGGTATTTCAAATAGTGATGAAGATGAACAAGGTAATAGATATAAACTTTTAACGGCTTTTGAAGATGATGACTACGTGGATGCTATAGATGTAGAATGCCTTTGTGAAGAAATGAAAGATCTCAAAGTTTTCTTAGAAGAGAAGAGTGCTATTATTGATTCTCTACAATGTCAACTAGCTGAAAAGGAAAAACATCTTGAAAAATTGGAATGTGAGATTGTTTGTCTTAGAAAGGAGATTGAGAAAACAAAAGCGATTAATCTTAAATTTGTTAAAGGATCTGAAACCTTGGATGAGATTATCAATGTGCAGCGATCTCCTCTGATCAAGACAGGTCTTGGATATAATGGAGAAACATCTCAAGCCTCTACCTCTAAAAGTTATCTTGATGCAGCAAGGAGAAGCGAGCAAAGGCCAAATAAAAGTCATCAAGTGAATCAAGGACAGTTTACCTCAAGAACAAATAAAGACCATCAAGAAATTAGGGGAGAAACTGCCTTAAGGACAAACAGAAGCTACAATCAGCCACAGGTAAAATCTTCCCAATTTGCTCCAAGAATGAATGTGAATAGAAGCTACAACCGGTTGGATGATAGATCTGATTATCGCAGAAGTTTCTTTAATGGCCAATGCTTTTCTTGCCATAACTTCGGTCACAAAGCAGCTCAATGTGTTGCCTACAAGACAATCATGACTAGAGAAACTCAAAAGCAAGGGAGAATGACTGGAACCATGAAAAGGACTTATAACAACTTTTCGGTTCTTGAAAATGAAATTGAATGCTCTATTTGTAATAACTTTGGTCATGAAGACTCTGAATGCAGGAGCAGGTTCCGGAAGACAACTCAGAAGGAACAAACCTCAAATGTCAGAACATGGAGAATAAAGGAACCACAACCCGAAAGATGTGGGATAGCCTTTTATGCAGAAGGTCAAGAAATTCTATGGTACATTGACAGCGGATGTTCGAAGCATATGACAGGGGACAAAGAAAAGCTTGAGTCATATACCGCATTAGAAAAGGGGAAGAAAGTTTCTTTTGGAAATGATATCTCTGCAGCCATAAAAGGAAAAGGTGTTGCTCCATTGAAAGAGAAGGTCAAAGATGGAAACGTTTTGTATGTTGATGGATTGAAGCATAATCTTCTGAGTGTCAGTCAGATGTGCGATCAAGGAACAGAGGTAATATTTAGATCAAATGGATGTTGTGTTCGTGATCTTGATACAGGTAAAACAGTGATCAAAGGAAGAAGGACTCCAAATAATCTATACATATTTGAAGAAGGACCACAACAATGCTATTTGAGCAAGGATGACGAACACTAGCTATGGCATCGGAGGTTGGGGCATCTAAGCTTTTCACAAATAAGGAAAGCATGCAAATATCAGGCAGTTCGTGGTCTTCCAAATATCAAAATTCCAGACAACACTATATGCAAATCTTGTCAGTTTGGGAAGCAAACCAGAACTAACTTTCCAGAGAAGGAAGGATCAGCCAGCATACCTCTTGAGCTAGTCCATACAGATGTATGAGGTCCATTTAGGAAAAGGACACCTCGAGGAGAAGAATATTTGATATTATTCATTGACGATTTCTCCAGGTTTGTCTGGTTAGGGCTTATGAAGCACAAAGATGAAGCATTCGAAAAATTCAAATCCTTCAAAGCCTTGGTTGAAAATGAATCAGGACACAAAATTAAGTGCCTCAGATCTGACAGAGGTGGGGAGTTTACCTCAAACGAATTTTTCGATTTCTGTGAAGAACATGGGATAAGAAGAGAATTCTCTACAGCTAGAACTCCTCAGCAAAATGGGGTGGTGGAAAGAATGAACAGAACAATCCAACAAATGGCTCATGCTATGCTTGATGAATCAGGTACTCCTGCAACTTTTTGGGGTGAAGCTGCACATGCTGCGGTTATTATTCTTAACAAAACAAATGTCCGAGTAAACAACACACAAACACCTCATGAGCTCTGGAGTGGTGAGACTCCTTCGATGAAGCACTTCAAAATATTTGGGAGCAAATGTTATATTAAGAATACTGATGAGAAACTTGGCAAACTTGAACCAAGAGAAAATGAAGGCATTCTTCTTGGTTATTCTCCACATAGCAAAGCATACAAGTGCTACAATAAAAGACTTGGCAGAATTGTTGACAGCATTGATGTAGTGGTTGATGAGAAGGGATATATTCCTAGGCAAGTTCATCATGAAGACATTGAAGAAGATGAAGGCTACCCTCAAAGGCAGAATGATGAAGAAGAAGAACCTCAAGAAGAACTAGAGGAGCAGACAAGAATAGAAGAGAAGACTCCATCCAGATATGTTCAAAAGAATCATCCAGAATCTCAGATTGTGGGGCAGAAAGAAGCAGGAGTACAAACAAGAAGAAGAATTGCAGAAGCTTCAAGCTATTTGGCATTACTCTCTTCCACTGAACCACAAAGTGTGAAAGAGGCATGCAAAGATGAATGCTGGGTCAAAGCAATGGATGAAGAACTTGAGCAGATCGAAAAGAACAACACTTGGGAATTGGTTCCTAGACCAAAAGATAAAAATGTCATAGGGACAAAATGGGTCTTCAAAAATAAATTGAATGAAAATGGAGAAGTAATTAGAAACAAGGCCAGACTTGTTTGTAAAGGGTATGCGCAGCAAGAAGGAATAGATTTTGAAGAGACCTTTGCTCCTGTTGCAAGACTTGAGGCCATCCGAATGTTCCTTGCTCTCTCAAGCTTTCAAAACTTCAAGGTATTTCAAATGGACGTGAAATCAGCCTTTCTGAATGGGGACTTAGAAGAAGAAGTATATATTGAGCAGCCAGATGGTTTCATTCTTGGGAATGATCCAAACCTTGTATGCAGATTGAAAAAGGCTCTCTATGGTCTCACACAAGCTCCAAGGGCTTGGTACTATCGATTGGACAAATATCTTCACCAACAAGGCTTTTCAAAAGGATCAGCAGATAGCAATCTCTATATAAAAGTTGAAAATAACAAATTGCTAATACTTGTTGTTTATGTAGATGATATTATCTTTGGCAGCAATGAAGAGACTATGAGTCAAAACTTTGCCTTGGTTATGCAGAAAGAATTCGAAATGTCACTACTTGGAGAATTGACATACTTTCTTGGATTGCAAATCCAACAAAATGAAGGAGGCATCTTCTTGTCTCAAACCAAGTACCTCAAGCAGATCTTGAAGAAGTATGGCATGGAAGATTCAAAGCCAGTATGTACACCCATGGTTACAGGATGCAGCCTCAGTGCAAATGATGAATCAGCAGCAGTTCATCAACCAACTTATAGATCCATGATTGGGAGTTTGCTTTATTTGACAGGTACCCGACCAGACATCATGCATGCAGTCAGAATAGTTGGGAGATTTCAGGCAAATCCAAAGGAGACTCATCTTCAGGCAGTGAAAAGAATTTTCAAATATCTTCAAGGGACACAAAATTATGGATTATGGTATCCTAGAGATACAGATCTCACACTTCATGCTTATACAGATGCAGATTGGGCCGGAAGCGTGGATGACAGGAAGAGCACAAGTGGTGGTGCATTCTTTATGGGCTCCAGATTAGTATCTTGGTTCAGCAAGAAACAGAGTTCGATTGCCTTATCTACAGCTGAAGAAGAATATGTGGTTGCGGCATCTTGTTGCACGCAACTTCTTTGGATGATGCGACCTTGCAGGATTTTCAAATCACTTGCACTTCACCTGTCTCTATCTTATGTGATAATACAAGTGCAATCAACATTTCAAAGAATCCAGTCATGCACTCAAAGACCAAGCACATACCAATCAAGTACCATTTTCTTCGGGAACAAGTGCTTGAGCAGAAGGTCAAGTTGGAGTATGTTCCTTCTAAGGAACAAGTTGCTGATATTCTCACAAAACCACTGCCCAGGGAAACTTTTGAATATCTCAGAAAAAAGCTGGGAGTAGTTGATGCTTCATCCTGCTGTTGAAGCTTGTCTGTTCTACAGAAAAGTTGGTATACGCAAGTTACGTAAGGGATATCCGCGTATATATGCAGATTTATGCTGGGAAAGTCGCGTGTATGACGTGCGCGTGTTGTAGAAAGCATATCCGCGTACATACGTTGTTTTATGGAGGAGAAGTCGCATATATGGAGTTCTAAACACCAAGGGCAGACTCTGGTTGGAGAAGGTCTGAGATGGGTATGCCAGAATTCTTCAGGCACAGTTTCAGGGGGTGCAGCAGGCACAGGTTCAGGGGGAACAGCTTAAAGTCTCATAAAGCATTGTTGGCATTTAGATGCTTTTGGTTCTAGTACACAACTGTTGTTGGTTTCAGGAGAAGGAGCTCAGAAGGAAATCTTGGTTGCTGATCTAAAAGATGTTTATCAGATGCTGCTTGTGACTTTCATAAGTCTTGGTCTAGATTTGGTGTCTCTGTGTCATGTATTTTTTGTGATATCTCTTTTATGGTGTCAAGGTCATGTAACGGCCTATGTTGGTTTCCCCCACTATGCCTGGGATGAATGATGTAACATAATTTGTTGTTTTTGATGTATCCCCTCTTGGTTGGGAGTATGGATGTATGTATTGAGTCTTTTGGTGATAGGAAGGTCCCTTATGGTGTATAAGTCTTGGCTCTTTTGAAGAACATATTTTGCAGATCTTGCCTACAGTCAGGGGGAGCATGTTTCAGCACAGCCAAGCAGAGATATCAGCATGTACCCAGGGGGAGCACAGCCCTTTGCCCTTGATGACAAAGGGGGAGAATGATTCTAAGGATCTTGTGGTTGCCATCAAGTCCAAAGGGGGAGATTGTTGGCATTTTGGCACAGGTGTGGCGCTACGATCCAGGTGTTGTCCTTGATGGCAACTCTCTCTAATGACAGATCTCAGTCCAGACTACAAGTATGAAGAGAAATTTCATATACGCAGGTTCATTAAGCCCAAGTTGCGTATACACGCAGGGACTCTATAAACTAAGTCGCGGATACGCTGGCTCGCTATATACGAAGTCGCGTATACACGCAGCTTCATGAACAGAAAAGGGTGTACATGTCGAGAAGCTTCCCTTTGGTCCGTGGTAGTTAGTCCTCAGTACTTGAACCTATGTCTTTGGACCAAAGTATCTCGACAAACGTGTTGATCCCTAGTTTTGAAGTTGAGGGTATTGGATTTCTATGGTTTTGGCCCTTGGTATTGAGCAAGGCCTAAGGCTATATAAGGAGAAGAAGATCATTAGGCAAAGACAACTTGAAAAGTCTTGAATAGCTGAAAAGAAAGAGATCTGGTATGCAGGTTCTGGGTTGCTTGATCTAAGCTGAGGAGAGATCACACCGGTTGATGGAAGACTAGATCTAGGGACAGATCGGGATCTAATGGTTTGAAATGCACTATTATGATATGGTTGATTATGCGTATTTCTAGATCTGCATACTGACGCAATGTTATGTTCTGGGTCTAACTGATGTCTGGTACAACTACAAGTTAAGAGAATTTACTTTTAGATCTGTACGCAGGTTGTCTTCGGTAAAAGCGCGTGTATACGCGGGTTTCTCTCATTGAAGTAGCGTATATCTTTTGAAGTTTGATTTTTGGGGTTGCAGTTGGGTCTGACTGCTATTGCAGAGTTCTGTGTTCTGCTCTGTGTTCTGGTGACTGGTGTTGACAGGGTTTCAGTGGTTCAATGATTCAAAGATTGATAATGCTAGTATTGGTTGTTTTGTGCTTCAATGATCTGTTATGAAAATTGAATGAATTGTGCTTCAGGAATATCCAGTCTGAAAATGTATGAAAAATGGTACCTGAAGGAAAGAAGATTGTAGGCCAGCACCTACGTACTAGTATCTTAGCTAGTACAAGAGCAAAGGGGGTTGGAGCTCCCTTCCAAGGAAGTTTGGAGAACGAGAGAAGGTTGAAGCCTTCAGCAGGTTGTAGCCTGCGTACTGGTATAAGGCTGCACCAGTACAAATGATTGTAAACTAAAGTTTCATATTAAAGAAAGATAGAGACGACTTGCAGCAGGTGGTTTTCACCCACATTGGGTTTCCACCTTATATCATGGTGTTCATGTGTGTGTTTTCTGTGTGATGATATGTTTTGTTATACTGCACCTGTTTTACTATCATGGTTAATAATGTCCTGATGTATTTACTGAAGATAAGCTACTGAATCATAATTTTTTCTTGTTATACGCTGGTTTCTTTAGACACAGTAGCGTGTACACACTGTTTCACTTAACTGAAGTAGCGTATATGTTTCTGAGCATAAAATGAAAAAGTTTTTCTGATAATACTGATTCACCCCCCCTCTCAGTATTATTTCCAACATATACATATACAACAATCAAGAGATATGTGGCGGAAAGGTTGGGCAGAGGTTTTGAACCGCCGACCTTCTAAAACACATAAATACCAACGACTTTACACCATTCCATGAACTGGATGTCAAGTGTTCGGACTTGATAGAAAACCGAACCACCTTTTCCTAATCCAGTGGCCAAATATGGTCAAGTTTATACTCGTTTGACTCAAAATTTTGATCTGAACAGAGTGGTGAGGTTCATTTTCTCATATGAGACTCTGTTTTTGAGCTCATGCCTATAACAACATTTTTTAAGACAAAATAAAGAGGTCAACACTGGAAGCGAAAGGAACAGGAGACATAGCCAAGAAGTCTGGTGAACTCCTTTATTAAATTCTGTTGTGTTGATGTGTTTGAATGTGTGTTTGAATGGTTTAATTGTTTATTTTATTCACAATCTTTTCGATCCATTGCATTAAGTAACATAAGAGAATTCACACATAGTCTATAATACCTTTAATGGATCACACACTCATGCAAGCAAGGAAGCAATTTCATTGCAGATATTGTGTTCTAGTATGAGGTTAGTACAATGAGATATAAGGATAGACTATGACAGCCAAAGTGCAATTTTATTGGAAAATAACCCTTCTTATCATTCAATGACAAAGCACATTAATGTTCAGTATCACTTTGTTAGGGATATGGTTGAGGAAAAAAGGGTGTTGTTGGTAAAGGTAGACACTTTGAATAATGTTGTAGATGCATTGAAGAAGTCTGTGACCAATGATAAGTATTCTTGTTGTAGAGAAATAGTGGGTGTTGCAAGGTTGGACCAATGACTAACTGTTCCCCCCTTGTGACCCACTGTGTGGAAAAGAAAATAACAAGTAGGAGAATCTTTTTTTTTTTTGTGTTATATTCTTTCCACAACTAGTTGCACACGCGGGGGGGTCACATGGGGGGCTATAGCCCCCCTTGTTCATTATGTCAAGCGCGAAAAGTGGGTCACAAGGGGGGAACAACACCCCCCCCCCCCCCCCCCCCCTATCGGGGGGTTTTAGGGGGTGGTGGGCAGACCTACCTATAGTTTTGTGCATGGGTTTTGCACATGGTTTTGGGCATGATGGTTTTCTTCACATGGTATTTTGTAGATCTGGTCAAGGGAACTATGGTTATGTTCTAATCTAGGGTTAATGGATTGGGGTTTATGAATTCTTCGACATGTATATATATGTATTATAACATTGAAAGGAACATAATGAAAAATCAATCTGGTAATCCCAGTTTTGGGATCCATGGGAAAATCTCTATGTATTTGTCTTATATTCTCGTCATTGTTTATTTTTTATTTTTAGAATTCGTCTATAGGTAATTTTTGTATAGGGTTAAAAATTACACTACTATTATATATTGCATATCATATTTAATAGATACGGCATGACAGGCAAAGTATTATGTCATGACTAGTTGAAAATTCAATACTCCTACATATAAAAAGGTTGTAAGTTTAAACCTTAACAAAGTGAAAAGGTGCAAGTTTATTGGAGTTCCTTATAACAACATAAAATGTTAATGAATAAGAAGTCATGGATTAAAATATTTCCTATACTATGGACTAATAACCACTTTTTAGCTCTACTTATAAATGGGTCTAAGTAAGTTCTTTTCTTTAAGTTTGTACCTTTCAAAGGCAAGGGGCCTTCCTTCTTCCATTAAAATTGCACCAACGTGATGCATTGAGGCATCATACTCCACAATAAAAGGTTTCATTAAGTCAAGTGTGGCTATGATAGGAGTTCCATATATCACCTCTTAAGCTTTTCAAAGCTCGGGTTCCTTCTTGAGGTTATAAAATACATCTTTTTTGACAATTTCATTAGATGGTTTTTCTATTCAATAAAAAATATTGAAAAACTTATTATAAAATCTTACCAATCTTAAGAATCCTATAATATTCTTGAACCTTTGGGGAACTGGCCATTCATTCATACATTTAATTTTGTTAGGGTCAACTTTGGTGCTCTCACGAAAGAAGGTATGACCTTAATATTGCATTTCTTGCACCGCAAGGGAATAATTGGAAGCATTTGTATAGAATTTTTGCTCCTCCAATAGTTTTAAGACCATGCCAACATGTTGTACATAATATTTCCAATATTTCTTGTGGATTAATATATGATCAAAAAAGTACTAACGCAATAGTTCTAAGGGATTAAAAATGGAATTCATAAAGTTATTAAATATATAAGGTTTGTTATTATAGTAAAATGCATTAACCAAAACTCGTAATGTCCTTCATGACTTTTAAATTTCTTTTCGAGATTTCTTCTTCCCTCATTATCATTTAATGATATCTTGAATGGAGATCAAACTTTGTAGTAAAAAATTATCCCTATAATTCATCTAAGAATTCATCAATTACAAGAATTATGAAACTTTCCTTTAATGGTGCTATTATTGATTCTATAATCCTGAAACATAAACCATGAATGATCCTTTTGGTAAAGCATCGCCATTGGTGAATAAAAACCACTTTGACTAGGTTGAATTATTTCAACCTCTAGCATTTCTTAAACTGTATGTTCAACCTCATTCTTCTAAGCACATGAGTATTTATAAGGTCTTGGATTATCATGAGGAAAGATCCTAGGGATCAAGTGAATAGTGTGATCATTCTCTCAAGTATGTAGAAGACTATTTGGTGTCTCCACAAATACCTTGGAATGATTATCAATATTATTGGAAGATCCAAGCGGAAAAAAGGATTTAAATGTTTGACAAATACATCATGGTGTCTTGATTTTATCATTATAAATTTAGGTAATGTCCCTTTCATACTTCTAATTTTAATTTCCTTTCCATCTGAAGAAAATCTCATGAAAATTTCCTAAAATAAAAAGTTGTTATTCCCAATGATTGTAGCCATTGGACCCCTAAGTCAACATCAACATTTCCCATTTTGATTGGAATCATTGGATATACAAGAAATAAAATATTTTAGTAATTTGAAACTATATCACTTCCCTAAACAATTTATGGTTCCTCCTTCTATAATAATGACATGAAACTTTATTGTTGATATATAAATCAATTGTGAATGGCTAATCTATAATTAATGAATTTATGGATATTATCTGAATTAATCAACATCGTTACCTTTATTTTAATGTATCCTTATATATTTATAGTTTCAATGGTGATAAGGTTGGTCAAAGCATGGAAATATATGGTTTAAGTGGTCCTTATGGTTATAGATCTTGATAAGGTTCCATTTTTTCTTCTTCGTCTTCACAATCTATCCATAATAATTTCTTTTAATTGTACATGTCATAATTGAAACATAATCCCTTTGCCCATATCTCATCTAGTTTCTCAATTTCCAACATTTTAGGTCGAGTGAGGTTATAAATATGAAGATTTCCTTATCTAAGGGTATTAGTGGAACCTTCTAGTAGCCATATTTTTATTTTCAGCTTTCCTTGCAATACTAAAATCATGATACAAGCATTTATGTAAGAGACATACCTCATGTTGAATGATCTCCTTTAGAGTGTCCATAAGGAGATCCAATAGATCATTCTTTATAATATTATTCACTCTAAGACTCAACTTTTGAAAGGGCCAAATGTTCTCAATAATTCAACCTCTTTGCCCGAGATTTATTAATTTGTTAAATATGGTGTTTCCCTTAATATCCCCATAATGAATTATCGATTTGTCTACAAAAATTAACCAAGAGACAATATAATCATTTTTACAATCACAAAGCCATCGAT
This sequence comes from Pinus tabuliformis, assembly GCA_031772625.1. Classification (NCBI taxonomy): domain Eukaryota; kingdom Viridiplantae; phylum Streptophyta; class Pinopsida; order Pinales; family Pinaceae; genus Pinus; species Pinus tabuliformis. The sequence continues at coordinate 248,891,537 of CM062811.1, forward strand.
ACCAAAAATATTGATCATGTTCTATATACAATGATGCAATAGTTATCTTTCATAAAGTTTATACTATTTGATGTAGATCAAAGAATTTCTCCATATGGAATATTCATGTTATGGGATCATTACCATCAAACTTCCACATATCATACATTAGGAATGAAGTACTTCTTTGGTCTTGTGTTGAAAACCTCAATGATGTAGATATTCGAGTGATGGATGTTCATTTTGTTGAAGAATCTAGGGCAAATGTAGTTAATGTGATTCTTCTTAGCATGATAACTATTTGTGAGGTGTTTTCAATTTTTCTTCTTATTACAATCTTCACTTATTAGTATTAGCGTGTGTCTTCTTTAGTTCATAAAATAGCTACCAAAACAAAGAGATAAGAACACAATATATTTGGCTTTCTTCCAGGGCCAAAACATCTCCCTCTTGGAGAGGAAAACCCACACAAAATTCTTCTTATAGAGATTCCCATTGAAGGATACCAAGACCATGACCCTTGACCTACTAGGCCACTCCAAGACCAAGACACCAATCCTCTTCTTGATGTTGAGATCATCATCATCATTACTACTTCACCGATATCTTTATAATAGTACCATAGAGATCCTTACAGTCGCATATTGCTTTATCACCATGTCAACTAGGTCTTGTTATTGCTGCAGTATAAAGGTAATCACTGAGATTACTGTTGTTGCAACAATGTTGTACCGATACTTATGACAACATCCTCCTTGCACGGACATCATAGTTATGCCGAGAAGTTGTGCCACTGTAATGTATATCCAAATATCATAGTGATCAATCTAAAGTGTTGGTATGCTACCTTCATTCAAGCTTCCTGTACCATTGTTCCTTATCCGCAATCTCGGAGAGGAGTTAGAAGATATCACAGTAATTGTGACTGAGACTGTGATCATGAGGAGACTAAGATATTTATCACTATAATTTCCACCAAAGTTGTATAGGTATCCTTACTCATGTAATGAATATATCTAACATGTACCCATACAAAAATTACCCTATGACAGACCTCCGAAAATCTCAGACAAGTCTAAGTTCTTCATTTTGTTTTTTGAATACCCTAGATGGGTATTTATAGTAGTTCGTCCTCCATAATTAGCCACCGAGTCCATTGAAAGGATGTCTCTATTATTTGAGCCGACTTGTCATTTATAAATATATTTGCAGGCTGACATGACTGTGTTTTACGTCGTTTTATTAGCTCATGTCTTCAAGAGGTTTTGCTTGTCTTGGAGGGCCTTTTAGACTAGTATACATTTACACATAGACTCAAGAAGATCTCCTTATACATGACTTCGACTCTTTGACTTTCCTAGACCTATGAAATGAGCAAGAAACTAATTCTTATAATTTACAAAAATAATATTTTTTTCTTGACAAGTACAAATATCAAAATTACATTTGTAAATACTGAACCTAGTTACATTTTATTCAATGCTCCCTCTTAACTAGGGAGGTATTTATAATGGTACTTGGTCATTCTCAATTTGAATAATTTCTCATAAGAAGAATCAGATTGGTAACCCATCTGTATAGCATCATAGTAGCCAACATTGTTTCCACACCAAGGCCTTGACTAACAACTCTATCTCTCATCAAATCAGAGAATAATGTTGGTGAGACCAATGACTATAGACACCTTCATCATTGTCTCTCAAGGTACAAACCCACCCAGGTGTTCACTGAGTATGCCCTTCTAGGAATATTCTTTTCTTGGGTTCCCATCCCTCAAATAATATTGGTCCTCTTGCCTATTCTTGTCTTGGATGCCCTACACATCCTCAAATAGCATCAGATGCCATATGATTACCCAACCCTTCATTCTTTCTTCCCAGGTGAAAACAAGAATGTTGTGTCTATCTCTCCCTCTTAACTAGGGAGGATATGCCCATTCCTATAAAGGAATGTACCCAAGCTCCCTTTGACCAGGAACTTGCCCAAGCTCCCTCTCAATTAGGGACTTGTCAGAGCTCCCTCTTAAATAGGGACTCTCTTTTTCATCAACAACTTCTTCTACATGGTCCTTCCATTGCTTGATCAATTTCCTTTATGTCATGAAATTCAGTGGAGCTTCTTCCTTGTAGGGCATTAGCCATCGATCACTTTCCTTCTTGGTTTGCCATGCCATTCCTTTATTCATGGAAAGTGGCCTTCTTGATACATAACTGGAACCTTCATCATATGGCTACTTCTTCCTTACCATTCTTCTTTCAGGAATTTCCATCCTCCACATGAATGATAGTTGTACTTGTACTTACAACTCTTATGCCACTATCCTTGCATGAACTCATCCAAATATTATTCAAGAAATCAAAACATAACGTTAAATCAAATCGTACCTTTTGAGATGGCTCTTCATCATGACATCTTCCTGTAAGTATCAACATCCTACATACATGTTGACACATCTCCAAAATATATCCATTATCAAGGGTCTTCATCTTTTCAGACTTTCATCAGAGTCTTCATATCTCTTCTGGGAGATTTCCAAGTCAAGTCTTCTTAGTCTTTTGGATGTTGATTGCCTTCACCATGGTTGCATATCTCATGATGTCTTCCTTCCTCACACATTCCATTCCCAAGAGCTTTCAATCAAAGTTTCTTAATTGTAGTCAATTACCTTATACTTCATATGAGGACATATTATGTTGATTTCATCTTAGTGTGACTTTATGCCTTCTTGCAACCTTTCAGAGTAGGAGATGCCTTTCCCTTGATCATGCTTCTTAAGATATAATTAATGATCATTGTTACCTGCAACCATATGACATGACATTAAAATATTAAACACAAGCATACATACCTCATTTTACCTTTAGGTCATATACGCTTCTTCTAGTAGCTTCCTTGATTGAAAATATCTTCAATCCCTTGAACTGCTTCATTTCTCATGTCATCATACCATCATCTCATGAATTCCATAAATTGGAATTCCTGATGAAACAATTGCATCCTCTCTAGATCATTGAACCCTCCAATGAGGATTCCTTCAGAGAATCTTGAGGATCTTGTATATCCCCATTTGGCAGATTTTTCCTTTTTATATGATGAACCTTTTCCTAGATGCCTTCATCCTTTTCTTAATGTCCAATGAGGTTCCCAAGAGCTATATCCTTTATGTTTGTCTATCATGGATTTTTTCCTCCATGATTCCCATAGTGATGTGCTGAGCTATTGTTTCTAATGCTTCCATGATGCCACGATCAATATTATTATCATGGTCATATTTGTAACTAAATATTTAAGAGCTTATGATAGGACCCTTTTATGAGGGATACCCTATCAATCATGGTAGAGATCTGTTGTTCCCTCTTTTTCTTGGCCCTTTTCAGCTTCCTCCATATTTTAGGTGATATGAGATTTCTTTTCATAATCGTTCCATAACAATGTTTGTTTTGTTTGAGGACCAAACTTCCTTTTCCTTTCTGCAAATGTTTGATTTCTTTTACCTTCAACGATTTTACCTTCAACTTGTCTTTTCTTATCTAGCATAGAGACCACAAGTTGAATGAGGTAACTTCCTTGTCTATGGACATTTGTTACCTTTCTTATCAATTAGTATATCAATGATGATCATCTTCTTATCATCTTTCCCAGATCTCCCAATTGAGATCTCATGAAGATATTCCTTCATTATTTGATACCTTCAATTAGGTCTAAGTGATATGACCTTCTTAACTTCATTTCGGAGAGTATATCTTTTAGCATTTCATATATCTCTTTTATGTCTCCTTTCTTGCTACATAGGGATGAGAGGACTTTAAGAGCCTCCCATGAATTCAAAGGAGATCTGTTCAATGACTTATCTCATCTATGAGGATTGTGACAATCCTCCTTATTCCATGCAAGGACCTTTGATGACCCATCTAACCTATAGATCTCCTTGCAATTATGAAGTCATTTCACCAATTTGATTAATTAAAATACTTACTTAACATGTGAAGATAAAATATTCACCTTGATCATGTTGAAAGTTGTTGAAGCAAATGCATTGATGCTTCCTCCAGATAACATCCTTGTTGTAATGATAGGAAGCTTGTCTTCAAGTTACTATGACTTATACATCTGATCCTTATGATTTGAGATGGCACTGTATTGTTATCACACAAGTGAACCTTGTAGTATGCAACATCATGTAGACTCATAGAGAATCAGGGTTACTTGCTACGATCACCTTATAGTACCTATTTCTAAGTGCTTGTAGATGATCTGCTTCAATATGCCATCGAGTGTGCATCATGATTCTGAGTTGTCAAGATTGTGTTCTTTATAGAAAAGGATTCAATCTGAGATAGTGACTATCACTGGTATGATGTAGACCAAAACTGTGGGAGGCACCAAAACTGTTGCCATGTACCCTGAAATCTAAATGCTTCATCTTTTGATTGAGATTACTTGATCCTAGCACCGAGACTGTGGGTAGTACTGCATTTTCTTCTTTTGACTATGATCCGAGATCCGAATTTGTAGGTTGTAGGACTTAAATTGTCTTGTTGTTGTAGACTGATGTTGACAAAGCCCTTCAACTTGCTTTGATGCCCTTCTTGAAGCTAATCCTTGAATGTCTTTTTTGTTTCCCTTCCTCTGACTTCAATACCTTAGCTCTGATACCATGTTGAAGAATCTAGGGAAAATGTAGTTAATGTGATTCTTCTTATCATGATAACTATTTGTGAGATGTTTTCAATTTTTCTTCTTATTCCAATCTTCACTTATTAGTATTAGAGAGTGTCTTCTTTAGTTCATCAAATAGCTACCAAAAGAAAGAGACAAGAACACAAGATGTTTGGCTTTTTGTCAGGGCAAAAATCTTTCCCTCTTGTAGTGGAAAAACAACACAAAATTCTTCTTATAGAGATTCCCATTGATGAATACCAAGACTATGACCCTTGACCTACTAGGCCACTCCAAGATCAAGACACCAATCCTCTTCTTTATGTTGAGATCATCATGATAATTATTGCTTCACCAAGATCTTTATCATAGTACCACATAGATCCTTACAATTTCATCTTGCTTTATCACCATGTCAACGAGGTCTTGTTACTGCTACACTATAAAGGTAATCATTGAGATTATTGTTGTTGCAACGCTGTTGTACCAAGACTTATGACATCATCCTCCTTGCACTGAGATCACAGTTATGCCAAGAAGTTTCACCATTGTAATGCCTATCCAAAGATCACAGTGATCCATCCAAAGTGTTGGAATGCTGCCTTCATTCAAGCTTCATGTACCATTGTTCCTTATCCGCGATCTCAGAGAGGAGTCCAAAGATATCACTGTAATTCTGACCGAGACTAAGATCATGAAGATACTGATATATTTATAACTTTAATTTCAATTGAAGTTGCAGAGGTATCCTTACTCCTGTAATGTGGATATCTGACCTGTACCCATACGAAAATTACCCTGTGACAGACCTTCGAAAATCTCAAACAATTTTGAGTTCTTCATTGTTGTTTTGTGGATACCCTAGCTGAGTATTTATAGTAGTTCGTCCTCCATAATTAGCCGATGTGTCCATTGAAAGGATGTGTCTATTATTTGAACTGACTTGTCATTTATACATATATTTATAGGTTGACATGACTATGGTTTACATCGTTTTGTTAGCTGATGTCTTCGTGAGGTTGTGCTTGTCTTGGATGGCCTTTTAGACTAGTATACATTTACACATAGGTTCAAGAAGAGCTCCTTATACATGACTTTGACTCTTTCAATTTACAATACCTATGAAATGAGGAAGACACTAATTCTTATAATTTACAAAAATAATATTTCTTTTTCTTGACAAGTACAAAGATCAAAATTACATTTGGAAATACCAAACCTAGTTACAATTTCTTCAACACATGTGTCGCACACTCAAACATCTTGTTATCCAAATATGTTGCAATTTTATCCCTATGTGATTGGGACAAACCCGCTTACTCACCTTATCCACCTTTTGAGGAGGTGGATTTAGGCTATGAAGGAATCTTAGCCCATTCAAAATGTCTCCCTTTGTTATACAATATTTTGGCACACTCCCAGTGTCGTACCTGAAGTGTCGCACTTTGTGTGATCAATGTCACAAGTGTAGAGAAGTGATGAAATATTTTGAAAACAATGCATTCACCATTAAACATGTTTATGAAAATCAGAAGAATATCCCTAAAGAAAAGGAGGAAAACTTGCCTTGGAAGAATCTTGAAGAAATTGTCAAAAAACCTTGTTTATAAGCCCAACGTGTTTCCTATAACTAATGTCCCACGTTAGTAACTTTTAGCATTACACATGTCTAGCGCTGCCAACGGGAATTTTATCAGGCAAAACCTCGTTGATCGTCTTAAGGCATTTTTTCCCAAAATGAAGGAGAATATTCCCTTACTAGAAGCTCAAGAGCGATGATGTAGTTTTAGGTAGATGAAGATTGGAACGAGACCTCCCATTCCTAGTCGTAGATCCTACTTCTATGGATCTCTCCCTTGAGATGTGGAACTCCTCCCTTTTTTCATGGATCCTCAACTCCCTCTCCTTCCCTATAAATGAATTTTCCACCATCCACTAATGGTTGGTTGTTGGTTGGTTGGTTGCCATCCTAAGAGTTGAATTATGCCCAATTGTTGCCCATTTGCAAAGGAGAAAGGAGAAGGCTAATGCTTGGACTTGGAATCTCACTTGAAGGAGGCTTCCAACATCAAGGCTTCATTGGTTGTAATTCTCCCTTTTCATCTATTTATAATACAATATATGTTTTCTTTCCATAAATGTTTCAATTATTGTCCATTTATTGTAATACTCCTTGATCTATTACATAATTTGTATTAGAAAGTGTTATGCTTTTCATGGGTTTGTTGTCTCCACTTGATCTTTCTTGTAGGCACTCATCTACAACAACAAAGAGGAGATTATGAGCTTGGAATCAAAGGAATCAAGGTCAACATCAAGGATATTAGCATCAGAGAGAGGTAGGAGATCTATCCTCCTTTGCATTTTATAGTATGAATTAGGAAATATTACATGTAATTGTCTTCTATTGTTGCTAGATCCTCCCATAGGACTAGAGGGATTGTTTATGTCCACAGAAAGGATTGCCTACACAACAAAATGGTGACTCCATTGGGGAGTACATAACCCTTCAAACCTCCTTTTGTTTTTGGTCTCTTTTGATAAGTTTGGCCAACCTCTTAGTGATTTGTAACTTTGATTGATTGTGGATCCACATTCTGAGTGGTGTATGGTTTAGAGTGTCAAAATGGGTCTTTGATTATTTTCGTTTATTTTTTCTTAAGTTTTTCTAACCTAGTGCATTTTTTTTTAACAGAATGTTGTCAGTGCAGATTTTACTGATTATAGTTGAACTTGAGACCCTGTCTTCCACTGTCTGCCAACGTTGGTCCAAAAAATTGAGAATTTTAGGGCTTTTGTTAGAAGATATATAATGTCTTGATCTCTAAAGTTTTTCTCGTGCTCTGTTTGATTAGAATTTTGACTTATTGTTAATTTCTTAATGGTTTGCAAGAGTTCGTTCCATGTTGAGGTAGTGAAAATGAACTTTGGTTGAATATTTAGTTCTTCGGGTAAATCGAATCTACTATTTTGTTGCTTGCATGTTTTCAGGGAATTACTGATTTGTTGTCTAATAATAATTTTTAGTCCTTTTGAAAACCAGAAAATAAATTTCATTTGCATTTGTTAAGACTTCAGCTCAAAGCTTATCATTACTTCTGGAAATTGCATTAGATTACATTTCAATGGAAAGTTGTTTTTTGGATTGATAAGTGCATCCTCATTCATTTAAAAAAAGGAACAAAAGAATTTCATGTAGGTGAAATTTAGTGAATTAAAATTCATTTAATTTTTGGTTGTTGCATTAGAATAGTGAAATTGAAAGATCTAGTTAGGAAGTTCTTGTTGGCTGCATATTTGATTGTTGCAACAATGTTTTCACTTTTTCCCTACACTAGATAGATTTCATTGAAAATAAAAGAGATTTTTTTTTTTCATATTAGTTGCATTGTAGGTATGTTCATGTGATAGCGAGTTTTGAGCCGTGAAACCAAAACATAATTCAAGATCAACTTTAAAATTCATCTCAATTAATCTAAGGAGCATTTGGAACATTAATGCAAACTGTAGATGTCTAGGCTAGAGACATGTTCTGGCATCATTAAACATAGGAGTTGTTGTTGTTTTCCAGCGTTTCATCCCGGGGGTGAAATCTCGTTCCACATATAGAAGTGTATAGGATCGTTCTCCATGTACCTTCGAGTATATTGGAAGATGCTTCACACATGAAAATTATATGGAAATGCTCTCATCAAGTAGTTATGCATTAGAAAACACTACTATGGACTGCACTCCCATATGCCGTCGAGTATATTTTGGGAGTACCCTATAGGTTGTTATTCATCCATAGGTAACCGATTATGTCACCTTGTATACTGTGATACTCCAAACACAACATTCAAGGAGATTGGATGTCATATATTAGGTCCTTGGTTTGCCAAGGTGCATATTGCAGTTCATGGTGACTTGGAAAACTATTTTGCCTAGCTACCCATTTGTTTTGTTTGTGTCTTTAACATCTAAAATCAATTAATTTACCGTGTAACAACATCCTCCTCATGGAATATCTCCTTAGTGGATCTTAGGTTGAGACTAATGGTAATAGTTCCTGAGTCTACCAATCAAGGAAACCCCTCTAACAGGAATTCTATTCCTTTTCCTTCTTTTGGGAATGTTGGTGCTCCTTATATGGTGACGTTTTCCCTTCCCGGATTTACCATTAGTTTTCCAGTTTGGTTGTTTTCAACCCCTATGGTTCTGAATATCCAAACTGCTCCTCAACCAAGTTCTCCTCCACCTAAACAACATCAATCTCATGTTGATCCTAAATTTGACCCCTTGCCTTCTTCTCCTATTGTTTCTTCATCCCTTTCTCCCTCTTCGCCTAGTGAAAGTATTGATTATAGTAACCGGGGAGCTAAGAAGAAGAAGAAGAGGATGAAGAAGAAGAAGAAAAATAAGCAAGAGGCCAACCAAGAAACCATTGCTACAGATGCAACTGATGTGGAGAAACCTTCCAATAAACCTTGCAAAGTGAAGCTCCCTTGTAGGTTATGTAAGGGTGACTACATTCATAGAGATTATTATGGTATTCCCAAGGTATTAGAAATGCGGTCCATAAGCTCACATCAACCTTTGTCATCGGCCTTTAGAGATCATGCTGGTGATAAACCCTTAACTAGTGATAGTAAGGTCCATCAGAAAAAGGGTGAAGTCAAATTTCCTTGTAGGTTATGTGAAGGGAAACATCATATTCACCTTTGTCCTTATATGGATGAAGCCTCAAAAGTGTTGGACAATTTTACAACTTCTCAGCCTTGTCTTCTGATTGGTTATCGAAAGCTCTCCCCTGATCCTCCACTAGTTAACCAAGTGATTGATCAAAATTCATCTCTAGGAAATCCCACTCTCTCTCAATGTGAATCTCATGAGCCCATTCCCAACCAACCATAGGCTGAGAAAGTGGTTGGCTCGATTCCACTTTTAGTTGATCGTACCTTTCTCGTAGAGAGTGAACTTCATATCGCTCAAGTTCTTGTTTCTTGAAATTCCAATGAATTTGGGGGCAATTATCTCGCTCCTACAGTACTAGGAGGAAATCTTCCCATTCCCATAACACAAGGGGGCAGTTCTCTCATTCCCATGACACCCCCTCCAATTAGTATGGTTACTTCCTTTGATTGGTGTCGACTCACAGGATATCGTCTTCCTTCTTAGGTGTCTTTCCAGATCACAGTATGGGCTTATAATATACCCATACATGGCACAATCATAGACAAAGGCACATCGGTTAGTATTATGTACTCAAATACTTGGAAACCTTTAGGTTCTCCACAGCTTGTGCCTGCTACCCAAAATATTTTGGCTTCTAACAAAGGAAGAAATCAGTTGCTAGAGATCCTTCCTAAGTTGCCTATTAATTTGGGAGGAAAAATCGTCTATATCGATGTGATGGTTGTCCAAGGCCCTTTCGATTTTAATTTACTCCTTGTTCGTGACTATGTTTATGTCATGGGAGCTCTTGTCTCTTCTCTCTTTCATGTGATATGTTTCCCGCATGAAGGAATAATCGTGAATTTTGATCAGTTTTCTTTCATTAGTCCTAATTTGACTCCCAATCAACCATCTTATTTAAATGGTCCTTGTATGCAAGTGGTATCACCCCCACCACAAGTTAATTATGTGGCCACTTGTTCCATGCTTGTGTCTACTGATGATCTAGTTAGTGATATAATGCATCATGTACTAGGGGAAGTGGAACCTAATATTTCCATTAGATCCCTTGACATGTATCCCTTCTAGAGCCATGTTCCCCCATCTAATGAGAACTTCTTGGAAGCCATGGCCTCTTATGGTCCATAATCAAGGTTTTTCAGAGAAAATTTCTTTGTCTTATGTCAAGCTCCCTAAAAAATGAATCAAGGTTTTCAAAGCAGATTTCCTTTACTTTTGTCAAGATCATTAAAAAATAAAACAAGGTGTCATGAGCATGGTTCTTTTCATGTGCCAAGCTTGTTAAAAAATGAGACAAATCTCCTTTGAATTCAAGCCTTTTATTAGATCTCGTAAATTCCTAGTCGATTCTTTCACTTGATCTCGTAAATGAACCTTCATTCCATCCACCTGTTAGTAACCAGTAGTCTACTTAGGTGAATGAAATGAAGCTTGGGGGCCATGTACCTCAAATTTAGTCATTATGCTGGGGGCATGCAAACTTATCTCAAACATAGTTTTTCTTTGTTTCAATCTTGTGTAAAAATGAAACTAATCTCAAGCATAGTTTGTCTCGATTTCAAGCTTGTGTAAAAATGAAACCAAATCCAAGCATAGTTTGTTCCCATATTTCAAGCTTGTGAAAAAATAAAACCATCTTCAAGTATCCTCAAGCATAGTTTCCCATGTTTCAAGCTTGTGTGAAAATGAAACCATTCCCACTTTACCTCTCGTGATTCCATTTTTATCAACCTCTTTTTTCCATATGAGCCTTTTTTTTTTCATTTCATCGTCACCATCTCTTTGGTCGATCATACGCTTTCACTTGGGTCTTTTACCCTTTCCTAAGGAACCGCTACAATGAGTAGTCTTATTAGCCAGCCTCTTGACCTTTACATGTTTTGAGCAGTTCCATCATCACCAAAATGAGTTGTTATCCTTTTATACCACTCGTTCCTCTAGGTGGAGTCCTATTTTAGCTCTTTTCAAACTCTCAAAATATGAAAGGATTGTCGAGAATTTTTCTTTTTGAAGTCATAAAAGTAAATGAAAAGATGTCTACTCAGTATAATTTAACCCTTTTCTAGACTGAGATAGACTAGCTATGAAAAAGTAATACCTTAGTCAAACAAGGCTAAGAGTTTCTCTTGAGTATTGTTTTCTACCTTTTTGGACTTAAGAGACTATCTATGAAAAGGGACATCTAGATTTTTCTTTTCACCTCTTTTTCAAAATCTCTAAACATGAAAAATATCTTGAGTTACCCCTCTAACGAACTCGTAAAATTAAAATGACGAATGACTTATGACCATGACGAGACCGAGCTACTCCTTCCTAGGGCTTGTTATAAATATTAGGATGGATTCATCTGAAGTATGAACTTATACGACAAGCATATGGTATCCTCTTCAAGCTTGAGATTAAAAATAAAGAGGTACTCGCTAGAAATAATGGGGGGAAATGGAAATAAACATATATCTTGCATTTTGTATGAAAGCCAGTGTGTCTCTCTTGGACATGACACTTATATGTATCTCATGTCAGGTTTGGGGTATCCTCACTTTGTCACTTGGCTTACCAGGTTTGGGAAATCCATTTTCCTCTCATTTGATTATATCCTATTGTCACCATGACCTTTGATCCTATTTTGAGTCAAATGTTGCCAAATTCTGGAGTTGTGTCGTCAATATGTTCAAGAGAAGTCCCACCTGCAAATTCAAACCACTTATATCATGTTTGATGTTTTCTGCATCAATCCTGAATCACTCTTACCAACTTTGAAAAATCCTATGTTTCATGTCGATGATGTGGGAAACATTATGGCCCTCCTTTGATAGATCGCTTCCCGTCGACTCCAACTCATTATCTGGGAAGATGATCTAGGAAATCCCTTTCAGTACCTTGAATCTTGCATGCCTCAATGGAAGGTTCTTCACATTCGACGATAGGTTCACATCACTGGCCTTCAATCAAATGATTCTACAAGTGTTCGAATCCATATTCATTGTTCACACTTGTGGATTGTGTTGTTGTACCTTGATAGCCATCGTCATCATTGGTGATTTCTCTCACGCCTGTTAACAATTTACATCATTGACCAGTAATCAGGTAGTTTATACCATGTTTGAATTCAACACATCTATTCACAAGGTGAGATTCATACTTTGGTTGGATCAAGTTAGAAGGGAAGACCCTGGGTTTTGTTTGATAAATCCCATTTTCATGGAGTTATTAAGTGTTCATGATCCTTTCTATTCAGATGGTTGTGTCCATGTTGTGGATCCATGAATTGTTAGATGCCTACTTTTTATGCATACTTACATCATAGATGCCAGATATATTGTATTATGTTTGATTTGTAGGTCTCCTGACGATGTTTCTCTAAGTCCTTACCTTTGCTTGTAAAGCACTTTAGCCATTACTTCTCGTCTAACTTCATGCTTTAGGGGGCATCTGTTATACAATATTTTGTCACACTCCCAGTCTCATATCATGAAGTGTCACACTTTGTGTTGTCAATGTCACAATGTGATGAAATTTGTCACAAACAATGTATTCACCATGAAACATGTTTGTGAAAATCGGAAGAATATCCCTCAACAAAAGGAGGAAAACTTGCCTTGTAATAATTATGAAGAACTTGTCAAAAAACCTTGTTTGCAAAGCCAACGTGTTTCCTATAACTAATGTCCCGCGCTAGTAACTTCTAGCATTCAAGTATCCTCAAGCATAGTTTCCCATGTTTCAAGCTTGTGTGAAAATGAAACCATTACCACTTTACCTGTCATGATTTCCATTTTTATCAGCCTCTTTTTTCCATATGGGCCTTTTTTTTTCATCCCATCATCACCATCTCTTTGGCTAATCATACGCTTTCACTTGGGTGTTTTACCCTTTCCTAAGGAACCGCTACAATGAGTAGTCTTATTATCCAGCCTCTTGAACTTTACATGTTTTGAGCAGTTCCATCATCACCAAAACGAGTTGTTATCCTTTTATACCACTCGTTCCTCTAGGTGGAATCCCCTTTTATCTCTTTTCAAACTCTCAAAATATGAAAGGATTGTTGAGAAGTTTTCTTTTTGAACTCATAAAATTAAATGAAAATCTGTCTACTCAGTATAATTTTAACCCTTTTCCGGACTGAGATAGACTAGCTATGAAAAAGTAATACATTAGTCGAACAAGGCTAAGGGTTTCTCTTGAGTATTGTTTTCTACCTTTTTGGACTTAAGACACTATCTACAAAAAGGGACATCTAGATTTTTTCTTTTCACCTCTTTTTCAAACTCTCTAAACATGAAAAATATCTTGAGTTACCCCTCTATCAAACTCATAAAATTAAAATGACGAATGACTTATGACCATGACGAGACTGAGCTACTCCTTCCTAGGGCTCGTTATAAATACTACGATGGATTCATTTGAAGTATGAACTTATAAGACAAGCATATGGTATCCTCTTCAAGCTTGAGATTAAAAATAAAGAGGTACTCGCTAGAAATAGTGGGAGAAAATGGAAATAAACATATATCTTGTATTTTGTATGAAAGCCAGTATGTCTCTCTTGGACATGACACTTATATGTATCTCATGTCAGGTTTGGGGTATCCTCACTTTGTCACTTGGCTTACCAGGTTTTGGAAATCCATTTTCCTCTCATTTGATTATATCCTATTGTCACCATGACTTTTGATCCTATTTTGAGTCAAATGCTGCCAAATTCCGGAGTCGTGTCGTCAATATGTTCAAGAGAAGTCCCACCTGCAAATTCAAACCACTTATATCATGTTTGACTTTTTCTGCATCAATCCTGAATCACTCTTGCCAACTTTGAAAAATCCTATGTTTCATGTCAATGATGTGGGAAACATTATGGCCCTCCTTCGATGGATCTCTTCTCGTCAACTCCAACTCATTATCTGGGAAGATGCTCTAGGAAATTCCTTTCAGTACCTTGAAGCTTGCATGCCTCAATGGCAGGTTCTTCACATTCGAAAATAGGTTCACATCACTGGCCTTCGATCGAATGATTCTAGGAGTGTTCAACTCCATATTCATTGTTCACACTTGTGGATTGTGTTGTTGTACCTTGATAGCCATCATCATCATTGGTGATTTCTCTCACGCCTGTTAACTGTTTACATCATTGACCGGTAATCAGGTAGTTTATACCATGTTCGACTTCGACACATCTATTCACAAGGTGAGATTCATACTTTTGTTGGATCGAGTTAGAAGGGAAGACCCTGGGTTTTTTTTGATAAATCCAATTTGCGTGGAGTTATTAAGTGTTCATGATCCTTTCTATTCAGATGGTTGTGTCCATGTTGTGGATCCATGAATTGTTAAATGCCTACTTTTTATGCATACTTACATCATAGATGCCAGATATATTGTATTGTTTTTTATTTGCAGGTCTCCTGATGGTGGTTCTCTAAGTCCTTACCTTTGCTTGTAAAGCACTTTAGCCATTACTTCTCGTCTAACTTCATGCTTTAGGGGGCATTTGTTATACAATATTTTGTCACACTCCCAGTCTCATATCATGAAGTGTCCTACTTTGTGTCGTCAATGTCACAAAGTGGTGAAATTTGTCACAAACAATGTATTCACCATGAAACATGTTTGTGAAAATCAAAATAATATCCCTAAATAAAAGGAGGAAAACTTGCCTTGTAATAATTATGAATAACTTGTCAAAAAACCTTGTTTGCAAAGCCAACATGTTTCCTATAAATAATGTCCCACGCTAGTAACTTCTAGCATTACACATGTCTAGCGTTGTCAACACAAATTTTATTAGGCAAAACTACATTGATCATATTAAGGAAGTTTTTCCCAAAATGAAGGAGAATCTTCCCTTACTAGAACTCGAGAACAATGATGTGGTTTCAGGTAGATTAAGATTGGAATGAGACCTCCCATTCCTAGCCCTAGATCCTACTTCTATGGATCTCTCCCTTGAGATGTAGAACTCCTCTCTTTTTTCATGGATCCTCAACTCCCACTCCTTCCCTATAAATGAATTTCCCACCATCCACTAATGGTTGGCTTATTTAAGTATCATGTCTGCGTGGAATGCTTGTCTTTTACTGTAGATAACCCCTCACTCTGCTAAGGTGTTGACCCAAAGCCCTAGGGGACTTATTCCCTCAACAGAATTGGCAACTCCAATGGGGACGACGGTATTGTTTTTCCTAGTTTGAGTTAATTTAAGCCAATCAGGGCTCAGCCATTGGCTTTCTTGTTGTAACTGATTTGTTTGTTCCTATAGGAACTCAGACTTTAAGCCTGAGTAGTTTCATTAGACCTCTTTTTTGTTTTTTCTTGTGAACTGTCATATACACAGTTTTGTCAGCTTACAATAGCGTATGTATGCAAGTTTTCCCATATGAGCCCGCGTATATGCAGGTTTCTTTGGGTTGAATCGTGTATACACGCAACTGTGTATTGACACACTCACGTATACCATAATTTTCCAAGATTCTTTCAAGTCTTTCTGTTTCACAAGATTTGTTTGCTGGTCTGAGTATTTCCTGAGCAGTCAGTTTTTGTTGTCAGTCTTTGGTTTTGCAGCAAGTTAACGGTTTCAAATTCTCTCCTGTTGTGGAAAGTTTTGTTCTTGTTTTGTTTTGTTGCAAGTGTCATCATTTGTGTTTGAGCACACAAGATTTCTTTCTGAGAATGTTGGATTTTCTGGTCTTCCAGAGCAAAAAGATTAGTTTCAATCTTTGTGACAAACTTTATCTTTGTGATCTTCTTGCTTTGTGTCAAAACTGCATCTTGTGGCCATTTTCTTTTCTCGCTTTTTGTAAGTTGTTGAGTGACAATTTTGAAAGTTGTCTTTCTTGGTATTTTGATCATTGTCACCAAGATCGTTTTGTTGCTTTTTGGTCGTTCAGGGCATCTTGAAACACCTATTTTGTTGAGTTTTCACCCATATTGAGTTGATAACTTGCAAAGTGCTTTGTTGCCTATTTTTCGGTCTTAAGGTCTTCAATAGTATTTGAAGCGCTTTTGAAAAGTTGTGTTTTTTTCTTTTGTGAAAAAGAAAACTTCTTAAAAACTTGGTTTTTTCTTTCTTTTGCCTTGTTTTGATTTGGTTCCTTTTTGCAAATGAGAGTGCAGTTTGTTTGTCTTAAGATGTTCTTTTAGTGTTTGGATGAAAATGAGCATTAGGAACTGATATTCTATCTAAAAATCTAAGGTGGCTAATTAGAAGAGATAAATAATTTGCTTTCATTCTTTGCTTTAGAGTAATCTTAAGTTTCTTGCATCTTCATTACACCTTGCATTAGGAGAATTTTGCATTTTTAAAGCATTTTAGTTATTGCGTGTGTAAAGTATGTTGCAAGAAAAGAAAAGGAAAAAGTTTTTCGCTTTCTAGGTGTTTCTTAGAACCCAAGTAGAAGTTTCTTTTCATCAAAAGAAAAATGATTGCATTCATGTAGTTACTTTTTCTTTGATTTTGGTTGAGTCATACACACATCATCAGTTTCACTCCCATACCCCTGACTTAAAAAGAACAACCATTAAAATCAAGCACTAATAAAATAAACTAGAACTTTTTATATTGTCAATAAGTACACCAACAAGTTTTATGTTATTTAGGGCCTTGGATTAGGTGAGAGGAAAGTAAACTATCCAAGGTCACTTTAAACTGTCAAACATAGAAGTCTGAATAAAGAGTGCAAATCCAATAGCGTTAGGGAGACCAGGAAAGCTCCGGATATGGGAGTTAAGCATGAGGGTTTTTGAAGATAAGGAAGAGAGATACCCCCTCTCCTACTTGTTGGATCTTACCCAAGACTGTTCCACCTGGCTTCTGACACAAGTTGGTAACCTTAGTTTCTTATCCTAGGGATCTACATAGGTGGCTGCGCAGGGGAATCCCGTGGCACCTGAGGTCAATGTTGTATCACTCTCAGTAGTACTTCTAGAAGACACCCTTGCGAAGCTTGGTGGATTGCACAGGCACAGGCTATTGTTTGGAGGTCAGCGTAACTTCCTCTGATACCTTCGCTGGTAGAACTGGGCCGTCATTATCCCAGACTACCTTCGGAAGTCCCCTACTTCGCTTTCTTTTATTTTGGTGTCCAGTCCTCATCACCCGGAGTGGAAATACTAGGAAGTTGTTTGATTGGTTGTATCTTTAGGGACTTTATAGTTGAGTCCTCTTTACTTCTTGTATATAGTTGGCTTTAGGTATTTTTGTCTAGTCACTTTTGGACTCTGTATTCTGAGTGATTGACTTACCACTCCACCGATCTTGAAAGGCTTTTGCTTGTTCTTTCTGAAGTTGCGGAGTTGCCTCCTCGAGGGAAAAGGTCTTGATTGTGTGTCTATCTTCCTTGAAAATTCATTTCTGCATTCCTGTAAGGGAAGGACCTGTGAATCAGTTAGATATGGCATATATTCCTGTGGAAACCAACCAAGGTACCCTCCCAAAAGGGGATCCTTGTGCTTTTCTTTTCTTTGGAAACGTTGGTACTCCTTTGATGGCCACCTTGAATATTCCTGGATTTAATGTTGGACTACCAGTTTGGCTGTGGTCCACTCCAAATATTCCAAATTCTCTTGAAGCTTCTTAGTTGAATGCTTTATTTCAAGGGCATTGCACGGATGTTAATTGTTCATCTTCTTTCAAAGGGAAATCTAGGATTCCTCTTTCTCCTCCTTCTTGTAATAAGAAATCTAAAAAGAGGAGAAAGAGGAAGTCAAAGAAGAAGAATAATTCTATCCTTTCATCATCAACCTCTGCTAGTCACGTTGAAGATGAGCCTTCAGCCGCTGCAAGTCATGCTGGGGGCACAAGTCTAGTCACTGCGAGTCATACTAGAAATTCATCTTCAACCTCTGCCAGTCATGTTGGAGATGAGTCTTCAACCGCTGCAAGTCATGTTGGGGGCACAAGTCTAGTCACTGCAAGTCATACTAGGAATTCATCTTCAACCTCTGCTAGTCATGTTGGAGATGAGCCTTCAGCCGCTGCAAGTCAGGTTGGGGGCACGAGTCTAGTCACTGCGAGTCATACTAGCAAAGAGTCAGGATCCTCTGCAAGTCATGTTCAGGACTCTCCATAAACCACTTCTAGTCATGTTGGAGGATTGGAGGTTGATAAGAAACCTAGACATAGAAGTTTTAAACCTAAGTTCCCTTGTAAGATATGCAAGGGACACCATCTTACTCATTTATGCCCTGGTATCCCAAAGGTACAAAGGATATGGTCCGAGTCTGAAATTTCTTCTACTCCTGCATCTAATATGGTTTCTCATCAATCCCATCAACCATTGGTTGATAATGTGGTAGAGCCAGTGCAATCTCTGGCTGATTACACTCCTCTTTTTGGGGGTGAAGTGCCTAACAAAAGAGTCTGTTTGATCTCTAGTACATAGTCTTCTAGTATAGGGGGCATTTCGGTTTCTTTGAATGTTCCCCCTCCAAGTTTTAGGAGTGTTTCTTTTGATTGGGATAGCCTTGTCGAGCCTCGTCTTCCTTCCGCTGCACCTTTCCAAATAAAGGTCAGGGTTAATTCCACAAATGTCTATCGATGTATGGTGGATGAAGGATCCTCTACAAGTATTATATCCTCTTTGAATTGGAAAGCTTTGGGTTCCCCAAAGTTGTTGACAGCTCAGAGTTAGTTGTTAGCCTATGATAGAAGACCTAGTCAATCTATGGGTGTTCTTCCTCAATTGCCTATTAATTTAGGAGGGAAGACTGTCTTAGTCGATATGATGGTGGTTGATAGCCCTTTATACTTTAATATGCTACTTGGGCGTGATTATGTTTATGCTATGAATGCAGTGGTGTCTTCACTCTTTCGAGTGATGTGTTTACCTCAAAAGGGAATATTATTACTATTGATCAGCTTGCATCTGACAATTACCACCCTAATTCGAATTTATTGCAGAATACCTCTTGCTTTGTTCCAAGTGTTGAAGTAGACTCTACCCCACCACAGGTGAATTATGTGGCATTGAATCCTCAATGTTCAATCGCTTTTGAGAAGGATCCTTTGACCTATTATTCTCCTTCTTGGGACCTAGTCCTAGCAGTTAACCGAGAGATTCTTCCTATAGGGACATGGGATCCCTTAATTCTGTCTTTTGATCCTTGTAGTTCTCATGATTTCTCAGAATTTGATTTGCCTTCACAGGAGGAACTCTTTGAAGCCATGAGTTTTGACTACCAAAGGAGTCCTTGGCCTAATCCCTTGCAAGTGGTTTGTCGAGAAGAACTATTATACGCAGGCTGCAAGGTTGAGTGGTTCCCTATACCATATTGTATATATAAGGTGCACATTTTCAAGTTTTGTATTCCATAACACAAGATTTTATATGAATTTTATATGTGGGATGTATTGACTTCTTGTCTAGTGTTCCTATTTCTGTATACAGAACTTGGAAGATTTCTCCTTTGGAATTTTTAAGGTTGGTCCGTTCTGACAGGTTTTGGTTCTCAAAACTAGCATATAGGTTAGGTTTTTCTTCCTGCATTGTGCATTTATCAGTTTCCTTTCCCATTTTGGCCTTAGGATCGACCCCACCAAGTTATGATGTAGAACCCTCTCATTGCTTAGAAGTATCATGAATTGTGTGGTAGAGCCTACCTTATCATGGGTGCCCTAGTTAGTACCTTGTTGTCACCTGGCACTCATGCTGATTTTTTGTCCCTAGGCTCGGGAGTCCTCTCTAGTCCTGCCATGACTTGTGCGTTGAAGCCTCATTCCTCTTTGATTCTTCGCTTCGTTCTGGCCTTATACCTAGAAGCTCCTTTGTGTTGATTTGTACTACTACATTGCATTTTGACCATTTGCACCTTTTGGCCTTGAGCCAGCTTCACATGGACTCGTGTTTGAGCCACTTTTTGACCATGTCTTCTGCAAAATCAAACTTACAATCCCTTAACTTCTGCAACTTGACACACTATGACCCGTGGAAGGAACATACCTTTGACTGTATTTGACTAGTTTTCGCCTCCCTGCATTGAGCATAGGATTATTCCAATCCCAGGAACTAGATCATCTGCTTCACCAACACTCATTCTTTCCACTGTACTATAGAATTCTTTTATTCTTTTTCCACCTTAAAGAAAAAGACAAAAAAAATTATATATTCCAAAAAGAGCGAGAAGGGGACAAAATTTCCACTTATTGTTAGCAGCTAGAGTCAGTTGTGTCGCTCTTGAACAAAGCAATCAAAAGAAGGTCTCTCCTCCATTTGGGCAGGATTTAGTTTGACTTAGGTATGCCTTAACCTTGTTATTGAGTTAGTTCTCCTCTGATTGGTTATCTCTTCCAATCATATGGAGAGTTTGTTCATGCCTCCTGTGTGACGAGCTTAGACAAATTTATCATATGCTGCCACAAAGTAATCATTTCAGTCGTGCTTTTGTTCAAGGGAAGTAAGCCTGAGTCAGCCTCTCTGCAGTGTCTTTTGACCTATTTTTTAGTCGGCCATCCCTGGTTGTCAATGTCTTGTCTATCATCACATCAGTTATATTGGTCCTTTACTCGTGCCGATTTGAGAAGGTCCCCATTGACTTCTTGTTGGAGGGTCTTTTCCTTATCGACGACAACATCTTGCTCTGAGGACAAGCCTAGAGCCACACCCTGGCCCTATTTTCATTATTGATAGGTCACCTTGTGCTCAACATCGATCAGTGTCATGGGTCTTTGACTGAGTGGTTTCCCTTGTGTTCGACATCAGCTTTCATTATCACACATTGGGATTCGTGCAGTGCTTTGGTTTCCATTTGACCCTATTGGTGGATTCCTCGCCTCCGTGTCAACGTTCATTATTGGTTGGTTCAGAGGGTTTCTATCGTACGCTAGCTACATCTTGTGTATGCTGGAAATGTGCTTCAGTTGGGTTACTACATCTTTTTCATCCAATTCCTTCCATATTATTGGCCTATGGGTTACACTCGTGCTAGATTGATGAAGGATGCCTTAAGGCCTTCCTTCTAGCAAATCTTTCCCTATCGACTATGACTCATTGCTCTAGGGAAAAGGTCTAGAGTCCATTTGATAGTACCTTGGGGTTTGCAGTCATCAATGGCAAATCCTTTGCTATCGACAATGGGAAACCATCATTGTCTCCTAATCGATAGATTCTTCTAGGTGTTTGACTACAACTCATTTATTCATATTTGTTAGATTGTACTGGGTGCCTTGACTCTCATTATCATTATCGGCAAGTAGTCTCGCGTTTGTTAATGGTATACATCAATGACCAGTAATCAAATGATTTCTCACGTGGTCGACTTCAACTCATTCATTCCCATTGTGTAGAAATGTACCACGGCAGTCAGTGAAGACCTCGGGTTGCATCAGCATTCATTGGTTCACTTGACAGTTGCTCCTGTTGCTGCTAGTTGATACCATTCCACCTTATATGTTGCAGTCATTCATGGTGACATTTTATATGCTAGCACCCGAGTTGGCAGTGTAGTATCATCTTATTCCATCATGTTCATTTGGTACTATTGGGATCAGTTTTTGACAGCAGTGATCAACTTCATCTTTCAACATCATTGATCATCTTCTTATATGTGATATTCAGACATGTACTTGTTCGACCATGATCAGATGATCCATTATGTATTTCCAGTCTCCTATACTTGTATACTTAGTGGATCTGCTTGTGCTTGATATGCAGAAATGCTTTACTTTCTCTGAGCATGGGTATGCCCGCCTCAAACAATGTTTCTTTCTGATCTTGTTTTGTGGCTTGGCAGGCTAAAATCTGGCGAAGTTTTTATTAGTTTTTGACAGGTTTCCTTTCCATGTACTTAATACATTTCGGCCATCATGTACCCCTTCTAACTTCATATATTAGGGGGCATCTGTTGTAGCTCCAAATCTCACCCTTGATATTTGTTATACTCCATTTATGGCCTAGGGCAACCCCTCCTTCCAGACTTGGTCCAAATAATTAAAAAACAATGCTTTATTCCCTATACGCAACATTGCCCTGAGCTAAATGCATGTGTACGCGGGTCAATGTATACCCAACCCACGTATATGTCTTAAAACACTTAAAAAGATTAAATCTCCTTAACTTCGGGCGGAGATCATGGGTTTTACCTATTGATTACCTATTAGTGCCCGTGGCCCCAACTCTTCCCAACAAATTCCCAACTAAAAAACTACTTTGGGAGAAGTATAAAAAGGCTTCAATGGGAAGGCATTAAGGAGGAGAGAAGAGAGAGAATTACTCTGCTAAGATTATCCCTAATCAAGTCTAAAGACCCATGTGCTTCTAGCACTCCCCCCACTATAGGAAACCCTTATTTCATTGAGTTTTGATGTCATTTCACTAGTTGAGATATCCTTGTGTGAGTCATGGAAGGAGCCTTTTGAGGACCTGGGATTGGACAGACCCAGAGGACGGTTCCGCTTGGAGCCAACAAGAGGAAGATTCAGGTGATATTGTTTCTTGCTTTGTTTTAGTTATCTGCAATAAAGAAACATTTGTCTTGTTCCCGAAATCAATCTTCTTTATGCGTATGATGTTATTGTTATGGTTTACATATGAATAATTGTTTCAATGTATAATTAACCATCTTTCAATATGTTGTGAAGTCGATTTATATATGATACTTTGTCCATACATTGCTATGCTTCTTTGAATTGGCTGTTTTGCAGGTTCAAGGATCGAAAGGAACTCCAAGAGGGTTTGGACCCTGGCTGGATCTACTCGAAGAAAGGATCCCCAGGTGCACCTCTCTTCGCATAGTTTGCTTATTTAAGTATCATGTCTGCATGGAATGCTTGTCTTTTACTATATATAACCCCTCACTCTGCTAGGGTGTTGACCCAAAGCCCTAGGGGACTTAGTCCCTCAACAATAAACAATAGAGAGAGTATAACACATAAAACACATATACACAATGATTTTCCCCTGGATCCAAAAACTAGGACTACCAGCTTGATTTTTCATTATGTTCCTTTCAATGTTACAATACATATTTATACATGACGAAGCATCCAATACCATGGACCAAAAACCATCACGTCCAAAACCATGGACTGAAAACCATCGCGTCCAAAACCATGTGCGAAAATCATGCACAAAACCATAGGTAGGTCTGCCCAAACTAACATAGGGTCCAAAACCAAAACTTTCCAGGGCGCTGCCCTGGACCCCATAGAGTGAGGTTACCTACAACCCTCAAACCCCTTGTGACTCCCCCCACTACACAATCAGCGCAACGAAGGGGGGACTCCGCCCCCCTCCTAACCCCTCGGTTAACTACGTGGGCTAGTCATGGAAAGAATATAACACAACCCAACATTATCCCACTAGTTGTTTTCTTTCCACAGGGGGCCACAAGAGATCTTAGTCATATATCCAGCCCTGCAATGCCCATTGTTTCTCTACACCAAAAGAACTTCTCAGAGCTCACATATTTTGTCAATGCATATGTAGTATTCTTTAAAGTGTCCACCTTTACCAGCAACACCTTTTTGTCTTCTATCATATCCCTCACAAGGCGATACTAAACATCAATGTGATTTGTCTTTGAATGGTAAGCAGGGTTCTTTGCCAAGAAAATTGCAGTTTGGCTATCATAGTCTATCCTTATAGCTCCCTGTACTAACCCCATACTTGAACACAATCTCTGCAACCAAACTGCTTCCTTGCTTGCTTGAGTGGCTACCATGTATTCTACCTCTGTAGTTGATTGTGCCAAAAATTGTTTCTTACTCATCCAACTAACTGCACCTTAAAATAGGTTAAACACATACCCACTTGTAGATCTTCTCTGATCCAAATCTCCAGCCTAGTCCGCATCAACAAAGCCACGGATATCAAAAACTCTGTCCAATCCTGGTATTCCTTGGTAGCACAAACCATAATCACTAGTGCCATGCAAATACCTGAAAACCCGCTTCACTGTTGTCCAATGCTCCTTCCCTGGTTTTGACATAAACCTGCTCAATACTCCCACTGCATGTGCAATGTCTCGTCTAGTACAGACCATCGCATACATCAGGCTACCGACTGCACTTGCATATGGAACATGGGACATATCCTCTTCCTCTTCTTGTGTCTTGGGAAACTGTTCAGCAGATAACTTTACACCTATAGGAATAGGAACCTTCACCAATTTACTATCCTGCATATTAAACCTTTGCAATATTGTCTTGACATACTTCCTCTTTGCTCGATCTCTTTTAATTTCCATGCCAAAAATATAGTTTGCAGCACCAAGATATTTCATGTTGAATTTGGAGGACAATTGGGTCTTCAAATCCTGGATAATTTCTTTGTCATTTCCAAGCAACAACATATCATCCACATACAATACTAGATAAATAACATGGTCACCAATTAATTTAAAATACACACAGTGATCTACTTTTCTTCTGGTGAAGCCAAAGTCCCTGTATAAATGTATCAAATTTCTGATACCACATCCTTGGTGACTATTTTAACACATACAGAGACCTATTTATCTTGCATACCAGTTCTTTCTTACCCTTCACCGCAAAGCTTCAGGTTGCTTCATGTAGATTTCCTCTTCAAGATCCCCATGAAGAAATGTTGTCTTCACATCCATCGGTTCTACCTCAAAACCAAAAGCAACAACAATAGATAAAAGTAATCTAATATAAGCTACCTTGGCAACAGGAGAAAAAATATCACCAAAATAAATTCCCAACACTTGGGAATAACCTTTTGCTACCAACTGAGCTTTGTATTTCTCCACCTTTCCTTATGCATCTGTTTTCTTCTTGAACACCCGTTTGCTGCCAATGGGTTTCCTTCCAACCAGAAACTCCACCAGATCCCAAGCCTCATTTTTTTGCAAAGATGTCATTTCATCAACCATGGCCTCTTTCCAGATTTTTCCATCCTCTGAATCTACTGCTTCCTTCATAGTTCTGGGATCATCATCAATAATACATAAAGCAAAATTTGAATAGAAAGCAGATGGACTATACCTTTCTGGTGGCCTTCTTTCTCGAACTAATCTTCTCACACTTGGAGTTTGTGGCTCTTCATCTTCTGATTCCTCCTCTGCTGTAGAGTCTGATTCTTCCTCCTTTAGCTCAAACTCTATCTTCTCAGGTTCCTTTGGTTGGACTTCATGTTTAATAACATCTTTCACCTCTCTGAACACCAAATCTCGGTTGTACACAACCTTCCTTGTTACTGGGTTCCAAGGCTTATAATCCTTTAAACCATCCTTATATCCAATAAATATGCACTTTTTAGATTTACTATCCAACTTGGTTCATCTCTCCTTTGGAACATGTACATATGCATCACATCCAAATACCCTCAAATGTGAAAGATAGGGTTTCTTACCAGTCCATACCTCTTATGGAGTTTTATCCTCCAATGCTGATGAAGGTGATCTATTGACCAGGTAACATGCTGTCTCTACTGCCTCTGCCCAGAATTCCTGTCCTAACCGGCACCACTAAGCATGCTTCTTGCCCTTTCCATCAACATCTTGTTCATTCTTTCTGCAACTCCATTTTGTTGGGGTGTGTATGGAGTATTCTTCTGTCGTGCTATACCACACTTCTTACAGAATTCTTCAAATTCTTTACTGCAAAACTCTCCACTGTTATCTGTCCTCAACACCTTTATCTTCTTCTCTGTCTGGTTTTCCACCAGAGCCTTGAATTCTTTAAACTTGTCAAAGACTTCAGATTTCTTCTTAAGGAAATATATCCATGTATTCCTTGAGAAGTCATCTATAAATGATACATAGTACACAGAATTACCCAGTGATGGAACCTTCACAGGCCCAAACACATCATTGTCCACAAGCTCTAATATCTTATTCACCCTCTTACCACCAGAGGGGAAACTCACCTGATTCTGCTTCCCATATACACAATTTTCACATAAATCAATATTCAGATAGCTATTACTCATACCTTCTACCATAACTTTACCATGAAGTATTCGAAGGCCCTTCTCTCCAATATGTCCAATCCTTTGATGCCACATCATGGTCTTCTCTCCAGAGACCACTAGATTTTCTGATTCACTTTCAGGAACCACAGAACTATTGCACCCATCAACAACCATGCTACCTTGCAGCTTGTACAGAGTTCCAATCCGAACTCCTACATCAATACTAGTACTCCCCAAACCATCTTGCAGGTATCCTTCTCGAAGACTATTTTTACACCTGCTTCATCCAACTTGCTTACAGAAATAAAATTTCTGGCCAATGAAGGAATATGCAGAACACCTGGAAGTGTTCTAACCCTTCCACCTTGCAACTTCAACTTTACTTTTCCGTGACCAACGATTCTAGCCTTCCTATCATCCCCTAAGAAGGCATCACCACCATCGTATTTCTCATACTCGCAGAACCACTCTCTATGGGGAGTGAAGTGAAAGGATGCACTTGAGTCAATCAACCATGCCTCATAATCTACATGTGTACTTGAAGAGGCCAAGTACACATACCCACCTTCATCTGAGGTGGTTTTCACCTGTGTAGAAGGAGCATCATCAAATCCCTTTCCTTTATCAGGAGCTTTAGATTTACAGTCCCTTTTGTAGTGCCCTTCCTTTCCGCATTTCCAGCACACCACCTTTATCACACCACCTTTATAGGTTTTCCTAGACATTTAGATCTCCCTCTAGATTTAGATCTCCCACTCGATGACTTATTTTTGTTTCTGTTCTGGGAACATCCTCGTACAGACAAGGAATCACCATTCTGTATCTCCATATTTTTCCGTCTCATCTCTTCTGGTAGCACGGATGAGACTATTTCATTAAACTACAAGGCAGTTGCATTGCTACCTATTGCAATAACCAGACTATCCCACGAATCTGGTAGAGAACACAACAAACTGATGCACTTATCTTCATCTGAAATTTTAATATCAACAGATGCTAACTAGCTTACCATAGTATTAAATGCATTCAAATTCTCTGTCACCGAGTCTCCATCTTTCATCCTCAGGTTATACACCTTTTTCCACAGAAACAGTTTATTCACCAGAGACTTAGATTGGTACAAAGTCCCTAACTTGTCCCACAAAGCCTTCGTTGTAGCTTTCCCTGATACATTCAACAATGCTCAATCTGAGACACACAATTGTATTGTGCTCTTTCCCTTCGGATCCAACTTCTTCCATTCTTCATCAGACACTCCCGTTGGTTTAGTACCTGGATCTACCGCGATCCACTGATCTTTATCACCAACAAATCCTCCATCTTGAGTTTCCACAACTCAAAACTCTGACCATTAAATTTCTCGATCTCTATCTTTCCACTGCTCGCCATCTTCTTTCACCACCAGAATCGATCTTGCATATCTCCCACTGAACAGGGTCTACCATAGGCCTGAGTGAAACCCCTCAGCAATAAATGCGTCCCCTTGAAGCCAAAAACAACTCTGATACCAAATGTAGGTTTTAATCCCGTACAGAAATTCGGTGCATACGAATTCTAAAACACAAAAAATAAACAATATCAAAAGTAGAACACATAAAACACATATACACAAAGATTTTCCCCTGGATCCCAAAACCAGGACTACCAACTTTATTTTTCATTATGTTCCTTTCAATGTTACAATACATATTTATACATTCTGAAGCATCCAATACCATGGATCGAAAACCATCGCGTCCAAAACCATGGACCGAAAACCATCGCGTCCAAAACCATGTGTGAAAATCATGCACAAAACCATAGGTAGGTCTGCCCAACCTAACATAGGGTCCAAAACCAAAATTTTCCGGGGTGCTGCCCCGGACCCCATAGAGTGGGGTTACCTACAACCCTCAAACCCCCTATGATTGCCCCACTACGCAATCGACGCAATGAAGGGGGGACTCCACCCCCCTCCTAACCTCCCGGTTAACTATGTGGGCTAGTCGTGGAAAGAATATAACACAACCCAACAGTTTCTTTGGGCTTATTTTTTATATTTCTTTGAGATAAAACTTTAAAATTCTAATTTACTTACTATATTTATGATGTCAAGCTTCTTCAACATTGTAGCTTCTATGTTTTCCATTTTCTATTCCATATTGGACACTTAAATTCCACATCTTCATTCTCCTCTTATGTCAAAGATAAACCTTTAAAGGCCTTTCTAGGAGTCACATTTGGCTTATTATGTTTATACATGATGCATATAGCATTTTGGAGATTTCTCTACTAGCCAATATTCAAAACATTGTAATTCTAAACTTTTTATGCTAAATCTTTTACCAAATATATTATAATATTTCCTCTTCAATATGTTGTGTATACCATGCAATTTAGGTTTCCAAGTGAAATTATGGTGGAACTACAAGAAACTATGTTTTCCCCTATTTCAAGAAATAAATCTGTAAGCCCTACCAAATTACCAAGTCTAAAATTTATATATGAAACACCATATTTTCCCTTGTTTTAATACCACCCATAACACTTAATTTGGATCTCACAATATTCATATATGATTATTTTCCCAAAACCACCTATGTCATCCTAGTTTATGGACTAGGCTAAAAGCCTAGCTTACACAAATTTGAACTTTGAAAATATGACAAGCCATATTTTGAATTTTTTTACATAGCATGCCTTGCTATTCCTTTATCCACCTTAAACTTATGCTATATGAACATAATAAAAAAAAAATCAATCAAAAATAGTAAGATGACTCATTTGAAGGATCCTGAACCTAGAATTGTTTACTCTAATACCAAATGTTATAGACCAAACAACCAAAATAACATAAACATAGAAAAGAATAACTAATGTCATGCAAGTCCCAAGGGATATCTCAATTGGTCAAGTTCTCATTGCTAAGTACCTTTCTAATTGGGAGGTCACGCGATCAAATCTCCTAGACGCCCTTGGGGTTAGGCCCGATGAGGTAAGCTGACGGGTAGGTCCCTTTGGGTGGATCTACCCGGATTATTATCCATGGATGTAGTGACCACTCAGTGACCGTGAACCACAGTTGGAAAAAAACTAGTGTCATGCATTGAAAATTATAAAAAGTGAATGAATAGAAATACAATTTCAAGGGGGGTGATCTCCTTTACATTTTATGTTTATAAATAATTCTTGATGATTTATAAACTAGATATTCTTATTATATATAGAGAAATAAAAGTTACTCTGGTGGGTTAGCTTGAGAGGTTGAGTGTTATGAATAACAATTAGGAGGTGACAAGATCAAGTCTATGAGTTGGTTACCTCTATGAATATTCTAAGCCCTACTTAATGTCCACATCAGGTTAGATAACCAAAACTAGAACCAATAAATTTACATGTAGATTTCAGTATATATATATATATATATATATATATATATATATATATATATAGAGAGAGAGAGAGAGAGAGAGAGAGAGAGAGAGAGAGATGAATATATATATATATATGAATGAAAACATAGACCTTGATTTAATATTATACATTCTAAAGAATAATGAGTGAGAGTTTAGTATAAATTCTTTACGTTTTAGACTTTTTTCACACATATTTCCAATCAATTTTACTTGAAATCGAGTAAGAATTTGTTAGAGTTGTAAATGTGAGTTTTTAAATATACACAATATGAGTGCCTCAAGAGTTTTCAGGGGTTTTGAATCCACTTATGCATTTAAAAAATTGATTTACGTAACAAAAAATTGTGATGCCAAGAATTGTATCATCAGATTCCAATGAAAAAGACCTAAACGTAAAATAGATAAACTTAGGCATAAATGAGGGGTTGGCATACATCCTATACTAATGACTATTAACCACTCAACAACACTACTACAAGATGAAAAGTTAAAGTTTCCAATTACACTTGGTCCTATTCCCACATCGAAAGTTGCATTAGCAAATTTTATGAAATAGTTTAAATTGCCAATTACGCTTGGCCCTACTACCACATGGAAGGTTGAATTAGCCAACTTTTTTGAACTAGGCAAATTTAACAATGACTCTTGACCCTACTTCTACCTAGGAGGTTGTATTAACTAATTTTTTGAAGTAAAAAAATTAATGCACAACCACGCAGGAAAGAAACTTAAAACCATTCAAGATCCCCTAAATCAATTTTTCATAAATTTGTACCATTTTCAATATAGTACAACACAACATTGTAAAAAAGTTGCATACCTAACCTTTCCAAATTAATGGGAGATGTTAAGAAAATCAACCACACTAGGTTGAAATGGAAAGATGCAAATTACGACTACAAACAATATACCAAAGAAAATACTTTAAAGTTGATATTAGAGATATTGAAGCTTTTTAAGACAATGTCGCTTTCTAAACATTTAATTATGAAAAAACTTAAAACCATTCAAAACCTCCTAAATCAACCTTTCTTTTAAGTACAATGCTTTGATAATGATATCTCGAGAATGTAGAAAGTAGGTTCATTTCACTTCCGTTAATTAGCCATTGTTCTCGAAAGTGTAAAAAGTAGGTTTTTTGAAATTGGTTAACTAGATTAAGAACACGGTTATCACGATGAAGTAATGTTTGAGATAGTGTGATGCGTGTATATATATAAAAGTTATGTGATATGTTATGAGTGAACTAATTTTGATTGTAAAATATTATATATTTTCTAATGTATTTAGAAAAAAAAATGATGTTAGCTTTTTTTTAAAAAGATAAAAAAGAATTCTGTGTTTTATGTTTTTCTTTTTGGAGTTATATATATATATATTTGGCTTATCTATATTATATTAGAAAGATTTTTGGTTTATGTGTATCACAACTCTTTTAACTTTAGGTGTGACATGTTGATTTAAGAAGATTGTGTTTTATATTCAGTATGAAACTTGTGTTATGTTTCTTTATATATCTAAAGTTTTTTTTGTGACATGTCGGATATGAAAATAAATTCTTTAGTCATGACATTTTGCAATGTCGTATATTCTTGTCTAGTAAAGACATGTTGTATCACATAAAAATTTCATTTCATGTGACATAGCACACAACATTGAATTTTTTTTTGTACAACATTACAACACATTGAATTGCTCAAAACCTCTTTCTCACAATATATTGCATCATGTCAAATTCTTTTTCTCTGACACACATTAGACTTTCTCAAATGTTCCTTCATCATGGCAAAGGGAAAATTTAAAAGAACTCCCTTGCAATATATCACAATGCACCAAACCAAAATTTTGTTGCATACAATACATAAAGGACATAAGATTTTATAAAGAAGGTGCATATAGATAAGTGACCATGACATATCACATTGATCCAAACTTTTCTTTGTTATGACATGTGATAGGGTATCATTTTTTCTTCCCTTGAAATATATTGGATCTCACACTTTCTATCTTTGTGACACATTACACCACACCATATCACATTGCTTGAAAAATGCAAAACAAATGGCACTTTGTACTTTCATTAGGGCTAGATCTCCTAAATCCAAAGTTCTTTAATTTGCATCTTCTAGAAATTTTCTTGCTTACATCGTATTGAATGCAAAATTTCTTTGGCTACAACAATTTTCTCTGTCACATCTCATCACTCTAAACTGCGCTTTGTCACAACATATCACATTGCATCAAATCTGTGTGACACTTCAAACTTTCTCAAACTTTCCCTCATTGTCACACATTGTGTGTCACAACAAAAATTCATTTTCCCACAACATATCTCAATGCTTTAAATTTTCCTTTGTCACAATATTTTGCATCACAGAAACATTTGTGTAGCACATCATGCTTCCCAAAAATTTCCTTGCGACATATTGCATCACTCCAAACTTTCCTTTGTTGTGACATATCACATTGTGTTGAAGTTTCTTTCCATGTTATAGATAACACTTTTAGAAGCTTTCCTTCATATGACAAAGTGTGTATCCCACCTCAAATGCCTTTGGTGGAAACATATCATAATAATTGCTCTTGAAGGTGCAAAAAGGACGTCATTATAGGGTGACAGTGAAAATGTTTTATTTTTTAAATTGGTTGAGTAAATTGAGAATATTGTGATCATGTGAATGAAAGATTGGGATGTTTCCCTTTGTTTTTATGAAGCAATGTCTGAGAAAGTGCAATGTGTCACATAGGTAAGATGTGATATGATTTGTCTCGGCAAAACTAATTTTGAGTGCAAGACGATATTCCATGACCAAACTTTGAGTGTGGTATCGAATTTTTAAAAATATTTAGTATAAACTCTTTTTCTTATATTGACCAATTAAGAAAACTTTTGCCTTCCATGCATCTTTTTAAGAAAATTTTGGTTTATGGACATCACACTAAAAGGAGATTTGGTTTCATGCCTCTTATATACTTGGGTGTTACATGTTGGTTCATTATGTTTTTCCCTTATGTGTACCATGAAACTTTGTGTTTTGTGTCTTTATGCATCCAAAGTTTTGGTGCAATATGTCATGATGGAAAATAATTTTGTTTTCGTGCAATGTGTCACATGGAAAAACTACAATGAAAATACCATCGAACGGAGGTTGTTGCGGAAGCCCCTATAATAATATCCCAAGAATTCATTTGTAGTGGAGGTATGATCTGGGTTACTTCAACTACCGGAATTATCCAACATATTTTACTTCTGTGATGTTGTTATAATTGCATTTAAAAGATCATAAAAGAACCACATTTGCATGCTTAAATAAGAGGAAACATGAAAATGGTAAGAAAATCAAGAACACGATACATTTGATAACGGAGTTCACCCAGTGTAGGTTACGTCTCCGGGCCTAGTGACAAGGTAGTGGAGGTTGATTCATGTAATGTTGTAAATGATGTTGATGTACATGGACTATTATTTGTCATAACAAGGACATACACCCTCAAATAGAGTGGCTTGTCTCTCCACGAGATGTTCTCCCTACAAGAACTCTCAATCACAAAGGGCTACCCTTCAGCACAACAAGTTAATACAATATCACAATAATGTGGCAACAAGCATCACAATCTCACAGTAATGTGACAACAATCATCCCTCAACATAGTGTCAAGCAAGGATATCAAGAATAATACATCATCTCAACAATAATAAAAGGAAACATAACATGACTACATATTGTACCTCCACTTCTAAAGATGGCCGAAAAAAGAAAGGCTCAGTTGCTGAAACTAACTGCACCACTGAATTTATAGCAACGAGTAGTGTAAAATTGATTGTCAACTCGTCCAATTCTGACATCGTCAAATTCTGGGCCTTCGGGAATCTTGAACATACCTTAAAGATTCCTATCCACTGGCTCACTAGAGATCTACTACTCAGATTGCAAATCTGATCTCGCCATCACGATCCTTGTGAAATTCTGAGAAGAATAAGTATAAAGTTGGCATATATTCCGACATTGGAAAAATTTAACCTCCAAGGGAATCTAAAGATTCCTCAAGATTCTCTAAAGATTTTGTGTTGTGGGGCACCTGTAATTATGCTTCTCAGATGGCGAATTTGACTTCACCATCGCGCTTCCTATGAAAATTTGATTAAAAATGACTATAAAATTGATAGCATTCTGGCAATGTGAAATTTTACCTCCAAGGGAATCTTTTAGATTCCTCTCTGAATCAAGGAATATTCTCTGCAAATATTTTATCTCAAAATCCATGCCATAATAGTTTTTCCTTGGCATCCATGTCAAGGCTTTGCTCTACAATTCATGGTTTGGCGCTCCTCCATTGTTGGCCCCTGGTTGACTAGAATGTAAGGTTCATATAATGTTTCAGCGGCAGACTTGTCAAGGAATGGGCCATTAGCATAATGGTAAAAGTTGGCAATAGCAACTGTGGGGTAAGGGGATCAAATCTTGCCCCTCCCAACTTGGCATGCTGTTCACTTTTTTATTACGTCACACAGTGACACAAATAATGTGGTGTGGTATGTATGGCATACGGTTAAGTGTTGGTTAACACTTGGTATTTGTTTTTTGGTTTGCACTAATTGTTTGCATCGACATTAGTTGTAATATGTTGTTTAGCATTGGTACCATATGGGGCTGCCCATTGGGGGCTGGCCCATGTGGGTCGGGCGGGTTCAGCTCCCACCGACTCCCCTTCACACAACATCATGACATGCGGTTATGGTAACGACCTTTGGCTGTACGTGTTTTTATATATAGTTCAAGGACCGGGGGTGGTGGGGTTTGACTGCCTGCCACCCCATATATAATTTTAATATATGGCTGGTGGGGTGGGCGGGTCCGACAGGCCCATCCCACCCTATTTTTTAATATTTTTTGTTTTTTTAAAACGACTTTTCCATTTTTTATTTTTTTGAAAATAAGGGTCATTAGGCAAATTAAGTAGGCAACAATTTGGCCTGCCCAATGGCCGGATTCCATGCGTCGGGTCTCAGTTAATTTGTAGGACCATTAAACCTCACCCACTTTCACCAAAACTTTGACCACCTCTATCTTCTTCTTACGATCTCGGATTGGAGTGTTGTTCACACTGTTGGCATAAGGGCAACGAGCACTTCGATCTATACATCATTCGAGAGCAATTTGACCACTTTGAAGTTTGAGCTATTGTAAGCCCTCTTTGACCTCTTTGTGTTGTGTTTGGAGCCACCTAGATCATTCCTCCCCACTGAGGAGCTTTCGTTCCACCAAAAGCATAAACATAATCTGCAACTTCTTTATACATTGTCTGCACCACAAGTGTCCTGATAAGTCACCCTTCCTTCTCCTTCGCCTTTGTTCTTCGGAGCGATAGGCGATGAGTTGACACCTGCATCCTCTGCAAACCTATAGTACAATATTTTGAAAATTACATGCTTAATTACATGACTAATAATGACCCAAGCATCCCATACTTGCCACAAGTTTAAAACACATACTTCGTGGTCAAGTTTACATCAAAATGGAAACAATACCCCAACTATCAATACAAGGCCAAAACATCATTGTTTCTTGACAAGTGATGGAAAGCACATCATCACTTTTACATTTTAAGTCGTAACACATGATTTACAAAATACGGCCATGACAAGCTGACACATCTAGAAAAACCATCTCTCACTCATCAAAGTGAATGGATCATCTCCCTGTGCCGGATTCACTTGTCAAACAAATTTTTCAGTTGGTTCATGCACGGGCATTTTTTCCTTAAGACGTTGCTCTGGATGGAGCCTCCAACATGTGCCTCTTTGATTACCACCTCTGTTGCAATGACTACAATAATTATTTTTCCTCCAGACCTACTTAACATAATTCTTCCCTACTGTGGAGGAGGCCTTTCATGCCTCATCCTCTTGTGTGCTGCCATTCTCTTCTAGAACTCAATAATCACATGGTTATGTAAGCCACAAAAACTACATGGTTTTCAATGCCATGATTTATGTTCATCATTAACAACATGATTGTAATAAAAATGAACTCTAGAATACTGAGACTTATTATACCTTTCCTTGTTGTCTATGGTGCAATTATGGCGATGAGAGCTTGCCTCAACTCTTCCTCTGCAATGTGCACTGTCATGGGATGATGGTGATGTGTTCCCATAATTATCTTTCCTCGATGGTTTCAACAATGTCTTGGAAGTTTCTAACACCTTTGGTGTATCCAAAACCTACAAATTGAGGTCTTTACACAACCTCCAAAGGATGAGTCATGCCTTTTCCATTAACACCAAGTTCTCATCCTTTATACCCCATCTTGGTAAGGAGTCTCATGTCAGTTCCTATAATCGGTACCTCCACATTTCCAACAGAAATAACATCATGTGAAGATGAAACTAAAGAACAATCAACATTGTTTACCTCAGCTGTCGATTATGAAACAAGTGATGATGACTTCTTTAAGCCTTCATTGAGATTCAACTCCTCCAAGGCCTCTTCCATGGCTCATAGTTGAAGCTGCAGTCTTTCTTTCTCCTCTTTCTCTTCTTGTAGGAGCCTCCTTGATTCGACATTCTCTGCTTGA
The DNA here is from genome assembly GCA_031772625.1 of Pinus tabuliformis. Taxonomy (NCBI): domain Eukaryota; kingdom Viridiplantae; phylum Streptophyta; class Pinopsida; order Pinales; family Pinaceae; genus Pinus; species Pinus tabuliformis. The sequence goes on from CM062811.1 coordinate 248,927,687, forward strand.
AGGCTCTAGTCGTTGTGCTTCAATTCTTCCAAGGCCTCTTCCATGGCTCACAACTAAAGCTGCAATCTCTACTTCTCCTCTTTCTCTTCTCGTAGAAGCCTCTTCAATTCAATGTTCTTTTCTTGAAGGCTTTGGTTGATCTCCTCATTCGAATGATGAGAAGACGATGAAGGCGATGAATGTTCACTTGAGGGGGTAGATGGAGCATCGTCCTCTGCTCTTTCTTTCTCCTCTTCCTCTATTCTCTTCTCATAAGCTTCATACATTATGTCCACCATTTTGGACATCCTTAGGAAGGCCTCGTACATCTCTTTGTCATCCTCCATTGTTGCACATTCAATTGTTCACACTCACAATTCACATCAGTGAGAAGACCACTTTGATACCAAACTTGATCCGAGATCCTTCAACTACCGGAATTATCCAAGATCTTTTACTTTTGTGATGTTGTTATAATTGCATTTAAAAGAGCATAAAAGAACCACATGTGCATGCTTAAACAAGAGGAAACATGGCAATATTTAAAAAATAAATAACAAAAGACATTCAATAACAGAGTTCACCCAGTGTGGGTTATGTCTCCAGGGCTAGTGTCAAGGTAGTGGAGGCCGCTTCATATAATGTTGTAAATGATGTTGATGTACATGGACTATTCTTTGTCATAATAGGGACATACACCCTCAAACAGAGTGGCTTGTCTCTCCACAAGACGTTCTCCCTACAGGAACTCTCACTCACAAAGGGCTACCCTTCAACATGACAAGCTAATACAATATCACAATAATGTGGCAACAAGCATCACAATCTCACAGTAATGTGATAACAATCATCCCTCAACATAGTGTCAAACAAGGATCTCAAGAATAATACATCATCTCAACAATAACAAAAGGAAACATAACATGACTGCATCTTATACCTCCACTTCTGAAGATGGCCAAAAAATTAAAGGCTTAGCTACTGAAACTAACCTCACTTCCACTATTTTTAGTTTTGTGGGTGAGTTCTTTGAACAGACCTGTGGTGTTGCCATGGGCTCACCCCTTTCCCCTATTGCTGCTAATATTTTTATGGAAGATTTTGAATCCAAAGCTCTGGCCTGGGCACGTCTCCTGCCTAAACTTTGGAAAGGATTTGTAAATGACACTAATGTCATCTGGTCTCATGGCCAAGAGGAGTTAGATATCTTCTTCAAACATCTCAACAGTCAATCCTCTACCATTAAGTTCACCATGGAACAGGAAGTTGATGGTTGCCTCCCTTTCCTTGATATTCTTATTTCAAGGAATATTGACAGTTCCCTCTCCCGCCAAGTGTTTCAGAAGAAAACACATATAGAGCAATATCTTCATGCCAGTTCCCATCATTTCTCGGCTCAAAAGTTGGGCGTTCTCAACACCCTCGCTTAACTCGTGCCCTGAGGATCTCTGATGAAAAGAGCTTCGAGAAAGAGAAATCCCATCTCCTTAATGTCTTTGTTGAGAATGGTTATAGTAGACACCTTGGTCAGAAGGCTTTCCTTAAAGCATCCAGAAATTTGATAGTTAAAAAAGAATCTAAAGAATGAATCCTAGGTGTCCATCTACCTTTTGTTTAAGGAACCACTAATAAGATTTCTAGGATTCTCAAGAAGCATAATGTTCCCTCGACCTTAGACCCCTTAACACCATTCGTAAATCCCTCTGGTCAGTGAAGGATCCTATCGGCCCTAAGGACATGAATGGTGTCTATATTATTCCTTGTTCCTGTGGGACCTCCTATATTGGTGAGATTGGACGCTATATTAATCAAAGGGTTAATGAGCACGGGGCTAACCTAAAACACAGGAGAACCAAGTCTTCCACACTAGCAGAGCATGCGAAGAAGACCAAACATCATGTTTGTATTGAGAAGGCCAATGTTATTGCTAAAGTTGCACAATTCCATCACCGAAAATTTAGGGAAGCCATTGAGATTGAAAGAAGGTCAAGCAATCTCAATAGAGATGACGGTTGGAAGATCAGTAGTTGCTAGATACCGGCCCTCTTTTCCTAGTCGTTTCTTCCCCTTCCTCCCCTCCCTCTAGTAATAGCTTGTTATCCTTTAACATGCTTTCTTTAGCCATAATCCTTTGATCCTCTTTAGGAATCGCCCTTGATTTCTTATTTTTAAGAGATAGTCCTTTTCCTAACTATATAAATAGATTAAATTATCTAATATAAGGATATTTAAATAGCTAAATTAGACAGATTTACCAATAAATTTGGTTACCTTTAATAATAATACTATTATTATAACACTATTATATCAATAATAAGATTACAATAAATCCTTACTATTACTAATTTCCCTAAAATTGTTAGTTACCCTAACCATTAATAATTAGAATAATACTACAACAAGAATATATTAATAACTAATATTACTTATAATATATGTTAAATATCTAATCTAGTATATATAATATAACAATAATTAATATTATTTTTGTTAATATTAAATACTTACAATTACTAATATCCCTAGATCTATTAATACTTATACCCATAAAATAACCTTACTATTAAATTTATATTAATTAGTTACACATGCCATTAATAATAAATACTATAACATCATTATAATAATAATAAAATATGAATTATTATTAATTTAGTTAATATCAAATCCTTTCGACTACTATCAATTATTTTCCCTAGTTCTATTTTTATATGTTAATATTTCTATCAATTTTATTATAAATATTCCCTAGTAGTATTGTTAACTCATATCTGGGTATTAAAATAATATTTGTCTTAGCATAATAATATTATTATAATTAAACAATTTGAATAGTCAAATCTAACCATTTCTTGGTCAATTCTAACCATTTTTTTCCAGTATGATCTAATATAGCCATTTTTCTAGCCGTTGGAAGATCTGCTCTCCCTATTTAATTTGTAGCCATGAACTGATTCTTCAACTTGTCCTGATGATGAACCACACTCGTTGGTTCGAAACACATCAATAAATGTATTATCATGTGATTTACGCCGAAATACTTTTTCTCATAAACTCGATATGGATCACAAAAGCCTCAATTCAACAATGTGAAATTTTACTTACCAAGGAATCTTTTAGATTCCTCTCTACATCAAGTAATATTCTCTGCAAAGATTCTATCTCGAAATCTGTGTCGACATAATTCCGCCTCAGCATCCATGTCAAGGTTCCACTCTACAATTCCTTTTTCAGCGCTCCTCCATCGTTGGTCCCTAGTCGATTGGAATGTAAGGTTCATATAATGTTTCAACGACAGACTTGTCAAGGAATGGGTCGTTGGCCCAATGGTAAAATTTGGCAATAGTAACCATGAGGTCGAGGATCAAATCTCCACCCCTCCCAACTTGGCGTGTTGTTAACGTTTTTATAATGTCACACAGTTACACAAATAATACGGCGTGGTATATATGGCATACGGTTAAGTGTTGGTTAACACTTGGTATTTGTTTTTCGGTTGGCACTAATTGTTTTCATAGAGATTTGTTGTGATATGTTGTTTGGTGTTAGCGCCATATGGGGCCTCCCATTGGGTGCCGGCCCACATGGGTCGGGTTTGTTCAACTCCCACTGGCTCCCCTCCACGCAGCATCGTGACATGTGATTATGGCAACGACCTTTGGTTTGTGTGCGTTTTTATATATAGTTCAAGGACCGGGGTAGAGGGGTTTGACTACCTGCCACCCCATATATTACATTAATATATGGTCGGTGGGTTGGGCGCGTCCGAAAGGCCCATCTTGCCCTATTTTTTAATATTTTTTCATTTTTTAAAATAACTTGGCCATTTTTTATTTTGTTGAAAATAAGGGTCATGGGAAAATTAAGTAGGAAACAATTTCACCTGCTCGGTGGCCGGATTCCATGTGCTAGGTCTCAGTCAATTTGTAGGATCATTAAACCTAGCCCACATGCCCACGTTGACCAAAACTCTGACCAGCTCTATCTTCTTCATACGAACTCGGATTGGAGTGTCATTCACATCATTGGAATCAGGGCGACAAGCACTTCGATTTAGTCCTCGTTTAAGAGCAATTTGACCAATTTGAATTTTGAGCTATTATAAGCCCTCTTTGACCTTTGAGCATGTCTAGAGCCACCTGGATCAAGGTCACTAGTAGAGTTTGGCGTGCATATGCTTTTTAACAACGTGTCTATGATAAACTAATGCATTGGTGCATTACTGTACCTATATGCATCAGTGCTTAATAACCTATGTGCACCGTGGTAGATTTATTTTTTATAAAAATAGAAAAATAATGATGCGCTAAGTACATAATGTGCACCGATGTGTATACTAGTCGATAGCACCAAGAAAGGGTTAAATTTTAAAAAATGTCAGTCGTAAAAATCATTTTGCCTAGTCTGATGCTATACTCCCACGATGCCCCATTTCTAAACCCGTATAAGAATGCCCTGGTGCATAAACAATATGGTGCACTATTGTGGGGATTTTAATTTAAAAATATCAGTGCATTGCTTATGTTATACGCACTAGTGTCGTTAATTGAACAAGAGACCCTAAAGCTTAATAGAAAATGGTGCACAATTGCAAGATTATTTTTTATACAAATAAAAACAACAATGCACTATGTATATAAGGCACACTGGTGTGTATACTATTCGATAGCACTGATAAAGGTTAAAAAAATTTAAAAATCTAGTCATAAAATTGATTTTCAACATTTCGATGCTATACTCATGTTGTACCTCTAAGATGATAATGGTCAATTGATCATGCCAGAGCATCTAAGATATTTGTTTTGGGGTTTTGGTTTTTATGGAGGACCAATACATAAAATGAATTATAAGAATGATGTATTTAACCCTTCTAGATAGTACTAATAAATAACCAAAGGGCTGCTATTTAACTTCACACAGTGATTTAAGTTGATAAGATGCGCAAAAAGAATAGTAAGGAGATACGATTACTTTACATTTCAGATAGAAAGATAAGTCTTCATAAGTGGGAAAGCCTTTGACCAATGTTCAAATATTAAACAAAATATGCTTAAAATTACATAAGATACTGACAATTTTATGATTTAGAGGGAGCCTTTCAGACAAATAGTCCAATATCTCAATCTCTTTATAATAATAACTTCATAAGGAATTTTAAGAATAACTGTAACACATTTATTCTCATCTGATATCTTTGTAAAACTTAAACATATGCAGAATTAACAGAATGAATGGAACACATGAAAGACTTACAGAAGAAAACGAGACTGTATGATATCAAATTCAAAATCCTTTGCTTTATTATCAGTGATCTAGAAAAAGCTTGTACATCAATGCTTACAAAATTTCTTATGAAAAGGTACTACCTTTAATAACTCGTAGAAGAGGGTTATTTATACTAGTTTGGATAGTAACCAAAATATCCTAAAATGATTACAAAAATAGCCTAAAAGAAAATAGGAAGAGAAAAATGTTGGATGATGTGTCCCTATTAGGTAGGAAGTTTTTTGATGATTGTTCCTTCATAAACTAATGTGCTACCTTCTTGTTGGGATGGAAAGTTAATCAATTGTTTCACACAATTGATCCCACCTCTCCTCACTTGGTATCTCCAGATTTACCATTCTTCTAAATATCTCATCAACTTCGGTATATCTTTCAAAATTGGGTTTAGTGAGAAAAAGATGTCCAACTTCATATTTGATTGTGAGGTCAGGGCTCAAAGCTTCCAAAAACTCTTTGCCAGTAATCTGTCTTTTTATCCCTGCAAATTGACTGTTGTCTGCTGCAATAGTATATAATCTTTCACAATAATCATCCAATTTTACTAGCTGATCATTTGATGACACTAACTCTGGTAAACCTTTCTTATTCAACATACTGAATTTATAATGAAACCTTCTGACTGTAATGTTCAAAGCTTCACACTTTGTTTTTAGCTGAGCCAGTAGATTCTTCTTCATTAGGACTTTCTTAATCTCCAAAATAGTAGTTGTCCTATCTATAATATTTATCTCTTGTAACTGTTGCATAGTCTTACAGTTTAGTACTTCGATCATCCCTACTTCTTCTTAGGGTTTTGTGCCCAATGCTGCCCTCTGGTTATCTATCTTTGTCCTGCATATAGCAATCAATTCTTGTTGCTCAAAAATAATTTGTATGGATGTCCATACTTATGTTATGGAGTGGTTGATATCTAACTAGATGTTCTCTTTGGCTTGGGCCAAAGTGTCAACCATTAGAGTCTTACTTTCTAATTGTTTAACCTTGAGTTCTAACCTGTGTGACTTTTGCATTTTCTCTACATACAAGGTATCATTCTTTACGTTCTGTGACTCTAGGGTTTGGAACTTCTGCAATAACTTTTCATTCTGTTGTTTTTGTGACTGTAACTCCCACGATAACCTTGTTGTTTCAATTGTTTCTGAAGATGAAGCAATGTCAATAGGAGATGATATTGGCTCTATACTTGCTATGGGAATTATTGTTACTGAGGTCATATTAAGCTATGCTGCCTCTTTTTCCTTGAGCATTTGTTCTATTTGCTCTTCCATTTTCTTGATTTGTATGTTTTGCTCAATAATGGGCTTCAACATCTCCTCCATGTGTTGTTCATTTTCTGCCATCTCTTTGGTTTGTGGATCCTCAGTTGAAGGCAGTGTCAACTGTTTCTTCAAAGTTGTGATCTCTATATTTTTCTTCTTGAGCATTTCTTCAATTAATTTATAGTCTTCAAGATCATATTCAATCTTAACAATAATATCTTATAAAGACTTTAATTTGTTATCTTTAGCTAAAGATGATAGTTTTTCAATCTTAGGTTGTGACTGCACATTTGACAAGGAAGTTCTGAGCTTAGAAGGATACATGGCAGTTGTAGTCATTGTTGAAAATAACATTCCCCTGATTGCCTATGCAATCCATCTGATCAATAGGATGTATCTCGTTTACATCAAATGAAAATATGGTCTTCTTGTAAGCTGTTGTGGATTTAGGAAATCGAATTTGAGCTTGCAAAATTTCCGTTTGCATCCTTCCTCTTTCACTATCAAAGGTAGAGAGAAGTCTATGCTGAGAGGAGGATGTTTGTTTCCAAAACTGACTATACATTTGTGACTTAATATTTTCATTCTTTTGTTTCATTTCCAGAAATGTTGAGAAGATATTAGTATCTTCTGCTAAGCTAATCTCAATTGACTGAATAATCTCCATAGGTTCAGCTGAGGGAGGAGTTGAAGAAGTAGAAGGAGGTTTGGGATCAGTGGTCCCTGTTGATGAAACATCTTCTAAATATCCAAGATAAATTATTTCTGGTGGCTTTCTCCTTGATGATATTGACAATTCGGTATTCAGTTTCTTTTGTAGTATAGAATACTCTTTAATTGATTCTGTAGTTGTCTAAGTTCCCTCTCTGGCTCTTTTGTGTTGAGTACTCTGAGTGACTAGAGTATTTTCCTGTGGAGTGATTATAACTTGTTCATCTACTTCTAAGAGAGTTCCTTCAAACCACTGCTCCTGGTTCATAAACTTCTCCAATTCTAGCTTTGGAGTATGGTTCTAAAGTGTTGCCTTCAACTGAACTCTTAGGGCTGAAATGATCCCAAAAGGATCATAAGACTAGGTGAAGCTTGGCTGGAGATTCATGCTCTTCAATAATTTGTATGCCTTTGTACCTACATACCTAGTATTACAAATGAATGTCCCTACCTTGGCTTTGAGTTTGAACTGTGACTTTTTCTTACTTGAGACAAAATGGACTTCATCCATATTTATCATCTGCCTCATGTATTCCAGTGAGAATATCCTCATTTGCACATACTTAGGTAGTTTGTGTGGAGCTAACTCACTACCATATATCCTAATTTTAGTGTAGTACTGGTACAGATACTAGTCATCAGTCTTAGTTTGTTTAGATAGGTGCAATGTTTTCTTAATTTCTTCTCCAATTTTGGGCTCTCCCTGGCTATCGAGTAATTGAAGAACTGGATGAATAAAATAATCTATAAACTGAGAGAATGTAAACTTTGATGATGCTGCTTTAACTAACTCTGTCCAGTGAATCACTGATTGATTCACTCCTTGCTCATCTTGCCTATTAAGTTGAATGCGCAATGAATCTCCCTGCTGAAACAAAATAAAATGTATTATGAATGAACTATATCTAAACACTCCTTGTGTGGTAAAATTCATAAAATTTTCATGTGTATTATCAGCCAAGAACTGGCTATAATTATACATGAAAGTAGGTTGATATTCCTTATTGAAAATGGAAAAGAATCCAAGGATGGATTCATCAACAAGTTGATCATTTTCATAGCCTAGGAGGTATGATAGCAAGGAGATGATATGTCTAGTGGCTTCAGGGAACATAGAAGATGAATAAGGTGGGTTTCTCTTGGGTAATTCAGCATCTTCTGGCAGAAAAATTTCAAAGATAAGGGTTCTCTGTGGGAAGGTGAGTTTATTGTAAAGGTCCATGAGAGCTGCTGGTGAGAAATAGCTGAGGGAGTCAGATGAAGGTATCATTAGCATTTGGTTTATACTCTGAGCATTAATGGTGATCAAGACTTTTCCATCCTGATTCATCACTATTCTTTGCATAGGATCATACATGGCTAGATACCAAGTGATCAAATCACACAAATGATGAGTTTTGGGAAAGGAGAACAAAGGAAAAAGTGTCTCCCAGAAACGAATGGGATCTTCTTTATCAGTATATTTTTGCTTTAACCACAAATGCGATTCTTGGAAATCGAATTCGCATTCGTAGTATGTGACTTTGAACAGGGAGTCTACAAAGGGAAGGTGATCCAAGTCAAGTAATGTTGTAGATGGATTCCCTTCTTCGATAGTTTTCTATGTTTTAGCTTTGGGAGCCATCTTTCTGCAGGGGGGATTTGGAAATTGTTTTAACTGAAAGGCGGATGACAAGGAAAAATATACACAAAGCGAATAAGGCTTTCAGTGATAGGATGGAAGCAGAAAAATGGTAAAGAGTAGAGCCATGGGATATTTATAAGTGAAATTGGGCTTAATTTTCCATTTAAATCTAACCATAAGAAATTTATTACAGAGGAGCGATATCAATGTCTAACAGGAGGATAAACGGTTAAATTAGGTTGACAACGGGATAGGAGCGTATGGTGCAAAACTTTTGTGACGTGGTAGCTTGTGAGTAGGTGAGAGATAACAAATTTACGACGTAGTGGCTTCTATATGGAGAAGGGGATAACGGATGGATGATATGGCGTGGGAGAGAGGTCAACCATTGGAAAGGAGGAAACTGTTGGCGGGATTTCGGGGTGGTGGTGAGGTTGTTTACGATTTTGCGCTTTGGGGGCCCAAAATGCTATGGGAGTGACACGTAGCAAAAAACAACTTTTTGAACCCCCCCGTCATGTTAACGGGAAATGTTTGAAGGGGGGCAAAAATGCTTCCTCTGTCATTGATCCGGGCAGAGCGATTTTTGTCCATTGAAAAGTGCTTGGTAGTTATTTGGCACTGATTTGACGTTTTGTCACTTCCGTCCATATGACAAAATCATGTGTTATTGACTATTAACAAGGTGACCAAGTTTATCACAATAATTAAACCCTGATTAAGGAATTTAAGCATTATTTAAACTAAACAAAAAATTTCAAAGGCACGTTTGAACTAGCAACCTTAATTTTTTTTTTCTAAAGAAAGTACTTTTTTTATTGCTTATCCAACATTTTATCATTTTCCTTCCTTTTTTAGAGCAACTACCCTATCATTTTTATGATATGGACCTGAAATGATGATAAATCCTAACATTTGTTTTTCAATTTTGTTTTTGGTCCATATCCTAACTTATGATTTTTCAATGGCATTTTGCGTTTTTTCAACTAATGGCTAACTTATCAAAAACAAAGATGTTACAACAACTCACATAAACCACTAGTGCTTTCAACCTTTTGTGAAAGGCCCAGTGCGTAAAAACATGGTGCACCCGGGCAAGGTTTTTAATTTAAAAAACATTGGTGCATTATTCATATAATAACCACCATTTCCATTAATAGAACTGTGCTTCTTGGTGCTTAATATAGAATGGTACATCATTCAATGTTTTTTTTCTAAATAAAAAATAATGGTGCACTAAGTAACTCTAGAGCATGTTTGTGTATACTACTCGATAGCACCAGACTAGTGTAAATTTAGAAAAATGTCGGTCATAAAATTCATTTCCACCATTTCAGTGCTATACTCCCACAAAGCCTCAGTGCTTTAACCTTTTCCAAACACCCCGGTGCATATACAACATGGTGCATCATTCCAAGGTTTTTAATTTAGAAATAGTGGTGTGCTAGGTGAAACAGGTGCACTGATGTTTATACTACTCGATAGGACAAAGGTTAAATTTAAAAAAATGTCGTCATAAAATTCATTTTCACCATTTCGGTGCCATACTCCTTTGAAGCACTAGTGTTATTCCTGTTTTGAAACACCCCACTTCTTAAATAACATGGTGCACCATGATAGGGTTTTTAGTTTTAAAAAAATCGTGGTGCACTTTTTAAATAATCTGTACTCGTGCACCATTACTAGCGCACACTGGAACAGGGTTAAATAAAAAAAACTTACTTACCATAAACTTCATTTTTACCATTTGCAGTGTTGTATAGCTCTCAAGCATCAATGCTACTTTTGCCTTTGTGATGTGCCCTTCCATTGACGCTTTCCTTTCTTGTCATCTTTATATTCGTTGCTAAATGTGTGCCTTTCGAATTTTGTCAAACAGTGGTCAAATTTTTTTTCGTTTACCTGGCAACCATGCCTCCCCAAAAAAAAAATGTCTTGGTAATGTATATGTTTCTCACTAACTTAATTTTTTAGCGGAGTAGAATTGAAAATTAGGTAAAAAATTCGTTTCTTTTTTCCTTTTCTTTTGTGGTGTGTTATAGAGCTTCTGCTCGCACCGTTCACAGTGCATTCTATAAATTTACAGGGTGCATCAAAAATCGATGTGTAATGTTAACACACCACAATTTTTTAATATTATTCAGTGTGTTTGGTAAATGGAAATGCACCAAGTCATGAAGTTCCATGATGCACCACCTTAAAAATTACAACTTTTACGGTTTGCGTCTAGTAAAACTAGCTTCCCGGTGCATTTATTTTTACCAAACACATTGCATAATATTAAAAAGTTATAGCTCAGTGTATTCGGTAACCTAACCATTCTGATGCAGTGCATCGACATAAAATTAACACGTCGATGTGAAATTTTATGTCAACGCATCGCGTTGAAAAATAAAAATAACTAATGGTATGTATCTATGTGAACCAAAAACGGTGCATCAAGTTGATGCACGTACAATTTTCAGTGCATTCCTATTTGTTTAGCGCACCGCGTTCGATACGCTCCTGTGTTTTTGGAGCACTGAGGTTGATTCATTTTTTAATTGAAGGTTATATGTCCATATCTATAAACACATTATTTATTTAATAAAAAAAATATGTACAAGGTTGATGTATTTTATATGTCAATCATGCAGAGACGTCCAAGGAGAGAGGAGAAACAACAACAAGAGAAAAGAGTTGACTAATACGATATGGTACGAGAGTGGGAGGTACGAGAGAGGGAGAGGGATTTGTACCCTCCTCTTATTACCACATCGACCCAAGGCCTCTTGAAGAATGTATACCTCCTTAATTACTATGAGAAGTTTATATCCCTGAAGGGGCACTCTAGGTTGTTGGCGCAACTGATTTGTTCATGGGATGTCCACCAACAAGTTTTTTTTGTCGGTCCTGACATGTGGTATGAGCCCACTAAGGAAGGAATTTATTTTATCACTGGCCTATCCAAGAGAGGGAAGGATTTTCCCTAGTTACATGATGTCCCCCATGGTGTTCCAGTAGATATTCATCTTATCTACTTTCAGAGATACGTTGGGGATCATGTAGTTTCTCCAACAAATTTTCAGTTTCTGGTGGACAACTACAAATCACTTCTTTTGGTGCAAAGGAGGTTAGGTGCCTCTCACTATTAGTGAGTACAATTGCACACTATAATAGTGATGGGAAATGCATTAGTTTCCTTCTTTTGTTTTATGTTGATTCTTTGGTGTAGAGGCCACGATGTATCAGATGGTATGCCATTTTTTGTGGCAATGTTGCATAGCTTTATTTAGATGTCGTGCTATGATACATGGGAGGTGAACTTCCCTTTTTATTTCAAGTTTTTTTGTTTATTTTTTGAGATGTTTACAGAGATGATGCATGCTTTTGATCATCGCTATGCTAGGCCAATGACTAAGATGCAGATGCACATGTGGGGTGAGATGATGGCCAAGAGGGGCCAACCGGAGTATCTGACCATTATTTCTACTGACACATTTAGGCTATTGGGCAGTGAGAGCGACCACATGCTCATCTTGGTGTTGTGTCCTTACATAGGGATGGATTGGCAAGAGTATTTGGGTTAAAATGTGAAGTTGGGTTACACTTTTGTGAGAATATCTCACGAAAAACTTGTGATTGCACCTTTTCGGACAAACTATTTAATTTTTCGGTTGAATTAAATATATCTTTTTTCAGTCGAACTATTTGTTTTTTTGGTCGAATTAAATATATATCTTTTCGGCCGAACTATTTAACTTTTCGGCCAAATTAAATATTTTCTTTTCAGCCGAATTAAATATTTTTTTTGGCAGTAAAGTGAAACAAAAGTTTCGGTCGAAAAATTAAATGTTAAAATTTATGGTGGGCATCTGATCTATTTTTGTATGATTAGTTTTTATGTGCTAATAAGAATTACATATTTAGAAACATATTCTTGCTTATTTCTTCTTCTTATGAGGTTTCCTTAGTTGTTTATGCATACAATCAGGTAAATTTCCTTAAGTTTTAAAGTGACATTCATGAGCAACATACTTCAAAAACAAATAATGAATAGCAAATATTCAGAGTACAGCAAACCATCAAGGAGACACATTAGCACAATGTTTTGATGAAGGAGTTCACCCCTCCCGGGCTACATCTCCTTGGTCCAGCTCCATGGGTTAGGCCTCTTTATTAGCTCAATGTTGAAAAAATGTTGTTTACAAAGCTCTGTGGCTCCTGATACCTACACCAATGTGTTCAGAATGTCCAAATTAGCCATGAACACCTCTTTCTGAGCTCAATTTGGTCGAAAATTGACTTCTCTATAGCTCAGTCAGTCTTTTTGTTTGGTCAATTTAGTGAAGTCTAAATTGCAACTTTTAAATGTCAACCCGGGGCTCGTAAGCTGATGAAGTTAGGTGTACCGTGTGTACTTAGATAACCGTTTTCTTAATCTTTTGTCGTTTTTAGCTTTTTTAAGTTTGTTTTCGAATGTATCTTTCCTACTGTGATGTGATGGAAGTGTAATAAAGCAAGTGAAATGTGGATGATTGTGGTGATCTCTAAATGATTTCTCTAAACTTAAAAAGTATTCTACAAGAAAGCTTGAACAACAACTGCGATAAAATCAACTCTTAAAGGAAAATAAAGACATCAAATAAAAGACTAATGACATCGGCCCAGTATCTCTGCTGCTGAATGAAAATGAAAATGAAATCTACATTAAATCCAACTAAAAGTAAGAACAACTATCTCACACTATTTCAACTCTTCAACTTAATATTCTCTATGAAAAGATATCATGAAATGTTAAGCAATGTGAAATCTAAGTGAAACTACATAAAAGAGACTAGTCACAATACTTTAACTTTCTCTTAACCTTTTGCCTTTCAGCTGAATTTATCATGTAAGAAACAGTTATGAATAAGTCCAGTAATGTGAGTTCTAAAGCAGACTAAATCAAGCTATATTAAGTGATATTTTGGATCCCAATAAAGTTATTTGATTATGGAAAAGGAACCATCAATAGATGAACAACTTGATATCTAAGAGCATAAAGTAAATATGCAAGTTAAAGAAATGACAGTAAGGAAAATCAAAACTGCAAAACAATGAAGGTCAGCAACATAGACAAGATGATCACGCATGCCACTAGTTATGGAAAGAAAAGAAGGAAAATTGTCCCGGGCTTGCCTAAGAAACCTGCATAACACACTGATCAGTCATGAACATAAAAGTGCAGAAATGTAAATCAACAGAAATCAAAGTTTATGTACAGCTAATATACATGTTGAAAAGAAATAAAAACGCAGCAATTAAAAGACATCTGTACAACTAATATACATGAAACAAGAAAAAGAAATGTAGGAAATTAAAGGTTTACTGTACAGGGCTTCAGCAAACAGGGGCCCTCTGCCTACTTCAGCCGGTTCAAGGAGCAGTTATACGCTTAAATGCAAAACAGTCTTCTCATGTATTGACAGCAAATGTAAAAGTACAGTGGGGAGTTCAAAATTACATACAAATATGATTACCAAACGACTAACTCTACAGCGTTCAAGGACACTTTATTTATAAGGGGAAAGCAAACTACTTTAACGAGATCTATGCTATTCAACCAGCTGTTTTAAAAACACGTGAATCCTCTGCGTCCCCGGATCTAGGTAACTGTCATCGTGTTCATTCAATCTGGAGAATATGGTTGTTGGATTCGTGCTTCTAGATTGTCTCCATGGCTGAGGATGATGCCACCTAGCTTCACATGCCCAAAAACGGAGCAACGCAGAGCCGTGCCACCGCTGAACACTTCTGTTGACCGGTATTTGCCTCCTCGTTGACCGCGGGCTTTTATGGCTGTTCTGGGTGATCTGGAGGGACACGTGCCATGTCCTTGACCCTTGGAACTTGCCCATGTGGCTCATCTTCTCAGAGGACACCTGTAACATATCGTTTAATAAAACAGCTGCGGAATCTTGTGTTGGCTGCAGAAACCTGGATCAGCTGCAGAAACCTGTGTTGGCTGCAGAAACGCAGCATTCTGAACCAAAATTCTAAACCAAACAACAGTCACTTAACATAGTTAGAAAACCATGTAAAAAGTCCTAATATACAATGATTTAATCAACTTGGTGGATGAAATGAGTGGGAAAAGGAGGCTGAGAGGTGTATGGGAAGGTACAGGTTCAAGGCTCTACATACCCCCACTGTGAAGGTGTTGCATGTCCTCATGCAACCAAAACTTAGTTCTTTTCCTCAATCCATGTGCTCTGATGCTTCTGCAAGAACATCCAGCCTTCTTCTCTTTCTCCTTGATGCCAAAATGGTCCTTGGTTTCTTGACTAGACACCTAAACTTCAAATTAATCAATGCCCTGCTCAGCTTCTTACACTTTTTCTTCAACTTTCTATTCTTCTTCTGCCACAGTCCTAAGTGAAGCATGGTATTTTCATGGACAATCTTGTCCACTTTACTTTGCTCTTTTAATGCTTCATTTTCTTGTTTAATGTGCCTGTTTAGGACTTCTAGCTCAAACACTTCCTGTTTTAAAGACTGCACTTGTGCATCAAGTGGCAAGGTAGTGCTTGGTCCTGCAGCTGATTGTTCCAAGGACTCTAAGTAGTTATATGCTTCTTGCTGGGTGGAATCTATCTCAAGTGTTTTTCTCGGCCTGAACTCAAATTCTGGTAAAGGAGGATTGTTTTCTCTTTCCAGCTGAAAAGGACTTTCCTCACGTGGAGGACTTGCCTCAATGTCTTGCTGAGCTGGACCTTTTTTAGGTGTTCCTTCACCTAAATCAATAAAGTGTGATTGTTTTTCTTGGGTCACTTTCTTTCCTTTGAGCCTACTACTCCTCCTCACATGTGGACTAGAGCTCTCTTTCTGGGAACTCTGTTTTTCTTTTTGTTTCTTTGCTGAGGCAGCAGTTTGAAGATGTGCTAACCTTTCTGCCAAAGTTTGAGATTCTTCTTCTACAGATGGTTCAGGGGATGGATATGTCTCTTGAATAGTTACTTTACCTTTGTCCTTTTTCTGCTTCTTATTTCTAGTTCCCTCTTCTTCTTCCTCATGAACAGTTTCCTGAGTGTCTACTGTAGGAAGGTCCTGGGCTGTAACATTTCTTTCTCTCCTCCTACTTCTTTTTGGGATTTTTGGGGAACTGCTGGCAGAGGCTTCAGTCACTTCTTGGAAGTGATTTCTGATCAAAAACTTTTCCCAAGTATCGTTATTATTTTTCAATTGATCCTCAATGAGAATTCTGATGAGCCCGTGATGGTAAAGGTGGGATTCAATATGGCCTACATGTTTCTGAACAGTAGAGCTCATTTTCTTCAGGCTTGCTAACAGAAAGTAAGGTAAATTAAGGGCATGGCCTTCCATAAAATTCATCATAATCCTTGCATGATACATGTACATGGTGCCAAAACGACCCTCGCATGTAATAAACTTCTGAACAAGTAATAACAGCGTAGACCATTCTTCTTTGATTATATGCACAGGAATTCCTTTAGTAAATATAGAAGTATCCATACCTGTGTTTTTGAGCATGACTTTCCATCCTTGATCATCCAGACCTCTGTTTTTAAACCATCTGTCTCCCTGTTGTGGTAAACTGGTTGCTGCTGCTATTGTGGCCTCTGTTATTGTAAATTTCAAATCCCCTACCTCCACTACGTGTCCATTAAAGGACCGAGCAAAAGCTTTAGTGACTTCCTTATTATAACCTCTGAACTTTTGAATAAATTTCAACCACTTTGCCTTCTTCAATGACTCCTTCGTCTGTGGATACCCCTCCAGGTATTTTGGGCCCTCAGGTTCAGCTCTGAGCAACTTTCCCATTCTCGGCTTTCAACCCCGGCTGAAAATTTTACTGTGTGTGGACATTCAAGGGAAAAACGAGCTGATTACGGGATTCTTAAGGTAAGTGGAGTGGCCGTAGTCGAAATGCAAAGCGTATGCAGTGACTGTAATCAGGGTTTAGAGCAAAGCTATGGAGGTTGCAGCGGAAATGGAGAGCAGAGAATGGTATGAGCACGAGGTAAACAACAGTCACGGGTTTAGCATCAAATGCATGCAGGAGTGGAGTGATAAATGGGCAGTATAGCGGCTGAGTCCTTTCGAATCGGTTGGCTTATGCCACGTCTCAACGTTGGCTGCGGAAATTATGGTGGAGGAGAGCCATAGTACAGTATGTCACTTCTTCCATGTACGGCCAATAAATGAAAGAGCAGCCCCATTTCGAGTTTGAATTAATAATGTTTATGGGACCGTTAGAAAGGAATGAGGTGGATGGATTATCATCGTGGAAGAGGAGTGATATGGATCTTGCCGTATCAAATCATTATATTTAGTGGAATTTCCATGATCTAATAACTATGCATACAATGACATTAAATTGTTATTTGGTATAGATTTTGATCATACCTTTGGAAGTTTGCCATTTGTTGATTAAGGCTTCTGACCCATTATTGCTTTTTGATCTTGCAGATGCCTCATATCTTTGCTTCCTTGTTGTAGGGAAAAGTATCCGACTCGGATGACCCTAACCCACTCTAAGGGTGACAGTTCCTTAGCAACAACTGTAAAACAAACTACTGAAGGTTTACTTCTTTATGAAAGCAAAAGAGGATGGAGAAAGCACTAACCGTTGCCTTGCGCTTAATGTCGAATCCAAACTCTCCTCTTTGGCCGCTTGTTCCTAGCTCTTTGTCCTTTTGCTCGCCCAGCTACAATGAGATCCTGCACAATGACAAAGAAGGAAACTACAAGAGGCATGCAATCATAACTGGTTCATGGATTAGTGTAAACCAAACATGCAATCATCACAATATATAACTGAAACAAGAGCACATAGAAGAACCTCAATAGCTTTCATTAATGAAGAAATAAAGGTTCTGAGAGGATTACAACCATTGCAGGCTCCAACCCAGCAACACCTCCCAGCAGAAAGAATTGCTCTTCTTCACCTCTCTCAAACAATCACCCAATAACTCAAGAATGAAACCAACAGCATATCATTACTTTGCACCAAATTCCAGCCCCCTGAGCTCATAGGAGAGAGCTCAATATATAGATGAATTGAGAAAGGATGAGTCAGCTTGCAACTGATGTGTAGCTGCCTTGTGTCCTCTCTCTCTTCAGTTAATCTTTAGTTGATCTTCAGTTCTTGAGTCCACTTGGTGAACCTTGCTTCCACTTGGAGAAACAAAGCCTCTGACTCATCACAAGGCAAAATACCTGATCCAAGTGTCATTTTTGGAAGATTCCAAAGCAATGACTCACTGTGCCACATGTCCAAACTCGCCCAACGCAGGTGGGCTTTGTTCTACCTGCTTTGCAACGCAGGTACACCATGGAGCAGTTGTGTTTCAGCGCAGAAGCCTAGTGGAGCACCTGCTTTGATTTCAGGATTGCTTGTTTTTGAGTGTTTTCAGGTGGAGAACTGATCTGAGAGCTGTTGGTTTGCTGACCTTGTTCCTCTAGGGGTAGGAACATCATGTTTAGGGAACTTTGGATCCCTTGGATTATTGACAATTCATGCTTATTGCTGTAAGGCACAAAATTGTCTATAACAGATGCCCCCTAAAGTATGAGGTCGTTTATCGGGTGAAATGCTTTATTGAGAGGATCCGAAGTTCATTCAATCTGCTGAGAAGTGTCCTGTAATAAGATACAATACAATACATTATTTTTCATACATTTTTCATGATCTAGCTGAGGCGGGCATTCCCATGCTCAGCTTTATAAATACATTTTGGTACATAGAACAGACGATCGTCTGATGTAGACTGATATTCCTCTGTCGAAATTATCATCCTTTGAGAAGGATGATCATCTACTGTAATGATGTACATATCAAATGTCTTTATGTCCTGAATATATATCGCAGCCCGGATGGATGAAACTAGATCCGGGGTCTTCAGTCTCTTCCGATCTTCACTCGATGTACAAGTCAATCCATGTGAGAATTTCTTGAAGTCGAACATGGAAAGACATCGCTTGATTACCGGTCAATGATGTAAACCGTTAACAAGCGCGAGAGGAATCACCGATAAGGATGATGACCCTCAAGGTACGGCAGTACAATTCACATGGTGGGAATAAAGGACTTGGCGTCGACCACCATGCAAAATCTTCTGGTCGAAGGTCATTGATGTATACCTGTCGCCGGAAGTGAGAAACTTGCCATTGAGGCATGCAAGCTTCAAAGTACTGAAGGGGTTGTTCCTAGATCAACTCCTTGGATAATGAGCTGATGTCGACAAGGAGCGATCCGTCAAAGGAGGGCCTTAATGAATCCCACATCAGTGACACGGAACGGAGCTAGTGATTGTGATGAGGTGAAAACAAACTGTGATGTATGATTCAGGGTGGCGGTCATGAAATGGATGAAGGACAATGTATGGCAGTGGATGGGACACGGTTGACTCTTTGCAGAACAACATCTCTTGAACATATGACGACACTGATGTGATGGATCGGTAGCATTACCCCAAATGTGGATGGTGTGGCGAGGACCATGGTGATGAGACCGGTGAATGAAACAAACCAACCCGATGTGATACGGAGGACAAAGTGTCATGTTCAAGAGCGACTTGCTACCATTAAAGCTGTGAGGTTCTCCCAATTTTTCCCCAGTCATTGCTGACCAGTACCTCTTTATTTTTGTCAAGCTTGAGGAGGATAACATATGCTTGTTCTATAACCTGCCCTTCGGGCAAGCCCATCGCTATGTTTTAACGAGCCTAGCGATAGGGAAACTCGTCCTCGTCTAAAGACAAGTTTGTCGCTATTTAATGAATTTAACGAGTCTAACGACAAGGATAACTCGGTCCTTTTCATTTTTAGAGAGTCTGAAAAGGTACATAAAGTCAACTCCAAAATTCCTTTTTCGTCATCTAATCCCTTAAGTCCGAAAAAGTATAAAAAAATACAGAAGGGATGAGTTTTCGATTGCTTTAACGAGCCGAACAAAACAAGCGCTCGATCTTTTTGTGCAATAATCCCTCAGGTCCAAAAAGATTAAAATCTAGAGGAGGGATAGCTCTTCCGGTCCTTTTAACGAGCTGGAAGGCCAAAACTCGGCAAACTTTTCATATTTTACGAGTCAGTGAAAAGAGCTCAAAGAAGACTCGTCTTTTGAGGAACGAGTGATAAACAGGGATAGCAGCAGATTCCAGGTACAGGTTGGAATTTTCCAATCACGGCAGTGTCACAAGGATGGCTAAGTGAAATCACTTTTCGCAACTGTTCCTCAAAATGGGTAAACAAACAAATGGAGATGAACGATTGGCCAAATGAACGGATGGAGGTGAGACTGCAAGAACACGACCAAGGGCTTTTAATATGGCTGTCAAAGGTTACATCTCTCAAGGTTATTTACCGGTTCATTTTTTCTGGGTGAGCTTGAACAGTAGGGGAAGATTGCTCGCAACTTATGTTTATTTTTTAATGAGCATGAACTATGTATTAAAACTGCTCGGATTCTTGCGTTTATTTTTTAACGAGCATGAACATTGCTAAAACTGCTCGATCATGCCCCCAGCATAATAACTCAAATCGAGGTGCATGCCCCCCAAGCTTCATTGCATTCAACTGGATGATTGGAATGAAGGTTTCCTTTGAGATTTGGAAAGGGGGGTCGGTTTCATTTTTTAATGAGGTTGACATAGTCAAAGAACTATCCTCATAGCCTACTGTATTTACAGTATTCGATAGAAAATCGAAAACTGAAGGATGATAAAGGTCATCTTGAGTATCTTCTCCACAACCCGGGAGAAGGGAACAATGGTGGGAATCATTCCATGGTGCCCCGTCAATTACCATTGATTGGACTATTCCTTTGTCGGTTCCATGCACTCGCGACCAAGGACATGAAGGGGTGCCATATTCTCTAGACCTATCTATCCAAACGCTTGATGAGCGTTGATTTGGGGTTGCCCCCCAGGCCAAGAAAATTGATTGCTACAATACTTCCATTGGGCTTGGGGACAAAACCTTTGCATGATCCATGTTGATATCGTTTTCTGACATCTTTTGTGCGGAAGATATCATATTGCAGGCCCCTACCGTCGCCACTTCTCCCACAATGAATGGTGGCGGAAGGGCAAAAGTCCCCATTAATGTAGGATCTTTTAGTAGGCCTACTCCGATATTTTGAAACGAATGGTCGCTTCCATGGATCATAGGAACGCTTCCTGTAACTTGTGAACCATTAGGGAGGAAATTTTGTTGGTCAATGATCGTAATCCCTCCTTGAAAGGGGAATGCGATTTTCCTAAAATAGGTCGACACAACAGCTTCCATGGCATAAATCCATGGTCTTCCCAGTAGGATGTTATAGTCAAGATTGCCATCGATGACTTCAACATCTATTTCTACTGTTTTGCCCCCTAGTTCAACTTTCAAGTTACTAAGGATACCGTAAGGGGTATATGTCCTTCCGTCGAATGCTTTTAATGTCGTTGATGATCGCGACAAGGTTGGAGATCCTAAGGTTTTCCAACAACTCATCGACATAATACATGTCGATGCCCCCTCATCAATAATTGTTCGATGAACAGTTTTGTTGAGGGCTTTCACTTGGACGAGGAAAGCTAGTTGAGCTGGTAACTGAGGATCATATCCTTTGTGATCAAAGGATACAAGATTGGAATCTTTAGGATCCACTCCACCAATTGCTGATAACAATGCCTACCTTTGGGATGGGCAATTTTGTAGTACTTCAAGAGTCGACATAGCGGACGGCAATTGCGCCAAATCTTCCACTATGTTATAATGCTGTGCCGCTCTGGCACGAGGATTAAATGTCGACTTGTGTACTACTCCCTTTGGCGGTTTTATTGTTAATTCATGCGTGATGGGGGGTACAACTTCTGCCGAAGTTGTTGTCGAACTACTAGGTTGATCTTTACCTTTATCGTTCGACACCTGTGGATTCCCGTAATCTTTATTCCTTGTCGAAATCAAAGCATCATTTTGTTGCTTGGATACTGACAACATTAGCACTTGCGACGGGGAAGCATTTCCATTATCAACCAGATTTGTTCCTCTATTCGGAAACGGATCAGTTAACACAGCTGGAGTTTGCGAACTCTTTAAGAATCTTTTTAGATCAGCTTTGTATGGACATTCTCTCGTCCAGTGATCCTCATCACATATCTGACACCCATAAGGTGGTCTCCTATCCCGAGGAGGGCTTGAAGAAGTTTTTCGAGGAGATGACTCTCCTTGTTTCTTCTTCTTCCCTTTGTTTTGATTCTTCTTGCTTCCTGGTTGATTGGTTTCTTTGCCCTTATCTGCTGATACGGCATTTACTTCCGAAGCAAGAATTTCTTCATGCGCATTTTGATTCGAATCCTTACGGGCCTTCTTTTGATTGGCCTTTCTCGGATTCGCGTTTGCCGTGCCAATCACGCCATCGCCGGCATGAGAGTCACTATTCGATTTAGGAGGAGGAGGAATTGAAAACTCTGGTCTAGGGGCGTCTGGTATTTTGTCATAGAGCGTGCCGGACTGAGTATAGACCAAGTCCAGATATTGCGCACGAGCGATAACCTGCTCTTCTGTTACGACTCCCCCCTTTGCCACATCTTCCGTTATTGCCGGAAGTAACGACTTTATAAACCACTCAGCTAAAAGCTGATCAGGAACGTATGTTTTAACCATTCTTCGTCGACGTCGCCACTCATGTATATGATCTGATATATGAGTTGCGGTTGTCTGTTTGAAGTTAGTCAATATCTCTGTTCCCGTTTCATACCTTATTGGTAATTGAAAGTGGGTTAAGAATGTCGTGGCAAGGGAGCTAAATTGTCGAACGAAGCTCTTGGCAATTCTATATACCATTTTTCCGCTGGACCTGTCAATGTCCTCTGAAAGAGGCGAAGCCTTATCGAATCATCATTTAAAGTGTTCGATGAACACCACAGATGAAATGTCATCACATGATTCGACGGGTCTTCACCTGGATTTCCATTGAATTTAGGAATGTCGGATGGAAGTTTGTGTGGGATCACTGGCCACCATGGGGCGTAAGCAATTAGATCATTGGTTAACCGATTTAAATCAGGCAACTCTAAAGTCGCCACGAATGGTAACTGTTGATTCAAGTTAGGTGAAGCGTAACCAGGGTACGATGGAATCGCCTGAACAGTTGGTCTTTGCATACCAGCATAATGGAGTTGATGTTGGTATGACTGATACGGTTGATGGACTTGACCACTATAAAGTGGTTGATTTTGACCATTTTGGATATATGGTTGTCCAGTATTCGCAAAGATTTGTTGTTCAGAACCTTGATACACTTGCTGGAATTGTGGCTGTTGGTATTGCACTATCCACGGTTGCGATACCATGGGTTGTTGTGCTACACTAACCATTGGACCAAGATGTGGGGTACTTGTACCCGATTGTACTTGTGTTGCCCCACCAGTAGGCGATTGTGGTTGGGTCGCAGGGTCAAGGGGCTGTTGCATGAGAACCTGAGAAATCTGAGGTTGACATACAACAGGCATCGTTTGAACTTGCGACACGGTCACAATAGCCGGTGTAGTTGGGATATTTGTCACAGGTACACACTGTTGCATAGAATATACAACTCTCGGTGGCTGGGATAGCACAGGTACCCAACTACTCGTTGTAATTCCGCCATAACTTGAATAAGGTTGAGAGCTCCCGTATGGGTACTGCCCCCCATACGGTAGCAACCCAGAACTCATGGCAACTGCCTGCCTTGGAGGACTGGATGGCCTAATTAGATTCCCAAAAGGGTCAATTTGATGAGCCTCACCATGAGAGTTACCAGACATTACTCCGGAACAAACAGGAATAGACCATACTGTCGAGATAGTCTCTTGATGGACTCCTTCTAGCGACTGCGAGCTAGTTGGGACAGATGGTATGCCGGCGAACATTGTTGGATTTGCAGCAGGTAATTCTGCCGTCGCCGTGTCATTCGACACAGTCCTAGATGTCGACGGTTGTTCAATCATTTTTAGTCTATCCAATTGATCACCTAGTGATTCTACAGGAACTTCCACTGGTGATGGACAAACTTCTGTTGTAGCAGGAAATAGAGCGACCCCTACTCCAAACTGACTTGGAGTGGATACTTGCGGTTCTTCTATAATTTCCTCTATCGCAATCAGACCAGGTGGAAGAGGAAGACCGTTAGGTCCGTAAAAGATTTCCGGTGCCGAAGAAGGGGTTGTATCGACCGCAACGGATGTTTGAGGAACAAAACTCTCTGGACCGGTTACAGATGGAACTGGTTCAGTCATACGAGTATTTGCCCCCAGACTAGGATCAGTATTACTGTCCCTCTGTGGCGATTGAACTTCTTCTATAGAGGCAGGGTTTCCGGAAATGTTTGGAGTGACCAGAATCTCAGATGTTGTTGGAACGCTTGTTCTAACTTTTAAAGGAGATTTTGAACTGGTTCGACGAGCTCGCTTTGTCCGGATTGTTTTCGATTCCGGAGACAAAGATGGTTGACTCGCAAGCCTCCGAGAACGACGGATATTCAGTTGACTTTCTTCCACGATTGCGGATTACTCGATCAACTAAAATATAAAGGGGAAAATTTGTGTTTCCGATTTGAATGAATTTTATTAGACGCTTTTAAACATAACTTTGCTTTTTCATGTTTTAAGAGTCGAGAAAAAGCTAAAGATGACTCTAGTCGCCTTCGATGTATTAACGAGCCCGAAGTGACAAATGCTCGGTTGGACCTTTTCAGTTATAGAGTTTGAAAAGGGCCAAAAGAAACTGCTCTGGAGATCTAGGCAGAGGGTGTGCCAAACCTTTCGCGAAACCACAGAATACGTTTTACGGTACGGGTGGTCGATCTTCGTGAATGCTGTGTTCACTGCATCGCGATCAGTAGGGCGGCCGACACAGCTTCCTATGGATAAAGGGTAATTGCCTATAGGGGTCTCCCAATATATACTCGACGGTACGTGGGAGCACAAGTCCGTATTAGTGCCACCGACTCTCAGGAGGAATCACCCACCTTCGTAGAGATCGACAGTCACTATGTTTAACGACGCTGGAACACGTCTCTACCTAGACCTCTAGATGTTTGCGTTACGTTTCAAATGCGTTGTTAGGTTCATTCAGTATATTTTAAGTTGATCTTTTTAAAGTTTGCCTTTCAAGGTTCACCACGAGATGTATATGACAAATTCCTAAATGCAGCCTAAGATGAGAAGCAAGCTTTTTTCAAATCTTTTTGACTGATGAAAATCTTAACTACTGAGAGAGAAAGAAGGCAAATTCTTTTCACACAGTTCATACAGCACAAACTAATGCACTTTCTCCTAAATCATCATGCAAACTTTTTTCAAATGCAAAATGCACAATGCATGTATTTTCTTTTCCCTTTCTTAATGTGGATGGATACAAAAAGAAAGTGGTTATATAACTTTGATTTCGATTTAAAGCGAAAGTAAACAAGCTTGTCCAAAATCAAAAGACACCTTAAGATTCACTTGCTTAATCACTGGAAATACATGAAATCAAACCATACGAACGAAAGTAAAACGACTAACCAGCTATGGACAGCAAACAAGCTAACTCTTTAGACCAGCAAAACGCCTAACACAGGTTCAGATCTAAGAGGCCAAAATCATGACTAGTTTACTTTTCGTTATGGGAAAATGTAAATGAGTAAGAAATACAAAGAACAAGTACAATTTCGTTATATAACAGAGGCAGAATGATGGCAAGTAATATTGGTTTCAAAACAGGCACAAGACTGACACCTAGCAGCAAAACTAAGTGAAAACAGGCAAGAGAAAGGAGGAAACCCCAAATGCACTAAGCAAATTTGGGTCAACGCAGGCTCTGCACAGTCAAACTGGCTCTCAGCGCAGGTAGCTAGTTCGGGACCTGCGTTGCAAAGCAGGTAGCCTGTGTACTACCTGCTTTGGAAAACGAGAGCTGCGTTTTCACAGTTTCCGGGTCATAATTTTCTCAAAAATGCACGGTTTTTGCTCAAATCAGAAGCAATCAGTCAAGCACAATCAAAGGGATGATTTAGAAGGTGCAAAGCTATCACTAAGAGCTTACAAGGATCTTTGTAGATCAGCTCTTCAAATCATGAATCTGCTCAGACAATGAGCAAGAGTAGCAGCCCCTCTACTTCGCTTTTGATATAGTCAAAAGCTTTTCGATTTGGTACTCTTTTGTTCAGGAAATGAATAGCAAAATACTACAAACACAATCAAACAGATACGATCCCCAGCGGAGTCGCCAGTTTGTTGTAGGGAAAAGTATCCGACTCGGATGACCCTAACCCACTCTAAGGGTGACAGTTCCTTAGCAACAACTGTAAAACAAACTACTGAAGGTTTACTTCTTTATGAAAGCAAAAGAGGATGGAGAAAGCACTAACCGTTGCCTTGCGCTTAATGTCGAATCCAAACTCTCCTCTTTGGCCGCTTGTTCCTAGCTCTTTGTCCTTCTGCTCGCCCAGCTACAATGAGATCCTGCACAATGACAAAGAAGGAAACTACAAGAGGCATGCAATCATAACTGGTTCATGGATTAGTGTAAACCAAACATGCAATCATCACAATATATAACTGAAACAAGAGCACATAGAAGAACCTCAATAGCTTTCATTAATGAAGAAATAAAGGTTCTGAGAGGATTACAACCATTGCAGGCTCCAACCCAGCAACACCTCCCAGCAGAAAGAATTGCTCTTCTTCACCTCTCTCAAACAATCACCCAATAACTCAAGAATGAAACCAACAACATATCATTACTTTGCACCAAATTCCAGCCCCCTGAGCTCATAGGAGAGAGCTCAATATATAGATGAATTGAGAAAGGATGAGTCAGCTTGCAACTGATGTGTAGCTGCCTTGTGTCCTCTCTCTCTTCAGTTAATCTTTAGTTGATCTTCAGTTCTTGAGTCCACTTGGTGAACCTTGCTTCCACTTGGAGAAACAAAGCCTCTGACTCATCACAAGGCGAAATACCTGATCCAAGTGTCATTTTTGGAAGATTCCAAAGCAATGACTCACTGTGCCACATGTCCAAACTCGCCCAACGCAGGTGGGCTTTGTTCTACCTGCTTTGCAACGCAGGTACACCATGGAGCAGTTGTGTTTCAGCGCAGAAGCCTAGTGGAGCACCTGCTTTGATTTCAGGATTGCTTGTTTTTGAGTGTTTTCAGGTGGAGAACTGATCTGAGAGCTGTTGGTTTGCTGACCTTGTTCCTCTAGGGGTAGGAACATCATGTTTAGGGAACTTTGGATCCCTTGGATTATTGACAATTCATGCTTATTGCTGTAAGGCACAAAATTGTCTATAACATTCCTTTGGTGATGATGATGCTAACCTTTGACTGTGATTTTCTTTTGAAAATAGAGTGTTGCTGGCTGTAGAGACAGAGTGATGCTGGCTGCGGAAATCATTTCGAGCTGTGGAAACTGGTGCTAGCTGCGGAAAAGGTTCCCAGCTGCGGAAACTGAGACAACACCCCTTTAACTGCACAAATATAGTTAGAAAAAGAACTAACTGAATGAAATAGTCCCGAGAAGGACTTTTATTGATGGAATGGAATGAAATGGAAATGAAGTGGAGTGAAGTGGAATGGAGATGAAGATGAGATGGAGGTGAAGATGGAAATGACAAGTGAGGTGAAGTGAAGATGGAAAGGAAGAGATATTTTTTTTTTGGAAAATATAGAGTGTCAGGTGTCCCTGATTTTCACTCTACATTTTCTATATAAGACTGCCAATCTATGATTGGTTTTCAGGCTTATACAAAAGAATTTTTTTTTCTCTTTTTTTATTTTTTTTTCTTTTTTTTTTTCAACTGAAAGAAAGAAAGATTAGGCTGATGGAGGAGAAGGATTCCTCTCCACCAGCTTCATTGCAGAATTTTCTTGAAATATTTTGACAAAGTCCTCTTTTGAGATTGGCTTATGATAAATTTTCAATCGGTGGCCATTCACAATGAGAGGAGTTTGAAACTCATCAATATTCTTGACTCGAACTGCTCCATTGCTAAAGACTTCATCAATCTCATATGGTCCAAGCCAATGAGTCTGAAATTTCCCTTTGAAGTCTTTAAACTTGGAATCAAACAGTAACGCCCAATCTCCCTTTTGAAACTTTCTCTCTTTGATATATCTATCATGCCACTTAGTTCTTTGGTGCTGAACTAGATCAGTCCTTAAAATTGCATCTTGTCTTATTTCATCTAGCTCATTCAGCTGCTCCATTCTGTGCTTTTGGGCTTCTGATAGATTCATCCCCAACTGAATTGCCATCTTGAAGGTCTTGACTTGAAACTCAATGGGGAGCAAGACTTCTTTCCCATAAACAAGTTCATAGGGAGAATGTCCTGTTGTGTTCCTCCATGTAGTTCTATAGGCCCATAAGGCTTCAGGAAGCCTTTCTGCCCAATCTCTTCTGTGGAGATGAACAGTCTTGGTGATGATGCTCTCAAGAACTTTGTTTGTGGATTCCACTTGACCATTTGCTTGTGGATGGTATGGAGTAGATTTTTTGTGCTTGATTTGTATTCCTCCATCAGCTTCTCTATCAAGTTAGATGTAAATTGACTTCCCTGATCTGTCACAATTTCTCTTGGGACACCAAAACGAGTAAAAATATCCTCAAAAAGAAATTGAACAACTGAATTTTCAGTGGCAGAAGGAAATGCCTTGGCTTCTACCCATTTAGTAACATAATCAGTGCAAACCAATATATACTTCTTTTGTCTAGATGGTGGATTATAGGTCCAATGAAATCTAAAGCCCATTTTTCAAAGGGTTCGATGAGTACCTATGGCTATAATGGCATTTCATTTGAAAGAGTTGGTCTCCCAATTATTTGGCAGCTGTCACACCTTCTAACATATTGTTTTGCATCTTTGAAGAGAGAAGGCCAATAATATCCTAAAGAAAGGATTTTATAGGCCGTCCTCTTGTCAGCAAAGTGTCCACCACACGGTTCATCATGACATGCCTTAAGAATGTCAGGCATTTCATCTTCCTGAACACATCTTCTGATCACACAATCTAGCCCTGCTTTGAACAATTCATTAGAAATCCATGAATACTTTGAACTCTCCTGAATGATTTTCCTTTTATCATTAGGAAATAAGTGTGGAGGTAGCTTCCCTGTAACCAAATAGTTAGCAATATCTGCATACCAAGGAGTTTTAGTAGTTACTGCAAACAAATATTCATCTGGAAACTTATCCTCTACAGGAGAATCTTCGTTAGTATTTTGGATTCTAGACAAGAAATCAGCTACTGTATTTTGTTTTCCTAGTCTATGTAACACAGTAATATTGAATTCTTGTAAAAGTAAAAGCCATCTTGTAACTCTGCCATTAGTAATAGGTTTGTTCATGAGATATCTAATTGCAGAATGATCAGTATGGACAAAAGTTTCATAGCCTGTTATATAATGTCTAAACTTGTTGATTGCATGCACAACGGCTAAGAACTCTTTTTCAGTCACAGTATAATTTAACTCAGTGGGAGTCAAATTTTTACTGGTGTAGTAAATGGCATAAGGAACTAAATCCTTTTGACCCAACACAGCTCCTAGAGCTGTATCTGAAGCATCTGTAGAAATATGGAAAGGAAGTTTCCAATTTGGCCCTCTCAAAATGGGTGCTTCAGATATTCTTGTTTTTAAAGTTTCAAATGCAAATTGACAGTCAGGATCCCAATTGAATTCATAGCCTTTTGTAAGTAATTTGAAGAGCGGAGATGCTATCTTGGTGAAGTTTTCAATAAATCTTCTATAATATCCAGTAAATCCAAGAAAACTTCTAACATCTTTTTGACAATTTGGAATAGGTAACTTGGAGATGACTTCAAATTTTGATCTATCAACTTTAATTCCATCTCCTGAAATATGATGTCCTAAAACAATCCCTTCAGTAATCATCATAAAACATTTTTCATGACTTAATGAAAGATTTGTTTCTTTATATCTTATAAGGACTTTTTCCAAATTTTCTAATGCCTCTTCAAATGAATTACCATAAACTGTAAAATCATCCATATAGACCTCTACACAATCATGAATTAGATCAGAAAAGATTCCTAGTACTGCCCTTTGAAATGTTGCGGGTGCATTACATAATCCAAAAGGAAGTACTCGGTAAGAAAAAGTTTCCCATGGACAGGTAAATGTCGTCTTGTCCTGATCTTCAGGTGCTACCTGAATTTGATTGTAACCACTAAAACCATCCAAAAATGAGAAATAATTTTTGCCTGTTAAAGTATCTAATACTTGATCAATAAAGGGCAAAGGAAAGTGATCCTTCAAAGTTGCCTTGTTCAATTCCCTGTAATCAATGCAAACCCTCCATTTACCATTCTTTTTAGGTACTATAACCAAAGGGGAAACCCACCGGCTATCTGAAATGGGGTAAATGAAGTTTACATTAAGTAACTTTTGGAGATCTTCTTTCACTATCTCCCTAAGGTTTGGATTCATCCTTCTTTGAGGTTGTCTGATTGGTCTACTGTTATCCTCAATGTAGATGTGATGAATGCAAGTCTTAGGGTCAATACCTTTCATATCAGTATACTCCCATGCAAATGCAGTAGAATGTTTTTGCAAGATTTTGGTTAGCTCCCCCTGTTGTGATTTTTCCAAGTTTCTGTTGATATTCAATGTTTTTCCTGGAAAAATATCAATGGCAGAACTACCAAATTCTTCCATAGAGAAAAGAGACATTTGTCTAGATAATAGACACTCAATGTCAGAATCCAACTGAAATTGTGTGTGGTCATATTCTGAAGATGGTTCAGAGTTTTCTAATGTGTTCAGAATTTGACTATCTTCACTAATCTCAGAAATGGTAAAGACAGGTTGTATAGTATCTTCATCATCAACCCACTCATTATCTCCTATTTCTGTAATTGCTTTTGCTGGAGGATACAGATTGAACTTCTTTGTCGAATTACCATCAGAAATATACATATCCCCAGACCTACAACTTATGAAAGCATCAGCTGTGGCTAGCCAAGGTCTTCCTAAAATAAGAGGATGTCCTCCTAGATTACTCTTGGGAGTTAAAATCATGAAATCCACTTGATATTCCCAAGAATCTATGGAGACTGGAATGTCTTCTAATACACCATCTGGTTTAATAATTGATCGATCTGCCAGTTGCAATAAAGTAGGTGTAAAAAGAAGATTAGGAAGTTTTAGCTGTTCCATAGTCTGTCTACTCATGATGTTGATAGCAGCCCCTAAATCAATCAAAGTATTTGGTATTTCTACCCCATTGATATGTGTTTTGACAATTGGACTACCGGGATCTACATATTTCTGCATAGTAATTTTTCCCATCATGATATCTGCAATTTTCCCTACCAGGTGGATCCTTCTGGTATCTCTTGGTTTCCTTCCTGGTCTTTTAAGACTCAACTCCTTTATTGCTTTTGCTAGAATAGGAATCTCTTTAATGGCTTGTAACAAGGGAATCTTGATACAGACATTCTTCTATTCATCTAGAAAATTATAGTCAGGCAACCAAATTTGTTTTTCCACTCCTTTGTCAATTTGTAATCTTTCAGGAAAAGGAGGTGTGGATAAAGATGCAGGTTGCTCAACTATGGGAGTTGTGGGGGTTAATTCTTTTTCTTTTTCTTTTTGAGTGTTTGGGTTTTGAAGAGATGCTTCAGAACCCTTATTAGCTTCAAGAGACTCTTCCTCAAAAATGCTTTGCTTTTGAGCATTTATAGAAGGTTTATCTAGGACTCTACCTGATCTGAGTTGTACTTCATTGAGAGGAACAATCATATAGGTAGGAAATTGTTGACCTTCCATCATGTAAGCATTTTGAGGGTTTTTGTTATTGGGGTTTGGAAATGGATGAGAAGGAAGTTGATTTGACTTCTGTTGGAATGGAAACAAGAGTTGAGAATTTGGATTCTGTTGAGAAGGTTGTTGTTGTTGTGGAAATGGTAATGATAGTTGTGGATTTTGATTTGGAAGTTGTGGAGCTTGTTGGTTTTGAAAAGATGGAGGATATTGGTAGAATTGAGCAAATCTCCCATAAGGATTTTGCATACCTTGTACCCATGATTGAAAAGGATTTTGAGGTTGGGACCGAGGTTGTTGCCAAGGATTCCAATTTGGTGGGGGTTGAAAATTCATAGAGTTGCTAAACCCTTGATTTTGTTGCCCCTGCCAAGATCTCCTTGCAACAAAACAGAGAGATTCAATTGTATTTGGATCTTCTTGAAAGACAGCTTTGAGCCCAGGAATTGAAGGACAATCCTTGGTCTCATGATTCTCTGAACAAATTACACATGTTTCTACAACTTTTGCATCCAAGGGACATTCCCTTAGAGCATGTTTCTTCCTACACTTTGGGCAAAAGATGGCCAAAGCCTCAACTTCTGCTTTCTGCTTATTGTGAATCTTAAGGGTGTCTAGTTGCTCACTAAGACTCCCTAAGATATCAGTTTTGAATTCATGAAGCATGTTGCCAATCTCAGCCCTACTTACCGATCCAGCTGCAGATTTATTTGCTCTGATGAGAGAAGGATCTCTAGGCCCTTTTTGAGTTTTAGATTTCCCCCTTGAGAGATGGACACATAATTCTGCTATATCAGAAAGTGGAAGTTGAGATATATCCCCTTTTCCCATCATGTTCAAAATATCTATCCATTCATCTCTAATGGCTTTTAATAGAAGGGCTTTCAAGGTCTCCTCATCCAAGTTACTCATTTTTGCTCTTTTCAGATTATATTGAAATCTTTCAAGTAACTCCTCCAAGTTTTCATCTTCTTTTTGCATCATTTTGAATACCTCATCCTTGTGATTGGTGGGCATACAATAGTCCAGGTACCTATCCAAAAATGCTTGTTTCATATCATTCCAAGACCTAATGGATTGAGTGAGTAATCCCATGAACCATTTCAAGGCTGCTCCTTTCAATGTTGAAGGAAACAATTTGAGTTTGAGAGTCTTCCAAATAATCATAAGTTCGACACACTACCTCAAACTCAAATAGAAATGTTTCAGGGTCCTCATTCCTAAACCCATGGAAGTTTGGGAGGACAGATGGTGAGATGTTTTTCATTGTGGCTCGGGAGTCCTCATCGACTATAGGAAACCCGAATGAGTTATCCCCATCCCTATTTTCCCCAATGTTACCTCTACCTCCTCCATTGTTTCCTCCTCCTCCTCTACCTCTACCTCTACCAAATCCAGTTGCTCCTTCCTCTGTCATGGTAGTTTCCCCGGAGACTTCAGAGTCTTCTGGTTCTTCTACTAAGGGTGTATGAGAAGGAATTTCTCCCTCTTCTTCAGATGATTCTACTTCTTCAATTACAATTTGTCTCTCTGTAGAAGGAAGGAAAGGATCTCTTTCTAGTTCAGATTCGATGGAAGGTGTGGGAGAGTCGACTCCTGCCTCTTGAATTCCAGGAATCCTAGGGCTAGGAGTGTAAGTTGGAGATGATGGAGGTGTCTCTTGTCTATTCCTTGAAGTAGATGGAGTTGTAAAAATCGAACTTTTGGCTCTAGCTAAAAACCTTCCCCTAGAATCTCTTGCACTATGCATGTCATTTTTTTTTATTTTTTCTTCAAGTCGGGCTAATAATTCTCTTTCTGATCTTCCAGGTCACTCTAGGTGCAAGAAGAGAGCATACTCAAGAAACTATTAAACCAATAACTTTCTCTTTTCTGATCCTCCAGATCACATTAAGTGCAAGAGGAGAGCATACTTTGAGATGTTATCAATTTTCCTTCCTTGAAATTTTCTTGTTTTTTTTTTTAGAAATTGGCTACCTAATTTCACTTCCCCGGCAACGGCGCCAAAATGTTTGGTCAATTTAGTGAAGTCTAAATTGCAACTTTTAAATGTCAACCCGGGGCTCATAAGCTGATGAAGTGAGGTGTACTATATGTACTTAGATAACCGTTTTCTTAATCTTTTGTCGTTTTTAGCTTTTTTTAAGTTTGTTTTCAAATGTATCTTTCCTACTGTGATGTGATGGAAGTGTAATAAAGCAAGTGAAATGTGGATGATTGTGGTGATCTCTAAATGATTTCTCTAAACTTAAAAAGTATTCTACAAGAAATATTGAACAACAACTGCAATAAAATCAACTCTTAAAGGAAAATAAAGACATCAAATAAAAGACTAATGACATCGGCCCAGTATCTCTGCTGTTGAATGAAAATGAAAATGAAATCTACATTAAATCCAACTAAAAGTAAGAACAACTATCTCACACTATTTCAACTCTTCAACTTAATCTTCTCTATGAAAAGATATCATGAAATGTTAAGCAATGTGAAATCTAAGTGAAACTACATAAAAGAGACTAGTCACAATACTTTAACTTTCTCTTAACCTTTTACCTTTCAGCTGAATTTATCATGTAAGAAACAGTTATGAATAAGTCCAGTAATGTGAGTTCTAAAGCAGACTAAATCAAGCTATATTAAGTGATATTTTGGCTCCCAAGAAAGTTATTTGATTATGGAAAAGGAACCATCAATAGATGAACAACTTGATATCTAAGAGCAGAAAGTAAATATGCAAGTTAAAGAAATGACAGTAAGGAAAATCAAAACTGCAAAACAATGAAGGTCAGCAACATAGACAAGATGATCACGCATGCCACTAGTTATGGAAAGAAAAGAAGGAAAACTGTCCCAGGCTTGCCTAAGAAACCTGCATAACGCACTGATCAGTCATGAACATAAAAGTGCATAAATGTAAATCAACAGAAATCAAAGTTTATGTACAGCTAATATACATGTTGAAAAGAAATAAAAACGCAGCAATTAAAAGACATATGTACAGCTAATATACATGAAACAAGAAAAAGAAATGCAGGAAATTAAAGGTTTACTGTACAGGGCTTCAGCAAACAGGGGCCCTCTGCCTACTTCATCCGGTTCAAGGAGCAATTATACGCTTAAATGCAAAATAGTCTTCTCATGTATTGACAGCAAATGTAAAAGTACAATGGGGAGTTCAAAATTACATACAAAGATGATTACCAAACGACTAACTCTACAACATTCAAGGACGCTTTATTTATAAGGGGAAAGCAAACTACTTTAACGAGATCTATGCTATTCAACCAGCTGTTTTAAAAACACGTGAATCCTCTGCGTCCCCGGATCTAGGTAACTGTCATCGTGTTCATTCAATCTGGAGAATATGGCTGTTGGATTCGTGCTTCTAGATTGTCTCCGTGGCTGAGGATGATGCCACCTAGCTTCACTTGCCCAAAAACAGAGCAACGCAGAGCCGTGCCACCGCTGAACACTTCTGTTGACCGGTATTTTCCTCCTCGTTGACCGCGGTCTTTTATGGCTGTTCTGGGTGATCTGGAGGGACACGTGCCATGTCCTTGACCCCTGGAACTTGCCCATGTGGCTCATCTTCTCATAGGACACCTATAACATATCGTTTAATAAAACAGCTGCGGAATCCTGTGTTGGCTGCAGAAACCTGGATCAGCTGCAGAAACCTGTGTTGGCTGCAGAAACGCAGCATTCTGAACCAAAATTCTAAACCAAACAACAATCACTTAGCATAGTTAGAAAACCATGTAAAAAGTCCTAAAATACAATGATTTAATCAACTTGGTGGATGAAATGAGTGGGAAAAGGAGGCTGAGAGGTGTATGGGAAGGTACAGGTTCAAGGCTCTACACTTTTCCTACATTTTCTCCTCTAATTCTAGAACATCTCTAGTTAGTGCCACTAATTTTGGTGGCGGGCCCAAATTTGGGGGCACCGCCAAACTTACCGCTAGAATAAACTTGCAGTTAATTAATATAAACTGAATTTAATTAGAGTTAAAACGAGATTAGTGCTAACTTAAACTATGACCTTCGGCGGCAATGGTGGCCTGTTCAGATGCGATGGTTAGCATCACATTAACCGTTGTGGTTATTGTCCATCGAAATCATTGGAGCACTAACTGTTAGGCGTTATATCTGTTGTGTTCACATGTTAATTGCCAAAGTAATGAATGTCGGAGCCACTGGGTTAACTGACTGTTGGAGGTTGTGTTCACATGTGAGCTCTTAACCATCAGAGTGGAGGGTTATGTAGCCGGCGGGGTTAACAAACCATGACTGCTTGTGGTTTAAGGCATTGTGTTCACATGGGGGGGGGGCGGGTTGGCCTGCGAGCTAGCCCTCCCCTAACCGCTAGCCTCCAAACAGTTACAACTAAAATACATGCACTGAATACATTGGTTAAGAAACATTGTGTAGAGTGAATGGTTAAGGCGTAGATTTTGCAACCGGTAGGTCATGGGTTCAACTCCGAATTCTGCCAATAAATTTTTCTCAAACATATATATCCAACCTGACCCGTGGGAGGTGACATGTGGCATTCTTCCATTGATCTATAAATGCACCAATAAAAACGCGCCAAATCACCATTGTACAACCTAATCAAATGATGACACTTGTCCACCCCTAATTCATTGTTGACCAATATTAACCATGCCTATTCACCTACCCCATTAGCAGTATGGACTGCTGACTTTGCAGTGACTGGGCATTTTTTGAAAATTTCGCCTATTTAGCAAAGTGATTAGAACACAATAACTTTCTCATACGAACTCGGTTTTTGATGAAACGAATTGGGCTAGGATCGTTTTTTCAGGACAGACGCAATCGTTCAAGTTTTGAGCCAATCTCATAACTTTGATTTTTGAGCTAAGTATTGAGCACCTGATCATTCCTCCCCACTAGAAGCCTTTTGGACCCCAAAAGATACTATCAATTGTTCAGTAGGTGAGGGTACAACTCCCTCACCTTCTCGGTTTGCGACCATTTGGCTTGAGAAGGGTTTTGTCCCTTGGGTCCCACTCTAAGGTATTCAACATCCCCTCTCTTTGAAGTTCTGGTTCTTTTGTCAAGTATGAGATCTTGCTAAAGCTCATCTAGATATTCTAGCGAGAAATCATTTATTGATGGCAGTTGAACATGCTCTCCTTGATCATCAATCAAAGGAGGCTCAAACAATCTCAAATTTTCAACATTAACAACAGAGTATATTTGCATATAAGGAGGCAAATCAAGCTTAAATGCATTGTTACCAATCTTTTCCATAATTTTAGAGGGACCATAACAGATTGGTTTAAGATTTTTACCTTCCCCTTGAAGTCTCTCTTTGCTAATATAACTAAACTTCGTCTCCAAATTGAAATTTGTCATCAACCTAGTGTTTGTCATGCCTTGCCTTGTAGCTAATTTTACTTTTCTCAAGTTGTTCTTGCACTATATCATGTATCAATTGAATTTTCTCTATGAACTTCCTTGCCTTATCGATGTCACTATGACCATCGATGGTGACATATTTCTCAAAGATTAAGTCCAATGGTGATCTTGGCAAGTACCCATAACATGCCTCAAATGGTGATGTATTTGTGAAATAATGCTTTGCCCTGTTGTATGCATGTTGTATGTAATGAAAATGTTCATCCCACAACTTGGGATGTTTGCTGCAATATCCTCTAAGAAGATGAATAAATTTTCTATTGACCACCTTGGTTTGCCCATGTGTTTGTGGATGAAAGGTTGTACTCTTCTTCAACTTTGTGTCCATCATGTCCCACAAAATTGACCAAAAATTTCCCAACAAATCGAGAATCTCAATCACTTACAAAAGAAGTAGGAAGACCAAAATGAACCCAAATGTTTTGGAAGAAAAGATGAGCTATTTGTTCAACTGTAATTTGCTGTTTACATGGTGTTAGTATGCACATTTTTCTGAACTTGTCTACAACTACATACAAGTAATCATGACCTTTCTTTGAAAATGGAAGACCTCCTACAAAATCCATTGAGATACTCTCCCATGGACATGAAGGTACCAGAAGTGGAGTATATAAACCAAGTTTCCTATTGCTAGGCTTACTTGTAGCACATAAAGAACATCCTCTTATGAAACGAGAAACATTATCCAACATGCGTGGCCAATAAAAATACCTTTGAAGATTCACTATTGTCTTGCCTACACCAAAGTGTCCAGCAATCAATGAAGTGTGCGCCTCCCTTATGATAATGTTTCTTTCTCCCTATGGAATACACAACTTTCCCAATTGATACAAAAAATTGTTATGTACATGATAATCCAACTCTTCAATTTGATTTCTTTGACTCAAGCTTTCATATACTTCTTGAAATTCACTATCATTTGCATATTGTTCTAAGTAACTTTCATGAAAAACATAATTATGCTTGAGTATAACAGATGAATTCACAATAGGCGTTGAAAGCATATCAACTACCTTATTGTAGATTCCCTTTTTATACCTGATAACCAAATGAAATTTTTGTAGAAAACCCATCCATCCGAAATGTCATAACTGCTGCAAATTTGACTATGACTGTAAATACTACAATGGTTGATGGTCGGTATGGATGATGGTCTCCTTCCCCATAAAATAGTGCTTCCATTTCTTAACACTTTGTATCAATGCATAAAGTTCTTTTTCTTATGTGGGATAGTTAGTTACAACTCCATTAAATATTTCAGAATCAAATGAAATGGGCTTATCATGCTGCAATAGAACTTCTCCCATGGCATAATCGCTTGCATCCATTTGAATCTCGAATGGTTGTCTAAGATCCGAAAGTGCCAATACCAGTGCTGAACTTACATCTTTCTTCAAAACATCAAATGCTTTCTGGTGTACATCTCCCCAATGGAATACTTTCTTGACACTTGTCAATGCATGTAATGGAGCTGCAATGGAAGAAAAATTAGTAATAAACTTTATCCAATATTGTGTTTCTTCTAAAAAGCTTCTTACCTCTGTAACTATATTGGGCGTGGGCCAATTCAGAATGACCTCAACCTTAGATGGGTTTATCTTCAGCTCACTTCTGCCAACAATGTGTCCCAAATACACTAAATAAGTCTTTCCAAATTCACACTTAGACATCTTTAAAAACAAATGTTATTTTCTCA
The DNA here is from genome assembly GCA_031772625.1 of Pinus tabuliformis. Lineage (NCBI taxonomy): Eukaryota > Viridiplantae > Streptophyta > Pinopsida > Pinales > Pinaceae > Pinus > Pinus tabuliformis. Next base: position 248,966,461 of record CM062811.1, read on the forward strand.
AGACATCAAGTACTTTGTTTACATGCATGACATGTTCATCTCTTGAATTGTTGAATATGAGGATAACATCTAAGTAGACAATGACAAAATCATCTAGAAATGGTCTCAATACATCATTAATTACCCTCATGAAAGTAGATGGAGCATTTGTAAGACCGAAAGGCATAACAAGCCACTCAAACAATCCTTGTTTAGTTTTAAATGCAGTTTCCAAATGTCTTCTTCAGTTATCCTAACTTGATGTTAACCACTTCGTAAATCTAACTTAGTGAAATAATTTTCATACCTCAACTGATCAAGAAAATCATCAATTATTGGAAGTGGATAATGATTCTTTACCATGATTTTGTTAAATGCACGGAAATCCACACACATGCACCAAGTTCCATCCTTCTTTGGCACCAAGACAATGGGCAAACCACATGGCGAAGTAGATGGCCGTATGATACCTTTGTCCATCAATTCTTGAATTTGATTTTTTATTTCCAATCTTTACAGAATAGACATGTGATATATGCCAATTTTCGGAATTGGAACATCCTATTGCAACTGAATCTCATGTTCAATTCCCCTCTTGGGAGGTAACCCCTTTGGTTCCAGAAACATCTCACCATGCTTGCTTAGCACATCAAACAAATCAGATTTCAATTTATTATCACAACCTTCAAAATATTCATAATCAATATCATTCTTTTTCTTGATCATGAGAAGCACAAGATTTTTACTTGCATTTACTAGTCTCTTCATCTGCCCTGCATTAACCAAAGAAATGTTCAGCTTTTTGCGATGGGCTCTCACTATGTACTCCATCCCATTCTTGAGCAATATGTATTTTTTTTCATCGCAATAAAATAATGCTTTCCTATCATACAAACAAGGACTACCCAAAATGATTCCTGAGATGTCAAGTGGAACTACATCTAACTCAACTTCATCAATGAGCTTTTCAGTAATGGTGAACTTCAATTAACACTTCCTTATAACCTGTAAGTTTGCATTGTTTACTATCCAACCTAATGGATATGGCTTATGATGAGGTACAATTTCAAGGTTTAGTTTTTTAACCAAGTCTTCTGAAATCAAGTTTGATTGTGACCCACTATCAAATAATGCATCAATCTTTGTATTATATGAAATCACTCTAACATGAAACAACTCTATTCTTGACTCTTCATTTGGAGTGTTGTTTTGACTATGTGATGAACTAGTGCTTGCAACAGTTTCTTTTACTTTTGTAACCATGGCTGAAATCTTGGTCTCATCACCAGAATATGAACCAAGGTCATGTTGTGTGGTAACGGACGTATTTTGTTTTCCCTTATCATTTTGTTTCTTAGGCCTTAATTTGGGATGCAATTTCCAGAAGTGGGCTTCATCATGCCTCTCTTTGGAACAATGTTTGCATGTGATTTTCTCCCCTTCTTTCTTCACACTTGCATTCTTCTTTCCCTTCCATTTTCCAACCTTCTCTTTCTCCTTACCCTTGAATGGATTCTTGTTACTACCCTCTTCCTTAATGTTCTTTCCTCTAGATTCAAGGTGAGTGGCTTGCACGCATACCTCATCTAAATTGTTTGGGTTGAACATAAGAATAGTATGTTTCAGATAGGAATGTAAACCCCCAATATATTTCAGTAGTGTATCTTGTGAATTCAAATTTAGTCCTAACAACAAAGCCCTTTTCCTAAACTCCTATGTATAATCTTGGACTGTTTGGCCTTTAAGCTACCTAAAATTCTTCCAACTCATAATGGATTCTTGCATATAGTCTAAAGGATAAAACTGTCTTTTAATAGCAGAAACGCATCCGACCCAAGTGATGGATATCTTACCATGGATTCTCATTTCCTCTCGAGTCTTTTCTTCCCACCAAACTAATGCAGCTCCTTCTAGCCTCAATGAAGCCAACTGGATCTTTTTGTCGTTTTCTTCAAGGTTTTGAATTCTGCAATATACCTCCAACTGTCAAATCCAATTGTCCAACTTTTCTGCATTCACCTCTCCATTGTACATGGGAAGTACGAATTTTATGTCCAATTTCAGTAATAGAGTCTTTCCTTTTGGGGTTTTGAATGAGTATGGGCAATTCAATGGTGGTAGTGGAAGATGATGTTGTGTGAGATGGTGAAGATGATGAGGATGGTGGAGATGGAGGTGGATTTCCACCATTCCCTTTGGAATCCTTCTTCTCATATTTTTTGTCCTTGGAGATTCCTTCTCCATGTGGAGGTTTAGAACTCTCTCCAACCATTCTAGTGTTCCTCTCTTCATAGAGGACTTTAACCATCTCATTTAAAGTATAGAAAGCTTTCTTGAATTCTTCCTCTTTTGAAGAGGGGCCTTCAGGCTCTCTTTCTCCATACATAATGGCTATGGACTCAGGCTCAGAAATTGGTACTGCTTGTACCTCTTCAATCTTAGTTGAAGAAAAAAATGAGGACTTTCAAATGCAGCTGGAATTGGAACTTTGGGTGGTGGAGATTGTGGCTTTGTGGCTCTCCTTCTTCTGGGCATTACCTCAGGAGTTGCAAGCAATAACTTTGCTTCTCCTTTATGCAACTTTAACCTTGTAAGCATCACAATTTTGCAACCATTAAAACCCTAATTGCACAAACTCAAGCAATCAAGCAATTCAACCTTGTGATCTGATAGCAACTTGATCTATTTTTGAATGATTAGTTTTGTTGTGGTAATAAGAATTACAGATTTATAAACATATGCGTGCTTATTGCTTCTTGTGCTGATGTTTCCTTAGTTGTTTGTACATACAATTAGGTAAATTTCCTTTAGTTTAAAGTGACATTCATGAGAAACATACCTTCAAAAATAAATATTGAACAACAAATATTTAGAGTACAACAAACATCAAAGAGATACATTAACGCAGTGTTTTGATGAAGGAGTTCACCCCTCCTGGGCTACATCTCCTTGGTCCAGCTTCCATTGCTTAGGCCTCTATAGTAGCTCAATTTGGAAAAAAATGTTGCTTACAAATCTCTATGGCTCCTGATACCTACACCAATGTGTTTAGAATGTCCAAATTAGCCAAGAACACCTCTTTCTTAGATCAATTTGGTCGAAAATTGACTTCTCTAGAGCTCATTCAATCTTTCCTACATTTTCTCCTCTAATACTAGAACATCTCTAGTTAGCGCTGCTAATTTTGGTGGTGGGCACGAATTTGGGGGCACTGCCAAAATAAAATTGCAGTTAATTAATATAAACTGCGCTTAATTAGAGTTAAAACGAGATTAGTGCTAACTTAAATCGTGACCTTCAGTGGAAATGGTGGACTGTTCACATGCAGTGGCTAACATAACATTAACTGTCGTGGTTAGGGTCTGTCAGAACCGTCGGAGTGCTAAACATTAGGTAGCATTATATCCATCATGTTCACATACTAACCGTCAGAGCAATCAATGTCAGATTTGTCAGGTTAACTAATCGTTGGAGGTTGTGTTCACATGCAAGCTCTTAACCGTCGGAGTGGAGGGTTATGTAGTCGTTGGGGTTAACAAAACATGACCGCTTGTGGTTTAAAGCATTGTGTTCACATGGGGGGTGGTGTTAGGTCCCTATAATACTAGTGATTCCCCCATTAATATTGTAGTTGTATCCCTTATTAATATTTTTGTGCCCATATTGTCCCCATATTGTTATTATTGTGCCCCATAGAATCCCTCTATTGTTATTTTTGTGCCTTTATATTATTATTGTTAAGTCGGCTTGGTTATATTGTGACCCCTTAGACTCCTATATATAGAAAGGAGGTTTTGTCATTTGAATCATCTAAGAATTGTTCATTTGCGTAATGTAAAGGAGGTTGCCCCCTCGAAGAGGCTTATTTCTAAGGCATTGATCTATCTTTTCTATCTTTTTGTGAGCTGGTTTCCTAACATTTGGTATCAAAGCTTTGAATTCTAGGGTTTTGCTGCTCCAAATAGGACATCGTGGAATTTTCGCTATAACTATTTTTCTGCAACATTTCAGAAGCAAAAAAAAAAACCCATTTGAGACAAAATTGCATTGAACCTCGAGTCCAAATTTTAGAGCTTGTCTTGCTATATTCTCAGAGATATGATCTGAGGAAGTTAGGGTTTTTGTAGACCCCCAAATTACATTTCAAACAGGTCACCTTGGGAAAATTGTCATAACTTTTGCTCTGAATATTAGATTGAATTTTTGTAATAAGTTACAGAAATAGGACGGACTGTAGTTTTTATTATTATAATTTTTAGAACTTAACATTGAAACAGTGAGACGCGGCACGTCATACAAGTTCGCTCTACTGAACTAGTCTATCATCAGGTCACCGTGGGAGATTTGGCATAACTCTTCCTTGGAGAATCCAATCTTGATCAGACTTGTAGGGTTAGAAAGAGGAATCAAACGGATACTGGAGGATGAGATTTTAGATATTCAAGATCCGCGGCTACAAAGATACAACAGATTCAATATCGAGTTCTTACAAAGTGAAAAAAAAGGTGTGTAATTTTTTTTTTTTTATTTTGCATAAGATTGGTTGGAAAAATTAGTTTGAAGGAATTCAAAGGGAATAGTGAAGAATTATTAGTATTAATTAATGCCCCGAAGAAAGAAAATGGAAACACCTAGTAAGCAACCTGAAAGCTCTAGCATGACTCATGAAGAAGATGAAGAAATGCAACATGATATAACAAAATTACAAGACCAAGTATAACAAATTTCACTCTCACTAAAGGTAAATGAAGCCAAGATGAATGGCATGGAAGCTAATATGAACGGCATGCAAGTTAAGATGAATGGCATGGAAGCTAAGATGAATGGAATGGATGCTAATATGGAATCTAAGATGAATGGCATGGATGATAAGATGGAAGAATTGAAGATAAATTTGAATAAGTTGCTACAAGAAATGGTCACTAATGGTGAAAGGGTAGTAAAGGAAACTCATGATGAGAACAAAAGAAATGTTAATCATGATTTCATAGACTCTAATGTTGGAATGAAGACCCACCATATTCCAAAAAATGATATGAGGAAGTTTGATGGCAAGGATCCCGCAACATGGATACTACATATGGAGCAATTTTTCGATTTCCATAATGTGCAAAACACACAAAAGGTACGTATTTCAACTTTATGTTTGGAACCAAATTAGTTTGTATGGTATTGATGGCTTTGCTCTCATAAACAAATTGTCACTTGGCCAATTTTTACGGAAGAAATGACAACACATTATGAGGATACAAAAAGAAACACCTTTTTTAGCCAATTGATAAGTCTCAAACAAAAGGTTCAATGATGGAGCACATTGAGGACTTCCAAAAATTGAACATAAGGGTAAAAGATATTCCAGAGGAGCATAGGATTGATGTGTTCATAGGGACTTTAAAGGATAATATCCAACATGGGGTTCTCCTTTTGGAACCTGATTCATTGGAGAAGGCATTCAGGTTAGCAAGAAAAATGGAAAGCAAAATTATGGCAACCAGGAAGCCTACCACTCACAACTATAAAGATGGAAATGTTGTTGCCCCTAGCCTTCCATAACCTATAAGGTTGACACCACAGAAATTGGAAGAAAAAAGAACAAAAGGGCTTTGTTATAGTTGTGATAGCAAATGCACTAAAGGTCATAAGTGTGTTGAGAAGAAATTATTCTACATAGATTGTGAAAAGGAGGAAGAAAAGGAACAAGAAATGTCAAAAGAAGATGATATACTCCAGGAAAAAACCCTAGATAAAGAAGAAATGAATCCGACCATATCTTGTGATGCATTGGTTGGAATTACCACTCTTCAAACTATCAAGATAGAATGACATATCAAGAAGAAAAAGGTAATTGTGTTGATTGATTCAGGAAGTACCCACAATTTTATTCATTGTAAGATAGCAAAAGAATTGAATTGCTTCCTATATCCAACACCAGAGTGTCAAGTGATGGTTGCAAGTGGAGGAACCATAAATTGCTCTGGAAAGTGCCATAATATCAAGCTATCCATGGGATAATATGTATTGAATAGCCCAATGCTTTCCATTCCAATGGGTGGTGTTGATGTTGTACTAGGAATACAATGGCTACAATCCCTGGGTACAATAGCTTTTAATTTTCAATAACTTTTCATGAAATTTTCTACGGAAGGAAAGGAAGTTGAATTAAAGGGTATTTCATGGAAACCGGGAAAGATAATCAGCTCTAACAGTATGAAAAAGCTTCTAAAAAAGGAACAATGATGTGTAATTGCACGATTATGTTCACTAGATGTTTCCACATCGAAATCATCTATTTCTCCAGATCTACAAAAAGTCTTGGACAATCATTCCAAAGTATTTGAGACTCCCAAATGTCTCCCACATATTCGTGATCAGGATCATGCTATTCATTTGATTCCAGGAAGTGTTCCTCCAAACATCAGGCCGTACAGATATCCATATGCCCAAAAGAGTGAAATTGAACGTATGGTTGCAGAAATGCTAGAGGCTGGTATAATTCAACCTAGTCAAAGTTCTTTCTCTGCTCCAGTAGTATTGGTGCACAAGGAGGATGGATCATGGCGCATGTGTCAGGATTATAGGGAGCTCAACAAGCTCACTATTAAAGATAAATTTCCCATTCCTGTCATTGATGAACTATTGGATGAATTGCATGGATCAATTTAATTCACCAAATTGGATCTTCGTTCAGGATATCATCAAATCAGAATGAAGACTGAAGACATTCCGAAAATAGCATTTAGAACTCATGATGGTCATTATGAATTTTTGGTGATGCGTTTTGGCCTTACCAAGGCATCTTCTACATTTCAAGGTTTGATGAATTCCATTTTCAAACCCTTCCTTAAAAAGTTTGTTTTAGTATTTTTTGATGATATACTAATCTACAAGTCTTGGAAGGATCATGTTGAACATGTTGACAAGGTGTTACAACTATTGGAGGAAAAACAATTATATGCCAAAAGCTCCAAATGTTTCTTTGGAGTACAAGAGGTGGAATATCTGGGTCATATTGTATCTCATGAAGGTGTTAAAGTAGACCCTAGAAAAATTAAATCCACTAAGGAATGGAAAATCCCCACATCCAAAAATCATCTGCGAGGATTTATCGAGTTGACAAGGTATTATCGCAAGTTTGTTAAGAATTATAGGAGAATAGAAGCACCTCTAACAACATTATTGAAGAAATATGCATTTTGATGGACTCCAGAAGCAACAAAGGCCTTCAAACATCTTAAAGAGGCAATGTGCCAAGCACCGGTCTTAGCTACACCGGACTTCACAAAAACCTTTATTGTGGAATGTGATGCTTCTAAAAATGGAATTGGTGTTGTTTTAATGCAAGATGAAAGACCCATTGCTTTCGAAAGTCATCCAATCAAGGGAAAGTATTTACACAAAGCTATTTATGAGAAGAAAATTTTGGCAATACCACATGCACTTAAGAAATGGAAACGCTACCTAAGTAAAAATGGATCATGATAGCCTTAAATACTTTTTAGAACAAAGATTATCCTCTGAAGAGCAACAAAAATGGGTCACAAATATGTTGGGTTATGACTTTGAAATCATCTACAAAAAAATGGAAGCAAAATGTTATGGCAAATGCACTCTCAAGAAAGGATGAGGATGTGGAAGCATTGTTGTGCGCCATTTCTATTATCCAACCATATTGGATAAACGAAGCAAGGGAGGAATGGCAGAATGACAAATAAGTGTGGGCACATATTCGAAAGTTACAACAAGATTCCAGTACATCTGATACATTTAGCTGGAAAAATGATTCATTATGGTACAAAGATCGCTTATACCTCTGTAAAAATTCCTAACTCAAACAAAATATTCTTATGGAATTGCACACTTCTCCCTTAGAAGGGCACTCAGGATTTTTAAAAACTTACCACAGGGTTAAGAAGGAATTTTTTTGGGATGGCCTTAAATCAAATATTCAAAAGTTTGTGGTGGAATGTTTGGTTTGCCAACAAAATAAAGTTGAAACAATTAAGACCCCAGGCCTATTACAACCTTTATCCATTCCAAGCCAATGTTGGGAGGAGATTTCAATGGATTTTATCACAGGTTTACCGAAGTCTGAAGGAAAGAGTGTCATCGTGGTGGTAGTTGACAAACTTACCAAGTATGCACACTTTTGTGCATTATCATATCCATTTAAAACCAGTACAGTTTCTACTGCATTTATGGAAACAATTCAAAAGCTACATGGAAACCCAAAGATTATTATAAGTGACAGAGATCCCATTTACACTGGAAATTTTTGGATAAAATTATTTTCTTGTCTTGGTACTCAGTTAGCTCATAGCTCATATTATCATCCTCAATCTGATGGGAAAACTGAGATAGTAAACAAATGTTTGGAAGGATATCTTCATTGCTTTGTATCTGATAAACATACACAATGGGTCAAATGGTTGCCTCTGGCTAAATGGTGGTATAACACTTCCTCCATACTGCAACAAAAATGACCCCATTTATGGCACTTTATGGATATCAGTCACCATCCATCACATCATATTTAAGAGAAAATTCTAAGGTTCAAGTAGTGGAACATCACATCGAGCACCAACAACAAGTTCTCCAACTCTTAAATGATAACCTCACGTTGGCACAAAATAGAATGAAACAACAGGTAGATCAACATTGCAATGAAATAAGTTTTGATGTAGGTGATTGGGTATTCCTACAGCTACAACCATATAAACAAATTTCCCTCAAGCAAGCTAAGAAGGATAATAAATTATCACCAAAGTATTATGGTCCATACAAGGTGTTGCAAAAGATTGGTACTATGGCATACAAATTGGAGCTTCCTACAACTTCTCGAGTGCACCTAATTTTCCATGTTTCATGTTTAAAGAAGGTTATAGGCGACAAGCTCCCAGTTCAAACAATATTGCCAGAACTTGACGAGGAAGGAAAAATTATATTGGAACCGAAAGTAGTCACAGAAACAAGAACTCGACAGCTACGAAATTGATCAATTTCGAAGTATCTCATCAAGTGGAAGAACTTATCTGCTGAAGATTCCACATGGGTGTTGTTGGGAAAGGTATCCAATACGGAATGACCCTATCCCACTCTAAGGGTGATAGTACCTCAGCAACAACCGAATGCAAAGCTATTCAAGATTACTTCTTTATGAGATGTAAGAGAGGGGAGAAAGAGATCCACTAACCGTTGTCTTCCGCTTAATGTTTGATCCAATCTTCTCCCTTCGCTGCTTGCTCCCAGCTCCTTGCTCTTTCACTGGCCCAGCTACACAAAGATCCTGCAAAAGCACAAGAAAGGGAAACTACAAGAAGCATACATCCATAATTGATTCAAGGATTAGAATAAATCAAATATACAAGCATCAATACGCCACAAAGACACATGCATATAGAAGAACCTCAAATACTTTATTAATGGAAGAAGTAAAGTTCCGAGAGTGTTACAACCATAATAGGCCCAATCCAGCAACACCTCCCAGCATAAAGAAATCTCCTCTTCACCTCCTTCAAAGCAATCACCCAATAGTTCTATACTCAAACCAACAGCACTTCCTTACATTCACAAGATTCCAGCCTTCCTAGACCTCATGAGAGAGCTCTATATATAGGAGTTTTGGAGAAAGGATGAGTCAGCTTGAGGCTGGCATGAAGCTGACTAGTGTCCTCTCCCACTTCAGTTATACTTCAGTTCTTGAGTCCACTTGGAGTTTCTTGCTTCCACTTGGAGATCTAGATCCTCTTACTCATCACAAGGCGAATTCCTTGATCCAAGTGTCATTTTGGAAGCTTCCTGGGCATTTGACACCTTGCAGAATGACTGTGCCACTTGGCCAATCTCGCCCAGCGCAGGTAGCCTTCATTGTTTTTGACATTCAGCGCAGGTACAGAGTGGAGCAGTTGACATTCAGCGCAGATGCTCAGTGGAGCAGCTGACATGATCCAGAAATAGCTTGTTTTTGAGTGTTTTCAGGTGGAGAACTGATTTTCAGTGCTGCGGTTTGCTGACCTTGTTCCTCTAGGGGTAGGAACAACATGTTTAGGGACTTTGGATCCCTTAGATTATCGAAATTTCATGCTTCATGCTGTTAGGCACAAAAATGTCTATAACAGTTGCCCCCTAAAGTATGAGGTCGTTTATCGGGTGAAATGCTTTATCAGGAGGATCCGAAGTTCATTCAATTGCTGAGAGGTGCCCTGTAATAAAATACAATACAATACATTATTTTTCATTCTGCTTTCATGATCTAGCTGAGGCGGGCATTCCCATGCTCAGCTTTATAAATTCATTTTGGTACATAGAATAGACGATCGTCTGGTGGTAGACTGATAATTCTCTGCTGAAATTATCATCCTTTGAGTAGGATGATCATCTGCTGCAATGATGTACATAACAAATGTCTTTATATCCTGAATATATATATCGCAGCCCGGATGGATAAAACTAGATCCGGGGTCTTCAAACTCGTTCGATCTTCACTCTAAGTACAAGTCGATCCATGTGAGAAATGCGCTGAAGTCGAACATGGAAAGACATCGCTTGATTACCGGTCAATAATGTAAACAGTTAACAAGCGCGAGAGGAATCACCAATAATGAAAATGATCCTCAAGGTACTGCAGTACAATTCACGTGGTGTGAATAAAGGACTTGGCGTCGAACACCACGCAAAATCTTCTGGTCGAAGGTCATTGATGTATACCTGTCGCCGGAAGTGAGAAACTTGCCATTGAGGCATGCAAGCTTCAAAGTACTGGGGGGAGTGTTCCTAGATCAACTTCTTGGATAATGAGCTGAAGTCGACAAGAAGCGATCCGTCAAAGGAGGGCCTTAATGAATCCCACATCAGTGACATGGAACGGAGCTAATGATTTTAGTGGAGGTGAAAACAATCTGTGAAATATGATTCAGGGTGGCGATCATGGGTGGATGAAGGATAATGTATGGTAGTGGATGGGACACGGTTGACTCTTTCTGAACAACATCTCTTGAACATATAACGACATTGATGTGATGGATCGGTAACATTACCCCAAATGTGGATGGTTTGGCGAGGACTATGGTGATGAGACCGGTGAATGAAACAACCCAACCCGAAGTGATACGGAGGACAAAGTGTCATGTTCAAGAGCGACTTGCTACCATTAAAGCTTTTGAGGTTCTCCCAATTTTTCCCCAGTCATTTCTGACCAGTACCTCTTTATTTTTGTCAAGCTTGAGGAGGATAACATATGCTTGTTCTATAACCTGCCCTTCGGGCAAGCCCATCGCTACGTTTTAACGAGCCTAGCGATAGGGAAACTCGTTCTCGTCTAAAGACAAGTTTGTCGCTATTTAATCATTTTAACGAGTCTAACGACAAGGAAAACTCGGTCCTTTTCATTTTTAGAGAGTCTGAAAAGGTACAGAAAGTTAACTCCAAAATTCCTTTTTCGTCATCTAATCCCTTAAGTCCGAAAAAGTATAAAACAATACAGAAGGGATGAGTTTTCGATAATTTTAACGAGCCGAATAAAACAAGCGCTCGACCTTTTTGTGCAATAATCCCTCAGGTCCAAAAAGATTAAAATCTAGAGGAGGGATAGCTCTTCCGGTCATTTTAACGAGCTGGAAGGCCAAAACTCGGCAAACTTTTCATATTTTACGAGTCAGATGAAAAGAGCTCAAAGAAGACTCGTCTTTTGAGGAACGAGTGATAAACAGGGATAGCAGCAGATTCCAGGTACAGGTTGGAATTTTCCAATCACGGCAGTGTCACAAGGATGGCTAAGTGAAATCACTCTTCGCAGCTGTTCCTCAAAATGGGTAAACAATCATATGGAGGTGAACGATTGGCCAAATGAAATGGAGGTGGCGGGTGTAAACATGACCAAGGCTTTTTATGGCTAATAAATTTACGATCACAGTGGTTATTTACCGAGACTGGGTTCATTTTTTAACGAGCTTGAATGCGCCAAAACACTGCTCAATGCTTATGTTTATTTTTTAACGAGCATGAATTCCGCGTTAAAACTGCTCGGATCTCGCTTTTCTATTTTTTAACGAGCATAAATTCCGCGGTAAAACTGCTCGATTATACCAGTCGTAAGATAAGAATGTCTCCTGTGAGATAGCTATTTTTTATGGAGCTTTATCTCACGAAGCTATGCTCCTAATTTGGCGAATCTTGACTTTTGCCCCACATCCTTTCTTTACGCAAGTTAGGAAACGACTAATCCAAAAAACAGATAAATAGCCGCTCTTTGCTTGCACTCCAAAAGGTTTGCATGCCCCCAGGTATAAAATACAATTTCAAGGCTGCCCCTACTTATCCGATAAAACATTTGTTTTAAAGGGTGAGGCTTGCCTCTTTCTGGTTACCCAAAGATGGTTCTATTTGCTGCCGCAAATCAATCTCTTTCTTCGGCAATGTCCACCGAAATAGACAAAGGCGGGTGAAAAACAGATTATTTCACTCACATAACTTTGACAAAAGAATCTTATTCCAGAACAACCCCTCTTCCTAGACGGACGGGGTACGGACTAGTCATATTCTTCCGCGGAAATTTACTCTATACCCAAGGTTTTCTCTGCCCAAAGCAGACCAGGATGCATGCCCCCTAGGTTCCAGTCCCATCTTTCCGAATCACTCGCACTCATCGGGAAGGAGGACTGGGGGTGGAGGCATTTCTTGGGTGAATAGACCATTGAGGGTTGGTATGTGACTATTTGCGATGCGTGATCCTGGAAATCAAAGTTGGTCTACGAGGTTGACCATTCTTCCTTCGTGTGGAAAACACATTACTCTAAAGAGTGAGGAGACTATAGCTCCCATGCAATATATATAGTCTCGTCCAAGGAGTAGGTTATAATCCAAGGGTCCTTGAACAACCATCACGTTCATCTGAACGGTCTTCCCTTTCAATGTAACAGGTACATTGGGGAGGATCCCTAATGGTCGACTGGTTCCTTTATCAAAACCCGAGAGATTTCTTATCTCAGGCAAAAGCTCTGGGGAACCCAGCGCTTTCCAAGCAATAGAGGAGAGGATACTCACAGATGCCCCTTCATCAATGATAGTTCCAGCCATTACCATTCTGTAGATTTGGACTATGATTCTGAATGGTATACTGGCTGGTAACCGGGGTCTGCCTAGTTGGTTCCAATCAAAGGTCACAACCAGGTTGCTTGGTGGTGGGACCGAATATACGGCCGGATGTGACCCTGACGATGTTCCTTCCTGCGATAAAGGAATGGGCGCATTGCCCTGATGCTCATTAGAATCTGTTTTGATGAAAAGAATCTGGATGGTGTCATCCTTATTCTCTTCAGTGAGGGTGTCATTTGAAGATGAATCTTCAATGACGGTGTCATTTGAGGATGAAACTTCTGAAGGAAGAACCGGGTCAACTGCGTATCGACCTTTAGATTTTCGTCTGGTCTGGGTTCAGTAGGTTCATTTTCAATGACTGACGCTTCAGCCGACCACTTGAGCGGGCCAGCTGTATTTTCAACCAACGAAGGACTTGGCACGAGTTTTTTGTATCCAGGAGGAAGTTCCAACGGTGAAACCGGGCGATCTTCCAAAACTCTCTTCGCTTCGTCTAAGAAGGGACAACGGTGGATGGCATGATCGCCTTCACACAGTCTGCAGGGGGATCTTGCTCCCCCTCTTTGTCTTGAACCTTCACTTTCGCTGGTTGACGGTAAGCAATCAACATGGCTATCAGAGGTTGATGCTCCCGAATTGTGCAAGCGGGGGGACCAGCCCCTTAGTATCCGGGGAATACAGGGACAATCTCTATGGAAGTGGTCTCCTCTACATATGACACATGGCGATTTAGGCCCGGTCTGTGCTGTGTGTGGATTTTTGTGAGATGTCTTTTGCTTGCCCCCAGTCACCTTAGGCTCTTTCTTCTTCTTCTCTTTCTTCTTCTTCTCCTGCTTCTCCATGGGAGCTTGGATTTTTCCAGCTCTACCCTGCGAAGATGAAGGATTGGAGGAAGAGTTATAAGAAGTAGAAGGCTGGTGGGCAGCTCTAGACTGATCTAACTGTTGACTCGACTGTTCAGGAACCATGGTGGTCTGAACTACATTGGTTGAGAATAGCCAAATAGGCAGGCCAATTGTCAGTCCTGGAAGCGACAATGTGGCCATGTGGGGTGCACCAACTTCTCCCCAAGAGGAGAATGGACTAGGATTTCCATCATGTGGAATTCCTTGGTTGGGGCGTTCCATGTTCTCAACTTAAGATCACCGCGGGAATAGGAGGTGATTATGTTCCGTTTAAAATAAATTTTATAACGACGCTTAGACACAACTTGCTTTTTCACTTTTTAAGAGTCGAGAAAAAGCTAAAGATGACTCTAGTCTCCTTCGATGTTTTAACGAGCCCGAAGTGACAAATGCTCGGATGGACTTTTTCAGTTATAGAGTTTGAAAAAGGCCAAAAGAAACTGCTCTGGAGTTCTAGGCAGAGGGTGTGCCAAACTTTTCGCAAAACCACAGAATACGTTTTACGGTACGAGTGGTCGATCTTCGTGAATGCTGTGTTCACTGCATTGCGATCAGTAGGGCGGCCGACACGGTTTCCTATTGGATAAAGGCTTTATTCCTATAGGGGTCTCCCAATATATACGTGATGGTACGTGGGAGCACAAGTCCGTATTGATACTTATCGCTTCACCGTGGAGGAATCACCCAACCACTCAACGCTAAGATACCACGTTTAACGACGCCGGAACACGTCTCTAGCTTAGACCTCTATGTGTTTGCGTTATGTTTCAATGCGTTGTTATGTAAATTCAATTTATTTTAAGGTTGATCTTGTTTAGCAGTTTGCCTTTATGGATCACCACGAGATGTATGGTAACACTCCTAAATGCAGTCTAAGATGATAAGAAAGCTTTTCAATCTTTCAACTTTGAAAATCTTAACTACTGAGGGAAAAGAAAGATAACATCTTTTCACACAGATCATAGAGCACACACTAATGCACTTTTTCCTAAATCAACATGCAAGCTGTCATAATGCACATGCACAATGCAAGTATTTCTTTTCTCTTTCTTAATGTTGGCGTAATGCAAAAAGAAAGCTGTTGTATAATTTTGAATTCAATTTCAAGTGAAAGCAAACAAGCTTGTCCAAAATCAAAAGACACCTTAAGATTTACTTGTTTCGACACTAGAAATATGTAAACTCAAACCAAATGACGAAAGCAAAAGCTCAACCAGCTATGAACAGCAAACAAACTAACTCTTAAGATCAAAACGACACTTTATCACAGGTCTAGATCTAAGAGGTCACAACAAGACTAGTTCACTTTTGTTATGGGAAACTATAAATGATATAAGAAATACACAAAGAACAAACACAATTTCTTTATACAACCGAGGCGGAATAGTGGCAAGGAAAGTTGGTTTCAGATAGGCACATTGACTGGCAACAGGCAGCAAAAACAAGAGTGAAAACAGGGCAAGAAACAGCAGGAAACCCCAGTAGCACAAAGCAAGACTGGTCCAGCGCAGGTAGGACACTGTCTGTTTGACCTTCAGCGCAGGTAGCCCCTTCGGGAACTGCGCTGAAATGCAGACAGCCTTTGTACAGCCTGCACTGAAGAACGAAACTTTCGTTTCTCTTGGTTTCCAGGTCACAGATTACTCAAAAATTCACAGTTTTTGCTCAAATCAGAAGCTATCAGTCAAGGACACACTAAGGGATGACAAGGAGGATGAAAAGCTATCACTAAGAGCTTATTAGAGTCCTTGTGGATCAGCTCTTCAAATCATAAACTTGCCCAGAAACTGAGCTAGAGTAGCTGCCCTCTACTTTGTATTTGAAGGATCCAAATACAGTTCGATTCGGTACTCCCTTTGTTTATGAAATGAATAGCAAAAACACAAACAACCAACAAGATACGATCCCCAGTGGAGTCGCCAATTTGTTGTTGGGAAAAGTATCCAATACGGAATGACCCTATCCCACTCTAAGGGTGATAGTACCTCAGCAACAACCGAATGCAAAGCTATTCAAGATTACTTCTTTATGAGATGTAAGAGAGGGGAGAAAGAGATCCACTAACCGTTGTCTTCCACTTAATGTTTGATCCAATCTTCTCCCTTCACTGCTTGCTCCCAGCTCCTTGCTCTTTCACTGGCCCAGCTACACAAAGATCCTGCAAAAGCACAAGAAAGGGAAACTACAAGAAGCATACATCCATAATTGATTCAAGGATTAGAATAAATCAAATATACAAGCATCAATACGCCACAAAGACACATGCATATAGAAGAACCTCAAATACTTTATTAATGGAAGAAGTAAAGTTCCGAGAGTGTTACAACCATAATAGGCCCAATCCAGCAACACCTCCCAGCAGAAAGAAATCTCCTCTTCACCTCCTTCAAAGCAATCACCCAATAGTTCTATACTCAAACCAACAGCACTTCCTTACATTCACAAGATTCCAGCCTTCCTAGACCTCATGAGAGAGCTCTATATATAGGAGTTTTGGAGAAAGGATGAGTCAGCTTGAGGCTGGCATGAAGCTGACTAGTGTCCTCTCCCACTTCAGTTATACTTCAGTTCTTGAGTCCACTTGGAGTTTCTTGCTTCCACTTGGAGATCTAGATCCTCTTACTCATCACAAGGCGAATTCCTTGATCCAAGTGTCATTTTGGAAGCTTCCTGGGCATTTGACACCTTGCAGAATGACTGTGCCACTTGGCCAATCTCGCCCAGCGCAGGTAGCCTTCATTGTTTTTGACATTCAGCGCAGGTACAGAGTGGAGCAGTTGACATTCAGCGCAGATGCTCAGTGGAGCAGCTGACATGATCCAGAAATAGCTTGTTTTTTAGTGTTTTCAGGTGGAGAACTGATTTTCAGTGCTGCGGTTTGCTGACCTTGTTCCTCTAGGGGTAGGAACAACATGTTTAGGGACTTTGGATCCCTTAGATTATCGACATTTCATGCTTCATGCTGTTAGGCACAAAAATGTCTATAACAATGGGAGGATGAGAATTTTATACAAAAGCATCCAGAACTACTCAAGCATTGAGGACAACACTTTTTTGAAGGAGAGGGGCATGTTAGGTCCCTATAATACTAGTGATTCCCCCATTACTATTGTAGTTGTATCCCTTATTAATATTTTTGTGCCCCTATTGTCCCCATATTGTTATTACTATGCCCCATATAATCCCTCTATTGTTATTTTTGTGCCTTTATATTATTGTTGTTAGGTCGGTTTGGTTATATTGTGACCCCTTAGACTCCTATATATAGAAAGGTGGTTTTGTCATTTGAATCATCTGAGAATTTTTCATTTGTGTAATGTAAATGAGGTTTCCCCCTCGAAGAGGCTTATTTCTAAGGCGTTGATCTATCTTTTCTATCTTTTTGTGAGCTGGTTTCCTAACAGGTGGGATGGTCTGCAGGCTGGCCCTCCCCTAACCGCCAACCTCCAAACAGTTACAACTCAATTACCTGCGGTGAATACATTGGTTAAGAAACATTGTGTAGAGAGGACGGTTAAGGCATAGAGTTTGCGGGTAGTAGGTTGTGGGTTCGACCCAGACTTCCGCCAATAAATTTTGTTCAAACATATATCCAACCCGACCCTTGGGAGGTGCCAAGTGGCAGCCTCCAGGCTTGCCACATGGCATTCTTCTATTGGTCTAGAAATGCACCAATAAAAATGCGCCAAATCATCACTATACAACCCAACCAAATGACAACACTTGTCCATCCCTAATTCGTTGTTGACCAATATTGGCCATGCCTAGTCACCTATCCTGTCAATAGTATGGACTGCTAATTGTGCAATGACTGGGAATTTTTTTGCAAATTTCGCCTATTTAGCAAAGCGATTAGAACACAATAACTTTCTCATATGAACTTGGTTTTCGACGAAATGAGTTGCGTTAGGATTGTTTGTCTGAGATAGATGCAGTTGTTTAGGTTTAGAACTAATTTGAGAACTTTGATTTTTGAGCTAAATATTGAGCACCTGATCAACATTGAATTTTGTGCAACAGAGTTTTGGCTGATTGGGGAAAATTCGACCACTATTTTTTTCGAACGAAAAAATATTTTCGTCCAAAAACTATTTTCGAGCGAAAAAATGGTTATATATATGTGGGTCGTGAGCCCATTGGAACATTTTTGATCTATTTTTTATTTAACATTGTTGGCGCTATTTTCTGTTGGAATTTTTTGTGGCACTCTCAGCTGTGTTGTAAGTATGTTCACTCATTGAAGTAGCCTTATTGAAGATTTTATTTTTTGGTGTTTTTGTGGTTGTTTTCTGATTTCATTTTTAGTTTTTGTAGGTCTATTGGTGTACAGGAGTGCGGTGCTCCAGGGATTTTTTCAAGCACCTCTACCTCTTGTCAACTAAACCCTAATTCAATAACTTGACACTGTAGGTTGGTTGCTACTCGCATTCACATTTTTCTCACTAGTTATAACAAGATTCTTGTGGGATCTTACTGTTATGGTCATTGTAATTACTTGAGATTTGGAGAAAAAAGGGAGTTAGTTAGGTATAGACCTGCTAGTTAGCACTATTTCGAACTCATTGGCATCACGACTGCAATAATTACAATTCTGATCTACACATCCCACAATTCTAACACCATAACCTTTGTTTAAAAATTTGCAATTTAAGGCTGACATTGCTAAAAAAGTTTTCTCCAATTCATTGTTCTTTCAGTGGACTAGAGGTGATTTTTTGTATCACTTGCAAGCTTTTGAAGCTGTTGTATCTTAGGCTTTTATGGTTTTGTACTCGAATGTTGAATTACCTGCTCTACGTTGAGATAGGAAGAGGTGACTATTATTTCCAATAAAATCCAAGTTTATCAATATATTCAAATTCCAGTGTAATAATATGTATTATATATATTTTTATCCATGTATTCAAATTCTAGTATATTAATACGTATTATATATATTTTGTGATTAGTGTTTTAGTGGTTCAGATAAATTATTTCTCCAATATGTGTTTGTTAACATTTTTCTTAGAAAAAATAACCTTCTTGTTTTGGAATACGATAACTCCAAAGATAACTTTATATAAGCACAATATCACATAAAATGAGTATACAATCTACCCTACACAACATTTTCAGTGAGTGAGAGAGTAGAGTATCCAAACATACATACAAAACCCAAAAAATTATATTTGACATCAAGTTATAAAATAGATAAATATTGACCTGTCAATATTATTTTGCTTAAATGAGAAGAGGGTGGTGCCAATTTCTCAGAAGTCAAATAAATGCTTCTAGCAGACCCCCAACTTGGTCAGTTATAAATGGGACAAGAAATTTATATGTTTCTTGCACCTTCAGAATTTTGATTTTGAAACTATAGGATTGTAGTTTTTAGTCAACTTCTTCTAGTTATAGATAAAGTTATTTTTCTAGATGCCACTCATGAAGATGATAAAATATTTCTTCCAGATGACACACATGTTAGGGGATTTCTATATTTTCTAGAAGTTGAAGCTTTTGATGGCCAGAGAAAATAAAAAAGAAAATACAACAGGGATACACACCATCACCAGTGCTACAATTCCTAGAAAGTCATGTCTCATCCTAAAATATGATTTTATGAATCTGGCCACCTTCACTTTCCCATCTGCTATCTCCATATTTGTTTCTACATTACCCAACTATGAATCAATTATATGATATAGTTTCTCATTAGTACCATCTCCGCCATACAGGGTATTTTTTGTTTCCAAAACACAACCAGAGAATTGATCGTATTAGGATCACTTAGTAGAGGGATTGCCAAATGCAGTTAACATTGCAATTCAAACCATTGCTGGAAGAAAATTTGATGAACATATAAAGAGTTTAAAATATGTTCTTATAGGTCAAGGAATAATGAAATCACAGAAGAGATTCCATGTATAATAAAAAGGTGTTGAAATGATTGCAGCGATATGTTAACTTGGAGTTAGGGGTATTGTCATCATTGCATAATCTGTATAGTATAGAAAAGTGAAGGACATGATGAAGAGGAACCACAAGAACTTGGTTGTTGTCCACTTTAAATAAATCACAGAAGAGACCAAGATGGCATAGATTAGAGATTGTATCAAAACATAGGATGCCCTAATTGCCACCTGTAGTAATAAAAAGGATGGTCATTCGATGAAATTGATCTTCATAACAAAAATATAATTGAATAGTTGTTGACATTTATCTTACCTATCCATGGTCATAAGAGATTTTAAATACATTCCATCAACTTTTTCTCTATAAATGATAGTTCGTTCAACTTCACCAACTAGTTGGACACTCGACGAATTGCTAAAACCAAGTAAAAGTAAAACACAAAACATTGATCCCATAATATTGATTAGATATTTTTGTTTTCCTCTGTAAAATGACATTGAAGAATACTTATACAACATTGAGTAGTTGAGACAAAATATGTTAAGGGAATGCAAAGTTTTCATGGGAACACACAAAGACAATAAGTTCACTTGGAAGAGATACAAAAAACTAATTTCTCAATATGCTAAGTCACTATATTGACTCAAATATGTAAATAGAGAATAAACTAATCAATGGTAGAGAAAACAAAATGTCAAATTAAGGTGGGACCAGTTTTGCAAATAATTTTATTATGCTTGTCAAGAGAGTGTCCAACCTCTTTTTTCCAAGTTCCCAAAAGATGGTCCCAAATAGTAGGGAAACCATTCTAATGAAGAATAACCTCACAACTTTATAGTGTGGATTCCTCCAATATGACCATTGTTGCTTCCAAAGGCATGCCATGTGTTATGAAACCAGCTCACAAAGAGATAGAAAAGATAGATCAACACCTTATAATTCAGCCTCTTCAAGGGGGAAACCTCCTTTACATTACACAAATGAATGATTCTTTGATGATTCAAATGACAAAAACTCCTTTCTATATATAGGAGTCTAAGGGGTCACAATATAACCCAGCCGGCCTAACAACAATAATATATAGCCACAAAAATAACAATAGAGGGATTCTATGGGGCACAGTAATAACAATATGGGGACAAATAGGGGCACAACAATATTAATAAGGGATACAACTACAATAGTAATGGGGTAATCACTAGTATTATAGGCACCTAACATGCCCCTCTCCTTCAAAAAACTGTTGTCCTCAACGCTTGAGTAGTTCTAGATGCTTCTGTATAAAATTCTCATCCTCCCATGTGGAATCTTCAGCGGATAAGTTCTTCCACTTCATGAGATACTCCGAAATTGATCGATTTCGTAGCTGTCGAGTTCTTGTTTCTGTCACTGCTTCTGGTTCCAATATAATTTTTCCTTTCTCATCATGTTTTGGCAATATTGCTTGAATTGGTAGCTTGTCGCCTATAACCTTCTTTAAACATGAAACATGGAAAACTGGGTGCACTCGAGAAGCTGCAGGAAGTTCCAATTTGTATGCCATAGTACCAATCTTTTGCAACACCTTGTACGAACCATAGTACTTTGGTGATAATTTATTATCCTTCTTATCTTTCTTTAGGGACATTTGTTTATATGGTTGTAGTCGTAGGAATACCCAATCACCTACATCAAAACTTCTTTCGCTGCGATGTTGATCTACCTGTTGTTTCATTCTATTCTATGCCAACACGAGGTTATCCTTTAAGAGTTGGAGGACTTGTTGTTGATGTTCGATGTGATGTTCTAGTGCTTGAACCTTAGAATTTTCTCGTAAATATGATGTGATGGATGGTGGGTGATATCCATAAAGTGCCATAAATGGGGTCGTTTTTGTTGTTGTATGGAAGGAAGTGTTATACCACCATTCGGCCAAAGGCAACCATTTGACCCATTGTGTCTGTTTATCAGATACAAAGCAACGAAGATATCCTTCCAAACATTTGTTTACTATCTCAATTTGCCCATCAGATTGAGGATGATAAGATGAGCTATGAGCTAACTGAGTACCAAGACAAGAAAATAATTCTGTCCAAAAATTTCCAGTGAAAATGGGATCTCTGTCACTTACAATAATCTTTGGGTTTCCATGTAGCTTTTGAATTGTTTCCATAAATGCAGTAGAAACTGTACTGGCTTTAAATGGATGTGATAATGCACAAAAGTGTTCATACTTGGTAAGTCTATCAACTACCACCATGATGACACTCTTTCCCTTAGACTTGGGTAAACTTGTGATAAAATCCATTGAAACCTCCTCCCAACATTGGCTTGGAATGGATAAAGGTTGTAATAGACCCAGGGTCTTAATTGTTTCAACTTTATTTTGTTGGCAAACCAAACATTCCACCACAAACTTTTGAATATCCGATTTAATGCCATCCCAAAAAATTCCTTCTTAACCCTATGGTAAGTTTTTAAAAATCCTGAGTGCCCTCCTAAGGGAGAAGCGTGCAATTCCATAAGGATCTTTTGTTTGAGTTGGGAATTCTTACAGAGGTATAAGCGATTTTTGTACCATAACGAATCATTTTGCCAGCTAAATGTATCAGATGTACTAGAATCTTGTTGTAATTTTCGAATAAGTGCCCACACTTCTTCATCATTCTTCCATTCCTCCCTTGCTTCATTTATCCAATCTAGTTGGATAATAGAAATGGCGCACAAAAATGCTTCCACATCCTCATCCTTTCTTTAGAGTGCATCTGCCACCACATTTTCCTTCCCTTTTTTGTAGATGATTTCAAATTCATAACCCAACATCTTTGTGACACATTTTTTCTCTTCTTCTAAAGATAATAGTTGTTCTAAAAAGTATTTAAGACTATCATGATCCATTTTTACCTTGAAGTGTCTTCCCATTCGGTAAGGTCGCCATTTTTTAAGTGCATGTAGTATTGCCAACATTTCCTTCTCATAAATAGCTTTATGTAAAAACTTTCCCTTGATTGGATGAATTTCAAAAGCAATGGGTCTTTCATCTTGCATTAAAACAACACCAATTCCATTTCTCGAAGCATCACATTCCACAATAAAGGTTTTTGTGAAGTCCGGTGTAGCTAAGACCGGTGCTTGGCACATTGCCTCTTTAAGATGTTCGAAGGCCTTTGTTGCTTCTAGAGTCCATGAAAATGCATCTTTCTTCAATAATGTTGTCAGAGGTGCTACTATTCTCCCATAATTCTTAACAAACTTGCGATAATACCCTGTCAACCCGAGAAATCCTCGCAGATGCTTTATGGATGTGGCGATTTTCCATTCCTTAATGGCTTTAATTTTGCTAGGGTCTACCTTAACTCCTTAATGAGATACAATATGACCCAGATATTCCACCTCTTGTACTCCAAAGAAACATTTGGATCTTTTTGCATATAATTGTTTCTCCTCCAATAGTTGTAGCACCCTGTCAACATGTTCAACATGATCCTTCCAAGACTTGTTGTAGATTAGTATATCATCAAAAAATACTAACACAAATTTTCTAGGGAAGGGTTTGAAAATGGAATTCATCAAACCTTGAAATGTAGAAGGTGCACTGGTAAGGCCAAAATGCATGACCAAAAATTCATAATGACCCTCATGAGTTCTAAATGTTGTTTTCTTGAATGTCTTCATTGTTCATTCTTATTTGATGATATCCTGAACGAAGATCCAACTTAGTGAAGTAAATTGATCCATGCAATTCATCCAGTAATTCATCAATGACAGGAATGGGAAACTTATCTTTAATAGTGAGCTTGTTGAGCTCCCTATAATCCGGACACATGCGCCATGATCCATCCTTCTTGTGCACCAATACTAATGGAGTAGAGAAAGAACTTTGACTAGGTTGAATTATACCAGCCTCTAGTATTTCTGCAACCATACATTCAATTTCACTCTTTTGGGCATAGGGATATCTGTACGGCCTGATGTTTGGAGGAACACTTCCTGGAATTAGATGAATAGCATGATCATGATCACGAATAGGTGGGATACCTTTGGGAGTCTCGAATACCTTGGAATGATTGTCCAAGACTTTTTGGAGATCTGGAGAAATAGATGATTCCGATGTGGAAACATCTAGCGAACATAATTGTGCAATTACACCTCTTTGTTCCTTTTTTAGAAGCTTGGTCATATCGTTAGAGCTTATTATCTTTCCCAATTTCCCTGCAATACCCCTTAATTCAACTTCCTTTCCTTCCATAGAAAATTTCATGAAAAGTTCTTGAAAATTAAAATCTATTGTAGCCATTGGACTCCTAGTACAACATTAGCACCTCCCATTGGAATGGAAAGCATTGGGCTAGTCAATACATATTCTCCCATGGATAACTTGATATTATGGAACTTTCCAGAGCATTTTATTGTTCCTCCAGTTGCAACCATCACTTGACACTCTGGTGCTGGATATAGGAAGCAATTCAATTCTTTTGCTACCTTACAATGAATAAAATTATGGGTACTTCCTGAATCAATCAACACTATTACCTTTTTCTTCATGATTTGTCCTTCTATCTTGATGGTTTGAGAGTGGTAATTCCAGCCAATGCATTACAAGATATGGTCAGATTCATTTCTTCTTTATCTAGGCTTTGTTCTTGGAGTATATCCTCTTCTTTTGACCTTTCTTGCTCCTTTTCTTCCTCCTCTTCACAATCTATGTAGAATAATTTCTTCTCAGCACACTTATGACCTTTAATGTATTTGCTATCATAACTGTAACAAATCCCTTTTGCTCTTTTTTCTTCCAATTGTTGTGGTGTCAACCTTATAGGTTGTGGAAGACTAGGAGCAACAACACTTACATCTTTATAGTTGTGAGTGGTATGCTTCTTAGTTGCCATAATTTTGATTTCCATTTTTCTTGCTAACCTGAATGCCTTCTCTAATGAATTAGGTTCCCAAAGGTGAACATCATGTTTGATATTATCCTTTAAATTCCCTATGAACACATCAATCCTATGCTCCTCTGGAATATTTTTTACCCTTATGTTCAATTTTTGGAACTCCTCAATGTACTCCATTATTGAACCCTTTTGTTTGAGACTTATCAATTGGCTAAAAAAAGTGTTGCTTTTTGTATCCTCATAATGTGCTGTCAGTTCTTCCGTAAAAATTGCCCAAGTGATAATTTATTTACGAGATCAAAGCCATTGATACCATACAAACTGATTTGGTTCCAAATATAAACTTGCAATATGTACCTTTTGTGTGTTTTACACATTATTGAGGTCAAAAAATTGCTCCATCTGTAATATCCATGTTGCGGGATCCTTGCCATCAAACTCCTCATATCGACTTTTGGAATATGGTGGGTCTTTGATCCAACATTAGAGTCTATGAAATCATGATTAACATTTCTTGTGTTTGCATCATGAGTTTCCTTTACTACCCTTTCACCATTAGTAAGTATTTCTTGTAGAAAATTTGTCAAATCTATCTTTAAATCTGCCATGCCTGTCATCAAATTTTTCTTCAAATCATCCATCTTAGCTTCCACACCATTCATATTAGCTTCCACGCCCTTTATCTTAGATTCCACACCATTTATCTTAGCTTCTTTTAGCTTTTGTGAGAGTGACATTTGTTGCACTTGGTCTTGTAATTTTGATATATCATGTAGCATTTCTTCCTCTTCTTCATGAGTCATGCTAGAGCTTTCAGGTTGCTTACTAGGTGTTTGCATTTTCTTTCCTCGGGGCATTAGTTACCGCTAATAGTGCTCTACTATGCCCTTTGAATTCCTTCAAAATAATTTTTCAAACCAAGCTTAAGTAAAAATTTAAAAAAATCTACGCACCTTTTTTCACTTTGTAGGAGCTCGATATTGCCTCTAATGTATCTATGTAATTTCAGATCATCCAGTTCTGAAATTGCGCTCTGCAATAGCCCTCTGTGTCCTCTTTCCAATGCTACCAGTCTAATCCAAGTTGGATTCTACAAGGAAGAGTTATGCCAAATATCCCACAGTGACCTGATTATAGACTAGTTCAGTAGAGCGAACTTGTACGACGTGCCACATGTCCCTATTTCAACCTTTGGCTCTAAACATTATATAAAAGAAACTAAAATCCATCCTCTTTATGTACCTTCTTACAAAATTTCAATTTGATGCTCAGAGAGAAAGTTATGACAACTTTCCCCAGGTCACCTGTTTGGAATGTAATTCAGGAGTCTGCAAAAAGACCAACTTCCTTAGATCATATCTCCACAAATATAATGCAAAAAGCTCTAAAATTCAGACCCGAGGTTTAGTGCGTTTTCGTCTCAAATGGGTTTTTTTTTTCTTCTGAAACGTCGCAAAAAAAGGTTATAGCAAAAATGTCAGATAACCTATTTGGAGTAGTGAAACCATAGAATCCAAAGCTCTGATACCAAATGTTATGAAACCATCGCACAAAAAGATAGAAAATATAGATCAACGCCTTAGAATTCAGCCTTTTCGAGGGGGCAACCTCCTTTACATTACACAAATGAATGATTCTTTGATGATTCAAATGACAAAACCTCCTTTCTATATATAGGAGTCTAAGGAGTCACAATATAACCCAGTCGACCTAACAATAATAATATATAGCCACAAAAATAATAATAGAGGGATTCTATGGGGCACAGTAATAACAATATGGGGACAAATAGGGGAACAACAATATTAATAAGGGATACAACTACAATAGTAATGGGGTAATCACTAGTATTATAGGGACCTAACACCACGCAATGAACTTTGAAGGAATGTGCATACTATGGTGGAAAATTCAGATCCTGCAAGTTGGGAGCAGGGGCGCTTAACTCTTTAATAAGAGCTTGATTCCATTTGAAAGACAAACAACACATCGGTCAAATAAGGTTTAAAAAAATTGCAATCTCTTCTTTGGAGTGACTATATTCTTGACTATAATTAAGAAAATTAGAGATGCACAATGAAAAATCTGTTTCTCAAACAAGTTCCTACAATTATGTCTAGACATACTCATAAAGTGTTAATTCTCTGTAGATTTCAACGAAGTCCACACCAAGCCTTTCCTCAACAACTATGGAACTCACTTCTAGAGCACAAGAAAATTGAAAACAAATTGTTGTCCTTTTCAACCTGTCTAGTCCTCCAAGCTTCATTTTCTAAACTTTGAAACAAGAATGGGAGCACGTAATCCACTTGGAAAATCAAGTAATCCACAAGAAATATGATATATTGCAGGTTCTATAATTCACTTTTTCCCACTTGGAAAGCTCTACTTTTTTCCTGCTATGCTACCTCTGTGTCACTCTACATTCATCTACACTTCTATCGACATATCTTTGCACCCTTTTCATGCAAATGCTAGTGTACTTATCTTTAGAATAAAAAAATCATAGTAACTCACTACTTTATGGTGTATGTCAATGATGGACCCAAAGTAGAGAATGTAACTACTTTAATCTTTCTAATCATTTTAGATATTCCTTTTTGTGAGCTAGTATTTTATTTTGTTTTTTAAAAGAGATTATTATAATGACATTAAAATGAAAAATTCAAGAAAAATGAAAACATTGATTTTCCTCTCAACGCAGTGAGGGATATACTCATGTCCATAGGTGCAGGAAATTTATCTCGTATAGAACAAAAGCACAAATTCCATTTTTAGTAACATCCCAAACATAATTTGTGATGAAATAAATAGGATAGTGTTGGAATATATCTTGGAAAAAGAATTGTGTAGTGTAAATCTCAGTTTTAAAAGTGTGTAAGGAAGTTTGTTTCCCACTTAGTTTTAAATGTATGCACCAACTGATCTGCAATTTGAAAATAAACTTTCACTCATCAAGAAGCAAAAAAAGAAGTGTCAAAATCGACATCTCTAATAAGGAATCACATTAAACATACAACACAGAATAATTAAATAAGAAATTTAATCCCTGTCACAGGAAGGAAGGTTTCCAAAGAATTAATTCATTGTAAATTGAAGCCAGATGAAGAATTGCCCTACCCTGTATTCATTCAAAAAACACATATATTCTTGAATGGTAAGAATCCACTTGTCATTCTCTATGTTGTGCAAACTAAATATTTCTATTGTAAATGAACAAATCGGAGTAATTGGGAGTAACTATCTCCAACACTCTTCCTAATTACGACCACTACTATGTGCTACTCTTCCTAATATGCTAGGATTACAATACTCTTGCATGCTAGTATAGGTTGTTCTCAACTACATGTTGTGTAAGCATTTTTTCCCCTTTTTTCTCCAAATTTTATATTCTATAAACATCTTCTTGTTCTTTAGCTTCATCTTTACTATGGTATTCTTCTTCAATAATGTCCTTGTCTTCTTTATCTTATTTATTTTCTACATCTACTTGTACCCTAGTTGTTGCTAATTGAACTTTTCTATTGACCCATGTAAGATAAAAAACAATATGTTCATCTTATTTCATATTCTCTTCCATTGTTCCATAAGCTTCAACAAATTTGATGGTTGTCTTTATATTTTTTATTCCTCCTATTATTATAGTCGTAATGACTTTTTCATACTTTCATCTTCACCATACTTGGGCTTTGCAAGTTACTCTTCATGAAATGCTAATTTAGCTTCATAATCAAATTCAACATTTACTGCTAGGTTCTTCTCACCTGTTGTTGTTGTTGCAAAGGTGGTTTCAATTTCATTATCTGCATGTGTATCTTCACAATGGGATTCAATTTATGAAACATGTTCACACTCTTGATCTCATACACAATCATTTTTTTCTTATACAATTTCTTTAACAAGCTTCATTGTATTGCTTAGGACAACTATAGTTTCCATGCCTTGTTGATAATATTTTATTTTAGTAAGCTCTTCCACAATCTCTCCAATTACTTCTCTGATGTCAAAATCTAGAATGCTAACCATCTGCCCAGTACCTAGAATGTATTCCATGATAGAATTTGATTTTCGATATTGTTTTTTCATCATTCTCCCATAAATTAATGCATTTGCAAAAAATAAATATATTATTGAATTTATTGAATTTATTTTTTATAGGGATCATAAAACCCATTAAACATGGTTTAAAAATGGACATTATGCATTGAAGTTTCTTGTTATCCCAATTCAGGACAAGCAATGATTACTTATATGCTATACAATATTGCGACGAACAAAGTCCTCCAAATGCTATACAATATTGTGACGAACAAAGTCCTCCAAAGGAAAAGGAATGTACTTAGAATGACAACAACCAATGAAGCATATTATATTGCATTGATAGAAGGCTTAGGAATAACTAGGGAGTATGGATCTAATGGAATTGTAGTCTTCACCAATTCTAAACTTGTGTGCAACCAGATGAAAGGTGTGTACCAAGTCAAAAAGAAGAAGTTAAAACAACTACATGGAGAAGAAAAAAATATTGCTAGTCAATTTCAATCATTTAGCATATGTCATCGTGCAAATGTTAATAGGAATCCTAGTGATCTATTATATGGGGCAATGCCAATTCAAGATTTGTGTGTGAAAGATGAATTGGTGTCAAGAAGCTCTCCATTAAAATTTATTGATGGAAATTGTAAGATATCTCTTATATGTGTGTGTTTTTTTAGTTATAAATGTGGTGTCTTTAATGACCATGTGTTTCTTTTAATACTATACTAAGTGTTCCCCCACAGTGTAATCACAACTTGGTGAACTATTAGGTGAACTATTGAGACCTGAAATGGCTTAGAAAAAATATGTATTTAATTCTCAAAAT
Source organism: Pinus tabuliformis (assembly GCA_031772625.1). Taxonomy (NCBI): domain Eukaryota; kingdom Viridiplantae; phylum Streptophyta; class Pinopsida; order Pinales; family Pinaceae; genus Pinus; species Pinus tabuliformis. The sequence goes on from CM062811.1 coordinate 248,996,064, forward strand.
GTGCACTTCAGCATTTGTGTTTCTAGTCTTAAGTATATTTGAAATGAATAATTTACACCAAATAATTTTGAATAAATGCTTCGATGGTTACATTTATTTGTCTTATTAATTTTTTTAATTCTTGATCATTTTAAATATTTTTAAATGAATGAGGTAACTTGGTATATATATATATATATATATGGATTGAGGGTTTGGATCATCATATGAGCAGTCACCACCTGATTCTTTGAGGCATAAACAAGATAGATCATCAACTGAGTCTCATTGATTGACTAGAGGGTGACTTTCTATGCACTCCACTGAGATTGGTCGTGGATCGAGGAGATTATCAAAGAATCAAGGGAGGGCCATCATTCGTTCCATCATCATCATGGTATATATATGTTTATGTAAAATTTCTTAAATGATATTCGTAGGATCATATGTACATACATATTGAATTGAATTTTTTCAATTTAGCTTTATTATTTTATAATAAATTCCATCTTTTTTAGAAGCATCTCTCACTAGGTCGAAGCGAGTATCAAATCAATCAATGGAGGGCCATCATTCACATCATAACGGTATGGTATATATGTTTATATGCATTTATTTAAATAATAAATAGGTAGAATCATATGTACATACATATTGAATAGACTTTTATCAATTTAACTTAATTAATTTATAATTTCTATTTGTTTTAGAAGCATATATCCTTAGGTTGTCGTGTGAGGGTGCTCAACATTCTCTTGTTGGTCAAAAATCTCAATCAACTCATGTACTTGGGTGTGATGGTGCTCAAACATCTACAGGTGGTCGTGAATCTCAATCGGATCATCATGATCATCATATTAGTAAATTATATAATTTTTTTATTTTTTTTATGTTAAAACAAATCCATACATGTAAATGAATTGTATGTACATATACATGTACATGTCTATCTTTCATGTGTATAAATACATTGACATGTTTCAATATTTATATAATTATATTAAAGCAAGGGATGAAAATGTTGACTGAAGTTGGTGTAGGTGAAGCAAGACAATTCAAGAAGAAGACCATACGCCAACTACCACCTATCCATCTAATATTCTTGATGAGCTTCTTTGGGAAACAAACATCCAACAATGTATGTTACAGAGGTGCATAGCTCATTATTCAAAATTACATAAAGTTATTGGGATTTTGGAGCTCCCAGCACAAAGTCGATAACGCTTAGAAATAGTTGTGCACTCTCTAAGTACATGTCTTGATATTTACAAGAACCTTAGGCCAACAATGGATGGCTTTATAGATATGATGAGGCATATAAAGGAAACAGTGATGGGTCCCGATAAATGGGCCGAGGTAATTAGGATGGTTACAAAAGCACATGCCAAATCTATTTTTAATTTCAAAGAAGGGCCAAAAAGAAATATGCTCAAGGTGAAATATTTCAAGCACCCTGAAATAGCCTACCATTCGTATGATAGGTTCCTTGCAGCATATGGAAAGCTGCCACGGAATGAAAAGGTTCCACATTATTTTTCAAAATTATTTTATGTAGAATTATTTTTGGTACGAAATATGATTGTACTGACCTTCCATGTGAATTGTATGGTATTGGGAAAGGTAGAACATATGAACTTAAGGGTGCATTAAGGGATATTGAATCTCTTCATCCTCTGCCTCCTTTGGTACCTCAATCTCCATGTATGGTAACTTTGCGGTCGAAGATGGATGTCACTTCTCAGGTTGGTCGAGAAGCAACGGATGCCATTGTAGACAACATACAGACTACATTGACTAGAATTGATGTCATTCTAAATCGACAAAGAGCATGAGCTAATGCACGTGCTAATTTTGTATATAAATGAGATGTGTAGACAGATAATATGAATATTGAATAGGATAAAGCATATGAAAAGGCTTGTCGAGATGGTTGGCAAGACCTAATTGGTCATGAGGAAGAGGGCATGGGATCAGTATGTGTTAATGTTTAGGGTGAATATTTAATGTAATTTAGTGTACGTGTTAATGTTGATTCACATACATTTTGTAAATTTTTTCATATATAATCTAACACGAATGTATCATATGTTCACCATTTACAGTTAAGTTATTAGTTAAATGAAAATTTTGATCATATCACGGTGCCAAGTTCAGGTTCAAATGAAGATATGTTGAGAGGTGTTAATGTTTTTTGAAGAACATATTCATACTATTAATTTTATTTTATTATATCAGTATTGTGAAGACATATTTGTAAAAGAAATAATTACACATATAACTAAATGTTAAAATATTTCCATTCCATCTGGCATTTTCGACACAATGCCACTCTCTTCCTCCCTATTAGGAGATATATATATATATATATATATATATATATATATATATATATATATATATATATATATATATATATATATATATATATATATAGATATAGATATAGATATATATATCTATATATATATATATATATATATATATATATATATATATATATATATATATATATATATATATATATATATCTATATCTCTATATATATATATATATATATATATATATCCTTTGAAATAAATTGAAATGTTACCTTCTCTAACAAGATCATAAACTTGATCACCTTCATATGACACTGTAGTCTCCTCTGGTTCCATCTCTTCGAAGCTTGCAAGTGACATTTCCCCTTTATATTAAGTTTTATATGTTTCCAAGCTTTCACATACATATTGTTTTCACAAACATCATTGAATTGTGTGTCCTCTATGCAAACAGGTCAAAAACAAGCTTATTTTCTTCTATCAAATGCAAACGTATTTCAGTACTCTTTTGTTTTAATTGAATGAAATTTTTGAGTCCCTTTTACTGTTTCAACTTCATATGTAATCAATCTACCTACATCTTGGAATCCAATATGCCAAAAAAAACCTATAGTAAATTCAAATAAGAATTTAAATATGTTACTTATCTCCATATGTGCTAGTGTTGACATTTTCTAACGTTTCATCATCGATATTCATTTCATTTGTACATATGAGAATTTAATGTAAAAGAGTATAAAAATACATTAAAAATTTAAATTAAAAAATAGAGTTTGTGAAATTGAAACTAATAAATATGTATAAATTCAATAATACATGACATATGGTTTAACTTCTTCTTCACTTGAATCTCTTTCAACATCTTCAACAACATCATCATTCATTGGTTCATTTTTTTCTCCACTCTGTCTTTTAACATTTCCAATATCATCATCAATGTTATGAGGAAAATCTCTATCTGTTTACATTGCAAAATATTTTTCAAATTAGTTCATCAAATAAAAACTAAATTCCAAAATACACTATTAAATTTTAGATGTCATTTATAATATCTACATTTACATACCTGGTTCAACTTCTTGTTGAGATTGATTTTCCCTTTCAATATTTAAGTGTTCTTCCTTCTTTCTTTTGTAATAGTTTCTCGAGTATTCTCTACGAGCCTCAATTTCTCTAATTTGGTCATATTTTCTCTTTCAATTTCTTTGATTCCCCATGACAATTCAATCTCTATAGATTTTTAAAATCTAGCCCAAAAAGTCACTTTCAAAATCAAGCCCAAAAAACTCACTTTCAAAATCCAACCCAAAAAACTTACTTTCAAAATCCGGCCCAAAAAACTCACCTTAAAAATCTAGCCCAAAAAGCTTACTTTCAAAATCCAGCGCAAAAAACTCACTTTAAAAATTCAGCGCAATTTTTTTTGTCCAAATATTAGATTCAAATAAGTTTGGTATTCAAAAGTTTCACATGAATAATGTGAGTGCGAAAATGACGTTTCAGTTGAGTTTATTTATAGCATTTGGGAAAAGTAGTTATATTGGAGGGTCACATCGTTTCAATTTTGTTGCTGAAAAAAAATATAGATTTTTTTTTTCAGCTGAAAATCTTAAATTTTCGACCGAAAAGTATAAAATTTGCAGTCAAATAATATTTTCCATTAAATTCAACATCCATTCGCGGCAAAAAAAAAAGGTCGATGGAAAAGATTTTTTTTTACCGAAAACTTGCAACTCTGTAACATCTCGGCCTTGTTCACCTTTCTCTAATTTCGGAATGGTTAAACTCTGTCAAATATAGTGAGTTTACTTTTGGAACCAACACCAACATTTGCAAAAAAAATCTAAAAGTCATTATGAGTCAATGAAATCAAAATTTTGTATCTTCCAAAATACACTATGAAAAAATATGGAAAATTTATGGTGCATTACGTTTGCTCCTCCTCTTTACTGGTTATTTTTAGATTTTTAGTTTTTAACTAATATGATGAGAAACCTTGTGTTATGTCAAACATCTTCAAAATTTGCAAATTTTTCATATTGGTTCAATTCAAAAAATTCTAGTAATTATGATATGCATTTATTAGTTTTGTAAATATATCCATACTAAAGTAACGTTTTTCTATATTGTTGCAGAACAATTTTTTTCAAATGCAAGGTTAAAAAATAATACATTGTGGCAAAAAAACATGACTTTTTATGAATCCCTTGATTTTAAAGAACACACGGTCAAACAATTATTAAGTTGACATATCAAATGTGAATAAAAAAAAATCTATAAAATAAGCAATAGAAAGCTAATAAAATTTCTGACGAGTTTTATTTTTATTGTAAAATGAAATTATAAACAGAAAAATTACTTTAGCTTGTTGAAAGTTGAAAAACTTCTAAAAATGATATTTTTTTTCTCAAAAAAGGGTCAAAAGTGTAACCCAACTTCACATTTTCACCTAGTGTGCATAAAAAGTCTTTTTGGTTTCATTCAATAAACCTTCAAGAGTGAGGCCATTATTGCCTAGAGATGACTTCTCATCAGGGCATCTACTCTTAATCGGGGCCCCAACATCAAAAGGAATTTTCAGTGCCCACAACAAACATACAACCCCTCTGGCATGTCTAGGGTAAACCAAGATTTTTTATTCAAACTTATAGGAAACATGATTCATCCATAAACTCAACAATAAACAAGTTTGTGGATCTATCAAATCTATTCCATTGGGGGCACACCATACATTAAGGATGCTAAATAATTAGAAGTAGACATATGAACATTATACAACTAACACAGCCATTGAAATCATATTTACTCTCTCATCTAGGCATCACTATCAAGATTACCATTTCATAACCTAAACAAACAACACACAAACTGTGATATGTACTCAGCAGGAAATCTCATATATACACAACTCATCAAATTTTATTTTATTATCTTCTCATGACTACATTAATGAATTAAAAGTCCCCGAGGGACACTTATATGATTTTTAATCAAATGTGCCTACAACTAATGAAGAGTGAGCAATGTTCCACCACACCATAGGCTCAGTTGCATTACTCTCATTCTTGCAGTTGGACACCCCTAAGCCATACCAAGAATCCGTGAGGGAAGTTCTCACATAGCAATACAAAGTGGAGTTCTGAACCAATATCCTTCATTCCATTAGATTCCGCAGTCCTATGTTCTATCTGTCTACTTGTTATGTACTACAATTACTTCTTTCTTGCTTGTTGCAAACCTTTTCCATGAGTGCTTCTTGTCCTATGCACATAATTGTGCACATGATTTTTCTACGCATACCTCCACAAGAGCTTCCTCTGTCTATGGGAGAATCTCTATCCATGAGTACTTGTTATAAGATGGTTTTTCTCCTTATGCACCCTAAAATGTTGCCAACCTACACTTCTTTCTGTTTTCTTGTCTTTCATGGGTCAACTCTCTTCATAGGTTTTTGTCAAGTCTACCAATGTATGGTTAGATAAAAAACTTCTAGTTAGACTTCATAAATCTTCTAAGCGATATGTTACCCATACCTTTGCACAGTTCTGGTGTTATTGCCCATTCTTCTCATGGTTGCTAGAAATTATTGTTTTACCTTCCCATTGGATATTTTCTTGGGAAAAGTTTATTGTTGTGAGCCTTGAAAACACTTGGCTTAGCTAATAATACGTTGGCAAATATGAATACTTTAATTCCATTTTTTCAGCTTTCCTCCTCCTCATGACTTCATGCAGTCCATATCGAATTAAGGCTTCACTGCTTCATTAGCTAGTATTTGAATTATAATTACAATTATTCTAGGTCTTTTTCCCATTTACATTTACATGTCCATTTATAGATCAATAACATAGTTGTGCCAAGAGATGCTCCTATGACCCACGTTGGGAGAAATGTTGTCTCATAATGTTACATTAAAAGAAGTAATATAATACTACATTAAAAAAATTAAAATGTTAATAACAAAAAAAAAATCAATAAGGAACATAAATATTATTAACAAAAACCTCTTTCAATGTAAACTATAAATAAAAGACTTCAATGTCCACCTCAAATAACATAATTTTACATCAACTTTCTATATAAAGAGAGATAAAATAATTGATAGTAAAAAATTATAATCTCTTCCATAAGTGCTTTCTACCTTTTAGTATGAGTGAGATGTGTAATTCCTTCATTAAAAATTTTAATTATCTAGATGTGCATTTGAACATACACATAAAGTAAAATATTTCAATATCAACTATGTGTGTGTGTAGAGAGTGATATTTCTTATTCTATTGATGAGTGTTGATGTAATATATTTCTTTTTTGTTAATCTTGGTAGGTCCTCCTTTTTCATTCATTTATAAATCAAATTTACACCACATAGATTGGCTAGATGGCCTTAACTTGCCTAGTGGGAAACCAAGACAATTTTCCACCTATCTGCATTGTATGCTATCCAATAACAAAAGAGTTTCAGTATTTCTATCCAAGCTATATAAGTCTTTGATTCATGTCCATACTCTAAATATCTACCCATACATATTCTTGCATAAGCAAATGTAAAAGCTACCCGCATATATAAACAAAACTTAACAGGGGAGATTGTCTAATCATTCTGATCAACTGAAGCCGATTCCACTGACACTAGGTCTTTCGCATTCGAACCTGACATCTCTGTCAGTTCCAAGATACATGGGATGTGCCTCTCAATTCTGTCAAGTCTGATATCCTTCTTGTGCAGTTGAAACTGCACTTTCTGGAATTCTTGTTTATAATTCGACATGCCTTGGATAGTGACAGCCATGCCCACTGAAATCTGCTCCATAGCCTTGCCCAACAGGATTTTCATCAGCCAGTACAGGTATAAGGTCTGTTTAAATTGGGTGATCCTACCTCTAGTGTTTCCAAGGTCCGGGACAAGGGTCCTCCAATCCTCCATTTGCCGTGTCGTCTCACTTTCCTGTTTGACTTCCTCTTCCCATTCCTCTATAATTTTATGAGTACCTTCATCTGTGCCCTCATGGTATACCGCTACAGCCTCACTGATAAGTATTTCCACATTTTTCCTACCTTTGTGTGCCTCAGATGTTCCTGGGTTCGTTTCCTTTCTCGTCACTTGGGCCCATCTTCCACGGCCACGACTTTTCGTAGGATGAACCATTTTTGCGCTACCCCAGTCCTGTGAGCTCCTACAGTTAGATGAATTTCTTGGTGTTAAGGATGGCGTCACAGAACCCGTCCGGTGCACCAGCGTCCTCGTCCATGATCAAACCAAACTAAAACACCCAAATGTATCCCTTTTCTCTTGTTTATGCCTTCACAACCATAACCCTCGCTTCCGCCTTTCACACCTTCATTGCATGCAATCATGCAAAGGGAAAACGCACCCCTCACCTTGAGCGTGTGGGGGGAAGTGGTACATTACTCAGAGGTACCCTCCATTAACCTCTATTTGGTTTCCCAACCACCGGCTCACACCCCAAATGGGGTTCTATCCTCTTATAAGGCCATAGTGGAGGCTTTGCCTCTGATCTTGTACCAAGATTTCAACCAGAGTTCGATACCTATCGTCCCATGGTTGGACTGGGCAAAGTTTTTTCATTCAGGTCATTTTGATGGTTACTCCCCCAGTTGGCTAAAAATTTTGCCCCTTTATTCCCTTCTCTCATGACGTGATTGACCATGATGTAGTCAAACTTGTGTATCAGCTCACTGATTTCTTGGATTAGTCTGGCAGTTCTCCAACTGTGTCTAAGCTTATCCCATTTGGATCCATGGTTCATCTTTGTCAATGTGTCGATGACCAGGCTTGAGTCACCCTCAACCACTAAGTTTCGATATCCCATATGAATAACTATTTGCAAACCTTGCTTGGCCGCAACAAATTTTTCTTCGTTATTACTGGTGAACCCAAAAGAATCAGTATATATTAACCGATTGTTGGCCTAGGAATCCTGGAAGAGGCCACCTAGGCCTGTCGATCTAGGGCTACCTTTTGAGGCCCCACCAAAAACTGATTTTAATAAATCCTTCCCCCGGGGCAGTGACGTTAGCCTGAGATGTCATTCCTACCCTACATTTTTTCCAAGAAGTGGGAGCTATCATTTACAGAGATAAGTTGATCTTTTGCAAAATTCAAGCTTCCTGGGGGGGAACCTGCCAATCCTCTTGGTGCCATTTCTCTGCTAAGATCATTTCCCTGATGTTCTGAATTATTCCTTCCGAGACTTGTTCTTGAGTTGAGGATTGGTTCTTGAAGATTCGATGATTATGTTCCTTCCAGATGGCCCATAGGTTTAGTCCTAAGGCCAGTCCCCAAGCTCTATTTATCACTAGGCTGGAAAAGATGTGGCTTCTCCAAAGGATAATTGTTTCCCTAATACTATGGTGATCCCGATCCATTCTTCTAAAGACTCCTTACATCTACCTCCATTTTTGTTTTGTAAATGGGCACGTGTTAAGCATTTGCTCTAGATCTTCACTATGCTGATGGCACAGCCAGCAGTAGGAAGGTCCATGAAATCCCCTTTTTTTTAGCTGATCCCAAGTTAGGATATGCCCTTTACTAACTAGCCATAATAAGTGTGATACCTTTGGCCACCATCCTCCATTCCATATTTTTTTCCATATTATATTTTGTCCTTCCTGGACTTGTCTTATTCGAAGGTCATATGCTTCTCTTATGGTAAAGGTCCCTTTTGTGGTATGCCCCTATCTCATAATATCAGGATCATTCTGGACTGTTAATTGTCTTGATCTCAGCTATTTATATAGCTCAGTCCACTTCTCAATCTCTGAGGCCCGATGACAATATTCCTTCTTTTTCCATTGTCTCCAGCTCCCCACCCCTTTCTTCTTTCCAAAGCTGCTCTACTAGGTGTATGTTCTTGTCTCTGGTGTATATAAATATGTCCCTCAATTCTTTCCTTTCAATCAGTCATTCACTTTGTTGCCATGAGTCTTGCCAGAATCTTGTTGTTTTATCATTGTGGATTTTTGAGAAAGCATGTTGGTTAATGAGGTTCCTGTTTTGAGTTATCAGGTTCCACATTGCTGATCCTTTAGAAGGGTCTCTGTATCAGATAATATCTTCAGTTCTTTCTGGAATGTTATATTTTCTTGTCCATATTTGTTTCCAAATATCCCCCCCTCCGCCTATCCACCTCCACTATAATTTTTCTCCCATAACTTGGTTCGGAGTGTAGGGGTCTCTGATTCCTAGCCCTCCTTCCATTTTCTTTTTCACCAGACCCATCCAAGATACCAAGGCCCATTTTCTAACTTGTTTTGCACCACCCAAAAGGAATTTTTTAAAAATGTCAACCATTTTGGGGCAAGCCCCTCTTAGGGTGGCCATACCAAATAGTTGATAAATGGGGATAGACTGAAGCATGGATTTGAGAAGGGTTGTCCAGCTTGCTAAGTTAAGGAATCTGAAGGCCCAACTGCTTATCTTTCCCTAAAGATTTTGAAGAATCGATTACCAGCAAGGGTTCTTCAAGGAGTTTTCGGATAGGGGAATTCCTAGATATTTAGATAGGAGGGTCCTAATGCCAAACCTCAGGATCCTGGCTAGGTAGGTCCAAACATTTCCCTCAGTGTTAAAAAATAAAATACATGATTTGTCATTATTTATCCTTGTCGTCGAGGCCTCCATGAAGGTGAGAAGAAGTTGTTTTATTTGACGCACTTCTCATAGGGATACCTAAAAAAGGAGCATGATGTCATCCACAAATTGTTGGTGAGTAATGGCTAGGTCATTGCCCCAGATCCTCAAGTCCCAAAGCCTAGATTCCATGACTTCATTTTTTATCAAACAACCCAGCCCTTCTGCTATGAGAATAAAGAGAAAAGGAGATATTGGGTCTCCCTATCTTAAGCCACGAGTTGGTTTGCAGGTGGGGGTGGGAGACCCATTCAGCATGATAGAGATAACAGGGGAGGAAATCATGGCATGTATCCAGTATATCCATATTTGATTGAAACCATAGGCTTTGAGGATCCCATTTAGATAGGCCTAGCTTAGCTAGTTGTAGGCCTTACAGAGGTCTAACTTAATCATCATCCCTGGAAGATTTCTCGTCTTTAGTGAGTGCACTATTTCCTATGAGGCTACAAACCCATCCAGGATTTCTCTTCCCTCTACAAATCCAGTTTTCTCCAGAGATATGAATTTGGGTAGAAGAGGTTTAAGGTGTTTTACAATGAGAGTAGCATTAAATTTATAAATAACATTACACAAATAAATAGCGTGAAACCCTTGTGGATCTTCATATTTCGAATTTTGGGAATAAGAGCAATAAAAGTAGCAGTCAAACTGGGGCATACCTTTTGATTTCAACAAGATTCCTCCACCACCTCAAGAATGTCCTGTCCCATGAAGCTCCAAGTTCCACTGTGAACCCATCAGGTCTAGGGGCCTTATTTCTTTTCATTCCTTTGACAACCTCTTCCACCTCTTCCAACATGGCTACTCTCATCAAGGCTAAATTCGGGTCCCGAGATACCAAATGAGGGACATTGTCTGTAATTCTTTATATGGCTTCTGATCTATTCTCTTGTGGTTCGGTGAGGAGGTCTTTGAAGTGGTTCACAAGAATCTCCTCCATTTCCTCATGTCGAACCATGTGATTCCCCTCTTCGTCTTTAAAAGAGTATATTCTGTTGTACCGCCTGTGTTGGACCATAGCTTTACGGAAGAAACGGGTATTACGTTCACCTTCCTGCAACCAATTTACCTCTGATTTCTATTTCTAGATAATTTCCTCTTTATTTCTTCTTTACAACAATTGGTTTATTAACAATCCTTCTTCCTTCACAAGATCCTCAGTTCTCCCTTCTTGAATAATTTGTTGTTGCAACTCTCCCATTCTCTTGTTTATCTAGTTTTGGGCATTCATAATATGTCCAAATTCTTCCTTGTTCCATTTAATTATCATTTTCCTTAGTTCCTTCAATTTAAGTTGGAAGGTATTCATGCAGTTTCGCCCTTGCTCTTCACTCTTTCTCCACCATTCCTCTATTTTTTTAGGAGACCAAGTTCTCTTAGCCAAAATGCCTCAAAGTGGAAAAGGTGGTTCTTGGGTCACACTTTCAAGTCTATCTCCAGTCTTATCAGCCAGTGGTCAGAGCCCATGCATGGGAGGATCAAGGATTCCATGAATATGTCTCTGCTTATGGCTTGTTTGAAATTAGGTATCTATGCAGGCGGAAGGCAATTTGATGGATTCCTACCCTCCTATTATTCCATGTGTGGACTCCATTAATCTTTGGTAGATCCACTAGGTGGAATTCTCCAATGAGGTCTCTAAAGGCTTCCATATCAGCATCCCTTCTTCTCATCTAGAGAGTTAATCATGTTGAAATCTCCTCCAACAACCAATAGGTCTTCCAAGTATAGGTTCCTCGTTTTTTCTAGATTCTGGAGGTATGTTCCTCTTTCCCTTGGGATATGTGGTCCATAGACCCCTGTAAGAAGAACCCATTCATTGGATCCAATATGCTGAAACTTTCCTGATAGTATTCTTAGAAGGTTGATCCATTCATCAAACATTATCTCTTTGGGATTCCATATGACCGCTAGCCCTCCCGTGCTACCATTGGCGTCTTGAGCCATGACTTGGTATCGAGGTTTGAAATTTTCCAAAATTTCCTTCAACTTTCTCTCATTGATCTTAGTTTCATGTATTATCATGATGTTTGGATTGTCTTTCTTCAATCTCTCTTTAAGGTACCGTTGTTTTCCTCTGTTGTTGAGGTCTCTTATATTATAGGATGTAATGATCATTTCAACAATTTGGGGGGTTGATGAAATACCTCTAACAGTGGTACTACCCTTTCCAAATTTACTAGTAGCTCACCAACTATTTGTATGGACTCATTCAAGGTTCTTCTTCCACGCTTCTTCCCTCCTTTTCCTTGGGTTCCTAGTTCTTGCCCTTGGCTAGGTTGGGAACCTAGGTGTTTGGGTTGAACTATGATAGTTGTACCCTATTTGGCTTTGTATTATTGTAAGGTTTCCTTATATAATTGCTTCTGGTATTTTTGGATGAAACATTCATCCAAGTGCCTCCATTCTTATAGTAAGCGCCTCATCACTTGTTCCTCGACACTGAGGTCTTCTTTTGGGTTATTAATCTCCATATGGTTATGCTCTATCATTTGCATAGGATTCTACTTTCCCTGAGTTTCTATTACCTATTTTCTCTTAGGCTTATTTCCTTCTAGGGACTTTTTTGTTGGGTTTTTAGCTTCCATTGTAATGTCAGGGATTACCTCTCCCACTTCCTCCTCTTGTAGTACTACAAATTGATTCTAGTTTCGATGCTCTTTTGTTTTGGCTCGCTCTTTGGTTTCCAGTAGGCCACTAGTTTGTTTTCCTCCAGTGAACCTCCTGGAACCCTTCCCCATCTTCTCTTGTCGTCATTTCCCCTTATTTTTTCTCACCTGCAGCGTTTTCTATCTGGTTTAGCGGGCAAGCTCAATACAAATGACCATATTCATGGCAGTGCCGACATATGAAAGGGGTGTGCTCATAGTCTAGGGGTTGTTGCCATATCTCATCATGGTATTCTAGTTCTATGAAATATGGTAGAGGTTCAGTGATGTTCATGTAGACACAGATTCTGGCATAGGAGGTGTACCTTCCCCATTGTGTAGAGTCTGCCACCTTAACAAAGGTTCCAATAGAGTTTCCAATCCCTTCTAAGATTTCTGGATCCCAGAAATCCATTGGTAGGGCAAAAAGTCAAACCTAGACTAGGGCAACAAGGAGCTTTTCCTGATCTAGGTTGTAACATTCCTCTCAGTGTCTTATAAAGAGCCCTGCATTATTGAAGAAATAGGGCCCATCCTCAAAAAACCTCTCTTTGTCTTCCAGGTTGGAGAAAATCACTGTGAAAAACCCTTTTTCCCCCAGTTTAAGATCAATGTGGCCCTTCGGTTGCCATCTTTGTTGAATCAATTTGATCAACTCCTTCTCTGTTGGCCAAGCTCCAATGAATTGGTAGATAAGGGCATGGTCCTTCATGTACCTTTTTTTGTTCCTATAACTTGTTGTTGGGTATAACAAATCTTAGTTTCTTGATAGCATGCGGCAGGCATTGTCCTCTCAGACCCACTTTCCATTTCGCTCCCAGGACTGGAGGTACTTTGCCATGACCGTCGGTTTTGCCTGCTCCTTCTCCACGTTGGTTGGATTCCCCTGCTGTTATATTCCAATAAGAGGGGATCTCTTCCCCCTACCAGCATGGCCCAGGTTAGTAGTCTGTTGTTTGTTGTTGTTGCAGTCCCATCACGATCAGGGATTCCTGTAGGTTTGTCAGGACTATTTTGATGAAACCCTAGCCTCTCTCTTCACCATCACTCTGCCTAAACCTCAAACTATTAATGGAAAATATTTCTTGATGTAGTATTTTAAAATAATATTAATAACAAAAAAATCAGTGTGTGTGTGTGTGTAACAAAAAAAACATTTTAATGTGCACGATGTGACCCATAAATAAAATAAATCAATTCCCATTTTGAGTAAATATTCGAGTTTCAATTACGTATATATTATATAAAACAATTGAAAAAAAACATTACGATTTAACATATTTTCACATATATGAGATGCATAATTCTTTTTACGTTCAACAAGGAGTTAACACACACACACACACACATAAATAATGAGAACCAAAATAGTAGATATTAAGCTCAAACCTATCAAGATTCACGACGGATCAAAGCTCTTGAGATATAGAATTTTTTTCAAATTTTCCACTCTAAAAAGAAGTTTGCACCTTAGGATATTTGATCCCCATCGATGCTTGATAGCTCTAAGATTAAGATGAATCTTTGTCAGTTAATTACAATTACATACCAATGGGGTTAAGTGTTGGGGATGTTACAATCCCCTCCCATTTGAAGGAACCCCTACCTCGATGTTCACCCCCTTTTAGGTGTCATTTTAAATAGCATTGCATTATTTCAAGTGTTTTTTGTTCATTACAACATTCTATGGATTGCTACCTTTTAGTTGCACCAATGTCTTTGCTCCTTCGTATTGAAATTATTTCCCTATTATTTTCCTCTTTTGCTCCGTCAAAAATGATATGTTCTTCATAGTTTGGTCACTTTCAAACCTTTGACTTTCCTACAAAACTTCTCAACAAATAGGTGTGTCAAATTTTTTTTCTAAGCATAAAAAATTTCCTGAATTTTCATAAATTTGGATAAAAATATCTACTTAAAGATAATAATTATATGTGTGTTTATTGTTCACTCCTCTAGGCTTCTACAAGTAACATTTTTATCTCATTTTTTACATGAGACATACCCATTTCAATGTCCAATCAATCCCCTTCCTTGAGTGATCTACCTGGTTGGGATTCCCCTTGTCTTGGGTCCAAGACCACCTCAATGGCCTTGTTCCTGGGTTCTCTTCTTCTCAGCCTTTATTTGTTTTAACCAGGGCATTTACCATATCCCTCTAAGTATGCATTACATGGAATACTTCCATTTCTTCTTTTGTGCTACTCTAATTGAAACCATTATCTATCCTCCCTAGATAGTTACATAAATTCACATTCCATGCCATACACAAGGAATTCTTCCTGCAATCTACATTTTCACACAGACAAACAATGTTAATTTATCTAGTGTAACATCCTTTCAAATATAATTTACATCAATTATGAAGTTGGTTTAAAAACCATCGCATGGTTACTCATTATTTCCTTCAATTGCATGCTAAGCAATTAAAAGGAAACATCAATGCACTGCAAAATTCATTCCATTTCATGTTGCAACTATTTCAGAAAACTTATGGCACTTAGATTTTTCATGCCAATATTTCATATTAGATTAGGGTTGAGATTTTCATTATAACTCTCTCCTTTAGATAAAAGATTCAGGATTCCACACTTCAAGTTCTAAGTCAGGGCCTAGTAACAAAGCAAAACATGGCCAATCAGGCCTAGCATAGCACAAAAGGGATCCATTCATTGATCATGAAATCCCTTGATGCCTCTCCTTCTAGTGATTTGTGTTCCTTAGCCAAATCAATATTTCAAAACTTATTTCAAGCACCTGACTAGGTTGAAGGCTTCTCTACTGACCTCCCTAGTCAAACAAGGTTAAATCATAATCCCATTTGAGTCTTTATGAATCAATGGGTTCTCAACCATCCTCTTTTGAGAGAGATACTCACATCCTCACGAGCTTGACAAATTTCTCAAACCCACATTTTTCATTACATAATCTGTTGGAAATAATACTGAGAGGGGGGGTGGGGTGGGGGGTGAATCAATATTAGCAAATCTATAACTTTTTCATTTCCATACTTAGATTCATAAACGCTACTTCAGTTAAGGCAACTCGTGTGTATACGCAACTTTGTTTAATGTAACTAGCGTATATCCAGCAAACTTATGATTCATCATATGTTGATCTTTAATGAGTGCATCAGAACATTATTAAACAGTAAGCAGGTGTAGTAAAATAGAACAGATCATCACACATAAGAAACACACATGAACACCATGATATAAGGTGGAAACCCAATGTCGGACAAAAACCACCTGCTGCTGTTTTCTTTAAGATAAGAAAAACCTGTTTACAATCTTGTACTGGCGCAGACTCATACCAGTACACAGGCACCCACCTGCAGAAGGCTACAACCTTCTCTCTCTCCAACTACTACTGGAAGGTAGCAGCAACCCCCTAGCTCTTGTACTAGCCAATCTATTTACTAGTACGTAGGCACCGGCCTACTGAAGGCTACAACTTTCTTGATAACAACATCATAATATGAAGGCCACGTTTCATCCAATTCTCATACTGGACCCATCAACAACATTGAAACACAAATCAATCACTACTACAATACAACTATTGCATCAACCAATCATCAATCTCTGAATCACTCAACACTAAATCATTGAAACCCTATCATCAAAACACAGTCACCAGAACATAGGGCAGAACCTAGAACTCTGTAACAACAACCAAATCCAACTGCAACTTCAATTATCATACTTCAAATAGTATACGTGACTCTGATGAGCCGAAACTACGTGTATACATGCTTTTACCAAAGTGAACCGGCATACACATCTACAAATATTAACTTAGAACTTTGCAGCTATACCAGACATTAGTCATACCCAAATCATAACATTTATACAATAAAATATGCGTCAATAATTCAGATCTAGTCTATCCATGATAAAACCACATAATGATAATACATTCCAAGCCTTATGATCCTGATCCATCATCCATCATCAACCGCATAGGTGCATCCTTGGTTTAGATCAACCAAAGTATCACAAACCCATAACCAACATACTAGATATCACACTTCATCAGATATTCAATCCTTTCACTCTTGCCCTCTAGCCTAATGATCTCCTCCTCCTTTTATAGTCTTAGGCCTTACTCAATACCATGGTCTAAAACCACTTAGAACCAATACCTTGGACCAAATACCTGGGGTCAACACGTCGGACAAGATAACTTGGACCAATACCATGGATCACAATACCATGGACCAAAACCAAGTTCTCCAACATGTACGCGCCTTTCCTTGCTTGAAATTGCATGTATACGCATACGCATCTTTTGGTTGGCGAACCTGTGTATATACGTGGTTGGGTCAAAGGGAACCTGCGTATATCTCTTTTTCCTTCATTCTGAGAACTTGAACTGTGATCTGTCATCTGAGTGAGTTGCCATCAAGGACAACACTTGTGTCATACCTGTATCATAATGCCAACAATCTCCCCCTTTGGACTTGATGGCAACAACCACACCAAGTCACTCTCCCCCTTTGACATCAAGGGCAAAGGGCGAACCAAGATATTCTCTCCCTTGATATACATTCTGTTGTCCATACTCCCCCTGAGTACATGCTGAAATCTCTGATTGAGCTCCCCCTTTGTACATGCCAAGATGTACCAATCCGTCCATGCTCCCCCTGAGCACATGTCGAGTCTGCAAAAATATTTTTCAAGAGAATAACACGACTCTACAACTCAACTAAGTGAGTATGACCTTCCTATCACCAATGACTCATACATACATCAATCTCCCAATCAAGTGGGGATACACCATTTTAACTCATCCACCCAACCAAGTGGGGATATACCAAATGTTTATACATGACTGAAATAGACATTATTACATCATCCTTCCCATGAAAAGTGGGGTTACAAACTGGGTCTTTTCATGACCTTTACA
Source organism: Pinus tabuliformis (assembly GCA_031772625.1). NCBI lineage: Eukaryota > Viridiplantae > Streptophyta > Pinopsida > Pinales > Pinaceae > Pinus > Pinus tabuliformis. The sequence goes on from CM062811.1 coordinate 249,013,572, forward strand.
TAAAATGATATACATGACTTTTATAACAATGATAGTCATCAGTAACTATCGTACACCATATATGATCTGCACCATAAGCATCTGGCACTAGCATCCAGACCTATAACCTGCAATCCATTCTCTTGGCCAATCAAAAATCAATAGCAAGATGTATCAATAAGCATCATCACCAAAGACTTCTAACCATAATGCCAACAATGCATTATTCGAAGAATATGCTCCCCCTGAACTTGTGCCAACCAGCATGACCGAACCATATCAGACTTCTTTTCCTATTCTATTGATTTTTCTTCAGAGCTCCATATATGCGACTCTGCAGCCTCCAACTCACATATATACGTGATTTCTATTCATAATATCTGCGTATGCAAATTGGAATACTGAAGGTCTACACTTTTAGTTTCCCCTGTGTCTATTATGTCTATTAACTGAGTTATGCCACATCTTTTTGACTCTAATTCTGTCTTCTTCAATACCTGGAATTGTGATGATGTATGATCCTTCTATTTTGGTGTCCGAATTTTTCTCCTACATTCCTTTAATTTATGTCCAAACTTGTTACATGCATAACATCTTACATGTTTCATATTCCTTTTATTACAATCAATAGCTTTGTGACCAAACATATTGCAAGCAAAACAATATCCCTTAAAGTACCTAGAACGTGATAATCTTTCTGTGTGATGATCTTGAAGCATTCTTCTTCTACATCTGGCTGCAACATGTCCAAGATTATGACATTCATAACATTCAACATTATTCATGGGAGGAAATAACCATCTATCACTTCCATATTTAGGAGCAAAATATTTTCTTTAAAGATTATCTTTCCTTGGTTGTTGATGGGTTTGACCTCTCATCTCTTTGTTGAGCATTTCAAATTTTGCATTAGAGTTCCTTGTCTCACCTTATGAGCTAGATTCACCTTCAGCAGATTCATAAAAACCAAGACCAGTTTTGATAGCATGTGACTTTTGACTACTAAGAATATCATCCAAAATCTTAGTATTGTCTTGAAATCGTAATAATTTATCTTTTTCTTCTAATTTACCTTTCAAGATATTTACCTCAACCTGATGTTGTTCTTCCTTTTCCAGATATTGCTTCTTCAAGATTTCTTCAGACTTTCTTCCTTCTTCCACTTGTTGCCTTAGTTTGAGAATCTCATTTTCTTATTCTTCATTCTGCTCCTGCAGCATTTGACGTACTCTGAAGGCACACTCCAGCTTAGCTTTTAAGATGATAACTTCTTTTTCGTGGACACTCTCCCTTTTGTTAAATAGATCTTGTTGATCTATGGGTTCATCTGATGCTTGATTTGCTTGATCATCTTCAGTCTGAGGTGATTCAGAATTTGAATACTTGCTTCCACTCAAGGACAGACTGTCATTGTTCCTTTGAGTTGTCTTCTTCTTCTGACATGCTTTCTTTCCCATTGTTCTACGGATCTCCTTCAAGCAATCAAGCTTCTACCAAAGGACCTGCTATGATACCAATTGTTGGAAATAATACTGAGGGGGGGGGGGGTGAATCAATATTAGCAAATCTATAACTTTTTTCATTTCCATACTTAGATTCATATACGCTACTTCAGTTAAGGCAACCCGTGTGTATACGTAACTTTGTTTAATGTAACTAGCGTATATCCAACAAACTTATGGTTCATCATATGTTGATCTTTAATGAGTGCATCAGAACATTATTAAATAGTAAACAGGTGTAGTAAAACAGAATAGTTCATCACACATAAGAAGCACGCATGAACACCATGATATAAGGTGCAAACCCAATGCGGGACAAAAACCACCTACTGATATTTTCTTTAAGATAAGAAAAACCTTTTTACAATATTGTACTGGCGCATACTCATACCAGTACGTAGGTGCCCACCTGCATAAGGCTACAGCCTTCTCTTGTTCTCCAGCTACTACTGGAAGGGAGCTGCAACCCCCTAGCTCTTGTACTAGCCGATCCGTTTACTAGTACGTATGCGTCGGCCTACTGAAGGCTACAACCTTCTTGATCACAACATCATAATATGAAGGCCAAGTTTCATCCAATTTTCATACTGGACCCATCAACAACATTGAAGCACAAACCAATGACTACTGCAATACAACTATTACATCAACCAATCATCAATCTCTGAATCAATCAACACTGAATCACTGAAACCCTGTCATCAAAACACAGTCACCAGAACATAGGGCAGAACCCAGAACTCTACAACAACAACCAGATCCAACTGCAACTTCAATTATCATACTTCAAACAGTATACGCGACTCTGACGAGCCGAACCTACATGTATACGTGATTTTACCAAAGGAACCCGCGTACACATCTAAAAATATTAACTCAAAACTTTGCAGCTATACCAGACATCAGTCATACCGAGATCATAACATTTATACAATAAAATATGCATCAATAATTCAGATCTAGTCTATCCATGATCAAACCACATAATGATAATACATTCCAAGCCTTATGATCCCGATCCATCATCCATCATCAACCACATAGGTGCATCCTTGGTTTAAATCAACCAAAGTATCACAAACCCATAACCAGCATACTAGATATCACACTTCATCAGATATTCAATCCTTGCACTCTTGCCCTCTGGCCTAATGATCTCCTCCTCCTTTTATAGTCTTAAGCCTTACTCAATACCATGGTCCAAAACCACTTAGAACCAATACCTTGGACCAAATACCTGGGGTCAACACGTCGGACAAGATACCTTGGACCAATACCATGGATCACAATACCATGGACCAAATACAACGGACCAAAACCAAGTTCTCCAACATGTATGGCCTCTCCTTGCATGAAAGTGCGTGTATATGCATACGTGTCTTTTGGTCAGTGAACCCGTTTATATACGTGGTTAGTTCAAAGGGAACCTGCGTATATCTCTTTTTCCTTCATTCTGAGAGCCTGAACTATGATTTGTCATATGAGTGAGTTGCCATCAAGGACAACATTTATGTCATACCTGTATCATAATACTAACATAATCCATCATTTCCTTCCTTGACTAGTGAGTGTACTACTCATGTATCTAACTTTTGTCCATTAGGGAAACTCATATGAATCTTTAATATTTTTATCAAATTTTATGTACTAGCAAATCTCTACCTTAACCATACCCTATTTGGGAATTCATAACTCATTATTCATATTATTCAATGTAAAACTTAATCTTAAAGTAATGTTTACACATTCCTTCAATATACTTCTTGTTGTAGTATATTTGATTTCCATACTTTCATAGTTGTCATTACTATGCATGTTCAACTAAAAATTTTTCAAGGCTCTTGGGTTGGGTTTAGAAACTTCCTTGCCTTATGTCCCATATCCAATAAGGGATCTTTTAGTATAAAATTCCTTATAATTCTTAATTTATAATGTCATTCACACATCAATTGTTTAGCCAAATTAATCACACATATGCTTCAACGCTTCAAATTAACAACCAATTTATACTATTAACATGCACAATTATTTAAAAAAAATAGAATATATCAACAATAACTTAGCATGCTTAAGTTGAAGTTTATTTAACATTCAACGTCTTTTAGGAGAAGGAAAAAACAACTAAACTTCTTCTTATAATAACTTAGGGGTCCCTTCACCTTGCACTTCTATACATACAAGTTATTTCAATCCTAAGTATACCAAGATCATTGTCCTTTTTGATATCAGTTATGCAAGCATTCTTAGGCCTTTAAAATTTTCTACATTTCAATACTTTTCATTCCAAAAAAATTATTAGTATGAAGAAAGTCAAGGGTTCTCCATTTTTAATTTTCTTTGCACAACTTGAATTTCATAGCACTCAGATCTATTTCTTGAGTAGTCACTTTCAACCAAGTTGGTCATATCCCTTTGGGTTTTGCCCATTATTCTACAAAAAATAGTTAACCATTATATTCATATTTTGTAGCTTTGTATCTTCATTCTGAGGTTTGTGATAGTCCATTTACATGAAACCATATCAATATGTGCCCTTCCTTAGTCACAACATCCACCAACCCTGATATAATCTATGTTTCACGAGTTAGTACCAACTCTAATAACTTCAACTACTTACCAATATATTTCAAATGCACAATCATGAACATGCATTTACAATATGCATTCAAACTATGTCTCAATCATCCATATCATCATGTTTGTGCACTACCAACATAATTATTACTATTCACATGCATTCCTGAAATGTGCAAGCAATCTACCTTATGAGAACATGTCTTCATTTAGTTACATGTCTCATAGGTACAACACATTGTCCACTTTCATATGAAAACAATCCACAAAGAAGTCATTCATTCCAAATATCATGGATGAATCAAGTGACCATCATTGTCACCTAGAACTTGTTAGGGTCCTATAATAATAGGAGTCATAATTTTGAATGACTAAGGTTAAGCCTTGTAATATTATACATACCTTTGCTTTCTTCAAATGTTTTCCATATTAAAAAATTAAAAAATGTAAAGAGGGTATGTCCTAAAAGAAATATCAAAGGACAAAAAGAAAAAGAGAAGGTCATATGAACCCCAAAAACAAAAAGAGACCATGAAAGTGTGCAAGTCTAAATGCCACTACTATTTACTTTTATGTGTAATAATGATTGTGTGCAGCTTTTTATTCATGCCACAATCCATGGTAATCAAACTATTTAATCTTGGTTATTTCATGCTTTGAATTTTATGTTTATAGTTAGAGAATAAAATCTAACCAAATAGTTTAATCTTGGCAGATCATTAGATAGGTAGAGACAATAAAAGGAGCTCATCAGTTTAATCTGAGCCCTTGGATGGTATAAGGTTAGAATTAGATAGATTACTTTTCAAAAGAAAAATAAATGATAAGGGTTTTCTAGTCTAAATGTAGCCAAATAAAATGAAGAAAAAATGTTAAGGTAAGTAAATGGGTAAGTAGAAGAAAGGTTGTTGAAGTATAAAGTTGATTGGATCAAAACACATCATCATGCTTAGACATATGTGCTAGTATGTATGATCAATTATGAAGGAAAAAGAAAAGGTTTACAAGTTAATTTAATTAACTCCCCCTTAGTCATTTTTCCCCTATACTTACTAATTTCCTACCCACAAGCATGTTCTAGTACTTTTAATCCTTCAAGTCAAAGAGACTCAGAGCATTTCTCTAACTTTTGGTGGGACTGGACCCTCAACTTAATGACTTATGGACATCAAGTGTTAGAATCTCCTTCATAAAAGTCATCCCCCTTTATTTCCCTAATAAAACCCCTTTTCCTAAGGTTTAACCCTATTTTCCTATGAAAATTAAACAACTCCATGTTAAATCCCATTTCACTCCAAAAAACCCAAAAAATACATATTATCCTAAGTATTAAGTGTATGTAAATAAAGTGTGCAAATATTACATTAACATTTATACTTAAGGGTATATTCACTCCACCAACTTCATATTAATTTTTAACTTTATTATATAATTCCCATAATACCTTTTCCCTTATATTAATTAAATCCCCTATGTAATATCCCAACCCTTAGTTTTAATAAAAACTATACAATTCACCCCATATCCCAACAAAACCCTCTTAATACACCCTTGCACGATGAACCTAAACTAACCCCGTCATTAAGCCTCGCACGATCGTTTTAAACCCATGATTAAAACTTAAATAATCACAATCCATCGTAATTAAAGCCCCTGCCCCCCCCCCCCCGACACCTCAGTTCATATCACCTACGCGCTTCCCTCACCCGATTGTCGTCCGATCACCATCCCCCTCATCCGATGGTCCACGGCCATATCGACCGCGCTCGATGGCTGATCGTTACCCTCCCGATAAAGTTGTTTTCCCCCTGAACCCCAAATGCTATGTGTCAGGTGCTGGAGTAGATCGGGTGACCCCTCCTAAATACCGCCCAACCCTCATAAGCGGTGCGATGGCTTGGAAAACCGCCTCCCCGCATAAGACAAGACCATAACTATTCAATTAACTAATCCCGCGCCAAATTTAAAAAGTTGCCCGTTAAAACCCTGAAAACACTTGTTTTCATTCCTTTTGCCTCGTTTCACAGTAAAACCTATCAAACCCTTATGGCATCACCTTGAACCTCTGCAACATAATTCAACCTCCGATTACTTTCAAAACATTGCCATGACTCCTTTCCCAGACATCCCTGTGCAATAAAGCCATCAATTGCTTTTCTTACCAACCTATGTTTTCTTAATGATTGTTGTATTTTGTAGGTAATTAGCAGAAGACCAGACCTTGAATAAATCGTTTTGATACTAGTCACAAAACTTGTCTACTCCAAGACTCAGAAGGAAATCTATTTGGCAACCTTCATTCAGAAGAAGAAAGAAATAATTCACATAGAGACATTGACTGTTAAAACAAAGGAACCAGATAGAGCATACGGTCAAAAGACAAATAGATGAAACATACAGAAACTTGACCAATATCCACTAACCGATGTTGATACACATAAAAACAAAAGAATTTACTGTTGAAATACATGGTAAAAAGTTAAAATGTACAGTAAAAGTAAAAACATAGTAAAGGATATTGACAGGTCATCAAAGTAAAAGTGTAACAGATAAAAGTCTATCAGATGAAAGAGTATCAGTAAAAGTGAATCATATTGAAAAATCAAAGTGAAGATAGAAGAAAAAACAGAGCAGAAATGGTACATTTTCCATAAATCTCTTGTTTAAGTCATACTTTTTCATAAACTACTGTGGTCAATCCAAGATGCATTTCGTGAAACTGGAGGAGCTTTGTGTTCCTAAAAGGCCAATATACAAAAATCTATCTCACTTTTTACACAGGTATTACAAAAAGGTAGATACATGCATATCTTCAGAGCCTATTTTTTGGACTGTGCAAAGTCTTGTTTTTTACATCTTTTTGTAGAGAATATTGTGAACAACTGGAGATGAAATTTCAAAACGGGGAGAGTTTTATCTCAATAACATAATTATATACAATAACCTCTTTCACTTTTTACATATCTATCTCGGACTGAGATATACAAATTTATCACTTAACCCTAATTTTGCATAATTTTTGGGGTAGAATGCACAAAGGAAGGAGATAGTTGGTGGCTTGGAAGCCTCATCATCAATTAAGAGTTGCTATCAAATTCAAATTTCTCTTCTTTGTCACCATCAATCCATAAATATAGTGCCAAATATATTCATTAGTTTTGAGTGTCCTTTATTTAAGTTCTATTAATGTAAAACAGTTTGAGATATTTGTAAAACCAACCTTGATATTTTTTCAAGATATTTCAGTTGAATTTGTATAAGTACTTTTTCATTTGAAGTATTTTGGGTGGATTCTTAGAAATTTCTATAGACTTCTTGATCAAAATACTGTAAAGCCATTGGAGCATTGACTGAGCCATCAAGTTGGATTGATGAATAAAGACCCGATATTTCAAAGGATTCATGTGTTGAGTGAAGTGCAGACAAGTATTTTCTCACGTTGTTGCTATCTTTCTTAAAGTTTTTCCATAATGTATATTTGAATCTAAATGCTATAACTATAGTATTATCTCAGAATTTGTTTAATTACACTCTGTTTTAACAGTTAGGAAAATACATGTTTTCTACTGATATCTAAGTTAAGGAATTCTTAATTGCTCCTTAGTTTAGGTTGTTTCTTTATAATCTATAGCAAAGGATTCTTAATTTCCATTTGTTTCTAATTACCCTTTGTTCCTTGTTTCAATCCCGGTCTGAGAATTCTTAATTTCTCTCTCACCCTAGTTAAAACCTTTTCACCCCTCTAGCCCAAATACCTACACTCTACTCTGCTATCTTGCCCTTTGAACATTCCCTTTAGTGAGTTGATCTAGTTCTACTGCCCTTTTGTTGACTCCATAGCCCAATGGTCTAGAGACATCATTCTATCCATCTGTTTAAAGAACCCCACCACCCAATCTTCAATACAAATCAAAAAACCCCTGAACATTCATAACTAGCCTAAAATTCAAACAAACAAAGCTAAATCATATAGAGAGAGCCATCTCTAAGCCTAGGTTGGCTAGAGCCTATGCTCCAACATTGGTTTGTGGTTACCTCGGTGATTTCTTTCTTTAACCTTGATAAAATACTAAGTGATAACAGAACCTAATCAAAGCTAGCTCTTGATTTACTTTCCGTACATGCATTCATATAATTTATACTATATTTAATAAGGAAAATCTTACCTATTTTTGTCTTAAAATTTATTTTAACATATGAGAACATACTTACTTGAATTTTAGTAGTTATTGGATGCTACCTGACCAACTGGTTTCTCGGGGAGGGTTCTTACACTCCTCTTTACCAACATCGTGATTAATATTGTATTATCTCTAGATTTGTACACACAAGACTTTATGCAACATCCTTGTCAACTTCTCTAGCATACAATCACGATGTTCATCATTATCCTATGGTTAGTCACCATAATCATCTTATGACAATAGACTACTCTAAGTTAGCCACAAGCATATCACATGTATGCTCCATCGTTATTTACATGGATCCTACTATATATGTATGCATTTAACATTTCATTATCTTCATGCCTATTAGGGCATATGTAATCTAGTTATTCCATCCCTTCCAATATTGTTATGCATATGCTCTTATTCATCAACATATTACAAAAAATTTAAAACTTTGAAGAAAATAAATTCAAATAGAAAGAGATAAGTCGCAGAGATTCCCCCTCATAATCATGGCTGCTTCACTTGCCCATGTGTTATTTGAGTTTTCATTATTGAGTTTCTTAAGGGATGTCTAGTCATCATCCTGACTATATCCTCTTTCACAACCTTCACAAATATAATTTTAATGAATCTCTTCTTATGTTGCATCTTCAATAGTTTTGCCTCAATCTCTTAACATATATATGTTACTCTTGTCTCAAATCCATTTTGTAAATATCATAGGCTTGGATCTATAGATCACAGGGTTTGGTCTATATAACCATTTTATTATACCCAATGATCCTAGTTCTATGTGGTACAGCCTTATTGTTGTACTCCTTACTATGAAGCCTCTATTCTATTACTCTAGCACTTTGATTTTCAAGTGTCTTCTTGGCCTATCCAATTCCAATGATGAACCTTTTCTTTGAGCACTCTATAGTGGAGCAGTAGTAAATATCACTATGTATAAAATTGGTACCTTTGTAAGCCACTCTAATACTATTTTTTACTAAAGTACCATCTTCATCCATGTGGTGCACCTCTAGCCCTCTAGAACTAGTTTCTAAACCACATCTTCTAGTCACTTTATTTTTTCCTAAGTCCATTCAAAGCTAGGACTGAACCTCGGCTCTGAGATCACTCAACATTAGAGCTCCAAAATTATCCTTGTCGGTGTATCTCTATTGGTGTTTCTCTGGGGTATAACATTGGTATATCATACGTGTGTCATCTGTCACTCATTTGTACAACTTAGCATATGAAAATGTGATTTCTAGGTGATGTGTATCATACACATGGCACTACCATGTCACCACTTATGATGCCATCCCTCCAGGGCCCTAGTGCTTCGATACTCCAATATATATAGGGTCTTAATTGATTTCCTCGATAAATAGAGTTTTGGCTATCACATAATGGTCCATCACCCAAGTTGCGGTATATCAAAGGCTTCTCCATATAAATACAACCTCCCACAAATTGAAAAGAATTTGAAATACTGATAATACCCTTATTATGGTCGGATTCCTGTCCTGGCTCCCCTAAGCTCATTTGACTAGCGTCTAGGGTTGATATTTCCAAAACTCCAAATATTTACAAAACTTAGAGCTTCTTCCCAAGTACTTTAGCCTATTCATCCTCTTCCCAAGGCCAAAAAAATTATTTTCTTTTGACCAAGTAGCGACAACTTTTCACTTCCAACACATTGATTTATCACACCATTATAGTATGCATGACAAGCCATGTTGAATTCATTCAAGACACCTTTGGGTGAGATCATTACGATGCAAGGATCACTTCTCATCAGGACCCCAACATTAACAGGGCCTTTCAGTGCTCACAATAAACATAGGTTCCCTTTGGCCTATCTAGGGTAGCCCAAAGTTATGATTCAAACTTATAGGAAATAGAGATTCAACTAGAAATTTAGCAATAACTAGGACCACAAACCTATAAATATTGTTCCTTTGGGAGCACACCATATATTATAGAGGCTCCTAAACAATTATAAACATGCATACAAACATTATAAAACCAACATACCCATTAAAATCATATTTACCCTCTCATATGGGCATCACTGAAAATGTTACAATTTCATAACATAAACAAACAACACATAGTTTGTGATAGGAATTCAACAGGAAAGCTCCTACATACACAATGAATCAACTTTTATTGTATTATCTAGTCAAGAAAACATTACAAAATTGGACGTCCCTAAGGGACACTTATTTGATTTCAATTAAACATTGCCTACAACTAATGAAGGGTGAGTCATGGTCCACCCCACCATAGGCTCAATTGCACTACTCTCTTTCTTGTAGTTATCCACCCCTGAGCTATACCAAGAAGCCATGAGATAATTTCTCACAAAACAACATAAGGTGAAGTTCTGAAGCTAATCTCCTTCATTCCATTAGATCCATTGGCTGTCCTTTCTATGTCCCTGCTTGATCCACATTATGATTACTCCTTGCTTGCTTGATGCAAACCTTTTCTACAAGTTCTTCTTCTCCCATGAACATGGGCCATGTGTTTATTGTTAGAAAAATATATATTACAGAGCAACAGAACACATAAAATATATTGCAGAAATACAAACACATAAAACAAGAGAGACACAGATATACGTGGTTCACCCAATTTGGGCTACGTCCATGGAGAAATAGCCAGTCCTTCCTTTTATATTATCCAACAAACTGAAGAGATACAACCTATAGCAAATCCGCTATAATTCCCTCTTCACTCTCAATCTCCTCTCTCTTCCTCACTCAGAATACAAATATACATAGACTCAATACAATTCCCTCATATATAGCAAGGGGTTGCATTCTAGGGAAAAAAACCCTAAATTAAACATAACTTCTACCATCAAATCTCCACCTAATGAATGGCCCAAATTGACTACGAAATTACGCCCAAATTGACTACGAAATTACAACATTTTACAAGGCAATTTTACTTCTAATTTTAGCTTCGGGGGCATCCGCCCCCCCTGAACCACCCCTACAGCGTATATTTTATGGGCAGCTTTGCCACCCCATTACAAACTGGGGTCCAATGCGGAAATACCTTTGAATACAGAAGATAATCAGGCTCCACACCCAACAACATCCCACTTGGAGACTGATTATAGCAACTCCACCACTGCTTCATTTTCTAGACAATGACTCCACTTTGGACCTAGTTGTTTCTCATCTTCTTCATCAAAATTGAAGACCAAATGAAACTGAGCAAAATCTCAGTTTCTCCCTGGTTACAACTTTTGTTAACATATCTGCGGGATTCTGGCTAGTGTGTATCTTTTCCAGCTTCAATTGTCCATCTTCTAATGTTGACCGTATGAAATGATACTTGAGGTGTATATGTTTTTTCTTGGAATGAAATGCAAAGTTCTTTGCAAGATGTATGGCACTCTGGCTGTGACTATATAACCTGCCCAACTCTTGCTTCTTACCTAATTCATCCATAAACCTTTGTAACCAAATCATTTCTTTACTAGCCTCTATAGAAGCAACATACTCTGCTTCCATTGTTGAGAGTGCAACAACACTTTGCAGTTTTGAAACCCAACTAACAGTTGTTCCACCTACGGTAAACACATACCCTGTGGTGCTCCTCCTTTTATCTCTATCACCCGCCATATATGCATCAACATATCCTTGTAGAGTAATGTTTGAACCACCAAAGCATAATGCTTGATTTGTGGTACCTCTCAAATACCTGAGAATCCACTTTATTTCCATCCAATGTTCTTTTCCTATATTGTTCATGTACCTACTTACAACTCCCACTGCATGTGCAATATCATGCCTTGTGCAGACCATTGCATACATTAAGCTTCCAACTATTGATGCATATGGAACTTTAAACATATCAACCATTTCTTCCTGAGCCTTGGGACACATTTCCTTACTTAGTTTGAAATGGCTAACCAAAGGTATACTAACCGGTTTTGCATTCTTCATATTAAACCTTTTCAACACCTTTTATATGTACTCACTCTGAGACAATGTTAATTTGCAATTCTTCCTGTCTCTAGTTATTCTCATACCAAGGATTTGTTTTGCAGCACCAAAATCCTTCATTGCAAATTAGTTTTCCAATTCTCTTTTGAGTAAATTTATTTACTAAATGTTAGAACCTGCAACAAGCATGTCATCTACATACAATAACAATATAATATAGCTGCCATCATTTTGTCTTTTGAGATAAACACAATGATCAGAGTGACATCTAGTATAACCTTGTTCAGACATAAATCTATCAAATTTTAAATACCACTACCTTGGAGCCTGTTTTAAGCCATACAAGCTCTTCTTCAACCTAGACACTAGTTTCTCCTTCCCTTTTACCTCATATCCTTGTGGTTGTTGAATATATATCTCTTCCTCCAAATCCCTATGGAGAAGGGTTGTCTTTACATCTAACTGCTCAAGATGCAAATCTTCAGCTACTACTAGACTTAAAATAGTTCTGATTGAAGTCATTTTAACAACAAGAGAAAATATCTCATCAAAGTCTATACCATTTTTCTATTTAAACCCCTTCACCGCAAGTCTAGCTTTATACATTTTTCTACCTCCATCTTCTTCCTTCAACCTATAAACCCATTTATTCTGCAATGTTGTTTTACCTGTAGGCAATTGACTAAGTCCCAAGTCTAGTTATGTGCTAAGGATTCCATCTCTTCTTTCATGGCTTGCTCCCACTTCTTCCTGGTTTCTACTTGCACTGCTTCTTCATAACATTTTGGGTCACTAGAATTAGTCAAAAATACATAATATAATGAAGGAGAGTATCGTTTAGGGGGTCTACTTATCCTGGTATATATTCTAACACCACTTTTAGGTGTTTGAGGTGCTTGTTGTTGTTGTGATTGTTGTTTTGGCTATTGATCAGGCACCATCACTTTTTCTATGATCTTTTCAAGCACTGTGTATTCTATGTTTTCTTTTTCCTGTTTCTTTTCCTGCAGTTGATCCTTATAAAAAACCTTTTCATTGAATATGACATCTCTGCTCCTAATGATTTTGTGTTTTTCATAATCGTAAAAGAAATAACCAAAATCAATAACGCCATATCCAATAAATGTACATTTCTTTGATTGGACACTTCCGTTGGTTTAGTACTCGAATCTACCTCAATCCACTGATATTTATCAACCAACAGATCCTCCATCTTGACTTTCCACAACTAAAAACTCTGACCATTAAATTTCTCGATCTCTATCTTTTCATTGCTCCCCATCTTCTTTCACCACCAGAATCAATCTCGCATATCTCTTACTGAACAGGGTCTACCACAGGCCCGAGCGAAACCCCTCAGCAATAAAGTCATCCCCTCGAAGCCAAAACAACTCTGATACTAAATGTAGGTTTTAACCTCGTATAGAAATTACCTGCATATGAATTCTAAAACACAGAAAATAAACAATGCGAGAGCATAACACATAAAACACATATACACAGAGATTTTCCCCTGGATCAAAAAATCGGGACTAGCAGCTTGATATTTCATTATGTTCCTTTCAATGTTACAATACATATTTATACATGCCGAAGCATCCAATACCATGGACTGAAAACTATCACATCCAAAACCATGGACCAAAGACCATTGCGGCCAAAACCATGTGCAAAAAACATGCACAAAACCAAAGGTAGGTCCGCCCAACCTAATAGAGGATCCAAAACTAAAATTTTCCAGGGCGCTACCCCAGACCCGATAGAGTGGGGTTACCTGCACCCCTCAAACCCCCTGTGGCTCCTCCCGCTATGCAATCGACGCAACGAAGGGGGGGCTCTGCCCCCCTTCTAACCCCCTTGTTAACTACGTGGGCTAGTCATGGAAATAATATAACACAAGCTCTAATTTTTCGCTCTTCTTTTCTTTCCCAACTCCGAGGAATCTGATTCTCTTCTGTTTTCCATAAACACAATTCTCACAGAATTTTAAATCAACATGCTTCAAACCTAGCAACAAATTTCTTGAGTGAATAATTTGCATCCCCTTCTCACTCATGTGCCCAAGCCTATGATGCCACAATGTCGTATCTGCTCCTGTAGAGGTTAAAGCATTAACATAATTAGAAATACCATTGCATAAACACAATGTACCAACCTTTTCTCCTTTTGCTATTACCAGGGCTCCTTTAGTGACCTTCTAGGTTTTATTTGTGAAAGTAGTTACACAGCCTTCACCTCTCAACTACCCTGTTGAAATCAGATTTTTATTCAGATCTGGAACATGTCTTACCTCCTTCAATAGCCATTGATTTCCATTTTTCTGTTTTATGAAAATTGTACCCATTCCAATGATTTTATAGGGTTTATCATCACCTAATCGAACCTGTCCAAAATATCCTAGAACATAATCATGAAAATGTTTCCTATCAGGTGTGGCATGGAATGAGGCCCCTAAATCTACCACCCAGGCATCAATAATATTTTCTAATGAAAGAATCAAAGCATCTTGCAACACATCACCTGTCACATTCACTTCATGATTGTTTTCTTGTTGTGCATCTCCTTCTTTTCCCTTCCGAGACTTGCAGTATTTCTTCAGGTGTCCTTTCCTCCCGCATTTCCAACACACTATCCCCGATCTGGACTTGGATCTACCTTTTCTTGACTTACTATGATATCTAGAGCTCTTTCCTCTTTCCATTTTTCTTCCCCTAGTCTCTACATTCAAAGCATTACCTGATGTCTCACTCGAACTTTTCCGTCGCATTTCCTCGCTAACATCATCAAACTTTAAAGTACTAGATCCAGAGACAGAGTTACTAATGGCCATAACTGAGCATAGAAATAACAGAGCCCTAACTTCATCATCAAAAGTTACCCCTAGAGAACTTAACTGACTGGTAACTGTATTAAATTCATTTAAATGATCAGCAACAGATCCACCTTGTGACATCTTCATATTAAATAAATGCTTCATAATAAATACCTTATTTGAGGCTGAGGTTTTTTCACATAGTTTGGCCAATGTCAACATTAAACCCTCTGTTGTAGTTTCCTTTGAAATATTAAATGCTACCGACACCGCTAGGCATAGCCGTATTGTTCCAAGTGCTTTTCTGTCAAGAATATCATTCTGTGTCTGTCATACTCATCGCCTTCTTTGCCTTTCCGCTCAATGGTTGGTACAGATCTCTCTGGTACAAATAATCTTCCATCTGCATCTTCCACAGCTGGTAATTTTGGCCGTTAAATTTTTTGACCCTAAAACTACCATCTTCCGCCATTGCTCCCACTTGAATTAGGAACCCTTCTCTCCCACGAGTTTATCAGCCAAATAGACCTTTGGCTCTGATACTAGTTGTTAGAAAATTATATATTACAGAGCAACAGAAGACATAAAATATATTGCAGAAATACAAACACAGAAAACACATAAAACAAGAGAGACACAAATATACGTGGTTCACCCAGTTTGGGCTACGTCCACAGAGAAACGGCTAGTCCTTCCTTTTATATTATCTAGAAACTAAAGAGATACAACCTACAACAGATCCACTGTAATTCCCTCTTCACTCTCAATCTCCTCTCTCTTCCTCGCTCAAAATACATATATACATAGAAGCAATACAGTTCCCTTATATATAGTGAGGGGTTGCCTTCCAGGGAAAAAAACCCTAAATTAAACATAACTTCTACTGTCAGATCTCCGCCTAATGAACGACCCAGATTGACTATGAAATTACAACTTTTTACAAGGAAATTTTACATCTATTTTTAGCTTCGGGGGTAGCCGCCCCCCTGGACCCCCCCTGCAGCGTATATTTTACAGGCGGCTTTGCCACCCCATTACAAACTAGGGTCCAATGCAGTGATACCTATGAATACATAAGATAATCAGGCTCCACACCCAACATTTATTTGTTATGTGCATACCTACACAATATCTTTCTCTCTTTTTTGGAGAATTCTTCCTATCCAATGAGGAAGGTTTGTTCTTTCCCCTCCTTCTATGATGCCACAACATGATGTTTCTCCTTACATACTCAAGAATGTTGCTAACCTATGCCTCTTTATATTTTCTTGTCTCTCACATTACATATCCCTTGATGGGTTTTTAGTCATGTTTTCCCATGTGTGTTTAGATCATAAAATTCTGGTTACACTCCAAAAATCTTCTTAGTGATAGTTCATACCTTTGAGCAGCTCTAGTACTACTACCCATTCTTCTCAGAATTACTAGTAGTTATTGTTGCACCTTCCCTTTGGATATTTTCTTGGGAAATATTGACCATCTTCAGACTTATGAACATTTGCCTCAACCAATAATCCTTTGACAAATATCAATCCTCCAATTCCATTTTGTTGGCTTCCCTCCCCCTCGAGACTTCTGGTATCTTATTAAGTCTTCACTGCTTCATCAACGAGTATTTGAATTATAATTACAATTATTCTATGTCATTTTCCCATTTACATTTACATGTCCATACAGAAATCAATCATATAATTAATTATAATTACAATATCAACACGGTTAAATAACGAGGACATTGCATTCATCATCTCTCCACCTATCTCCTTTCCTCCCATGATCCTGAGCTTTACGAAGACTAGTCCTAGCATCATTATGAGAGTTTTTGGCATTTTAGAGTTTTAATAATTATGTTGAATGTGTTCTCTCTATCACCTTTGATTTCTAAACATTGTTCACTGCAGTGAACCAGTAAACTTCAATTTTTTCCTCCTTCATCCTATTAAAATATAACACGTGGCAGCAATTGGATGGTGACTGCTTGTGTTTGCATTGTCTGATTGATGATTGCGATGTTGGCGCATATGTCGGGCACACCTGGGATCCGTCACTCTGAACAGGTAACAAAATCCTAAGGGTGCTCACACTCACATCCATGCTCCAGAGAAAGAATGTAGATGTTCACTTGGACAACACTGATAGAGTTTAGAGTGGTAATGACAAAGAATACTTTGCTTTGTGCATGCATGTGTGTTTTCGTACAGTCCACCTTCTGTCAAAAGGGGGGCTCCTTCCTTTCATGTGTGTTGTGGGAAAATATCAGCTTTAGTTGAGCAGATAATCCATCGATTTTTAAGCCTTCCCAAAGAAGAGCAAGAGCACAAGAAGTTGGACATTTTGTGCTTCTTAGACATGAATATCCCCAATCTACAAAAGATGTTATGTAATCAAAGAAACATCATTTCAGACTTGACAACAGCATTAGATTTTCCCATTCCTTCTAATCTTGATTGACTCTCCCCCCAGCAATTAGAAGATGTTTCCAAGCACGTGCATGTCAAGTTGCATGAATTTGAAGAAAGAATGAGCATGTGCGGGCCTTCGATATAGCTACAACAACAAGAGGTATGATATATGAATTTAGTTAATAAATAATAATAGCAATAAGTATGATATATGAATTAAGTTACTCATAATTTATGTGATATATGAATTTAGTTACTAGTCATTCATGGTTCCCTAATTTGCTTTGGTGGGAGCAGCAACAATTCCAACTTATGAAATCTATGAACTCGACCCTTCATTTTCCACAACAAGAGCTTGGTGTAGAGGGATGTATCCCTAATGCCAGTATGGTCGCAGGTCCAGCATACTCTCTTCCACAAAAACAAAACCATTTTTTAAATCATGTTGATGCCACTGTACTATTTTAACAATAATGTCAGGAACGCGGAGACGTACAAAAACATGATCAACAATCGGACGAGGGACTTCTACATCACAACTTTGTTTCAGGTTTTCAAGAAGAGCAACTAGATCACAACTATGTTTCAGGTTTTCAAGAAATATGTTAGTGGATTTGTGGTCTACCTAAAAATGGGGATGTTCACTTATGCTAAAGCGAAACCATTGTCGGGGCATCCCGATAGATGAGGACTTTGACCTTTTGAAACTCGTCTGAGGCAGAGAGTGGAAGCATGACGAAAGACCCTATGGAAGGGTAGTTTCTAGGGTCGTTCCCTAGGATTGTAGGATAAGGCTTCACTATAACGTTGTTCATGTATTCCAAAAGAATGGAGTCCTTGTTGGCAAAGATGAACAGGTTGTCATTCAAGCACTAGTGAAGAAACGGGTACATATTGTTCTCCACCTGCTCACTGGTTCATGTCTAAGACAGGAAAGGCATGCTGAAAGTTCCCTCACCATGGTTTTTCATAACGCATTCGTTAGTCAAATCATCGTTGCCCCCATGACGATGATTCGATTGTCGGGTCTGGCTATGAAGTGAAGTTTTGAGGGCATTAGCTTCAGCGTTCATTTTCACCTTTGGGTGAAATTGCTAGTATGTACATTCTTCTGGATAAGATTTAAGAATGACCCACAAACCACACTAAGAATATAAATATATTATTTTTCCGTGATTCTCTTGTTTGAAGAAAGACTTTTTCCAATTCTACATTCATCTTGCTTTGTTTGTCGAGTTCAACTTCTTTAACCTTGAGCCTTCTCAGGATCACTTCTTCCATTGTGGTAACCAAGGCTCATGAGACTCTTCTCTCAAAATTTATCATTCTATGATCACTCATCATAAATGAAAATCGAAATTACCATATCTCAAAACAATTTGATCCACAAAATTTCAAAACTAAGAAAATCGAAATTACCATATCTCAAAACTATTTGATCCACAAAATTTCAAAACTAAGAAATTTTATCATTCTATGATCACTCATCATAAATGAAAATCGAAATTACCATATCTCAAAACAATTTGATCCGCGAAATTTCAAAACTAAGAAATTTGTAATTTGATTAAAATTTTAAATTTAAGAAAAAATTTCCTAACTTTGCACATAAATATAAAAATGGTAAAAGGTGGAAGATAATTGTTACTAGCATAATAACTTTTGCGTTGAACACTTAATATATGTTATTGAAATTTTATTATTTTATAATTTAAATTAAAAAATTAAAAATAGATTATTTTTTTTTACAAATAATTTTTAATATATTATATTTATTTGATAATATATTACTTTATTATCAAAATCATAAATGTTTACGATATTTTTTTAAATTAATTTCAATATTTATTAAAAATGTTTAAAATAAATTATAAAAATGCTTTTTAAAATTATTTGTAAATTTATGTTTTCATGAAGTGTTAAAAGTTTTTTTAAACAACAGAAAATGTTACCATTTATCATTTACTTTTACATGTGACAACAATATATGTTATGTGCATTTTTATATTGTACATAATGGTACATGCCATATACATATTCGAACATTTGAAATCTAATTCAATATATTGTGGAAGTATGTTATTTATAAACATTTTAAAATTTTAATTAATTTAATTCATTATAATTTTAATTAAAATTGATATAAAAAATTAAATCTATTTTTTTCTCATCAAAATATATATATATATATATATATATATATATATAAATTATTAACTAAATTATGATAGATTTTAGAGTGGTAGGGATTTTCTTGAGGAAAACCAAGTAGTTAAATATTCCTAGATTTTGGCAAAAGGACGAATAATTTGGGTGAAATGCACGGGCTTTTATTTGGTCTTCAGCTAGCAAAAGATAGGGAACTCTTCAAGATAGTCATTTTATGTGATTCATTTATTACCATTCAACATTCACAAATGGCTCTTTTCCTAGGAATAATTGTTGTACTTCTGAGTTGATAACATTTAGATTATCTTCCGGATACATCGCATAAGGATTCTTTTTCATCGAAGTTTCGAACCAGTAACGATGGTTCATCTTCAGGATGTGAAAGAATGTTGAAAGGTTGGTCTTATTTTTCCAATTATAGATATAGAGATGCTTAACCGACAGATATAATTAATTTAATTATTCCTTTTTACTTTTAGGTTTATGGTTATATTAGTTATATTTGTTTTAGTTATCTAATTATATAATTATTTTAATTTAATTTTAATTAATTATTTAATTTAATTTTAGTTATTACTTATTTTTAATTATAATTATTTCTTATTTTAATTATTTTAATTATAATTCCTTTAATTATTAATCTTAATTTTAATTGTTGTAATTATTTTTATTTATTGATAATTAGTTTTAATTATTTATTTTATTTTAATTCATTTTATATTTATAATTTTTTTTAATTATTTTTTTAATTATTTATTTATTTTAATTGTAATTATTTTAATTATTAATTTTAATGGTTGTAATTATATTGATTTTATAATAGTTTCTAATTGTATATATTTTAATTATTTGTTTATTTTGATTATTGTTCTAATTAATTATTAATTTTAATTATTTTGATTATTTATTTATTTTAATTATTATTTTAAATAATTTTTAATTTTTAATTTTTAATTGTTATAATTATATTTGTTCTAATTTATTTAATTATAATTATAATTTTAATTGTTGTAATAATATTTATTTCAATTTCTTTATTAATTATTTATTAATGAGTTATTTTTACTTTGTAATTGTATTAGTTTTAACTATATGTCATGGTTATTTATTAAGGCTCCCTACATATTATCCTATATTGAGGAGTATATATATATATATATATATATATATATATATATATATATATATATATATATATATGTATATAATGGTCAGCTATCAAGCCAGAGCATCTAAGATAATTGTTTTGGGGTTTTTGTTTTAATTTGGAGGACCAATGAATGAAACAGATGTAACACTGTAATGCCTAACCTTTTGAATAATATTAATACCAAAACAGAGGGCTACTATAAAATTTCACACAGTGATAAAGCTTGAATAGTGGTGAGCAGAAACAAAAAATAATATGATTATCACAATTTTCAGATAGAAAATTAAATAATCATAAGTATGAAAACCTCTGACCGATGTTCAGAAAGTTCAAGAGAATATGCTTATGCTTACAACAAGATGCTGATGATTTATTGATTCAGAGGGAATTAATTAAACAGACAGTCCATTAATCCATTCTCTTTATAGATTATCACTTCAAAAGCTTATAGGAATAGATTGAAACACAATTATTCCTACCTAGGTATCTTTGTAAGACATAAGAATATGAAGAAAAACATAATGTGTAATACTGGAAAAACTTACAGGAAACACAAACTATGTAAAACTGAATTCAGAATCCTTTTCTTTGTATTAAGGGTCCAAAAAATCTAAGTACATCAAATGTTTACAATTGCTTCCTCAAGGGTGCCACCTTTCTTCAAGGATGCCACTCTTCTTCAATGGTCAACCTGATTCAATGGTGAACCCATAATAACTTGTGAAGAGAGTTATTTATACAACAGTAGAAAATATCCTAAACTGCTTTTACAAAAATAGATTATTGTGAAATCAAAATAAAGAGTGCTAGTTGATCTGGCACTATTTTGATGCTGTGTTGTTGGTGACTATCACTAAAAAAACTGAAAATTGTTGAAACTTGCTAATTGTTCCTATTATTTATGTTCTGTTGTCCTTTAGACTTTGATCTTTTTCCCTTTAAGCTGCTTGGTTGTTTGATGTTTACTCTAGATGTCATTTTCACTTATGACCTTTCATCTGATACACTTTCATCTTATACTCTTTGACCTTGTTGACCTGTCAATATCCTTTATTGTGGTTTTTACTTTTGCTGTACATTTCAAGTTTTTACTGTGTATTTCAATAGTAAATCATTTAGTTTTTTACATGTCTCAACATATGGTAGTTGGATATTGATCATCTTTCTGTATATTTCATTTGTTTGTCTTTTAACTATATGTTTTTCCTGCCTCCTCTATTTTAACATTTACTGTCTCTGTGTAAAGGATTTCTTCTTTGTTTTAACCATTACTTTGTAAATGACTTCTTCTTTGTGTAAATGATAATTGTCTTTTAACTGTATAAAAGCTTTTGAATTCATTTCCTGAGAGAATCTGGAACAAACAAGTTTTATATGATTGCTTGCAAAATACAACAATTGTTAAGAAAAACACAGGCTGACAAGGAGGTGATAATGGTTTTATTTGAGCTGAGAGGTCTATGGACGGAGTCCTGGCAGTGTTTGGATGGTAATCGAAGGTCAAAATGGGTTGCAGAGGCTCAGGGTGGCGCAGGAAGGGTTATGCGGGTTTCACTGTGTAAACGAGCAAAAAGAGCGAAAACAAGGGTTTTGGCATTTAAATGGGAAATGGTTAACTTTTTAAAATTTGGTGTGGAAACTAATAAGTGAACAGTGATGGTTTCGGCCTTCGCAGGGAGGTGGTTTCGGAGGCCATCACACCACTTTTAGCCGTGGGGTGGTATTTTCTTGAGGGCACGCGAGTTAACGTAGAGCTGCCACGTAATCGCAAGGGGCCTGAGCAAAACCACGAACCTCGTGTGCTCTCGGGCGGGTAAAGCTAGGAGATTGGGAGCACACGATATTGCTGTGGGTTTTTGGATCTGGGAACGGATGATCTGACGGCTATCGCGTGATGGAGTTGCATGAAGGACAATCGACGGAGATTAGCGGAGCCCAAGGGTTAATTAGAAAGGATTTGTAATTATTTTACGATATAAGCGAGGTTTAAGCATATTGTGATGGGTTTAATAAAGTGGGACTAGGGAATAAATACACTAGGGATATAGGTTAAACAGGTATCGGGGAAGGTTTATTAACCATACCCAGGGTTAAATGTGGGGTTTGTTTAACCACACCACAGGGTTGGGTTAAATGGGTTTTGTCGGGAAAATGGTGATTTGCGCAGTTTTGTTAAGTAATGCAGGGTTAACTTTATAAAGCGAACGGGGGAATAAAAGTTAGGATAAGGGGTATTATGGGTTTTCTAAGAAAGATAGGAAAATTACAAGGATAAAGTGATTTCTTCAAAGGGGAATGGGTTTCACACTAGGGAAAAGGGGTTTTTAGGTAGGGGAATGAGTTTGGAGGGTAAATTGCTAGGAAAATGTGTGAAACCAAGGGGCAAAGGTGAAAATGAAGGGAAAAGGGTATTTTCTTAGGAAATGATGGGATAATGAGGAAATTAGTAAGTATGTAGTGGGGGGTGAAATGAAATGAGGGGAAGTTAACCAAATCAACTTGTGAACATATTTTCACCTTCATAACTGCTCCTACACACTGCAACACATGATCAAGCATGATAAATGTGCTTATGCCTCAATCAACTTTGTACTTCTGCAACCTTTCTTCTACCTACCCTTTACTTATCCTAACATTTTTTCTTCACTTAATTGGGTGCATTTAGGCTAGCAGACCCTTTTCTTTCCTTTTTCTTTTGAAAAGAAAACTATCTAATTCTAACCTTATAACATCCAAGGGCTCAGATTAAACTGATGAGCTCCTTATTATTCTCTACCTAACTATTGATCTGCCAAGATTAAACAGTTTGGCTAGATCTTTATTCTCTAACTATAAACATGAAATTTAAAGAATGAACTAGTCAAGATTAAACTATTTTACTATCATGTGTTGTAGCATTTATGACAAGCTGCACACAACCATTATTTTACATAACAAAGTAAAAAGTAGTGCCACTTGGACTTGCACACTTTCAGAGTTTATTGCTTTTTGCTTTTCTCTCTAACCTAACATTTTATTTTTGCCTTCATTCTTTAGGGAATTTATTCTAACATTTTCTTTGATATGGACATATTTATTAAAATATTTCCTAACATTTTTATTCTGTATTCTTTTTGTCCATATCCTAGCTTAACATTTTTTTAAAAATATTTTCATTTTTTGACTAATTGATTCTAACTTACCAAAACCAAAACATGCTACAACATTGGCTCCAACGAGGGACTGGTTTCTCCTGTAGAATGCAGAGAACCTACAGATCCATGTGCCTTCTCCTTCGGCTATGGAGTCTTTTGCTGTAAAAAATCACTCTGACAGCTTGAAAAAAAAAAGAAACTGAAGTTTTTACAATGGTAGTAATGAAATCTACTTAAACTTATTAGTATTGAATGTAATGTTTGAGAAACCTTCCATTTACAGGATAAGTGGAATATAGCCCTGTTGGCATTATGATTCAAGTGTTGTCCTTGATGGCAACTCACTCAGAGGTTGGTACGGGTGCTCAGAGGTTGGTACAGGTGCTCAGAGGTTGGTACAGGTGATGGCAACTTAATCAGAGGACAAATCTTAGTACAACATGCCAAGAAAGTTCATACACGCAGGTTCGTTAAGCCCAAGTCGCGTATACAAGCAGGTTCACTATATACCAAGTTGCGTATACGCAGGTTCACTATATACCAAGTCACGTGTACACGGAGGTTGGCTTCAGTAAAAGAGCGTGTATGTGAAAAAGTACCTTTGGTCCGTGGCGGTTAGTCCTTGGAAGTTGTGCCTATGGTTTCGGACCTTGATGTCTCGACGAACGTGTTGATCCCTAGTTTTGAAGCTGATGGTGTTGTGTTACTATGGTTTTGGACCGTGGTATTGTGAAGGGCCTAAGGCTATATAAGGAGAAGATCATTAGGCAAAGGGATGTAAGCGAGGTGTGAGAGTGTGTGAATGATGAAGATCTGAGGAAGTGTGAGATCCAAATGCTGGTTATGGGTTGGTGATCTGAACCAAGGTTTCACTCATGTGGAGGATGATGATGGAACAGGATCTCAAGGCTTGGAATGATTATCTTCTTATGGTTTGACTGTGGATAGAATAGATCTGTTGACGCATGTTTATTGTTATGATCAGGGTATGTTTTGATGTCTGATATAGCTGCGGAGTTATAAGTTAGAATTTGCAGATCTGTACGCGGGTTGGTTTTGGTAAAAGAGCGTATACACGTAGGTTGGGTTCATCCAAGTAGCGTATACATTGTGAAGTATGATATTTGAAGATGGAGTTGGATTTGGTTGTTGTTATGTTGTCTGGTTGTTGCTAACAGGGTTTCAGTGATTCAGTATTGGGTGATTCAGAGATTGATGATGCAGGTTGTTCTACAATGGTGATAGTTTCATGGATCCAGTATGAAAATGTATGAAACATGGTCCCGGGAAGATCGTAGGCCGGCACCTACGTACTGGTAAACATATCAGCCAGTACAAGAGCTAGGGGGTGGTAGCTCCCTTCCAGGAGCAGCTGGAAAACGAGTAAAGGTTGGAGCATTCCGTAGGTAGGCACCTACGTACTAGTAAATGGATCGGCTAGTACAAGAGCTATGAGGGTTGTAGGCCTCTGCAGGTTGTAGCCTGCGTGCTGGTAAAGGACTGCACCAGTACATTGTAAAAGAAGTTTCTTATTAAAGGAAGATAGAAACAAATTGCAGCAGGTGGTTTTCACCCACATTGGGTTTCCACCTTATATCATGGTGTTCATGTGTGTGCCTTATGTGTGATGATCTGTTCTGTTATACTGCACCTGTTTACTGTTAATATGGTTAATAATGTTCTGATGCATTTACTGAAGATAAGCTAACGGAATCATAAGATCTCTGAATATACGCTAGTTTCTTTAGACACAGTCGCGTGTACACGCGGGTTCACTTAACTGAAGTCGCGTATATGTTTCTGAGCATGAAATTGGAAAAGTATTATTGATCTGATAATACTGATTCACCCCCCCTCTCAGTATTATTTCCAACAATTGGTATCAGAGCAGGTCCTTCAGAGAAGCTTGATCGCTTGAAGGAGATTCGTAGAACAATGGGGAAGAAAGCGCGTCAGAAGAAGAAGACAGCTCAAAGGAACAATGACAACCTGTCGTTGAATGGAAGCAAGAATTCAGATCCTGAATCACCTCAGAATGAAGATGGACAAGCAAATGAAGCATCAGATCAAATCATAGATAAGCAAGATCTACCTAGCAAAAGGGAGAATGCCCTCAAAGAAGAAATCATCATATTAAAAGATTAGTTGGAATGTGCATCCAGAATTCGACAAATGCTGCTAGCACTGAATAAAGAGCAAGAAAATGAGATCCTTGAACTAAGGCATCAGTTGGATGAAGGAAGGAAAGCTGAAGAGACCTTGAAGAAGCAATGTCTGGAAAAAGAAGAACAACATCAAGTTGAAGTAAATATCTTGAAAAGTAAATTAGAAGAAAAGGATAAACTATTACGATTTCAAGATAGCTCTAAAGTCTTGGATGATATTATTAGTAGTCAAAGGTCCCCTGCTATCAAAACTGGACTTGGTTTTCATGAGTCTATTGAAAGTGAATCTGGTTCACAAAGTAAGACAAGAAACTCTAATGCAAAGTCTGAAAGGCTCATCAAGGAGATGAAAGGACAACTCCATCAACAAACAAGGAAAGAGGCTCCTCAAAGAAAATCTTTTACTCCTCCCATGAATAATGTTGAATGTTATGTATGTCATAATCTTGGACATGTTGCAGCCATATGTAGAAGAAGAAGGTTTCAAGACCATCATGCAGAAAGATCATTACATTCAAGGTACTTTAATGGATATTGCTTTTCTTGCAATATGTTTGGCCACAAAGCTGCTGATTGCTATAGGAGGAATATGAAACATGTAAGATGCTATGCATGTAACAAGTTTGGGCATAGAGCAAAGGATTGCAGGAACAAAGCTCATGATAAGAAGAAATCATCAAAGATATGGAAGAAGAAGGAAGTTCAGTCAGAAAAATATGGCACAGCACAGGGTACTCAACACAGCACAGACATAACAGACTCAAGGGGAGCTGAAGGCGTAAAACTTCAGTGTTCTAATTCTCATACGCAAGTTTCATGAAGGAAAGCAGCGTATATACGCGAGTTTCACACTGAAAAGTCGCGTATATGTCAGTTTGTGAAAAAGCAGTGAGGACAGACTCAGAAAAGGAGTCTGATATGATCCAGTTCTGTATATGCTCTATTGGTTAACAGTTACAGTCTGCTGAGGATGTCTTGATACTTATGGCACAGGCTCAGGGGGAGCATATACTTCAAATATTGCATTGTTGGCATTATGGTTAGAAGTTGTTGATAAAGTCTATGAAGCTAAATGATACATCTTGCTGTTTGATCAAAGGAATGGTATTGCAGGCTGATGCTTATGGTACAGATCATGATGCTGCTGGTGACTTTCATAAGTCTTGGTCTAGTTCTTTCGTCTCTATGTCATGTATCTCTTCTATGGTGTCAAGGTCATGTAACGGCCTATGTTGGTTTCCCCACTATGCCTGGGATGAATGATGTAATGTTCATGAGTAAACTCTTAATGTATCTCCACATGGTTAGGTGGATGAGTCAATATTGGTATATCCCCACTAGGTTGGGTGATGAATGTATGTATTGAGTCTTTTGGTGATAGGAAGGTCTTCTTTGATGTATAAGTCTTTGTTCTTCTTGAAGAACATCTTTTGCAGATCTTGCCTACAGTCAAGGGGAGCATGAACAGCACAATTCAGCAAGAGCAGGATGGATAGATTGGTACACTTTGGCATACACAAAGGGGGAGCACATTTGGAGATTTCAGCAGGTACTCAGGGGGAGTATGGACAGCAGAAGGTATATCAAAGAAGAGAATATCTTGGTCCGCCCTTTGCCCTTGATGTCAAAGGGGGAGAGTGACTTGGTGTGGTGGTTGCCATCAAGTCCAAAGGGGCAGATTGTTGGCATTATGATTCAAGTGTTGTCCTTGATGGCAACTCACTCAGAGGTTGGTACAGGTGCTCAGAGGTTGGTACAGGTGCTCAGAGGTTGGTACAGGTGATGGCAACTTAATCAGAGGAAAAATCTTAATACAGCATGCCAAGAAAGTTCATACACGCAGGTTCGTTAAGCCCAAGTCGCGTATACAAGCAAGTTCACTATATACCAAGTCGCGTATACGCAGGTTCACTATATACCAAGTCGCGTGTACACGGAGGTTGGCTTCAGTAAAAGAGCGTGTATGTGAAAAAGTACCTTTGGTCCGTGGCGGTTAGTCCTTGGAAGTTGTGCCTATGGTTTCGGACCTTGATGTCTCGACGAACGTGTTGATCCCTAGTTTTGAAGCTGATGGTGTTGTGTTACTATGGTTTTGGACCGTGGTATTGTGAAGGGCCTAAGGCTATATAAGGAGAAGATCATTAGGCAAAGGGATGTAAGTGAGGTGTGAGAGTGTGTGAATGATGAAGATCTGAGGAAGTGTGAGATCCAAATGCTGGTTATGGGTTGGTGATCTGAACCAAGGTTTCACTCATGTGGAGGATGATGATGGAATGGGATCTCAGGGCTTGGAATGATTATCTTCTTATGGTTTGACTGTGGATAGACTAGATCTCTTGACGCATGTTTATTGTTATGATCAGGGTATATTTTGATGTCTGATATAGCTGCGGAGTTATAAGTTAGAATTTGCAGATCTGTACACGGGTTGGTTTTGGTAAAAGAGCGTATACACGCAGGTTGGGTTCATCCAAGTAGCGTATACAATGTGAAGTATGATATTTGAAGATGGAGTTGGATCTGGTTGTTGTTATGTTGTCTGGTTGTTGCTAACAGGGTTTTAGTGATTCAGTATTGGGTGATTCAGAGATTGATGATGCATGTTGTTCTACAATGGTGATAGTTTCATGGATCTAGTATGAAAATGTATGAAACGTGTTCCCGGGAAGATCGTAGGCCGGCACCTACGTACTGGTAAACGTATCAGCTAGTACAAGAGCCAGGGGGTGGTAGCTCCCTTCCAGGAGCAGCTGGAAAACGAGTAAAGGTTGGAGCATTCTGTAGGTAGGCACCTACGTACTAGTAAATGGATCGGCTAGTACAAGAGCTATGAGGGTTGTAGCCCTCTGCAGGTTGTAGCCTGCGTGCTGGTAAAGGACTGCACCAGTACATTGTAAAAGAAGTTTCTTATTAAAGGAAGATAGAAACAAATTGCAGCAGGTGGTTTTCACCCACATTGGGTTTCCACCTTATATCATGGTGTTCATGTGTGTGCCTTATGTGTGATGATCTATTCTGTTATACTGCACCTGTTTACTGTTAATATGGTTAATAATGTTCTGATGCATTTACTGAAGATAAGCTAACGGAATCATAAGATCTCTGAATATACGCTAGTTTCTTTAGACACAGTCGCGTGTACACGCGGGTTCACTTAACTGAAGTCGTGTATATGTTTCTGAGCATGAAATTGGAAAAGCATTATTGATCTGATAATACTGATTCACCCCCCCCTCTCAGTATTATTTCCAACAAGCCCCCCAAGATTTTGTAGCACAAAAGTGTTGTTTTCAAACTTGCCATGTTTTACCTTTTCTTCTTTCCTAGAATCCCATCTTAGAACTAGATCACCTTCCTTGAAGTCCCTTTCCCTGGCTCTTCTGTCCAACAGGTTCTTCATCTTACTCTGATACTTTTTCAATTTGTGTTGAACTTCATCTTTGTTGTCATTTAGTTCAATAATATGATTTATTCTCCTTGAAAAATCATCAGGTTCAGATTCATCTGTTGAATCCTGCAAGAATTTCAAAACAGGGAAGGCCAAATTGGTAGGGAAGATTGCATCTTTCCCATAAACTAACTGGAAAGGAGATTTTCCAGTAGATCTCTTTGGAGTAATTCTGTTTGCCCATACTGCATAAATTAAATGAGAGTCCCAGCTCTTTTTATGATCTGCTAGAGTCTTTTTTATTACCTTTACTAGACTTTTATTGGAGGATTCTACAAAGCCATTACCTTGTGGGTAATATGGAGTTGAATGATGTGACAGAATCTGATATTTCTGACAAAACTCAATCATTTTAACACTAGAAAAATATGTTTCATTATCAATGACAATTTGAGTTGGGCAACCAAATCTAGATAAGATGTTCTCTTCAATAAATTTGATTACTACTGAATCAGTAGCATTTCTCACTGGAATTGCTTCCACCCATTTAGTGAAGTAGTCTTTTCTAGTGAGGATCCATCTATAATAATTACTTGAAGTGGGATGAATCTCTCCAATAAAATCTAATCCCCATTGGCTAAAATGGTTTGAGACTATTGATGGAACCAGTGGAAAAGCTGCTAATTTTTTCTTACTAGCAAACATTTGACAAGGAACACAACCTCTGACCTTTGCTCCTACTTGTAAGAAAAATGTTGGCCAATAAAATCCTCCCCTTAATATCTTATATGTTGTTGCTCTCCAAGCATAATGTCCTCCACAAAATCCTGTATGAAACTGGTCAATGATTCCTTTAGTTTCTGATTCTGTTAAACATAATAACAAAATATTTAGTGGGTCTTTCCAGTACAAATTTGCATTTATGATACAGTACTTGACTACTTTCAGTTTGAGAGTTTTACACTGGATTTTGGAGAATGATGCTAGACATTCAAAATGGATCAAGAAATTTACAATGTCTTGGTACCAATCTGACAACAGAAATTTGTCATCAATGTATAAAGGGTGGATCTAATCTTAAGGTAAAGGTTCTTGTGGATTCTTTTCTTCAGGATGAAGGGAAGGTTCTTGTGGATTCTCCTCTTCAGGATGAAGGGAAGGTTCTTGTGGATTCTCCCCTTCTGCAAGGACAAAAGGTTCTTGTGGATTCTTCCCTTTTATCTCTAAAATAGAATTGATTCCGAGCACTTTACAGTTGGATCCAACTAGAAGCTTAGCTAATCATTGGCCTTTTACTAGCTTTGCTTTTATAGTTAGATCAAACTCCAGTATTTGAGTGATCCATTTACCTCTCTTTCCATCAGTGTCTGGTTGGGTTAAAAAAGTTTTCACGGCATTGTTAGGAACATAAGCAATAATAGGAGAATGTAGGACATACATCCCGACTGATTTCAAGGCTTGAATAAGGGCATAGGCTTGCTTCTCAATTATGTCATACTTAAGCTCGGCATCTCTCATAACCTTACTGAAAAATGCTATGGGTTGGTCATGGGAATCTTCATTCTTTTATAGTAGAACAACAACAAGGGTTGTTTCTGAGGCAAAGGAAAAGATATTGAATGGTTTAGTGTAATTAGGGTTGGCCAAGGTGGGAGCTTCAGAGATAGCTTTCTTGATCTGATCAAAGGCATGCCTAGAAGAGACAGTCCATTTAACTTCATGATATTTTTAGAGCATGTCAGTTATATCTTTTACAATCTCAACATAATTTGGGATGAATCTCCTTAAAAAATTAATCTTGCCTAAAAAAGCTTGAATCTCCTTCTTGTTTCTAGGTAAGGTTAATGTTTCAATGGTAGACACACGCTTGGGATCAATGACCACTCCTTCTTTTGAATTATATGGCCCATCAGTTTTCCTTCTTTGATAGCAAACAAAGACTTTTTAGGATTCAATGGTATTCCAAATTTTTCTACACCTGTCAAAAACCTTCATCAAGTGCTTTAAATGTTTCTGATCAGATTTAGAAAAAATAGTTATGTCATCAAGATAAATGACCACAAATTTATTTACCTAACCCACAAAAGCTACATCCATAGATCTCTGAAATGTTGCTCCGGCATTGGATAAGCCAAATGGCATTCTAGCATACATAAATGTACCCCAGGGTGTAGTAAAGGTTGTCTTCTCTCTGTCTTCTGAATCAACATTTACCATGACACCATTTGAAGTAACTGATCCATTTTGGGCAAAGGATAGTTATCCTTTAATGATGCCTTGTTCAAATTTCTAAAGTCCACACAGAGTCTAATTTCTCCATTCTTCTTTCTAACATGAATTAAATTTGCAACCCAATTAGAATATCTAAGAGGGAGAATGATCTGGGCATCTAGCATTTTCTTAATTTCCTTTTCTACAGTTGGTAGAAGAGCTGGATTGATCCTCCTAAGTTTATGTTGATAAGGAACTACTTCTGGCTTTAAAGAAATCGTATGTTGTATTAATGAAGTATCATAGGTTTTTAGATCAGCATAGGTCCATGCAAAAACATTCTTATAATTTTGAAGTAACTTAAGATATTGAGCTTTGATCTCAGGATATAGATATTCACAGATTTTGATGTTTTTAATATCATCATTTGTTCCAATATTTATTTCTTCTATGTCATCTTGTGAAGAAATGGACTAAGGGTTTTGGAGGACATCATTTTGATCAAACAATTTTTCTAAAGGGATTAGGCCTTTGGGAATAAAATTGTTAGACAATTGAATAATGTCATGACCAGCAATTTTTGAATTGAAATTTGAAGTATCATTTCCATTTGTATTTTCATTTATTTCTATTCTATCTTCATCAATTTGTAGAACTGAAAAATCATTTATAACCTGCAGAAAAGATTTCAAATGTTCATCATATTTAAATATCTGCCAGTGTTTTAGATTGTCTGGGATGGATGGTCTATACTTGAATTGTATTTGATAGAGTACATTGGTCTGATCAGGAATTTTAAATGAACTAGCAGAAATAGCTAAGGCATCTGCATGAATATTCTGATTTCTTGGAATATAAGTCAAATTAAAAGCATCAAAGAAGTTTTCAGCTGAATCCCAAACTTCATTTTGATAAGACCTAAGTCTAGGATGCTTAGTCTGACAAATATTTCTCACTTGTTTCACAATAACTTCTGAAATAGTAAAAACACTTAACTTTGAACCTTTAAGATTTTGGCTAATTGCAGTCCCAAAAGGAAAGCTTCATATTCAGCCACATTATTTGTAACTTCGAAGTCAAGTTTGAATGATTGAGTGATATTTTCTTTTTTTGGTGAAATTAAAACTACCCAGCTCCTGCTCCATCTTTTGTACAAGAACCATCAAAAAATAGTTTCCATACATCAGTTTGATTTGGTACAAGAATTTTAATTACATCTTCTATTTTAACTTGAGTTTCATGAATTTGGTTTGAAGAGAGTTGAAAGCAACCAAAATCCTGATCAGTTGCATAAATGGGATGGTTCCTTGGCTGGTCTATTTTGCAAATAGTGTGCACAAATCTTACCTCTCTATATAACCTTAGTTGTTCTCCCCCATAAAGTGGAATAGTGGCATAATACATATCCATCTGAAGAGTTCCCCCTAATTTGGCACAACAAGACCTAGAAAGGAGCATTCCAAATTTGGGAGATATATTTGTGAAAACTATATCAAGCACTACACTTTTCACTGGAATTTGGGGTGACTACTAAATCCTTAATCAATCCTAAACAGGGCAACCTTTTAGCGTCAAAGGTGTGAAATTCATGATAGGATCTAGTTATATCAAGTTTCAAATGGTCCATGATAGCTTTTGGCATAAGGTTATGTGATGCTCCAGAATCAAGCATACAATTACATAACATGGAATCATTTGTCTTAAGAGTTAAATAGAAAGGAGGCACTATTTCATCTATCATATCTGAGCTAGGACCAAAGAAAATTGCTGGTTTTTCATCTTGCAAACTAATGATATCATTTTCAGCATCAACCAAGGTGTTTTGTATCCATTTGGAGACTTGATTTTTATACCCATGGTTTTTGGAAAGCTCTGAAAGTGGAATTGGGATTTTAACTCTTTCTAACTCCTTTTCAACATTCAATGTAGTTAAAGCATTTTGAGCAGTATCAGTTGACTGATTTAATGGTCGAATAACAATTGTTTGAGTTTCAGCAGCTTTGGTACGAGGTTCAATTATTGGAGTCTCCTTAGGAGGTCTTCCAGGGCCGGGTCTAGGATTAAGATCATATCTCTTGTTCAACTCTGCAATTAAAAATTCAGAGAAGCCATGATATTTAGAAACCTATGAGGATTCTTGATCTTCTTGAACTTGACTTTGTTTTGAGAGAGAAATAATTACTGTTTGATTAGAAGAAGTATCCATGTTATTGATATCTTCAGTAATAGTCATAGTATTTTCATCAGGTTGTTGGTCATCTATCAGTAAAGGAGTGGGAACCTGCTGATCATTACTAGGTCTCTAAAGAATTTGTAATTGTGGATTTCTTCTATACTGACCTTGATTTTGATTTTGGGGTCTAGTAACTGTTTATTGAACTGTCCTAGGTTGAGTCTCAATCTTGGAAATTCTATTAGATATCTTTCTAAGAAGAGAAGTTATTTCATCTATTTTAGAATCTTTAGTTTTAGTCTTAGAAGAACTAGAGGAACCAGAGGCTTCTTGAATAGATTTGAGTTTTATTTGGGCCTTTTCCTATTTAGCTTTCAAGGAAGTCGAAGCAACCCTATTTTCTTCCACCTCTATAGCATTTTTTTGCATATCTTCAAGAGTTCTTGAAGTTCTCTCTCTTAGCATTATAGCAAAATCATCATCAAAGGCTTTAGAAAACCTAGACTTAGTTGCTGCTACAGGGGGTTACAATTAGGGGGCATCTTATGATAAAGTTTATTGAACCTTTTGATAAAATCTAATACAGGTTCACCAAAGTTTATTTTATGTTCTTCAAACTCAGTCAGAAAGTAAAGAGGATCTTTCTTTACACCCCATTGGTTTTTAAATATGTTTGTAATCTCTTCCCAATTTCTAATGGAATTCACAAGTAACTGCCTAAACCAAATTCTTACGTTTCCTTCAAGTGACTATACAAAAAATCTCATGTAAACATTTTCTTGTTCGATATTCATGTTGTTTGCAAAGTCTATAAGAGCTTGAAGATGGTCCTCAGTTGTGGGACTAGTTTATCCATTATACCTGGGGAGGTATATCAAGTACCCAGTTGGGAATGCATCAAGGTTAGCAAGTAAAACTAAAGTTGCATATCTAGCCTGTACAATAGGTAGGAATGCCATAGTAGAAGGTGGTGTATTAGGTGTTTGTGTGGATGAAGAAGAATATGATGATGAAGAAGAAGATGATGAAGAAGAGGTAGAAGAAGGTGATTGAGGGGCTGTGTGACTATGTGGAGGTAAAGAAGGATGGGATCTCTTGAATAACTTTAAAGGAGTCATAAGAACTAACTTTGGGACCTGTGAACGAATAACCTCTTTTTTTTCAAAGAGTGGATTTGAATATATAGAGATGGTCTCTTCAGGTTGTTCAAAAGTAGAAGCTTCAAGTCGTTCAGAAGTGGAAGGAAATGAATAAGTGGTAGAGGATATGAAATCTATGGGTTTGTATTCAGGTAAGTGAACACCCATGTCAGACTCAGTTTTAGGTGATCCTGGTGGTAGAGGGGGCTTTGGATTCTTTTCAAAAGAATAAATGAGGAAAGCTCAATCTAAATCAACTCCCCTATCTAATAGTTCAGAAACCCTAGGAGGTATTTGTGTCAAATCGGGATTGGATGGAATATTACTAAAAGGATCAAATGATACTAACTCTTCACACTGCAAGGATGAAGAGAAAGAAGAAGATGGTTGATGTCTCCTTTTAGAACTGGCTTTTCTCAGAAGTTTTTCAGGATCTAACAGAGGATTAACTAAGTCAGATTCCAAA
The DNA here is from genome assembly GCA_031772625.1 of Pinus tabuliformis. Classification (NCBI taxonomy): domain Eukaryota; kingdom Viridiplantae; phylum Streptophyta; class Pinopsida; order Pinales; family Pinaceae; genus Pinus; species Pinus tabuliformis. The sequence continues at coordinate 249,048,961 of CM062811.1, forward strand.
TGAGATCTGGTATGCTTAAAAGGTGCCAGTTTGAGCTAGTGGAGTTGCCAGGTGAAGTATTTTAACCTTTATAGACCTTTAATCACCTTAAAGGAATAGAATCAATATCGTTGCCCCAGGAAAACTTAATGGAATTCGAATCCCCGGCAGCGGCGCCAGATTGATGTTGTACCTCTAAGTTGATAATGGTCAGCTATCAAGCCATAGCATCTAAGATAATTGTTTTGGGGTTTTTGTTTTAAATTGGAGGACCAATGAATGAAATAGATGTAACACTGTAATGCCTAACCTTTTGAATAATATTAATACCAAAACAGAGGGTTGTTATAAAATTTCACACAGTGATAAAGCTTGAATAGTGGTGAGTAGAAACAAAAAATAATATGATTATCACAATTTTCAGATAGAAAATTAAATAATCATAAGTATGAAAACCTCTTACCAATGTTTAGAAAGTTCAAGAGAATATGCTTATGCTTACAACAAGATGCTGATGATTTATTGATTCATAGGGAATTAATTAAATAGACTATCCATTAATCCATTCTCTTTATAGATTATCACTTCAGAAGATTATAGGAATAGATTGAAACACAATTATTCCTACCTAGGTATCTCTGTAAGACATAAGAATATGAAGAAAAACATAATGTGTAATACTGGAAAAACTTATAGGAAACACAAACTATGTAAAATTGAATTTAGAATCCTTTGCTTTGTATTAAGGGTCCAGAAAAGCTAAGTACATCAAATGTTTACAATTGCTTCTTCAAGGGTGCCACCTTTCTTCAAGGATGCCACTCTTCTTCAATGGTCAACCTGGTTCAATGGTGAACCCATAATAACTCATGAAGAGAGTTATTTATACAACATTAGAAAATATCCTAAACTGCTTTTACAAAAATAGATTATTGTGAAATCAAAATAAAGAGTGCTAGTTGATCTAGCACTATTTTGATGTTGTGTTGTTGGTGACTATCACTAGAAAAACTGAAAATTGTTGAAACTGGCTGACTGTTCCTGTTATTTAGGTTCTGTTGTCCTTTAGACTTTGATCTTTTGCCCTTTAAGTTGCTTGGTTGTTTGATCTTCACGTTGGATGTCATTTTTACTTATGACCTTTCATCTGATACACTTTCATCTGATACTCTTTGACCTTGTTGACCTGTCAATATCCTTTACTGTGGTTTTTACTTTTGCTATACATTTCAAGTTTTTACTGTGTATTTCAACAGTAAATCATTTAATTTTTTACATGTCTCAGCATATGGTAGTTGGATATTGATCATCTTTCTGTATATTTCATCTGTTTGTCTTTTAACTGTATGTTTTATCTGCCTCCTCTGTTTTAACATTTACTGTCTCTGTGTAAAGGATTTCTTCTTTGTTTTAACCATTACTGTGTAAATGACTTCTACTTTGTGTAAATGATAATTTTCTTTTAACTATATAAAGGCTTTTGAATTCATTTCCTGAGAGAATCTGGAACAAACAGGTTTTATATGATCGCCTACAAAATACAACAATTGTTAAGAAAAACACAAGCTGACAGGGAGGTGATAATGGTTTTATTTGAGCTGAGAGGTCTATGGACGGAGTCCTAGCAGTGTTTAGACGGTAATCGGAGGTCAAAATGGGTTTCAAAGGCTTAGGGTGGTGCAGGAAGGATTATGCGGCTTTCACTATGTAAACGGACAAAAAGAGCGAAAACGAGGGTTTTGGTGTTTAAACGAGAAATGGTTAACTTTTTAAAATTTGGAGCGGAAATGAATAAGTGAACATTGATGGTTTCAGCCTTCGCGAGGAGGTGGTTTTGGAGGCCATCGCACCGCTTTTAGCCGTGGGGTGGTATTTTATTTAGGGCACGCAAGTTAACGTAGAGCTACCACGTAACAGCAAGGGGCCCGAGCAAAACCACAAAACTCGCGTGCTCTCAGGTGGGTAAAGCTAGGAGATCGGGAGTGCGTGATATTTTTGTGGGTCGTTGGATATAAGAGTGGATGATCTGACCGCTATCACACGGTGGACTTGCACAGAGGATAGTCAGCGGAGATTAGTGGGGCACAGGGGTTAATTACAAAGGATTTGTAATTATTTTACGATATAAGCAAGGTTTAAGCATATTGCGATGGGTTTAATAAAGTGGGACCAGGGAATAAATACACTGGGAATATAAGTTAAACAGGTATCGAGGAAGGTTTATTAACCATACCCAGGGTTAAATGCAGGGTTTGTTTAACCACACCACCGGGGTTGGGTTAAACGGGTTTTTTTGGGAAAATGGCATTTTGCACAGTTTTGTTAAGTAATGTGGGGTTAACTTTATAAAGAGGAGGGGGGAATAAAAGTTAGGATAAGGGGTATTATGGGTTTTCTAGGAAAAATAGGAAAATTACAAGGGGAAAGTGATTTCTTCAAAGGGGAATGGGTTTCACACTAGGGAAAAGGGGTTTTTAGGTAGGGGAATGAGTTTGGAGGGTAAATTGCTAGGAAAATGTGTGAAACCAAGGGGCAAAGGTGAAAATGAAGGGAAAAGGGTATTTTCTTAGGAAATGATGGGATAATGAGAAAATTAGTAAGTATGTAGTGGGGGGTGAAATGAAATGAGGGGAAGTTAACCAAATCAACTTGTGAACATATTTTCACCTTCATAACTGCTCCTACACACTGTAACACATGATCAAGCATGATAAATGTGCTTATGCGTCAATCAAATTTATACTTTTGAAACCTTTCTTCTACCTACCCTTTACTTATCCTAACATTTGTTCCTCACTTAATTGGGTGCATTTAGGCTAGCAGACCCTTTTCTTCTTTTTTCTTTTGAAAAGAAAAATATCTAATTCTAACCTTATAACATCCAAGGGCTCAGATTAAACTGATGAGCTCCTTATTATTCTCTACCTAACTACTGATCTGCCAAGATTAAGTGGTTTGGCTAGATCTTTATTCTCTAACTATAAACATGAAATTTAAAGCATGAACTAGTCAAAATTAAACTATTTGACTATCATGGATTGTGGAATTTATGACAAGCTACACACAACCATTATTTTGCATAATAAATAAAAAGTAGTGCCACTTGGACTTGCACATTTTTAGATTTTATTGCTTTTTGCTTTCTCTCTAACCTAACATTTTATTTTTGCCTTCATTATTTAGGGAATTTATTCTAACATTTTCTTTGATATGGACATATTTATTAAAATATTTCCTAACATTTTTATTCAGTATTATTTTCGTCCATATCCTATCTTAACATTTTTTGAAAAATATTTTCATTTTTTGACTAATTGATTCTAACTTACCAAAACCAAAAAATACTACAAGAATAACCATTTATGTATCCTTCTTTGACGAATTCTTAGCATGTTGGATTCCTTCCCTAACATGGCCTTCTATCACATCCTTCTAAGTCAAAAAGGGATGTTGATGACCAGAAAAATCATGCTTGTCTTCTGGAGGCAGGACAATTTGTTTTCAATGACAATTCTATGTGGAAAACTATCCCATGATGAACACCATGTAGGTCCTTAATCATTGTTTAATATTTGATATTCATGAGTTTGGGAGCATAGAAAACTCTTTTGAAGGGGTCATTGAGGTTCTCTCCCATAAGATCATTCCCCCCTTTAGCAATTTGCAAAACAATTTAATGGTTTGGTGGAACGGGCTCGTGGCCATTACTAAGGTGGTAGGCTACAGACATGCAAGCCATGTGCTTCCCCATTCCTCACATATGGAAAACTTAACAATAGGACACATTTTCATTTATCCTTATACCCTCATACTAGGATCATTCAAGACTATAGGAGACCGATTATTAATGAAATTCATGGATGATGTGATCTTTGAGGCATGTGAGTTCTCAGGTCCCGAAATTTTATTCATGGAGGGTGGTAATGAGATAATTAGGTTGGAATTTGGGTTATGGTGTCTATATATGAGCTTAGTTTTCCTCTTTGGATGTCAGGGTATCCTTCAATTTTGACCAATCTCTATAGGTCCTATGAAAACCGACATTAAAAAGAGACACGTGCTCTATGTTGTGAAAGGTGCCTAGCTCAACAATCTGAGGTTCATCATTCTAGGACCTTTCCTGCACAATGTTGTCACTGATCCTTTATGCTTTATGGCATTAGTTGGGAATATCATTCCTTTAGCTCGACAGAGGCTCCTCAAGCAGTTCTATTGGCCAATTATAATCTCTTTCTCGTTTTCTCATCCATCCTCTCAACTGCATTTGACGCCCCTCTGCCTCTATGTACACTCTTAGCCCTCCTCTGACCATATAGAGTCAATTTTGTCAGATGGAAGCTACCATGGGTGAATTTTCATAAAAATTTGGGAACGTTGATGTTTCTAAAGTACCAAATTATCATTCTAGCAGTAAATTTTAAAATTGTTCTTTTTCTTGTCCTACTTTTGACACTATTGGGTTTTCTTTTGTTCCTCTTTCTGTCTGAGGATTCCTTGCTCTTTACTAATTCTTGCCCTCCATTCTCGATCATCCCTAATTTTGGTCTCTTAAATTCCTCCTTCTAGCCCATTTTTTTTCAATAATTAGACCATGTTTTGTCTTCATGGATACGATGAGGAGTCAAGGTTATAACCCTAGTAAATCTAGCTACAATAGTGCATGCAACCTCTGCCCACACCCCCTTGTCAATATCCATGTTAAAAGCAGTGGCCTCTAGAGGATTATTTTCCAACAATCCACTACTATTATGTTCTTGGTTGAAGAGATGCAAAGACTTCAAACTCAAGTGAATCATCAGGGTGATAAGATTTATGCCCTTTGCGGTCAATTGGTCGAGCTCAAAATCTAGGGGAATGAAGGAGATTATCCCAACACTACAAGAAAATCCTTTGGAGGCTATTCTAATAAAATGTCAATAAATCCCCACCTGTCTCATGATCTCTATTAGACAAATTTTGAGGTCTACAATGGCTCTCCTAAGGAATATTATAAAATAATAGTGGAAATAATAAAATAAAATTAGATCACATCATCAAATTTTAGAAGGAAAAAAAGGAAAAACTACTTTTTCAACTTGTATTTTCATCTTATCTCCCTATGTTTTTACTTAAATTTTGAGTAGGAGCACTCATTGGATGTATAATTTAATTCGTCGTTCAAGGAGTATCCATGTTTCATACTTTCGATCTACTCCGCTACACGAAAAATGAGAAATACATTAAAAACATGATTGCAATCACATTTTTCATGTATTTCTTATTTTTCGTCTAGTAGGGTCCATCAAAAGTATGCAACATGGGTACTCCTTCGATTATGAATTAAATTATGCATCCAATAAGTGTTCCTGCTCGAAATTTGAGTAAACCAATAGGGAGATAAGTTGAAAATATGAGCTGAAAAAACAAATTATTTTACTTTTTTTTTTTTTTTTTTTTTATCTTTTTACTTGTTTACTCCAAAAATGGTTAATCATCCCCAATGGTTGACATCATCATCTTGAATCCTATTGGTTCTTATAAAGTTGATATTAGTTGTACATTTTTGTTTTGAGGCCCAGTACACCTCAAAATTTCTCTAATGATTTTGCAAAGTTGTATTTTTGTTAGTTCAATTCTTTCGTGTGTATAGTTGTCACAAAGTTGGCATAATGTATGTTGGCAATAGTTTTCTTGTTGAATATTTTGGTTCTTCTATTTTTTCCTTCCCGAAAGAACCTGCATCTTGGATTCCAATGTAATATTTCCCATGTATTTTGTTGCAACCAGACGAAGATTTAATAGAAACAAATCTCATATATATATATATATATATATATATATATATATAGAAAACATAAAATATTAAAATTTCTTCTCAAAAGCTTTATGATACTATACATATTAATATCAAACTTTAAAAATTTAAGATATGATAGATTTAGTATTTTTTTAGCTATCATAGATTGCATATATAGTATATGTAATTTAAAGAAGAACTTTAACATACCATTAAAATAACCAACATAGATCCATTTTACATTTGGATCTACCGATGGTTGACAAAAATCAAACTTAAGGATGCAAACCTCTTTTTTTGAATGCAATATTTGAGGAAAGGTTTTCACTTCGAAGTCTATGTCGAATTATTTATAACCAAAATTGACATTAAGATGGAGAACCAAGAGGGGGAGGAGGTTGAAACTAACTATGTGTTTGATTATCCAACCCCATCGAGGTAGTGTTATCTTCGACTAAGATATTGGATAGTTGGTCCATACCTTCGAACTCCCTTGTAGGAAACCATGTAGATATGAAAACCAACTCATTCATTCGTCTTCCCCAGTTTGCCAACATAACTATTGCTTTATTTCCAATCCTTCATGAGTGTAATGTAGCTACGTATGGTAGACTTAATAACAATATTTGGACTCTAGAAACCAAGAGTTCCAATCTCCGAATATTTAGTAGATTGTTGATTGGGGCTCCATCAATCCACTTTTCTGCAATTGAAACAACCAAATCTAAGTCCCCATCAATCTGAAGCTTTGTGAAGCCCACTTTTAACACAATTTGTAGACCCCTTTCAAGGGTTAGGAACTCAGCCATGTTGTTACAAGTTAAATCGCAACTACCTATATAAATTTTTAATGCCCTTCCAATCCAATCTATGAACACATTGTCAAAACCAACAAGGCCTAGGTTCCCTTTAGATGCCCCATCAAATTTTATTTTAATGAAGCCCCGTGGAGGGAGTTTAAAATGGCTTGGGGAGGAAGTTTAAGGATTTATATCTCAGGAAATGCCTAGTGCCAGCATGGATGGTGCAATCTCTAGCATGTTTAGTATGGTAGCTTCGTGGGGTGTTACTTTCCAATCATCAGGAATCCAAGGTTCACTAAGAATTGTCTCCTTGATTTTTCGTTTGGTAAACTACCAAACTGAGTCGATGGATGCCCACTTATCTAGGAAAATTATCTTGTTATGTTCCTTCTAATGTGCCCAGAGTAAAAATCTTAAGGATAGGGAGCATGTTCTACTTACCACTGGGTTGTTGAAGAGGGATAAACACCAGCTCTCTAAAGTCTCATGTGGACTATTGATTGATCAGTCCAAATGTCCAAATAACGCCATTATTCTCTGTTATGTCTCTACTATAAAAGGACGTGTATTTAGGAGATTCTCCATTGTTTCCTCTTGTTGTGTACATATTAGGCACATAGAAGGTCCCTCAAATATGTTCCTGTGAATGTGGTCCCATGTGAGGATTTTCCTTCTACCAATGAGCCATAGAAATTGGGCTATTTTTTCCTACCAGCTGAGCATCCAAATTTGACACCGTATGGGTTCCCTAGGGAGATTTTGATGATTGGATAGAATGGGATAAGCTTCCTTGAGATTAAAATTCCCATGAGCTTTATAACCCCCGTCGCAGTTTATCTGGATGTTAAGCCACTTCTACTTTCCTCTCTTTTAGTTCTTGGTCTAATATATGAGTTCATCACTTGGTTGTCTGGCCAGTCTGTCTAGGTTTTCCACTCACACCATTTAGAAATGGAATGGATTTATTTCCAATAATATTTCACTATTATATCCCCATGTGCCTTGATGTAATCCTACAGATCTCTAAGATCATTTCAGTTTCACAAAGTTGTGATTTTTTTCCATGACTCTTCCCAAAATAGGGTTGTTCTTCCATTCCAAATTTCCTAAAAAGCATGATATTATAGCAAGTTCTTGTTATCCGAGGCTAAGTTCCAAATTGATGATCATGTTGGGTATATCTTGGTTCAAAATATCACTGCCTGTGAGTTCTGTTGAGTATACTTTTTATCCCATATTCCTTTCCATGTTTCTTGTCCCCCTTATATCTATTTCGACCACAACTTTGCTCTCATTGCCATGTTTATGATTTCTGGGTCTCTAACTCCCAAACCGCCAACCAGTTTGGGTAGTCTAAGTTTCTCCCATGCTACCAAATCCCATTTATTAGCCTTCTTTGTTCCACTCCATAGAACTCTCTAAGTTTCATTGTGATAGCCTTATATATGAGCCTCAAAGTTAGGAGGACTGACATTTGATATATGTGCAGAGCCTACGGGATTGATTTAATCATAACTACTCCACCCTCCAGGTTCAACAATTAGAAGGTCCAATTTTCCAGCCTATCCATAATATTTTGAAGAATATTGTGCCAGCAAGAGGTCCTCAGAGAATTGGCTACCAATGGAACCCCCAAATAACATCCATGAAGACTCCTGATCTCGAAATTTAAGGTCCTTTCCAGATGCCTTTGAACTGGATTTTTGGTGTTGAAGAAATAAATATTATATTTCCCATCATTAATCAAGGTCCCTAAGGCCTCCATAAAATTAGCAAGGTTTTCTTTGATTGTTCGGGCCTCATGCAGCGTATATATCCCAAAAAACATGATGTTGTCAATAAATTTTTGGTGTGTGATCACCATAATAGGACCAAATACTTTGATTCCTTATAGGGATCCTTGAGCCCCAGTAGCTTTGATGTATATGCAAGTTCCTTCAACATCCAGGATGAATAAGAAAGGGGAGATGGGGTTGCTCAGACTTAGCCCCCGCACGGAATGGAAAGTCCTAGAGGGTGAAGCATTTATCATAATAGAGAAAAAGGGGGTGGATATAAGGGATTTAATCCATGTAATCCAAGGAGGGGAGAAGCCAAAAGATGAAATTACTTGGAGGAGTTACTCCCAACTATGTTTTTCATAGGCCTTAGAAAGGTCAATTTTGATAAGCAAGCTTGCCTTTTATTTATTTATTTATTTATTTATTTTATTTTTTTTATTTTATTTTGTTGAGGGTATGGATAACATCATGGGATGTGAGCCCCAAGAGTTAGCTCAATCGGTCAAATCAAGTGCCTCGCCAATGGGAGGTCACAGGGTCGAATCCCGAAAGCTCTTGGGGTTAGGTCAGTAAATAGGCCGAGGGGTGTTGATGCCCTTCGGGTGGCGTCCACTCAGTGTTTAAAACCCTGGACGTAGCGGCTACCCACTGACCCGGGTATCCGTGAACCAGTAAGTGAAAAAAAAAAAACATCATGGGATGTGACTATCCCATTAAGTATTTGTCACCCCTCTATAAAACCAATTTTTTTTACAGAGATAAGTTGGTTGAGGATGGGTTTAAAGTGTTTAACAATCATCTTAGAGAGAATATTGTAGACTACATTACATAATGAAATTCATCTAAAACCACTAAGGTCTTCAGATTTTTCATTCTTTGGAATCAACACAAGGAATGTGGAATTAGTTGCAGACCATCCATGATTTAGCTATCGAGATCCTCTACAATGGCATGAACCTCCTCACCAAGAAAGGGTAGGAAGCTTTAAATAACTCCACAATGAATTCATCCAGCCCCACATCATTGTTGTTGGGAAAATACATAACTATCTCCTATGCCATCGAGATCTCCTGCATTTGGGCTTTGTTATGCTCAAGGGTAATGAATCTTGGAATGTGAGTTGTGATCTGATTTATTTTTGGGCCTCGATCTGCACTACATTTCATGAGCATTCCTTGGTGAAATGATATCAACTCTCTTCTATCTCCTCATGTTGTAGTATACATTGGCTTCCTCCTGATTATAATGAAAATATGTAGTTATGTTGGCGATGTTGAATCATAGCCTTATGAAAAAAAATTGGATTGTTTTCTCCTTCTCGAAGCCATTGGACACGAGATTTTTGGTGCTATAATGTTTCTTCCTACTTGTGTCTTTGTTCCCACTTGTGTATCATCTGAGCTTCCTCCAAGATTAAGTCCTCAAAGAAGCCTTCCTGATTGATCCTCTATTGAATCTCCTGTATTTGTTTTTTTAACTCTTTCTTATCCACAAGGATATTCTTGAATTATTTTTGGTTCCTTTCCTTGATTTTTTGTTTTAAATCCTTTAATTTCACATTGAAGGTGTGCATTTTACTGCGACCCTTAACATTGATTTCTTGCCACCAATTTTTAGCTTTATTTACAAATTCCAAATTCTGGAACCAAAAGATTTCAAATCGAAAAGGTCTATTTCATTGAGTTATTTTGAGGTCCACCTCTAGTCAAATGGGCTAGTGATCGGGTCTAAGGCAAGGGAGCATGGTCACTTCCATAAATATTTCATGTTCCATCAGGCCTTTTGAGACTAAGAACCGGTCTAGTCTACTAGTTACTTGGTGGCATCCGCCCCTGCGGTTGTTCCATGTGAAAATGTCATTGTTGGTCTCCACATCAATGATGTGTATTTCCCTCATAACTATTTTGAAGAGATATACTTCTGGATCTAGGCGACGAATTCCTCCCTTTTTCTCTTCTAGACTCTTAATTAAATTGAAATCCCCTCAATGATCCAATGATCTGTTTGATGGATTTCTCTTATGTATTGAATTTGGGCCAGGAACACTACTTTTTCTCCAATAATTGGAGGGCCATAAACCGTTGTTAGGCACACCGTCTCCCTTACCCCCAACCAATCACTTAAATATTAAATAATCATGTTTAAATATAATTTATTAATTATAGTTCAAGATTAAGGGTTAATTAAGCACTAATCAATGTTAACTATTAAGCAAGCCTAAGGCTAACCATAAGCTTGATCATCAATTGGGATTAGGGTTGATCATAGCTTATTCATTAATCGAGCATCATTTTTAATTACTTGTATAACATAATAAGCTACATGATACTAACGTACTCATGCAAAGTGTGTGTATGTAGCTAGCATATGTATACCTCATACACATATTAATAATATTTATCAGAAGCAAGCATGGAGAACAATCATTCAGCTAGTAGGTTATTAACACAATTTAAGATAATAGGATTGGGTAGGGGAATTACACAAAGATTAGCCAACAAAATCCAAAAAAATGTCAATACTTAGATTATAAACTAAAATTTTAACTAGTAAGGTGGATCACTTAATCATTTCATGTGGTGCGAGAATCCACATGGATTGGTGGAGGTGAATCATTATATTCATCAAAGGAGGTGAAGGTGATGTTTGCTTGCTTTTTGGCCAAGATGGGGACTTTTGATTTTAGCCTTCTAATTACTCCATCATTTCTACCATACAGACCAAGATCTCCTACTGTATGCTAGATCGTTCAATGAAGAATATTTGAATAAGAATTTTAATGTCCCATTATAAATTCATCACCTGCATGTAATAGGTTTGTCAAGACCTATTAGAGGTTCCTATTTCGGAAATCCAATGTCTGGTCTCTCCTTCAATATGTTGGTCAAGAATGAACCTACTTTCTTCTCATACATTTTCCTCCACTTTTGCTATGGTATGCCTAACCACTTCAGGGATTACATCTGCATAGCAAGCCATTTCTCATCTTGTTGTTTCTTGGGCTTAAGTTTGCAAGGAGGAAGGTGGAAGGGTGTCTCTGCCCCTTCTACCAGTTCTATGACCCGATAATAATATACATCTTTCCATCTAGTGCAAAGACAAAGAGTGTAAGGAAAGCTACAAGTGGAAAGGAGTGAGGTAAATGATAGAACCAGGTGAGCTACTGAGCAACTAGAGGACAAAACTCAGTTATCAGGGGGTTCGAGAGTAGAAAAACATGGCACTAGTAATTGCATGAGATAAACAAAATAGGGAAATAATAAGACAAGAGGATGTTGCAGAGGTGTATATTAGGGGGAGGGGAAATGAAATTGTTGGAAGAAAAAGACCCGAAACTACTATGAAACTTGGAGAATAGCATGAAAGCCAAACTCTTAAAAGATAAAACTTGAAATTTGGGACTAAAAATGAGAAACATGTGATAAAACCAATGAGAACTAATGTTACCTTGAGACTAGAGTGTCAAATTTCTCCATGTCCAAACATTGCCTCGATAGATTTGAAACCAAAAAATACCAGTGAAAATCCATCGACTCTAATTGTTCATGTTAACAAGGACATCACTACTAGATAAGGCTCTTCTAGCTAGGCACCTAAAGCATGATGAACATCCGGACTAGATATCTCATAATTTCCAAATACAAAACCAAAAAAAGCATAAACAAGAAAGAGAGTGTATACCATAGTAAACTAAATTTCTTACAAGTAGCCTTCCATGTCACAACTTCTATGAGACATGAGCCAAATTTAAACTAAGTCCTTTCATTCTCAGCTTCTCATTCCATTTCTTTCCTTAATTCCATAAATTTCACGTAGATTCCATGACCATCATGCTCAAAACATGTTTGAATGACATCTCCCTATGTGGGTGTACTTCCAGAGCATCTATCCAACATCAAATAGTCATGAATTGATGTTCATGTGTCCTAACCTCTTGTTCCACCACCCAAACATGTTTCTAGTTGCATGCAATAAACCATCTGGGTGGTGTACAACACCCCTCATTAATATTGTTGGATTTGATTTCTAAGCCAAGGCTTGGATCCTCCATCTAGACACCCTCGTTTGGTGATACTCCATATTAAGAATTGAATAAATTACATTGTATATATACAAAGTTGATATAAAATTATGTTAGTTGATATGGAGATTGAAATATTTTATTTAGCTAAGCTAAAATGTTGTTTGGTTATTAACATATATTTTTTTAAATATCACATGTCAATTGAACATAGAATATCAATATTATTTTAAAATACTACATGTCAACTCCATATTCAGTAATGAAGCAATTACACATCTCCCCCATATTAAAAAATAGGAATTAATTATAAACTAAATTTGGAGTTTTTTAATTTCAACTACTTTATTTCTCTATGAAAAGTTGATGTAAAATTAAAGTGGAAATTGGACCTACATTAAAAGATTTTTTATTATTACTATTTTTTAATTTGTTAATGTAAGTGTTATTTGATTATTACTATTATTATTTTGTAAACTTGGTGGGACTACATCTTCATCATGTCCAATATATCACCTAGATTGGATAGGCAATTGAACAGGTGACTTCACATCAAGAGTGTGAAATCGTGACTTTACATAAAGGAGTGTCTCATTTATCATGTACTATTATAAGACAATATCTTCCTAATAATAATAATAAACGATAAAAAGACTTAGTAAATTAATTTCAAATGACATCCTTTTAAATTATAATAATTTATGATTCCAATTAATAATATTAATATGAAAACTTTTTATTATTTTTAAATATACTATTATAAGACAATATCTCCCCAATATGAAAGGACTTCGCAAATTAATTTCATTGACTTAGCAAATTAATTTCAAATGAGATAATTTTGAATTATAATATTTTATGATTGCATTTAATAATATTAATATGAAAACTTTTCTCAAATTTATTTAGCATGTCCATTCATCTTTCTAAAAAGACTAACTCTTGAATTATGGGACAGGTTTATATTGTAATAAGTTTTTCTCATAATTTTTTGATTTTCGATTTTTTATAAAATTTATTACAAATTACTATATTAAAAATAATTTTTTGTAAAATTGAAACTACTTTTTAAAAATTTAAAAATTCAAAATATTTTTTTATTGGTCTAAATTATTGAATTGAAAATTGTTATGAGGTTTATCTTTATTTGTCACACAAAAAAATAATATATAAAATTTAAATTTAAAAAAAAAAAAATAACATCAATACAATATTAAATATCCTACCATAATTAATTAATTAACAACTTATATTATTCTATTTAATTTGTACCATAATTTAACTAATTAACAATTTATATTATTATTTTATTTTATTTCTATGTGTACTTATTACAAAATCTGGTATTCCTGGCTCTTCGGCTATTGACAGCTTACAATCCACATCTTATTTCTTGAAAGATTAGAATGTTGCAACATTAATTATTTTAAGAGCCTCCATTTTCTCTCTCCCATTATGACGGAGATAGTTGAGAAGATGGACATTCGAATTAGCAATAGTGAAGAAGCACATGCCAGAGGAAGTGGGCTCATAACATTTTGGCGGAGGTAGTCAAGCTCTTATTATTCTCATCTAAAATGTCGGTAAAATAACAGCGCTTTTTTCCTCTCTCGAAAGTTAATGTTCTCTGAAATCTTATAATATAACAATCTTTAAAAAAAAATGGTTAGGTTTTCCATTATTAATAGCCATCCTTTTTAATAATAAAATTAAATAGAATATTAGAAAAATTATGATATTTAAATTACAAACAATATATTTATTTTATTATTATTATGTATATTTTTAAAAATATATAAAAATATTTTTAAAATAATAATATTTATTATAAGATAAATTTATTATATTTGTTTAAAAAGCATAATTTAATTTATATAATATTAATTATATCTGGTTGGTTTCATTTAATTTGAACTTTGAATCTTATTGTTTACGTACCAACTAAATTACTCCCATCAATTATAATATGAATTATATTTAAGTTAAAACATAATTAATTAATTTGGATATTTTGTAATATAATATACAAATTTTAATGACCAAAAATGACATTTTTAGCTCAAAATAGAGTTATTTAAAAACCTTTAAAAATGTTGCATCTTAATATTTCATTTTCATTTAAAAAAATAAGTTGACTTTTCAAGTATACCATGTCACATATGTCTTACAATATTTCTATATTCTAAATGGCATCAAACATGTGAGAATATAACTAATAAAGATGTGTTCTCAATGAAAATGTTAAAAGACATAAATTAATATCATAATTTAGAAACTTCAACTTTACAATTTTGGCCATAAAAATGACATCTTTAGCTAAAGGTTGGAGTTATTTAGAAACATTTGAGTTTATTTTAATTTTACAAAAAAAAAACATTAAATTGGCTTTCCAAATATACCATGCTACATATAACTTAGTATCTTTCTATATTTCGTCAATTCTCTAAATCGATAGGCGATGCACACCAAGGCTCTCCTTTAGATGAGGTTGACTAAAAAAACACAACAAATAAATACTCAACAATAAACTAGATCATATACTCTTTTTGGTTGATATGATAAGACTACTTCTACATCAATCTGCTTTGATTAGTTAAATAAATACTCAACAATAAACTAGATCATATACTCTTTTTGGTTGATATGATAAGACTACTTCTACATCAATCTGCTTTGATTAGTTAGTGAGCATATTGCATATAGAGTTGATCATCAACAACTATTATAACAATATTTGGTCATAATTGACCATTATTGATTGGATTGGCTAAGATATATCTAGTCTAGTAAGGCTTGCTCCACTTAAATCAACTTTAAAGAGAGTTTTATTAGGCTTTTGCTTAAGAAAACACATTTCTCATACATACTTTCCCTTCATGTAAGGTTTGTATCCATTATAAAAATTGCAAAAAATCAAATGTATATTAATTGTGTACTCTAATATAGGAATTATGAGTTTCTTACCATTGTAAAGTCTTATTGTCATTTCCAATGACCTTCACTAACTTCTAAGAATATAAATATGGTTCATATGTTAGATAAGAGACCATTAACCATTTTGATACATTTATATAAAGCATTGATTGAGATCAACTAGTATACCTTCATATCATGCATTATATACCTTCATATTAGTATCAATTTTTAATGGGTATTTTAACTATGTTCATATTCACTAGTAAAATATCTGATTATTCATCTTTTTCAATGATTTTTATATTCATTGTTGCACTTATAATTTAATTAATCATATTAATGTTTTACTTTTTGCATAAGAAACAGGTACTAAACAACAGCACTGCATATTACACTTGTTTATATTATATTATCAATTTCTTAAAATCATTTTTTTGGACAAAATAAAAAGTCAAATATCAATATGGTAATTTATTTATAATAGATAATATCATAAATCAATCATAAATATATTTATTATACTATATTTATAATAAATAATTAAGACTTACCATGACAAAAATATATTATAATCTAAACATTAAATTTACCAACAAAGAAATGTTTATATTTAATTAAATAAAAAATACTTTACAAAACTTAAATAATATATAAAAATATAACATATCATTAATCCAAGTCTTGAATTTAAAAACAAATAAATGTTTTTAATTAATTAAATAAATAAATAAATAATATAAAAAAGTATGACATACAATTAATCATTTGAAAAAATCTAATCAAAACAAATTCACTAATTCATTTGTTGGATTTACTAACAAATATTTATAAACATAAACTAGAAATATCTATTTTTAATGAAATAAAAAACATTTAAAATAAAAATAACGCCAAATTTATAATAATCCGGCCCATGACATTTAGAATAAATGGTGATGGGAAAGCCACAAATCAAACACAAAATAATTAAAAAAACCTCAAACAATTTAACTATAAAAATATTATAATTAAATAATATAAATTCTAAATTAAAATAAATATTATAATGTTTACAACTTTCACCGTTCACATTCTTATCACCTCATCAAATTTCTTATCACCTCATTTTCAAGCATTATTATTAAGGCTTTCAATAAAACTTTAAAACTTTCTCCATCTAATATTATTGACGGTCCATAATAAATATTATTCACGATACATAATAAATTATAAAAGAAATAATATTTAAACATTTTTAAAAATAAAATTTATTTTTTTAAATGTATATAAATGTTTTTGATATTTTGTTTTAATATCCCAAACAAAAATTTTAAAAGATCTCTAAATCCTGCATTATTTATCTCTCCAACATTTAATTTTATAAATCTAGAAATTCTATGTATATATATCCTCTACTCCAAAAATTGTATGTATATATATCCTATATGCCTACATTGATAAATCTTCTCTTGCATATTAGTTTCCCGGTGCGCTCTTTGGACGGTGAAGCTGAGGCTGGCGGTTGTGGTGCTGGTGCTGGTGCTGGTGCTGGGTTGAGAATCAATTTTCACAAGTATATTTTATAACAAAAATCAATGTTCTTTTTTCTTCTCTTTCTGCCAAAAAAAAAAAAAAAAGTCCTGGACTCCAACGGCTCTCTCAAACCTCTACTTTATCCACTAGCGCCATAAACATGAAGCCCTTCTCCATGTCTAAGAGCACGTTATTAAGGAGATAAAGATTTTGTAAAAAGGAGGAGACAAAGAAAGATTAGGCTTCATTCATTGTTAGAGATCATGAGAAACTTCATTTCCGTTGAATATAGATTCTATAATCTCTATCTATACATATCATATATGCAAAGTATCCAAAAATAAGTGGAGTCGGATTCAAATTCAAATCTTAACTGCCGTACAATGAGAGACAACCTCTACACATCATTTCTTAAGCTAAATGTAATGACCTTCATGAGGTCAATATACTATGATATGCACAGATATTGCGACTTTGAGGAAGCTTTGCGTAAAAAAGATTAATTTCAAACTTTATAGGGAGTTTATTGAATATATATTTCTCATTTAATTGTAATAAAACTTAATTATATAGGGAATAAAATATATTTTCGATTTAATTATATTTATAAATATGTTTATTTTAAAATAAGTTTTCATAATTTTAATTTTTTTTATTTGTTTTTTATTTTTTTTTGTGTAAATTTGGTAGTATTTCTCTGGTATATTAATTATTTATAAGTAGGTAACAAAATATATATGGTGGTCTTAATTTACGCCAAGGAAACTAGGTCGGCCATTAATCAACATCAAAAATTGTCCAAAATTTAAACAATTTGATCCTTATCATCCATGCTAAGTTTGCGACTATATCTACTATATACTCAATGCTTTGATTTGTAAAGTAAATGCTATCCATCATAATAACAAAAATTAACTTTCTCAATCATCAGACTCGACAGCGGTCGGGTCCTTGGCACTTGACCCAGGCACTTCATTCTGCAACAAAGTTTGGAGCTACTTTTCCATTTTACCAAAACGGAGGTTATGGTGATATTGTTGTACCTATACAATTTGGATTTCCTATTGAATGTCATTGAAACTTGGTTCCTCCTGCCTTGCTTTCTTTGGTTCTTCTCTGTCCCTGTATGTCATTGCCCTTGCCAACAAATTCTTCATGACCTAGTACTACTGGATGGTTTGTCTGAATTATGTTTGGTGGCCTCTAGTATGTCCCGGGTCAATAAGTAATGGCTCCTAGTCTTCCATTAGAAGTTCTTCGTTTGTCGCCTTGGCATTTAACTCTGTCTCCCATGTCACTATTACTTCTTTTACCTGTGCTAGGGTACCTGCATGGTAAGCATGCATTAAGTTTTGCATACTTTCCTCTCTCATTTTTCTTCCCCTTTTTCTCTGGGTTTGGCTCGCTGAAGCCACCAGACCCTTCATTTTCTTCTCTGCCTGCTTACCTGCTCGCCGACCTCCTTTTCTTCCTTGTCTCGCTTCTACTTTCACCATCTTTTCCTTCAGCAATTCCTTCAGTCCCCACCCCTCTTGTGTTCTTACCTGTTCCTGATGTCAGAGCGTTGGGGACTGAAGAGTATAGGAGTTAATTAAACCTGTAATGTTAACATAAGTGCATACATTAAAACCAATCTGAATTTCTTTCATAACATTCTGTTGTTCCTTATATTTCTGCTTTACAACATTCCAACTGCCCATTTGCTTCTCGGCAGCTCGGTTGCCCCCAATTCGCAGCAACAACAGGGTTATCACTTCTCTCCTCAGCTCTAAGTCCCCCCTGGAGACCATCAACTGGGATCCCTGCAGTGGTCCCTCTCCACTCTTAGGAGCTGGCCGACAGGGATTTGGGATTCCAACATTGAGAAAGCAGGGTTTTGGCTCTGATTCCACCAACAGGGCAGACCCTCTAGACTTGATATGCACCAACCCCTCCCTCTTAGCTTTTCAGGTTTTGGCCCGCCCTTGGAGTCCATCTTGACTCAAGGTCATTGAGAATGAATTTCCCCTCGACCATGCAAAGTCCTCCTGGTCTAGATTCCCCCCATTCCTATTCCCCTGAATCTCTTTCCTTCCCCTTGGGGTTTGGTAGCCCCCTAGTAGCCACACTAACCTCACAGGGTTTGTCTTACCTTTCCCATTCCCCCCTCTCACCCCCCACAGATTATGGAAACTACTAGACCTTCGTAGGCTAACAGAGGAGTCATAGCCTCTTCTCAATCCCAAACTACAGAATTTCCCTATGACAGTTATCAATTTCTTTCCCTCGGGTGTGAGAGACCCTCCAAACCCTCCGCAAATCCCATTCCCCCCCCCCCCCCCGCATTTCGTCTAGACATTACCAACAGACAATTGAACCCAAATTCACGTATTTTTCCATTTCTTTCAGCAATTAAGAAACCAGACATCATTATCTTAAGACAGGACCAACATTTTCCAATTACTTTGGACACCACCATCCTTTTATTCTAGAATTTCCTCCAATTTTGCGACAATGGTGCCAAACCTAAGCTGAGAAGTTTGGTTTACATACTAGTTTTGTTTCAGGTTGATGCAGTTGAATCCAGATGTCGATTTCCGCCCCTTCTCTTGCTCTCCTCTCCGCTACCACCCGCAACACTTCGCTTTCATTCTCCTCTCACACTTCGCATGCATTCACCCAGCTCTCTTGCCACCTTTTTTTCTTGAATGTTCACCCACCTACCCATTTGCATTCCTGAGGCATCCTCCACTTGCCTCCTTTTCCCGGTTTCTTCCACCTCCTTCGTGTGGGGTCCTTGAATGGGCCGCCCACTTACCCTCTTCATTCCCTCTTCATTATTCCTTCTGTCATAACGATATTTTGTCCGGATCCAGGGCCCCTTCACACCCCGATCTAGGGTAGTTTTAATTTAACCATTAATAAATATTAAGAGAATGGTGAAGATTTAACCTCTATATAATATTTTAGACTATTTTTAGTAATATACATAGATGCATTTATTCCTTTTTAATTAAATTCATTAGTTTAAAAAAATTTCATATGAACAAGTGTCATATTAAATGAGTTATAGTTTTTGGACATGTGGTATTAATAAGTTATGGTATTGTAAAAAAATCTATTTACAAATTAAGAATCTCTATGGTTAAGAATCTTGTTTTATGTTTTTTTTAAATGTATATATATTCAATTTATATATTAATTTCTTTTATCATTAATAATATTATAATTTTAAAGAAAGTTATAATTGAATTGATTTTTATGATTTTTTGATAAATGTTTTTTATCAATTAATTTATCAACGTTCTCTAGATATTTATTTTATATGACTACCCTAATTATAAAAAATGAAACAAAATCTAAAATAAAAATGTCATTTATGAAATAACCATATCAAATTGAAATGTATTTTTAATAGTAAAATAAATATGATATATATATATATATATATATATATATATATATATATATATATATATATATATAATTGTTTCTTACTATGTGTATATGGTCATTATGTTTAGACTAGTCTAGATTCATTTTAATTTTGGATCTACAAAGCTCTCAGAGGGATCAAATATCTCGAGATGTGAAAAGAGATTTGATATCTGGACTCTTTCTACATTAAAATGTTAAAACATGGTTCCTCATATTTTTTCCTTTATGCATAAATTTAATTATTTTTATTATTAATATTTTCTAAAATCTTACATGTTAAATCTATATCATAGAAACTAGAATAAGAATTCTCTCAATCTTTCCTCATTTTCTTTATTATTGATATTTTTAAAATTTTATATATCAACTCCATATTATAAATAAAATGGAAAGTGAAAATATAAGGAAAAATTAATTTAAATTACTTTACTTTACTTTAAATTACTTAATAGATCTAAAATTATGATGTATCTAAATTGGTTATTTTTAATTTGTTAATTTAAATTATTATTTTACTATTTTTAAATGTAATATTAACTGATAACATCTTCCCTTTAAATTGTAGAAAACCTTTCCTATTATTTTATTATTTTAAATATAATATTATTTAACAACATCTCTCAATTTCAACGCAATTACTCAAATGTTATAAACTAAATTGTCAAATTAATGTAGCACTGACCTATTAAACCCTAAATGGTTAAATAAATGTTAAAAAAATATAAAAGTAAACCCTTTTTTAATTTTAATAGAAATATTTATATAAAAATTAATAAACTGACTTCTGAAACCAGTGTATCTTGGACCTATCTAGCAATAAGAGGTTTTACCAACCAAAAAAAATCTTTTCAAAAAAGATTTATGGGGGTTTAGATATGTCTTTTTTGCAAATATAGATGAATTTGAGAGATATCTTTTGTAAGTATAAATGAAATTTAAAATCTATTATAACACAACATTTTTATTTTCATAACTATCACCAATTAAATTATTAAAAAAAAACAAACAAACTTTTTTAAAAATATACATTTTAAGAAATTTACCGTACGAGCTTTGATTTGATATTATCATAACAGGAAAAGTTACAATGAACGCCGTTGAAACATGGGTTCAACATCACTTAATGTTCGGAACAAGCGTTTGGAGCACAATAGGGTATGATCCCTCTTGCCATTTCTCCCCAGCTGTAACATTTTACTCGAGGTTGGGGATCACTTGAAATCCATCTCACAAACCAGTAAATGTTGCTCAGAAAACATTCACTATATTGTAATTTTCCAGGTCGTCAAGTATTTATGTTGAACTCCATATGGAGTTAATGTAAGTTGTTAAGGTTAACTTGATTTTCTATTTTAAAATATTTTGGAAATTTATTTCTAAAATATTTTTAAATTTATCAATTTAGACTTAAAATAGGGTGGGATGTTATTAATAATTTAAGAGTAAAAATTAAAAATAATATTACTATGAATATAAAAATAAATTAGTATATTTATATAAATTAAATAGTTGTTAAATATTGATATGTATGGACACTTATCATTGAGTTGTCAAACTAGCAATGAGGACAATCATTTCTGGATTCTATCCATGAATGCAGGGTAACTCATCACCATTATTCAAGGAAAACCAAGATTTCACTCTTGCTCGATGTTTTTGGGTCTTAGGTCGTTAACATGTTCCTTGCCTCTGAGGAAGATGAGCTCTTAGTCACGTAGAGAGATTTTTAGGGCAACATATATATTTAACCAAACATAAGCAGTTTTAGGATAACATATATCTCAAATCAGTAAGTTAAATTACAACTTTTATTATTATTATTATTAAAGGATTATTGGGCCCAAAGGGGCTCTACACCCTAGTATGAGAGATGTTCCCACTTAATGTTACATTTCAAAATAGTAAAATAATAATTCAAATTAACAAATTAAAAATAGTAATTTAAGAAAAGAAATCACTGTCGACCATAATTAAAATACTTTAATTTTCCATTGAATTTGACATAATTTTATATAGAGATATAACTAACGGAAAGTAATAAAGTATGAGGAAGAAATGCAATTTTTTCACTACTTGATATGGAGATAAGTAAAAAAAAATTACTTTTTACTATGAGGAAGAAATGTAATTTCTTCACCACTTAATATGGCCATGATAGGAAATAGTATTATTGATATTATATGATGTGTAATTCAATTTACCTTCAGTTTACATGTGAATATATTAATAACAAAAATTCTTTTATTGTCAACCAAAGTAAAATATTTCAATGTGCATATTAAAAACCATAATTTTATATCTATTTTATATGGAGAAAAATAAAGTAATTTAAATTTAAAGAAAAAAAGATACATTTTCACTTTCGGAGATGTGTAATTTATTTTATTTCTAATATGGAGTTGATATATAAGATTTTAAAAATATCAATAACAAAGAAAAGTTTAATGTAGGTTATAAATACAATATTTCAATATGCAGGTTGAGAAAAAGATTTTAACATGAAACATATAGAGAGAAAGATGGAGAGAATTTGTATTCCATTAATAGTTGCTTTCTAATTCAATGTATGAGGGATATTTGTAATTCTTTACAGGCTTATTATGGATTTGATACATTTCTTGATGGGAGTGAGGTGTCGGGCACACAAGGTAACATGTGGGCAATTATGAAATCCACTTGGTTGATGGTACAAGGATTGACCTCCCCGTCCTCTCACAGCTACTTGTGTACAGGAGGCATTATGGGAGTTTGTGTGAAACTTCCATCAGCCCCGAATCGAGCGGGAGGAGTTGAACAACAAAGGTTTATGGAGGGTGGTGTGTGTTGTTAGGTATGGTATCAGTTCAGTGAATGTGATTGGAATTTTGTCAACGGGAGGTGGAAGAGGCGAGGAGTTCTTGTTTGGGAAAGGTGGCGACTCTGGCACCGGCGTACCCTCCCTGGATTCTTGGTCTGTAAATTGATCACTTTCTTCTCTGGTGTGAGAAATTTGGTGTCTTGGCATGAGAGGAGTGGAACATTCGGTGGTGCATGCCAGTCGACGGTCCTACTGTGAGTGGGTGGGTTACCATCTGCATCTACGTGGAAAACGAATCGCCCTCCTTTGCATCTCTTCCTTGGGGTTTTGTATGCTTGAATGGTTTCTACGTCAAGGGTGTATAGGCTTTCAGGCGGCTGGACCAGTGGGTTGCCAGTGAAGGGTTGAGGGCAATGATGCGTGGGCTCATCTCCAATTTTCTCGTTGGAAATTGTTGGTCTAATTATCAGTAGGCCAACCGGAGTGGGTGGGGCAAACTTTGGTGTTCGAAGTTTTCATTTGTATACTAGTTCATTGGTTTGCTATGTCCCCTTGAACCGATGATAGTTCTGTAAAAATGTGCCTGGTTCCTTGTCGGGGTGGGTCCTCTTCCTTTTCAAAACCTATCTCAGTTGGACAAAGGGGTCGAGAGTCTCCAATGCAAGTGATAATGGTGGAAAGGGCGAAAATTGGAAATGGGTGGGGTCGCAGGAGTATTGGTCAGTCAGGTCGGGTGGCGTCGGGAGTCTACGGCGCTCATGATCATGGTGGCTCGAGGGCTGGTTGTGTGGGTCACATTCGATAGCCTCACTAGCGAGATGGACCGGTGCATCTTGGAGTTTTGGGTAGAAGAGGGAAGGCAAGGCATGTAGGACGTGGACAGAGTGATGACCATCAGTGTTGTTCAGAAAATTGTAGGGACTTGATCCAGTCAGTGCTTGATCGCTTGGAAACCTCTGAGTGAGTACGCCAGGAAGAGCATGCTAAGCTCATAGCCACATTGAACAAGATTCACTACTTCTAGTTCCATGTCCGAGAACAAGTCGTGGTTGTCTGGCATGGCCAAAACTTGTTAGCCGAGAAAGTGGAGAATTTGTAGTCTTGGATAGCCCACTTCGAGGAGAATGTCCAGTGTTCTTTCTGCCCTCCACCTCCTCCTGGAACAACCCCGGATAACTCAGCTTCAATCACTTCATATAACTAGCATGGTTATAGGTGTTCTACTTGTTTTATGTGTTTTCTGGTGCTTTTGGCCTACTAAGTTGTGGACTGTATCTTTGGTTTTCTTTCTCTTTCTTTCTCATATGTTGATCGCAGTAGTCAACAAATCTGGTAGGGTTGAGACTACCCACATTTTCCTACTGATGTACTTATTTTCAGATGAATGAATAGAACGTTGATTTACAAAACAAAAAAAATATGGATTTGATATGTAATATTTTAGAAAATATTAATAAGAAAAATAATTAAAGTATGCATAGAGGAAAAAAAAGATATGAAGGAGCATGTTTTAACATTTAAATATGGAGAACTTGAATTATAAATAAAATATTTCAATGTTAACTACATATGTATTATACCAGTCTAGATCCTTCTTAACTTTGGATCTACCAAGCCCTCAGCTCTCTCAAATATCTTTTCAATCTAAAATATGTTTGCATCTCAAGAGATTTGATCCCTTAAGATGGATTCACAGTTACTCTACCAAAGATATTTTCAATCTGTAAATAGGATTTGTTACAATATGATGACTTATCACATATCTCTTTTCAATCTAAAATATGTTTGCATCTCAAGAGATTCGATCTCTTAAGATGGATTCACCCTTACCTTTCTACAGAGATTTACAATCCATAAATAGGATTTGTACAATACAATGGCTTATCTCATCCTCAAAAAATCATATGAAACTTGTTCATGTGACATATTTTTTATTTAATGAATTTAATTAAAAGGGAAAAAAACATAACTATTTTGAAATAGGGATTCCATAATTTTAATTTAATTATCAATAATTATTAGGTGGATGGTAGGGATTAAACCTCCATGAAATATTCTAAAATATTCTTAGTATTATACAAAAAATAAAAGTTGAGATTTATGTTCAAAGTAGTTATTTGGGGACTAAAATAAGATTAAACCATTAATTTTAATATTATATATAATAATATTTATTAGGGTTATAATGGGTTATAAAAAATTAATTGCTAACGGCTAGTTAGCAGCTCTCTACATCTATTTATTACATTGTCCTTCCTCATCATATCCTGAAGATGAATCACACTGGCTAGTTGGAATATTTCTTATGTGATTTTTTCATAAAGATGTTGTTAAAAAATAGGTCATATGAATGAGTGTTATGGTTTTTTGGGTATGTGGTATTGATGATCCATGGTATTGACCCATGGTATTGTAACAAAGTCTATCTATAAATTAAGAATCTCCACGGTAAAGTGGGGTTAAATTTCCAAGGATAAGAATCTTGTTCCATGATTTTTCAAATGTATATATCTTTAACTTATATATTAATTATTTTTATAATTAATAATAATAATAATAACAACAACTTAAAATAAAGTTACAATTTACTTAGTTTTTTATTTTTAAACAAAGTCAGATGTATTATGAAATGTTTTAATGCTTATTATGTATTGATGTCTATCAAAATCTATGAGACTTTCAATTTATATGGTTGTGCTAGTTATTGATAATTAAATTAAAATTTTGGAAGCCCTATTCCATAATAGACATACCTATTGACATAACTAAACAAGAAAATTGATGTCTTCCTTTGCCTTATGTAATTTCCAAGGATTCCATCTCCAAATCAAAGAATGGTGACAACCCTAAGCCCTGGTTGGTCTACCAGTAACAACAACTTGTTATGTAATTAATCTCTACCATTTCTACCAAAGTATTACCATTTTGGCCAAGGTAGAGCTAAATGCACCAAACTAAGAAGCTAGAAATGTCCCATATGTTAGCTAAACTTGACTCAGTGAAGGAGTTAAGGTTGTTAGGTTAAAAGTTGTGGTTTTAGGCACCTAGTATTACTGGCCTATGGTATTGAGCCCATGGCATACATGTGATGAAGCCTTTAGAAGGCTTGGTGATTCTCCATTTTAATGTATCAAAGTTGAGTGGAACAGGTTCACCTCACCAAGGTGTTTTGGCTTTGTTTAAGTCAAGGATAATAATAGATCTATTTCTTTTTGGTTTTTTCCTGATTGGGGTTTTCTAGAATAAATCATGGTTTTTGTGTGTTGTTCTTGTATGTATGACTCTTAACGTTATTTCTTTGATATTGTTCTAAATATTAACAAGTGTTTAAGAATTTTTTTTAACAATTATTCCATGTTGCCCCTCCAATTTCATAAGTTCATTATTTATATTTTCCTCAAAGGTATTTGTGCAGGGCCCGAGACATTTATTTATTGGTTTTCCCCCGCTCTAGTTTCTCCCATACCATTAATGTCCTCAAATGATTTACTGAGGCAAATGTGTCCTTTATGGGCACTTCAACTTTCATATTAGTAGATGATTCTGGAATAGCAAACTCTACACCCACCTCGACCATCTTCATTAGGGTTTTGTGACATCCCTTGGTTAATATCCATTTGTGAACACAATGTAAATATTTAACAAAGTTTGGGCTGAGTAAGGGACACATATTCCAGAGACTGGGGAAATTGCTTGCTTGGGATGGTGCAAGTTTCCTTACTACAGGAAATTTGAATTGTTTGGAGAGTCATTGAAGGTTGGCTTTTGTGTGTTTTAATGAACCGGGTTCAAAATTTATGGGACTGCAAGAGAAGTACACATCCCATCCTTAGCTTAGGGGACTTGACGAACAAAAAGGACAAAAATAAAAATTTAAGCTTGGGGGGTTGTGCGGGCAGCTAGAGAAGTGAGTGGTCAAAAACTAGGAGAAGGGGAAGAAAACAACATAAATTCAAACAAGAAAAAAAAAATAGAAGTGTGTAGGAGAGCATAGAGAAATTGTGAGAGAATGAGTCTTTGAACAGATCGGTAGTAGAGCAGCATTCGAAGGTTGTTAACCAAGAATAAGCACATGGATTAATTATATTCAGTTGGAAATATTGGTAGGAGAATTTCTCTCAAGTGAGGACAATGGCCTCTCGATTCCCCATTAGCTAGAGGGTGGAAATGGCTTTCTCTAGAGCCTCTTGACGGTTGGGGTAGAGGAACTATTCCTTAGATTCTTGGAAGGAGGACTTTTGGAGCCTTTCTTGCTATGTTTTTTCTACAATGTGTTGTGGATTCCCTTCAATGGGTGGAACCACTGTATTTCGTGTTGTAGGGTGGAGGTGAAGCATGTGGAGCCCCTAGAGTTGATTTGTTATAAAAAAGATGAAGGGTGGAGGTAGTAAGACTCTTGTTTCCTTGTGGATTTTGTTGATTGATATTTGGTTGGTGGGTGGAGGTGGGAGAGCCTCTGGAGTCCCTGTTTCAATCAGCGGTTGGTATTCAATCCCTTGAGAAAACCATCTTAGTCTCTAGAATCTGGCTTTGGGGTGATAACTGCAAGTGAGAACTAGTTGCATCATGTCTATGGTTGGGTGGAGACTTAATGTTTTCTCAAAACCAGTTTCCCAAATCTTGTGTCAATCTAAGATAAGTTTATGTACATGTAACCTGCGGCATTATATATATTCGAATTACAAGCTCACTACTACACAAATGTGACCACTCAATGCATTTATCAATATATAAATAAAGGTATTCTGGCATACATAGTGTTAGTTCAAGCCACAATCACAAGGGAAAATCAATCAGAGCCTCTTTGTCTTCATTCACAAGCAAACCATACATCATTCAGGAATTCAACATAAGCTTAAATCAACAACATGAACACACACACGCACGCACGCACACACACATATGTGTGTGTGTGTTCAGGTTGTTGATTTAAACTTATGTTGAATTCCTTAATGATGCGTGGTTTGCTTGTGAATGAAGACAAAGAGGCTCTTATTGATTTTCCCTTGTGATTGTGACTTGAACTAACACTATGTATGCAAGAATACTTCTATTTATATAGAGATAAATGCATTGAGTGGCCACATATGTGTAGTAGTGAACTTGTAATTTGACTAGGAAGGACACTTCATGTTTATCTGTGGAATATTGATCTCCTTATAGACTTTTGGGCACTGTAGGTTTTCTAGTTGTTTTTATAAGCTTTGTTGTGATTATTTGTTCCTCAAGAAAACTTGTAGATCTCTGGAATGAGATCAACTTGTTTTGTTAAATCGTTAAGAATCAAGAGGGACTACATACTTGTGAGATCATGAATGGGAAAACCCCTATACTTCATCGTATAAAGCATCCATCGAGAACCCAGGAAGGGTAACCATATCATAAGCTCATGAAGGATAGTCCTAGTGTGTACATCATACAACCTTAATGGTGACGGTCAAGTTCTAGTGCAAGTCAAAACAATTATAGAACCACCATAACTGAGACATGGTTAAGTTCTCTCGCAAATGGCTCACAATGTAAATATAGGTGGAAAACCTTAGATCTCAATCCTTAGCCTCATAACCTTATCTTTTGATTGTGTTGGGATTTATTAGGCCACATGGAGGTTGTCTTGATGACCAGGTCGTTAGCCTTACGAACGTAACACATAAACAATAGTTGAATCTAGCATGATGAATAACTAAGGTTGAGTGAGAGAGATTGACAGTTTGGAAGCAACTTGGGGTGATGTGTCCTTGAGGTAACATCCCTGAGAATTCCTAACAAAATTCACTAAAGGAAGCCTAAAATGACGAGGACCAGGATAGCGTGGTAGGGTCGGTGGCATGGAGAAGGCTGAGGTGAGTTGGAGGTTATGCATTAGCCGATAGGAAAACACACTACCCATGTGGAAGGCATAAGACATAACTATAAGGCTTGGGGTGGGGCCCACATTGACATGGGATCAATGTGGAAAATAACGGGAAAATTTCCCTTCCCAGAGTCTATCTCACAGTGCTTAAGGGTGAGTTGGGATGACTCAACATCTGGGTTTCATGAATGGAGCAAGACCAAGGGGCTATTGCACAAGAGTGGGAGTCATGGACTAATTGAAGGTGTTTATAGTGCAGACCACTTTACCCATTGGGACATGTAAGCCCAAAGGTTGGTCCTCGGTAGCTTAAAGGCAAGGTGCATCTCGAAAGGGTGTGGGGTGACATAACGTTGAGACACGGTGGCATACATGTGATCTTGACTATCCTTTTATTGGTACAGGGTGGACCCACCATATAGGTCAGTTCTGAAGGTCATATTGAGAGTAATTAAAGGAAGCAAATAATGAAAAGGGTTGGGTAATGAAACCTGGGGAACATGGATATTGACACCAATTGACGGTCCATTGATTTGCATATATATATATATATATATATATATATATATATATATATATATATATATATATATATATATATATATATATATATATATATATATATGTATATATATATATATATATATATATATATATATATATATGTATATATATATATATATATATATATATATATGTATATATATATATATATGTATATATATATATATATATGTATATATATATATATATATATATATATATATATATATATATATATATATATATATATATATATATATATATATATATATATATATATATAGACACTCCCGCTGTGAAAAAGTTGGGGTTTCAAATATATGTATGTGCGCATTATATGTGAGGACAAAAGCCATGAATGGGGCACCACATGGTAGAGTGATGACATGGCATTGTTTGATTCGCTCATTTTCAAATGGCCATATCTCTCGATCCAGAGGTCGAATTGAGATAATATTTATATCACTGGAGTTGTCACGATTAAACGAATGAAGTGAACTCATCCATTTTAAGATTGAGGAATTTGAAAAAGATCGAAAATTTTAGACCCCATTTCCCTAACACTACCTTGGATCTCGGGTTAGCATAGTAACATGTCCCTCACCTAACCTGTGTTTTGTAGGGATTAGGAGGGGATGGGGGGTTTTTATAGAGTGGTATCATAGCATCCAGGTTCAAAACTTAGAGTGGATGGGCTCTATCATGGGAAAGTACTATGGGGTTCCTACAAAGGAGATTCATTTTGATTTTTAGAAAATTAATAATACAAATGCTTAGGTGTTAAAATTCGGTTTGCAATCGATTGATTTCATGCATAATATATATGCTTATCATGTGACTTGATTATGTAGTATGGAACTAACGGTTGCTATGATTGTATGGTC
This sequence comes from Pinus tabuliformis, assembly GCA_031772625.1. Classification (NCBI taxonomy): domain Eukaryota; kingdom Viridiplantae; phylum Streptophyta; class Pinopsida; order Pinales; family Pinaceae; genus Pinus; species Pinus tabuliformis. The sequence continues at coordinate 249,079,244 of CM062811.1, forward strand.
ATTGATGTCTTAACATGGATTGTTTTTACAACTAGCTTACCGCAAAAACTCCTCAAAAGTAAGCTCGATGGTATGATTTTGTCATATGTTTCAATTATGATGTAATTAACATCATGTGCGCATGACAACACCTGAATATCACAAATAATAACGAAATATGGTACGCCACAAATACTGATGACCAAGAGGTGAACAACAGGATGGTAGAATATAACTCTAACCATACACATCATGGGCAAGAAGAAAGATCAGTTGGCTAAGGGGGAGGGGTGAATGCTCATAATTTAATGAATAACTTAAGGAGCCTAAAGGTCGAGCTTAGGAGTTGTAAAGAATATAATGAAAGGTTGGTAAGGGCTCAAGAAAATCAAGCTAAGGTAAATGAAGTCATCTTGCAAAGCCTCTCAAGCTTGCAAAGGCAGAGGTAGTATGAGCTAGGGGCTAATCATAGAGACAAGATGAGATTTTTCACATTAGAAGAGAGAAAAGATGGGGAATACGGTAGAAATTCCAAGAAGAGGCACAAAAGGGAAAGTGAAGACATCATGAGATGGAATGTACCATTGAGTACCTCAAAGAGAGTAACTAGCACTCATGGACATCATTGTAGTAGACCTACTAGTTTCATTTCTAGGGGGCATCATCGCCATTATCATCATCATTGTCATCATCATCATAGAAAGAGAGAAAGGGACTATGTTCTAGAGGATCTCAAGAAGGCCAAATGACCCACATTTTATGGGGATGTGAAGAAATTTGAAGAAGCAGAATCTTCGTTGCTTGGAATGAATAAGTTCTTCAGGATTCATGATTATTCTAAGAACATGAAATCCAAGGTATCCACCTATAGTTTGAAGGGAAAAGAATAAATATGGTGGGAATATTTGAAGAATGTCAATGGCATAACTAGAGAGGGGTTAACCTGAAGTAAATATGAAGTCCTCTTCAGGGATAAATATATATCAGACAAATATTATGACAACAAGTTTAAAGAGTTTTATGAGCTCAAGTTGGGACAAATGACAGACAAAGAATACACCACCAAGTTTATGGAATTGTTGAGATATGTTCCATATATGAAGCATGAGAAGGAAATGATACAAAGATTCACCAATGGGTTGCCTCTATCATTTAGAGTTCGAATTGAGATGCATGAACCTCAAACTTTAAATGATGTTATTAAAAAGTTGAAGCACTATTATGAGTAGTAAAAACAAAGGGCGGACTTGAAAGGTGATTAGAAGGTAAGGAGCAGTGGTAAAGATAACAAGAAATGGAATAAGAAAACCATAGACAATAAAGAAGGTGTGGGCATAGTTAATGCAATTTGACCATGTAATATCCCGTTTCTGGGATATCCCTCAAACCCAAGAAAACTCCAACCAAACACGTCAAAATGATAAATGACCGGGAAACTCAAAGTGATAAAAATAATAGTGGTACAACTTATAATAATGTGAACATGAAATATAAGCAGATACTCAAGAAATGCAGAGAGAAATGCTAAGCCATTTTATTATACTGAGTAATGGAAAGAGTACAAGAGGTGATCACACAGGTAGCACCTTGACTTGCACAAGGCAAGTGAAGAAATACACTCAGAATAGCAAAGGAATGGCCACTCTCTGAACTACGTCCAAGCTGCTGGAGAACTATTGTGCTGCTGCCACTACTGGAAATCAAATGAGGATTTGGGGTTGTTCCCCTTAGAAAATGCTGAAACTTTGGAATTAAACTCTACTCAAGAAACCCAGAAAACCCTAGAAAGCTTTTCTGAAATAGCCAACCCCTGAAAATCACCCCCTTGTGGATCTACGTTGTCCCTCAAAACTCTACGCTGCCACTGGATAGAATCCTCCAAAATGCCACCTGGAACTCTGCCAAAATCCTCCAATATGCAAGGGTTGATCCCCTGCTCAATCTCCCATCTCAAATCCTCCGCAAACCCTCAATCTGGAACTCCCACCAAAAGAACTGCATCCCTCTCTCAAGACTGCGCAGTTATCCAAAATTATCAATTCCTTCTCTCTCCAAAGATCAATCCTCCTGCAAAAGACTGCTGAAAAATACCTTTCCGTAGCAGGCAGTTGAAGTCCCCTAGGGCTAAGGGTGAGATCTCCAAATGGAGACACTCGATGCACTAAACAATGTTGCAGACCAGCTAAACAGCCACCGTGCTCTAAGTCGAAGTGACTAGCTCAAATGCACATAATTGAATGACAAAATGAGGAGGCTCCCATCTCCTTTATAGCGTTGGCCTCTCTCAATCCCAAGGCCCACCTCCTCCAACACAATCCCTTTCTTGCCACATGTTCCTTTCCATCTGCGTATCCCTCCAAGTGTATGTGTGGGCTCCATCTCTGCGTGGTCCTTTGGCCCCCTTGGCTCCCCTTTAAGTCACAACGTTGTGCTAATAGGAAATGTCTTTATTCTAAAGGTGAGTTATGTCCCCCTTTTCCTCACCTTTTTACTTATAAATAACTATAGAAGGCAAAATTGAGCAAAATCGAATATTCCAATTAGCCATGGCTAATTAGGAATATTACAGTTTCCCGCGGAAAAATGTTGCTTGTCCTCAAGCAACTGAAGTGATGGATGCTGCAAAATTTTTTCACTCTCCTAAGTGGCACCCTCATCCGGTAAATTCTTCCACCTCACCAAGAATTCCTAGACCGTCCTGCTCCGTAGCTGCCTCTCCCTGGTATCAATAATAGCCTTTGGCTGCAACACTAAATGCCCCTCATCATCCGTGGGCGGTAGCTCATCTGTCACTGTCACATTTTGTCCCAATTCCTTCTTCAGGCATGATACATGAAAGACGTTATGAATCTTGCTGCCTTGGGGCAGGTCCAACTCATACGCAACTTGTCCAATCTTACGTATCACCCTGTATGGCCCATAAAAGTGGGGCTTGATCTTTTCAGCCCCCTTCTGCTTCAGTTACGACTGTCGGTATGGCTGTAACCGTAGGTAGACCAAGTCCCCTACCTCAAATTGTCTCTCCACTGGACCCCTGTTAGCATACAGCTTCTGTTGGTTCTACTCTGTAGCCATATTATCCTTAAGAGCTCGGAGGATGTCTTGGCTCTCTTGGATCCAGATCTTGGCTCTTGGAGCCTTGCTAGCACCAAACATCATATCAGCAAAAGATAAAGGATGATATCCATACAAAGCATAGAATGGTGACATACCAATGAACATGTGATGTGTAGTGTTGTAGCAGTACTCCCCCATATGCAGCCACTTCAGCCATGCTCACTGCTGCCCACTGACATAGTTACGCAAGTAGCCCTCCAGCCACTTGTTAACTATATATGTCTGCCTGTCCGTCTGTGGGTGATAACTGGTACTCGGTGTCAACTCCATCCCCACCAACTGAAAAAATTCCTGCCAAAACCCGCCCATGAAACGGTTGTCCCTGTCACCGATGATGGTCTTAGGAAGACCATGTAGCCTGAAGACCTCTCTGAAGAACAGCTTGGCCACTTGTGTTGCTGTGTAGTGTGCGGATATGGTGAAAAAATGTGTGTACTTTGTCAATCGATCAAAGACGACAAAGATACAATCCTTGCCCTGCACCATGGGCAACCCTGTGATGAAGTCCATCGAAATACTCTCCCATTTCCCCTCCGGAATGGGAAGAGGCTGCACTAATCCTGCGGGATGGCTCATCTCCCCCTTGTTCCTCTGGCAAACTTCGCATTCCCGAATATGCTGGAGTACGTCCTCCTTGAGGCCCTTCCATGAGAACCTCTCTCTAATGGCCCTGTAGGTTTTGGTAAACCCCTGATGGCCGGCCAATGGTGAATCATGTGATGCCTAAAGTATCTTCTTCTTGAGCTGATATCCCTCAGTCAAGAAGATCCAGTCCCTATAGTAAATGATCTCATCGATCACCTTGTACCGATCATACGGCACCTGCCCATCCAGAACCTCACATGCAAATATGTCCTTGGAGTACTCTACTAAGAGTCGAGCCCTCCAGTCTATGTCCAAGCTCATAAGAGACAACGTGGCTGGTCTACGTGAAAGGGAATCTGCTACCACGTTGTTCTTACCCTTGACATACTCAATGTCAAAGTCATATGCTTGGATCTTACTAATCCACTTCTGCTGCCTCTCCTGTAGCTGCTTCTGCTCCAAAAAGAACCTCAGGTTGTTGTGATCAGTCTTCACCCTGAACCTGTTACCCACTAAATACTGTCGGAACTTGACCAATGCATGCATGATGGCCAGCATCTCCTTGTCGTATATAGAATACAACCTCTCGTGCGGAAAGAGCTTCCGGCTCTCAAAGGCTATAGGGTGACCTCCCTGCATCAAAACTGCGTTGATCCCCTCTCCCAATGCATCACAGTCCAAAACAAAGGGCTGTGAAAATTTTGGAAATACAAGCACTAGGCAGCTACTCATCACCTCCTTGAGCCTGTAAAAGGCTCGTTGTGCTGTATCCGACCAACTGAATGCCCCCTTCCTCGTCAAATCTGTCAGGGGTGTAGCAAGCTGTGAGAAACTCTTGACGAACTTCCGGTAGTAAGTACAAATACCAATGAATGCCCGAAGTTCCATCACGTTCCTCGGCTCCGACCAGTCTCTGATGGCCCTAATCTTCTCCTCGTGGACTCTCACTCTGTCCACCCCTATGATGTGTCCAAAGTACAACATCTCCGTCAATTCAAACTCACACTTGGAGAGCTTAGCATAGAACTGTTGCTCCTCCTAGATGCGCAACACTGTCTCAATGTGCTGGAGATGTTCCTCCCAAGTCCTACTGTAAATGAGTATATCATCAAATAATACCAACACAAACTTCCTCAATTGACTACGAAGATTTGATTCATGCAAGACTGGAAAGTTGCTGGGGCATCACCAAAAACTCAAAGTTCCCATAGTGACACCTGAAGGCGGTCTTCGGAATGTCCTGCTCCCTCACGCGAATTTGATGGTACCCAGATCTCAAATCAATCTTTGAGAAGAATCGGGCTCCTCTCAACTCATCCATCAACTCATCGATCCTGGGTATGGGGTACTTGTTCTTCAAGGTCTTCTTGTTCAGGGCCTTGTAGTCAATGCACATCCTTAATGTGCCGTCCTTCTTCTTCACCAACACCACGAAAGAAGCAAAAGGACTCGTTCTCGGCCGAATGTGCCCAAGAGCCAGCAACTCCTGAATGGCCTGCTCAATCTCATCCTAATAGGCCTTGGGATGCCTATAGGGGGTAGTAATCATTGCCCGTGTGCTCTGCTCAAGCTCAATGGTGTGCTTAAACCCCCGGTCCGGTGGATGTCCTGGTAGAATCTCCCCAAATATTGTGGCATAACGGTTAAGGATGGATTGTATCTCTGGGTGCGCTGTCTACCCTATACTCCCTGCCTCTGATGCACGCAGCTCCACTGCCCACTCTACGTCTCCCTTCCGGAAGACTGCCTCCATCCGATGAGGCGAAATAGTCTGAGGTGAATATGTGTGATGTCCCCGTATCTTCTCATGCTTCCCTGTCTTCTCATCATCCCACTCCATCTCTAGGGTCTTCCAATCTATCGTGACATTCCCTAGAGTGATAAGCCACTGAACACCCAGTATCATGTTGGTGTCCGAAATATCGACCACGAAAAAGTGGTCAGTCGGTGTGTAGGTGCCCATCGTCATTGATAACTCTGGAACATAACGAGCACGCACCATGGTCTAATCTCCTGGGACCAAAACTGAAAAGCCATCGAAGCTCTCTGTTTGTATACCTATCTGCTCAACCATCTGTGCATTGATGAAGTTGTGGGTTGCCCCATTGTCAACCAAGAATAATACCCGCTGGCCACGTACTGTCCCCCGTACGTGCAACGTCAAATACTTGGGAACTCCTCGCAATGCTACAAGGGCCCCTCCGGTAGGTGCAAAAGCTGCACCACCTACTGGTGGTGGTGGATGTGGCAAACGATCCTGCGTGGCATGACTACCTCCTGCCTCCACATCATCCTCCTCATCCTCTTCCCCGCTGATCTTGGAGAAGACCTCAATAAAATGTGCTTTGCCAGCAGCACATCTATGTCCCAGTGCCCACGGCTCCTGACAGATAAAGCACAACCGCTTCTTCTTCAACTCCCTCCTGGCATCATCATCAATCTGTGCTCATCTTGGATTCCCCTTTGGAGGCAGAATCCTCACATCCTTCCCCTTAGGCGGGAAATCCTGTCTCTAGGGGTAAGGTGTCCAGGTCCTGGGTAAGGCATCCTGTAAATCCCGGGTCTTGCTAATAGCATCCTGGAGAGTGGCTGGTCTAGTGGACCTGACTAGACCCCGAAGTGGCTCTGCTAACCCCTCAACATACATGTAGATCCTCCGTGCTATGGATAGATTTGGCACCATCACTGAAACCTTCAAGAAGTTTGCAATGTAGGTTTATGGGTTTCCGGTCTGTTTGAGCCTCGTTAGCTCAACAAAATGTTGTTATGGATCCCTCCAGTCGACCCTCTCTATCAGCCTCCTGGTGAACTCGGCATATGTCATCACTGTGGAGTGTCCGAGTGTAACCAACCCATGGAACCATTAGTCCCGGGCCTCATCATCCAAATGTAATTTCGCCACCTTGATGGCCTCTATCTTCGACATCTGGTTAAGCTGGAAATAGATGTCCAGCTTATCCACCCAAGACTTTGCCGAACTGTTTGATGAGCCATCAAACGTAGGCAAGTGAAATCTACTAGCTGTGCGGTGGGTGTCTCCATCATGATAATGCCGGTATCCTCTGTGATAGTCGCGGGGTTTACTATCCCACTGGAGCTGAACAAAGTCTTTGAATGAGAGAGCATCCTTGAAATCCTGCCCATAGGCCTGGTACCCTGTAAAATAATTTCCCATATGACCGTGCTCTGCCTCCTGCTGTGCTCTGGCCCTCGTATCTGCTCCTAGGAAAGTGGGCATGGTAGAGCACATAGGGGCATGTGAGGCCACCTACTAAGTAGTATCATGCTGAGTGGCACCCTGCTTTGGAAAATGGTGAGATGCACCTGATCCCTCTCCAACTTGGAAAATTTGTGGGCTCTCACGCTGTCTAGCCTCCATTGTCATGAATCTCTACGCCATCACCTCGATTTTCCTTGACAGATCCTGCACTGATTTGAGGAGCATGTTCGCAAATTTCTTCCCGTCATCATCTGCCATCGGATCCTCCTGCTCTGCGTCCACCACAGGCTCCTCCTGTCCTACTTCCACCACAGGCTCCTCCTTGTTATAGACATTTTTGTGCCTTACAGCATGAAGCATGAAATGTCCATAATTTAAGGGATCCAAAGTCCCTAAACATGTTGTTCCTACCCCTAGAGGAACAAGGTCAGCAAACCACAACACTGAATAACAGTTCTCCACCTGAAAACACTCAAAAACAAGGCAATTCTGGATCATGTCAACTGCTCCACTGAGCATCTGCGCTGAATGTCAACTGCAAAGAAGGCTACCTGCGTTGGGCGAGTTGGGACATGTGGCACAGTCATTCCTCAAGGTGTCAATGCCCAGGAAGCTTCCAAAATGACACTTGGATCAGGGAATTCGACTGGTGATGAGTAAGAGGGTCTAGATCTCCAAGGGGAAGCAAGAACCTCCAAGTGGACTCAAGAACTGAAGAATAACTGAAGTGAGAGAGGACACTAGTCAGCTTCATGCCAGCCTCAAGATGACTCATCCTTTCTCCAAAACTCCTATATATAGAGCTCTCTCATGAGGTCTAGGGAGGCTGGAATCTTGTGAATGTAAGGAAGTGCTGTTGGTTTGAGTTTAGAACTATTGGGTGATTTGCTTTGAAGGAGGTGAAGAGGAGATTTCTTTCTGCTGGGAGGTGATGCTGGATTGGGCCTCTTATGGTTGTATCACTTCCTAAACTTTACTTCTTCCATTAATAAAGCATTTGAGGTTCTTCTATATACATGTGTCTCAATGATGTGTTGCTATACTTGTGTATTTGATTTATTCTAATCCTTGAATCAATTATGAATGTATGCTTCTTGTAGTTTCCCTCTCTTGCCATTTTGCAGGATCTTGTTGTAGCTGGGCCAGTGAAAGAGCAAGGAGCTGGGAGCAAGCAGCAAAGAGAGAAGATTGGATCAATCATTAGCGAAAGACATCGGTTAGTGGATCTCTTTCTCCCCTCTTTTACATCTCATAAAGAAGTAATCTCAAATAGCTTTGCTTTGATTGTTGCTGAGGTACTATCACCCTTAGAGTGGGATAGGGTCATTCCGTATTGGATACTTTTCCCAACAACACTCCTGTTCCACGTCCACCACTGGAACACAGTCTCCCTTTTTGTAGGTGTTCTCCAACCTACACCCAGTGTCTCTGTATCTCCTACCTCTGTAACAGATGTAGGGATTTCCCCCGGTGTCATAGATTGCTATCTCCACAGGCTGAGCTAGATCTATGCTCTGATACCATTGTAATATCCTGTTTCTGGGATATCCCTCAAACCCAAGAAAACTCCAACCAAACATGTCCAAATGATATAGTGATCGGGAAACTCAAAGTGATAAAAATAATAGTGGTACAACACATAATAATGTGAACATGAAATATAAGCAGATACTCAAGAAATGTAGAGAGAAATGATAAACCATTTTATTATACTGAGTAATGGAAAGAGTACAAGAGGTGATCAAACAGGTAGCACCTCGACTTGCAGAAGGCAAGTGAAGAAATATACTCAGAATAGCAAAGGAATGGCCACTCTCTGAACTGTGTCCAAGCTGCTGGAGAACCGACGTGCTGTTGCCACTACTAGAAATAAAATGAAGATTTGGGGTTGTTCCCCTCCTCACAAAATGCTGAAGCTTTGGAATTGGACTCTACTCAAGAAACCCAGAAAAACCCAGAAAGCTTTTCTGAAATAGCCAACCCCCGAAAATCACCCCCTTGGGGATCTATGTTGTCCCTCAAAGCTCTGTGCTGCCACTGGATAAAAGCCTCCAAAACTCCACCTGGAACTCTACCAAAATCCTCCAATATGCAAAGGCTGATCCCCTGCTCAATCTCCCAGCTCAAATCCTCCGCAAACCCTCAATCCGGAACTCCCACCAAAAGAACTGTGTCCTTCTCTCAAGACTGCGCAGTTATCCAAAATGCTCAGTTCCTCCTCTCTCCGAAGATCAATCCTCTTGCAAAAGAATGCTGAAAACTACCTTGCCCGAGAAGGCACTCAAAGTCCCCCGGGGCTAACGGTGAGATCTCCAAACGGAGACACTCAATGCACTAAATAGTGTTGCAGACCAGCTAAATAGCCAGTGTGCTCTAAGTCAAAGTGACTAGCTCAAATGCACATAATTGAATGACAAAATGAGGAGGCTCCCCTCTCCTTTATAGCATTGGCCTCTCTTAATCCCAAGGCCCACCTTCTCCAATGCAGTCCCTTTCTTGCCACGTGTTCCTTTCCATCTGCACAATCCCTCCAAGTGTCTGCGTAGGCTCCATCTCTGCATGGTCCTTTGGCCCCCTTGGCTTCCCTTTAAGTCACAACTTTGTGCTACTAGGAAGTGACTTTATTCTAAAGGTGAGTTATGCCCCCCTTTTCCTCACCTTTTTATTTATAAATAACTATAGAAGGCAAAATTGAGCAAAATCGAATATTCCAATTAGCCATGGCTAATTAGGAATATCACAGACCACAAGAGAAATTTGGCTCAGCTGATAAAGGTCATGTGCACTAGCCTGTGAGAGAGAAGTGTGGGGTTGAGGCTAAATAATCACTTTTTTGTTGGACATGTGGAGAAAAAAACAAGAAAAGAGATTTCTCACATCACAAGGGTGCATTACCATAGATTTATAATGCCTGGGAGGCTTGAACAATGGGAGACGTGGCGCAGAGCATGCCCAGGATATATGTAACAATGGATAATTATAAGGCAAACCACTGTGCATCCAGCATTGAGATGGAAGGTAAGTTATGCAATCAAATTATTTCTATTTTAATTGACCCTAGTTTTAATTATAGTTATGAAAGCCCAGAACTCATGGAAAAATTCCAGTTGACCGAGAAAGTGCATGCATAGGCCTGGCTGGTCCAATTGGCAATAGGGATGAAAACAAAAGTTAATTACTGAGTGAAATCATGTCCATTCAAGATCAATAGCATTCCAACCATAACGCATTTGAATTTGTTGCCATTGGTTATGTATAGTATGTTGTTGGGAATGGATTGGTTGTATGCTCACAGGACTAAAGTTGATTGCTTTGAAAAGGAAATTGAGTGTATGGATGAGCATGGAGAAAGAAGGGTACTACAAGGAAAGAAGAAGTCTACTTTAAGTAGGATGATCACAGCTATGCAGGCCACATGTAGCAACAAAAAGGGATGTATTTTATATGCAGTGAAAATTTCCAGCGATGAAAAAGTCAATAACATTGTTGAGGAAGAGGAGAGTGAGATACTGCAAAGATATCTTATGTTGCAACCGTATAAAGATGTGTTTTTAGTAGATGTTCGTGGATTTCCTCCTCATAGAGAGGTAGACTTCTCAATTGAGTTGATACCTAGAGTAGCAGTAACGTCCAAGGCACCATACAAGATGAGTATCTCTAAATTAATTGAGTTGAAATTACAGGTTAAGGAAATGTTGGATAAAGGCTATATAAGGCCAAATGTATCTTCTTGGGGAGCATTGGTTTTTTTTATGAAGAAAAATGATGGTACTCTCAAATTGTATTGACTATATGTATGTAATATCCCTCAATGAATGTGGTACTAATAAAACTTTTTTTTAATGTTGATTAGGATTTTAAAAGATTTAAACTAGATGGATTATGAATGGGAATAAGAATGTGAATATTTGAATTTAATTATAAAAGTTTTTTTCTTTTTTAAGAGTACATAAAAGGGCCAGCTACAATGTTACACAAAAATTAATATAAAAGTGAATTTCATATTCAAATACAATTTAAGACAGTTATGGGTTGAGGCAATTGCATGCCCAACCTCTCTCCCTGGAGACAAAACTCCTTATAAGGGAAAAAGGAAGCCAATAGGGTATGATGGACCTTAGGTAACCTGAGAGGAAATATTCTACTATAATATTGAACCTCTAACAGGATGTTGTAGAGGAAGGCATGACGTTGCCAAGATAACAAGTTCCTGAGCTGGTTGGCCAGTGGAACTTTGTCTAAGTACCCTTGACTGAAGTTGGGTGGTACCAAGTGGTATTGGGGAAAAACATATCAAGGTTTTTAAATCTAAAACTGCACTGAATATGAAATTGGCTCAATGGTAGTACCGACAATGTTACTGGTTCTCATAGGTTGGGAGGAACATTCCTTTCCTCGGAATTATGTGGCTGATTGAAAAGAAAACAAATAAGTATTAAGAAAAACTTGTACTGTGTATCAGTTCTTGAATAGTTTCATAAATAAATTTCATGCTTATTACAGAAAATTACAGACTACAAGATGTGATTGAGATTGTTAATTGTTGTATTAAGGAAAACTGTAAATTATAGAGAGGTAGAGATTTCCTTACTTCTTTGTATAAATCCATAATGAGTATAGTTTTTGGGATATGTTAAAAAATTAGGAATGGGCTTATTAGGAATAATATACATCACCATAAAAGAAAATCTTAATATAAACAAGGAGAATCAGGTTAGTCCATAGGCCGAGTCGGCTTACCAGTACCCTAGGGGAAATCCTGTAGACTTCCTTAGAATGTAGAAAATTATTAATAGAGGCAAGAAAAATGAACCATACAATATTATAGCCAAATTAATATACCAATTAAAATAAGAAGGAAAAACTTGGTTAGTTACGTAACCCAAACCTGAAATCTCAATTTTGCATGTAATTAAGAGTTATCATTCATTAATCTAAAAAAAGGGGGAACTGAACGAAAGACAAGCAATGATGTACAACATAACTGTCGAGGTAGGGATAAACCCCTTTAAATCTATAATTGTGTACAAATAGAGAAAAAGATCCAGTCATGTATGAAGAAATCAAAATATGTGTTGAACCTACAGATTGACCATAATTATAAACAATATTATTTCATAGTCTAGACAAACAAAAATGGTTGACAACTACTACAAGAAAATAAACAAGGAAATGCATAGTTAACAAGGGTTTTTCTTCATTCAATAAACGATTAAACCCTGATGTTCTTTTGCAGATGCATATAAAAACTTGAGAAATTTTAATGACAAATAATAGTGGACCAAGTCCTTGAAAGTTACAACCCTGGCACCATAGTGACCCTAAACCTCATTCAATTAAAGACTACATAACATAAAATTTCTAATATTGTTGTTCTAGAAAGAATCTCACAAGTAATACTATTTAATCATCTACTGAAAACCCTAACTGGGAAGTGTTACCACACCTGGACAAAGATGAATATCGAGTTATTACTAACTAGTGCAAAGAACTATGGCACGAGATATAAATGAGATGCAGAGAGTTAGAACCCAATACTTGAAAAAGAGTCAATTATACACATGAGAATTACTTCAGGTGTGAATATATTGTGATAAATAGGAAATGGGTCTACAGAAAGTGAATAGTTGAGGCATAATTACATGGAAGGGTTTAGGGAAAAAGAAAAACCCTTGTGAAGAAAAATCCCTAATAGAGTAACCAGTGTCATTTAACCCCATATGAGTTGTGGAAGCTCGAATGATGAAATAAAACCAAAGAGGAGTGACTTACCGAAAAACTATATTCATCATGTACTCCCATTAACGAAGTCGCCCGAACCCTATCCAAATATTGTGAGGACACAAAGACAAACCAGGGTTATGAATTGTATAACCATGAACTGTAAATGTAATCAATAAAGGGACGAAACTTTGTCAGAAGGGTACCTAGAAGGAAAGGTTGGAACCATGGCATTTCACATCCTAGGCCTTAGAGGAATGAACAGATAACCCTTGTTAGAACTTAGAGAAACCCTGGTTACACGAAGAACTCTAAGGTAATATCAAACTGCTTTGAGGTTGAAAGCCAACCTGGAGAGGGATCTCTCCCTAAAACTCAGCTACCCAAGGTCACAGTGATTGAAGGTTTGCAATAAGCCTTGTGACAATATTTATTTAAGAAAAACTGAGATTGGTTGGACTATAGGAAAATTTCACCATTAGACATGGATTCTGACCTAATTAGCTTTATATAATCACAGGTTCAGTGAGAAAACATCACAAAAGTGAGATAGTAACAATTCTTTTGACAATTTTTAGGAAGTTGGAGGATATTGAAGGAAATCAATGTGATATATATGTGAAAAACAAGTATTTAAATATCTGAAACATAAATAAAATGGATCACAACAATATGAATTCCAATTTCAAACCACTTAGCATTTAGACATTGAAGAAAATATTAAACAAAGAAACAAACAGCGAATTGTAACACTAGAATTTCTACAAATTGCTCACATAGACTAGTTATATTATAATCTGATCACACAGTACATAAAAAAAACTATGCAAATTGCTCACATAGACTACTTATATTATAATATGATCACACAGTACATAAAAAAAAAAACTATCTTTCAATGGTTCCAACCCTTTTTCCTTCTTCAAAATTGTCTATATAGAGAGTAAAATAGATAACACAAGTGTCTAGCTTATCCTTAATTACAATAATATAAAAATAACAGTGTATATCTTTCAACTACATGTGTGTAAAATATATTTGTTTCTAATAAAAAATGACTTGCTATAAATCATGCTAAAAACAAGGACTGGAATGTGCATCCTCATTATGCCTCATTTGATGGGTATCACGCCTTGTAATTCCTTCAAAAATGGACTTTTTTTGCGTAGCTTCTACTTCCTCGAGTACATTTTTTTCCATTACTGATAATCCTTCTATATTTTGATTTAGAAGCCGGAGAACCCACAGTATTAACCATTTCTTTTATCAACGTTTCAAATCCCAATCGGGATCCATCATCAGGACAAACTTGAATGAAGATAGTATAAGAGCTTTAATGAGGGTTTAAATAGTTTTTAATAGAGATACAACAGTATTTAAGAAATTGAAGGTTTGCAGCTCTTCTTTCTATCTTCACCCTAAATTTTTCGAGTAACTTGATTTCACTCCATGTATCCCCTCCACATAGGGAAATGATTCTAGATTTAAGACCTTTGTGGTTTATATCTTTTGATTTGGAAGCCGGAGAACCCACAGTATTAACCATTTCTTTTATCAATGTTTCAAATCCCAATCAGGATCCATCATCAGGACAAACTTGAATGAAGATAGTAGAAGAGCTTTAATGATGTTTTAAATAGTTTTTAATAGAGATACGATAGTATTTAAGAAATTGAAGGTCTGCAACTCTTCTTGCTATCGTCACCCTAATTTTTCGACTAAATTGATTTCACTCCATGTATCCCCTCCGCATAGGGAAATGATTCTGGATTTAAGACCTCTGTGGTTTATATATTTTGATTTAGAAGCCGGAGAACCCACAGTATTAACCATTTCTTTTATCAACGTTTCAAATCCCAATCGGGATCCATCATCAGGACAAACTTGAATGAATATAGTAGAAGAGCTTTAATGAGGGTTTAAATAGTTTCTAAATATTGGTAAGAACTTTCTTGTTTTCTTTCCTTTGCAATAGGGGTAAGTCTGCTTTTATTTTTTCTGAAGTGCGCTTCTATTGTTGAAGGATTTTGTAGTGCCGATTTATTTATTCATTTGCAGCATTTGATTTAAGATTATTTTTTTGTAAATTTAAAAGTTTTGTCATTTTTTTGATTTTATTTTAAGATGAATGCGTAAAAGGGGTAGAGGACCAAAGCCCCATAAGGGCCAAGAGAACACTGATAAATCTAAAACTTTTTCTCATATTGGACCTTCTTTTGCAGGAAGAAAGTCCAAACAGACACAAATTCATCATGTAGGAACTACCAACTTGGATTCTGGAAATGATAGTTTAGGTGTGACACAACCCAAGAAGGGGAAGAAGGAAACTAGTGGTGCTCCAGAGACCAATTTGAGCCATAATCAACCTTCTCACTTTAATGGGAGTAGTTTGATCAAGGGCACAAAAATGGCAGAGCACGAGGATCATGCTAATGGGACTAACGAGAACCATGTAATTGATGAACAATCCCGCACAGATGTCATCATATCCTCCTACATATGCACCTCACCATTTTTCACAACCATCCTTCCCCTCCCCCACCTAAACAAAGTCAACCAATACCACCATTACCTTTACCACAACCTTTTTGACCCCCCCAACTGCCTTCCCAACCAATACCAAATCCTAATAATAAGGCGGTGCAATCGATCCGTTCTGTTAAACTTCCCCCTTCTCCTATTCATCAAACATTTCCGGTTGGGATACATGAGCTTCAATTGAGATCGGGAAGGGTAGTTAAACCAGAAAAACAAAAACAACCCATGGTGATCATTAAGGAGAAAAACGAGGAGGAAACTCTTGGTCATTCAAAGAACAATGACACCATTCATCCCATTCCTGCACCATCAGAGTTACCATCTTCTTCAAACCGGCCTCCCTACCCAGAGAGGCTAGTTATGGAGAGGAGTGACCCCGAGTCTAGTCTGGCTTCTGAGCTGAGGAATCTTTGCATAAGGGTACCTTTGCTTCAGGCTATTAGAGAGATCCCCATATGCACAAAGATCATTAGGGAACTCTGTCTCAAAAAGCCAGGGAGGAAGAGAGCAGAACCTTAGATCATTCAATTTGTTGGCCGAGTAGTCGAGTTAATGATAGGATGTGCACAAATGGAAAAGTATACCGATCCTAGAAACCCAATTGTCTTTGTTTAGATAGGTGGTATCCTTGTCCCCAATGTGTTAATAGACCTTGGAGCGACCATCAATGTCATGACTAGGCAAACCATGGATCAACTTGGGTTGGTCCATATTCTTCCTACCCCTATTGTGCTTGAACTTGCAGATAGATAAAAAATCAAGCTAGAAAGTGTACTGGATGATGTGGATGTCTCCATAGACTCTTGGGAATACCCCGTAGACTTTATTTTCCTTCAGCCAAAAAATCTTATGGGTAGACATCCCTTGATTCTGGGGCGACCATGGCTTACCACATTCAATGCTTACATTGGATGTCGCTCTGGTCATATGTATATTTCACATGGAGACTCTAGGAAGAAAGTCACCTTATACCCGCCTACTATATCTATTTAGGAGCTCAAGGACACTTTGTGGTTAGATTATGACAACAATGGTGAGGAGACTCAACCTATTTCTTTGATCCACGATCATACAGACTCTACCAAGGAGGGTGAATTACAAGATTTCTTGAATAATTTCGACACAATGCCTAATTTTGACATGTTTGGTCAAATATTTAGTCCAGATTTTCAAGAAAATTTTGATTCTCAACCCTCCTCATCACCAGTATTAGTAGAATCTTTTTGCACTCTTGAGCTCGAGACTACTCTTGCTGAAATTAGTTTAGGAAAATACTTACATATCAGTTCACAATTGGACTCATCTCAACAAGAGCAGCTTGTTGATTTGTTGCGTGATCACCTTGATGCCTTTTCATGGAGTTACGAGGACATGAAAGGCATACCTCCTAAAACCTGTACTCACCATATTTATATTCAGGAGGGAGCCTGTCCTGTTCGTCAACCCCAAAGGCACCTAAAACCTACGATAAGAGATGTTGTAAAAGAAGAATTACAAAAACTATTATATGCTAACTTTACATATCCTATATCTGATAGCCAGTGGGTCTCCCTGTTGGTAATAGTCCCGAAAAAGGATGGGAGACGACACATCTACATTGATTATCGAGAACTTAATAAATCCACTCTCAAGGATTACTTTCCCCTTCCTTTTATTGATCAGGTGCTAGATACCATTGCTGGTAAAAAGTTATTTTCATTTTTAGATGGCTTCAGTGGGTACAACCAAATTCATATCACACTCGCAGATCAATATAAGACCACCTTTACATGTCCATGGGGTACATTTTCTTACCGAGTGCTTCCCTTTGGACTATGTAATGCCCCAACCACCTTTCAAAGGGCGGCGCTGGCCATTTTTGCTGATCAAGAGTGTGTTGAGATCTATATGGATGATTTTTCAATGTTCAGTAACTCATTCCAAGAAGCCCTCAAAAACTTAGAAAAAGTGTTTTTACGTTGCCAAGAGGCTCACCTTGCTTTGAGTGATAAAAAGTGTAGATTAATGTGAAAAGCAGGAGTAGTCCTTGGACATTTGGTTTTTGACAAAGGTATCCAAGTAGACCCAGCCAAAATACAAGTTATCTTGTGTCTTCCTACACCCAAAACACAAAGGGAAGTAAGAGGATTCCTGGGACATGTGGGCTATTATAGGATATTCATTGAGAACGTTTCTAGGATAGCTACCCCCCTTTTCCGATTGTTAGCTAAGGATAGTGAGTTTCTCTGGTCCACAGCTTGCCAACAGTCTTTTGAGACATTAAAGGAAAACTTAGTGCAAGCACCAGTTTGTAGAGGTCCCAACTGGTCCCTTCTATTCCACATTTCCTCCGATGCCTCAGATACTACCATTGGCGCAACTTTAGGACAAGGAGAAAACAGACAATCCTATGTTATTTGCTTCATCAGTAAAAATTTATCATCCACTGAATTGAACTATACAATGACCGAGAAAGAGTTTTTGGCTATAATTTTTGCTATCAATAAATTCATACGCTACATCATAGGATATGAAGTCTTTGTGCATACCAATCATTCTGCAATAAAATATTTAATGAATAAACCATTGACTAGTTGTTGACAGACCAGGAAAAGCTAATGTTGTAGCTAACTATCTTTCTATATTGAATAATCCCGGTGAAGTAATTCCTGTTGTTGATGAATTCCCTGGAAAACATCTTTTTTCTATGTCAACAAAGTCTCCATGGTTTGCTGACATAGCTAACTATTTAGTCACTGGAAAAACACCAACTCACTTATCTGCTCGTGAAAAGCGGAATATCATATTAAAAAGTACTTCATATTCTTGGGTCCAAGGAGACCAATTTTACATTGGACCAGATCTTATCATTCGTAGATGTGTAAGAGATGAAGAAGTGTTTGATATATTGGAATCTACCCATGATGAACCTTGTGGTGGTCACTTTGCTGATAAGAGAATTGCATATAAAATCATACGTGCTGGATAATTTTGGCCTTCTTTGTTTAAGGATGCCAAACAATATGTCAAGCGATGCAATAGCTGTCAGCGAATGGGTCAACGTGTTCAAGCCAACAAAATTCCTTTATGTCCTCAGATTATGATTGTGCCCTTTGAAAATTGGGCTATCGATTTCTTAGGACCAATAAATCAACATCTATGAATAAAAAACATATATTGGTTTGCATTGATTTTGTTACAAAATGGGTAGAGGCTAAAGTTGTTTCTTTTTCTACAGAAAAAGTTGTTGTTGAATTTTTGTTTAGTGAAATTTTTACTAGATTTGGTGTTCCTAGAGAGATTGTTACTGACAATGGACCACAATTTATTTCTAATCTGGTACAAGAAGTCATGGATCAATACAAAATTTGGCATAGAAAGTCCACTCTGTATCACCCACAAGCAAACGACCACATGGAGTCTACCAACAAGGTGATTAAATCCATCCTCACTAAAACAGTAAATCTACGTAGGAAGGATTGGGCCAGTCAGTTACCTGAAGCCTTATGGGCTTATCAAATCACTTGTCGAAATAGCACAATACATACACCATATAAGTTGGTATATGGGAAACAAGTTCTTTTGTCGATAGAGTTCCAGATAAAAACCTTTTGAACAATAGTTCAGTTGGGATTAGATCTCTCAGAAGCACAACAGCAATGTCTATTACAGTTAAATGAGTTAGATGAATTTTGAAGAGATGTTCTTCAATAGAATGTGTTAGTACAACAACAACACGAAAAGTGGCATGACAAGTATATCAGGAAGAAGTAGTTCCAACTAGGTGATTGGGTACTTCTTTATGACTCTAGATTGAAAAATTTAAAAGAAAAATTCCATACACGCTGGATGAGACCTTATCACTAGTAGAAAATGGTGAAATTAGTGACTAGGTGACTAAAAGCATTAGTCACCACAACTTTTCCAAGTGAAATACTACCAAAAATTAGCAATATTAAGAGAACCAACTAAAAACGACTAACATAAATGACTATTTTAGTCGCCAGTTAAAATATATGACTAGCTAATAAATAATACTACTAAATTTGACTAATTTAGTCTGGGAAAAAAAATATGACTGCATAACAAAAACTACAATAATATGAATTAGTCGTTTATGTTAGTCATTTTAATTGCGTCACTTCAATAGTCTAAACTTACAAGTCATAGGGTATTCAAAGGCCGTTTTAGATTGGGTGAAAGGTTATACCTCCTTGTACACTTCTTTATTGGATCAAAGGATGATTAAAATTATGGAGTTTATTAGAATCTTTAGGGTCATATCATTTTATCACATTCACAGGGAATCAAATTCAAAGGTTGACAAATTATCAAAAATGGGAGTGGGCCAACACCTCCTTTTGCAACACGACATGACCACCTATATATATTTTTTTTTCTGAGTAAAGACTATTCTATTAGTTAAAAGAAAAGAGAAAAATATTTACAAAGAGGTAGCAACCTCTGAGGGGGCTAAAGCCAGCCCTCTGTCTGAAAAACTCCGGCCCTCGGCGCTTGACTGTTTGTTTACATAAATAGAACCGAGAGCCCAGGACTCATTATCCCTATATAGCACCACCAAAAAGCACAAACAAGAGGACGATAGAGCATTACAATGATAAAAGGCAGACGAGGACATCCGCGGCAGCACAAAACCGCGTAACAAAAACCACCCTTTTATCGGACCGTCGTCGACCAACAAGCGGTTTCCATGAGGACAAGCCCGATAAAGCCTCCTGTTGACGCGTGGCTTTCGCCTGACGTCATCAAGTCTGGCTTTTCGGGGCGTAAAGTTCCGCCAAAAAAGGTCTTCCGAAATCTCCCTTCACCGTTCGATCTTCTCCATCAATCCTCGCCGTTGATTTATTCTGCCCGAGGTGGTAACTCTGCATCATCGCTATTGGCCTTGCCCGAAGAACTAACCCACTCAATCATTACATTGTCTTCAACGTCCGTAATACTGCGCCCAGGAGGCATCACCGGATACAGAACAGTGTCGGATAACTGCACCGGTCCACAGAAAATGACCTCCTCGTGTGAGGAAGTTTGCTGAAGACCTTCAACCTCTTCATGACCTTCATCTTGCTGCATCTCTAGAGGATTGGGGGAAACCTCTACCCTGCCTCCTTGAGTGTCCTTGGAATCCTGGGAGAGATTTCGCTCAATTGAATGTTTGGCAGAGCCAGGAATGTCCTCTTCTTCCTCTGAGAAGATGAACGTGATAGTGGCAGAGATAGTAGGCTTGTGAAGCTTGCTCTTGAAAGTGTAGCGGGAGGTGTGGAAAGAACTGGAGTGGGATGGACCAGAGTGGTCGGAGGGTGGAGAAGCAGGTGAGACTGAGACAAGCCTGGAGAAGCGTCGAAGAGCAGGACCTCCCCTTCCTCTAACCCTCCCCCGTGTGCCTGAATTTCTTCCTCTTCGGGAACCATTGCGAGGTCGAGCCATACTAACAAGAAGAGGTAAGCAGATGAGGCCGACCTGTTGCAGGTTTCGGTGGAGCGCTGAAGGCCTCCAAATGCTTAGCTCTGTACCTAACTCCTGTGAACCAAAATGACCTGGGATATCTCTGCTAGAATGAGCCAGAGATAGTACCGGGCTCTGGGCCATTCATATAGATCTTGATATCAGCCTGAAGTACTTACCGCACTTGCTGTTCACCCAATTCCTCATTAAAGTGACTTGATGCTCTGACAAATGTCGCCTGCTTGCTCTACGATGGTGTCCCACTCCGGCGTCGCTCGTACCGATCTCCTCCCTCAGCGTAGCTTGATAGTGTGCCGGCATTAATGAACCATAAATGCCCACCTTATGCCGCTTGCGCCAGCCTATCACCTCGCCCGCTACCATCTGCTCATGTAGTGACATTAACTTCTCATGTTGACACCCGCATCCGGGTGTGGTTCTTGTCCTGACTGCATATCTCTTGTTAATATGGAATGGAAGGTAGAAAGTTGGTTCTCCGAGGCTATGTCTTGTAGTGATCCTGCAAAGAATTCTTTCCCACTGTCCACGCCAATATTGGCAAGAAAATCTGCAAGTTTGTTCCCTTCTCTTCGGATATGCTTAAAGGAGATAGCTTGGTTGTTGTTGAGCCATTGTTGAAGACGCTCCAATCTAGTGGCCATTCTCCAGCTACTGCTGACCTTCTGTACCGGGGATCCCTGTTGAATTTTTAATGCCATATTGATAAGAATTTGGGAGTCCCCTTCAACTATTAGAGGGAAGAGCTTTTGCTCCTGTGCTAGAGTTAGTCCTCTCCATAGGCCTTCCAATTCTGCTGCGTTGTTGGTATTCCAACCTATTGAACCAAAGAATGATATGAGGGGCTTACCCTGGTAATCTCTGATGACTCCACCATATCTTGTTTGACCAGGATTTCCTTTCGATGCTCCATCAAAATTAAGTTGAAACACATTGATTGGTGGCGGGGACCAGCTCGCAGAGTTCCCTTGATGATTAGATATATTTCCATTAGCAGAAGTTGGATCTTGTAATTTTATCTGCCAATTGTCCCATATCGCTTGTTCCTGCAGATGCGATGGGAAGTCCTCCTTAGACCAGCCTTTAATAGATAAAGTTTCTCTGATATTGTGGTGTATCCCCTTCCATATCTGCTCCAATGTCATTGATTGATTTTTGAAAATCCTTCTGTTTCTCTCCTTCCAAATGTTCCACATCAGTAGTCCCGGTATAATTTGCCAAAGAGTGTTTAGAACCTTGCTTTGATATGGCTCTTGAGTCCAGTTGCGTAGGGTACCGGTGATATCCCCCATCACTCTGCCATCCCTCTGACATCGGAATATTACCTTTTCCCACAATTTCCTTCCGAGCTGACAGTTTTACATGAGGTGTAAAGCTGATTCTTCTTCCTGATTACAGTTGAGACATATAGATGGCCCATAGAAATTTCTTTTCCTGAGGTTGTCCCATGTTAGAACTCTGTTGTGTGAGAGAAGCCACAGAAAGGTTGAAACCTTCGGCCAAATAGGAGGATTCCAAATTCTGTCCCATATTTTGTCTTTGACTACTCTGTCTTTAATGATGATTTTGTAAGCTTCCTTGGTTGTGAAGATCCCCTTTTCCTCATATCCCCATCTAAGAGTATCCATACCTGCTAGCTTTAGAATTTTTCGTTTTTGAAGCTCTGAGGATAGAGAAAGTTGAATCTGCTCCGAGCTGTGAGGTAAGATATGACAAGCTTCTTTCCATTCTCTATATTCTTGGGTGGTTTGTGATTTCCAGAAGTAGCTTACCTTGTCAAGCTGGTTGATTTCTCGTTCTGCAATTCCCTGTATGCTATCTTTGAGATTTGGAAGTTGCTGCCATGAGTCTTCCCAAAACCGTGTTGAAAGGCCATCTTTAACTTCCTAGAAGCTGTGTTTTTGAATTAAGTCTCGATGTTGGATTGCTGAATTCCAGATGATCGAGCCTTTACTGAGTTCCAACATTCTAATTCTCTCCTCTAAGGGCAAGTTTCTAGCATATTTCGCCGTCCATAAGACTGCCCAGGGGGTGTTTGCGTTTGAGAGCCATCTCCACCAGATTTTTTCCCCCATAGTTTTGTTGCTTTGTTTAGGATCTCTTAGCCCAATCCCTCCTGCTTTTTTAGGTAAACAAGCCTTCTCCCACTTGACTAAAGCCCACTTTCTATTTGACCCCAAGCTTCCCCATAGGAAGTTACGCTGCAGCTGCTTGATGGCTTTGAGAACCCATTTCAGTGCTGCCAGGATGGAGAAAAGGTAGAGAGGCATAGATTGCAGAACCGCTTTAATTAGCACTGTCCTACTAGCCAGATTTAAAGCTCTGTGTGTCCAGAGGAATAGTCTGGCCTCCAATTTTTCTAAAAGGCTGGTCCAAGAAGAATGCTTGAGAGCTGAAGTGATTAGACGAGCTCCTAAGTATTTAGAAGGAAGGGACGCTATGGTGAAACCGAGTATGCGAGCTATAGCTCGTTGGCTAGAGGGAGGAGTGTTAAAAAAGAAGATCTGAGATTTGACATTATTAATGAGGGCTCCTGAGGCTTTCGAAAAATTATCAAGAATGGCTTTAAAAGAGCGCGCTTTTTGCACAGAGGGGTGACCGAATAACATATTATCGTTAACAAATTGTTGGTGTGAGACAGCAGAGGCTTGGTGGAGGGCTAGACCTTTTAGATTGCGGGAGAGAATGGCCGATTTTATGCTGCATCCTAGGCCTTCCGCTAAGATGACAAACAAAAAGGGCGATAAAGGGTCCCCTTGTCTAATGCCCCTAGAGGGACGAAAGGTGGGGGACGGAAGGCCATTGATGAGAATGGAAAAGAACGAGTAAGATAGAAGATTGCCGATCCATCTAATCCAGGAGGGGGGGGCGAAGCCAAAAGCTTTGAGGATTTTTTGCAAATAACCCCAACAGATGCTGTCAAAAGCTTTAGATAAGTCAATTTTTAGAAGCATACCTGGTTGTTTTGATTGCTTGAGGGAATGTATTATTTCATGGGTTAGAATAATCCCATCCGTAATCTGTCTTCCTTCTATGTAACCAGATTGTTCTGGAGATATAATGAGCGGAAGCATGGGCTTCAGTCTCAATGCTATGACCTTGGAGACAATCTTGTATATGATATTGCATAAAGCGATAGTTCTGTACTTATCTGGAGTGTTGGATTCCTCTGCTTTGGGAATTAGGGCGATGAAAGTTGCCTTCAGGGCTGGATACATCCATCTGAGCGTACGCGATTCTTCCACCACTTTCCAGACTTCCCATTTGATTAGATCCCAGAAGTGCTGAAAAAAATTAGAAGTAAACCCATCTGGTCCTGGCGCTTTCCTTGCTTTGAGTTGATTCACCGCAGTTTCAACCTCTTGAAGACTAACAGGTTTGAGAAGGAGAGTGTTGTGATCTTCAGTGATTAATCTTGGTATCTTCCCGATGATGGTATCAATGGCCTCTGTTCTATCTATATTGGGTTCTTGATTCATCTTCTTGAAATAGTTGATAAACTCCTGTTCTATTCCTTCATGGGTTTCAATTTTGGTTCCCTGTTCATTGTAGACATAGGAGATTTGGTTGATCATTCTTCTTTGGACAGTGGTTTTGTGAAATAATTTCGTGTTCTTTTCGCCTTCCTTCAACCATCTGACTCTCGATTTCTTCTTCCAGAGAGTTTCCTCATGGAGGTCTCGTTCGAGGATTTTATTCTCTATAACTTGCTCCTTCTGGACTAATTCTTCAGAACGTCCTTCTGAGATCATTTTTTGCTGAATATCTTTCATCTCTTGGGTGAGGAGTTCCTTTGATTTGAATATGTTACCAAAAGTGGATTTGTTCCAGCGCTTTATTTGCTCTTTGAGGTGCTTCAACTTCCTGTGGAATATAGACATTTTTGTCCCCTCCGTTGGCTTGAAATTTTGCCAAGTTGATCTGATAAATTCATGGAATTCCGGATGTGGTAACCAGAAAGCCTCAAACCTAAATGGTCGTCGTATGCTACTACCCGGTCGGTTCCAGTGTAGGGCTATGGGCCAATGGTCCGAACCTGAGTAAGGGAGGATGGAGGCTATAAATTCTCCCCCTATATGCACTGCATTGTCGGAAATCAGAAATCGATCTAGGCATGAGGCTACTTGCATAGGTGCTGCTATTTTGTTATTCCAAGTGTGGAGGCCGTTGTTTGTAGGAATATCTATTAACCAGTTATTTTGAATGAAATCTTTTAATATAGAGCCGTCCCTGTTTGTTCTACAACTCCCTCCCTTCTTTTCCTCTATAGAAGCGATCATGTTAAAATCTCCGCCTGAGACCCATAGCGGATAAGTCCTTTCTGCATTAAGCTGCGTTAATGCTTCCATGATTTCTATCTTGTGCTGGCTTTCTTGGGGGAAGTACACATTTGTTATGTGTCCATGGATGTTAGTCCCCAAAATATGAAAAATAGCTTGTATGAAGTTTTTGTTAGCATGTATGTTGCTTAATTGGATCATTCTTGCATCCCAGAGCACTGCAAGTCCTCCTGAGGCTCCCTGAGCATCTACAGCTGTGACTAGCCCCCCCGGCCAGGCTTTTGCTGCAACTTTTTCCAAGACTGCTAAGTTACATTTTGTCTCCTGCAAAAAGAGGATTGCTGGTTTTTCTTCCATAAGCATATTTTTTAAAAGTCTTCATTTCTTTGGGCCATTGAGCCCTCTTATATTCCAAGAAATCATCTTCATTGGGAAGGTTTGGGGTTGTTTTTGTAGTACTTTGTTAGCTTGGCATATCTGCCTGATTCAACCAAGACTTCACCGATCCTGATGGTTCTTTCTAAAGCCGTTTTTCTTCCTCGCTTTTTGCTGTCTTTGGTGATGAATTTCCCATCCCATTGACTGCCAATTTGAACCCCTAAGGAGTATTTCTTTTGGGCTTTATTAAGAACTTCCACTAGGTTATCCACCTATCTATCTAGTATTTTGTCGAAATTCCCTGTTTTGCATGCTTGTTCTAGCCCCAGAATATCGAGCTCGCCAATATCTATTGATTCCGTGTCCTCATCCATGATCTGAGGTTCTTGATGACTTCCTTCTCCCTCCTCTTTTCCTGTTACTGGGTCCGTATTATCTATCTCCATTTCTGGGAGGTTCCAGGTTTTTGACACAGTCTTGGTAGTATTGCCATCTTGTTTCGCCTTCTTTTCCCCTGTTTGAGATTGGGTTCCTTCAATTTTGTCCTGGTTAGATATTTTTCCTTTGGAGTTCAAGAGATCCGGATCCTGCACCTCTTCATTTGCCAAGACTTCAAAGCTGTTGCTTGTGGAGGGCTTTTATGGTTCCTTTTGGGCTGCCTTTGTGTGGACTATAGGTTTTTTATGTCCTCTTCTTCGATTTGTCACCTTTGTAAAACCGTCCAATGGCTGGTTTTCCTGGTCAACTTGCGCTGGAGGATTGTTGTTTAACGGGCAATCTCTATAAAGGTGGCCTAGATCATGACATTTTCTACATCTAAAGGGTACATTCTCATAATCAATTAACTGGATCCATTCCGTATCTTCATGATCACGACTTACCGTATCAGGCAGGGGTTGCTTCAGATCCATGTAGACGCAAATCCGTGCGTAAGAGGTGTATCTCTGTGTTTTTGTGTCTTCCGCGACCTTCACAAAGTCTCCCAATACCTTGCCGATAGCTTTGAGCGAGTCTTCTTCCCAATACTCCCATGGCAATCCATACAGCCTGATCCATACTGGTGCCCAGCTTAGATCTTCCTTATTCGGATTGAATCGTGCGCCCCATTCTCTGAGAAATAGCCCGGCAGAGTTGAAGAAGTACGGCCCTCCCTCAAATACTCTGTTTCTGTCTTCCAAACAGTTGAAGACTGCGGTAAAGAACCCCTTCGGCCCAAGATGCAAGGATATGTGTCCTTTTGGGTGCCATTTAACATTGATCCAGGCTCTCAAGGTTTTCTCATTTGGCCAAAAACCTATAAATTTACCTATGAGAGCATGATCTCTCATATATTGAATTCTGGCGTTGATTCGATGACTGGGTAGCTCCACTTTTGGCCGTATCGTGGCTACTGGCTTACATGTGGATGAGCTTACTTTTGGCTTGTCTGGATGTACCTGTTTTGTCTGCTTTTGCTGACTATTGTCGTTATTCCTCTCAGTACGCCCTTGTTCCTTTTCTGGACCTTCGCTATGCCCTGGCTGGATGTCA
The DNA here is from genome assembly GCA_031772625.1 of Pinus tabuliformis. Classification (NCBI taxonomy): domain Eukaryota; kingdom Viridiplantae; phylum Streptophyta; class Pinopsida; order Pinales; family Pinaceae; genus Pinus; species Pinus tabuliformis. The sequence goes on from CM062811.1 coordinate 249,106,052, forward strand.
TTTACTGGAGGAGGCATCCCTCCTTCCCCCTGGTGGGGGTTCATCATTGCCGTCTGCCAAAGCCTGCAGCCTGTGAGCTGCTGCGTTGCCGCTATCAGATCTGGTGGCTTCCGTCCAAATGTCCTGCCGTTGCAGGTGTTCACAGAAACCCTAGCATCGAATCGCCGCACCAGAACACTCTCCTCTTCCCAACATCAAAATCGACCACCTATATATTTTGCAACAACCTTTCCAACTTATTTAGTTGGTTGCACATATATTTCACATTTCTGCTTCATCTTGCAAAGTGGTAGTGCTAAGGAGAGGGTATGAACTTTGATCAAAGAATTTTCACTTAGTACCACTACCAAATTTCCTTCATGCAACTTGCATGATGATAAATGGATGACATTTGAATGTTACAAACGTGTAAGTAGTCCACATTCAACTTTGTTGTCTTCATTGTCCTTAGTAATAATGACAAGTTTGAATATTTCCTTTATGTATCATCGTAAACACATAACTCTTTGTTGTCCCAAACATAGTTAATATTGTTGGTGTATGATCTCTTAATTATGGAATGGTCTCTTGATGATGATAACAAGCTCTCAATCTCCAATGCTCATGAATATGATGAATGAATTATCTAATGTCTTATTTGTATAGACAATTTATGATTCATTTTCTATTTTTATTGTGCCATTGTATATATGCTTCACTAGAATCTCATGCTATATGGTTAATTGAGCAAGATTTGTCTTTCATTTTTCAAGTATAATTTGGTTGCATGAATAAGCATAGTTGTGTAGTTAAAATCATTCAAAATTTGTTAATAATTCATGGTTTGTTTGACTATTCACAAACTTATCCCTGACCTTTTACTTTCAGAGTGAGTAGTGTCAAATCACTAGTCTTCATTAAAGAAATTCCTTTCATTACTCAATGACCTAGCTTAGCTTGATATTTAAGGATCCCCCCCCAGAAAAGGATATCCTTCTCGTAGTTTAAAGAGTGAGAGAAGGCCACAAAGGTGACATTGGGTGGCTTTCTTGATGGGTGCGATCAAGACATTTTTTTCTATGAGAGTGTTTGAGTGGAGATACAATTTAGAAAATGCATACAAGAAAATTAGTTTCCTTTATTTCCATCACCTATACTACTTCCAATAAAATCATGTGCTTTTAATAAAATCTAATTTTGATAAAGAATTAATTCAATAAAATTAAAAAAATAAGATTATTATTATTATTATTGTTGTTATTTTTTTGTATATGAGAGAATAGACAACTATAGCATGTTTGTACTTAAGGATCAATTATATCCACTACCACAATCACCTCCAAGCCTCTTCCCTTAGTAAATCCAAAATTAAGATCTAAAATTAAGATAGATCCAAGCTAGTTTTATATCAATTTATGTAATTGAAAGTAAAGAATTATTATTTTAATGAAAAGTTACTTTCAAAAATATTTGTAATTTCCTCAATTTTATAATAAATCCAGCCTAGTTCCATCTTAACTCCGGATCTATCAAGCGACGAGAGGGATCACATCTCTTGAGGTGCAAACCTCTTTTTTGAGTGCAAAACTTGAGGAAAGGTTTGTACCTTGAGAGATTTGATCCCTCTCGGTGCTTGATAGATCCAAAGTTAAGATGGATCTATGTTAGTTTCAGTCATGTGCGGCCAAAGAAAATCTAGCGAACAGATGATTAATTTTATCAATAATACGTAAATTGATCTAATATTAATATAATCATTTTAAATATGCTAATATATCTCATATTAATCTATATATTTTAAGTTTAAATTTACTTAGTTGCCTAAATTTGTTGTGATGATAATAACTTTAATGATGAAAAATGATAAAATATAAATTTTGAATATAAAGGGACAATGTAATAGTGTTGAATGATATAAAATGTGAATAATAAGAATATAGTCAATTACAAATAGTCTTCATTGTGGTTAATCTAAAACTATTTTCTTTTATTATTCTTATTGTCACCCTTTTTACTTTTGCAATTTTTCATATTGATTGTCATATTTTCATATTGATTATATGAAAAGGACACGTTAAACCATAAACCATTTAAATCTTTAGCTTAATATATTGTAGTAAACATCATTCCTTGTCTCTCCTTCTCTCCAATATTAATAGGTTGAATTACTATAACACAAAAATAAATGTAAATTTTCAATAATTTTTTGTGCTTACACTAAAATTAATGCACAATGTTAATCCAATCACTTTAAAATTAATGTACCATCATATATCCAATTACATCAAAATAGAAACCAACATCTACACTGAAATTAATGAATCTAATGCAAAGAATTAAATAAGATTAGAAAACAACATTTACACTAAAATCACTACATCTAATGAAAGCAATCAAATAAGATTAGAAATCAACATTTACACTCAAATCAATTCATCTAGTGCACGTAAGACAATTGGATTATAAACCAACATCTACACTTAAATTAATGCACCTAGTGCAAGCAAATAGAATTATAAAGCAACATATACAGTGAAATCAATGCATCTAGTGCAAGCAATCAAATAGGATTAGAAATCACCATCTACATTAAAATCAATGCATTTAGTGCAAGAAATCAAATAAGATTAGAAATCACCATCTACACTAAAATCAATGCATCTAGTGCAAGCAATCACACATTATTAGAAATTAACATCTACATTGAAATCAATGCATTTAGTGCAAGCAATCAAATAGGATTAGAAATCATGTACATTGAAATTAATGCATCTAGTGAAAGCAATCAAAAATCATTAAAAATCATCATCTACACTAAAATCAATACATCTAGTGCAAGAAATCAAATTGGATTAGAAATCATCGTCTACACTAAAATCAATGTATCTAGTGCAAGAAATATTCTTACTTTCCTCTCCCCCCCCATATATATATATATAATCTTCCTCCATCTCTCCTTATTTTCCACTCTATATCAACCCCCCAAACACACATGCTATTTCACTTCATAACTGTCAATCTCTTTGTCCCTCCCTCCCTCTCTCCATCTCTCTCTTATTTCCTCTCTTCACTTTCCATCTATATTTCTATCTCCATTTGCCTCTCTATATCACCACCAAAACATACACTCTATTTCTTCAATCTATCAACCTATCCCTCCCTCCTACTCTCTCTCTCTCTCTCTCTCTCTCTCTCTCCCTCGCTTCTATCTCTCTTCCCTACTTCTTTCCTCTCTCCCTCTCTCTCCATCCTCTTTATCACTCCGCCTCTCTCTCTCCACCTTTCTCTCTATATTTCTTTCTTCTTACCTCTCTCTCTCTCTCCCTCTCCAACTCCATCTCTCTTTCCCTCCCTCGCTCCACTCTCTCACATCCTCTCTCTCTTCCTTCCTCTCTTTCTCTCTCTCTCTCTCTTACTCTTCAGCCTCCAACTCTGTTATTATATCCCTCGCTCTCTTCTTCTCTCCCCCATTCTCTCCATCTCTCCTTCATTGTCTTTATCTCAACCTCAAACATACACACTCTCTTTCCATCTCTCCATTTTTACTCCCCCTCCAACTCCATCTCCCTATCCATCCCTCTCTCCCCCTCCAACTCCATCTCCCTATCCATTCCTCTCTCCTCCTCTCTCTCAAATATTCTCTCTCGTACTTCTTCTTTCTCCCATTCTCTCCTACCTCTCTCTCTCTCTCTCTCTCTCTTACCTCTAATCCTCTCTCTTACCCCATCACTCTCCTTCTCTCTCTCAATTATTATCTCTCATTATTCCTCTCTCTCACTCTCTCACTCTCTCTACCCTCTCTCTCTCTCTCTTTTCCCGCAAATTCTATCTCTTCCCCCATCTCTCTCTCTCTCTCTCTCTCTCTCTCTCTCTCTCTCTCTCTACCTATGTTACTATATCCCTCCCTCTCTCCTTCTTTCTCCTTCTCTCCCCCCTTCTCTCTATCTCTCCTTATTTATCTCTTTATCTCACCCCTAAACATACACTCTTTCTCTCCATCTCTCCCTTGTTAGTCCCTCTCTTTCTCCACTTATCAGTCTCTATGTCTTTCTTCTTCCCTCCCTCTCTTCCCCTCCATCTCTCCTCCTCTCTCTCGTCCTTCCTCTCTTGCCCTTTCTCTCCTACATTTATCTCTCTTCCCCTCTCTCTCTTTCTCTCTCCGCCCTCCAATCTTCTCACTATCTCTGTCCCACTCTCCTCTCTCTTCCCCCTCCATCTTTGTGTCTCCCTCTCCCTCTTTTAACCTTCTCTACCTCTGTCTCTTTTTATTCCTCCTCTCCCCTCTCCTTCAATTTATCTCCATCTCTCCCTTGTCACTCCCCCTATCTCTCCACCTCTATAGCTTTATGTACTTGTTCTTACCTCCCATATATATAGAGTTAATATATATCATGATATATTAATATATATTATAATATAACAAATTTAATATTGGATTAAAACAAAGTTACTATATTTAATAATATCAATATTATGATATATTAATCATAATAATAATAATAATCTTTTAATATTAATATTATGGTTAATAGTATTTTTTTGCATGGTATTAATAATAATTTAGCCCATGGTATTTTGCCCATAGGCTTCACCTAAATAAAACCTATTTTTTGAGTGTTAGTAAGTGTAAAGAGGTTTATGGAGCAAATATAAAAAGTGGTTTTATTTATTTACCATACATATTTTTATTTATTTATCATATTTTTTTATTTACAATGGTATTTGGCCCATAGGCTTGGTATATAATTAGATGTTGATTTCTAATCTTATATGATATTTTTTATCTATTTACCATACATCTTTATGCCTCTTTTATATTTATTTATTTATCATACCTATTTTATAAATATGGTAATTGGCCCATGGTATTAATAATTATGTGTCCTACTGGATCCACCTAAATAAAACCTATTTTTTGAGTTTTCATAAATATAAAGAGACTAATGGACTAAAGATAAAAAGAGGTTTTATTTATTTACCATACCTCTAGTTTATTTAATTTTTTTTATTTACCATACATTTGTAGTAAATATAGAAAAGTCTTATTTATTTACCATACTTCTAGTTTATTTACATTTTTATTTATTTACCATAGCTCTTTTTTTTTTTACTATTCCTAAATCTCTTTATATTTTAAATTTATGTTGTGTTTATACATAATAATAATTAGATTTATTTTTAAATACGGCTGACATTAGATTAACAATGTTAAATATTAACGTTTACATTTACGTTTATGTTTACATTTACATTTAAGTTTACATGTTTACGCTTTTACCCGAGATCTACCCCATGGGGGTAATAATTATTTTATTTTTAATCTGAAATTACAAATAACTTTGAAAAATACATATAAATAACCAAAAACAATTTGATATTAATTAAAATAAAATAAATTTTAATTAATTGAAACTTAAAATAATATTATTTGAATGAAAAGTTGTTTCTATTTTCAAAGAGAGTAAAGAGATTTGTAATTATTTTATTTAAACTTTGAATTACAAAAATATTAATAATTTAATAATTTAAAGTGCTGTAAATTTTGGGGTTTTGAGTGATTTTTCCTTAAACTGTAGGGGTTATAGATCATCTTGCCTTGATAATTGGCAATGTAAAGGCATTGTTTTACATCTGGCACTGTTTCTATCCAAATCTCTAGGAGGATAAAACTGATCTAGTTCGCGCCGCTGCATTTTTAGTGGATCCATGTGTTTGGTGCCCCTGAAAACTGACATCTCAACTATCAGAGTGATTTCAGATTCTATTGGCATTGAACTAGCCACAACTAGTTGGGAACTAGAGAAAGAGAGATGTAGTGAGCTGCTCAAACTTGGAAAAAAGCTAGTAGGTTTTTAGATTCGAAGTTCTTTGTAATGGAGACATGGTGGGTGCTTCACATGTTGGTTACATCTCTGGTAGTTCGAACAGTTGTCAACGGATCAATGGATGTCGAGGTTTCATCAAAAGTCAGTCTTTGACAAAGTTGAGGAAACCTTCAGATCCGATGCTAGATTACTCTCACATTGTTGTTGAGCTAAATCAAATATTCAGCTTGCAGAATGATTGATCCAATGGTTACGCACTATGGCAAAGGTCAACTATATTTCTTCTTGGTCGATCCTCCAGATACTATGCTAGATCTGGTGAGTAACTCTTAACAAAGTGTGAAAAAACATTTCGTAATTAATTTTAGATTTTCTAGAGTATTTCCATATTAATTTTTTTTTATTAGATTACGTTTTTCATCTATATCTGGAAGATGATAGTGGATGGTTCCAAACTTAGATTTGACATTTTTTAATTATTTAAATCATATTTATTTGATTTTTCTAGAGCTTCTCTACATTATTTATTTCTCTTGGGAGATAAAATCTTCCATATATGTCTTCAAAACTTCGACCCAAAAAACCATTATCCTTTTTCTCTTAAATGCGTTATTTTTTTTGGTTGAATTCAAATTGTAGACATCGGAAAACATGGTTGGGAATACAACTTTAGTAGCCATGGCTGATCCGGATTTAAACAGGAACGCAATAGATTACAGAAAGAACCATATACACAAAGATGCAGCGGAAATAATACTTCATTTCATTAATGGAAAATACTAAAATAATGCTTACAACCAGAAATGGAAATAAACCAGCTAGGGCGATGGTAGCTTATCTCTGAGAAGAGATGTGGTGGCTACATGCCTCTGAACTGTTCTGAACTCCGTTACAATGAGGCTCGAAGGCCTAGTTATTGTTGAGAAACAATGGAAAACCTTTCACATCCCGAAACCTAACCCTAGAAGATGAAACGCCAAATTGTGGGCCCCGTTTGGGTAAATTGGTACATCAATTTCCCGGGGTCGTAACTTTGGCATACGATCTCCGTTTGACGCGTACAATAGCTCGTTAGAAAGATCTATCCGAGTACTACCACTTTGGGAGGCAACAGTCCATGGACCCATGTTGCCCCAGATTCCCAAAAAAACGTCGTTTAGGGCCTCAAAACGACTCCGGAAGTTCAGGACCCGAAAAACTGCTAAAAATAGTAAACTGTACTGCAATTTGGGAAACTAAAAAGACTGAAAGAGACAATTGTGGGGGTCCAAATGGGATAGGTGGGTGGCCACCAACATCCACCTGGATCATTCCTCCCCCCTTAGGAAGCAATGGTCCCCATTGCGTTGAGTTCCTCAATCTGCTGAACTTGTCCTGTAATCTCTGATGTGTCCAGTAATGGTGGGAAGCATGGTCGACGATGGTCCACATTGAACATTTGGTGTAGGCGAAGGAATGGAGGAATGACGTGCTCCAAAGCATTGTTCCCCATAACCTTGGTATTGCTGTAAGGACCATGTTGGAGTGGTCTGAGCTTCTGATGGGTTCTGGTAAGGCGTTCTTTCCGTCGATGCAACCAGACTTTGTTGCCCACCTGAAACTTGTGTGGTACCCCTGTGGGTGAGGAGAAGTCGTTCCTGTGTTTTGTCATGACCGTATCCCTTTGTTGTTGCTGCTGCATGGAGGAACCCTTTTCAGGGGTCATGGATGTAGCAACGATCTTCCCCTTACTTTGGGAGTGAACTAGACAGATGAATTTCCTAGTCTGTGATATGAGCTTGCTGCCTTTCTTGGTAGTGATCAAGGATGTAGCAGTAGGTGGGGCTACCTCTGGTATCCTGTATAATGAATTATTCAAAGAAATAATGACAGCACGAGGCCTTGACTCATACACAGCATGTCGCCTCCACAAGTATGGCTGGCCTAATAGTACATCACAAGCATCCAGAGGTGTAACATCACACAATACCTCGTCTGTGAAGGGTTTGATGCTGTAGGAAAGGCGGAACTGCTGGCGAACTTTCAGATCTCATCCTTCGTGAAGCCACCCGATATTGTACGGCTGCGGATGCGGTGTAGTCGGTAGGCCCAACTGCTTCATGACCTCTGCTGAAATGAGGTTCTTTTGGCTGCCACTGTCGACAATGAATTGTAGCGGCGAACCCTTCACCCACATCTGTGAGTGGAAAAGACGCTCCCCCTCTTCTGGATCTGCAGGTTCATTCTTCTGGATCTTGGCAGTGGCAACAGTGGCGCTGGGATCCGCATCAATGATCTGCTTCCCTTTGCCATTCCCTTTGTCAGGTTCTGGCTCCGGGTCAGAACATGCATCTGATTCGGAAGCCTTCAACTCAGCCACCAACGACTGCTTGGTCCGACACTCACTTGTGTTATGAGTGGGACTCTTGTGGAACTCACACCACTTTCCTGTGTCCTTCTTCGGCTTCGCGGTGTTGTTCTTTTCTTGCAGCTTCGACGGGTTGTCTTGGGTCACCCCGCCTTGGCTTTGTCCTTTGGGCTTTGGATTTGCAGATCCAAAGTCTCGCTTCTTCTGTTTGAACTTTTGCTCGATTTTGACAGTGTATCGGTATGCTGTGCTGAGTGAGGAGAGGTTCAAGAACCCCATCTCTTCCTGGATGTATTTGTGTAGGCAGCCGCTGTATTTGAGTACCAGATGCAGCTCAGAATCTTTGATACCCAACTGTATGTGAAGGGTATGAAAAATGTTTGTGAAATCTGGCACATCTTGGTCTCGTCCCTGCCGCAGTGTGGTCCATTTGATGTATTTGTCCTCATAGCTTCCGACAGGGTAGTACTGCTCCTTGATGGCATCCCGGAAGTCATTCCAAGTGGGTGCGGCTGAAAATAGTGAGCCTGTACTTTCATCCTTCTTCTCGCAGTAGGTTTCCCACCAATCCTTGACGTGGGGGGCTGCTTTGAGCAGTGCGAAAACAATCTTTTCCCGACTTGAAAATTCATGAACAGAAAAATACCCATCTAGCAGATTTAACCATTTATCTACGACATATGCGTCTATTTGACCCTCGAAGATGGGGATTTCAAAATTAACTTGTACCTTAAACGGTGTGGCATTTCCAGAGTCGCTGTTGGAAGCCGATGCGTCGCCTCTGGGTAGCCGCTGAAGGATCTGCGCAAAGTTATCCATCATCGCGTTCCTTTGCTGCTCGAGCGCTTCTTCGAGCAAGATTTTGATAGGATCTCCTGCCCCCTCGTCTTTCTTCTCATCCGCCATGGGAGGCCGTCGGGATTTGTGAGGCTGGTCTTGCAAAGGTTCGACCAGTTCAAGCCCTAACTCCTTATATCCCGACCTTGTTGGAGACATGCAAAGAAAAATAGAGAAAAAGCAGACCGCTCTGATACCACTGATCCGGATTTAAACAGGAACGCAACAGATTACAGAGAGAACCATATACACAAAGATGCAGCGGAAATAATACTTCATTTCATTAATGGAAAATACTAAAATAATGCTTACAACCAGAAATGGAAATAAACCAGCTAGGGCGATGGTAGCTTATCTCTGAGAAGAGATGTGGTGGCTACATGCCTCTGAACTGTTCTGAACTCCGTTACAATGAGGCTCGAAGGCCTATTTATTGTTGAGAAACAATGGAAAACCTTTCACATCCCGAAACCTAACCCTAGAAGATGAAACGCCAAATTGTGGGCCCCGTTTGGGTAAATTGGTACATCAATTTCCCGGGGTCGTAACTTTGGCATACGATCTCCGTTTGACGCGTACAATAGCTCGTTAGAAAGATCTATCCGAGTACTATCACTTTGGGAGGCAACATGGGTCCATGGACCCATGTTGTCCTAGATTCCCAAAAAAAACGTCGTTTAGGGCCTCAAAACGGCTCCGGAAGTTCAGGACCCGAAAAACTGCTAAAAATAGTAAACTGTGCTGCAATTTGGGAAACTAAAAAGACTGAAAGAGACAATTGTGGGGGTCCAAATGGGATAGGTGGGTGGCCACCAACATCCACCTGGATCAATGGCCAAACACACAGGAAAGCATGGCGTAAAGCTTTATCAGGGTACTTCTTCAGTGGTAAATCCCATAACAATTCAAGAATTTTTAAAAATAATATTTGAACATTTTAAATGTAATCTCCACATTGATCGCAAAGGAAACCCAATAAAATTGTTGAAGCAATTGACCGCATTAATACTATATAGAATTATGGGCAAGCTCTGGACACAGTGGTTAGTTAACCAAAAAACATAAGTTGTAAAGATACTCTGAGTTTGTTACTCGAAATTTTGATGAATATAAGTGTAATTTGAAAAGTTAAAAATTTACTCATGTAAATTTTACTTTGCATATAATCTTCGTTCAAGGAGTAGATTCGTTATTTAAGCTAAAGAGTAGGTTCATTATTTAATCTAAAGAATTATTGATTCATCATAATTATAAAATAAAATACATAAAATGAATCATTACAAACTGATAGTCAAAGTTAAAAATTTACTCATGTAAATTTTACTTTGCATATAATTTCTGCATATAATCTTTGTTCAAGGAGTAGATTCTTTATTTAATCTAAAGAATTATTGATTCACCATAATTATAAAATAAAATACATAAAATGAATCATTACAAACTAATAGTCATATTGCACATAGCGTGGTTATCAAGATCATCTACAAAATATATGTTACAACAATTGAAGCACCTGGAAAAGATCTACGAGCCATATGCATTCTACGAAGGAAGGTGAATTATGTGCAATGGAGATGAAATACAAATTTATTGGTGTTGTATTGTTTTAAACATTTTGATTGGTAATCAAGCAACATACATTAATTTTTTTTAATATATTTGTGCAAATTTGATACAATTCTGAAAAATTGAGTCAAGAGCTCTCTAAAGATGAATGAAACAATTTCGGATTTGATGTGAAAATGAACGAGATAGTTTTGGATATGATGTTAATATTATCGAGTGGAAAAATTACATCGGAAATATTCATATTCCATGACTTGGTGAATATATCTTAAATGAGTGAATATGTATCAGTGGATCACAATGGTTGCAATGGCTATGAATACATCCAATTTCACTTCACTGTGTTCACTATTTCTGGGAGAGTGATGGGGGTTGTTGGAGCATAAAGTTGTCCAGATATAAATGGAGGTTGTGCCAATGTGAACGTTGAACTGATTTCCACCAGCAATGATCTCATTAATGATGTGTTTATGTCACAGGAAGGTAGTTACACATTTACAAATATTACTCCAAGGAAATATAGGATGGTTGCTTCCCATCATGAATACATAAATTTCATCAATCCTCGAGAAGTATACAAATATCAGGTCATATAAAATCCGACTACATTTTTTTTCAAAAAGGAAATGCCATGATATTTTTCTCTCTTTGCCTTCGTTTGATATACAAAATAAGTTTGGAGATTCCTTAAGGATGAGTGTCCAGAGGACACAGTAGCCCTCCATGAAATCAAACGTGAAGAAGTGGAAAGAGCAGGCTCTGTGAGCCAATTGTTAAACAGTGGAAGAAGATACAAGGTCATACCTAATGTCGATCCCAGCTAGGAGGGCACTATGCATGAGGTACAATGATTGAGGTTTATAGAGTATATTTTCTATATTATTCTCTTTCAAATATGTGATTCTCATGTTCTCTTAACAATTGTCCAAAGAGGCTCTCCAGAGATGGAGTTGGGCTTTGGGCTCTCCAGAGATGGAGTTGGCTATTTTAGGTGTTCGTATATACCTTTATTTAGATGATGTCCATCAAGTGAAGTGCCCTCAAAGAAGCTCCTTGGCCAAATCAAGCGCTTTGTCATGTAATTTCTGATGCATATGGGAAATTTTATTTTAATTTTATTCCATGTGAAAAATAAAGGTTGTTGCCATTCTACAAGGGTGAGAATACAATATTTGATGTTTCACTTCCATCTATAGAGGTTATTGTTGAGCAGAATCATGTTAATATATCTCAGCCATTTCAGGTCACAGGTTTCTCAGTTGGAGGACTTGTGGTGACTTCTGAAGGAGTTTGTTTTGAAGGTGTTAAGATATTAGTTGATGGATGAGAAAGAGCTACAACAAATGCCCAGGGATATTACAAACTTGATCATGCAACATCAACATGCTACACAATCAAGGTTGAGAAGGATCACTTCGAGTTTAGTAGTTTGGAGAATTTCATGGTTGTGCCAAACATGGCTTCAATCCCAAAGATAGAAGAAACACATTATAATATTTGTGGTTCCCTAAAATTAGTGATAGATGGCTATTATGGCAAGCATCAAGTTGGCTTGACACATGGACCAAACAATGTTAAGCCTCAACTAAAGAGGACTAATAATATGGGAAACTTCTACTTCGAGGTTCAACCATGTTAATATCGAATATCCCCACTGACCACAACAACAGAATGTGATTCTGGTCTTCAATTTTCACCATCACATATTGATGTGATAGTAACTAGACCAATGTTTAGCATTGAATTTATAAAGGCCCTTGTTGATATTCGTGGATCGATGATATGCAAGGAAGGATGTGACTCCTCAGTTTCTATATCACTTACTTCTATGGCTGTTGAACTCTAGGTTAAGAGAATCTTAACTCTTTAAGTTTAATAAATGAGAGTAGTGAATTCATATTTGAGAAAGTCCTACCTGGTGCATTGCATCTTGAGGTAAAACATGGACCTTCATCTGATTTGTTAGATTGGGATGATGACTGGTGTTGGGAGAGAAAGGTTATTGATGTCAATGTTGGTGTTTCTGATCATTCGGAGATAGTGTTTATCCAAAAAGGCTATTGGTTGTGTATTATGTCTACTCATCATGTTGCTTCTTACATCGTACATCCAAACAAAGAACCAATGAATTTGTTGATTGAGAAAGGATGGTAGCAAATCTACTTAGAAGCTTCTTGTGTGCACATGCTTCATTTCTTGAACTTGTGCATTTTCTTTGGAATGTCTTCATTACAATTCAATGTATTGAATCATTAGCCTATATATTTGACTAGTGAAAAATATCGACTAAGTGGTGAAATACATGTTGATTCAAGTTCTTATCCCAAAGCAAATGAGTTGTCTCAAGGAATTATTGTAGACATATGGCAAAAGGAGGGTGCATTTATAGATATGATCAATAATGTCAAACTTGTTTCAAGTGCTAATGGACCAAGCAACCAAGCAACATTGTTGTATACCAGTACACTAACCGGGCCAATCTTGAAGATGAAATGGTCTTTGTTCTGAGAGATAAAAGGAATGTTAGTGAGAAAAATAGTTTTGAAAAGGTCTTGTTTGATCTAAGAAGTCAGCTCATTGTTGTTAAAACTGATGGGTGCCAACCTACTATTCCTTCTTTTGTGGGGTTCCTAGGAAAGTACATTAATGTCAGTGCTACCAACAATCCCAAGTGTTGACATTAAAATAATTGCTCAAAATGGCAGTAGCAATGGTCTTCTGACAAAGGATGACTTGGTTCTTCAAACTTCGACAGGATCAGATAGTATGCTTTTGGGTGGTCCTTTATATGATGATACTGAGTACTATGTTGAAGCTTCCAAGGGATATCATTTAAAATAACTTCCATAGGACCCCTTTTGAATATTAGCTATATGCTCATCCAATTTGATCAGACACCCCACTCGACTAGCCAAACCATAAAGAATATTTGACCATCAGTATTTGACCTTTTGTGCACTCCTTTTGTTTGTGGTCCTTGGTAGAGGAATCACTAAATTTGTGTCACATAGCCACTAGATATGGACAAAACCTCTTCAATCGTATTGCTTCAAACTACAACCATGTAAGTCTGGATTTTATTATTACTTTCAACGCTTTACAATGAAACCAGTGTAAATGCAGGCTGTATGCAGATAAAATATAAACCACTATAAACACAAGTTGTATGCGGATAAAATATAAACCACTGTAAACGCGGGTTGTATGGTATGTGTATGCAGGGGCATACATGATAAAATATTTGAGATCGAATGGGATATTGTTTCAAGAGATTTCATGCTCTATCTTGAGACTTAATATGCAACGTGCAAGCAATTTGACCATATTGGAAATGGACTCATATACCGATAATGCATACAATTTCTTTGTGGACATATTGATTGAGATGATGGGGAGCTTTAAATCATTAAAGGAGATGGTCATATGTGTTGTGCCTTTGCTTGAATAAATATGTGTCTTCTCAATTTGTTGTTCGAGAGGATTCCTAATCGCCAATGTTTGTTAATGGGTGACAACTTTATCTTGGTAAAAACAAAACTTCTGCTTTTCTTTTACATGTGCAACAAACAACATGTTTCAATGTTTAAGAATGTTTGCATTTGCTACTTAGTTGTCAAGTATAGCATAAAAAACAAATTATACAAAGAATATATTGATGTAGCTTAGGTTGATTATTATGTTTTGGTTCATTATTATGTCCTGTTTGCATATTCAGTATATCCAATAGATATGAAACAAAACCAAGTAACGACTTTGTTTCATATCTATTCCTTAATGAAAATGTACACTACCTAAGTTAGAAAAGGTAACCTGCTATAAGATGTGAAAAGACCATAAAATTCTTCCATGGTTTTTTTCCCATGATGTTCATAATGAATATTTATGTCTTTTACGTCGTAAATGAGTGCAAAGTTGGCTTATTTTGGTTTTGAAATGCAATGCAGGAACTTTGAAAATATCCCATACCTCAACATCTCAGATCCCCACTCTCTCATCTCCGTATATACAGGTTTATGTAGACATATCTGAATTTCATGATAGGGAAATTAGTGTATTAGCTTGCTTTCTTCAGAGCACCCCTGCACTAGAGATGATATACCTTCATTTAATTGATGACTTGAATTATGACGATCCACAATATGTAAAGTTTTTGGAGGAAGTGATGTATTTGAATAGATTTTCAAAGAAAGCAAGGATATTGGTATGAGAATCTTATTTTTAAATACATGCTTCAAAATCTTTAAACCGTTGACTAGTAAAAAGGCTTTCGGGCTTCGTTTTATTTTATTTTTTTCTTTATGGAAGGGTGTAACCAATGCATATTGTATGTGGATACGAGGATGAATTCTACTGTGGATATGAGGATGTGGACACCAGTGGAATGACTAGCTTAGTCTTGGGCAACATCGAGTACGGAAGCGGATGGCAATCTCATGGAGTGGGTATGTGACATTTTGCCCCATTTTCATTTTGTTTATCATTCGTTGTTTGGGCTGGTTATAATAGCCAGTTTTAATTATTTATCTTTTTGTCATTTATATAATTAACATTCCTTGTTTCCCAGGTAAGGTAACATCTTAGGTTGCTTTAGATGAGTAGCTTGTAGGCAAGGATAATTTTAGGGGCGAATGTTCGCCCTTTGGCGAAATTAAGGGGTTTTAAATTTTTAGTGGGCGAATATTTTGTATCATAGTACATTTTTACAAATCACCTCAAATAGCCCACCTTATTTTAAGGGAGAGGGTAAAAAAGGTAAATTTAGCCCTTGAAATTAGGACTTACAACCTTCCATTCGCCCATTTTCAAGAATAGGTTTTATTTAAGTGATTCCATTCGCCCATTTTCAAGAACAGGTTTTATTTAAGTGAATCCTATGGGCCAAATACCATATTTATAAAAGAGGTATGGTAAATTAATAAAAATATAAATAAATGAGAAGTATGGTAAATAAATAAAACATTTTTTATATTTACTCCATAAGTCACCTTATATACATGTAAGGGTGTAAACAAATAAAAATATAAGTAAAGTGGAGGTATGGTAAATAAATAAAACGTCTTTTTATACTTAAAAGGTATGGTAAATAAATAAAAATATAAATAAACTAGACGTAGCGTAAATAAATAAAACCTCTTTTTATATTTAATCCATAACCCTCCTTCTATTTATGAAGGCTCAAGAAAGAGGTTTTATTTAAGTGAATCCTATGGGCCAAATACCAATAAATAAAAATATAAATAAACTAGATGTAGCGTAAATAAATAAAACCTCTTTTTATATTTAATCCATAACCCTCGTTCTATTTATGAAGGCTCAAGAAAGAGGTTTTATTTAAGTGAATCCTATGGGCCAAATACCATATTTGTAAAAGAGGTATGGTAAATTAATAAAAATATAAATAAACGAGAGGTATGGTAAACAAATAAAACATTTTTTTTATATTTACTCCATAAGTCACCTCATATTTACGAACACTCAAAAAATGGGTTATATTTAGGTGAAACCTATGGCCAAAATACTATGGGACAAATACCATGGACTAGATTGTTATTAATAACATGCAAAAAACCATTATTAACCCTAATATTAGAATTAATAAAAATAAAAATGGCACATGGTATTGACCCATGGTATTCACCAAAATGGCACATGGTATTGACCCATGGTATTCACCTGGAATGTAGCCTATTTAAATGGGGGAATTAAACCAACATGTAGCCTATGCTAAGATTCACTAGGACTTTACAAAGTTTTATTATTTAGTGAAAGACTCGCCAAGATCTTACAAGATTTTATAATTGAGTAAAATATTCGCCATGCCTGGTGAGAGATTCGCCAAAAAATTATATATACATATTATATTATTGATAAAATCGCCTTCCATTTTTCCTATATACCATGGAGATTCGCCCATTTATTATATTTATAAATTTAGGGGGGGTTCTTAAAATTTTCCCTGCTTGTAGGATTAGGATGTTCCCAATGAGTTTTGAACATTTGTCCAATATGCCTTGTCAATTTTGGATTGTCATTGCGGGTTATCACTTTAATTCTAATCTGGTTTGACATTTGATTGACAACGAAATTCAATGCTTTTATAAATTATTTGTATGTTAATTTTTAAAAGTATTTAAGAAATTTGTCTTCAGTAGCCAAACATCAAACAATGGATTTCACACTACTAGGTTTAAGGTTTGGGTTATGTATTTAGTTAAAATTTCTGAATATTTATATCATATCTCAAGTGTTAGGTTTGGGTTATTTATTTGGTCAAAATTTCCCAAGATTTATATCATATCTCAGCCTTTTTAAATTCATGCATTCATGCCATTCGAATGTAACACATCACGACAAGGATGAGCCCTATTAAGCTCACCAACTTTGTTACTATGCTTCTTGAATCATAATTCAAATGGACTCTAAATTTGGTTCTTTTCCTTGACTAAACTGTATTAAGCAAAATCCTCTCATTCAAACTCAACCCCAAGTCATACTCAAAATTTTGACATGTGAATAACATTGGCTTGGCAACATGTTTGACACCCAAGTCCTTGTAAGTCAGACAAGACTATCCATTTTTTTTAAAAATTGATCATTTCGTTAAATTGTTTGCCCTTGGATTCCTTCATGAAAGAAAATATCATTGTATGATCTCGATAATTGGTCTATCAAAATTTGGATGGGGTGAAATATGAGTTAAGGAGTAGAGAAAGAATTTTTCCTTGACATTGCCTAGAATATTTTGAACTTTTGGGGGCACATCACGTGACACTACCATCACGAAACCAACATATTTTGGTAAAGTTCCACTGCACGAGGCATCCACTGATTCACGTTCCTCAACCCGTGACCGTAAAGACGATTCTTCCTGAACATTTTTCCTAGATGATGATAATGATATATAGTCCTTATCATCATAAAATATGGATTTTCTTTCTTCACACATGCTCCACCTTCCCCCTCCCAATTGTATATAAGCATCAGTTCCTCTTTCATGCTTCCCTCCAATTGCAAAGTTATACCCATACCTGAAATCCTCATCTTGATCTTGGTTTTTATGCTTCTCTTCTTCTTCTAAGTTAAGCAATTGGAAAAACATAACCTCCCTACCACCATAAATAGATAAACCATTTTTCCTACACTATATTCCAAGCTCCACAAGAGGAATACTAAACAATTCTTGAGTTGTTGCTCCCTCTCCAATCACCATAGCAACATCTTGATTTGGACCAGATCCATATGTTATGTCTGTAAGATTGGATTCAGAACTATGAAGGTCCTTCAATGGTGGGGCATCTCCACATATTGAATGAAAGGGAGGGACACTTAAATTTCCAAACCGAAGAAAGGTAGCTCTCTATCCATTCACATAAGCATATGAAAGGAGAAACCAGTCTGACCAAACCTGGAGAACTTTCATCACTCTCTCCTGCAAGGACACCATAAAATAAATGTAAAAAAAATTACAAAAATATCCACACAGTCATTACACTAAATATGATTTTCTTTTTACGAGTAAAAATTACCAGTCACCTTGCTAATTGATGACCAATAAGGGGATTGATCTTAATACATGATATATTTTCATCATTACTATCCTCAACATGTTCTATTATTTAGAGTGAGATTTCGTGAAATGGAAGGTGTGTTTTTCCACATCTTTTTTCTATGTCCCACACAATTGGAATCCTGCTACATTTGGCCTCCTCTACTTCCCTAGGCTACATGTGTTAAAGAGGGTACAAAACACTAATGATATGTTCCTTCGCCATAAGTTCTTCTCATTTTTTGGATGAATTCTGTGGAAATTTTATTGATGCCAATGATGTGGCAGGAAATAATGTTCATTTATTCATTTTTATTATTTCTTTTTTATGAGTTAGCATGCTTCTATTGTACTAGTTCATTACGACTATGTCATGTAAAGATCATGTTGAGTGGGTTTTACATTTGATTTCCACTATAGTCAACAACTGAATATATAAGTTTTTTGTTAGGTTGAATGATGGGACAACATACTTTGATTTCCACAAGTGCTCTCTTTTTCATATACTATCACAAGTGCACATACAAAATCACTTTTCTTTTTACCTGGATAAGAAAATGATGACAACTTTGTATTTTGTAGTGACAAGGATAGCTATGTATTGGAGCTAGACCTTGAGCCCTTTAATTCATCATTTCCTTGCCCCACACGACCATCTCCTATTGGTAATGGAGGTCAATTTCTGAACCAACATTTGTCTTCAATACTATTTCATGATAAAGAAAGAACAAAACCATTGTTGGATTTCCTTCGAGCACACAAATACCAAAGCCATGTCATTTTTCTTTCCTTGGTTAATATATTGCATCATTGTGTTTGATAGTTAATTCATTATTATTCTATGCCAATAAATCTCTATCAAATAGAAGAGAAGGATGACTTGGTTGTTTTAGAGATATATAATATGAATTAATTAAAAATTCATAGTGTTATTTCGATTCTCATCTTTTATTTCACTTCTTTAGAGAAAACTATATATTCAAATACCAACTCAACTCAAACCAAACTAAAATAGAGAATCTTAGTTATGAAGATCTTTCTCTCTCCATACCTTATAATGACATTATTTTTTTGAATTATACTTGAAGTTCACTAATAATAACCTGGATTTATATATTTATTTTAGCACCAAATTGAAATCATGGTAAAAATATGAATATCCCATTAAATATGACCTAAAGATGATTCAAAGAATATCACCTTTAGTCTAAGCAAATGGCAGAGTAATTTCTAAGGTGTGAAGTTTTATTAGAGGCATTGATTGTCTATTTGTTTTGGTTAGAAAATGGTTTTCTCTTGCTTTTATGTGACTTTCAATTTATCATATCTAGCATGTCGAGAAATGGGAAAGAATAGTGCATGACATTTATCTCGCAGAAATTGATGTTGAATGAAAGGATAAAGAGTTTAACCAAGCTACAATGATCTTTGGTAAAGGTAGAGGGACATCTTAAAAAGTTACCTAAGAATACACCATATACATAGTTTGAACATAAATAATATATGGCTTTTTCATTTGCAGATATGTTATTTTTTCTATCCAAGATATCACAACAAGACAAATATTGATATTGTAGAAATTGTTAGAGGGCCTCATTAAGGTCAATTTTTTTGATGTTCTACTTGATTGATACATTCTCATGACAGGAAGGCTTTAAATACGAATTAATATGTTACCAAAACAAATTATATTCAAAGTTTATACATATAAAAGATAAAAACAAATTTCAATTCCTTCATTTGATTGTTACTTGACTCTGGTGTGGGTAGGTTACGTGAAATGTGATTGGAAAAATGATGGGGAGACAATATAGAGATCATGTCTTGGATGTGATTCATTTACTGTTGGATATCCTTCAGGCACTTCAACAATCGACTTTGGAAATGTTTCTAGTAAGTATTACTATGGTTTTTAATGTTGTGATTCTTTCACCTCATGGTTATTTTGGGCAAGCAAATGTTTGAGGAATGCATGATAAGATATCGATGGATAGGTAAAGATTTTTTTTATAATTGCAATGTCCATTCCATGATATCCTCTCTTTATTGTGATTATATTTTGAACGTTTATTTTGATTTTTTTTTTGTATTTTAACTATAAAATTGAAAGTACTTCGTATTATTTCTGTTTAAACAACAACCAAAGTTTGAAGATGAAATTAATATTACACGATATTGACTGAAATCCTTTTAATTGTTTTGTATGGAAAGATTTTCATGATTATTAGAAAAGTTTACTTTCATGTTGTTATCTGAGAACATGTTGTTTATATACTTGACCAAGTTCATGCATTTGACAACAATTTTTTTTTGCGAATAAAATTACAAGGATTAGACATCACACCTCAGATTATTTGTTTTAACAAGTTATTTACGGCTTGAGCTTTTTAGCATGTAACTTAGTTGGGATGATTGTGCCTAAGCTTTCCCTGAAAGTTGAATACTAAGTTACTAAGATGTTTTTTTCTATGGTGATTTTAATTTTTTTATACAGGTCATCTCACCACATAGTGGCCACTATCGCTCAAATAAAGAAAATTTGTTCGAGTTTTTTGATCTTATGGGGAAGAATGGATTTAACATTGTTGATGTTGAGGTATATGTAATATAAATTCTTTATAGTCTACTTTCATTTATATTCTAGTGTTCATCGTCTTTCATGTCTTACACTCTATATTCTAGGTTCTTTTGTTTTCAGAAAAGGAACTCAATATTGATGGTAAGCAACATGATTTGAAGAAAGAGGAAAACACTAACACTGGAGTGACAAATGCAAAAAGAGAGAGAAGAGAACTGGTCTAGTGGTACCCTTAAAGCTAATATCCTGCATAAGACACACACATAGAGACTGATGTTCAAGTCTTCATAGTTGGTGAATTCACCTGCAATGACTTGACAACACAATGATAATGTTTTATAGTGATGAAACAATATTTCATGTGTAAATTGTAGTCCAGCCAATGTTATGTTGGAAACTCATATTGTAATACTCGACATTTCATATAATATAATTTTTGTGGTTGAAATTATTTATAGTTGCACTTTATATTGTTTAGTATTTTAACTAACATATGTAATTTTGAATTTTCATATTAGATGAACCAATTCACATTGTATGATGTTTTTTGTTTTGTTTTGTTTTTTTTTTTTTTTTTTTTTTTTTTTTTTTTTTTTTTTGTTTTTTTTTTTTAAATTTAGTTGCAAAATCATACTAATTAATCTATGTTGATTAATAAAGAACACATAAAATCAATCTAAAACTACTAAATTAGTAGTTTATATTGATTAATGATGAACACAAATAAAATGAATATACAACTAAATTAGTCGTTTATAATGATTATTAATGAAAATAAATGAAATGAATATAAACTACTAAATTAGTCGTTTATATAATGAATATGAAACTACTAAAAAAATATAAATGGCTACTACAAATGATTAATTTTTCATTACAAATGACAACTAAATTTTGCATATATATGACTATTAGTAGCTAATCTACAATATCTTATAACACAACAAAAATTTAGTCATATTTATTTGGTCATTAATTGGTTTCAAATGACAACTAAAACTACATATATATGACTATTAGTAGCTAATTTACAGTATCTTATAACACGACCAACATTTTGGTCATATTTCTTTGGTCATTAATTGGTTTTCTCATATGAGAATATCGTAATATATTTTATTGTATATTTGGTCATTAATTGTGGCAATTAATGACTAAATAAATAACTAAATTAATGACCAAACTTATGACTAAATATACTGCTAGATGATAAAATTGAGAAAATCAATTAATGACTAAGCTAAAAACGAATAAAAGTTGGTTGCATTATAAGATATTGTAAATTAGCTATTATTGGTCACCGACTAAAAAATAGTCATTTACATGCAAATTTAGTTGTTGTTTTAGTAACTAATTAGCCATTTTGTACTAGTGTATGAAGTAGTCAGAATTTTCGAGAACGGGGCTCTAGAGATCAAAACTATTGATGGGAAAAATTCAGTATTCCTTGTGAACAGGCATAGACTCAAGGTATATTTTCAACCCCTCACAAAGGAGGACTTCATGTAGCAAGTGCATTACAACCTGAGCTATAGATGGTAGGTGGCCATGCCAACCTATTATAGATCTGATTTTCTCTTTTAAAATAAAAAACAATAAAAAGAAAAAAATGACAAAAACTAAAAAAAAAATATATATATCGTTTGATTGTGAAAATCGGTTTGCTGACATTGTCACATAAGGATCATATTGAAAACTAGCATGCTGGCAGGAAGATCGAAATTTTAATAAAATGGGAATGTTTCTTTATCTTTATATGTGCTAACTGTCACCGAGAAGAAGCAGGTTTTTAAGTGCAGGAACCAAGCCCTTATCCAAGTTTGGGACAACTGACATAGAAATTTTTATGCAAGCAACACTCAAATGCCATTGCATTTACTTTTGGTTCAGCACTATCCAGGCATATTTTTGAGGTGAAATTTTTCCCTTCTTCTATTCCCATTTTCGTAAAATTCCCTCTATTTTTCTTCTTTTTATCCCATAAAGTTTACTACCTTGTTTCTTCACATGGAAACTGTCCCTATCCGATTTCATTCTTCCCTCTTTTTCCTTTGAAATTTTTTTCCCATATCCCTTTTTCGATATGTTCCTCTTGGTAGTCTCACTCTTGAATTCCCTGTCATAATTTCCTTCCTATTCTAAAAATTTACCCCCTTTCCCACTTCTTTTTATCCATCATGGATCATATTGTAGAATTTGATTCAAGCTTCTGAAGCATATCAAAAGGGATGTATTGATACAAAAAAGTTGGTGAATAAAACCTCCTTTATGATTCAACAAATCCTTCAGAATCCATCCTATGAATTTTATCAAAAAAAAATTGGCCACAATATCCCTAGTGCAGGTATATGTGTTTAGTGCAAGAATGTTCAGTGTAGGATTGTTCGAGTGCAAAAATGTTCAGTGCAGAAATCCGCACTACTAAGCACTCCCAAGTACAAAAATACATATCCTGGTGCAGTAACAATGGTCTTTAGTGCAAAAATTTGTAATATGGTGCAGGAATACCTAGTGCAAAAATGCACATCTGGAAAGTTTATTCTTGTTTCATGAAAATCATGTGCAAGAAGAATGAATTGATCACTTCCAGATTGATAATATTCAATAATTTTTTATTATGATTAAGATTTTTTTTATCATCTGCTAAAATACGAAGGAAATCTTTTAAGTACAGGGATAGTTAAGTTATGAAATAATTTTTTTTTAAGTACCATGTACACCTTGTGTGAAATAATGAAGTGATTGCGGGGTGTGTACGATTTAACCTATCATACCATACTTGCCTTTTTGAAAAAATCTCGTTACCTGTTAATGCCGACCCGACCTCATACCATACTGCCGCATGACTGTCATATTAATCATGGCACCTTAACCAATGCCTTCACCAATGATCATCTCTTCTTGTACCACAACCTATCCGTATCGCATCTGTCCCAAGGTCTACATTTAATGATGGAGCGTGACCATTAGGAGGTGGCCAATATAGTGGTGGTCGGATAGCTCAGTTATCACAAGGTTTGTTTTAGATAGAGCTCCTAAATGACCGTGTGATCTTTCTAAAATGTTTTAGATAGAGCTCCTAAATGACTGTGTGATCTTTCTAAAAAGTTTTAGATAGATTTTAGTGAATTAAGGATGGCGCCAGTGAGAATTGAACCCTGTTCCTTGAAAAAGTTAGAGAAAATGGTTGAATACCAGAACAATCTTCCGCTATTGTAGGAATCTGGGTTCCTCCTGTTTCTATTGAAATTTAATGGCTTTGACTTGGTCGTGGCATTACAGTTTTCTTGGAATTTTTATGGGAGCCACAAGATTACCAGCAGAAGGTGAGCAGTGGTTCAAAAAGGAGAAGATTGAGAAGAAAAAGTGGCATCGGTTTGTGGTTGACAAAAACCAAAAAGTGGATTGGAAGAAAGGACTGCCACACAGCACCATACAAGAAAAATGGAAAGACCTGTTGTACATATTACAAAATTTCCTCACCTGCGAAGGTCACTACTCATTGACCTTCTTATATCATATTCGGTTGTTGCTACATTTAGAGTCAGGTAAGCTTATCTATTTTCCTTATTTTACGCTATGAAGTTTGAAGAAAATGTCAAAAGGAGTTCAGAGAGGTAAGACGAGCCAAGTTGCATGCAAGTTATACCATCATGGGTTGATTGCAATTTTAGCTAAGAAGGAATTGGAGGTCAAGAATATGACTTGGGAAGTGTTTTTGAATGAATTACAGAAAAGAGGTGCAGGGAAATCCTCCAGCAAGAAGAGTGCAAGAAAGAAGGGGAAGCCTGAAACCCTAACCCTACGCCCTACCAAGACTAAGAATAGAGAAGAGTTAGTATAGGCAAAGGAGCGAGAGCTCGTTGTTAAAACCCCATTTACATAAAAAAGGAGGCCCCAAAGCTTGGTCAAGAGGATTGCCTCCTTGAAGGAAGCCCACATTCAATTAAATTCCGCAATCAATTTGGATGACTCCCCATCTCCTTCACAAGCCAGAGACAACCTTATAGTGCTTGTGGATGCTGTGGCTCATACAGTGATTAGCGAAGGGGATATTGATGAAGAAGACGTCACACCCTTGTTGGTTTTGCTTGGAAAAATGAAGAAAAGGAAAATGACACCGACATCTAGTGCAAGTGCAGATAAAGGCCCGATAGAGGATCCAATTGATGTTGAAGTGAAGGGTATTGAAACCCTTCATGATATTGAAATGTAGGAGGTTAATGACCAGGGTGATACCGACCTCAACGTGTTAACACTAGTCTGGAGTCAATTGTTGAGAAAACTCCCGCATAAGAAGAATTCGTTAAGGAAGACACCACTCTTCACCTAAACAGTGAGATAAAAGAGCTTAAACAATTATCTATGGGTTGGATGTGTTGAACCAGACTTTAAAAGTACAAGGGACAGTGCAGAAACATAAGAACACTGAACTAGAAGGAGAAGTGAAGGAGAAAAAATGCCAAGTGAAGATATGGAAATTCTGAGCATCAAAGTGCTACGTTCGTCTCAGAAATGTGACCAAACGGCTCAAGAAGGATCAAGGCAAGAAGAGGAAGACAGTGAAAGAAGGAATTAGCATACAAATATAGGACTAAAAGAAGGCTCTCTTGTTTTGGTTTTTTTTGCAGCAGGTAAAGGTTGTGTAAGGACACATAACAAAATAGGGATGGGAGGATGTTGGTAGGCTAAATTGTCCTATTTTTTAACCTCTATCCTACTCTAGACACATGTCTTGAACCTCTGTTTTAACCTAAGAACCTATTCATTCTTGTACCTTCTTCTAAAATCATGCACATTCGTGCACCCTCTTTGTATTTTCATATTTAAAGGCTTTTCATGGACTTAATTACTTATTTATGGATTTTATACCTTTAATTATCCTTGCAACTAATATATGTCTTTCCCAAAGTATTTGATAAACAAATGTATTAATCATTGTGATAGAATGGTCGAGTGCATGTAGGATTCCTGCACTCCTGTGACATCTCATTGGTAGGATTCCTACACCAGCTGGCATATTCCTGTTCTTTCGTGACAACTCACCAAACGACACGTATCTTTGGTAAAGGATCAGTTGACCTTAATTTGGGCTCGGAGTGGGAGAGAAATCAACGGATTGAAGATCATGACCTCAGTCAGATATCTTAGATTAGTATTTTGTAAACAATCGAAAGGCTTAGTTAAACTATTGTTATGATTTCGTTACGACCATAGGCATGAAGGCTTGTATATAATGTAAAACTCTAATAGGAATTAAGGAGCGATGCTATGGTAAAATTTTGCTAGAGATTGTAATTATTTTGGAGTATTGCCTCTCTAGGCTGAATCGCAGATCTAAGATGCATTTTTGCTTCTAAAGCTAATATAAAGGAATGCGCTAGTATGCAGTTTCATTTTCCATTTGTGTTGCGATGAATCTTTGACCAATCATGTTTCTCGATTTCTTAACAGGAAAATGAGTTCATTGGCAAGGGCCCGACCAACCCAACTCGTTATTCCTTTATTTTAAAGGTGTGTTAACTTAATTTAAAATGCACACATGAATCTGTTATTTACTTTGATTTTTCTCACAAGTTACAGATTTGATTTCATTTATAGCTATTGTGTTATGGATCCATGGTGTGGAGGCTTAGAAGTATTTGACTTCAATTTCCATAAGCTTTCCTTTTAATGTTTGATTTCATTTTTGAAAGATCGATACAAGCATGCTACCTATACTAGTGCATTTCTAGCTCTGCAAGTTGATTTCAATAGTTTAGTTTCGCAAGTATTTTACTCCTTTCCTTGCACAAGAGTTCTTTATTCCTTCCTACAAGATTGATATTTGTTTCTAAACTAAGGGCATTATTAATATCTGAGGTTTCACTTAAGATTTAATTGTGTTGTGATGAATATGGAATAAACGATGTAGTAACTTACAGGTTTGTGCTTGCACTAAACACATGATTAATTATTAAATGAACCCTCTGAGTTAGAACATTAAAAAGGCATATATAATTGCACAACTATCTCACGGAAAGCCTGTTCACACAACCAAATGATTTCCATAATTATATAGAAGAGTTTTCTGTTTTAAAGAAAGATTTACTTTAACTTTTGAAAATCATTTCCTGTCTAGAATGTAAGTTTGATTGAAGCATCTTTCTTCTTGTGAGAATTTACTTTCAAATTATGTTTTCTTTGCACTGTATTTCACTGAACACACTTTTTATTTTTCGAAAGTAATCTAGAAACCAATTGCAGAAATATTGATTATCTAGTATAGGAACCTTAGATCCGGTACAGGATCAGAGTGTTCTAGCCCGGAGACTTAGAACTCCTTCACGAAGGTCAGAACTTCAGTACAAGTACAAAACATCCTTCTAGTATCTAAACCTTATTCCAGTCCAAGCACAATATTCTGCTACAGGAATGTTGTTGTAGTACAGGAATAACAGTTTAGTGCAAGAAAAAATATCTTTAAAGAAGACAGATACACTGAAAACTTATTTATCACAATGTCTCACTGAAGGTAAATATAAAGGGTCATTTCATTAGTTGAGATTGTTCACAATGAATTAAGAATCCATTTTAGTTCCTGTAAAAGTACTTTTCATTTATTCCAACACCAGATTTTCTTTGAGTATCAATTGCCGCTTGGTCATCATTTTTCTCTCTATTCTGTAAATTTTTTATTTAATAACTAGGAATACAATTATATAAGCTTCATATCATTTCTTGAAATTTCCTGTGCTACGCCTCGAAGTGTACGAAACCCCGGGTTGACAAATTAAGTGTTGAAAGGAGCTTGCTTAACTAAAATTCCTGCACCCAATAGGGGTTGAAACCATCCCCAAATTATAAAATGATACCATGTTCTCCCGGCCTTCCTTGGTTGATTTTCAATTATTAACTTTATCAAAGCTTTATGATAAATAAAATTTGAAGATGGGTTTGCCCTGGATCGAACCCTAGCGGCCATATGTTTCAGACTTTCTAACAAAAAATAAGAGGCATTGATTCTTATATGATCTGCCAAATGTGCAAGAAAATGGAAATGGTAGAGGTTGAAATGGTTGTAGCACCCCTCGCAGCTGAAATAGGACTGAACAATACGTAGTAAAACATGTAATTCATCTTTTAATCACAACCTATGCACCCCTCCTCTCCAGTTCTTTTCTTTGAATTTGTCCTTTAAAAAGAAAGGCACATCAATTCCAGATAACATGTGGCTTTTGAAAGCTTTCTCTTCATCTGTGGGAAGAATTGTAACCTCATATATTAATTCTTCCATCACTTGGAAAGAAATTCCTCCAACCTCTACTCAATTTTGATCAAATCCCTGGGCAAACTTTCAGGCCACTTCATTGTGAAAATTGGTGCACCGCTTGAAGAATTCTTCCCATGTGGCCTCTCAAAATTGTTGTTGGATCTCCGGGTAGATCTTAAGAAGATTAAGCCCTTTCGGTTCACTCTTGTTTAACTTTCCACTTTTCCCCATTTCTCTTTTGCAGCCTAATGATCACGTAGAAACAAAGGATCGAAATTCAATCCTTTATCTTTCGCAAGTAACTCAACAAAACGAGTGTTTTTAGCAATAGAGGATAATAATAATCACAACTGAAACAGGTGATTTTCTATATGGGGTAATTTATTAAAGAATGTGTCCTACTGTGTACTATGATAACTGACTAACAATAGATATCAAATATTTAACCCTTCAATCATTAAAATTAAACCCACATACCTCTTCGACAGTAGAAACGATCCTTTTATCATGTGATCTCTCCTTTTAGATCTAACAGAGCGTGTTCGAGCAATAATTACCTTTTTGCTATCGTGGAACATGTCAGCATAATTCAAAACGAAGATTTGAATTTCATTGCTTTGGCGTTGATACCCTGGTTACCTGCAAAATTTATTTTGTCTGCAATATCAAACACCCGATAACGTTGACACTCCCATTGTCAGCGTATTTTTTATTTTTATTTTCAAAATTACAATAGCGCTAATAGTCCCATCACTAGTTTTTTTCCTTGTTTATTACAAAATTTTCGATTATACTGCAATTGTCAACATTTAAAAAAATTCAAACTTCATCAAATGTGATAACAACCCTAACATGTGTAAACCCTCAAACACTTGAAGATACATTCCACTCAAGAATCAAGTGCACTCACACAGAGAGAGAGAAAAAAAAATGACTTCAAGATCTCTGAGAACGCACGGAAGTGTGGAGCGACGTTCCAGTGAGTGAGATAGAAACAATGAGCTCACACAACGCTAGAGGAGTCAAGTAGTTACCTCTCAAACCACCTTGATCAATCACCTTCATAGATCCAAAACCTAGTTTAGGGAAGTTGTTGATCCATTTCAAATCCCAAGGAACCAAGTTGCCAATTGGCAAGTGATAATGAGAGGTTCTGGAGAGTTCAGAAAACCATAAACCTCATCCATATTATAAGGTCAAGTAATGGAAAAATCAAATTTAAATAATACAATAGCCAAGAAGCATTCCATCACTAATAATGTAATAGGTTTCAAGCATATGAATAAAATGACCATTATGTAATTAACCTATGGTTGAAACTTCAAATGGATGCCATTGTATAATGATTAATATCCTTGTCTATCATTAATCACTAAAGATAATCAGATAAAATTAATGTTATTGGTAAGAAATCTAGAATTATATTTTTAAATCTAGTTATAGATATATCATTATTCATGGTTATACTATGGTTGATTTAACAATGAAAAAAAAAAAATACTAAGGTATGTTACAAGGTAGCTAAACAAAGTGACCATCAAGAATAGGTACTCATTGTCATGGATAGATGATTTATTTGACAAGTTTAGAGGAAAAATGCTCTTCTCCAAAATCGATTTGAGGTCAAGACATCATCAAGTGTACATCAAGGAAGAGGATATCCATAAGGCAACTTTTTAGACAATCTATGGGGATTACAAGTTTGTGGTGGTGCCCTTTGGGATTTTGTTTAATGAACAATGTGTTGTGTCCTTATTTGGAAAAAATTGTGATATTTTTTGTGGATGGCATATTGGTATATTCAAGGACTGAATAAGAACATGAAAAGTGTATGGATGCAGTGCTACAGTTGTTAAGGAGCATGTTATTTATGAAAATCTTAGAAAATGTGAATTCCTCTAGTCCCAAATACATTATTTGGGGCACATAGTCTCCAAGGATGGGAGATTAATTGATCCAAAAAATATCAAGGCCATCATGGAGTGGCCAAAACTGAAGAATGTTAATGAGATCAAATCATTCATGGGATTGACAAGCTACTATAGGGGTTCATCAAACATTTCTCCAAGATAGGCCATTCTATCACTTCCTTGCAGAGGAAAGGAAGGAAATTTGAGTGGACAACTGAAGGTGTAGCAAACTTTGAGTAGTTAAAAGAGTTACTCACTAATGCACCATTGTTAAGAATTATAGATTTGGGTAAGTATTTCGTGGTCTATACATATGCCTACAAGGAGAGACTCAGTGGAGACTTGATGTAAGAGGGACAAGTAATTTTCTATGAGTCACGTAAATTAAATGAACATGAGGCAAACTATGTGACTCATGACTTGGAGTTAGCTTCCATTATTCATGAACTAAATATGTGGAGGCATTACCTCCTTGAAAAGAGGTTCATGCTCATCAAAGACCATGGAGGACTCAAGTATATTTTGGAGCGGCCTAAATTGAATGCAAGACAAGCTAGGTTCCTGGCTATGCTTAGTGAGTTCGTATTTAAGATCAAGCACATAAAGGGAAAGGAAATAGGGTTGTCGATATACTTAGTATAAGTATTCAAATGAATCATGTAGTAGACATAAGTTCTATGGGACTAATATTGAATAAAAGATCAAGAACGTTGGGCAACATGATGAGAAGTATCAACAAATAAAATAAAGGCTACAACAAGATGGCGAGGGTGGAACAAATGAATAATATCATCCCACGGATGATGGGCTATTTAGATTCAATAATAGAACCTATGTGTTGACCAATGTTGATTTGAAGAGACTCATAATGAGAGAGTTTCTTTCTAAGCCATGTTCCAACCACCCGAGATACCAAAAGACTCTTTTTGAAAAGAAAAGTAGTTATTTCATGGCTAAATGCATTGAATTTTAGCAAGTGAAGGTTGAATGTAAGCACCCAATAGGGTTATTGCAACCTATTCCCATTCCAGAACGGAAGTGGGAGGGGATCTCCATGGATTTTATTATTGTGTTTCCAAGAATAGCCAGGCAACATGATGTTATCATGGTGTTCATTGAAACTCTAAGTAGAGTGGCTCATTTTGTGTCAGTTAATTCCACCAATTCATCTATTTAGGTGGCTCAAATATTCATAATGGATATTATGAGGTTGCATGGAGTTCCCAAGAAGATCATTTTAGACAGATATGCCAAGTTCACTTCCAAGTTTTTGAAGGAACTATTTGCAAGACTAGGGACTGAATTGGCATTTAGTATAACTTATCATCCACAAGCGGATGGGAAAACAGAGTTGACAAATAGAATCCTCGAAGATATGTTGAGTATGTATGTGATGCACCAAAGAAAAAAGTGGAAAGAGTTTCTTCCACTTGTTGATTTTGCGTACAATAATGGGTACCATGAATCCATAAATATGATCCCATTTGAGGCACTTTATGGAAGGAGTTGCAATACCCTTATTAGCTAGAGTGGTCTAGTGAACAAAGTCCTTATTGGAATTAATATGCTAAAAGAGATGGAGTAGTAAATGTAGATCATTAGGAAGTTTTTAAAGGTAGCACATGATAGGCATAAAAGTTATGTGGGTCAACATAGGGTACATAAGGAGTTCCAAGTTGGGGAACATGTTTACTTGAGAGTTGGCTTGAGAAAAGTTCTTTGAATATTGGGTCATGTGCCAAGTTGGCACCATGGTTTTGTGAGAATTTTGAGATACTTGAAAGGATAGGACCAGAGCCTATAGGCTACCCTTACCTCCATTAGTTAGAGCCCATGATATTTTCCATGTTTCTTTGCTTAAAATATATGTACAAGATTCTGATCATGTGATTGATTGGTCTATGCTACAAGGTGGAACGAGAGGGAGAGTTCCAGTCAGAACCACTATGAATTATAGATTGGAGGAGTCTCACATTCCAAAATCGATCAATAGAGAAAGTCAAGATACGATGGAGGCACTTTCGGCTCGAGGAAGCCACTTGGGCATCATATCCCTTTTTGTTTGTTGGTTGAAGTATATATATATATATAGATATAGATATATATTTGTGTATATAAAGCTTCATGAAGTGGGATGTTTGTTTTTCAGCATGTTTTTTGTGTTGTTTATGGACACATGATACCAAGGACGGTGTTCCCCATAAGGGGGAGGGGTTTGTGACAACCTATGGTTAATTTCCAATTGTGAACAAAGTGTAAATATTTCATGTGAATATTTGACAAAGTTTGGGCTAAGTAAGGGACATAGATTCCAAAGATTAGGGAGGTTGTTTGCTTGGGATGGTGTAAGTTTCCTTACTGCAAGAAAATATGAATTGTTTGAACAACCATTGAAGGTTTGTTGTTTTGTTTTTTAATGAAATGAATTCATAATTTATGGGACTGCAAGAGAAGTGTGCAACCCATGCTTTCCTTGGGCGACTTGACCAACAAAAAGGACCAAAAAAATTAATAGAGCTTGGGGGTTGTGCAGGAAGCTAGAGAAGCGAGGGTTCAACAACCATGAGAAGGAGAAGAAAGCATAATATATTCAAACAGGGAAAAAAAGAGGAAGCACACATAGAGAAACTGTGAGAGAAGGAGTCTTTGAACAAATCAATATTAGAGTAGCATCTAGAGGTTGTCAACCAAGTAGAAGCAACTATATTAATTGATTCAATTGGAAATATTGGCAGGAAACATTCTCTTAGGTGAGAAAAATGGCCTCTCAATTCCCTATTAGCCAGAGGGTGGAGATGGATCTCTCTAGGGTCCCTTGAAAGCTGTGGTGGAGGAATTGTTCCTTGGAATTCTAAAAGGAGGACTTATGGAGCCTTTCTTGATGTGTTTTCTTTACAATGGTTTATGGATTCTGTTCAGTAGGTGGAATCATTGTGTTACGTGTTGCAAGGTGGAGGTGAAGCCTCTAGAGTCCCTAGAGTTGATGTGTTGTCAAACAACTGAAGGGTGGAGGTAGAAAGCATATCGATTCCATGTGAATTTTTTTCACTGCTATTTGGTTGGTGGGTGGAGGTGGGAAAGTCTATGGAGTATTTGTTTCAATCAACAGTTGGTATTCAATCCCTTGAGAAATCCATTTTAGTCTCTGGAATCTAGCTTAGGGGTGAAAACTACAAGTGAGAACTAGTTGCAACCTGTCCAT
The DNA here is from genome assembly GCA_031772625.1 of Pinus tabuliformis. NCBI lineage: Eukaryota > Viridiplantae > Streptophyta > Pinopsida > Pinales > Pinaceae > Pinus > Pinus tabuliformis. Next base: position 249,139,094 of record CM062811.1, read on the forward strand.
GGTTGGGTGGAGAGACGTTGTCCAAAACTCAGTTTACCAACTCTAGTCTCAATCAAAGATAAGTTTATGTACATGTAACCTTTGACATTAAATGTGTGTGTGTGTGTGCTTCAGTTATTGATTTAATCTTATGATGAATGTTTGAATTATTCATGGTTCACTTGTGAATGAAGAAAAAGACATTCTAATTGATTTTCCCTTGTGACTATGACTTGAACTAACACTTTGTATGCATGGAGACTTCTATCTATATAGTGATAAATGCATTGAGTGGTTTCATTTTTGTAGTAGTGAGCCTGTAATTCAATTGGGAAGGATACTTCATGTTTATCTATGGAATATTGATCTCCTTATATCCTTTTGGTCACTATAGGTTTTCTAGTTGTTTTTATAAGCTTTATTATGATTATTTTTTCCTCTATAAATCCTGTAGATCTCTGGAACGAGATTAAATTTGATGCATGAGCATCTAGGGGTATCTTCAAAAACAAAATTTCCAAAAGACTTGTAGAAAAGTCTAGAACTTATAAAAGCTGGGAAAATCTCTAAGATTTCTAGATTATGTAAAATCTCTAGAAAAGCATGGTAGTTAGGATAGGATTAGTTTTGGAAATATGGAAGGCGTCATAAAAATCCAACTTTGTCGATTTTTCCCTTACACAAGTCCAATAGATCTTAACTTAGTGGAAAAAAAATTATCTTGTTGTAATATATTTTTTCAAGATATGATATTATTTTGGGTTTTGGTGTAGTATTTCAAATGAATGTATAGGCAATTCACTTTCTGATTTGATTCATATTCCAAGAAACCATTTTGATGCTCTGTAAAATTTGTCTGTGTGAGTGGGAGAAGTGTGGAGTATGAGAGTAAATGGCCAATGATAATCGGGCCAATATTATATTGTAAGTAATTTGGTCTTAATGAAATATATCCAAATTTTTTAGTGTAATTGTTGTCTGGGTTTTTAAATTTGTGGATTAAAATTTGAAGGCAGTTGCGGCTTGCATCATTTTTTGGTATTAGAGTTGGTTAGCTCTTTAGAGAAGAGAGTCAGAGATGACTATGCTCTTTGAGATTGAAACAAAGGATAGTTGATTATAGAAACAATAGCATTGTGCAACAAAAGAAGGTTGGAGAATTGTAGCAGTGGAATAGGTAAACTATTTTTTATATTTCTGAATTAATTTGTGTAGAGGAATTGATGTTTGCAGGTAACAACTAAAGGAGAGTGATAATGGATCAAATCTTGGAATTTTTTTACAGAGAGAAGAAGTGAAAAAAAGTGTGGCAAAATAACCTTGTAGTAGAGGAAGTTCTCAAAAGAAGTAAATTGAGTAAGTGCAACAACCAAAGGTTCAGAGGAGTGCTCGAGAAGGTTCTAAGGAGAGAACCAAAGAAAATACCACAAGGTCAAGCTAGTGAAGAAAGCTCAATGAGGTACTGAGTAGCAAGAAGAGGAGACTTACTACATATGAGAGGCTTGGTTGCAGTTCACTGTGAGCATGGAGAAGCTCACAAAGTTAGAGAAAAGGATGATCACAGAGGGTCACTACAAAGTTTCTGGTGAAAACCAAAGGAGAAAGAAAGAATATGTCAAGGAAAATGACATAAAGAGGAAATTGAGTGATGAGGAGTTTGATAGGGAACTTGTTGAGGTTAAAGTACAATTGAATGTACTTATGGGGTGGCTACAGAAACATGAGGAAGACCAGAAATTGGTATGGATTTTTAAAAAGAAAGTTAAATGGTCAATTAAAGAATTGTTAGCAAGAAAGTTACGAAATAAGATGAGGCACATGATAAGAACTTGGTTGAAAGAAGAGGAACTCAAGGTAATTGAGTACGAGGCAGAAAAAGTGCATTATTGTGACCCAGAGAAAGGGAAATTGCCATGAGGACGAGTAGTGGATGCGATCCATGATTTTCATATTTTTAAAATTAATGAATTTTATGTGGATGCATGTATGTAATATGGTGGATAGTTACCTATAATTGTCACAAAATTAGACGAAGAGTGGAATGCAAATTTTGTTACAAGTAATGAAGGTGAAGGAGGACAAAACTCTTACTTTGTTCTAGGCCAGGATGAAGAGAAACACTTAAATGCACTGCTTGTGAAAGGAGGTACAAAGAGTAATGATGAACATGAAGTTGTGATTAGGGATATAGAATCTATGTTATTTCTTGAAGATGAAATCTAGCCTCATGTACAACATTCATAACAATTTTTTAGAGATTTTGAGGAAGAGATGGCATTTTTGGAAAGCACTAGAGATGGAAGAATCTTCGGATCGTTTAGGCCGGATGATCTAAGGCAAATGTATCATTTGCCTGAGCCGGAGAAGATATATAATAAAGCGTTCCTGGAGAAGTTTGCAAGAGAAAATGAAGTTGAATCCGAACCCATCCGGGATTGGAGACAAAATCCAGCCAAACACAAACACGAATCTTCCGGTAAGTACTCAGTTGATTCTCTTGCTTCTCCTTATTGCTATGCGGGAATAATGATGTGTAGATTATGGGGATTGCATGACTCTGCTAATTTTACCATAGAGATGGTTCCTCTAATGGAGGAAGCTGTAAACGGTATAATTATGGATTGGGCCACCATCCTTTCTGACAAATTAGCACAAGCTGTGCGTGATTTTAGACATCAGACTGTCGTCACTGAAAGGAAAATTCCCCCATTCTATTACAGTGCATATATCTTAGATACACTATGTTTCAATTTTGAATTTCCCGTGCTCGGCTGGAGGTGGACACCACAAGATCCCACGGCTATCCACATATACCATCAGAAACTATGGAAGTCCTCTTACAAGCACCATCTGTACCAAATTTGCAATGGCTTTATGGTGCCTATTCATTATTCTATTTTTGATAAACCCATTCCCAAGATTTCCTATCAAGCTTCGTTTGATATAACAGCGGTAGCAAGTTGGTTTGGAGAGGAGAGATTTACCTACATAAGAGTTTTCGGCAGCCAAGCCAACCCACATGTTCTCCCTTTGTATATACCAGATAAACTGCTAGCAAGAGAAATCGCTTATCAAATTATGGCTGAAAGTGTTACACAGGCTCTCAAGAAAGAAAAGAAGAGGGGCTGGCCCTCTTTTCCCTTGAGGTGTGGTGTCTATACTCTGCATGATCTCAAACATGCAGAAAAGGAAGCCACAAAGATTCAATCCTTAACTCTGGCGACTATCCCAAACAGGCCATATGATCCAAAGAAAGTTGCCTACAATGCACTAGAACAGGCCAAATTGACAAAATTTGAGCACAAAGAAGATATGTTTGACGACCTATTCGTTGTAGCCGAAACAATAGGTCAAGCTAAAGAACTCGCTCGAATGAAATATAATGATGAAGGGCTTACTGAGTTTAATAAGCTTAGAGAACAGAGGTTGCAAAATCTGCCTCTAGATTTACTAGCAACAACCTCGGCGACATCATCAAGCGAGCCTGTTCGGCAACAGTCAAAGGAACCTCCAGTTGTAACAAAGGATCATAAAAAGGAACAGGAGGAAAGACAGAAAAAAGAAAAAGAAGAAAGGCAGAAGAGAGCACACGAGGAGAAACAGAGGAAAGAGAAAGAGGAACAACAAAAGAAAGAGCAAGAGGAAAGGCAAAAGAAAGAGCAAGAGGAAAGGCAAAAGAAAGAACAAGAGGAACAGCAGAAAAGAGAGCAGGAAAAGGTGCAGAAGGAGTCCCAACCTGAAAAGGAAAAACAAACCACCACTGATGTAAATATAGATACTACTATTGACCCTAATTTGCTTCAAGAGTGGAAGCAATTTGACTCTATCATCAGTGGGTTGGAATGTTCCAAGGATACAGACACTTCCAAGACAAACGATATACAGGACATCACTTCACCTCAGGTTCTAAGTGGAACCAGCGGTCCACCCATTTCCAAGGATGTTGAGATAATACCGAAAGACCCCTCCGACCAAATCATTCTCCAGGTAGAAGATATTCCTCCCCTGGATGTTTTCTACAGCCCGAGGCATAAGGCAATGCTAAAAAGACAAAGGAAAAGGAGGAAGATTGATCAACCTCCCCTTTTTCCAGAACAAACTGTAATGGGCAGTGTGGTTTTGAAGGAGGAATTCGACCCCTCTGATGACCTAACAAAACTGTCACAGTATGCGGGAGCCTATTCAGCAGCAACAATCGACAAGGCATCGGAGGTAAGTCTTCTACTAAAGACTAAGGACCAAGAAATTTTCACATTACAGGCAGAGTTGGCTGAATCAAAGCAGAAGGCAGAGTTGGCTGAATCAAAGCAGAAGGCAGAGTAGGCGGAGCAGCAGTTGTCGACACAACAACAAGTGAACAGTCAATTAACTCATCAATTGCAGGTAGAAAAGCAAAGGGTCGACCAAAACGCAATCCAGAAACAGAAGGAATTATCGGAGGCATTGGCACAATTAAGGGCAGCAAACGAGCAAATGATGAAAACAAAAGATGAGCAAATCGCTCAATTGTCATCGCAGCTCGAAAAGATAAAGGGCGCTCAATAGGTGGGTGAATTCAGAGCAGAAGCAGTGCAAACAAACAATGCATTGATATCCCAAATTAGGCTCCTGTGTCAACAAATCGTTCAGGCAGAGCCATTGTGTGAGCTAACGACATCCATAAATCAGCAGGTAGAGAAGGCCAGGAATGAGTTAGACCAGGCCGAACAGATCATAACCGCATATCTTGACTGGCAAGATTCTGATCAAGGAAGGGAAGCAAATTTGCACAAGATTTCAGAAACATATAAAGACATACTTTTCACAGAATGGCACACTCAGGTGATGAAAGTAGAAAGGGCAGCTTCAATATGTAAATCAACTTCCAGCAATCTGTTTGATCTAGTTAACAACACTCTCTACTTAGCAAATATGATTTCCCAATGTACGCCAGGAAAGATGAAAACAACAAATACATTGGAACAATCATGTTATCCTGATTTAGAGGAGAAAGGGAGATTAATCGCTGGGATTAATAGTTTAACTATGGAAGCATATTGGCTCTTCCTGGTAAAGCCGCATACACAGAGAGCCGCCCTTAAGTGCCTAACAGATGCAATCGGGTGTATAATTCCCGATATTCAGGATGCCACCTATGCCGCCCAGCTCAGTTCGCGCCTCAACAAACCTCCTGAAGTAGAGCCAATGCTTGCGATAAGTCAGCTCAGATTTAAAGGCAAGCAGCCTACCTGATGAATCATGCCGCCAATTGCCACATCGCTGGGGAAAATAGGATCAAAATTTATTGATACCGATTTAGTTGCATTTCAGTTTAATAGATATTTAGATTAATTTAGTATTTATAGACCCTTTCATTGTTTTGGAAAGGGTCGTAAAGTTTTGTACCAGACTTAAAGACTGAAGTTTGCACTATTGTGCTTCAGTCAATATTCTTTTATGAAACTGGACCAGTCTTTCTTAATTCAGCAAAGAAGCTTTTTATGCAATTGTGCACTATTGTCGTTGTTGTGAATGTTTCTGCGTTGAAGAAAGAATTACAAGTAGCGATTGATATCGGGAGTGTCAAAGCAGCTCATATGGTATTTCTATCTATGCCTGAATTCATTCCTGTTATGTGAATTGTTATTTGATTTTCCTTGCTATTGTTGATTATATGCATGCACTGTAACAGCAGATCTACATTCATACCACTATTGGATGTTTTATGATATGCTTTCCTTTTAATCATGTTTATGTCGATAATATAAATGATGAGTGCGGTAATATTGCTCTAATCGCTGGGCTTAACTATTTAGGCACAGTAATCTTGAATGAATTAATATCTATGTCTGATTGATGGAGTCATCTATATGCCTATCCTTAGACACAGACCATTAAACGCTGCACTTTAAAGTTCAATAGATTCCCGGGATAGGTTATAATTCTTGTATTCTTGTTAAATAGTTTAGTTATCCGCCCATCGCTAGCTTAGTTTTATAAATCATCCATTCATCCTGATTATCTACTTTTGGGAAACTAGTCCCATTATCCCCAGTCGGAGCCACTATTCCAAACGGAAAAGGAGTTGTACTAAGGTCTGGACCGGGTGGTTATCCCCGATGTTGTTGCAGCGATTTTCGAGGCATCAACATTTTTGGCGCTAGAAGGAGGGCCAACGACTGTGAATGGCACATAAGCCAAAACCTATAAGCCATTCTAAGAGTAATCCTCCCTCCCAATCTCCTCGGTCTTCCTATTTGCATACTGGTTCGCCAGTACCCAAACAAGAAGAAGAGGAATCAACTACCACTGCTCAAACCCATCATACTCCAGAACAATTAAGTCTTGAATCACCTGAAGTCCAGTCTCTTATCCACAAACTTCAGAGCTTCTCAATTTCACCACAGAAATCTGAGGTATCACAAAGCAGTGTGACTTCGCAGTTCAATTTACCTCATCCTCTCACCAGACTTCAGAGCGAAAAGCTCGGTATTGAACCTACTGAGTTCCCTTTACCCAATAGGAAAAAGGCGAAGAAAAATACTGAAGGATCTGATAGTGAAGAGCTTTCATCCACATCCTCCATTGCATCTTCCCCTCTGCAAAGTCAACCATCCACTCCCCCATTACATATTGTTGTTCACCAAGGATTAGAAGCTTCAACATCTCAACCTGCCCACTCCTCAGTATTATTTCCTTCTCATACATCTGAAATTCCAACAGTAGTATCAACCACTGTTGCGATTACAATGGCAGATCCATGGACCAGACCTGGTGCAGTCAACATGCCTGCGCCATTACAACCATTACCAGATTATCCTGAAAAATGGCTACCCAAGTTTAATCCAGATGATGGAACCCAAGCTGAGGAACACATCAATAATTTCATGTTAGCAATCAACTTGAAAGGAGTAACAGAACAAGATGTTGTTGTTAGACTCTTCCCTTACACCTTGCAAGGATCAGTAGGATCCTGGTATTTTTCTTTACCCTCTGGTTCCATTACCAGTTGGAACAATTGCCAAGAGCAGTTTCTTACCAAATATGGAGATGATAGGTCTTTGGCTACTTTAATAAACAATCTCTCCAATCTGAGAATAGAACATAGGGAACCAATTAAGGAATTTAATGCACGCTTCAATAAACTCCTAAATAAAATCCCTACAGCCTCCAAACCAAGCGAACAAATTCGGAGCGAATGGTATATAACAGCTCTGCCTGCCAATATAGCCATCTTTGTAGATAGAGCAGGGAAACCTACCTTAGCCGAAAATATGAAAGAAGCGCTTGCTGTGGAAAAACACATCAATGCCCTGGAAAAGAAAGCTGCCTTGGAAGACAGAAAAGCCAAAAAAGTCTCTTTCAAAGATGACTCAAATAAGAAGACCCCAAAAGACCCATACGACATGGAAGAATTGCAAAAGGTCTTAAAAACGTTATCAAATGAAATGGTCGAAATAAAGAAGCAAGTGGCCGAAACCTCAACCAAAAGACCCTTTAGAACTTTTAAGAGAAATGAGTCAAAACCCCCAAATGTCATATCTAACGCAGACTCAGAGCAAGAAGAAGAAGAGGAAGAGGAAACAATCGCACCGACTGATGATGAAGAAGAAGTAGTAGAATGTCATGGAATGTGGGATTTTATACTCCCCAACTCCGATACTGATAATGAAGAAGAGGCCTTCCCAGTTACGACTAGGAGCAAAAGTACTTCTGAACCTGTTCAGGTATCATCAAAGAAGAGGAGTGTAGGTGCCACTACAACCAAAGGAAAAACACCTGCAAACAAATCACCTGCAGCAGTTCCCCAAAACCAGCCTTCAACTCCTAATACTCCTTCAACATCCAAAACATTAGTCGTATCCGATTCAATGGAGTATAATATTGTTGATGACATGAAGAAAACTAAAGCAAACATCACTATGTTTGAGCTTAGTAAATTAAAGCATCAGCAGAAATTACTTCTTAAGGAACTGAATGCTGTTCCCTCTACACCACTCCCCAGTGCAAAAGCCGCTAACGATTCAGGCCAACCTCCTCCAGGTATGGTTGAAGCTACCGATTCAGTTCTAATTGGAGATAGATCAAATTCTCATACTCCACCCTTCCTGCTAACATATGAGATTTATAACAGAAACCTGCACAACTGTTTAATTGACTCAGGGGCATCATCTAACATAATGCCAACCTCAGTTTGCTCTAAACTGAACATTGAACCCCAAAAGTCTGCTATTCATATTGTACAGTTGGACAGGACCAAAGTGCAGGTTGTGGGAGAAATTAATTCTGTAACTATCAGGTTGTCTGCTGATCCCAGAGTAGTACAAAGGATTGACATCCTAATAGCCGATATACCTGAATTTTACGGTTTAATTCTGAGTAGGGATTGGTCCGAAAAATTGCATGGGTATATTTCCACTGATTGGTCACATATGTGGCTTCCCTACAAGGGCAAGCCAAATCAAATAAGGATCGATCGAGAGAAACATATGACCCACATAGTTACTGAATTTGAGCAAGAAAACCAACCTGTGGCGTTCAACAACAACATTTTGGGGGTTTATTCGTCAGAGTCATTCTTTGGCAATTTTGTTGCCCAACCATCCCCTTTTTCAGTCAATCATTTTACATCTCAGATTGAAATTTTTTCACAAACTGATAAGTCTAGATGTTTCAATGATGCTAAGAAAACTGTAAATACTTTTGTTAATACCTCTTTATTTTGGTCTTTATATTTTGATGGCTCTAAGTCCAGCGAGGGCTCAGGAGCAGGTTGCATTTTGGTTAGTCCACAAGGAGAAAAGACAATGCTGTCCTGTAGGCTGGAATTTGAATGCACTAACAATACAGCCGAATATGAAGCCTTAGTCCAGGGACTGTATAAAGCGATCGGTCTTAAAGTGCAATACTTGAAAGTATTTGGCGATTCTGAAATTATTGTTAAACAGGTGAGGAATGCAATTCATTGTCTTTCAAATCACCTCAAGCACTATCAATCGCTAGTACAAGAACTTACTTCGCACTTTTCCGCATTCAACATTTCCTCCATCCCCAGGTCCCAAAACTCGGCAGCCGATCTCCTAGCCAATGTAGCTTCCAAGCTTCTACCTTCTGAAGACTACAGCCTAGATAGATTTTCCGTAGAATTGCTTTTTAGGCCTTCAATTCCCGACAATGTCACTAATTGGAGAGTATTCAACCATGACGAGGATATTTTACAATTTCTAACTTCTGAAAAGTCCTATGACGATCAAATTATTGAGGAAAATGACCATGATCTACAAATGAAAGAAATACCTCAGGAAAATGCAATTCCTAAGCCTGTGGTAAAGCTGGAAGATCTTTATGATATCAAAGACAGGTTTAAACCTGTAATTAATGCAAAGCTCCAAAGTTCTACCCTTAGGTTCGAATTGATAAATCTAGGAACTGAGCATGCCCCTCAAAATATTAATTTAGGATTAGGACTTTCCTTAGAAGAGAAGGAGGCATTCATCAAACTGTTAAGAAAAAATAAACAGGTTTTTGCTTGGAAATATGATGATTTGAAGACTTATGATACATCCACTATCCAGCATACCATTCCTATGCTTCCCGATCAGAAACCGATTCAGCAGAAGTTAAGAAAAATACATCCAAATTTGGAGAGCCAGATTAAATTGAAACTTAACAAACTCTTGAATGCCAAGATTATTTTTCCTGTCCGACACTCAAACTGGGTCTCTAATATGGTGCCAGTCAGAAAGAAAAATGGCGACATTCGAATTTATATTGATTTCAGAAATTTGAACAAAGCGAGCTTGAAGGACAATTTCCCATTACCTACTATGGAGCAAATACTCCAATCAGTAGCAGGCTCTGAATTGATGTCCTTTCTTGATGGTTTTTCAGGATATAACCAAGTTCTGGTTCATCCTGATGACCAGCTTAAAACCACATTCAGAACAAAATGGGGAACGTATGCATATCAGAAAATGCCTTTCGGACTTATAAATGCAGGAGCGACATTCCAAAGAGCTATGGATATAGCTTTTAGAGGGTTAATTAATAGAACAGTAGTCGTCTATCTAGACGATATTACTGTATTCTCTAAGGAGAGGTATAATCATTTGCATGACCTAAATCAAATCTATCAGCGTTGCAAAAGATATGGTATTTCTCTTAACCCTAAAAAATATTTCTTTGCTCTTGATCAAGGAAAACTCTTGGGTTTTATTGTATCCAAAGATGGCATTTATATCGATCCTGATCGGATCAAAGAAATCTCCGAAATCCCTTTCCCACACAATAAAAAGTCGATGCAGTCATTTTTAGGCCAGATCAATTTTGTTAAAAGATTTGTTCCAGATTTTTCTCAAATTATTTTTCCACTTCAGGCAATGATTAAGAAGAATGCAGTCTTTAAGTGGGGATCAGCAGAAAAGGAAGCTTTTGATCTAATCAAGCAATCAATAATCAATGCCCCAGCCTTGAATACTCCAAATTTTTCTAATCATTTTACATTGTATACGATTGCATCCGACTTGTCTTATGCTGCAGTACTCACGCAACTAAATGATCACAATTTGGAAGCACCCATTTCGTTTTTTAGCTCAAATCTTCAGGGTGCTGAATTGAATTACTCCGATGTAGAAAAACAAGCCTTTGCTGTATTTAAAGCAGTCAAGCATTATAGACCCTTCCTTTTGAAAACTCACACAAAAATTATAGTTCCTTTCCCAGCAGTTAGGCAACTATTAATCCAAAAAGAACTAGGTGAAAAAAGGGCAAATTGGGTCACAGCGCTTCAAGAGTATGACTTAGAAATTAGGCCAGCAAAGATTGTTAGGGGCCAAGGTTTTTGCAGGATATTGGCAGGAGCATCCAACATTCCAGAATCAAGCGATACAAAGCAAACTGAAGAAATCAATCAGATAAGTGTTACTGATTCTGAATCACAATATGCAGATTTAATCTTTTATTTAAAGAATGGTTATGCACCTCCAAACTTATCTTACAAGAACAAAAGGGCCATTAGGTTGAAAGCAAAGAATTTTACAATTATCGATGACGTGCTTTTTAGGCAGAATTATGATTCTATCTTGTTAAGATGCCTTGAGAAACCTGGAGCCCAAAAAGTTTTGCAGGAGTTACATGATGGACCAGCGGGAGGACATTTTGGAGCTGATACAACAGCTCACAAAATTATTCATGCTGGTTACTATTGGCCTACTCTGTTTAAAGATGCCCACGAGTATGTAAGGAAATGTCTCAATTGTCAAACTGCTAGTGGAAGACAACGTAAATCAGCTTTCCCTCTGCAACCAGTCAACATTGAACAACCATTTGAGCAATGGGGATTGGACATCATTGGGGAGATTACTCCACCATCTTCCAAACAGCATAAGTATATCCTTACTGCTACCGATTATTTTACTAAGTGGGTTGAGGCAATCCCTTTAAAGAAAGTAAATTCTAAAGCAATCATTGAATTCATAGATCAATTCATCATTACCAGGTTTGGTGTCCCAAATGCTCTTGTTTTTGATAATGCATCTTACTTTTCAGGCAATGCTATGTTTGATTTTGCTATTAAAAGAGGATTTAAATTAAAATATTCTGCTAATTACTATCCCCAGGGTAATGGTTTAGCAGAATCTACTAATAAAAATCTGTTCAAAATCATTACGCGAACTATCGAACAGAATCATAAAAACTGGCACAAATCTTTAGTGTTTGCATTATGGGCTGATAGGATAACACAGAAAGCTTCTATAGGATCTTCTCCGTTCAATCTTGTGTATGGAAAAGAAGCAGTACTACCCACAAATCTTGTTCTTCCTTCTTTAGCCCTAGTGCAGTTCATTGAGGAAAGTCCTTCCTCTTCTATTCAACTTAGACATGACCAAATTCTAAAATTAGAAGAGGAAAGAGAAAAGGCCAGGATTATTCATGCCAAACATCAGCAAGTCATTAAGGCAGCTTTTGGTTCAGTATCATCCGGTTCAAAACAATTCCAAGTCGGTGATTTTGTTCTGAAATGGGACAAAGCCCATGAGGATAAGGGTAAACATACCAAGTTCCAGAAGATGTGGCTTGGACCGTTTCAGATCTGTGAAAAGATAGGCCATTCGACCTTTATATTACAAGACTTATCAGGGTTGAGAGATTCTCTCCCTGTTAATGGCCTTATCTTGAAGAAATTCTTTAATTGAGGAGGTAACCCCTTCTCCTTCTAGTTTGATAGATTTTTGTAGTTTGTAGGATTTGCAGAAAATAATGTTGTAAGGTATCTACTTTTGACCTTTGCTGTGTTTAAAAATTTGATCTATAGGAGTGCAGCGATATTTGCTTTTAAAATAATAGAACTCTTAACCAAAAGGGATAATTTCTAGGAAATTAGGTATCATTGTATTCTGAAACTACAGTTCAAGTTTTGTGAACTCCTTTCAAAGTTTAAAAGTATTGTAAATCATTCTCTGTTTTCAAATTCGTCTCAAAAGGTTATCAATATCAAGATAGAAGCCAATCCAACTTCAGCATCTTCAACTCTTACCCTGTCATCCATTAACTCTTAAGGAGAAGATTGTTCATCCCATTCACTAAAGTTTATGATTACTCAGAGTGTAATTCTAAAATATCTGATATTAAAGATAAGAGGTCTTATTGCAAGCCTGCTTACCATGTTCATAGGGAAATAGTTTAACTGGCATTACCAATACTGCATACCAAAACAGGGTAATGGCTTGAAATTACAAGACAAGGGGTCTCATCACGAGCCAGCTTGTTCAGTTAGACTACTACCAGTGAATGGCATTGTCAACAGCTGGCCACCAAACCAGGACAATGGCTTTTTATCTTATCAACAACAGAAAAGGAAATGAAATACAAAATATGAAAACATGTTTTGAATTCATTATGTTAATCGCACTCTTAATTGAATGGAACAATGGACAATAACATGGCTAAAAGGTATCCCTGTCGAAACTATAAATGTTTGCTGGCAGCAGAGGCTCTACCTATGACAGAGGAGTTCACTTTAAAATCTGATTTGGAGAAGTTTTCTATTTTATCATTATAAACCCATAGAGACTCATTTAAAACTTAGAATGTATCTATTTTCTTAAACAAGAGAGGAAATTAGCAAAAATAGATTCATTTCACTTGGAATGCATATATACCTAGTTATATTAGAATTTTCCCCTTTGATTAGAATTCTATTTTTGAAAAAGTTTAAGTATTTCTATACTGTTCAGAGATAACTGTTTCTTCCAGCGAATCGCCAATTGTTGTGCTCCACAACAACCCCCCATTTCATAACATTTTATTAACAAAATTATTATATGAAATGGGTCCCTTTAGAAGTCAATTGGTATCAATATTGCATTATTTGTAAAAGGTCCGCAAACCAAATGAAGGCATTATACAAAACCTTTTGAAAAACCCATATTGAATCAAATATATCAATCTTTTATCATTGTGATAAAGTGATCGCAAGATCGCATATCGCAATGACATAGAAGATGCAAATAAGTGACATATGGGATCCCGCCGATGCGATATCGCTATCGGCTATCGGCAAAACTCCATGCAGAATAAAGCACCCCATGCCATTAGTCCTGACGCGATGCGCAATCGGCAATCGGCGATACTTTATATACAGGATAAAGCACCTTAAGTCATTCACCCCGTTCTGATGCAATTTCGCAATCGGCAATCGGCAATCGGCAATATCCCATGTATAATAATAAAGCACCTAGATTCTACCCCTGATGCGATGCGATTTCGCTATCGACGGTCGAGGGTATGCTATCCGTATGTTTATATAACACCTATTCTCCCGATGCGATGCGATATCGCTATCGGCGATTGGCGTTTCAAAATTGCCAACATAAAGATTTAAAGTGTTCTCGATGCCCGATTGCGATATAGCACGGATTTTGAAAAAGCCGTTAAATGGAGGGATATTATGATACATTCGTATATAAAGTTTGGTCTCTTAAATAATCCATCACCTGCACTCAACTGCCAAAATATCCATAGCACGCTTAAGCGAGTCATTCAACTGAATAATGGTGTAATGAGCATTTAAGGGGTGGCAGGCCTTAAACGGCCATTTAATGTATCTGTAAGATCTTCCCATGGATTGGATCTGCAGCCATTTTTAAGAGTTAATCTCTCAGCACACTTTGATTGATATATCTTTCCCGTATCGGATTTTCATTAGCATATCTCTGTGTTACGTTTATTCTCGCCGCTGTGCAGAATTCATCCATAGAAGGAAGCTCAAACAAGATGGGGAAGAAATCTAAGAAGATCGCAGGCGCTTCCACTACACCAGCTGCAGGACAAGCTCTCGTGGACAAGAAGAAGGGCTTAATATCTGATACTACATGCACGGGTCTCACCAGAGTTACTTGGCAAGGCACTTACAACCTAATTGAAGCTGAAGAACCAGTAAAGACAGTAACAGAAGCTACTGCGGATCCTACTCGGAAGTCTGAATGTACTCTCAAGGATTTAGCCGACTCTTTCCTTCACAGAATAGCGGACAGGGAGCAAATTCTCCCATACACAGACGTAGTGCGGTGGGCGATTCAAGAAATCCCAATCTTGGATAGAACTTTCAGCACTAGAGATGGAAGAATCTTCGGATCGTTCAGGCTGGATGATCTAAGGCAAATGTATCATTTGCCCGAGCCGGAGAAGATATATAATAAAGCGTTCCTGGAGAAGTTTGCAAGCGAAAATGAAGTTGAATCTGAACCCATCCGGGATTGGAGACAAAATCCAGCCAAACACAAACACGAATCTTCCGGTAAGTACTCGGTTGATTCTCTTGCTTCTCCTTATTGCTATGCGGGAATAATGATGTGTAGATTATGGGGATTGCATGACTCTGCTAATTTTACCATAGAGATGGTTCCTCTAATGGAGGAAGCTGTAAACGGTATAATTATGGATTGGGCCACCATCCTTTCTGACAAATTAGCACAAGCTGTGCGTGATTTTAGACATCAGACTGTCGTCACTGAAAGGAAAATTCCCCCATTCTATTACAGTGCATATATCTTAGATACACTATGTTTCAATTCTGAATTTCCCATGCTCAGCTGGAGGTGGATGCCACAAGATCCCACGGCTATCCACATATACCATCAGAAATTATGGAAGTCCTCTTACAAGCACCATCTGTACCAAATTTGCAATGGCTTTATGGTGCCTATTCATTATTCTATTTTTGATAAACCCATTCCCAAGATTTCCTATCAAGCTTCGTTTGATATAACAGCGGTAGTAAGTTGGTTTGGAGAGGAGAGATTTACCTACATAAGAGTTTTCGGCAGCCAAGCCAACCCACATGTTCTCCCTTTGTATATACCAGATAAACTGCTAGCAAGAGAAATCGCTTATCAAATTATGGCTGAAAGTGTTACACAGACTCTCAAGAAAGAAAAGAAGAGGGGCTGGCCCTCTTTTCCCTTGAGGTGTGGTGTCTATACTCTGCATGATCTCAAACATGCAGAAAAGGAAGCCACAAAGATTCAATCCTTAACTCTGGCGACTATCCCAAACAGGCCATATGATCCAAAGAAAGTTGCCTACAATGCACTAGAACAGGCCAAATTGACAAAATTTGAGCACAAAGAAGATATGTTTGACGACCTATTCGTTGCAACCGAAACAATAGGTCAAGCTAAAGAACTCGCTCGAATGAAATATAATGATGAAGGGCTGACTGAGTTTAATAAGCTTAGAGAACAGAGGTTGCAAACTCTACCTCTAGATTTACTAGCAACAACCCCGGCGACATCATCAAGAGAGCCTGTTCGGCAACAATCAAAGGAACCTCCGGTTGTAACAAAGGATCATAAAAAGGAACAGGAGGAAAGACAGAAAAAAGAAAAAGAAGAAAGGCAGAAGAGAGCACACGAGGAGAAACAGAGGAAAGAGAAAGAGGAACAACAAAAGAAAGAGCAAGAGGAAAGGCAAAAGAAAGAGCAAGAGGAAAGGCAAAAGAAAGAACAAGAGGAACAGCAGAAAAGAGAGCAGGAAAAGGTGCAGAAGGAGTCCCAACCTGAAAAGGAAAAACAAACCACCACTGATGTCAATATAGATACAACTATTGACCCTAATTTGCTTCAAGAGTGGAAGCAATTTGACTCTATCATCAGTGGGTTGGAATGTTCCAAGGATACAGACACTTCCAAGACAAACGATATACAGGACATCACTTCACCTCAGGTTCTAAGTGAAACCAGCGGCCCACCCATTTCCAAGGATGTTGAGATAATACCGAAAGACCCCTCCGACCAAATCATTCTCCAGGTAGAAGATATTCCTCCCCTGGATGTTTTCTACAGCCCGAGGCATAAGGCAGTGCTAAAAAGACAAAGGAAAAGGAGGAAGATTGATCAACCTCCCCTTTTTCCAGAACAAACTGTAGCTGGCAGCATGGTTTGGAAGGAGGAATTCGACCCCTCCGATGACCTAACAAAACTGTCACAGTATGCGGTAGCCTATTCGGCAGCAACAATCGACAAGGCATTGGAGGTAAGTCTTCTACTAAAGACTAAGGACCAAGAAATTTTCACATTACAGGCAGAGTTGGCTGAATCAAAGCAGAAGGCAGAGCAGGCGGAGCAGCAGTTGTCGACACAACAACAAGTGAACAGTCAATTAACTCAGCAATTGCAGGCAGAAAAGCAAAGGGTTGACCAAAACGCAATCCAGAAATAGAAGGAATTATCGGAGGCATTGGCACAATTAAGGGCAGCAAACGAGCAAATGATGAAAACAAAAGATGAGCAAATCGCTCAATTGTCATCGCAGCTCGAAAAGATAAAGGGCGCTCAACAGGTGGGTGAATTCAGAGCAGAAGCAGTGCAAATAAACACTGCATTGATATCCCAAATTAGGCTCCTGTGTCAACAAATCGCTCAGGCAGAGCCATTGTGTGAGCTAACAACATCCATAAATCAGCAGGTAGAGAAGGCCAGGAATGAGTTAGACCAGGCCGAAGAGATCATAACCACATATCTTGACTGGCAAGATTCTGATCAAGGAAGGGAAGCAAATTTGCCCAAGATTTCAGAAACATATAAAGACATACTTTTCACAGAATGGCACACTCAGGTGATGAAAGCAGAAAGGGCAGCTTCAAGATGTAAATCAACTTCCAGCAATCTGGTTGATCTAGTTAACAACACTCTCTACTTAGCAAATATGATTTCCCAATGTACGCCAGGAAAGATGACAACAACAAATACATTGGAACAATCATGTTATCATGATTTAGAGGAGAAAGGGAGATTAATCGCTGGGATTAATAGTTTAACTATAGAAGCATATTGGCTCTTCCTGGTAAAGCCACATACACAGAGAGCTGCCCTTAAGTGCCTAACAGATGCAATCGGGTGTATAATTCCCGATATTCAGGATGCCACCTATGCCGCCCAGCTCAGTTCGCGCCTCAACAAACCTCCTGAAGTAGAGCCAATGCTTGCGATAAGTCAGCTCAGATTTAAAGGCAAGCAGCCTACCTGATGAATCATGCCGCCAATTGCCACATCGCTGGGGAAAATAGGATCAAAATTTATTGATACTGATTTAGTTGCATTTCAGTTTAATAGATATTTAGATTAATTTAGTATTTATAGACCCTTTCATTGTTTTGGAAAGGGTCATAAAGTTTTGTACCAGACTTAAAGACTGAAGTTTGCACTATTGTGCTTCAGTCAATATTCTTTTATGAAACTGGACCAGTCTTTCTTAATTCAGCAAAGAAGCTTTTTATGCAATTGTGCACTATTGTCGTTGTTGTGAATGTTTCTGCGTTGAAGAAAGAATTACAAGTAGCGATTGATATCGGGAGTGTCAAAGCAGCTCATATGGTATTTCTATCTATGCCTGAATTCATTCCTGTTATGTGAATTGTTATTTGATTTTCCTTGCTATTGTTGATTATATGCATGCGTTGTAATAGCAGATCTACATTCATACCACTATTGGATGTTTTATGATATGCTTTCCTTTTAATCATGTATATGTCGATAATATAAATGATGAGTGCGGTAATATTGCTGTAATCGTTGGGCTTAACTATTTAGGCACAGTAATCTTGAATGAATTAATATCTATGTCTGATCGATGGAGTCATCTATATGCCTGTCCTTAGACACAGACCATTAAACGCTGCACTTTAAAGTTCAATAGATTTCCGAGATAGGTTATAATTCTTGTATTCTTGTTAAATAGTTTAGTTATCCACCCATCGCTAGCTTAGTTTTATAAATCATCCATTCATCCCGATTATCTACTTTTGGGAAACTGGTCCCATTATCCCCAGTCGGAGCCACTATTCCAAACGGAAAAGGAGTTGTACTAAGGTCCGGACCGGGTGGTTATCCCCGATGTTGTTGCAGCGATTTTCGAGGCATCAACAGAAGGTTGCATAGAGGTGGAAAATTCAGTTGGTTTGGAGAAAAACATTAGTGTTTCATACAACAGTATCATGCCTAAAAAGAAGATGCAACCAATAGAAGTTGACAACAAGTTTCAGTCAAGAAACAAATTCGAAAAAGAGATTGAGTTGTAGAAACTTATGAAGAAACATTCCAAGAGAATGTACGGAAAGGAGAAGAAAACATTCGGTCATAGAATGCAGTCAACTGAGAGAAATTATGTTGGTAAATTAAATGGACAACAACATAATAAAGTATGGGACATAGGAAGAATGAGTAAAGGAATTTCTTTCCTCGAAAATGATCAGTTACAATTTAAAGTTTGGGATCTTGGAGGAGTTGTTGCATTGTTACAAAAAAGTGATATACCTCATAGACATGAGTCTATGAATAATTTTCTACCTTGGGTGTCTAATGAAGGAGCATCTAGGGGTATCTTTGAAAAGGAAATTTCTGAAAGTCCTGCAGAAAAGTCTAGAACTTATAAAAGATGGAAAAATCTCTTGGATTTCTAAATTATGTAAAAGCTCTAAAAAAGTGTGGTAGTTAGGATAGGATTAGTTTTGGAAATATAGAAGGTGTCATAAAAATCTAGCTTTGTTGATTTTTCCCTTATACAAGTCCAATATATCTTAACTTAGTGGAAAAAAAAATTATCTTGTTGTACCATATTTTTTCAAGATATGATATTATTTTGGGTTTTGGTGGAGTATTGAAAATGAATGTACATGCAATGTACTTGTTGATTTGATGCATATTCCAAGCAACCATTTTGATTCTCTGTAAAATTCGTGTGTGTGTGTGGGAGAAGTGTGGAGTATGAGAGTAAATGGCAAATGATAATCAAGCCAATATTACATTGTAAATATTTTGGTCTTAATGAAATATATCTGAGTTCTTGAGTGTAATTGTTGTGTGGGTTTTTTAATTCGTGGATTAGAATTTTCAGGAAGTTGCAGCTTGCATCAGACCTATTCCTATAAACCGTTAAGAATCAAGAGGGACAATAGACTTATGAGATTTGAAATGGGAAAGCCCCTGCACTGTGTCATCTAAAGTTTCCATCAAGAACCTAGGAAGGGTAACCCTGTCATAAAATTAGGAAGGATAGCACCAGTGTATGCCTCATACAACCTTAATGGCGATGATCAAGTTCTAGCACAATTCCAAATAATTATAAAACCATCGTATTTGAGCCATGGTCAAGATCTCTTGCAAATGGCTCATAATGTAATGACAGGTGGAAAATATTAGATCTCGACCCTTAGTCTCATAACCTTATCTTGTGATTGTGGTGGAATTTATTGGGTCGCATGGAGGTTTTCTTGATGACCAGGTCATTAGCCATACGACTGTAATGCATAACTAAGAGAAAAAGCTATCATAATGAACAACTTAGGTTGAGCGAGAGAGATTGGTGACTTAGAAGGAACCTGGGGTGACGTGTCCTAGAGGTAACATCCCTGGGATTTCCTAACAAAATGCACTAAAGGAAACCCAATGTGATGAGGATCAAGATAGCATGGCAGGGCTGACATCATGGAGAAGGTCAGGGTGGGTTGGAGTTGGTGCATTGGACAAAAGGAAAACACATTACCCATGCGGAAGGCATAACACATCGTTATAAGGCTTGAGGTAGGGTCCCGCATAGATGGGTGATTGGTGCAACATATAACATGCTAATTTCCCTTCTTGGACTCTGTCTCTTGGAGGTGGTCTTGCACAGTGTTTAAAGGTGAGCCAAGATGACAATACTAGGGTGTTGTGGAAGGAGCGGGGTCGAGGAGCTATTACACAAGAGTGTGAACCATGGACTAATTGAAGGTTTTGATAGTGCAGATGACTAGACTCGCTGGGACATGTAACCTTGGAGGTTGGTCCCTGGTAGTTTGAAGGCAATGCACATCTGGAAAGGGTGCAAGGTGATGTAACATTGGGACATGGTGGCATACACATGATTTTGGTTATCCTTTTCTTAGTGCAAGGTGGACCCACCATACAGGTTAGCTTGGAAGCCCATCCCCAGAGTAATTCAAGGATGCAAATAATGAAAAGGGCTTGGTAACGGGGATATTTTCGTCAACTAATGGTCCATTGATTTTCATATATATATATAGATATATATATATATATATATATATATATATATATATATATATATATATATATATATATATAGATAGATATATATATATATATATAGAGAGAGAGAGAGAGAGAGATACATACATATACATACATACATATATATACCATTGTTGTGAAAAGCGCGATTAAATCGCGCTTTTTTCCCCGCGCCGATTTAATCGCGCTTTTTACACGAAAAAATCGGCTATTTTTTTTGCCGATTTTTTCGAAAAAAGCACGATTTTTTCCGAAAAAAGCGCAGGGTTGCCGGGACAGCACGATTTTATAATTTTTTTTTGGTTTTTCATTTGGTCATTTGGGTTTTTTCATGCAATTTTTTTGAAAGAAACAAATAATTTTTTAGTGGGGCAGCTTAATGATCAAGTCTAGGCCCTAGTATGGATATGCTATTCATGGTAATGTTAAATTCTTAAAGTAAAAGTGACATTCTCCTTAATCTTCATTTTCATACTTTTACTTAAATTTTTAACATTACCATGAAATGACTCAGGATGTTTGAGAGTGGTTCCAGCCTCGTTGGATTTCATATGGAGAAAGTAGAATTTTAGATTTCATTTAAAATCCAGCAGACTTATTAGTTTTTCAGGATTTCAGGATTGGGAGATTGTAATGTTTCCAGATGACACCACCTGCTCGGGCTACCCCTGCCACCAGTAGAGGACGTGGTCTACCTCCTATAGCTCCTACTTCTAGTTCTTCAGCTTCTAGAGCACATCAAACTCCACTGCCATCTCCACCAGCACAGGCACCAACATCTACATCTAGAAGGAAACGGAAAGTTGTGGCATTTTCTCGCAAGAGGGGCAAAGGAAATCAATAGGATTAGACCTCATTTTATTGTATATGACATTATGACACGATGAGATACATTATCATATTTTTTGTTGATATTTTGAGGCTAAGTTGGGACTCAGGAGTCAGGACTTACTATTCAGGACATGATTCAATGTTATGTGTGATTTTAGCGCTATAATTGATATTAAACATCTTATATATTAGTTTTTTTTTATCATATTTATGTGTCAATGTATTTATTTTATGTTGTAGATGGTTTAGATATTAAAAAAATTGAAAAAAAATGAATATTTTTGTACCAAACGATTTTTTCCCGCTTTTTCCGATTTTTTCCCGATTTTTCTGATTTTTTCCGATTTGTTCCCCGCGCCTATTTAATCCCACTCGCGCTTTTCACAACATTGATATATACACATATATACATACACATATATACATACATATCTATATCTATATCTATATCTATATCTATATATATATATATATATATATATATATATATATATATATATATATATATATATATATATATATATATATATATATATATATATATATATATATATATATATATGCTCCTAGTGTGAATAAGTCAAGGTTTCAAATATATGTATGTGTGCATTATATGTGAGGACCCATGCCATGAACGAGTCGCCAACTAATGCATGCAAGTCAAGTGGTGTTAGGGAGATACCTAGGATAGCCACGTGGTAGAGTGATGATGTGGTACTATTTGATTTTCTCATTTTAAAATGGCCATAGCTCTCGACCTAGAGGTCGGATTGAGATAAAATTTATATCACTGGAGTTGTCTCGACGAAATGAATCAAGCAAATTCATCCATTTGAAGATTGAAGAAGTTGAAAAAGATTGACAATTTTAGACCCCATTTCCATAATGCTACCTTGGATCTTGGGTCAACATAGTAACATGTCCCTCCCCTAATTTATGTTTTGTAGGGATTAGGAGGGGGTGGGGGTTGCTACAGTTTTGAAGGTTCTAGCTTCTAAAATCAAGCTCATTAGACAATCAGATATCAAGGTAGGAGTCCCCAAACTGTGACTCCAAGGGCTCCCTGACTTCAACATAAAGAAAATTAAGTTTCTTTGAACTAAAACCATGAGTGCTCATAAAACCCTACGATAGAAAGCCCTTTGTTTCCAAGCTCATAGCAACACAAACAAAAACTTCTCATCATCCTCCTCTTGAGCCTTTTCCATCCAGAATATTATACTTTGAACACTCTTTGTGTCGCGAGTAAGTATGTTCATCTCAGTTCATCTACCTTCAACATAATGAAGGCTTCCTCTAATTCTTCCTACTATGGCTCTGATACCACTTGTTGTTTAGAATATTAGCACCATATTGATTTCTCTTGATAAATAGAGAATTCCAAGGGCTATCTCATACTTAGTGTAGTTAGAAAACATTTGAAAATAAAAAAATAATAGAGTATTCCATATTTGTGGGGACCCAACCTGGGTTCCTTTAACCATTTTTCCATATAATTTCATAGCATAAAAAAATATCATATTTGAATATAATTTTTATTTGTTTAACAATAGAATATAAAAAATTATGTAACATTGATTTTTTGAACTGGAAGAGGCAAGTAGGATGGCGATCGTAGCAGGGAGGTTTCGGCAGTTGGCGCTGAGCCAGATCTAGGCCCGTAGGGCCGAGGATAGGGCCCATCAACAATGGACGGGGTGTAGGAAGCGGCAACCTGTTTCGCACCGGTGAAAGCTAGGTAGGGATCTGCAGGTGGAGGTTTATTGTATGCAAAGAATGGACACCTGGAGGCCACAACAACCGTAAATCGCGAAGGTAATTTACCTCAGGGGAAAACAGGAATAGGAATTTTCGGACAGCGACTCCTCAGCCCTCGACAAGCCGACAACGAACTGCGACCAGCAAAGTAACCATGGTTAATCCGGATGAGGGTATTGACCTAGACCCAGCTATGGAGGATATTCTCTCTATCTGGGGGGAAGATCCAACAGCTCAGAACGTTGAACGTTACTTTGGAACGGTGGAAACCCTAGCATCTCCTCCGTTCTGTTCGGATTCAGAAAGATCGCCCCATACCCTCTCTAATACGGCCAAGGAACCGCAAGGGACGGCAGCAGTGCATCAGGGGGGAAAGCTTCAGCATCAGCTTCAAAGATCGAGCAAGGAAAACCCTCAGACAAGCCCGATCAACCCACATTTCGGGAATAAAGGGAGACTAGGGTTTGCAGGACCGATTCTTTCCGGCGGATTGGAAGACATTGTTAACCTTGGAGCAAAGCTAGGGCAAAGCCCTGGAGGAGACGCGGGAAGACCTGCAACCATCACAAGGGTTTCAATTGCAACGAGCAGGAACAGCCCAAAAGAGATTGGGTGGCCGGATCAGGGTTCCGAAGAATACCAGGAACCAAGGGGGGAAGACAGGCGAACAAACCAGGGGTTTCAGGTAATTAATCAATCTCTGTTTGAATCTCTAAATCTTCCTCCAAATTCTTCAAAGGAGATCTGTCCGAAGTCAGGTCCTTTTCCCCAGATCTCTGGCCCAGGCTCTCATAAAGGGCAGCAGGAGAATGAAGCCCTAAGAGACACTTCAAGAGGAACAAAATCCGCAGAAGGGCAAAGGAAAAAACAGAGACTGATTAAATCCCAAGGGGTAGAAGGAAATCTGGTGTTGGGAATGGACGTCCAGATTGAAGAAGTGTTGGAGGTAGTTGAATGCACCCTGGTCGGCAGAGCAAGAGGGAAGAAATTCTCATCCGAATACATCCAATCTTGGGGGAAGCAGAATTGGCAAATGGACCTAATCAGAGATTTTTGGGTTTTGACATTAGCAAAAGGATGGTTCTCGGTCCGTTTCGAAAACAAAGAGGCAACAGAATGGGTACTGAAGAGGAATTGGTCACTTGGGAACATCCCGGTGTTGTTCAAAAAATGGAGCCCCATGTTTGATGCAACCCATGAAAAAGCTGATGTTTTCCCGGTATGGGTAAGAGCGCCAGGGTTGCCATCGTTCCTCTGGGTTGAATCGGTGTTTAAGGCGATCGGGAACAAAATGGGTACTTACCTGGAGGCAGACATGTCATTCCAGGAAACACACAACATGGCAATGGCTCGAATTCTGGTAATCCTTAATCCAAGCGGAGGATTGGCAGAGAAGATCAACCTTCAATACAAGGATTATGTATTTGAACAAATCTTGGACTATGAATACTTGTCGTTCTGTTGCCACAGATGCCACGAGTATGGGCACTTGGCTAAGGAATGTCCCTTAGGAAGACGGTGGAGAAGGTTCCAGAGAACGAGGGAGAGGACGGAAAAGATCTACAGGCGCCCTCAGTTTCAAACTAACAAGGAGATATCAGTAGCTCAGGAAGACGAACCAATGGATGTAGACCCGCAGCAGGGGAGCCAAGATCAGGAAGCAGACCCTCAGGCACCTCCGAAGGAATTGACGGACCGGGTCTAGGGGAAGCTAAGAATATCGTAGACGAGGTTCCACCGAGCTCATCTCCAAGCCCAGCTGAGGAACCAAAGGGTATGATCTTGAATCCAAAACATTCTTCTCTTTCTATCATTGAAAATAAAGACGAATGCTTGGATGAATGTTTAGCTGCTGATCCGAACAATAATACTCTCCACTCTGAAATAAACGATAAAAATGTAAAGATGGACGATGGCAAATTGAAAAATTGTATTGAAAGCTTATCAGCCGCTATTCCCTCCCTAGATCTGAATTGTGACGGGTGCTGCCTTGAATCCTCCTCTCAGGCCCAGCAACCTCTATGTCCCTATAACCTCCGCTCCCTGGTAAACAAGCATGGTTCTATGTCTTTTGTGGGGGGCATCGATCCATCCTTAGCCCAGAGCCAGCCCGGGAAAAAAAGGGGTAGAAAATCTAGGCTCTCTGCGGCCCAAGTCTAGGCTATTTTCGATGTGGCAGATGGGAAGCAACTTTCAATCACTGGAGCACTTAGAGCAGTGAAAAGCCCCGCTTCTGCCTTAAAATGATAATTACCTCATGGAACTGTAGGGGTTTAGCCAGCAAACCCAAAAAACTGGCTCTTAGGGAGTTAGTTATGAACTCTAAGGCGGATGTTCTCCTTCTTCAGGAGACTCTGGGGAAAGGGGAGGACATTGAATCAATGCTTAATGCACTTCTACCAGGATGGAAATTTTCAGCCATGGATTTTGACGGCCACTCAGGAGGTTTGGCTGTAGGAATCAGAGAAGGTAAAATTAAGATCTGGAATCAATGGGGAATGAAGCAGGTGATGGGGATAGAGTGTCAGTCTACAGAATTCGAATTTCCCTTAACTATCATTAATATTTATGGGCCGTGTCAAGGAAGGATTCCCTTCTGGAACGGCTTGATGGAGAACTCGCTTGTGAAGAATAACTACATGGTGATGGGAGGAGATCTAAACTTCTCTTTAGGAAGAGCGGAAGCCTGGGGCCCTGCTGCAAGAGAGGATCCGCAATCAGATTTCTTTATGAACCTATTAGCCTCAAACAACCTCATAGAAGCAAACCTCATCAAGCTGAAACCAACTTGGAGGAACAGAAGAGTAGGAGAAGCCAGGGTGGCG
Organism: Pinus tabuliformis; assembly: GCA_031772625.1. Classification (NCBI taxonomy): domain Eukaryota; kingdom Viridiplantae; phylum Streptophyta; class Pinopsida; order Pinales; family Pinaceae; genus Pinus; species Pinus tabuliformis. Next base: position 249,165,033 of record CM062811.1, read on the forward strand.
AAGAGATTAGACCGCTTCTTAATCAATGAGGCTTTATCTGCTGCAATTCCTTTATTTAGGCAATGGGTAGAAGAAGGGGGTCCTTCGGACCACTTCCTGATATATCTTGAGCTCTCCAATCCCCCCTAAACCTCCTGCCCCCTTCAAATTCAACGCTTCCTGGCTTCAAGAAGAATCCTACAACAAACTGTTCCAAGAAATATGGATACATCCTGCCAGAGGATCACAAGAGAATAAAGGATTCTTATTTATGGAAAATCTCAAAAGATTGAAAAAGGCAACAATTTTATGGGCAAAGGACAGAAAATCAAAGCAGACTGAGGACTTATCCAGGATAAACGAGGAACTCCAAAAGCTTGAAAGCATAGAGGCGGATGGCTATGCGACTCATGAATCTAAGGAGAAAATCGTAGCCCTGGAGAGGCACAAGAATCAAATCCTGCTGGCAAAGGAGGAAGAATGGAGACTCAAGAGTAGAGCAATCTGGCTCAAAGCAGGGGATGATAACACAAGTTTTTTCCATAACTATGCAAAAGGGAGGAAGAGTGCCAATACTATCTGGCACTTAAAGACCGAAGAAGGAAGGGAGGCTAAGACTTTTGAAGCTCTTTCATCCCTTGGGGTGAATCATTTCCAATCCTTATTTAAAGACAATGGCGAGATCACCATTGCGGAAGTCATCCAAACAGCACAATGTTTTCACAGATATGTGGAGGAGGAAGAAGCGGACCTCCTAATGGATCCTGTTACGAAGGAGGAAGTGGAAGGTGTTATAAAATCCATGGCAAAAGAGAAAAGTCCCGGACCGGATGGTTGGTCAGTAGAGCTATTCTCGCACTTCTTTGAGCAGATAGGAGAAGAAATCACAGAAGTAGTAGAGGAGTCAAGATCAAAGGGAGAAATTTACAGTCCTTTCAATGCAACCTTCATTGCTCTCATTCCAAAAAAGGAAGCCCCGGAATCTTTCGAGGACTTTAGACCTATTTCCTTATGCAACAGTATCTATAAAATAATTGCAAAAGTGATAGCTCTCAGGATCAAACCAATTCTATCAAGGCATATCTCACCTGAACAATTTGGGTTCCTGAACGGGAGACAAATTCATGAAGCAATTGGGGTGGCTCAGGAGGTCCTTCATAGTGTTAAGGTGAAAAACAAGAAGGGAGCAGTAATCAAAATTGACTTATCAAAGGCCTACGACAGGATAAACTGGACATATATTCGCTTGCTCCTAACGCATCTTGGTTTCAAAGTGGACTTCATCAGATGGATCATGGGGTGTATCACAGATGTTAGTTATGCAATTCTCATCAATGGAGCTGCCACTCCTTTCTTGAAAGGACAGAGAGGGCTGAGCCAAGGATGCCCTTTGTCCCCTTTGTTATTCCTCTTAGTGGCTGAAGGTCTAAGCCAGCTGATTCATAGAAGCAAAAGGGAAGGTAAGATAAAAGGTATAGAGGCAGCAGTTAATTTGTTCATTTCTCACCTTCTCTTTGTAGATGATATCCTGGTCTTTACTAATGGTTCCTTAAATGAACTAAAGGAGTTAAAAAATATCTTTGAACTCTTTTTGAAAGCTACTGGAATGCAGATCAATCCAAGGAAATCACAAATCATAGTGGAAGGACTATACAGAAAAGAAAAGGAGCAGCTCAGCTTTTATTTTCCATATGAAATGTGCAACATGGTTTCCCCATTTAAGTATCTAGGATTCTGGTTGAAGCCAAATGATTACAGGAAGGAGGACTGGTCTTGGCTAATTGCAAAGATTGAAGCAAGAATCAGCCACTGGAGCTTCAAATGGCTTTCCAGAGCAGGGAGATTGACCCTAATAAAATCTGTGTTATGAGCCATCCCAGTTTACTGGGCAGCTTTAACATGGGTCCCAAAAGGAGTGTTGGAGAAAATTAGGAGAATCTGCAGCAGATTTTTGTGGGCAGGATCAAAAGAAAACTCGGTTCTCCCTTGGGTTGCCTGGGAGAAAGTGGCGAGACCAAAAGACTGGGGCGGTTGGGGAATAAAAAGCCTGCCTGACTTTAGACTTTCATTGGCAGCCAAATCAGGGTGGCGACTTATGAAGATGGAAAATCTCTGGACAAGAACGGTAAAAGGAAAATATATAGATCCAACACGTCTGGAAGAATGGATCAGGAACCCAGTCAAGATCCAAAAGAATGTTTCTGCAATCTGGAAAGCAACATTGGAGTCTTTTAAGGTGATTGAGCAAGGATTAGCATGGAAGATTGGGAACGGCGAAAAGGTAAAGATCGGGAAGGATCCCTGGGTCGGTTGTAATGGAAACTATGCCCTTTCCCTTGGCCTGGTACAGCAGTTAGAGGATAAAGGTCTCCTTTTCCTAAGCCAAGTGGAGAAACCGGGCTCTTCATCTATCTGGGGACAAGCTTGGAAGAATGGAGAAGAATTGGAATTGGAGCAAAGATGGTGGAATGAATGGAGTGTTTTCACTCAGGAACTCTTCAGATCCAATGTAAGGCTGAGCGACAGACAGGATGAGTTAATTTGGGCACATGCAGACTCCGGGGATTATGCTCCAAAGAGTGGCTATAATTTCCTTGTGTCAAGGAAAGGATGGGGAGATCCGGAGTGGTGGTTGAACCAGCTATGGAAACTTAAGAGCCCTCCAAAGTCAAAAATCCTTTTCTGGTGCATCTTAAAAAGCAAAATTCCGACTTGGGACATCCTGCAGACCAGATTCATGCACGGGCGGAGATGTACCTTATGCAAATCAGAAGCAGAATCCATACACCACCTTTTTCTAAAGTGCCCAGAATCTCTTAAGATATGGGGCGAGGCAGGAAATATTATGAACAAAAAGCTTGAATGGGAAGGTAACAATGTGCAAGAAGCTTGGCAGAAGTGGTGGCACTCTCATCCAAATGGGAATCTGCGTAACCTTCCTCTAATCATCAGCTGGGGAATTTGGATAGCCAGGAACAGGAGTATCTTCCAGGATAAGGGAACCCCCATAGCTATCACAGCAATTCAGAGCACTGCCATCTTTTCCAGTATTCCCGAACCTAAGGAAGCCCACTCCCAAAGAAACGTTCCAGAAGTGCAGATTACAGAAGGAATCCCTTGGGCTTTCTTCGATGGTGCATCCCAAAACAATAAAGCAGGAGCAGGCCTAGTCATCAATGAAACCCCATCTCATATCCTAAAAGCTTCTGTGGGTCTAGGAACAGGCTCTAATAACTTTGCTGAACTGCTTGCACTGAAATTCCTTATATGTTGGCTCATTCAAAGGCACACCCTCACAATTCAAATCTTTGGGGATTCCCAAAATGTGATCAGATGGGTAAATGGTCAAAGTACTTGCAGCAATCAAGTCTTAAAACAAATCCTGGGAGAAGTTCAGAGACTTAAATCATTTTTTAACAGTTTCTCTCTATGCCACATTTTCAGGGAAAGGAACGACACAGCGGATAAGCTTTCTAAAGACGGTCTACAACAGGATTTGGGCAGCTAGAAGATTGTAGAAGATGATCAAGGCCAAATCAGAAGATCCGATCAGCCGCCTTATAATCAATTTTTCTGATATTCTGGCAGAATTTTTTGTTCCTTTCACCTTTCAAAAATTCTGTAATTATATGCAAACATAAAACTATTTCAGCTATGGCAATTCGGCTTATTATAAACTCTATGTACAGGTGACGGGTTGTTTTTCTCTATGTTGAGGAGACCCGGTTCTGCTGGTTAATCTTTTTTGATCAGTCCACGGTTTTTTGTTTAAGAATATCGGCTTAAAGGAACCTCAGTTCAGGGCATATCAGAGACAGTTTCAGCACCTTAAAGGAACTGGTTACAGGCATAAGGCAGAAAATTTTGTAAATCAGACATGATAGTCACTCAGGATGATAAGTGATGCATCAGCATATGCAATGTAAACTTTTTATAATCTTAAGAAAAAGTTTCGTTTTTTCCTTTGGAAAAAAATAAAATAAAATTATGTAACATTGATTTAAAACAATTTCTATCATTAAATGACAACAAGAAGAATACCTACCAGTACAATGGCTTAGTTGTGGTGCTTCTACTCGAATCACCCAACTTAATATGCCACCCTGCCAACTAGGAAAGTTTATCCAACTTCCTAGCTCAAAAAACCTCCATAGGTTCCCTAGCCCTCTGAGCCTAAGTGCAACTGCAACCGTAGTATGCCTAGAATCAATCCAAGACCCTCCAAACTACAAACCAAAACCAAGTCTAAGTTCTCACTATCCTCTTCTGGTTTCCTTTGGGTTCTTCCTCTCACCCTACCTTTCACATGACCCAAACCCAAGAGTGATCCCCTAGACCTCCTTACTTCCCGCACTTATGTCTCCCTTCCCCATGAATGTTGACCACTCCTTTGCCAATAAATGTCACCCACTTGTTCAAATTAAATGTCATTAACTCCCCCATGCTTCTCCTAGATCCATGCCACTCTCACACCCACTTCTTTGAATTAAATGTCATAAAATCCCCATGCTTCTCCTAGAGCCCCTACCACTCCCCCTTATCCTTAAATTAATTCAAGATTAATTCAAGATAGCTAGAACCAAGAAGAAATAATAGTAAAATAATGATAATGGATAAAATATCAATAGAATATTAATATTTAATCATGTCAACCAACTTTATGGATTCCCAAGAATCAAATGAATTAAGTATTAAATAATCATGTATAAATATAATTTAGTAATTATAAATCAAGATTAAGGATTAAGTAAGTACTAATTAAGCTTAAGGCTAACCATAATCTTAATCATTAATCATACTTAAAATTAATCATAGCTATATGTTATTCAAGCTTAAGTGTTAATTAATTGTCTATCATAATAAGCTATGGGATACTAGCCTTTTAATGTAAAACTTGAATATGTAAATAGTGTACACATACCATCTATATATACTAATAATACTTATCAAAATCAAACATAGAGAACAATTATTGAGTTGATAGATTATTATAAACATAGAGAACAATTATTGAGTTAATAGATTATTATCACAATGTAAAATAATCCAATCAAGTAAAGGCATTAGAACAAATTATAGATATGTGTTTTTCACATGGTTAAACTTAATTAATTTGTCTTGGTGACTTTAAAATATTTCGATGGATTTAATTTAAAAAAAATAATAATGAAGTCCTCTAATTTGATTAGAAATGTGTGGAAGTGATCGCAGGTGTATCCAGTAGAGTTGTCCATTAATGGTGTTTGGTTGTGGAGTTGAGAGGCAGAGTTGTCCATTAATGGTGTTTGGTTGTGGAGTTGAGAGGCTTATTATACAGTTCAGTATGAGAGAGTATGAGAGATGTGTAAAAATTATGTTCTAAAAAAAAAAATGTCAACTATAATTATAAAAAATGAATATGATGTAAAAAAAATGTGTTTGTAATATGTTTAAATTTTAAATTTTTCAAAAATATTTGAACAAGATATTTAAATAAACTATTTGAAAATCTACTTTAACTAATTTATGTTGATATTAACTTCATATATATCTATATATATATATATATATATATATATATATATATATGTTAAAATAAAATATTTTAACATTGTATATAAAAAAATAAGTTTTTATGGTTAAAACATTTATTTGGACTTGTATATATTATATTTAGCATTTAAAAATACAATTTAAATAATGAAATTTTGCACTCTAAAAAAATTTACTTGAATAAATTTGATGGCTTATTAGATCTATGCTGTTGTGATATGATGAAGTAAAGTCACACGAGGTTCTAACAATGGAAAGTGCGTCATTGCTTATGGACTTTTCATGGGAGTATGGATGGCCGGGATATCCATCTGAGTGCTGACAATATGTAGCTAGCTGGATATCCATCCGCCAGCTGACAATATGTAGCTAGCTGGATATTCATGGCTTGATGGTGAACTATTTTATTTATTTATTTATATTTTAGCTAGATATTCATAGTTTTTTATGGTAAAATATTCTTTTTATATATAATTTATGGATTTAGAGATTAGTTACTATTATGTTTAGAGAATATTTATATCAAATAGATGCATCCAAAACTACTCAACCCTAACACTGATTTAAAAATTAAGCTGTAACTTCTTAATAGCCAAAATACTTTAACAACAACCAACTTCTTTCTAAATACCTAACCTAATTAACATATTAAAATTACACAATAATACTTACAACTTAATATTCTCTTTATATATAATCTATGGATTTAGAGATTAGTTACTATCATGTTTAGAGAATATTTATACCAAATAGATTTATCCCAAACTACTCAACCATAAAACTATTCATCCAAGCTACTCAAACCTAAAACTGACTTAAAAGTTAAGCTGTAAATTCTTAATAACCAAAATACTTTAACAACGACCAACTTCCTTTTAAATACCGAGCGTAATCGACCAACTTCCTTTTAAATACGGAGCGTAATCAACATATTAAGATAAGATTACACAATAATACTCGCAACTTCCTTTTCTTTTAAATACCAAGCGTAATCAACCTATTAAGATTACACACTTGCTTTTAAATATCGAGCGTAATCAACATATTAAGATTACACAATAATACTCACAAATCAGAGTGCATTTTTTAATATTTGCGACCAGGTGCAGAATGATTCAGGCATTTAAGAGTGCATATGTTTTTTTATCATTTCAACGTTGCACGGTTGCACCAGAACCTCTGACAGTTCATACATCATGATCCACCCAACTCGTTGAATTTTGACAACTCCCGAGATTGAGAAACCTGCACTACTTCTTAAAGCCCACCAGTCGCTCTGTCACTAACTTTGTGGACACATGGTCCAAACAAAATTTCTGTGGCAGTAATGAAGTTTGCAATGCTACCTATATTTCATCCCTTTATTGATGATTCTAATAAATTAGATGAAATGAAACCACCTGGCCTTTCTCTGTACAACAGGCATTAATATTGAATTGACGCTCATCATGGAGAAGCCATGGACATGTGCAAGTTCCATCATGTGAAATTATTTAATTGATGGATTGAAATTCAGTTAAATTGCAATTGAATTAAACAAACAATATGGATCCCACAGGAGTATATTTAATTTAATTGGTAGAATGCAATTTGAATTAGGAAAAAAAAAAAAAAAAATATGCATCCTCGACATTGCATTAAATGTATTCACTTAACTAATAAATTGTAATTTGAATTAGGTGAATCATAGATGCTTATGCTTAGTTTAAGAGGAAGGCATTTTAACTTAGGCTTAGTTTAATAAAAGTTAATTTCAAAGGTATTTTTTTAGTTAATTTTATTTAAAATTGATTAGAAAAGGTATTTTTTTAGTTAATTTTATTTAAAATTGATTAGAATTTTTTTGACAAGATTTACAAATATATTATAGTCCTTTTATTTTAAAATGAAATGATTTTAAATAACAAAAAAATCAAAATTTCAATAATTAATCATCAAAATTTTAAATGACAAAAAAATCAAAATTTCAATAATGAGAAATCAAAACTTTAAATAACAAGAAATCAAAATTTCAATAATGAGAAATCAAAATTTTGATTGATCGAAATTATATTGCCAAAGTCCATTCAAAAACTTATTTGATAGGTAATTTAATTTCCATGTTACACAACTTTAAAGTGTGGGATATTCAATAGCTTAGTATAAAACAAAAACCAAGCTGGAAGAGGGAAATATAGTTGCAGGTCCGCTTACAACCAACTCCATTGATAATTGATTGGATGTAGAACTGGCTAACACTCTAAACATGAAGTCGGTGAGGGAATGCCTCCATTTTTTCTTGTGTCATTTTCTTCATTAAATCTTACACCTTAGAGCAGATATATGCTTTTTGACAATACCGTTGAGGTAAGTAAACTTTAAATGCTTTGTTGGTCCTCACGGTTTTTTGTCTTTATAAACGTTACACTGCATTTTATGCAGTTCGGATTCCCAGGGCTGTAGAAGGTTGAAAGGGGTATCTGCCATTGGAAAGGGTTAGCGACTGTATTTTGCTAGCTTTTGTGTAATCAAAGTTGCAGCAGCAAAAGAAAATGGGTTGGAGATTCTACCTTTTAGGTTGGGCTGCAATGGGCATGGTTTCAGGTGTAGTGCAGCTAGTAGAAAGTACAGTGCCTGCACTGTTTGTATTTGGAGACTCTCTGCTGGACACGGGAAATAACAATAACCTGGCTACAATGGTCAGAGCTGCTTCACCTCCATATGGGGATTATCCAGCGGGAGGATCAGGTGGAAGGTTTTCCAATGGTCCTGTCACTACAGACTATGTTGGTGAGTTTCTGAGTTTTTTTTTTATATTGGGATAAAAATTATTAATGCTGCAGCCACCCATTTGAATATCACCTTAATGTTCTGGTATTCTAATTTCCAGCTGCACATCTAAATCTGCCCTGCCCTCCACCTTATATGGCTATGGGAGATGATGTTGAACACGGAGTGAACTTTGCATCAGGTGGCTCTGGCATCCTTGATGCTACTGGAGAGATGGAAGTAAGTCTTGTGCTGTAATTTATCCAGAATTTCTTCCCCATTTTTCTATATTTTCCATTGCAGCTCTGATTCATTAATGGCTGAAAAAATTCCTTAATGATAGTTGTTCTGAATTAGAACAGTTTTATGAAATAAAGTTTGCAGGATCTTTGTGTTGTGTTGAATAGTGGATCCAATATTCTTCCATATTGGCTCAGATGTAAGTTAATACCAAGGACAATAAGGAACATGAATTGAATTGCAGAAAACTTAAACAATCAATTGTCCTATATTCCTGGGCGCTCATTAAAAAAAAATTGCACATAGTGTAGCATAAATGGTTGAACATTGATGTACCATTGTCAGAAATCAGGACTGAAAAATAATTCCCTAAATTTAAGAATAAGAGCCTTAGTGAAACTCTTCGGTATCTTTACTCTACAGGAGGTTTTTAAAATGAAACACAGAATATTGTTACCTGCATCTAAATTACGAGACCTGTAAAATCTATGAACATCTTTAGGAGACCTGTAGATCTATGAAGGAAGGGTTAAAAGAACAATACAGACTTTCACTTTGAAGGTTCTATACTGTTGCTAGTCCTTCTGGAGAGTTCTAGAACATTCCTAGTAAATCCATTATTCTAGAAGGCAAACCCAGTTAGTAATTGTTCATTTTTTTATTTATTGAATGCTTCGTATGACATTGGTTATGACTTGCACTTTATTCTTAGCTTTTTCCAGATTTATGGTTTGAGCATAGAGGATCTTATCTTTTCTCAATTTACATTAAACCAAAATTCTTATAAATATTGAATTTTCAGTTGATTTATTTTAATATAAAAAAATTAGAAATATTTTTAAATATGTTTTTTTTTGTAAAATCCTGGGAAAGCTTCCGGATTACCTTCTTTCCTACCAAATTTCAAATAACTAATAATATTTTACTTTGAAACTAAATTTTTAATTTCACATTTTTTAATCTTTTCATTTTCCAAAAAAAGAGTTGAATTCAGCTTTCAAATCTAGTTCTTAATTCCAGATTTAATAAATATAATCAATTCTAATTCTATATCTAATAAACAAACACAGGAAAAAATTCAATATAATATTCTTAGTAAAAAAATATAGAATTGAGATCCAGAATTATTATATATATATTTTTATTTTTTATTATTATAATTATTTTTTTAATATTCAAAATTTATAAACTTCAAATTGTTTTCAATTTAGTATATATACCTTAGATGCAAACATCTGTCTAGGCTGGAGTGTTTTTTCCATACTGAAAAAAACCTGACTATCTACCAGGGCTGGAGTGTTTTTTCCATACTGAAAAAAACCTGACTACCTACCAGGGCTGGAGTGTTTTCCCCAATCTATGTATCCTAAATAACTATCTATAATTTTTTAACGCAAACGATCAAGTTGAAGTGTTTGGGTAGGAATAAAACTGCAATTAGGGGTTTTATGCATATTGTCTTTCCGCACTGGAGAGTGTTCAAAATAGTGGGAAGTTTGACTGATATGTAGAACTTTATAGTGGTCAGTATCTTGATGTTGGACAGGCTTGGAAAAACATTCTGTTGTTTATATATTTACTGAATTGAAAAATGGTAGATGAACAATGTACAAGCAACCTAATGTGGTTTAGTTTGGAGAAAATGGAAACTTTGTTGCTTTAGAGTTTTATTTGTATGTATGTTGATTCTGAAATATTTCTATCATATGGATTTCACAAGTTCAGGGACAACATACTTCTTTGGGGAGCCAGATTAAAAATTTCCAAGATGTGAAAAACAAGTTGATAGAGAAAGTTGGGACGAGCATGGCATCCTCCATCATTTCCAGAGCAATTTTTTTAATAACAACAGGAAGCAATGACTATTTCAACCACTATTCCATGCCATGGGACCCTGCATATGGGTTGTATTCCCCTGAGGGCTTCCAAGACCTTATGATTTCTACTTATACCACGCATCTCACGGTAATTAATTAACGATTAGCAGCTCATCATGCTCTTTGTATGAGAGATTAATTTAGGGGATCCATATATTCAATACTTTTTTTATAACAATATGAATATAGTTGAGTGTTTTAACACATGCAGAGTCTATATAATCTGGGAGCTAGAAAGTTTACAGTGACTTCACTGCCAGCCATAGGGTGCACACCATTTGAGCGTGAACTGTATGGAAACGGAGAAGGAGAATGCGTAGCATTTCTTCAAGAGGTTGCGCAGGCGTACAACCAAAGACTATTTAGAACAGTGCAGCAATTGCAGGCCCAACTTTCAGGAAGTCACTTTATGTACAACAATGTCTATGACTCATCTGTGCAAATCTATCAAAATCCAACCCTCTATGGTAAGACACTCATTCTTTTTCAAATTTCATGCTAGTTTAGATCCATTTAAACCTTCATAAATCATTTTTTCAAAAAATCAGATCAATTAAATCTTTTGAGGTGAAATATATTTTGAGGGTGAACATATAGTCTGTACTCTAGAGATTTGATCTTTTTCAGGGTTGACCAATTCCTTGAATAAAGTTTGGAAAAAATTTGATCTTCCTCACTTTTGAAGAATTCCTCTCATGTTTATTATAAATAAATTATAAATTATTTGGAGGGTTTTCGATTTCGAGAGTTAAAACGGAATTAACTTACATTGCACATATAAAATTAACACTTGAATGACTTATCTAAATACCTTAAATAAAAGGAAATTATGAAGACTAATAATTTAAACGGTGGGTAATTTTCTTTATTTGCAGGCATTGTAAATAGAGATGATGCTTGCTGTGGTGGAAGTGTCAATTTCGGACTTTGCAACACTGGTATCCCACTTTGTGCTGATTCGTCACGGTATTACTATTTTGACGGATATCATCCCACATCGTTGGTGCATAATCTGACTGCCGATATAAGCCTCACAGGAACACCTCCCTTCGTTTTTCCTTACAATATGCAGACACTGGCTTCCCTCCCATAGCCATATTACCACAATTTCTATTGCAGCTCTATCTCTACACACTGGTGGTGTTTGTATTTCTCCAAAGCCTTTTTATAATGCTAGTTGAAATCATTATGTATTTAGTTAATTTCAGGATGAAAGCGATTTTTACAACCTCTTGTTACAATATCTAATGGGAAAATGTTTGTATTATTACCTCCTGCTCTTGAAAATGCAGGTGTCGCCATGAAGGTGACCGTGGATTATGTCCATTTTATTATTATGTTCGATTATGTATTTTGGATATATTAATTATATTCTTACTTATAAAAATTAATATATTAATTTAGATTTTTTCTTATAAAAATAATATTTATATGGTATATTAATTTAGATTTTTTCTTATAAAAATAATATTTATATGGTGTGGTGGCTGTGTAATATTATGGTTCAGTGTTGTGAATTATAAAGTGATAGATGAATAAAGAATCAAGTTTATTATCTTATATATATAAAAAGAGTCTTTTTTTTTTTAATGGCATCTGAAATTTTATTAATGAACAAAGAAGAAGTAAATGATAAATCACTAGTTTATAGAATTTGAATTAGCAATGACATCATTGAAAAGAATGGGACAACAACAATTAGTAAACCATTCCCTAGATATCCAAGATTTGGGGCTATAACAAAACAATAAACATGCAACTTTATCTTACAAAGACCATAGTAGAGAGAATACCCAACAACACGAATTGAACTAAGAGAATATCCATAACCAAAGATAAAGGTGTAGCATTGGCTGCCTGTGAGGACCATTCCCAAAATGTCAAAAAAATGAGATACCCAAACCAAGACGCCAAGAGAGCACTCCACAACCCTACAACCGTCCTTAGCACATAATTGGCACATGCACCTCGAACCAACACGATGCACCATGACCCAACACCCACCAGAAATCTACCCCGGACATCATTGTCCAAACAAATGCACATTCAATTGCCAGAGTTTAAGCACTGCAAAAAGCCCACGAGTATCATCACCAAGGTTGAAAACACATCCAACCCAAAAGCAAGTGTGTAGGAAGACCAATTGAACCTTCATATACCTTACCCTGTCCAAGTTTGGAAATCTCAGATACCAACCTCTATAGAGTTGGTACAGGAGTATCAAAATGTCAGAAAAAAATATGTGAGCAAAAAAAATAACTCTAATCCGAAGAGATAATTGTAAGGTCTTGAGCACTATCCACAAGGTCAGTCAAGTCACCAGAGGTAGAATCTGAAATCAAAAAAACTCCACCATTGATAATTTAGAATCAATATCATTAAGGCAAAAACAAATATTTCATAACATACATTTGACATCGTCCAACCCAAAAAATAAATTATATTGTTCAACATTTTTATCTTTAAAGATTAGAAGTAACCATGTATCCATTTGTTGATGCAACACCAAAGAGTACAGAAAATGTAGTCTCTTCTTTCAAAATATACTAGGGTTTGGGACCCTTTTCCTTTTTGCAACTGATACATGAAGTTCATAATCAAAATGGTAAGGGCATTCCTCAATTTTTTTGCCTCCAAGAGAATAATTCCTCTTCTGACTTCAAGAGGAACAATGTTCAAAAAAGTGCCCACAAAGTCAATTGCAAAACGCCGAGTTCGCTTAACACCAGCGTTTCCCATGTTGCCCCTCCTACTCATCATTATTTGATGAGGGGCCATAGTGGTTGTAATAGGAGAAAGAGAGGAACACAATCCACATCCAACAAAAGAAGAAGTTGGATGGACAATAGACCCTTGCAATCCTGACCACAGACCAATAAATTGTTCCCTCATCTCCACACTAGAGGATCGAACTCAAGCAAATACCCCAATTCAGGGAAAACTAATGACATAGTACACTAGAACCCCCAAAGCAAGATCAAATAGGGAGAGAACACAATAACCAAAGGCTTAATAAGAGCACTTCCCTTCCCCCAAATAGTGTACAACCCACACAATTTCGGAAGCAACCAAATTATCAAGAGAAATCCTAATAGGAACTGTGGGACAAAGAATTACCATAAGAGAGTTGAATTAAAACCCAACAAAGCCAACACCCAGACACTACCCTTATAGTAATCAACAGAGTTTGTTTGAAACCTAAAGAAACCCAAAGTATGCACCATCTATAACCCCATAAAACAATTCTGAAATGTTGAATAGTAGCAGAGCATGCACTAACCTTACTAGTTAAAAGGAGAAATTGAAACAGAACCAAAGTAGTGATTATTGAGGATAGTTGCAACCCAAGATAAAATACCTCACTAGAGTTGAGTAGCGATGCCAGACCAAACCAAAGTGGAGATGGACACCCGAACTGGAAAGAATATAGTTTCACCAACATGCAAATGACCCACATCTATCAACAAGACCAAACAATATTAGATGAAGGACGATGATGGCCCTACCGTGCTTCCTTTCCAACGAGATACAAACCTTCGTCGCCCCAGTGAAATAAGCCAACATTTAAAACGCCTTGACTTGTAGTACACCTCCTAGTGTCATTCTGTATTCGTTCACCATGCCATAATGAAAAGAGAGACATCTTGGGAGGCCTCATTGATGCCTAGACTATCACTATGTAAGAGTATATTATTATTCTTTAAGTTTAGTAAATTAATTTTAGTTTAGTGTTGTGAATTATAATATAATAATAATATCCATTTTTAAGGTCACGGCCAAGCCAGACACTAAATTTGTGTATGAGACCCCCCCAAGCCAGACACTAAACCCAGACACTAAATTTGTGTATGAGACCCCCTTGTTTGTGGGACAAGGGATGCACCTCCACACAATGATTTGACTGCTAAGTCTACGAAGGCATACATACTCTACCCCCTCTGGTTTTGAACTTGTGACCTCTTAGGAGGAAACACATGCTCTTAACCATTGGACTATAAATAAAATAAGTTGAATCAACAATTAGTATTTGAGTTGTTTATCTTTTATGATATTTTTCAAAAACAATTATTGAAAAAAAATATTATTTTTAAAATTAACTTTTTTTTTTTTATTATTTTATAATTTAAAAAATATTTATATAAAATTTATTAAAATTATATATTAAATTAATAAAAATGATAATTAAGGTAACCAATTGTGGAGTATTATAGAGTAGACAATGATACCCATTTTGTTAAAACATTCTGAAATAAAAAAAAATTCATCTATAAACAAAAATCCAACTATACTAATTAATTTTATAAAATTAAATATAATATATAAATTATTCGTCAAATTATTATACACTAAATTAATTTTTAAAATATAAAATAAAATAAAATAAAAATATTTAAAGCCAAGTTTAGTTCACGTACTCTCCATTATATACCAGTCGTCGACTTCATTAAGCCTGTCTCTTTATCTTATTCATTGTTATTTAATGTCATTGATACTAAAGGTGTAACTGATGATGTAGCTAATAAGTGGGAGTACTGTATGGTGATTTTATTTTTCTTTTTGAAAAAATGTAATATTTTTTTAACAGAGTTTATATTTTAAATTAATTATATATATATAATTTTTAGTCAGATTATGGGAATTTTGAGATGATTTACATGTTTATTATATGGTTTGAGTTATTGTTATTTAGGAATATTTAATTAGTCAAAATTGTATTTGGTTTAGGTCATACTAACCTTTACCTTTAACCTGGATAAGTATAAAATTTTAAATCAGTAACATCATTTACACTACTGAATACCTAAATATAACACCTTATCAAAATCTACTCGACAATGTAAAATTAACATAAAATTAAATAAAAAAATCCAATCCTGTCTTCGTTTCTAGTCCTTACCTGTGTAAGCTAGCAGTCTCATTCTATCGCACTCGAATTCGTCCTTCCTGCTAGTCATAGACATGGAATTGCAATTGGCTCTTTCCTGTACTAGGATACGATTACGATATACAAGACTCCTTTTCCTTTCCAGTACACACTACTAAAAGCCCCTATAACCAGGGAGTTTGGGAGTGTAAGTAGAACCTAGATAGGATCTCCGGAATCAGAAGCTCGCTATGCTTTTATGAGTGGATTTGAGAGTGCCGCATAGCTGGAAACTCATTTTAATGTGTATCACATTTTTCAATATTTTTTTTGTTTACAAGTCTGGGATAGATTGTGATGGGATCCATCGTTAATATACTCTTTGGTTGTGAGAAATAGTTTTCAATATTATAAATAAAACATACATATATAAAATAATTTTAATTTAAATAAAATGTAAATTAAAAATTTTAATGAGTATAAATTTATTTAATTTGAGATTTATAATAAATTAAATTTAGTTTTCATTTTATTTTTTTTAAATAATTCTGAAATTAAGATAAAACTATACTGATTTACATTTTAAAAAATAAAATAATTCTGAAATTAAGATAAAACTATACTGATTTACATTTTAATCAATAATTTTAAATTAGTTTGATGAATGATGCCAAAACCACATTCCCCACCAATAATAATTTTAAAATTTTAATGAATCTATATTAATTTCGAGATAATTTTAAATCAAACCTCACCTAATAACTCCTCTGCCAGATTGACGCTCTCGAATCTTGCCACTGTTTTCTTGTCTTGTCAAAGAGGAAGGACCTCCATAAGTGGATAACAGCGAGTCAGCATTCTATTCTTCTCACCGGCCTGTCCCAGACATAGGAGTCTGCCTCATATTTCTGCTGAAAGAGTACAAAATAATTTATTTTGGGATTTAATGGATATGGAACAAAGTCAACAATGGACTTTGAATACACATTCTTCTTTAAAGTGTCTGTGATGACCCCGTAAAAATGTAATTATTTAAAAGTTACTGCAGTAAAACACTGAATTGAAATAATATGAAGAATTTATTTTCTTTTGAGGATATTATGTTAATTTTTCATGTGCACTAAATTGATGATTAAAGGAATTAATCATAAAGATATCTGACTTCCCAAAAAAGGGAATTGGAAAAGAAAGGTTAGTTAATATAACTAGAAATAACCACCTTTCCCAACTGGAAGGGTTTCCAGGGAAAAGGGAGGTTGGTTGAGAAACTCTGGGCTGTAGTGACAGGCAGAGGAAGAAAAGGGGAGGAAAAACCCTGGATGGACTAAGTCTGGTAAGGACCAGATAGTCAGGCACAGAGAGTGCTGGCTTACTGAGGATAGTGATCCGGTAAGCGTAAGCTTGGGGGGAGACTCAGGTCTGAAAGGACTGGTCTCACGGTTGGGTGGAAAACAAGCGATACACAACGATTTGGCAGGAGAAGTGTTCCAGATTCATCTTACCAGAGGGGAACAGGTAAGTAACGGAACCCTCACATGCCTGGTTATCTGAGTAACTGATAGAACAACTGTGATTATCTGAGCAATAATTATATATAGCTTATAGAGTAAACTATGTTGATAGACAGCCTAGCTGTAAAATCAAGAGATAGCATGACTATGCATAACTATAGACAGCTTAGTTGCAAGATTTAAAGACATTGTATCTGTGTAACTAAGAAGTATCTGTATAAAGTACAGTCAACCTCGATGTAAAAACCAGAAGACTGAAAACATCAGTATATTCGTAAGGCCAAAGGATAATATAGCTGTAACATTCTGTGCGAAGAAAGAAACGTATACAGAATAGTTGAAACTTCAAGAGCTGAGAACAGCTGAACCTTTGAAACAAATGAAGCGGACTATTAATAATATAAGTCTGTCTTTATCAAATAAATGATTACATAGTCTGTAGAAAACCGAATCATGGAAACTGAAATCTTCATGCAACCAATAACCTGGGTCGATATGATATCAAGACCCTAATGGTCGCAGACGGCCATATAGAAATCATAACACTTCTAAATAAAATGCCAACAGGGGTATTAACAAATAAAGAAAGGCATAAACGGCGCTGAACCCGAACTCGGCATAGCCGTAGCAAATGGGGTTCTTGCAAATCCAAGTGACGAAGAAGAGCTGAGATATTGTCCAAGATTAAAGACCCATGCTGTGGGTAACTGAAGAATACAATATCAACTGTGTAAAACCATACAGAGACGAGCATAGAACAATGCAACAGAACCAAACGATATTTCTTAAAACACAGTGAGACCATTTGTATGCATTAAGGAAAGTATGGAAACATGCATTCACCGAGGCCGCGAATGTAAAGACTGCCAATAATGAACCAGAACTCCAACTATATGATTAACCGAATGTATATGGTCATATATATATATTATAGACCTCAGGGTTCGATTCACGAAGAGCCATTAACCCGTCGGCCATGCATCTATGGAAACAGATGATGACGCGACAGAGTGACTCTATTCATATTCATTCAAAACATTAACCAGTCGGCCATACATCTATGGAATTCAGATGTTGGCACGGCAGAGTGATTCTATACATAAGTCGTTCAAAACATTGGCGAAATGAAAGAGAACTATAGATTACACTATTACCATTGGCATGCATACTATAATCTAACCAGCATGATTCCGAGAACGAGGAAAACATTACACATCTGGTAATAGACAAACCCTACTCTGCATTATGGTAAAGTCATTCGTATCCATAAGAGAAAATCAAGTCATTATATAACTGTAACAGAAAGATACAGTAAACCATTAGCCCTCGAGCCATATGAGTACAAAAATAAATAAGTCGCTGGTCCCAACCAGGGTTTGAAGACAGTCATAAATTATGGCTATAGTCACGACAGATTAACCAAACAAAAATACAGATAGCTGTATATAAAAACTCCAGCCTCGGAGAAATACGGGTAAGGACCCAAATCACCGTAGATGAGGAAAGACCCAACTCTTAAAACAGTCCCAGAACTCTTGATCAGTTAAGAGCGTTGGTCCATCAAGACCTGCGGCCAACCGAGCAACAATAAGGTTGGGGTCTCTTTTCTAGCACAGAGGAAACCTCTGGCAAACTGAAACCAAGACAGAGGGGGACCAACCGAGAAGTAAGCCTTCGAACCAGATAAATACCTGGGAAAAACTTGGCGGGCTTCAACGGGATTGACTCTCCTCTAAACTATAGAAGTCGGAAGCCATTTGCTCGCAACCTGTCATGCCAACGATAGGAATTAGACTTCTGTGCAAAACATTAAAATCAAATAATAACTACAGATCTTTAGCTGAGGAGTAAGGCACCTGGTTGCTTCGATAATGAAGCCTGTGAAGTTGAAGATCTTCCGGATGGCGCCGGTGACTGGAATCGCGGAGGTCGTGGCGCGGAGCTGTGAAACAAGTCCATGCAGCGAAGAACAGAGAGCGAGAGAGTATGGAATGACAAGAGGAAAATCTCGAATAATCCGGAGAGCGCCATATATAAACCAGGACTGCCAGCGGTGAAACGTGGAGTCTTTCCAACCCTTGATCTCACCTAACAAATGTGCACCGTGGATGGAGGCGACCTTACCCAAAAGCCCGACGCGGAAAGATCCCAAGCACAGTAACCATGCCCTGTTCACGTGGTCTGTCCGGCAAGATTCAATGCCCTCGCCAGATGTCCAGCGCAGGAGGTGCCAACAGAAGAGCTCAGTACAGCTTCGATAAACTCGAGGAGTAAACATAAGAGTGTCATACCATATAGTTAGCAAATAAACATAGGTATGTATTAATTGCCGAATAATTAACGTTATGTCAAACATGGCTGGCCACATATTCATTGCCTGTCACATATACGATGCCTCGGGTTAGGCATGTATACACAACGGTGGTGGCCATAAAACATAACCCATACTTAAATAATGTGCAGATGCTAACCAAAGTATGTATGCGTTAGATATATATATAAAAAAAATAAAAAATTTACGTGTATGTTAAAGCATGTAGGTGCGTGACAGTGTCCAACTACTCAACTCAAAGCCTTTTCTTCAAACCCTGTGCCACCGCCACCTCTTAGTACTGATGAAGCTCTGGTTTCAGCGAATTTGGATATTTCTTGATATGAGTTAGAAAATATAAATGTTCTAAACAAATATTCTAGTCAGAAAAGTTAATAAAAGTTCGTTTATGATAGTGATGAGTTAAAAAAATATTTATTAAAATAGAAAGAAAATTAAATACTGTAATAAGTTTTTTTAGTCAGAAATGATAGTTAAAATTATTTATCAGAGAATAATTATAAATGATATGATTTTCTATAATAACAGTGATGAGTCCATTTAAATGATATGATTTTCTTTAATAACAATGATGAGTCAATTTGTATAAACATAATATGATCAATAATAACTATTTCAGTATTAATTTTACAACTAAAATTATAATAAATTTTCTACAGTGTTTAGAACAAAACAAAAATCCCTGTCATATTTAGAACAAAACAAAAATCTTTGTCATAAATACTTGCATCGACTGAGTTGAAGTAATATATTTTGTGCTCATATGTTGTATGACCAGGGAAACTGAAAACCCCATATCTGGAATTGGTGACGCTATGAAAGTGGTGAAGATAAAGATACATAAACAGAATCTTTAACATAAAACAACATTTCTGTAACGCAATATTTACACATACTACTCAGTGAAGCAGAGAGACAAATGACTAATAACAAAATTCCAATTATATGTGGTGGAAATTTTATATTGGGCCGAGGGAGAGACAAGTGACAGGTAACAAAATTCCGATTATATACATAATTAAATTAAATGAGAAAATATATTGAATTAAATTATATTAATCTTTAGTACTGGTATATATATCATTTATATATTATAAGATTTAATAATAAAATTAATTGATTTTTATTTATCATTCTAGAATCTACATTAATTTAAAAAATAAATTTATTATTTATTATTCTATAATGTAAATTGATTTAAAATTTAAATTCATCATTCATTATTTTAGATTTTGCTTATTACTAAGAAAAATAGACTATAGCATATACCAATGTTATCTAAACCGAACCGATGATTGAACCCTAAACTAATCAGTAGGAATTAGTGAAAAAAAGTAGATCAAAAACATTTAAAATATTCAAATTTTAAAGAAAAACATATATATTCATGTACATTCATATGAATCCAAACCATTTATACAAAAATAAGCAAAAGCTCTCATTTATATAGCATGTAAGGGTGCATATAATCAAGGACTTTTATCTTCTCTAGAGAAGACAAATAAGCAAAAGCCCTCATTTATATAGCATGTAAAGGTGCATATAATCAAGGACTTTTATCTTCCCTAGAGAAGACAAATGAGCAAAAGCTCTCATTTGTATAGCATGTAAGGGTGCATATAATCAAGGACTTTTATCTTCCCTAGATAAGATTGTCCTTGATTATATCCACATCGATTGATATTCCTAGATTGTCCTTTTCCAAGATACCTTCCATCTAGGCCAACAATGACAATAGTGCTCTTATGATGGCCGAAAGCTACAATACTTATAATTGCTCAAGCATGTGAAATAAAGAAAAGATGACTGACAGCAAAATATCTTTGCATACCCTTGTAAAATGTATACTCGGTGCTCACATTTTATTAGAATCAATTACAAATTTGAGGAGTAGACATAGTGCACAAATTACATACTAAATAATATTTTTATCTTACATTTCAAAACCAAAATACATCACCCATATATAGTGTTTATGAGATCCAACATTTTCTAAACTAGGAGAACATTATTGAGAAAAACTCTCAATGCACTCCAACATCCTTAAAACCAACTTCTAAAATAAATAACACCCTCCCATAATGTTAATTTTATAAATAACAATATAGAAAACACACATAATGCACATTCAAGTCACATTTGTCTCATAGGCTAGTATGGTCTTCATCACTTATACCCACTTTAGAATCTCTCAGACTATGATTTTTCTTCACTAGAACTTCCAGCTTACCACTTGATCCATTTAAGACACAACTGTCGCTAGCCATCATTGATGTACTTGTATAATCAACAATATTGACATACTCCAATCATTGAGGCTTCCGCAAGAAAAGTTGTCAAGTAACTGAACCACTCTATGGACCTACCACCATTTGTCGAATATTTCCCTTTCGACTATCTGTTAGTTTATAGGAAGGCAATCTAGATACTGAGTGTATTCAGAAGTTGTTCGTACAACTTGACTTGTCTAACGCACAAGGATCTCATACTATAACTAGTAACCATTGTTCAAGGGTTTCTAAGTGTCATGAACATCAAACCATAACAACATGTAAACACAATCAAACTAGTGATGCGTTCAAGGGTTTCTGGGTGCTAAGAACCACTAATTTGAATTATGCAACATTTCGCAACAATTAGTTCTATACTTTTTACAAACATAACTAAAAGAAAATGGAAAACCAAGCTAGCACCAAAATACAACAAAACACCAAAACAGATTAAGACAAAACCATTGGCCATTATTTTATATCACAATTACGAGTTCCCTCTAACCGATCTCACTTATTTGAATTTGAGCCAAATAATCAACCTCGTACCTTTATCACTTTTGGGATTACCAGATCTACCAGTCATTTGGAAAATCAATCATTTCGAATTGCTCAACATCTAAATATTTGAGTATTACTCCTCTACATGAATCTGGTAGACCATTAAACCCTAAAAGAGAGAGTGGAATGTTTTTGAGTTTATTTGAGTATTGCAAACAAATCCTTTTGATAACCTATATAAACCAGACTACCATGAAGTTGTTGTAATCGCCCATTGACCAGTCTGTTGTAGGCAACATCATTGCTTTGATAGGTATTCAAAATTTTCTTAACCATCGCCCCTACACAAGTTGTTTTGAGCACCCGCACCTATATTTCGTTAGTCTAGCCCACAACACAACACTAATGAACATATAAAGGTTGTTTTTGCAATTGAGTCAGATCCCTCCTCAAGGAATTACATCACTGCATTGGAACCAGGATTGCTACAATTGTGTGGCTGCAATGGAACATTTCATAGCATATAATAATTGTAGCTGGTAGATTGGTGTGTCATAATGAGATTCGAATATGGGAACGAGGTTCTTGAAAAGACTTGGTGCAACAAGAAGTTGGGAAACCCAACATAATTAAACCATTGCGAATTCACAGCATGATCCACTCCATGGTAGTCTATCAACAATTTTCAATGTCAAATGAATCTATAATGCTACAATCTCTACCATAATGTTTTTCCAATCTCTACCACATGATCTCTTTGTTGGCAGCTTTTATCTTCAATGATTACAGTGAAAGACACAAAGCAGGGAACCTTCGTCGTTCATCTCTCTCCCACGACTTCCATGGGTTTTTTACACTCGGCATAGAAATTCCACACACAGGTAAACTGAACAATAGACACACTAATCTAATTTAATTCTACTTATGTAAACAACATCAACCCTTATGTATTTTGCATCTTCTTGAGCCCTCCGATGAGGGAGTCACACTCAGATGAGTTATAATACCAAATTAGAAATTTTAGGAGAAGACATAGTGCATATATTACACACAAAACAATATTTTTACCTTGCATTTCAAAAAAAAAAATACATCAAACATATATAGTGCTTATGAGATCCAATAGATTCTAAACTAGGAGAATATTGTTGAGAAAATCTCTCAACAAACTCCAACATCCCTCAAACCAATTTCTAAAATAAACATTATTCCTAAAATAATCACATTTGACATTTGAGATTCCATTGAACAAACAACATAAACATATACATAATGATGTGACTCGTCTTTTTCATGTGGTTGTGTTCAAAATTTTCAAAAGACAACAAAGTTGAAAATGGTTTTCAGACAACTCAATGGTAGAAAATAGATGTTATCTAAGCATGAAAAATGCTTGGAAATTGGTGTTGAATTCCTATGTGAGTAACAACGACATTGTAAGTGATCATTCACATGATAAACATAAACAAGTATGCATGATAGATGGAATACCTACCCATAAATAAATAAATGACTAATTAGCTTCATGGAACCAAAGGTTCTAGCCCTTTAAGCGGAAACAAGAAAAGTTTGAGGATGAGAGGAGAAAACCTAAAAGCCTTGTAGTTTTGACCATAGAAGAAAGAAAATCTTGAGGATGAGAGGAGAAAACCTGAAATCCTTACAGTTAAAAAAAAAAATACAAAGGCTTCAACATAAAAATGATAGATCATTCTAAATTTTAGTTTGTCATTTCAATTAAAGAACATAGGTTGGAGTCCCTGCAAAGAAAGAGATTTGGACATTGAAACCCAATGAATTTTCCATAGTGTGTGGCAATTAATAGATACAAGAGAATTGTTTTTAATTGCTAGTTTTGATATCAACATATTGGGTTCAACACTATATTGGGTTGCAACTGCACCTACCCTAGTCCAATGCTCGGGAAGTTGCATTGATCGATACACGGTTCAAGCCACAAAGTCTTGATCGCATTCCACCATCCAATTCAATCTTCAAGTTGATACCCCAATGTCTATTGGGCCCTAATACTCAACCATCGAAGTCTGCTAATTGTAGGCGATGGAAGAGTTGTTGATAAATGTTGTGAAAAGGGTGTGTCATATCAGGATGAATCTTATTGAGTCAAAGTAATCTTGTAATTAGACCCCAACATCAAGGTGTCATTTATCAAGGTGGGCCCTACCAAACTCTCAAGCCTTCAGACCTTCAAGTGCACAAAGGGAGTACACAAGACACCACGGTTGGGAGCTCGACCTAACATGACATCAGTAAGAGGGTGTACCCCATTAACCTTTGGGCCACCGAGCTTGTTACACTAAAAAATGTCACCATGACTATTTACAGTTAGTATGGCTCTATCAACAGTCATGCTACCCTCTTAGGCAAGTCTTATGCCTCTGCTCTCCATGTCAAACTCCAAAAAAGAGAGAAAGTATTTCTAAATGTATTTATCTCTGGGGACGCAGGTTCTCTCAACCTTACCTGCGGGGACGCACCCAATGTTCACAAAAGCTGCGTCTTTGGATGCTCTGTATGTAAAGGGGCAGGTGCGTCCCCCTGTAAAGGTTAAAGTGCGCAAGTTTCATCTTTAAAAAGTTACTTGTGGTCATTTCTAGAGCATTCTAGAAGGTTGTTCGACGTGTATTGAGCGCCTCCAGATGGTTCATGCACTCCTACCAAAGAGGAACTTATCCCATCAATAAGGGAGCTATCCCATCCAAAGAGGGGATTATCCCATTGATGGTGGACCTGATTAACTTCCTCTTGAGCACTATAAATACAGGCATTGGGCCAGAAGGAGAAGAGGTTGGAAGCTAAACATTTCTAAGGGTAGATGCTGCTGGAATTAGGACTCCCATTTAGAAGCTTGTGAGGAGAGATTGCCATCTTTGCTTGTTCTATTTGGAAGTGGGTGAGCTTTGTCAAAGTAAAGGAGAACTCTTGATGGACCCTGGGAGGGACTTGCACAACACCAAGGCTCAGGTTGTATTTGTTCCTTTTGTTACCTATTAATGCAAATGAGTCCATTCTTCTCAATAACTTGTTATTTATGAGTTGTTTCATGTACTCCTTGGTCTATGTGTTAAATATGTTTTATTCTATGAGATTATCAAGTGCTATTTAATCGTTTGATTGTTAGTGTATGCAGGTTTCAAAGTGAAGGAGGAGCTCTTCCGGATCAGCGGAGCTGGACTGCTACAACAGCGTTGGATTACAGGTAGGATCTAAACACTTGATTTCTTATATAGTAAATGCATGTTTAGAGAAGGATTGTTCTTGTTTGTCTTGTTTGTCACTAGAGAGTCTTAGGCTCCTAGGGAGGTTGGTTGTGTCCGCACAATCGACTCTTTCCGCCTGACAAATTGGCGACTCCGCTGGGGAATCCATGAATGAGAATGACTTTTCCTTTGAATGAACTTTGCTCTGAGAAAATTGGTTTATTTTTCTGGTTTTTGGCTCTGTGACCTTGTATTTGGGTGGATTAGCTTAGGATTAAATTAGATTTAGTTTTTCTTGAATTTTCCAGTAGGACGCACCCTCTGAGCATTGCACAGTGCGTCCCTGTACGCACTGTCACTGTGTGCACAGAGCGGGCCTGCACCTGTCTTAACGGGTTGCCTGCGTCCCCTGCTAAAATTTAAGAAATTTCCATTTTTTGCATTTTTCCTCTTAGATTTTGCTTTTACATTGTTTTTACTGCCCAGATCCACTGGTTACCTGCCATAAATCTTCACCTAGGGTTGTTTCATTGGCATTTCTGCTCTAAGCTTTCATCAAATGGGTGTTTTGAGTCTCTTTTTGAGAAATTCTTGATTTGTTTTCTTTTGGTCATTACTTAGAGGTTTCTCTCAGTCTTTTCACAATTTTGCATCTTTTTGCTTTTGTTTTTGCAAAAAAATTTCCCCCTCATTCGTCGGGGGGGGCTAAATTGTGTATGAGTGTTAATCGCCTTTGAGTGTTTTTATTTTATGATCTTTGGAACTCTCACCCAATTTTCTCGACTTGCACTTGATTGGTTCTTAGATTACATTAGAATCATCTTGTGTTTGGGAATTCTCTTGCATAGATCACATTTGCATAATTAGAATTCTCATTTTCAGAATATGAATGAAAAATGTGCATAGATTACATTTGCATACTTTTCAAGTGAATTGTGCATAGATTACAATTGCATAGTTTAAATTCTGAAAAATCAATCGTAGGTTTAGATCAGTTTTCTTTGATTTGAATTTACACAAAAATAAAAATAAAAAAATGGTTTCGAATTGATTTGCATTAGTTTTTCTTGATAAAATTAGTGCATTAGAGAATTTGTTATATTTTCTCTTAGTGATCAGTTTTTTGCATTGTTGGAAGTGAATGGAAACTCTCTCCTTACTTTAGTTAGGATTCATCGAATTGAAAAGATTACATTATCATATTCGATTGCATTCAGTTGAGTCGGGTCATAACACCATTGGTTTCATCTCCATTTACCCCTTTGAGTAATAACAACCTTAATAACACAGCGCTTAATTAAAATTCATCTAGTAATTTTTACATTTCTAGGGCTCTGAAACACCAACATAGATCAGGTTAGTGTCTTGGAGTAGGAGAGTAATTAACTCTCCAGGACAGCAAAACCAAACAAGTAGCTCATCTTGTGGTAGGATAAATCCAACTGTTTCATTTGTACTCTGGGAAAGCTCCTCTTAAAGGAGAAGCACGAGCTCGTGTCCGAACCAGTGAGGGGATCAATCCTCCTTCGTTGGGAACGACGCCAGACACGCACGTATTACAAACGGTAAACCTCGGATTAACCATTGTCGAGGAGCCAGGGGTCACTTGTCGGTAAACCTTGGATTATTGTCAAGGAGCCGGCAAGGGGATTGAGCTTGATACTCTGCCCTTGCGTGCTGTCGGAGTGTAGACTGTTCCCCCAGGTGCATTTGTTGCTGTTGGTAACCTTAGTGACCATTATCTTTAGGGTTCTACCCAAGGTGACGGTGGAGGGAAGATCCCACTGTACCTGGAGCAGACGTCGGCTAGACTCACTTGGATTTTCTGGGGGGTTCACTTCACTCGAGACGGTTAAAGTGGAGGAACTTGGTCCAGTCTATTCATTAAGCAGGTTGCCGGGGTAACTGTTCCACCCACCACTTCTGTACTGAATTCGGCGATGTTGGGCTTCATCACCAACTAGTGTTTTCGGTCCGGAAGGCTACTGTTTGTGTATGGTTTGACTCCTAGATTTGATAGCGCGTGTTAATTTGTTTGTTTTTAGTTTTAGAGACCATAGGTGTGAGTTGTGAATTTTAATTGTTAGGTGTGAATTGTGAATTGTTAATTTTAGTTTTAAAATTGTTAATAAAATTCACTGAAGTTGAATATAATGGCAAATGTTCCGGAATTTACCAACCTAGGAACCCCTCCTAACGAGAATCCTAGTACTTTTCCTTACTTTGGAAATGTTGGTCCGCCTTACATGGCTACTTTGTCATTACCTGGATTTACAATAGGTTTACCGATATGGTTATTTTCAACTTCGTTGGCCCAAAGTACTCCAATTGTTCCATCTCAACCGGATGCTTCACCTCAACAGAGTTCACCATCTCAACATCACCAACCTTCTGTTGACGCTTTACCTTCTTCGCCTAATTTTTCTTCCTCCATTTCTTCCTCTTCTCCTAGTAAAAGCCTTGATGCTAGTAACCAGGAGGCTAAGAAGAAGAAGAAAGGGAAGAAGAAGAAGAAGAAGAAGAAGCAAGATAAGAAAGAAGTCAACCAACTAACCATGGCTGTAAGTGTTAGTTGTGTTGAGGAAAATTCCGACATGCATCGTAAACCCAAATACCCTTGCAGGCTTTGTAAGGGTGACCACTTCCTTGTCAATTGTCCTGGTATTCCAAAGGTCTTGGAAGAATGGTCAGAAAAATCTCATCAACTTTCCATTGATCCATCAACCAGTGATAGTCAGGTTCTTGGGGAAAAGGGTAAAGTTAGGTTTCCTTGTAAGTTATGCAAAGGGAGTCATCAAACTCACGTTTGCCCTCACATGGATGAAGCCTCAACATTGTTGGAAAAACTTACTGTTCCACAGCAAGAATTTCCAACTGGTTACCGTAAACTTTCTCCCAACCTACCGTCAACTGACGGAGTGATTGATCTAAATTCAAGTACAGTCAATCACACTCTTCCATTGGGGAGTGAAACTCATGTCACTCAGGTTGATGATCCATTAGTTGATCAAGTGGTCGATTCAATTTCACATTCGGTCGATCCCACTTTCCATTTAGAGAGTGAACTTCATACCGCCCAGGTTCTTCTTGTTACATCAGATTCTTCTATGCCGGGGGGCATTTCACCTGTTTCTACAGAACCCCCTCCAAGTACTGAGGTCTTTTCCTTTGATTGGAATAGACTGACAGAACCTCGTCTTCCTTCCTCCATCCCTTTCCAAATCATTGTCAAGGCTGGTGGTAGGGACATACATCGTACTCAGGTAGATGAAGGTGCTTCTGTTAGTATTTTATCCTCAAATGTTTGGAAAGCTTTGGGTTCCCCTCAGCTTGCGCCTATTACGCAGAATCTGAAAGCTTTTAACAAAACCATTAGTGAACCTTCAGGGATCTTTCCTAAGTTTTCTATTACCTTGGAAGGTAAAACTGTCTGTATTGATCTTATGGTAGTTCGAGGTCCCTTGGATTTCAATTTACTCCTTGGGCGAGACTATGTTTATGCAATGAAAGCTGTCGTATCAACACTCTTTCGCGTGATGTCTTTCCCTCACAATGGCAGTATTGTGACTGTAGACCAGCTTTCGTTCCCTAGTCTTGTTTCAACTACCAATAATATGACACCCCTAAATGTTCCTAATTCTAAAGTGGTATCTACCCTGCCACGGGTTAATTATGTGGCAACTAGTCCCATGTTTTCAGTTACCGATGTAAGTGAGCCTCTCACTATTGATTTAGATCCGGTAATTGACATGGAAAACTCTATGGGATTATTTGAACACGATGTTCTTATCCCTTTTGAGTCCCTTGACATGTGTTCCTTCCAGAGAAGTGTTCTTCCTTCGGATGAAGACCTTTTGGAAGCCATGATCAAGGTGTGTCCATTGACATGTCTTTCTTCCAGTTGGAAGCCATGATCAATGTGGCGAGGATAGTTTTTCCTGTATCAACCTCGTTAAAAAATGAAATAGGATGTGGTGAGGATAGTTTCTTCTAGTCTCAACCTAGTTAAAAAATGAAACTGGAATTCATGAGCATAGTTCGTTGTCTTGTGTCAAGCTCATTAAAAAATGAAACAAGGAGTTGTGAGGAAAGTTCCTTTTACTGTGTCAACCTCGTTAAAAAATGAATCAGTGTGGACGAGGATAGTTTGTTCCTGTCTCAACCTCGTTAAAAAATGAAACTGGATGCACGAGGAAAGTTCCTTTTACTGTGTCGACCTCGTTAAAAAATGAATCAGTGAGTGTGAGGATAGTTCCTGTTACTGAGTCAACCTCGTTAAAAAATGAATCAGGTATGAGGATAGTTCTTTTACTGAGTCAACCTCATTAAAAAATGAATCAGCTAGATTTTAGGATATGTAGGTAGATTGTAGAAAGTAGGGTTTTGAGGATAGTTCCTGTTACTGAGTCAACCTCGTTAAAAAATGAATCAGGTATGAGGATAGTTCTTTTCTTGTGTCAACCTCCTTAAAAATGAAACAACTCCCTTTTCAAGTTAAATATTGAAAGTAAACCTTCATTTCATCCAGCCGGTTGAATGCAATGAAGCCTGGGGGGCATGTACCTCGCTTTGCATCATTATGCTGGGGGCATGCGAAATTTTTGAGCATAGTTCCTTGTCTTGTGTCAAGCTCGTTAAAAAATGAAACAAGGGTAGGTTAAGTAGGTAGATTGTAGAGAGTAGTCATGAGCATAGTTCCTTGTCTTGTGTCAAGCTCATTAAAAAATGAAACAAAGATTTTAGAGCATAGTTCCTTGTCTTGTGTCAAGCTCGTTAAAAAATGAAACAAGGAGTCATGAGCATAGTTCCTTGTCTTGTGTCAAGCTCGTTAAAAAATGAATCAAGGTTTTTAGAGTAAATTTTTTTGTTAGGTAGATTGTAGAGAGTAGTTCTGAGCATAGTTCCTTTTCTTGTGTCAAGCTCGTTTAAAAAATGAAACAAGGGTTTTGAGGATAGTTCTTTTCCTGTGTCAACCTCACTAAAAAATGAAACAACTCCCACAAGTCTTTCCAAGATCTTGAAAGTAAAGCTTCATTCCATCCACCTTATTGAATGCAATGAAGCTTGGGGGGCATGTACCTCGTTTTGCGTCATTATGCTGGGGGCATGTGAACTTATAACAAGCATAGTTTTTCATTTCAAGCTTGTGCAAACATGAAACTGAATCCGAGCATAGTTCTTTTCCTGTGTCAAGCTCGTTAAAAAATGAAACAAATCCTCCTCTACTTGAGTCGAGAGTTTGACTAGATCGCAAATGTTAAGTTGTATATTTAGGTTAGTTATTTCAGTGTTTTTCATAATTTTCTTATAGTTTTAGGTCGAGTCTTTCAAACGATCTCGTTCATGAACCTTCATTCCATCCAGCTTGTACTTGGTTGAATGAAATGAAGCTGGGGGGCATGCGCTCTAGCAATCATGCTTAGGGGGCATCAAGCACAGTTTTCTCTCTGTTTCAAGCTTGTGTAAAAATGAAACTACTTTGAAGCATAGTTTTTATCTGTTTCAAGCTTTTGTAAAAATGAAACCTATCTTGAGTCAATTTCAGTTATTTTCAAGACTCGTTAAACTCATGAAAATCTCGAGATTATTTTGCTATCTTTCATTCTCGTAAAACAAATGAAAATGCCGAGTTCTTTCCGTCTTTTCTTGCTCGTAAATTAAATTGAAAGTCGGCCATATGAGTACATTTTTATCATTTTTTCGAACTCATTAAAATTTACAAAAAAGTGAAAACCATGAGTACATTTTTATCCCTTTTTCGAACTCGTTAAAAGTTACGAAAAAGTGAAACCTCAGAGTCATCTTTTAAGCCCTTTTCTGACTCCTAAAACATGAAAAGATTGCCGAGCATTTCTTTTACACTCGTTAAAACGGAATTAAAAGACGGTCCCCTTATAGCTCTTTTCTGACCGTAAAAACAAGAAAAGATTGCCGGGTTTTTGTCGTTTCAAACTCGATACGGAAATAAAACGACGTGTCTTTGATCGCTTTTTACTTTTCAGGTCAGTGGCACTAATTATGAAAGTACTCCTTGGTCGCAAGATCAAGCGGTTCCCCCAGGTATTATTTTATACTTTTTCGGGCTTGAGGGACACAAATCTACGAAAAAGTTCAACTTGGAGTCTTCTTAAGTTTTTCAGACTCTCTAAAATTGAAAAACGCCGAGTTTCTCCTATACTGGACTCGTTAAACATTTCACAGTAAAGGACCTGTTCAATTCCAAACAGGAACGAACCACTCCTTCCCAGGGTTCGAATCAAAACTAGGTTGGACTCATCCGAAGGATGAGCTTATAATCAAGCATATGTTATCCTCCTCAAGCTTGTTAAAAATAAAGAGGTACTTGCCAGAAATGGTGGGGGAAAAGAGAGAAGAATGAGCCTATTTGTTACCTTTTGTCTCAGAAGAAACTTTATTACCACTCTTGAACACGA
Source organism: Pinus tabuliformis (assembly GCA_031772625.1). Classification (NCBI taxonomy): domain Eukaryota; kingdom Viridiplantae; phylum Streptophyta; class Pinopsida; order Pinales; family Pinaceae; genus Pinus; species Pinus tabuliformis. The sequence continues at coordinate 249,196,542 of CM062811.1, forward strand.
TACTTTTCATTCACCTGGGTTGGGAAATCTTTTACCTCACAGTTGATCTAACCACTTTGAAAGTCTTCAGCCGGGTTCCGGGGATTAACTTTGAGTCGTTTATCACCAAGCCATCTGTTGTGTCGTTATGTGTTCAAGAGGTCTGCAAGCAAAACTTTCATCTGCAAAATACTTGTCATCCATTTGACCATCCCTGAGTCAGTCCTTACAGCAACATTTCTTCAACTTGAACAATGATTTCGTGTTGTGGGCTTGCCTGCAACGGGTCGCTTTCTATCGACATCAGCACATTATCTAGAGAGATGACTTAGAAATCGTTAGTACCTTGAAGTCCGCATGCATCAATGGCAGGTTTCTCGCCTTTGACGTCAGTTTACATCATTGACTTTCGATCGAAGGATTCCGTGAAATGTTCGACATCAACTCATTCATTCACATCTCATGGATTGTATTGGGTACTTTGAGAACCATTGACATTACTGGTGGTCTCTCTCACACTTGTTAACAGTTTACATCATCAACTGGTAATCAAGTGGTTTCTACCATGTTCGACATCAACTCATTTATTCGCATGGCTAGAATCGTACCAATTCGGGAAGTAGAAATGAAGACCCTGGATCTAGTTTCCACCATCCAGGCTACGAGGAGTTTTGTATTCATTATCTAAGTAGACTAATCATAAACAGATGGCTGCGCCCATACTGTGTCTACAAAAGTCTATGATTATGATGTACTGCAAGATCATTCCTGTATCAGAGTAGTTAGTCTGTTAGTTAAAGTTTTAATCTGAGTATGGGAATGCCTACCTCAGTGATGATATAATCTTATACATGTATTTTGTGTTGAAAATTGCAGGTTCTGACCAGGCTCTCCACGAGATAATCCTTGAAATGATAAAGAGCTTCACCCTTCTTAGATAATACAAAACCCTAATCTATTACAGGCTTCGCACTTTAGGGGGCAATCTGTTACACTAAAAAATGTCACCATGACTATTTACAGTTAGTATGGCTCTATCAACAGTCATGCTACCCTCTTAGGCAAGTCTTATGCCTCTGCTCTCCATGTCAAACTCCAAAAAAGAGAGAAAGTCTTTCTAAATGTATTTATCTCTGGGGACGCAGGTTCTCTCAACCTTACCTGCGGGGACGCACCCAATGTTCACAAAAGCTGCGTCTTTGGACGCTCTGTATGTAAAGGGGCAGGTGCGTCCCCCTGTAAAGGTTAAAGTGCGCAAGTTTCATCTTTAAAAAGTTACTTGTGGTCATTTCTAGAGCATTCTAGAAGGTTGTTCGACGTGTATTGAGCGCCTCCAGATGGTTCATGCACTCCTACCAAAGAGGAACTTATCCCATCAATAAGGGAGCTATCCCATCCAAAGAGGGGATTATCCCATTGATGGTGGACCTGATTAACTTCCTCTTGAGCACTATAAATACAGGCATTGGGCCAGAAGGAGAAGAGGTTGGAAGCTAAACATTTCTAAGGGTAGATGCTGCTGGAATTAGGACTCCCATTTAGAAGCTTGTGAGGAGAGATTGCCATCTTTGCTTGTTCTATTTGGAAGTGGGTGAGCTTTGTCAAAGTAAAGGAGAACTCTTGATGGACCCTGGGAGGGACTTGCACAACACCAAGGCTCAGGTTGTATTTGTTCCTTTTGTTACCTATTAATGCAAATGAGTCCATTCTTCTCAATAACTTGTTATTTATGAGTTGTTTCATGTACTCCTTGGTCTATGTGTTAAATATGTTTTATTCTATGAGATTATCAAGTGCTATTTAATCGTTTGATTGTTAGTGTATGCAGGTTTCAAAGTGAAGGAGGAGCTCATCCGGATCAGCGGAGTTGGACTGCTACAACAGCGTTGGATTACAGGTAGGATCTAAACACTTGATTTCTTATATAGTAAATGCATGTTTAGAGAAGGATTGTTCTTGTTTGTCTTGTTTGTCACTAGAGAGTCTTAGGCTCCTAGGGAGGTTGGTTGTGTCCGCACAATCGACTCTTTCCGCCTGACAGAGCTCCCAAGGAAGTTTTGTAGAGAGTAAAGGCCAGTGGATCTAGGACATGATGAGGTGTGCTAGAGTGGGCCCCTTCAAGCTTGTATAACCTTAGGCTAGTGGGTTAACATAAGAATGGTGTGAGAGGAATGAAGTATATGCCCAGTCTGATATAATGTGGGCGATGGAAACTATGTATAATGTGTGCACAACTCAACCCACCACAATTGGCTCTTTGTGACCCCATGATGATGGTATGGTAGTGCCACTTGGGCTAGGTAGAGACCACATGGGTACCATGTTTTGTTGGGACAATATGCATAATTTCTCCTATTTTTTTGTTCGTTAATTACCCAGGAAATTAAACCAGACTGCTAGATAAGCTAGTTGGGAATTTTTTGAAACTTAAAATTTATGGTTAGAGTGGGAATACAACAAAAGTCTTCTGGCAACTCGTTCATATAGGTAAAGAAAGCCTTGCATAACATGAGCGAACCGCTTCGCTTACCCATTGCACCACTATAATTATGGAGAAGTTGTGTGGATGAGCTGCGGTCGAGAATCCAACCTAAGATATTGTGTGGTAGAGTGGGCCCACAAAGCTCTTAGGCCTTTAGGCTTGGATGAGAGTAGTGAGGAGCGTGGTTGATGGGGTTGGTATGTTGTAGGCTGATGAGAACCCCACTGAGCTCACAATCCTTCAAGCCAATAGGATAACAAAAGATTTAAGGCAAAGTTTCATGTGGTCCCCACACCCGGCCTACCCCACTGTGTCTACATTATTTAATTTATCTAGTTACACTAAATAAGTAAAATTAATTTACACAACTTTAACAGTGTAGGATATTCAATAACTTAATTTCAATAAAACCAAGTTGGAAGAGGGAAATATAGTTGCAGGTTCTCTTACAACCAATAATAATTGATTAGATGTAGAACTGACCAGTACGACACTCTAAACATGAAGTCGGTGTGTGAATGAATCATGCCTCCATTTTTTCTTGTGTCATTTTCTTCATTAGATATTGCACTTGGAGCAGATATATGCATTTTGACAATATTTTCGAGGTCAGTAAGCTTTAAATGTTTTGTTGGCCCCCATATTCTCTATTTTTTATAAATGTTACACTGCATTTTGTGCATATGAGATTCCAAGTGCCATAAGACGTAGAAAAGGGTAGTAGCCATTCCAAAGGTTTACCATTGTATATTTATAAATTTTGTGTAGTGGGTGTTGCAGCGACAAAAGAAAATGGGTTGGAGATTTAACTTTTTAAGTTGGGCTACAATGGGCATGGTTTCAGGTGCAGTGCAATTAGTCGAAAGTAAAGTGTATGCACTATTTGTATTTCGAGACTCTTCGTTGGACATAGGAAATAACAATAATTTGTCTACATTAGTTAAATTTATTTCACCTCCATGTGGGGATTATCTAGCAGGGGGTCAGGTGGAAGGTTTTCCAATGGTCCTATCACTACAAACTATGTTGGTGAGCTTTTGACTTTCGTTTTTGTTGGGACCAAAATGATTAATGTTGCAACCACCTTTTACAATACTACTTTAATGTTCTGGCATTCTAATTTTTAACACGGGGGCTTCACTCAATGAACATTTGACATATCACGTGAGTTCATGGCATACTAAACAATACCCTTAATTAGACTACATATTGGAAAATGCCTCTAAAAATCACATTATTTAACCCCCTACTAATACGAACCCAATAGACCTTCCCAATTTAAAAAATCTCTACTTTCACTAGATATGGTAGGTATCCATTTTTTCATTGACATTTTTTTATAACCCTTTCTATTTAACTTTGAGCTCCATTTTTTATACATGCCAATAAAAAACCCTTTACCCCCTAATATACGTTCAATATATTATGTCATTTTTTCTTCAATATATATCCCCCAATATATGATATTTCTCCCCTAATAATGCCCCAGTGCTTTCAATTTTCAGTTGCATATTTGAATCTACCTTGCCCTCCACCTTATATGGCTATGGGAGATAATGTTGAATGCAAAGTGAACTTTGCATCAGGTGTCTCTGGATTCCTTGATGCTATTGGAGATGGGAGTGATGGAAGTAAGCCTTGAGCTGTAATTTATCCAGAATTTCCTCCCCATTTTTCTATATTTTCGATTGCACCTTCTAATTCATTAATGTCTGATTTTTTTCCTCAATGATAGTTAAATTGAATTGTTATGTTCTGAGTTAGAACAATTCTATGAATGAAAGTTTGACCTTTTTGTTCTATTGAATAGTGGATCCAAAAAAAAATCCATATTGGCTTAGATATCAGTTAATACCGAGGAAAATAAGGAACACAAAAACCTTAAACAAATCAACTGCCCTATATTTCTAGGCGCCAGGTAATTGAAAAAATTGCACATAGTGTAGCATGAATGTTTTAACATACATGTACCTGTTATCACCCCAAGAAACTCACCTAGGTTGTAAATCAATGATGCTCAGGAACATTACAAATTCAACAATTATGGTTGGATAAGATGATGGATAAATGGAGATATGCTGCACATTTAAGCCAGATAACCACTCCTACTATGACTATCCTCAGACATGGGTGAAGACCCCCAAACTATAAGGCTTTCAACTACCAACTACTCACAGTCTAAGGTAAAGGTGATGCTGGAGAAGACTAATTACACCAGCAGATACACAGGACCCTGTGACGGCTAGTTGCAACCAGTTAGAAGATCTGTAGAACTATTGTTTAATACACAGACAGGATGATAGCTCCATGATGTTAAACAACAATAATCTGCAAGCAATTTTAATGAACCACTAAATTATAATACAGAGGTGGGATGACAGCCCCTCTGATATTAAACATTCACAGCACATCAAATAAATGCAAGCAGGCACAGTCTAGAACATGAAAGAGAAGTGGAAAGTGAGCAGGTGATAGCAAAAGAAGCTTGTATTAGTTGAAAATCAAGACCAGAAGCTGCAGGTCTCATAGTATTTACAGTCTCCAGAAGTTAAAGGCAACAACAAAACTATCATTCATCAAACACTCATCAATCCCACTACATCGGTTTTTTCAGTATATATGGTGTCTCATTACACAATCTCTCTGTTAGCTATGCATGGAGGAGCCCATAAATGGTCACCAACCACATTTACATTCAGGAGTGGGCCTCTGGTACAAATCTAGCTGTGCTGTAAATGGATTTGACCCCTCTGTTGCTCTACAGTCCTCCTTTGAGCAGATGGTGTGAAATACCAAAGGAGCCATAACCATTGAATGCACTAATCTGATAAACGGTGTCCTGCTTCCTCCTCGGCCATACTTTTGATTAATGGCAGCTGCTGAATCATTAAAACAGCTCAATCATGATTGTTTGGCTTTAAAACAGTGAAATGCTACTACATTATTCATTCCCGCCCATCACTGTTTCAACTTTGGCTTTAAAAGGTGTTCGTCAACCGTTGATCTGCCCTCAAGAAATCAAACGGTTGAGGTGAATATCGGAAGCCCTTTCCTGACTGTCCTTTACGTCCCGATAGAACGGTTGTTTTGGAAACGTACAGAGGACGCGTGGCATAGTTCTATTGCATCGGGCTCATTTGTACAAAAACCACTTGCTGGGCAAAAGCGGTCCGATAAGGTTGGCGGTTTTCTTTATATTTGAAAACACATAAAATTGCTGCAAAACACGGGGAATTTGATTTTTTGGCGGACTTGAATCATATATATATTATGTTTTAGAACCCTTTCGGATCTGAAAACCCATCACAATCGCACCTGCCAGGCATCCTTTGCATTTCTTTATATTTCATAATACATAGAAAATGCGCCCAAAACCAATGAAAATGGCTTAGCGCGGACTTGAAATTTTAATAAAAACCATTTATAGTCCCATCGGGTCGCAACATAACTCATGTTAAAGCTCGCCCCTTTGTTATCGCCGATAGCGATATTGCTGCGGACCCGAACATCTTATCAAAAGGAATTAATAACGCCATCGGGTCTGGCCCATCGAGTCACAAACATAAAAGGCCCATGCTCCATTGTAAATGCCGATAGCGATACGCCGATGCGATATCGGCGATCGCTCATCGGCGATGTATCATGTCGCTGCCGCTGCCTCCCCCGACTTGCGATATGCCGACGCGATCTGGACCGTTGATCGGCCAGATCCAACGGCTGAGATTGATGCGGATCCTTAAGCCTGCGCTTTTGATTTTTACATGGTTTTTGGGGTATTTCCACCTCCCGATAGTGTATTTCTGCCCTCCAAAGGGCTTTCCCCTTGCAATTTTTTCGATCGGTGGAAGACTTTTAGCCATAATTTGAGAAATTGAACAGCAACCATGGATCCTTTGGCATATTTATAAGTGTAATTGCAGCCTTTGAGAGTGTTTGAATCCATTTTTGATGCTTTTTCACAGCAAAGCTAACACTGGCTCCTTCTGGGGATGAGATCCTCCCTGTGAGGTCTCAAGAACCTGCAGATCAATGCCTTTCAGCAACAAACAAATTAGCCAAAATTCCTAGTGTTCCATTGGGCATGGAGTCTACTACAGCTATACTAAAAACTGATAAAAGCAGAATATTTACAGCTTTTAAGGCCCAAAGACCTTAAATCACATAGTTTTACAAAAATTGCTCATTAACTGGGCCATCAAAGACTAGCTCTCCTCCCATACTTTTCAGTATGAAGGTATTGTTCCCTTGAATCTGTGAAATGATGAAAGGGCCTGTCCAGAGAGCATCAAATTTCCCATGATTGCCTTTCTTTTCTTTAAATGCATCCCATTTCAGAACTAAATCCCCAACCTGTAAATTATTCCTTTTTTCCTTCTTGTCAAAGACTTCCTTGATCCTTTACTGATGTGTTGTAGCTTTTTCAATCAACTGCTCTCTGATATGATATAATTTTGTTAAATCAGTGATTCTATTGGCCATAACATCTTCTTCATTCTGCGTTGTTTGGAGCAACTTTGCCACAGGGAAGGTAAGTTGAATTGGAAAAATAGCATCAGTACCATATACCAGCTTGAAAGGAGAGCAACCTGTAGATCTTTTGATGGTCACTCTGTCTGCCCAAAGTGCATATTTGAGCTTGGCATCCCAATTCTTCTTATTTTCCTCTAACAGCTTCTTAATAATCCTGATCAGACTTTTATTAGAGGATTCTGCTAGACCATTCCCTTGGGGGTAATAGGAGGTGGAATGAACAAGTTTAATGCCCATTGAATCACACATTTCCACCAACTCTTTTGCCTTGAAGGCTGCTGCATTATCTGTTATAAGCTTATGTGGGCAACCAAATCTGCTGAAAATGTTTTCTGATAGGAATTTCATGACCACATTATGATCAACCTTCCTTATTGGGATTGCTTCAATCCATTTTGTAAAATAATCAGTGGCAACTAATATCCACCTGTGCTGGCCACTGGAGTGTGGGTTGATTTCACCAATTAAGTCCAAGCCCCATTGCTGAAAAGGTCCTTTTGCAATTATTGGCTTTAGGGGTAGGGATTTCAACTACTGCTTACCTTCAAATCTTTGGCACCTGTCACAAGATTTAATAAAAGCAAATACATCAGAAAATAAAGAGGGCCAATAGTACCCAACTCTGAGAATATTATGGGTTGTAGTTCTCCAATAATGATGTCCTCCACACATGCTGTTATGGAATTGCTGCATAACTTCTATTGACTGTTCTTTGTTTAGGCATCTTAAAATCACTCCAGATGGGTCCCTCCAATAAAGCAAGCTATCATTGATGCAATATTTCATTGCCTTGAGCTTTAACGTTCTTGCTTGACTTTGAGAAAATTATGAAGGAACTTCTAGATTTAGAAGGAAATTAATTATTGCAGCATACCAGCTACATGAAGCTAAGTTCTCGGCCACTGACTGTCCTCTCTGCGATTCAGTTGTTTCATGCTCTTCTATTTTACCATTTTCTGCTACAATGAACAAGAAATCAATGTCCAAAGACCTACAATTTTCTTCAGCCAATAACTTGGCAAGCCCCTGACCTCTTACCGGCTTGGTGGGCTTCAACTCTATGTTAAGCTCTATCATTTTTGCTATCCATTTCGCTCTTTTTCCTTCAGCATCAGGCTGCGTTAAGACATCCTTTATTGCAGCAAAAGGCACATATGCAACTATTTTGGAATGAAAGATGTATACTCTGAAATCTTTCAAATATTTGATAAGAGCATAAGCCTGCTTTTTAATAATATCATACCTTAGTTCAGCATCCCTCAGATTCTTGCTGAAAAAGGCCACTGGATGCTCTTGACCTGCTTCATCTTGCTGCAACAAGACAACTGCAATGGTATCCTTAGAGGAAAATGAAAATAGGTGAAACTCCTTGCTATAGTCAGGGCTTATTAAAGTAGGGGCTTCCACAATAGCCATCTTAATGGACTCAAAAGATTTTCTGGCTGCATCAGTCCATTTTACCTCTGCTCCTTTTTCAACATGGAGGTTATGTGCTTAACCAGCTCTGCAAAATTAGGAATGGACCTCCTTACAAAGTTAATTTTGCCAAGAAAAGACTGTATGTCTTTCTTTGATCTTGGAAGAGTCAAGGCCTGAATTGCTTTGACTCTTTCTGGGTCAATTTGAACACTTGCAACAGACACTACATGCCCCAACAGTTTGCCTTCTTCCAAAGCAAATTGGGATTTTTTTGGATTGAGTGAAATTCCAAATTTCCTGCACTTTAAAAACACCTTTTTTAAATGCTGTAGATGATCATGATGGCTGCCAGAATAAACAGTTATATCATCAAGCTAAATTAGCACGACTTTATCCTTTTCACCCATAAAAGCAATATCCATAGCGCGCTGAAAGGTGGCTCCAGCATTCATCAGCCCAAATGGCATTTTGGCATACATGAACGTGCCCCAAGGAGTGGTAAATGCTGTCTTATCTTGATCATCTCGATGCACAACAATTTGATTAAAACCTGAAAATCCATCTATAAAAGACATTACTTTGGCACCTGAGACTTGTTGCAACAAATGCTCCATTTTTGGCAGGGGATATTTATCCTTTTTAGAGCATTTATTTAGATTCCTGAAATCAACGCACAGTCTGATTTCTCCATTCTTCTTCCTCACGATAACCAGATTGGCCACCCATTTAGAATATCTAAGAGGCACTATAATCTTAGCAGCCATCAGCTTTTTAATTTCTTTCTCAACCAGAGGAAGGAGCATAGGATTCATTGGTCTTAGCTTCTGTTTGAAAGGAATAGTGTCTTTCTCAAGCGGAATTTTATGCTGAATTATATTCCTGTCATATGTTTTCAGATCACTGTATTCCCAAGCGAACACATCAGCAAATTTCCTCATTAATTTGCAATATTCAGCACTCTGATCAGCAGATAAATTAGTGGACAGATTTATGAATTTGGGTTGACCTGGATTTCCTATATCATGCTTACAAACTGCAGACTGATCTTCTTTTTGGGAAGCTTTGTAAGGCACATCATTGTGGTCAAACAATATTTCAAGAGGAATTAGACCCTCAGGGATATGGTTACTAGGAAGCTGGACTATGCTATTCTTGCCAATTTTATTTCTAATTTGGGCCTTGGGATCCTCTAACAAAGCATCATTATTTTGGTCAATATGCATTTTAGAGAACTCATCAATGACTTGAAGGAACCTATTTAACTCATCATCATCATCAAAAACCTTCCAATGGTGAACATTATCAGGCACAAAGGGTCTATACTTCATTTGTACCTCATAAACTAGTTTGGGAGGCTATGGAGGGATGAACAAACTAATAGAGACAACAAGGGAATCAGCAAGCTGATTTTGGGCTCTAGGAATATATGAAATGCAGAAAAAATCAAAGAACTCTTTGACTCTCCATACCTCATCTCTGTAAGCTCTCAGCCTTGGATGCTTTGCTTGGAATGTTTTATTTACTTGTTGAATTATCATATCAGCATCTCCGAACACCTTCAGATTTTTTATTCCTCTATCTTTGGCTTCATGAAGGCCCAACAACAGTACTTCATATTCTGCTATGTTGTTTGTCACCTGAAAAACCAGCTTTAGAGATAACTGAACTGTTTCTTGTTGTGGAGATACTAGCACTCCTGCAGTCTCCTTGGTACATGCTCCATCAAAGAACATCTCCCAAATTTGACCACCTGCATCATGCTCAGCCTGAGCTGTTGGTTTCCTGATCTGCAATGCAGTCCTCTGAGATTCTTCTATTTGGAGAATGCAAGCTCCAAAACCAGTGTCCACTGCATATATGGGATGGTTTGTAGGATTCTTCTCATCACTAATGATATATTCCATCTATGCTTCTCTATATAACCTCCTGCTTTCTCCTCCAAACACTGGAACAGTTGCATAAGATAGATCATTCTGCAATGTCCCACCTAGTCTCTTCATCCATCCTCTAGACAACATCATACCAAAATTCGGAGGAACATCAGCCACCACTATATCCATCATCATACTTTTCATGGGCAGATGGGTTAAGGTAATGGCCAGATCCTTAATTAATCCAAGGCATTTTACCTTCCTTGAATCAAAAGATAACAAATCATGATAAGGTCTAGTGATGTCAAGGCCTAACTCTTCCATGACAGTTTTAGGCATTAGATTGTGGCTATCCCCTGTGCCTAGCAGGCAATTGTGGAGGATTTTATCATGGATAGTTAATGAAACATAGAAAGATGGAGAACTATTATCAGCAGGTTCAATCATGGGGCTAAGCACAATAGCAGGCTTGTCATATTGAAAATTGACAGAGTCAATGGAGGTTTGTTTAGATTCTAGTTCAAGGGCCTCAAGGATGGGTTTTCTGAATAATTCACTCTTCACCAATTCAGCCAGAGGCATGGATATTTTCAATTTCTGAATTTCTGACTCAAAACTAAAAGAAGAGAATACTTTATCAGCAATTTTTACCTCTTGAACTGGAGCTTTGAGGGTGATAGGATCAGCTGCTGGTCTTCTTTGCCTGCTATTCTGTGGCATTGTTTGAGCAGCTGCTTCTTGTGCAACATTTTCTTTGACATTCTTTGCATTGGATCTTAGATTATATTTTTGCTGCTACTCACCAGATTGAAGAACAACACCACTATCCCACCTCTGACTGTTTTGTTCTTGCAGCAATGACTCTTCATATTCGGCCGATGTTAAAAATGCAGCGTTGCCTTTATCTTCCAAGTAGTGAATTTCATCCTCATCTTCTTCAAATTGTTCCCCCTCCAAGACTACATTCTGAAAGGGAGCTTTAACTTTATGATCTTGTTTTGTTTCTTCACCCCTTTGCATAATTTGTAACTGCTCATTTGCTTTTCTTAAAACGTTTGGATTTCTTGGAGCAAATGCGTTTTGCTGCCTTGTTTTCCCTGAAGTCTGCTCTACCTTTAACTTAGAAATTTCAGCAGCCAATGACTCGATCATCTTAGTCATTTTTTCTAATTTGGGCTCTGAAGTTGAGGCAGGGGAGGAAGAAGCCTCACCTCTCAGCCTTCTCCTATCAACTTGACTCTTTAACTTCTTTGCTGCCATAATATTGGATTCCACCTCCAGGGCTGCATCTTGCATATCACCCAGAGTAGCGCATCGTCTTTCTCTCAACAATAAGCAGAAATCAGAGTTAAAAGCATTGGCATATGTGAGTTTGGCGGCAGTGGGAGTAGGCTTTACCTCAGCTGGTATTTTACTATACATCTTATTAAATCTCTTATTGAAGTCAGGCAAAGATTCACCCTTTTCTCTTTTCAAGTTTCCAAACTCAGTGTGATAATATAATAAGTCCTTCTTATCTCCCCATTGCTTCAAAAATGCATCATCTAATGCTTCAATATCTGTTATAGATCTTTGGGGTAATTCTCTAAACCACTTCCTAGCCTCTCCATCAAGGCTCTGGACAAAAACTCTCATCCATACATCATTCTCATTTATATCTAAATTATCAGCATAACTGTAAAAGGCTTCAAGATGTTCTTCTGTTGTCACTCCCTCTGTTCCAGTAAATTTAGGCATATATTTTTGATATTCTCCCACAGGCATAGGATTTAGAGGCACAGGCAATACCAAAGGTCCATATCTAGCAGCAACAATCCTCTCAATCCTAGTAGGTGCTTGCTGTCCTGCCATGTTTGGAATATGTGGAAGAACACTAGCAGATGGAGCAGTAGGAAATAATGTAATGGATGGCAGAGATATTGGGATGTTTTGGATAGTATGGGAAACTTTCTTTGGACTGAGATTCAAAGGGGAACTAATTGCACAAGGGGCTGAATTAATCTTTGAAGGAATTTCTTTATTAACAGTGCTGGGCTCTAAGACTTCAAGTTGTAATTCTTCAGTTATAAACTCATCTTTCAGAGATAAATTGGAGTTTTTAGGCTTACCTGATATTTCTTTGATTTAACAACTTTCTCAGGGTCATGCAATGGTTCAGTTGGAGATTTCTGCGGATTTCTTCTAGTATGCCTCACAAAATGAGCCAGAACTTCAAAGTGGAGTCACCAAAGGATGGTCTTCCACCAATGGAGTCGCCAGACAGAAGATTAGAACCAATACTGTGTTCAAACCTTGTCTGCCATCAAAGCTTGAAACTATGTCGTTCTCCCAGGGAAGCTTGAGCTCCAATTCTCCTCTCCCCGGCAACGGCGCCAATTAATGTTATCACCCCAAGAAACTCACCTAGGTTGTAAATCAGTGATGCTCAGGAACATTACAAATTCAACAATTATGGTTGGATAAGATGATGGATAAATGGAGATATGCTGCACATTTAAGCCAGATAACCACTCCTACTATGACTATCCCCAGACATGGGTGAAGACCCCCAAACTACAAGGCTTTCAACTACCAACTACTCACAGTTTAAGGTAAAGGTGATGATGGAGAAGACTAATTACACCAGCAGATACACAGGACCCTGTGATGGCCAGCTGCAACCAGTTAGAAGATCTGTAGAACTATTGTTTAATACACAGACAGGATGACAACTCCCTGATGTTAAACAACAGCAATCTGCAAGAAATTTTAATGAACCACTAAATTATAATACAGAGGTGGGATGACAGCCCCTCTGATATTAAACATTCACAGCACATCAAATAAATGCAAGTAGGCACAGTCTAGAACATGAAAGAGAAGTGGAAAGTGAGCAGGTGACAACAAAAGAAGCTTGTATTAGTTGAAAATCAAGACCAGAAGCTGCAGGTCTCATAGTATTTACAGTCTCCAGAAGTTAAAGGCAACAACAAAACTATCATTCATCAAACACTCATCAATCCCACTACATCGGTTTTTTCAGTATATATGGTGTCTCATTACACAATCCCTCTGTTAGTTATACGTGGAGGAGCCCATAAATGGTCACCAACCACATTTACATTCAAGAGTGGGCCTCTGGTACAAATCTGGCTGTGCTGTAAATGGATTTGACCCCTCTGTTGCTCTACAGTCCTCCTTTGAGCAGGTGGCGTGAAATACCAAAGGAGCCATAACCATTGAATGCACTGATCTGATAAACGGTGTCCTGCTTCCTCCTCGGCCATACTTTTGATTAATGGCAGCTGTTGAATCATTAAAACGACTCAATCATGACTGTTTGGCTTTAAAACAGTGAAACGCTGCTACACTATTCATTCCCGCCCATCACTGTTTCAACTTTGGCTTTAAAAGGTGTCCGTCAACCGTTGATCTGCCCTCAAGAAATCGAACGGTTGAGGTGAATATCGGAAGCCCTTTCCTGACTGTCCTTTACGTCCCGATAGAATGGCTATTTTGGAAATGTACAGAGGACGCGTGGCATAGTTCTATTGCATCGGGCTCGTTTGTACGAAAACCACTTGCTGGGCAAAAGCGGTCCGATAAGGTTGGCGGTTTTCTTTATATTTGAAAACACATAAAACTGCTGCAAAACACGGGAAATTTGCTTTTGGCGGACCTGAATCATATATATATTATGTTTTAGAACCCTTTCGGATCCGAAAACCCATCGCAATCGCACCCGCCAGGCATCCTTTGCATTTCTTTATATTTCATAATACATAGAAAATGCGCCCAAAACCAATGAAAATGGCTTAGCGCGGACTTGAAATTTTAATAAAAACCATTTATAGTCCCATCGGGTCCGGCCCATCGGGTCGCAACATAACTCATGTTAAAGCCCGCCCCTTTGTTATCGCCGATAGCGATATTGCTGCGGACCCAAACATCTTATCAAAAGGAATTAATAACGCCGTCGGGTCCGGCCCATCGGGTCACAAACATAAAAGGCCCATGCTCCATTGTAAATGCCGATAGCGATATGTCGATGCGATATCAGCGATCGCTCATCGGCGATGTATCATGTCGCTGTCGCTGCCTCCCTCGACTTGCGATATGCCGACGCGATCTGGACCGTTGATCGGCCAGATCCAACGGCTGAGATTGATGCGGATCCTTAAGCCTGCACTTTTGATTTTTACATGGTTTTTGGGGTATTTCCACCTCCCAATAGTGTATTTATGCCCTCCAAAGGGCTTTCCCCTTGCAATTTTTTCGATTGGTGGAAGACTTTTAGCCATAATTTGAGAAATTGAACAGCAACCATGGATCCTTTGGCATATTTATAAGTGTAATTGCAGCCTTTGAGAGTGTTTGAATCCATTTTTGATGCTTTTGCACAGAAAGCTAACAGTACCATTGTCAGAAATCAGGATTGAAAAATAGTGCATTAAATTTAAGAATTATTATTATTATTATCCAATGTTAAGGTCACAACCAAGCTAGACACAAGATTGGTGTATGAGACCCCCTTGTTTGTGGGACAAGGGACCCACCTCCGTGCAACGATTTGACTACTAAGTCTACAAAGGCATACATTACTCTACCCTCGTCTCGTTTTGAAGTTGCAGCCTATTAGGAGGAAACATGTGCTCTTAACCATTAGGCCCGTGAGGTAACCTCTTTGTTGTGATTAATTTACAAGGCATTTCTAAAAATGAAACATTGAATATTCTTATCTACATCTTTAGGAGACCCTATAGATCTATGAATACAAGGTTAAAAGATACAATAAATACCTTTACCTTTAAAAGATTCAGCTGATATTCCTTATGAGGTGTTTTAAAACATTCTTAATAAATTCATTATTTAATTATTTCTTTCTTTTTTTTCAAATGTTCCTTTGTTCTTAGATTTTTCGAGGTTTGGGGTTGGAGTAGGGAGGATTTCTTCTTTTATTTTCAAGATGAAAACTAACTTTCAATTGACATATATATATATATATATATATATATATATATATATATATATATATATATATATATATATATAATTTTAATAATTATTTATTTTAATATAAAAAATTTAGTAAAAAGTCGCAAGTGTTTTCTATTATTTCTTTCCTTTTAAGATTTTCACATAACTTCTCTATTACTTTCTCTCATACTAGATTTCAAATAATTAATACTAACACAACCACATTTAATTAATTAAATGTGATTGATATATGTCGAAAGCTTCATTTGTATCTACCACATAAGCCATTACTAAATATATACTTATAAAAATAATATTACAAAAGAAACTATTACAATAAAAATATTATTATTATTATTATTATTAATAAAAATAATTGCAATGCCAAAAAGGTTCTGGTAGGGAGGGTTCGTGGATGGACATACACAAAAGAGTGATTAGGGCTTTGGGTAAAGTAGATTTGGGGGTAGACCTTCCAGCAATTGCCCACTGTACAAACCCTAGCACGAGGATGGTTTGTTCTCCGGTTCGCAAACGAGGATTACACCAATCTTGCTCTCATAATTAGGCATTGCACATTTTAAGCAACTCTTCAAAGCTCCCCCTGGAAGTAACTTGGCAGAGATCATTCGAGTAGCAGGGCATTTCCCTTGATTTGTTGAACATGAAGCTGCAGATGAGCTCATTGCTCCGGTCACTATTGAAGAATTGGAACATACCCTAAAATGGTTCCAAAAGGACAAGAGCCCTGGGCCGGATGGGTGGCCTATCGAATTTTATTTGGCCTTTTTTGATATCCTTGGGAATGACCTCCTCAGTGTCGTTGAGGAATGCAGATTGACAGGCAGAATGTATGATGCTATCAACACCACCTTCATTGCCCTCATCCTGAAATCTGATTCCCCAAACTCCTTCAATGATGTCTGGCCCATATCCCTCTACAACACTCTTTACAAAGTTATAGCCAAAATCATAGCAAATCGGCTTCGCCCCATCCTATCTCACCACATCTCCCCTGAACAGTTTTCCTTTCTCCATAACAGGCAGATCCATGAAGCCATTGGTACAGCTCAGGAAGCCATCCACTCCATCAATCAAAAAGCCCTAAAGTGTACCATCCTCAAAATTGACCTTGCAAAAGCTTTTGATCGTGTATCATGGCTTTTCATTAAAATGATTCTCGTACATCTTGGTTTTCCCATTGAGTTTATTAATTGGATCATCTGCTGCATCAACGCTGTTACATACAACATCCTGGTAAATGGATCAGCTACACCTTTCTTTCATGCTGAGCGTGGCCTGATACAGGGATGTCCTCTGTCTCCTCTGCTTTTTCTATTAGTGATGGAGGGCCTCAGTAGACTCATTGCCTCGGCAAAGAGGGAGGGAAGATTACAAGGCCTCAAAATGACTGACCTCCTCTATCTCACCCACCTGCTTTTTGTGGATGATATTCTGATTTTCTTAAATGGAAGCTCCAGGGATTTGGACACCTTCCATGAGATCCTCAATCTATTTGAAACAGCCACTGGTATGTCAGTCAACCATTCCAAGTCCACCATTACTCTGTCTGGCCTTAATCCAACAGAATCCAGATCTGCAACCCTTTTATTTCCTTTCACTCTCCATCATCTCTCAGAGGGTCTTAAATATCTGGGCTTCCAAATTAAACCAAACTGCTATCAAATTGCAGAATGGATATGGTTATTTTTTAAGCTGGAAAAAAGACTAAAAAGCTAGAACGATAGACTACTCTCCAGAGTTGGGAGGCTAGTCTTGATTAAATCAGTCTTGGAGGCCACCCTAGTCTACTGGATGTCGCTTGCTTGGATTCCTCGGGGAATTATCAGCTGTTTGCAACAACTTTGCAGTCGATATCTATGGAAGGGGCACAAGGATGGTAAAATTTTTGCATGGGTTTCATGGAAATCCATTGCCCTGCCCAAGAAATGGGGGGGATAGGGGATTCAAGAGCTCCCTCAGTTTGCAAAAGCTCTTGCTAGCTGGACCCTCCTCACTGCTAGCAACCTATGGACAACTGTCTCATTCCACAAGTACATCTGTCCACTTCAGATCTTGGACTAGGCGCATCAACAAACCTAGACTTGAGGAGGCATCTCAATTGTCTGGAAATCCATTTTACAAATAATGCATTTTATAAGATCTGCTCTAGCATGGCGCATCAACAATGGCCACTCGGTAAGAATCGATATCGACCCATGGATTGGGGGTGGCAACCTGTATTATCTACCTCCGGACCTCATCCATTTCTTACACCACAGAGAAGTCTCGACCATAGCCCACATTGCTAATCCAGACCCTCGTATTTATCTCAGGCAACAATGGAGATCAGCACATGAACTCGACATCCCAGAGCAGTGGCAGCATACTTGGTCTATGTATATCAGGGCACTTCAGGAGGCACATATCATCCTAAATAAAGAACCTGACACCCTCGTCTGGACACCAGCTACACATGGGATATATAGTCCCAAAATTGGATACCTTCATCTGATGGAATCCTGGAAACCAACTCAGCTACAGAGTTGGTGGCAGAGCCTATGGAAATTAAAAGTTGCCCCTCGATCCAGGTTATTTATGTGGTCTGTTCTTAATAACAAGACCCCCACGGGAGAGGCCCTCATGCACCGAGCGATTTATGGACTGAGCAGATGTGTATTATGTCTGCAAGCATCTGAATCCAATGAACACTTATTCCTGCTTTGCACACATGTCACACATTTTTGGCAAGATATCACACAACAACTAAGAATTAGAAATTCTTGGCAGGGGACATCACCTATACAAGCTTGGCATAGCTAGATAACTGCTCACCCAAAACATAAAGAACAGTGCCTCCCTCTCATTATTTGCTGGACTATTTGGCTTGGAAGGAACCGATGCATCTTCAAAAACTAGCCTGTAAATTGGCAGCAGCTCACAGTACAGGCTATGTCTGCATACAATGATGTCCCCGAGGATCCGCCTTCTCGAACCCGCATTATTACTGGGCCGGGGAACATTGATAAAACTTGGCCATGGGCTTTCTTCGATGGGGCCGCACAACCACATGGATGTGGAGGGGGTTTCTGTTTACACCTCATTGAGCAGCACTGCTTCAAAGTCAAACTAGGCCTAGGAGATGGAACCAACAACTATGCTGAACTCCTAACCCTTAGACATTTGTTGCATTTCACCCTTGCGCATGATTGCATCTCTGTTTAGATCTTTGGAGACTCACAAATTATTATTAATTGGTTCAATGACATAAATCAATGTCATGCCATTGCCCTTCAAAATATACTATTGGATGTGCAAAATCTCAAAACAAGATTTAATTTGATCTCTTTTCAACACATTCATAGGGAAAACAATGAAGATGCTAACGGGCTTTCCAAGGAGGGCTCGTTACTTCCCAGAGGCTTGTGGATAATCAGTGAACAAGTGGACACAAAAATCTATCAATACCACCATCGACCATACATAGATCGAGAATATCACAAGGTGGATCGGCCATAGAAATATGATCGATTATTTTTTGTTGTTGTTTATATATAGACTATCTATAGACAAAACTGTATATTTTATTTTTTGGCTTTTTTGTTTTAGCTCAACACAGACAGCATTTATACTTGCAAATGACTGGCAGGTCAAAGGTTTTTGCACTATGCAAAATATGTATATAGCTCTAAACTGAACAGTTGATATCGCATATGCCTCCAGGCATCTACTACATGTAATTTTTCTCACATAAATGAAAGATTATGATTTTCTCTTCGGGAAAAAATTAATAATTAAATAATAATAATAATATTTATTAATAATAAATAAATATTATTATTATTAAATTATTAATTAGTTAATCATTTATTTTTATTATGGTTAATTAATTAATTAGTAATAATAATAATTATTTAATAATTAATTACTAATAATAATTAATTATTATTAATTAATTAATTAACAATTTATTATTATTATTATTATTTATTTATAATAGTTATTCCCGTAGTCTAAGGAGGTTGCTTTTTTTCCTTGAAAGTTATGGAAATTCTGACAACATTTTAATAAAATCTGGTAGAATTTTTGTAAATCCAAGTTACTGCTATCAAACTTCAATATTTTAGGTGCCCCAAAGGTTTTTAATGGTGATGAATCCCTTTCCACCATAAACAACATGATTCAAACACTACCTATACAAGATAACACTACCTCTGCAAGATTTTTTGAAATTTTTTTACCCAAATTCCGACCATATTTTGTTGTCTGGGCAAATCCTCCACCTCCATAGACGACTCCATAATTATTTTATATTATATATTAATAATAAATAAATAATTATTGATTATTATTTCTTTATTCAATAATATTTTTTTTTTATGCTGAAGCAAGAGTCATACCTTTTTAATCATTAAAGCAAGAAAGTATTTACATAAATACAACCATCCACATGGTAACATGGATTTTAAACAAAACCTACTTTCAAGAAAACCTAGGGTCATGAGTTAAGTGTTAAAACTTTGACCCTAATCCACAAATCTACACTACCTAAAAAGGCAACAAGTACGAAGGCCACATAAGCAAATCGACCAATCTGAAAAAGGATGAGAAAGCATGATACATTTCACCTTCAGAACACCTAGCTTCCACCAACTGCAGCGAAGTACCTCACAGAGCCAAGGCTCTCGCCAAAAAACTATTTGGAAGTACCATTGAACGCGACAGATTCCTAACCGTCGATCCCTCTGAATTAATCCAATGATGGAGTTGATTATCGCATCGTCTAGAAGTCTGCCCTTTAACAATGAGGCCCCATAGATAAGCTCGATAGATCACAGGTGTAGATCCATTGGACTTGATCCTATGGTGGAGGATCATATCACTTTGAGCAAAGGAGCTATTGTTTAACGTGCAATAAGGGTGAAGAACAAAACTGCCCCATAGCCACGTGTCACCTGAGGAGTGTGATCGCACCCAAAATTTTAAAACCACTTCCCACCCAAGAGGCCCCCGACATACTGGAAACCACTTCGCTGGTGGAAATGCAATGTTTGACAGCGAATTAGGAGTATTCAGTTCGCCGTTGGAATCCGGGTTTCGGCAGATACCCCTTTCACTTATCTTCCTGGCAGAATTTTGCACTTAGCTTCCTTAAGATTAAAGGTACCCTCATTGTTGTTGCCCCACCTCAATTGGTCATGCCCCCCAGTCACTAAGATCTTCCTTTGTTCTAGTATCCACATGAGAGCCTTAGCTTTAGTTTTCAAGGGGTTATCTTCCTCGTAAATCATATTTCTCCACCTTCTCCATTTACTTTCATTATTATTTTGATCCCAAAAATATTTGACCTGTGGTAACCCCTTGATATCTGTCTCTCTTTTGAGGTCCAAAAATTGCTCATTTAGCAGTAGTGATTCTTGTTGCAAATTATCATCCCAAAAGAGTGCGAAATCCCCCTCTCTGATTTCCTAGAAGCTATTCTTTTGAACTAAGGCTCTGTTCTCCCATGCCTTATTCTAGATGTGTGAGCCCTTTATATTGCCTAACATCCTTATATGATCGTTGTTGTCCCAAGTACTGGCATATTTTTCTATCCAGATACTAGCTCACTGGGTCTTTGGTTCTTTGACCCATCTCCACCATAACTTAGCTCCTAAAGCCTTGCTCAGAACTTCTGGATCATCCAGACCTGGACCTCCTTGAATTTTGGGTTTGCAAATCTTTTCTCAAGAAACTAAGGCCCATTTCTTTTTTTTTTCTCCCCTTTTCCCCAGAGGAAGTCTCTTTGAATAGGTCTAATTGTTGTGATACTCCTTTTGGTACAGGGAGTGCTGAAAGCATAAAAACTGGGATAGATTGAAGAACAACCTTTATAAGCACCAACCTGCCCGTCAAGTTTAAAGATCTGAAGGTCAATTTCCTGATTTTATCCTGCATCTTATTAATCATCGGTTCCCAGATACTCTTATGAAGAGGTTTAGCAGTAAGGGGGACTCCCAAATATTTCGAAGGAAAAGAATCTCTTTGAAAGCCTAGAATTCTGGAGATATTCCTTTGTATAGCAATATCAGTGTTAAAGAAAAAGATTTTAGATTTAAAAAGATTAACCTCCATACCTATGGCCAAACCAAATTCATTTAGAAGTTGCTTGTATGCCAAAGCTCCTTTGACTGTAGGAACTCCGTGCAACATGGTATCATCCACAAATTGTTGATGAGTCAAAGTCTATCCATTCTCAGAAAGTTGAAGACCCTTGATTTTGCCTTCTGCTTTTGCTTGCTTAATCGATCTACCAAGACCTTCCATCATGAGTATAAAGAGAAAGGGAGAGAGTGGATCTCCCTGCCTAAGGCCTCTTGAGGGAATAAAAATCTCTGAGGGAGAGCCATTTACCAAAATTGAAAAGCTAGAAGAAGTTACCAAAGCCATGACCCATCTAACCCAATTATGATCAAACCCAAAAGCAATAAGAACCCTCCTAATATAGGTCCAATTCAACTTATCATATGCTTTAGCTATGCCCAGTTGCGTGATCATTCCAGCCTTCCTGTTGCTAGTCAGTGAGTGCACCACCTCCTGTGCTTGAATGATGTTGTTGAGAATTTGTCTACCTTTCACATAGCCAGATTGCTCCCCAGAAACTAGGGTGGGGAGAAGAGGTTTGAGTCTATTAACTACAACCTTGGATATAATCTTGTAAACCACATTGCACAATGCTATGGGTTGAAACTTATCGGGAGTAAGAGCATTATCCTATTTAGGGATCAGTGAAATGAAGGAGGTATTGAGGGCCTTCAGGATCATTCTATCCCCCTCGAATCTTCTACCACATTTAGAATATCTTGTTTAACAATATTCCAGCATGCTTTAAAGAAGTCCACATTAAAACCATCAGGACCCGGTGCTTTACCATTCTGCATTTCCTTGATGACTTCACTGATTTCCTCTTCAGTTACTGGCTTGTTGAGGTTAAGATTATCCTCTCTGGACACTAGTCTTGGTATATGTCTTATAATATCCTTAATGAAAGGCTCTCTGTTTGGAATGCTTTCTTGTGCAATCCCCCTAAAGTGTTGAACTAAAATAGCTTCAATTTCTTCATGGGTACTAACTAGTTGCCCTTCCTCATCCTTAATCGAGGAAATTCTATTATGAGCCCGGTTTGCCAATGTTGATCTGTGGAAAAATCTGGTGTTTCTTTCCCCTTCCTTTAACCATTGCACTCTAGATTTTTGTCTCCGGAATATTTCCTCTTGTTTGCATAAGTTCTCCCACTCGTGCTGAAGAATGGTGGCTCTATCATCGCTGATTTTATCAAAGCCAACCTTGGTAAGGGATTGGTTGAGTATCTGTAGTTTGCTTTCAACAGCTTTTTTCCCTTCAAAAATATTGCCAAACTCTTTCTTGTTCCATCCTTTAAGCTTGAGCTTTATATGTTTTAGTATTTTGTGAAGAAGGAACATATTTGTACCCTGAATATGCAAATCTTCAGACCACCAACTTGAAATATTGTTGGTAAAGTCTAGATGGGTGAGCCAGATATTCTCAAATCTAAAAGGTCTATTCCTGGGAGTACCAATGCCCCTGATCTCTAGTTGAATTAGCCAGTGATCAGATCCGCCAAAGGGCAGAATCCTTGCTTCCATTCTAGTGTCATTGAGTATAAGGTCCTCTGATATGATAAATCTATCTAACTTTGAGGCCACCAGAGACTCTCCTCCTCTCCTATTGTTCCAAGTAAAGTGACCATTACTTGTATCAATGTCAACCAGTTTCATAGTGTCCAAAAAAGATTGAAAAGCTAAGGCATCTTTGGTGAGAGCTCTAGTGCCCCCCTTTTTCTCTGATAGTGATTTGACCTTGTTGAAGTCCCCACCTAAAATCCATGGAATACCAGCATATCTTTCTCTGAGATCCATGAGGGAGTCAAGGAGTCTCAATTTGTCATCCATTCTTTGAGGGCCATAAACATTCGTTACCAGATAGATCTCCCTGTCCCCCACAGGTTGCATTACCAATGATAGATAATTTCTGGAGGCTTCAACATCTATTATACCAATCTTTAGGGGATTCCAAAGAGTAAGAATGCCACCTATTGTATTTTTTGCCTTGACTTCTAGAAACTCAAAACGACTGAGCCATTTACTATGAATTTCTTCAATTTTCTGTATAGAACATTTAGTTTCCTGGATAAATATAATATCCAGAGCTTCTTGTTTCATTCTAT
Organism: Pinus tabuliformis; assembly: GCA_031772625.1. NCBI lineage: Eukaryota > Viridiplantae > Streptophyta > Pinopsida > Pinales > Pinaceae > Pinus > Pinus tabuliformis. The sequence goes on from CM062811.1 coordinate 249,220,006, forward strand.
TACTAAGTAATCTTTGCTTCCTTTTACTACCTAGACCCCTGATGTTCCAAGAAGTAAACTTCATCATTAAAGATTAGTGAAAGAGTAACTGGTTAGGTCTTTCATCTTACCCGAATCTATCATTAGCTTTCCACACTCCATCAGTAGCTCATTCTACTTTTTTCTGCCTCTTTTCTTTCCTAGGCCTCAAGGTGCTAATCCTGGTGTGATTTTTATAGATTTCACACCTTCATTGCCTTGTTTTGCCGTGTTTCCTAGCCTTTCCACCCCACTAGCCTAGGTTTTCCATAAGTACAGCTGTTGTACTCTAGAGAACTCTTCTTGAGGTAACGAATCTAACCCTCCCATGGTTCCCTATTTCAAGAACCCTTCCAAATCTAGGTGCTATCTATCTAAAATCTCTTGCAGCTCTTGATCCTCCATTTCCATTTCACTCTGGGTAATTTCTTGGTCCATATCCAGTTCTACATCGCTCATCATGGCATCTTTCTGTATGTTGTTGTTCTTTAGTCAGTCTTTGTCCTCCTCTGCCTCCTTGTCCTCTAGATTTAGCTCTGTTCCCTGATCTACTTTTATTGCCTCTTCTTCCCCTTCGAGAACCTGGAACCTATTCTGCGTAACTTGAGGCCCTTCAGCTTGATGTTGCCTAATACCCCTTTTGCCACCTTTTCCTCTGTGGCTCACATTTTGGAAGCTTTCCGAATCTTTCATAGTGGAAGCTCTGCTCTTATTCTCTTCTTTACTGAGAGGGTAATCTCTGAACAGGTGTTCATGCTCATGATATCTACGACATCTAAATGGAATATGTTCATAATCTATTGTTTGCACCCATTCTTCATCCAAAACTTCCAAGATCAACTCATTCGATAGAGCTCCGGAGAGATCCATTTCCACACAGATTCGTGCAAAGGAAGTATATTTTCCTCTTCTAGTGGCTTCTAAGGCCTTGACAAAATGTCCTAATTTATTACCTATAGCTGTTAACAATTCTATTTGCCAGTAGTCAAGAGGAAGGGAGTAAATTCTAACCCAAACCAGAACAGATGTGAAAGTCTCCCGCTCCGAGACAAAGTTCATCATCTACGGCCTCATATAGAGGCCAGCGACTGCATAGAAGTAGGGCCCTCCTTCAAACACTCTGTCTTTATCCTTAATATTAGTTAATACCACTGTAAAGAATCCTTTTGACCCCAGATGTAGGTCAATGCTCCCTTTTGGTTTCCAATGGTATTTAATCCATGTCTGTAAAGCTTTTTCAGTGGGCCATAATCCCATGAATTTACAAATGATAGCATAAGTTCGCATGTGGTCCCTGTGTGCCTGCAGCGCAGGATCATTCAGGACCACCCTTGGTGTAACCTCAGATTTGGGCTTACAAGGTCCTTTCTGTGCCTTGGTTTTTGCTCCCTTTTCCTTGTCATTTTCTTCCTTGTCTTTTGTGCTTTTATTCTCACAATGTTTGTCTCCATCCTTGTCTTCTTGCTCTCTTTCCCCTCATCTTCTCTTCTGACTTCTTCCATAGGCTTCTTACCACGGCTGGTAACCGCTTGCTTGTAGGAGGGAGTAGAGCTCCCTCCTCCTCGCCCTACCATGGAGATCAACACCTGCAAGCTTCCAACCCTAGCTGTTCTTCACTCGTCGTCGCCCCCACATCGCCGAACAGAATCTTTGTAGTGCCCCTTTATTCAATAATATTTATTTAATAATAATAAATATTTATTTATTAATAATAATTATAATAATAATAATTGATTAAATAAATAATAATAATTAAATAATTTATTAATAATAAATCATGAATATTATAAACCCTATAATAAACATGTTTGAACATGGTTGATTTTCATATTGAGACAATCTTTCTCACAATGTGACATTGGACCATGGTTGACCATGGATGACAATGGTTGCCACAATATGATGTTGGACCAAGGGATTAATAAACCCATCGCTTCAATTGATAAACCCAAGGGATTGATAGTATAAACCCAGGTTATTAATTCTAAAACTCCAAGGTATCATAAACCTAAAGGAATGATATTAAACCCAAGGGATTAATATTATAAGCCCAAGGTATATAAACCTTTAGATAAATATTATAAACCCAAGGGAATAATATTAAACCCAAGGGATAAATATTATAAATCCATGGTATATAAACCCTAATATAAATATTACAAACCCTAAAATAAACATGGTTTACCATGGTTGAGCACAAATAATTTTCATATTGACACAACCTTTGTCACAATGTTGGACGATGGTTGGTCATGCTTGACCATTGTTGATTTTCATGTTGAGACAATATTTCTCACAATGTGACATTGGGCCATGGTTGACCATGATTATAAACCAAAGGGATTTATATTAAACCCTGGGATTAATATTATAAACCTCATGAATACTAGCATACCATAGGAATATGAACACTTAGATTAATAAACCCAAGGGATTTATATTATAAACCCAAGAGATTAATACTAAAAACCAAAGGGATTATAAACCCAAGGGAATAATATTAAATCCAAGGGATTAATATTATAAATCCAAGGTATATAAACCCTAAGGTATTATAATATTATTATTATTATAAATATTGATATTATTAACCAAAATGATTATTAATATTCGAAACCTAAGGCATTATAAACTCGAGAAAATGATATTAAATAGAAAGGAGTAATATTATAAACCCAATGGATTAATAAACACAAGGGTTTAATATTAAAAACCTAAGGGTTAAATTTTATAAACATAAGTTATTATTCATATTATAAACTAAAGGGATTAATAAACCCAAAGAATTTATATTATAAACCCAAGGGATTTATATTAAACCCTAGGATTAATATTATAAACCTTATCAACAATATTATACCCTAGGAATATGAACCCTTAGATCAATAAACCAAAGGGATTGATAATATAAACTCAAAGCACTAATAAACCGAAGGGATTAATACTAAAAATCAAGGGAATAATATTAAACCCAAGAAATTAATATTGTAAACCTATGGGATATAAACCCTAAGATAAAATGTTATAAACCCTTAAACAAACATGGTTAACCATGCTTGATTTTCATATTAAGACAATCTTTGTCACAATGCGAAGTTGGACTATGGTTAATTTTCATATTGAGAAAATATTTGTCACAATGTGATGTTGGACCATCGTTGATCATAATCATAAACCATAGAAATTTATATTAAACCCAAAGATTTAATATTATAAACCCAAGGTATATAAAGAGTAAGATTTAGCCCCAAGGGATAGCTCAATTGGTTGAGTTCCTATTTCTAAGTACCTTGCCAATTTGGGAGGTCACAGGGTCAAATCTCCTCGATGCCCTTGGGGTTCGGCCTAACTAGAAAAGCCGACGAGTATATCCCTTTAGGTGGATCTGCCTAGATTATTACCCATGGATGTAGAATCCACTCAGTGACTGTGAACCACAGTTGAAAAAATAAATAAATCATAAGATAAATATTATAAACTCTAAAATAGACATGGTTGACCATGGTTAATTTTCACATTGACACAATCTTTGTCACAATGCGACGTTATGCCATGTTTGATCGTGGTTGATTTTCATACTAAGGCAATATTTGGCACAATCCAACATTGGACCATGGTCGACCATGGATGACCATGGTTGTCGCAATGTGACGTTGGACCAAGAGACAATCTTTGTCACAATGTGACCATGGTTATTGACGATGGTTGACATATTGAGACAATCTTTGTCACAATGCAAATTTGGAACATGGTTGATTTTCATATTGAGAAAATATTTGTCACAATGTGACAGTGGACCATTGTTGATCATGATTATAAATCAAAGAGATTTATATTAAACCCAAGGATTTATATTATAAACCCTATGAATAATAGTATATTCTAGGAATATGAACCCTTAGATTAATAAACCCGATGGATTGATATTATAAACCCTAAGGAAAATATTATAAACCCTAAAATAAACATGGTTGATTGACCATGGTTGACCATGGATGACAAAGGTTGTCATAATGTGACATTGGACCATGACGTAATCTTTCTCACAATGTGAACATGGCTTTTAACGATGGTTGACATTGTAAAAACTAAAAATAGAAGGGATTATAAACCTAAGGAAATAATATTAAACCCAAGGGATTAATATTATAAACCTAAGGTATATAAACCCTAAGATAAATATTATAAACCATAAAATGAACACGGTTGACCATGCTTGATTTTCACATTGACACAATCTTTTTCACAATTCAACATTGGACCATGGTTGATCATGGTTGATTTTCATATTGATGCAATATTTTGCACAATCCAACGTTGGACCATGGTTGTCACAATGTGACATTGGTCCAAGAGACAATCTTTGTCACAATGCGACTATGGTTATTGACGATGGTTGACCATGATTGACCATTGTTGACCATGGTTGATAACCCTAAAATAAACATGGTTGACCTTGATTTACCATGGTTGATTTTCATATTGAGACAACCTTTGTCACAATGTGGCGTTGGACCATGGTTAATTTTCATATTGAGAAAATATTTGTCACAAAGTGACGTTGGACCATGGTTGATCATGATTATAAACCCAAGTGATTTATATCAAACCCAAGGATTTATATTATAAACCCTGCGAATACTATTATACCCTAGGAATATGAACCTTTAGATTAATAAACCCAAGGTATTGATATTATAAACCTAAGGGAATAATAAACCTAAGGGTTAAATTCTAAATCCCTGAGATATTATAAACCCAAGGGATTAATACTATAAACCCTAAGGAAAATATTATAAACTCTAAAATAAAGATGGTTGATTGACAATGGTTGACCATGGATGACCAAGGTTGTCACAATGCGACGTTGGACCATGACACAATCTTTGTCTAAATGTGACCATGGTTTTTAACCATGGTTGACATTGTGACAACTAAAAGCCAAAGGGATTATAAACCTAATGGAATAATATTAAACCCAATGGATTAATATTATAAACCCAAGATATGTAAATGCTAAGAAAAATATTATAAACCTTAAAATAAACATGGTTGACAATGGTTGATTTTCATGTTGACACAATATTTGTCACAACGTGACGTTGGATCATCGTTGACCGTGGTTTATTTTCATATTGAGGTAATCTTTGGCACAATCAAACGTTGGACCATTGTTGTCACAATTTGACATTGGACCAAGAGACAATCTTTGTCACAATGTGACCATGGTTATTGATGATGGTTGACCCTGATTGACCATGTTTGATAACCCTAAAATAAACATGGTTGACCTTGATTTACCATGGTTGATTTTCATATTGAGACAATCTTTGTCACAATGTGAGGTTCGACCATGTTTGATTTTCATATTGAAAAAATATTTGTCAGAATGTGACGTTGGACCATCGTTGATCATGTTTATAAACCCAAGAGATTTATATTAAACCCAAGGATTTATATTATAAACCATATGAATAATATTATATCATAGGAATATGAACCCTTAGATTAATAACTCCAAGGGATTGTTATTATAAACCCAAGGGATTAATACTATAAACCCAAGGTATATAAAACCTAAGAAAAATATTAAAAACCTAAAATAAACATGGTTGACAATGGTCAATTTTTAAAAGATATTGTTGTGAAGACAATCCATTCTACGGACAAAAGCGATCTCTCTATTCCTATGATAGGATCTAGCAACAAACTGGACAAACTAATGTAGGCTTTCCTAGTTTATGTTGAAAAATGCAAAGTGAGAGAGAGAAACCTACCTCACTTGGATCCTAAGTGCTCAACCTTTGATGATGATCTCGATCCCTTAGCTTCCAGGCTCACTCCTCGCTATTCCTTGCGCCTAAAATACCTACAAGAGAGATAAAAAGACAACAAGAGATACAAGAGCATACATAGTATAATTGAAACATAAACTACATGACATATCAAGGAGCATCATGCTAAATGAATAAAGATTTATTCACTTATTGAAAGTAAACACCAGATGTATTTATTAATGAATTAAAAAGGGAAGCATACAATCATTGCCTTGATGTTGGAGACCTCCTTTGTAGTGGACTTCCAAGTCCAAGCCAAGACCATTAAAGCACTCCTTTTCCTTAGTTGGATGGGCAACATTTGGGCATAGTTTCATCATAGGAATGCAGGCAAGCAATGGCCAACCATTTGGGGATGGAAGGGTCTTGATTTATAGGAAGGGAGAGGGAGTTAGGGATCGACAAAAGGGGGAGTAAGGTCCACATCTCAAGGTGAAGATCCTTAAAGGTAGGATCAAGGACTCAAAATGGGAGAACTCGACCATATCTATATTCAATAACATCCAGCTCATTGTTCTCTAATATTCTAGCAGCTGAAGCTTCTCCTCCACTTTAGGAAAGATTGCCAGAAGTGGTTCAACGGAGGTTTTCATATCAAAATTTGCGTTGGCAGTGTTGGGTCAGCATGTTGCAACAAGCCATTAGCATGGGCCAGAAGTGGTGCAAAGCACATTGATCTTGAAAACTAGGGTTTCAAGCAAATTTCTCTAGAATTCTCTCAGAGAAATTCTTCTTCTGTTCTTCATGGATGTTTCTGTATGTGTTTCATGGTGAGTATACTTTGACAAATTTCATCATTTTGATGCTTCAAGATATGGGACAGGAAGTGTGACAAAATATTGTGTAACATATGCCCCCTAAAGCATGAAGGAAAAATAGGGAGTGATGGGTGAAACGCTTTACAAGTAAAGGCAAGGACCCGGAAAAACATTGTGAGGAGATCTACAAATCAAACATGATACAATATAGATATTTGACATCTCTAAATAGGAATCTAACAATACATGAATACACGCCATGGACGCATCCATCTGAATAGAAGGGATCATGTGTAAGGATCCATGGTATGGACGCAACCATCCAAGTAGAAAGGATCATATATATGGACACATGGTATAGTCGCAGCCATCCCTATAGAGGGAAACATGTGTACAATCATGAATAACTCATAACTCCATGCAACCTAGATTTATCATATGAAACCCAGGGTCTTCATCTCTGTCTCGATCCAATCAATGTATGAATTCTACCATGTGAATAGATGTGACGAAGTCGTGTTGAAAAGTGTGCAACAAGAAATGCTTGTTGAGAATGCAACAAGATGATGGATCTTAGTGGAAAGGAGTCACCTTCACTAAGTGGGCCCGCATGCAAATTATGGCACAAGGTCTATTTTGGATCACAGCAGCAGGGATCACAGTAGGAGTGATCATAGCAGGAGTGATCACAGCAAGAGTGATCATAGTTTATTTTTAGACTGCTATTCAAAAATAGAAAAGTAAAATATTATTGTCTCATAATAATATTTAGACTATAAACTTTATCTTATCCTCTTGGAGCACTTCAGTTTGAGCTACAGATGTGGCACATGCATCTGTCAGAAGGAAATATGCTTTCTTTTTGAGTCAGTTGAGCTATTGCATGCAAGACATCAGTTAGAACTCATGTGGTTGAGTTCTGTGGAGTTGGATGAGCAATTAATGGAGTTGTGTTCAGTTTGACTTAGTTGAACTAGTTGTATTTAGTCTAACTGATCAATAGACTAAGTGATGAGTTTTGTGAATTAGTTATTAATTAATTCACTAATTATTAACTGATAATGCAACTGAAGAATACATCAGTTAACTCAGTGCATGTACAGTTTAGTGGAGACAGGTGTTAGAGGTTGAGATTGCTATCAGTTGTGCATGAGATTGTGCACATGCATGGGATTGAGTTATGCCAATGATCTCTGCGTAGTGTGGGCCAATACCAAGTGAAATATAGCATGCGCTCATGTGATTTATAGTGTGGGAGATTTTCACAAGGTAAATAGGAGTTTGGATCAGCCATTCTCATTCATTCTCTTGCAGGATTGTGTAGTGGAGGTAGGCAAGCAGCGAGGGAGATTTGGAGATCAGATATGAGCTATATTGTGTGTAACAGGTGGAGATAGTGTTGGATACTTGTGAGGAGTATTGTACTATGTTTGTTACATGTTCTCAATCATTAATATACAGATAGTGTGGGGTTTTCAGCTGTAAGCTTTCCCCGGGTTACATACCGTGTTAATGTGTGCATGCGATTGATGTTTCATTGTTTTTAATGCTGCTAAATTGATGATCAACCTAGAGGAGGTTATGTATTATGCATGTATTCCACAATAGTGTATAATCATGATAATCTCTGTGAATAAGTGTCATATTATTCAAAATTTCTACATGTTATCAGAGCTCTTTGATTTGTAGAAAAAGTTCTACAGGATATCAAAGCGAGGATTGATCATCAGACCTATTATTCAGAAAGTGTTTACATTTTATTTCTTCAGGCAGAGTCTATAATTAGGCCAGGTAGACTTTGGATTCATTATTCTTTTGGAAGGTGAGATATCCGGTGAATGCCCATACAGTCGATCTCTGTACGAGAAATACTTTGTTCTCACGAATTTTAGATCAAAAGCGGTTGAGTTTTGAGCTGGTAGAATGGCGCTCGAGGATAAAACTCAGAAACATTAAGTGTGAGAATGGAGACAGTATGCTCCAGTATCTCATGAAGTTCACTTAGTGCAGGGATGAGCTGGGAAGTGTGGGGGTGACTGTCGATGATGAGGACTTGGTGAGCTTGGCTCTCCTTAGACTTCCGAAGAGCTGGCATTCCTATCAGGACTCTGTCAATGGTTGGGAGAAATTGCCAGGATGGGAGAGACCTTGGTCGGATCCTGTACAAGGAGGAGATCAAATAGAGCACCAGAGACAGTTCTTCATCTATGCATGATGAGTGTTGTGTGTGGAGCATGATTGTTCAGAGGTCTTTGTTTCAGCCAGATGTATACCCCAGGAAGTTTGTACACCCCTCCACGGGGGGGGGGGGGGGGTGCGGGGGGGACTTGTCCCCCCCACGGGGGTCCGAGGGGGCTGATCCCCCCTGGCTGGGGGGTCCAGGGGCCAACGGTCCCCTGGCGGGGGCTCGAGGTCAACACCCCCAAAGCTAAAAACAAATGTAAAATTGCCTTGTAAAAGTATAGTAATTTCTAGTCAATCTGGGTTGTTCATTAGGCAGATGATCTGACGGTAGAACTTATGTTTAATTTAGGGTTTTTTGCCCTAGAAGGCAACCCCTCTCTTTTTATGAGGGTATTGTATTTGAGGCTGAGATACAGATGTGTATTCTATGAGCGAGAAACAGAGAGGTGATACTGTGAGAGAAAACAGAGGATATTACAACAGATTTGTTGTAGGTTGTGTCTCTTCATTTTGCTGGATAATAGAAAGGAAGGACTGGCTGTTCAGGGTGGACGTAGCCCAAACTGGGTGAACCACGTATATCTGTGTCTCTCTTGTTTTGTGCGTTTTCTGTGTTTATATTTCTGCAATATTTTATGTGTTCCATTGCTCCGTAATATATAATTTCTAACAACTGGTATCAGAGCCGAAGGTCTATTTGGCTGATAAACTCGCAGGAAAGAAGGGTTCCTGGTTCGAGTGGGAGCAATGGCGGAAGATAGTAAGTTTAGCGTCGATAAATTTAATGGCCAAAACTTCTCGCTGTGTAAGATGCAGATGGAAGATTATCTGTATCAGAAAGATCTATACCTACCATTGGGCGGAAAAACAAAGATGCCGACGGGTATGAAAGACGAAGAATGGAACCTTATCGATAGAAAGGCACTCGAAACAATACGGTTGTGCCTTGCTGCATCAGTCGCCTTCAACATTTCGAAGGAAACCACGACAGAGGGTTTGATGCAGACGTTGTCGAATCTATATGAAAAACCCTCGGCCTCAAACAAGGTATTTCTTATGAAACGGTTATTTAATATGAATATGTCGAAAGGCGGATCTGTTGCAAACCATTTAAATGATTTTAATACAGTTACAAGTCAGTTAAGTTCTGTAGGGGTAAACTTTGATGATGAAGTTAGAGCTCTGTTATTCTTGTGCTCATTACCAGAAAGTTGGAATGGTTTGGTAATGGCCATTAGTAACTCCGTTTCTGGATCTAGTACTTTAAAGTTTGATGATGTTGTCGGTGATATCCTTAGCGAGGAAATGCGACGGAAAAGCTCCGGTGAGACATCGGGAAATGCTTTGAGTGAAGAGTCTAGAGGAAGAAAAATGGAAAGAGGAAAGAGCTCAGGATATTGCAGTAAATCAAGGAAAGGCAGATCTAAGCCCAGATCAGGGATAGTGTGCTGGAAATGTGGAAAGAAAGGACACCTAAAGAAAGACTGTAGATCTCGAAAGGGAAAAGAAGGAGATGCACAACAAGAAAACAATCATGAAGCAAATGTAACAGGTGAGGTGTTACAAGATGCTTTGATTCTTTCTTTTGAAAATATTACTGATTCTTGGGTGGTAGATTCAGGGGTTTCATTCCATGCCACACCTGATAAGAAATGCTTTCATGACAATGTTCAAGGAGATTTTGGACAAGTTCGTCTGGGTGATGATAAACCCTGTAAAATCATTGAAATGGGTAAGGTTCTTGTAAAACAACAGAATGGAAACCAATGGCTATTAAAGGAGGTAAGGCGTATTCCAGATCTAAAGAAAAATCTGATTTCAACAGGGCAGTTAGGCGGTGAAGGTTGTGTGACAACTTTCACAGATAAAGCTTGGAAGGTCACCAAAGGAGCCCTGGTAATAGAAAAAGGCGAAAAGGTTGGTACATTGTATTTATGCAATGGTATTTCTAACTCTGTTAATGCTCTAACTTCCAAAGGAGAAGATGCAGCATTATGGCATCATAGGCTCGGACACATGAGTGAAAAGGGGATGAAGATTCTTCACTCAAGGAATTTGTTGCCAGGTTTGAAGAATGTTGATTTGGACTTCTGTGAGAATTGCATTTATGGAAAATAGAAGAGAGTCAGATTTCTCAGAGTTGGGAAAGAAAAGAAGAATGAAAAATTAGAGTTTGTGCATACAGATGTATGGGGACCTGCTCAGGTATCATCTCTCGGTGGCTCTTGTTATTATGTTACTTTTATTGATGATGCAACTAGAAAAACTTGGATTTATTGTATTAAGAATAAATCTGATGTATTTGATACTTTCAAGAAATGGAAAGATTTGGTTGAGATTGAGGCAAGAAAGAAATTGAAGTGTCTTAGATTAGACAATGGAGGTGAATATTGCAGCAAAGAGTTTGATAGGTATTGTTCAGAGCATGGAACTCGCAGAGAGAAGACAGTTCCAAGAACACCACAAGAAAATGGTGTGTCAGAAAGGATGAACAGAACAATCATGGAGCGTGCAAGGTGCATGAGATTGCATGCAGGATTGCCTTTACAGTTTTGGGCAGATTCTGTAGATACTGTTGTTTATCTAATAAATAGAGGGCCTTCAAGTTCCTTGGATGGTGGTGTTCTAGAGGAAGCATGGACAGGTAAAAAGGTAAACTACTCTTTTTTAAAGCCTTTTGGTTGTGAGGCCTTTGTCCATATTGATAAAGAAAATAGAACAAAGCTTGAGGCAAATTCAAAGAAATGTACCTTTATTGGATATGGTGTTAATGATTTTGGTTATCACTTATATGATTACGAAAATCACAAAATCATTAGGAGCAAAGATGTAATATTCAATGAAAAGGTCTTGTATAAGAATCAGTTGCAGGAAAAGAAACAGGAAAAAGAAAACAAGGAATACGCAGTTCTTGATGAAATCACTGAAAAGGTAAAGGTGCCTGAAAATAATAATAATCAACAACAGCAACAGGCACCCCAAACACCTGAAAGTGGTGTTAGAAGATCTACCAGGATAAGTAGACCCCCTGAACGATACTCTCCTTCATTATATTATTTATTGTTGACTGATTCCGGTGAACCCGAATGTTATGAAGAAGCAATGCAGGTTGAAAGCAGGAAGAAGTGGGAGGTAGCCATGGAAGAAGAGATGGACTCCTTAATGAATAACCAGACTTGGGATTTAGTCAGGTTGCTTGTAGGAAAAACTACATTGAAGAATAAATGGGTTTACAGGCTGAAGGAAGAAGATGGAGGAAAACAAAGGTATAAAGCTAGACTTGTGGTGAAGGGGTTTGCACAGAAGAAAGGTATTGATTTTGATGAAATATTTTCTCCTGTTGTTAAAATGACTTCAATCGGAACTATTTTAAGTCTTGCAGCAGCTGAAGATTTGCATCTTGAGTAGTTAGATGTAAAGACATCCTTTCTCCATGGGGATTTGGAAGAAGAGATATATATGCAGTAGCCACAAGGATATGAGGTGAAAGGGAAGGAGAAACTAGTGTGCAGGTTGAAGAAGAGCTTGTATGGCTTAAAACAGGCTCCAAGGCAGTGGTATCTAAAATTTGACAAGTTTATGTCTGAACAAGGTTATACTAGATGTCACTCTGATCATTGTGTTTATTTGAAAAAGCAAAATGATGGTAGCTATATTATATTGTTATTGTATGTAGATGACATGCTTGTTGCAGGATCTAACATGTAGGAAATAAATGTGCTCAAAAGAAAATTGGCAAATTCATTTGCAATGAAGGATTTGGGAGCTGCAAAACAAATCCTTGGTATGAGAATAACTAGAGACAGGAAAAATCGTAAATTAGAATTGTCTCAGAATGAGTACATACAAAAGGTGTTGAAAAGATTTAACATGCACAATGAAAAACCAGTTAGTACACCTTTTGCTAGCCATTTCAAACTTAGCAAGGAAATGTGCCCAAAGACCCAAGAAGACATGGATTATATGTCTAAAGTTCCATATGCATTAGCAGTTGGAAGCTTAATGTATGCAATGGTCTGCACAAGGCCTGATATTGCACATGCAGTGGGAGTTGTAAGCAGGTACATGAACAATCCAGGAAAGGAACATTGGATGGCAGTGAAATGGATTCTTAGATATTTGAAAGGTACCACAAATCAAGCATTATGCTTTGGTGGTGCAAACATTTCTCTACAGGGATACATTGATGCAGATATGGCAGGTGACAGAGATAACATGAGGAGCACTACAGGATATGTATTTACTGTTGGAGGAATAGCTGTCAGTTGGGTTTCAAAAATCCAAAGTGTTGTTGCACTTTCAACAACAGAAGCAGAGTATGTTGCTGCTACAGAGGCTAGTAAAGAAATGATTTGGTTACAAAGGTTTATGGGTGAATTGGGTAAGGAGCATGATAAGGGCATGTTATACAGTGATAGCCAAAGTGCCATTCATCTTGGAAAGAACTCAGCATTTCATTCCAGGACTAAACACATACAGCTCAAGTACCATTTCATACGATCAGTGTTGGAAGATGGAGAGTTGAAGCTGGAAAAGATACACACTAGCCAAAATCCTGCAGATATGCTAACAAAAGTTGTAACCAGGGAGAAACTGGGAATATGCTCAATTTCAATTGGTCTTCAAGGATGACGATGAATATGAGAAATAGCCAGGTCCAAAGAGGAGTCATTGTCCAACAAATGAAGCAGCGGTGGAGTTTCTACAATCATTCCCCAAGTGGGAGATTGTTGTGTGTGGAGCATGATTGTTCAGAGGTCTTTGTTTCAGCTAGATGTATACCCCAGGAAGTTTGTACACCCGTCCACGCGGGGGGGGGGGGGGAGGGTGCGGGGGGGTTGATCCCCCCGGCTGGGGGGGTCTGGGGGCCAGCGGTCCCCCGGCGGGGGCTCGAGGGCAGCGCCCCCAAAGCTAAAAACAAATGTAAAATTGCCTTGTAAAAGTATAGTAATTTCTATTCAATCTGGGTCGTTCATTAGGCAGATGATCTGACGGTAGAACTTATGTTTAGTTTAGGGTTTTTTGCCCTAGAAGGCAACCCCTCTCTTTGTATGAGGGTATTGTATTTGAGGCTGAGATACATATGTGTATTCTGTGAGCGAGAAACAGAGAGGTGAGACTGTGAGAGAAAACAGAGGATATTACAGAGGATTTGATGTAGGATGTGTCTCTTCATTTTGTTGGATAATAGAAAGGAAGGTCTGGCTGTTCGGGGTGGACGTAGCCCAAACTGGGTGAACCACGTATATCTGTGTCTCTCTTGTTTTGTGCGTTTTCTGTGTTTATATTTCTGCAATATTTTATGTGTTCCATTGCTCCATAATATATAATTTCTAACAATGAGGAGAACTGTGCCTTAGCAAGTAAGGTGAAGAAGGGGAAGGAGAAGGTTTCTCTTTCTGAATCCAGTTCTTCCAATGATGGGAAGAAGGTTGACAAGTCGAAGTTGCGATGCTTCATTGTCATGAGTTGGGCCATTATGCTACTAATTGCCCAAAGAATATGTCCAATAAGGGATCCGGGGAAGGATATGAAGTTGGGGCGGCCTCACCTGCTTCACAGTTTGAGTTGGACTTCACACTCTTCGCATGCATGGTTTCATCCATGGTGGTAAGTGGTTGGGTTCTTGACAGTGGAGCTTCTTTCCACGACCGGTGACAAAAGTTTGTTCAGTACTTTGGAGGAGAAAGATCTCAAGATACTCATAGGGATGGGTAATGATGAGAAGTATAGTGTCTCAGGTGTAGGCACGGTTATTTTTCAGAGGGAGCATGGAGCTCGCCTTACCTTGACCGATGTCAAGTATGTACCAGGACTGAAGAGAAACTTGGTGTCGATCGCGATGCTGGAAGACAGAGGCTATGATGTAGTCTTCAGTAAGGGAAAGGTTTTCCTTAGACACATCATCACTAGACAGGTGAAGCAGATTGGTTCACGGGTCAAGAACCTGTATGCTCTTAAGGTTTAAGATGCATGCAAAGCCTTGAGCAGCGAGGCAATTGATGGAGACTTGGTGGTTGAGAGGGAGCGTATATTACCTCTCAACATGCAGAGCCAGAAGAAGTCTCAGATGATTGTGGAGGAGCCACGATTGGTGCAGCAGCTTCAGGAGGTTGTGGAGCAGCCACAACAAGGGAAGCTGAGAGGAGATCAAGTAGAGACATCTACTAATGCAGAGACCTCCAGTAGGGGGAAACTTCGAGCCAGGTGGGCTGAGGGATCACATGCATCCATACCTCCAGGTAGGAGGTGGGGTGATGTAGATTGACTGTCCCAAGGAGGAGGGGCAAGATCCTTGAGGTACCCAACCTCTTGGATGAGACCTTGCTACGGGAGCCCCGATGTGGAGTAGCAGGAACTGATTGATTGGGTAGAGACAGATGCGTATGGAGCAGCAGAGAGAGCGATAGTGATCAGTTGGGAATGTTTTTGTTCCAAGTGTTGTTGGAGCAAAGTGGAGCGGTCAAATGTGTTGCATGCAGAACATTCCAGAGTTACAGGATCGGGTTTGAGAGGAAGCCTTTCTTGTTGAGAGGGAGTGTTGAAAAGTGTGCAACAAGAAATGCTTGTTGAGAATGCAACAAGATGATGGAGTTTAGTGGAAAGGAGTCGCCTTCACTAAGTGGGCCCACAGGCAAATTATGGCACAAGATCTATTTTTCGATCACAACAGGAGGGATCACAGCAGGAGTGATCACAACAGGAGTGATCATAGTCTATTTTTAGACTGCTAGTCAAAAATAGAAAAGTCAAATATTATTGTCTCATAATAATATTTAGACAATAAACTTTATCTTATCCTCTTGGAGCACTTCAGTTTGAGCTATAGATGTGGCACATGCAGCTTTCAGAAGGAAATACACTTTCTTTATGAGTCAATTGAGCTATTGCATGCCGGACATCAGTTAGAACTCATGTGGTTGAGTTCTGTGGAGTTGGATGAGTAGTTAATGGAGTTGTGTTCAGTTTGACTTAGTTGAACTAGTTGTATTTATTCTAACTGATCAATAGATGAGTTTTGTGAATTAGTTATTAATTAATTCACTAATTATTAACTGATAATGCAACTGAAGAATACATCAGTTAACTCAGTGCATGTACAGTTCAGTGGAGACAGGTGTTAGAGGTTGAGATTGCTATCAGTTGTGCATGAGATTGTGCACATGCATGGGATTGAGTTATTCCAATGATCTCTGCGTAGTGTGGGCCAATACCAAGTGAAATATAGCTTGTGCTCACGTGATTTACAGTGTGGGTGATTTTAACAAGGTAAATAGGAGTTTGGATCAGCCATTCTCATTCATTCTCTTGCAGGATTGTGCAGTGGAGGCAGGCAAGCAGTGGGGGAGATTTGGAGATCAGATATGTGTGTAACAGGTGGAGATAGTGCTAGATATTTGTGAGGAGTATTGTACTATGTTTGTTACATGTTCTCAATCATTAATATACAGATAGTGTGGGGTTTTCAGCTGTAAGCTTTCCCCGGGTTTCATATTGTGTTAATGTGTGCATGCGATTGATGTTTCATTGTTTTTAATGCTGCTAAATTGATGATCAACGTAGAGGAGGTTATGTATTATGCATGTATTCCGCAATAGTGTATAATCAGGATAATCTCTATGAATAAGTGTCATATTATTCAAAATTTCTACAAGTCGAACATAATAGAAAACCACTTGATTATCGGTCAATGATGTAAATTGTTAACAGGCACGGGAGAAACCACCAATAATGATAATGGCTCTCAAGGTACAATAGCACAATCCACGAGTGTGAATAATGAAGATGAAGTCGAACACCTGTAGAATCATTCAATCAAAGGCCAATGATGTAAACCTATCATCGAATGCGAAGAACCTGTCATTGAGGCATGCAAGCTCCAAGGTACTGGAAGGGATTTTCTAGATCATCTTCCTGGATAATGAGTTGAAGTCAATAGGAAGTGATTCGTCGAAGGAGGGCCATAATGTATCCCACATCATCGACATGAAACAAAATTTGTGGTAGAATATGTAAGTTTGATTTAGGACTGTGGCAGAAAGGTTAGACAATGTATAAGTGATGCAAAACTGCAAATGGGACTTCTATTGAACATATTGATGGCACAACTCTAGAGTTTGGAAACATTTGACTCAACATAGGATCAAAGGTCATGATGACAATGCAGTATAATCAGATGAGAGGCAAAATGGATTCCTAAAACCCAAGAAGGCAAGTGATGAAGTGAGGATAACCCAAACCCGACATGAGCAACAAATAAGTATCATGTTCAAGGGCGACATGCTGCCTTTACACAAAATACAAGAGGTGTTCACTTTCCTTTTTCCCCACTATTTCTAGTGAGTTCCCCATTATTTTTTAACACAAGCTTTAAGAGGATAGCATATGCTTTTCGTATATGTCCATCCTTCGGAAGAATCCATCCTAGTAATTTTAACAAGTCCTAGAAGGAGAAACTTGGTCTTGTCATGGGGACAAGTATTGCGTCATTTAAGTTTTACAAGTCCGACGGAGGGGTAACTCGTCATATTTTTCAAGTTTAGAGAGTTTGAAAAAGAGGAAAAAAGGAAACTCTAGATGTCCCTTTTCATAGATAGTCTCTTATGTCCGGAAAGGTAGAACCAATACTCAAGAGAACCTCTTAGCCATGTTCAACTAAGGTATTCATTTTTCGTAGCTAGTCTATCTCAGTCCAGAAAAGGGTTAAACTTATACTAAGTAGACATCTTTTCATTTACTTTTATGAGTTCGAAATTCTGCAATCTTTTCATATATCGAGAGTCACAAAAGAGCTAAAATATGACTCCGGGGGTTCCTTTTTCATTTATTTTTTATGAGTCTGAAAAAGTGATAAAATAAAACTCGTTGATTCAGTCAAAATTAATCACTATCACTATTTATACATGGCTTGTCGATGCACAAGTGAACGTACATTACTGATTTTCAAGAAAAATATTAAAATATAAGTAAAATGTGCGCTAATTTGGTAAAGGTATCTTTAAAAACTTATAAAAACTCAAAAAGTAAATTTTTTTTACCATTTCATATTTGGAAATTTGGAGAGAACTTTTTACCCCAATTTTCCCCAATCTTCAGGCGAGGAGTGGGACCAATCCAGGACACCGTTCGTCGAATCGTTTGCTGCAGGTAAGAGATTTGTCCTCTCTCTTCATTCTGGTTGTAATTTTAGGTGTTTTCAACCATAGGATAAACAGTAAGGAGGGCTTGGCAAAAAATTGTGTCAAGGGTGATCAAGGCAGGTTTTACCCCTCGGACTCGCGCTGCTCACCCTATGCTCAACTGTGCTAGCGCAATGGAAGCACGGAAAAATATGGAACAGACACGTTGGTGTAGAGTTACAAAATTTTCAAAAAATCCCCCATATTTAATGATCATTTCCTGAATTTCTTTCCCTAAAAGATCATAAAATCTTGGTTTACGGATGTTCCACAGGTTAATCAGTGAAAAATGGTGATCGAATGGAATGAGAGAGGACATGAAGCAGTGGATCATCAGGCAGACCAAGACCCAAATTGCATAGCTTCCCTTCGAGCTTAAAGTTTACTGAAATTCTTCCAAATTCCTAGGATTAGAACCCAAATCGAGTTACTGCATCATTTGATTGGTTGGTGGGATGTAGATCGCCAACTGTTTATGATTAGGGACCAAGAACTTGAGATAGATATCGTAGACATCTATTTCATTATGGGTTTGTCTAGAAAGGGACAACGGATTCAACTGTCTGGTTCTCGTACTGGAGGGGAGAGTACAAATATGTTGATTGTGAGACATTTCCCAGGTTCTCGGAAAACTCAGAGTGGGAAGATAGACATAAAAACAAACACCAACCTCTCTCTAAGAAAATTTTTCCATACCATGGCCCAAATAGTTGTGGCTCAAGCTTATCATGAAGCAACAAAGTCCCATTGTTGGAAATAATACTGAGAGGGGGGGGGGTGAATCAGTATTATCAGATCAATAAAACTTTTTCAATGCTCAAAAACATATACGCTACTTCAGTTAAGTGAACCAGCGTGTACACGCTACTGTGTCTAAAGAAAACAGCGTATAACCAGAAAACTTATAATTCAGTTAGTTTATCTTCAGTTAAGTGCATCAGGTCATTATTTACCATATTAAGAGTAAACAGATGCAGTATAACAGAACAGATCATCACACAAAAGCCACACACATGAACACCATGATATAAGGTGGAAACCCAATGTGGGTGAAAACCACCTGCTGCAAGTCGTCTCTATCTTTCTTTAATAAGAACTTCAGTTTACAATCTTTTGTACTGGTGCAGCCTTATACCAGTACGCAGGCTACAACCTGCAGAAGGCTTCAACCTTCTCTCGTTCTCCAAACTTCCTTGGAAGGGAGCTCCAACCCCCTTTGCTCTTGTACTAGCTAAGATACTAGTACGTAGGTTCTGGCCTACAATCTTCTTTCTTTCAGGTACCACTTTTCATACATTTTTAGACTGGATATTCCTGAAGCACAACATTACAATCTGAAGACTATGATTCATTCACAAATCATTGAAGCATAAAACAACCAATACTAGCATCATCAATCTTTGAATCACTGAACCACTGAAACCCTGTCAACACCTGTCACCAGAACACAGAGCAGACTACAGAACTCTGTAATATCAGTCAGACCCAACTGCAAACCCAAAAATCATGCTTCAAAAGATATACGCTACTTCAATGAAGGCAACCCGCGTATACACGCGGTTTTACCGAAGACAACCTGCGTACAGATCTAAAAATAACTTTTCATAACTTGCAGCTGTACCAGATATCAGTTATACCCAGAATATAACATTGCGTCAGTATGCAGATCTAGAAACACGCATAATCAACCATATAAAGACAGTTCATTTCAAACCATTTGATCCCGATCTCTCCTTAGATCTTGTTCTCCATCAACCGATGAGATCTCTCCTTAGCTCAGATCAAGCAATACATCATCAACCAATAACCTGCATACTGGATCTAATACTTCATCAGATATTCAAGACTTTTCGGATGCTCTTGCCTAATGATTTCCTTCTCCTTATATAGCCTTAGACCTTGTTCAATACCAAGAGCCAAACCATAGAAATCCAATACCATCATCCTCAAAACTAGGGATCGACACGTCCGTCGAGACACCATGGTCCGAAACCATAGGCACAACTTCCAAGGAATAACCGCCACGGACCAAAAATAAGTTTTCCACATACACGCGCTTTTACTGAAGTCAACCTGCGTGTACACGCGACTTGGGCTTGATGAACCTGCGTATATGAATTTTCTCTTCTTCTTATAGTCTGATCATCAATTCCTTGCTGCTGACCTTCTGCACTATGATTTGTCATCAATGAGGTTTGCCATCAAGGACAACACTTGTCTCATAATGCCAACAATCTCCCCCTTTGGACTTGATGGCAACCCCAAGATCCTTAGAATCATTCTCCCCCTTTGTCATCAAGGGCAAAGGGCTGTGCTCCCCCTGAGTACATGCTGATTTCTCTGCTCTACTGTGCTGAACATGCTCCCCCTGACTCTAGGCAAGATCTGCAAAAGATGTTCTTCAAACGAACCAAGACTTATACATCATAAAGGACCTTCCTATCACCAAAAGACTCAATACATACATCCATACTTCCAACCAAGAGGGGATACATTAGAACCAACCAATTATATTACATCATTCATCCCAGGCATAGTGGGGAAACCAACATAGGCTGTTACATGACCTTGACACCATAAAAGAGATATCACAGAAGAGATACATGACATAGAGACAACAAACCAAGACTTATGAAAGTCACAAGCAGCATCTGATACACATCTTTTAGATCAGCAACCAAGATTTCCTTCTGAGCTCCTTCTCCTGAAACCAACAACAGTTGTGTACTAGAACCAAAAGCATCTAAATGCCAACAATGCTTTATGAGACTTTAAGCTGCTCCCCCTGAACCTGTGCCTGCTGCACCCCCTGAAACTGTGCCTGAAGAATTCTGGCATACCCATCTCAGATCTTCTCCAACCGGAGTCTACCCTTGCTGTTCAGAACTCCATATACGCGACTTTTCCTGCATAAAATAGTGTATGCACGCGGATATGCTTCCTGCAGCACGCGTACACCATACACGTGACTTTCCCAGCATAAATCAGCGTATATACGCGGATTTCCCTTACGTAAATTGCGTATACCAACTTTTCTGTAGAACAGATAAGCTTCAACAGCAGGATGAAGCATCAACTACTCCCAGCTTTTGTCTGAGATATTCAAAAGTTTCCCTGGGCAGTGGTTTGGTGAGAATATCAGCAACTTGTTCCTTAGAAGGAACATACTCTAGCTTGACCTTCTGCTCAAGCACTTGTTCCCGAAGAAAATGGTACTTGATTGGTATGTGCTTGGTCTTTGAGTGCATGACTGGATTCTTTGAAATGCTGATTGCACTTGTATTATCACATAAGATAGAGACTGGTGGCGTGCAAGTGATTTGAAAATCCTGCAAGGTCTGCATCATCCAAAGAAGTTGTGTGCAACAAGATGCCGCAACCACATATTCTGCTTCAGCTGTAGATAAAGCAATCGAACTCTATTTCTTGTTGAACCAAGATACTAATCTAGAACCCATGAAGAAAGCACCACCACTTGTGCTTTTCCTATCATCCACACTTCCAGCCCAATCTGCATCTGTGTAAGCATGAAGAGTGAGATCTGTATCTCTAGGATACCATAAGCCATAGTTTTGGGTCCCTTGAAGATACTTGAAGATTCTTTTGACTGCCTGAAGATGAGTTTCCTTTGGGTTGGCTTGAAATCTTCCAACAATTCCTACTGCATGCATAATATCTGGCCGGGTACCTGTCAAATAAAGCAAACTCCCAATCATGGATCTATAAGTGGGTTGGTGAACTGCTGCTGATTCGTCATTTGCACTGAGGCTACGTCCTGTAATCATGGGGGTACAAACTGGCTTTGAATCTTCCATGCCATACTTCTTCAAGATCTGCTTGAGGTACTTGGTTTGAGACAAGAAAATACCTCCTTCATTTTGTTGGATTTGCAATCCAAGAAAGTATGTCAATTCTCCAAGTAATGACATTTCAAATTCTTTCTGCATAACCAAGGCAAAGTTCTGACTCATAGCCTCTTCATTGCTACCAAAGTTAATATCATCTACATACACAACAAGTATTAGCAATTTGTTATTTTCAACTTTCATATAGAGATTGCTATCTGCTGATCCTTTTGAAAAACCTTGCTGGTGAAGATATTTGTCCAACCGATAATACCAAGCCCTTGGAGCTTGTTTGAGGCCATAAAGAGCCTTTTTCAATCTGCATACAAGGTTTGGATCATTGCCAAGAATGAAACCATCTGGCTGCTCAACATATACTTCTTCTTCTAAGTCTCCATTCAGAAAGGCTGATTTCACGTCCATTTGAAATACCTTGAAGTTTTGAAAGCTTGAGAGAGCAAGGAACATTCGGATGGCCTCAAGTCTTGCTACAGGAGCAAAGGTCTCCTCAAAATCTATCCCTTCTTGCTGCGCATACCCTTTACAAACAAGTCTGGCCTTGTTTCTAATTACTTCTCCATTTTCATTCAATTTATTCTTGAAGACCCATTTTGTCCCTATGATATTCTTATCTTTTGGTCTAGGAACCAGTTCCCAAGTGTTGTTCTTTTCGATCTGCTCAAGTTCTTCATCCATTTCTTTGACCCAACATTCATCTTTGCATGCCTCTTTCACATTTTGTGGTTCAGTGGAAGAGAGTAATGCCAAATAGCTTGAGGCTTCTGCAATTCTTCTCCTTGTTTGTATTCTTGCTTCTTTCTGCCCCACAATCTGAGATTCTGGATGATTCTTTTGAACATATCTGGATGGAGTCTTCTCTTCTATTCTTGTCTGCTCCTCTAGTTCTTCTTGAGGTTCTTCTTCTTCTTGAGGTTCTTCTTCTTCATCATTCTGCCTTTGGGGGTAGCCTTCATCTTCTTCAATGTCTTCATGATGAACTTGCCTAGGAATATATCCCTTCTCATCAACCACTACATCAATGCTGTCAACAATTCTGCCAAGTCTTTTATTGTAGCACTTGTATGCTTTGATATATGGAGAATAACCAAGAATAATGCCTTCATCTGCTCTTGGTTCAAGTTTGCCAAGTTGCTCATCAATATTCTTAATATAACATTTGCTCCCAAATATTTTGAAGTGCTTCACCGAAGGAGTCTCACCACTCCAGAGCTCATGAGGTGTTTGAGTGCTGTTTACTCGGAAATTTGTTTTGTTAAGAATAATAACCGCAGCATGTGTAGCTTCACCCCAGAAAGTTGCGGGAGTACCTGATTCATCAAGCATAGCACGAGCCATTTGTTGAATAGTTCTGTTTATTCTTTCCACAACCCCATTTTGCTGAGGAGTTCTAGCTGTAGAGAATTCTCTTCTTATCCCATGTTCTTCACAGAAATCGAAAAATTCGTTTGAGGTAAACTCCCCACCTCTGTCAGATCTGAGGCACTTAATTTTGTGTCCTGATTCATTTTCAACCAAGGCTTTGAAGGATTTGAATTTTTCGAATGCTTCATCTTTGTGCTTCATAAGTCCTAACCAGACAAACCTGGAGAAATCGTCAATGAATAATATCAAGTATTCTTCTCCTCGAGGTGTTCTTTTTCTGAATGGACCACATGTATCTGTATGTACTAGCTCAAGAGGCATGCTAGCTGATCCTTCCTTCTCTGGAAAGTTAGTTCTGGTTTGCTTTCCAAACTGACAAGATTTGCATATAGTGTTGTCTGGAATTTTGATATCTGGAAGACCACGAACTGCCTGATATTTGCATGCTTTCCTTATCTGTGAAAAGCTTAGATGCCCCAACCTTCGATGCCATAGCCAGTGTTCATCATCCTTGCTCAAATAGCATTGTTGTGGTATTTCTTCAAATATGTATAGATTATTTGGAGTCCTTCTTCCTTTGATCACTATTTTACCTGTATCAAGATCACGAACACAACATCCATTTGATCTAAATATTACCTCTGTTCCTTGGTCGCACATCTGACTGACACTCAGAAGATTATGCTTCAATCCATCAACATACAAAACATTTCCAGCTTTGACCTTCTCTTTCAATGGAGCCACACCTTTTCCTTTTATGGCTGCAGAGATATCGTTTCCAAAGGAAACTTTCTTCCCCTTTTCTAATGCGGTATATGACTCAAGCTTTTCTTTGTCCCCTGTCATATGCTTCGAACATCCACTGTCAATGTACCATAGACTTTCTTGACCTTCTGCATAAAAGGCTATCCCACATCTTTATGGTTGTGGTTCCTTTATTCTCCATGTTCTGACATTTGAGTTTTTCTCCTTCTGAATTGCCTTCCGGAACCTTCTCCTGCATTCAGAGTCTTCATGACCAAAGTTATTACAAATAGAGCATTCAACTTCATTTTCAAGAACCGAAAAGTTGTTATAAGTCCTTTTCATGGTTTCAGTCATTCTCCTTTGCTTTTGAGTTTCTCTAGTCATGATTGTCTTGTAGGCAACACATTGAGCTGCTTTGTGACCGAAGTTATGGCAAGAAAAGCATTGGCCATTAAAGAAACTTCTGTGATAACCAGATCTATCATCCAACCAATTGTAGCTTCTATTTATTCTTGGAGCAAATTGAGAAGATTTTACCTGTGGCTGATTGTAGCTTCTGTTTTTCCTTAAGGCAGTTTGTCCCCAAATTTCTTGATGGTCTTTATTTGAGGTAAACTGTCCCTGATTCACCTGATTACTTTTATTTGGCCTTTGCTCGCTTTTTCTTGCTGCATCAAGATAACTTTTAGAGGTAGAGGCTTGAGATGTTTCTCCATTATATCCAAGACCTGTCTTGATCAGAGGAGATCGCTGCACATTGATAATCTCATCCAAGGTTTCAGATCCTTTAACAAATTTAAGATTAATAGCTTTTGTTTTCTCAATCTCTTTTCTAAGACCAACAATTTCACCTTCTAGTTTTTCAAGATGTTTTTCCTTTTCATCAATTTGGAATTGCAGAGTATCAATGATTATATTCTTTTCTTCTATACATCTCTTGAGTCTGGTAATTTCATCATAAAGGTTATCCACATCTATAGCATCCATATAATCATCATCTTCAAATGCCATTAACAACTTATATTCATTACCTCGTTCATCTTCATCACTATTCGATAGACCATCACTATCTTCATGAGTGTAGTAACTTTTCTTATTTGCACGCTGTTTCTTGTTCCATCTAGCAGGTTCCTTTCCTTTATCCTTATAAGGACATTTTGCAGCATAATGACCTACTCTTCCACAAGCAAAGCATTTAAAAGGTAGCTTACCTCTGAACCTTCTAGAACCCCTTTGAAGATTTCTGACAAAATTTGATTCTTCTTCCTCTTGTTCTGGGACGTGGCTTACTTCATAATAATCTTCTTTGCCTGATGCCTTGAAAGCAGCTTCTCTTCTGTCTGATGGACCTCCCTTTCTCATTTCATAAGCAGTTAGAATTCCATGTAGCTGAGACATAGTAAGAATTCGTAGATTTTCCTTTTCTTCTATTGCAGATACTTTAGATTCAAACTTGGGGGACAATGATCTTAGAACCTTTTCAACCACTATAGCCTCTTTTATTTCTTCACCCAAATTTTTCATACAATTAACGATCTCATCTACCCGAAGAAAATAGTTAGCCACACTTTCATCATTATACATCTTGAGAGTCTCATACTGAATCCTGAGAGTTTGAAGTTTAGCACGCTTTACCTGTTCATCACCTTCATAGCTCGTGACAATTTTGTCCCATATCTCTTTTGCGGATTTGTAGTGCATTACCTTCATGAATTCCGTTTGGGATATACATCCTAATAGGGTACTGACTGCTTTCGCATTTGTTTCATACTTCTTTTTCTCGGCTGCATCTGTAGGAGTTGCTGAAGGAAAAGCGTAGCCTGTTTCTACAATGTCCCAAACTTCTGTACCAAGAGATTGAAGATAGGCAGTAACTCTTACCTTCCAATAATTGAAGTTTGTCCCATCAAAAACCGGTGGCCTGATTGATGCTTCTCTCTCGTAGTTGCTCATGATGAACGATCTACCTTCAAGCGATCAAGCTTCTCTGAAGGACCTGCTCCGATACCAATTGTTGGAAATAATACTGAGAGGGGGGGGGGGTGAATCAGTATTATCAGATCAATAAAACTTTTTCAATGCTCAAAAACATATACGCTACTTTAGTTAAGTGAACCAGCGTGTACACGCTACTGTGTCTAAAGAAAACAACGTATAACCAGAAAACTTATAATTCAGTTAGTTTATCTTCAGTTAAGTGCATCAGGTCATTATTTACCATATTAAGAGTAAACAGATGCAGTATAACAGAACAGATCATCACACAAAAGCCACACACATGAACACCATGATATAAGGTGGAAACCCAATGTGGGTGAAAACCACCTGCTGCAAGTCGTCTCTATCTTTCTTTAATAAGAACTTCAGTTTACAATCTTTTGTACTGGTGCAGCCTTATACCAGTACGCAGGCTACAACCTGCAAAAGGCTTCAACCTTCTCTCGTTCTCCAAACTTCCTTGGAAGGGAGCTCCAACCCCCTTTGCTCTTGTACTAGCTAAGATACTAGTACGTAGGTGCTGGCCTACAATCTTCTTTCTTTCAGGTACCACTTTTCATACATTTTCAGACTGGATATTCCTGAAGCACAACATTACAATCTGAAGACTATGATTCATTCACAAATCATTGAAGCATAAAACAACCAATACTAGCATCATCAATCTTTGAATCACTGAACCACTGAAACCCTGTCAACACCTGTCACCAGAACACAGAGCAGACTACAGAACTCTGTAATATCAGTCAGACCCAACTGCAAACCCAAAAATCATGCTTCAAAAGATATACGCTACTTCAATGAAGGCAACCCGCGTATACACGCGGTTTTACCGAAGACAACCTGCGTACAGATCTAAAAATAACTTTTCATAACTTGCAGCTGTACCAGATATCAGTTATACCCAGAATATAACATTGCGTCAGTATGCAGATCTAGAAACACACATAATCAACCATATAAAGACAGTTCATTTCAAACCATTTGATCCCGATCTCTCCTTAGATCTTGTTCTCCATCAACCGATGAGATCTCTCCTTAGCTCAGATCAAGCAATACATCATCAACCAATAACCTGCATACTGGATCTAATACTTCATCAGATATTCAAGACTTTTCGGATGCTCTTGCCTAATGATTTCCTTCTCCTTATATAGCCTTAGGCCTTGTTCAATACCAAGAGCCAAACCATAGAAATCCAATACCATCATCCTCAAAACTAGGGATCGACACGTCCGTCGAGACACCATGGTCCGAAACCATAGGCACAACTTCCAAGGAATAACCGCCACGAACCAAAAATAAGTTTTCCACATACACGCGCTTTTACTGAAGTCAACCTGCGTGTACACGCGACTTGGGCTTGATGAACCTGCGTATATGAATTTTCTCTTCTTCTTATAGTCTGATCATCAATTCCTTGCTGCTGACCTTCTGCACTATGATTTGTCATCAGTGAGGTTTGCCATCAAGGACAACACTTGTCTCATAATGCCAACACCCATTTCCAGTATGCCATTGATTGTCGAAGTCCCACAGTTTTCAATTGGTGTGAAGGATTGTTGGTCAACATGAAGAGCCAACTCACGAAATTCAAGACAGGGAAGCTGAAACAATTCGGTTATGGATCTATCTTGGTGACGTTCTTCTTGGAACGTGTACCATTGTTCAGATATCAGTGAATAGAAGTGGATTCCCCAATACCCAGGGATCCACGATTATTGATATGGGGTGATTTGATGCCTCGACATGGAGGTGGTAAGAAAATGTCATTTCCTCCAACATTTTTGGATGGCTGTAACAACAAATAATCATGGTATATGATTGGGCGTACACTGGCACATATTTCTAGGGAGATCCCTACCTTCCACTTCTACCAGGCACACAGTGGACTTATGCAGGTAAAAACTAATTTTTTAAGTTTTTGAAGTTTTTGATTTTTTGTTTCATGTGCACTGAGATTTGACACTTGTGATTTTTTCAAAGGTTAGACCATAGAGACCTCCAGGGGTTTCTTCGATAGCCAAGTGAGTGGCATGACAGGTAGAGGATGCTCCCTATGAGGAGGGATTTGACCAGATCGTAGAGGTGGAACACAACCTGGAATCCTTGACAAGAGGCATTCCAGAATATGCGTCTATTGATGAGGTGCCACTGCGATATCAAAGGCATACTATAGGGGTGTTCTCTAGACTGTGTCAGTTGTTGAATCGAGTCATCAGAGTTTTTTGTTCTACCATGAAAACCATGTTGGCGGGTAGTCATCTCTAGTTTTCATTTTTCTGCACTTATGTAGGCTTGAGAAGCCATGTGTCTTAGAACACAGATTTTGATATTTTGATGTAATGGAAATTTTGCAAATATATATAGATATATATATATATATATATATATATATATATATATATATATATATATATATATATATATATATATATATATATATATATATATATATATATATATATATATATAGATATACATGTTTCCCTTGATGCTTGTTTAATGTTTCTGTTATATGTTCTTGTATTTACATATGATGCAAATGTCTATCTATAGCGTAATTAGCCAATGTATCTATTAATTTGTTCAAATGTCTCAGAATATTTTGATAAGTGATATAATCAAAGTTTCGTTCCAAGAGATGAACTCGTAAATACATTCTCAAAATATAAGGGTTTCTGACTGAATATTGTTTATTAAGTTGTAGTACAATGAGTTGTTAATCAAGATTAATGACTAACTCTCTAATGCCAAGAGAAATGGATTCTCACAAAAGATTTATAACTGCACTATATTCAGCAATGTTATTAGTGGTACGACCTAAACATATGCCTTGTAAATTCACTAACTCACCATTAGGGTCATAGATTGCCCATGCGACGGAAGATAGATTATGTGTACTACAACAAGCACCATCAGCGAAACCTACATAAAGGTTCGATGATGTTTGCAAACCAAGTAGAACACGCGTAAGCAGAGGAAAACATGTTTGCAAAAGCAAACAAACCAAAACCAACTGCACACTAATGTACAAGTTATCTATGCGAAATCGAGGCACAAAATTTTTTAGATGGAGCCCGTTTCGTGTCTTCAATAATTGATCAAAAGAGAGTAAAACCGTATTTTTACTGTTGGCATGACATGTAAGCATCAACTCATCCAATTAGTGGAATGATACACAATAATGACAATTCCCCCATGCCCCTTAGGCGAGTGAGGGTTACGAGTCAAAAAATCAATGCCCCATTGTGGAAATGGGTGAACGGTAAAGACTTGGTGAGAAAGTCTCATGAAGGAGGACGCAAAAATATTAAGCTCATCACGAGAAAAATATGCCCCCAAGTGAAAGTTTTTGACAATCCCAAGTTGGACTAAGATGTCGCTGGGCATGGTTGCCAAAATGTTACCCATGTTTCCTTTGGACAACACTTCGTGAACCAAAATAGGTGTCTGAAGCGGATGAGTCGGTACATCGGAAACAAGGGTTTCTAGACAAGAATAAATCTCACCAAGGCTTGGAAGAAATGAGGAACAATGATGGGCATCATTCCATGGAGTTTCCTTGAGAGACATAACTTTTGTGATACTTTCATCATTTGGAAATGTCTCATTCAAAGGATCTGGAGAATCCCAAAAATTGAGTCAGGGAGATTGTGGATATGCATCTAAACTCATACTGAAATGATCATGAAGTTTAGAAGTAGCTGCAGAAGCTGAAGCGACAACCTGATATGCTTGCTCTACTAGGTTAAGTGGCATAACATTGCCAAAAATGTCAATCTGATCAGGACTGGGAACGACCCAAGGATCGTGATGAGTCAAGATCATGTTAATTGAAGCGACGTTCGAGGTGGAATGGAAAACATTCCCATAAGGGAAGATTATTTGAAAATACCCACCCTAACACTCTTGTAAGGGATATTAGTATTCCCAACATATGCCACAT
Organism: Pinus tabuliformis; assembly: GCA_031772625.1. Classification (NCBI taxonomy): domain Eukaryota; kingdom Viridiplantae; phylum Streptophyta; class Pinopsida; order Pinales; family Pinaceae; genus Pinus; species Pinus tabuliformis. Next base: position 249,249,904 of record CM062811.1, read on the forward strand.
TTCCATTTGAGAAGTTGGAAGAGAAAAAGGCGAGTTGATTGACAGTGACTACTTTCCCTTGATGAGGAAAACAAAGCACACGAAATAGGGTAGAAACGACGCAAAACATTGCATGGGTCTAGCGACGACCAGTAGAAGATTGTAATTTATATTGGCATCGACAACTTCTACTTCTAGGTTAACATTTTTTCCTTCCAATTGAATTGGCAAGTCATTAAGAATACCATAGGGACGGGAACCTCTACCATTGAAATCTTCCAATGTAATAGGGGATTAGTTGGGAGGCGGAGAGCCAATAGCCTTCCAACATGAAAGGGACATGATGCAAGTAGAAGCACCCTCATCAATAACAGTCCGATGAATAGTATTCCCTTTGATAACAAATTTTATAGTAAAGGCAAGTTCATGTGGGAAATGAGGAATGTGGTTTTCGAGATCAAAAGTAATCAGGTTTGAATCTGTAGGATCAATCCATCCTATGGTGGATAGTAATGCTTTCCTTCGCGATGGACAATTCTGAAGGACTTCCAAAGCTGACATTATCGAAGAAGCTTGAGATAAATCTTCCACAATGTTATAATGTTGAGCATCTCGTACATTTAGATTATATGATGACTTCCAGGGAACAAATTTGGGAGTTGATCAGATAATGTAATCATTACTAGGTCGTTCAATATGAAGAGGACCAGAATTGGGCGAAGTGGAAGTAGAAGGTGTATTAGTGGCATCATTTTCTACAAGTGGTTTTGTAGAAGTCTGGTAATATTTTGATCGAGTAGCAACACAGACAAGCATCTTGCCACTCATAAATACTTGAGAGCCTCCAAATGTAGAGGATTGAGTTTGATCTACCAATTGAGTCTATTGTGATGGAAAGTGCTCTTTCAACACGGTTGGTGTCCCTGGGGTGCCTTTTAGCAGACGACTAACCTCATCACGACGGGGACAATCCTTGGTATAATGATCTTCGTCACATATAAGACAAGGATATTTCAGTTTGTGTTTGGATGCATCATCAATAAATGGTTTAGGAGAACCATTTTTAGGGGCATTAAATTTAGCCTTACCTTTACCCTTCTTTTTCTCTTTTGAGGCTTTGTCCACTATGGTAGATTGGACAACATTCACCTCGGAAGTGTTACCAAGATTTTTGGATGTATTCGAACGAGGAGAAGAGGCAATAGCGGGAACAGATTTATGCTTCGTAGAAGAAGAAGAAGCATTACTAGAAGGTTGAGCTACTGACCCAATAATACCATCAATGAATGGTGTCTTTGTAGGTTGAGAAGATGCCAGATTAGTTGAAGATTGCGGGGCATCAAGTAAGAGATCATAGAGCATGCCAGATTGTGAATATACCAAATCCATATATTGAGCACGGGCGATGGCTTATTCTTCAGTCACACAGCCACCCATAGCTATGTCTTTGGTGATTTTATTAATGAATGACTTAGTAAACCATTCGGTTAAAATCTCATCAGGGATATCGAACTTAATAAGATGACGCCAATGTCTCCATTCATGGATGTGATCGGAGATGTGAGTAGCAGTCATCTGTTTCAAAGACGTTAGGAGATGGGTCCCAGTTTCATATCAAACTGGTAGCTGAAAGTGAGTGAGAAAATCCATAGCCAAGGTATTGAAATCTTGAAAGGCACCTCGAGGTAACTCGATGTACCATTTGGCGGAAACACCCATTAGAGTGCATTGGAAAAGATGTAGTCGAATGGAATCGCTGACCCAAGAGTTGGAAGAACACCATAAATGATAGGTCATGATGTGAGCTTGGGGGTATTCTCCATACTTCCCTTTGAATTTTGGACAATCACCAGGAATTTTGGTAGGAACTGAAGGCTAATACAGTGAATGGAGTATTAAGTCATTTGTAAGCCTCAACACATCTCGTAACTCCAATGTAGATAAAAACAACAATTGAGGATTAAAAGGAATGAAAGGCCTTTGATTAGGTCCATAATGAGGATTCCAACCTCGTTGGAACTGATTTTCCCCCCATAGTGGCGGATTTTGAACATAGGGATTTTGATACTGCCCCCACTAGGAGGAATTTTGACCATACAAAGGTTGAGTTTGTCCCCACTGAGGTGGGTTCTGACCAGGATAGGTTTGATATTGACCCGACATAGGTCGTTGAGAACCATAAGGAGGATAGGTAGCTTGTGAGGAGTATTGAGCATGGGATTGTTGATGCAACAATTGACATTGCTAATGCAACGGTTAACATTACTACTGCAAGGGTTGTTGATAAAACCCTTGCTGCACGTAAGGTCCTTGTTGCTGATAGGTTCCTTGTGGATATTGATAGGTTCCTTGCTGATATTGATAGGTTCCTTTCTGCTGATATGAGCCTTGTTGCAAAGGATTACCAGCTCCTAAAGGATAAGTTCCAAAAGCATACTGAAACTGACCAAATGACCCAAATGAGGGATTAGGACCAAACTGCATTTGGGATCCTGCCTATTGATTGAGAGGTGGGTTTTGAGGTTGTTGTGAACCATAAGGAGGGTATGGCTATTGGTAAGGTATTTGAGCCGAAAGAGGCTACTGATAAGGAATTTGACCAGATCCAAATGGAATGGAAGTTCCACCAGGATAAGTAATATTACCAACAGTTTGACTTGCTCCTATAACATGAGTTTGGGATTCGACACTCACATAAGTTCCACCAGAGACAGGAGGTACATATGGAGGAGGTGGTTGCCCCCTAGGCAGTGGGATAGACAACATCAAAGATTTCCCACTCAATGGAGGAGGTGTAACCACTATAGTGGTCGAAAGAGGAGTTGAAGAACCTATAGGGACATTAACTGTCCCAATCATGATTGTAGGTTGGGAAGAAACCGAAGGTTGAACAAGAATTTGGGAAGCCACATTCGAAACAAATGGGCTAGTGGTAGGTGTAATGATATATGACCATATCAGATGGTGATAAAGTGAAGATGCGCTTGGAGTACCTGAAACCAAATGAACAAGAGAGGTATAATTTGGAGGAAGTAAGGGTTCACTGATTTCAAGGGGTGGAGTCGTCCCACTCCCCATATAAGGAGAGGGAACATATGGAAAGCCTTCAGGTGGAAAGGGATATTCAGAACCATCACCAATACCAGGAGTATGGGTGGCTGAGACTTCCAGAAGAGGATCTCAAGGAGACGTTGGCATAGATGGAATCTCACCTTTTGATGCCATGGGTGGAAACAGTTGACGAGGAGGAACCCACGATGTACTAGGAGAACGTTCCAAAGGTACATTAGGATTATCAAATGGACTATATGGGTGTTGAGGAGATATCACCAAAGGATCTGATTCGTAAAGAAGATTCGGGGGGAACAACACGAACTGCTGAGGAACCTTAGGACTTTCTAGTTCAGATTCTTAAGATGACGAAAACAACTCTCGAGGTGGAGAACAAGAAGCAAGGGGTTGAATTCTTGGGACAAGTAAAAGTTCAAAACATTGATCTTCAAGTGACTCTAGAATCTTAGGATGGACTCCTTGTGATAACCCTTCAATATCAGATTGTGAAGGGGGTATGTGAGGTGAACTTGGTGGTTCTGCCATGATGACCTTTTCTCAAAATCAAAAGGAGAGGAGGTGATTTATTTGAGCTTTAATTAAAATTTACCATTAATAAGGCATAATGAGGCCAAGGAGAACTACATGGGTAGGACATGTTATCATGGGCAGTAAATTTTAGAACTTTAAAACAAAAAATAAATCAAAAAGGGTAATCTAGGAAAAAGGGTTTACCAAGTATCCATGAACCACTATATACACCTTGGCAGAACCAAGGACTTAACATATGGTGGCCAATCTCCCTGAATGTTGTGTTCGGTGTATCACGTCTACAAGGCAGCTAACTCGGTTACCTGTGGCTAAAGGATAACAACCTAGTGGGGTCTCCCAATATATATGTGATAGTATGGGGAGCACAAATTCGTGTTAGCGTTGTCTAATGCATAACCGTTCGATGAGAGAATTCCCATATACTTGCCATATGTGGAGCACCTCTGATATACCCAAAATTAGTGAAGAACGATCCTATATACTTCCATACGTGGAACGAGATATCAACCCCAGGATACATTGCTGGAAGATAACGACATTTGCTAGGTTTATAGACGTCAGAACACGTCTCTAGCCTAGACCTCTAAATGTTTTCATTAAGTTTCAAATTCTCCTTAGGTTAATTGAGTAAATTTTAATGTTTATCTTGAATTATTTTTCAATTTTATGGCTCAAAGCGATGTCACCTGGACACATAAGATGCAACTATATGAGAAAAAAATTATTTTCCAGTTCGATGAAAGCTAAACTAGTAAGGGGAGAGATTTCAAACAATGATGCAACAAGTGGTAATGCGGCAAACAAAGTGCCCTTAACTAGTTTTTTACTTTTCACTTCCGAAATGCAAATTTTCAAAAGTAAAATGATTTTCACTAAGATGCACTTATATGAACTTTCACTTTTCTTTTCGTTTTGAATAATTTAATGCACTATTTAGTTTTCAATCACCGAAAAATTTGATCTATTTTCAATGATGAGTCTAAAAAAAAATAACTTTTCAATGCAACTAATCTAATGCACTTTTACGAAAAATAAAATTTTGAAATGAAAACTAAATAAATGCATAATCAATCTCTTTTATGATTGCAAAAGAACTACTAATGCTCAATCAACAGCAGATCAATATTTTCCCAATAATACAAGCAAAACACAATGATTTTAATTGACTCAAAACATCAAAAACTCAATCAAAATTTTACTCTTACCACTTAAAGGACAGGATTGACTTTTTCACACCACAAAGAAATTGAAAGCAAACAGACAGAATATGTTGCACATAGAGCAGGGAAATGACCTTAGAGACGAGGACACACTAGAGTTTTCAGTAGAGACCCTAAAAATTCTCATATTCAAGGACCAACGCTACTTTATATAGCAAAACATGTAATGGAAACACTACTTTTCATAGCAAAACCTGTGTTGGTCTTCAACGCGGGTAGAAAGTAGAAGATAGGGTCTTTAGCATGACTATACAGGGAAAAACAACATTGTTAGCATGACTGTAACTGATAAAAAATGCGTTGAGCAAGGAAATTTTAGGAAAAACAAGAAAGACTCAGGAAGAAACTCTATACCTGATACCCTAAGACACCAACAATTCAGAGTACATATTTGAAATCAATCAAAACAAAGGCTCATTCAATGGTTGTCCAAACTTAACGAGAAGGAAAAAAATGAAAGGAGGATGAAAAGGGTGTAGGCTTCCCCAGTGGAGTCACCATTTTGATGTGAAAACAATCCCTTCTGCAGACAGAAGTGATCTCTCTAGTCCTATGAGAGGATCTATCAACAAACCAGACAAACTAGTGCAGGATTTCCTAGTTTATGTTGAAAAATGCAAAGTGAGAGAGAGAAACCTACCTAACTCTGATGTTAAGTGCTCAAGCTTTGATGATGATTTCAATCCCTTGTATTCCAGGCTTGCTCCTCGTCATTCCTTGCGTCTGAATACTTGCAAGAGAGATCAAAAGACAACAAGATCATACATAGTATAATTCAAACATAAACTACATGACAGATCAAGGAGCATCATGCTAAATGAATAAATATTTATACACTTATGGAAAGTAAACACCAGATGTATTTATTAATGAATAAAAAAGGGAAGCATACAACCATTTCCTTGATGTTGGAGACCTCCTTTGTAGTGGATTTCCAAGTCCAAGCCAAGACCATTCAAGCACTCCTTCTCCTTAGTTAGATGGGTAGCATTTGGGCATAGTTTCAACATAGGAATGCAGGCAAGCAATGACCAACCATTTGGGGATGGAAGGGACTTGATTTATAGGAAGGGAGAGGGAGTTAGGGATCCAAAAAAGAGGGAGGAAGGTCCACATCTCAAGGGGAATATCCCTAAAGGTAGGATCAAGGACTCAAAATGGGAGAACTTGACCATATCTCTATCCAACAACATCCAACTCATTGTTCTCAAAGATTCTAGTAGGCGAATCTTCTCCTCCACTTTAGGAAAGACCGCCACAATAGTTTCAGCGCAGGTTTTCATATCAAAATTTGTGTTGGCAGTGCTAGGTCAATATGTTGCAACAAGCCATTAGCATAGGCCAGCAGTGGTGCAAAGCGCATTGATTATGAAAACTAGGGTTTCAGGCAAATTTCTTCAGAATTCTCGTAGAGCAACTTTTCTTCTATTCTTTAGGAATGTTTTTGTCTGTGTTTCATGGTGACTACACTTTGACGGTTTTCGTCATTTTGATGCTTCAGGATATGGGACAGGAAGTGTGACAAAATATTGTGTAACAGATACACAAAGAGTCATTTAATTGTATAAAAAAGGATATCGTTTTAATGAAAGACTATGAATTAAGAAACTATCTCTAACATTGAACTTGTCCAAGCATCTCAGAAATTGTTGCGGGTATCACTAACGAATGTAATCAACTGCAGGTATCACTCACCAATGTAATCAACAATAACCAAAGTAATGCGAAAGCTAACAAAAAGACATTGTGGATTTAATCGTGTGTGAACCGAAACTTTGCAAATACCATTATGAGTAGTAATATATTAATGACAATGTCAATATACACATAGTTATACATTTAGATATGCTACACCAAGACAAGTAATTTATTGACTAATTACATTAAAAAAAACAAATTATTATATCAATATAGATAAAATTTAAACATGAAAATTAAAACTAAATTAATTAAAATTAAAGAAAAAACAATTCTCACAAAGTAACAAATTACTAACAATTTTAGTTTTTAAAATTTCTTTTCTTTTTTAATGACATAAATATTCTCTAACACAATATTCATCATGAGGAACTATAATTGGGGACTATATTACATAAATTTGGTTCATTGGGGATTTAGGAAAAAATAATAAATAAAAGTAAAGATTTAACTGAATTATTAATTCACTTTGAATCATAATGTCCACCTTGCGTGGAATATTGTTTCTTTATTCAATGATGTTGCGACTTGTCCTCCACAATATCAATCTCGATTGTTGAGTTGATTTCTTTGTCTTTCCATATAACACATGAGTTAGGTCTCCCTATTTGGGGCATCCATATGTCGATTGTTGATTCCCCAAATATTTGGAAATCATATGGCCATGACTGGGCCCATGTCCGTCTAATTGCTAAATATTCAAGGAATCAACAATCGACATAAGCTCAGGGGCAAACATGAGGGCCCAAAGATTGTCCAAATGTCATTGTAGCATCCACATTTGAATCGCCCACTCTTAAACTGTAAAAGAACAAAATATTGAAAGAATTGTTAATCGTGTTTGAAACCTTTCATAGTTTGGACGTCGCGACGACATACCGTTTGGGGGCAACAACGTGGGAATTTGGAATCAAGGCTACTCACCCGGGATCGATTCTTCGACTTCTCAAATCCCATACAGGGGCGAGGAACAGAAATTATGGGTGATGACGAACAGAAAATGCTTTGCATTTGCACCCAACATGTGGCATATTTCCGCCACTGAGCCATTGGTTTTTTCAATTTACATTTTAATATTATTTTTTTCGATTATTCGGTCTCTTTTCTATTCAACTAGACTAACACAAAAAATATGTTTGGGATATATTCCCTCGATAATTTATCTAGACCGTCGATTAAAAAAAAAAAAATTCTCACAAATACAAAAAGAGATTAAATATAAAGAAATCTAATGTACTTATAATTATTTTATTTTTTATAATTAAAATTATTTTTAATATTATATACCTTAGTATGTAGTTTTTTTATTTATAATTATAGTTTTTTAATGTAATTTATATAAAATTAAATGTTTTTTTTTATTTATAATTATAGTTTTTTAATTTAATTTATATAAAATTAAATGCAAACATCTAGCTAAGCTGGAGTGGTTTTCCCATACTAAACAAAAGCTATCTACGTGGACTAGGGTGTTTTGCCCATATTGAAGAAAAGTTAAAATCTTCTTTTGTATTCTAAAGAATTATCTGTAATTTTTTAACACAAATCTTGGAGATGATATACATCAAGTGGAAGTAGCAGTTTGGGTAGCAATAAAACTGCAATTAGGGAATTTCTGCACCTTGTCTTGGCAAAATGGGGCATGCATGAATAAGTTACGAGTGTTCAAAATAGTGCGAAGTTTGACTGATGTAGCACTTTATAATGGTTAGGACGGGCGTGGAAAAATATTATTTTGTTGTTTATTTATTGAATTGAAAATGGTAGATAAGCAATGTACAAGAGGATTTGAAAAACAAGTTGATAGAGAAAGTTGGGACGAGCATTGCATCCTCAATCATTTCTTTCAGAGCAGAGCAGAGCAATCTTTTTAATAACAAGGGGAAGAAATGACTATTTCAACCACTATTCCATGCCTTGGGACCGACCCTACATATGGATTGTACGCTTCCACGACCTTATCATTTCTACTTATACCACACATCTCACGGTAATTAATTAACAATCAACAGCTCATCGTGCTCTTACTTTGTATGAGAGATTAATTTAGGTGATCCATAACAATATGAATATAGTTTGTTTATTTGAATTATTAAAACTCTAAACGGTGTTTTAGCACATGCAGAGTGTATATAGAAAGGAAAGTTTACAGTGACTTCACTGCCAGCCAGCCATCGGGTGCACACCATTTGAACGTCAACTGTATGGAAACGGAGAAGGAGAATGCCTACAACCAAAGAGTATTTAGAACAGTGCACCAATTGAAGGCCCAACTTTCAGGAAGTCATTTTATTTACAACAATGTCTGTGCAATCTACCAAAATCCAACGCTCTATGGTAAGATACTCATTATTTTTCAATTTTCATATCAGTTTAAATGATCATTTTTTTCAAAAAATCAAATCAAGTAAATCTTTCTTTTGAGGTGAACATATCTTTTTCAGGGTGAACATATAGTCTGTAATCCAGAGATTTGATCTTCTTGAGGCTTAACAAATTCCTTGAATAAAGTTGGGCAAAAATTTGATCTTCCTCACTTTTGAAGAATTCCTCTCGCGGTAGATTATGTTTATTTATTTATTATTAAATAATTTATAAGTTATTTTGAAGGTTAAACGCAATTAACTTACATTGCACAGATAAAATTAACATTTGAATCATCTAAAATACCTTAAATAAAAAGAAAGTATGAAGACTAATATTTAAATGGTGGGTAATTGTGTTTGAATCATCTAGATACCTTAAATAAAAAACAAAGTATGAAGACTAATATTTAAATGGTGGGTAATTGTTTTTATTTGCAGGCATTGTAAATAGGGATGATGCTTGTTGTGGAGGAAGTGTCAATTTCGGACTTTGCAACAATGGTATCCCACTTTGTGCTGATTCCTCACGGTATTATTATTTTGGGATGTGCATAATCTGACTGCCAACAGAAGCCTCACAGGAACACCTCCCTTTATATTTCCTTCCTTAAAATATGCAGACATTGGCTTCCATCCCATAAACATATTACCACAATTTCTATGCAGCTTTACCTCTACCTCTACATAGTGGTGGTGTTTTTTTTCCCTCCAATGCCTTCTATAATGCTGGTTGAAATCATTATGTATTTAGTTAATTTAAGGGTGAAAGCTATTTTGAAAATTTGGAGGTTGAAGTGTTTACAACCTCCTATTACAATATCGAATGGGAAAATGTTTGTATTATCACCTCTTGCTCTTGAAAAAGCAGGTGTCCTCGATGAAGGTGACGGTGGATTGTGTCCATTTTATTATTTATTATTCCAAATGATACAAATTAATTAATGTATTAATTTATACTTTTTATATTAATGTATTAATTTAAAAAAAATCTTAGTGTTGTGAATTATAAAGTGAGTGAATTAGGAGATTAGGTTTATTATATTATACATAAAATTATATATGTATTTTAACTGTAACTGAAATTTCATTAATGAACAAAGAAGAAGTACATGAAAAACTACATGATAAACCACTCGTCTATGCAATTCGAACTAAAAAAACTAGAGGGTGTAAAACTTTTCCCCATAATAGCAACTAACAATGACACCATTGAAATAAGGTGACAACAATAATTAGTGAACCATTCCCCACATATTCAAGAATTGGGGCTACAATAGAATAATAAACATGCAACTTTGTTTCACAAAGACCATAGTAGAGAGAATACGCAACAACAAGACTTGAACCAAGAGAATATCCATAACCAAAGCTAAAGGCATAGCATTGGCTGAGTGTCAAGATCGTTCCCAAAATGTCAAAATGGTGAGATACCCAAACCAAGATGCCAAGAGAGCATTCCACCATCAACCTTATAACTGCCCTTAGGACATAGTTGGGACATCCACCTCGAATGAACATGGGACACCATGACCCAACACAGATACACTTGCCAAAAATCAACCCCGAACATCATTGTCCGAACAAATGTACATGTTATTGCGAGAGTTTAAGCACTACAAAAAACCCACGATCATCATCACTAAGGTTGAAAATGCATCCAACCCAAAAACAAGTGTGCGGGAAGACCAATTGAACCTTCATATACCTTGCCCCGTCCAAGTTTGGAAATCCCAAATAACAACCTCTACAAAGTTGGTACAAAAGTATCAAAATGTCAACAAAAAACATATGAGCACAAAAATTAATCTTGATCCAAAGAGATAATGGTAAGGTCCTAAGAATTATCCACAGGAGGATCAGTTAAGTCACCAAAGGCGGAAACTGAAACCAACAAATTCTCCACCATTGACAATTTAAAATCAACATGATTAAGATAGAAACAAATATTTCATAACATATGTTTGACATCCTCCAACCCATAAAATAAATCATATTGTTCAACAATTTTATCTTGAAAGATTAGATGGAGCAATGTATCCATTTTCTAATGCAGAACGAGGGAGTACAAAAAAGGTAGTCTCTACTTTCAAGATCTACTAGGATTCGGGACACTTTTCATTTCTACAACCAATGCATGAAGCTCAGAATCAGAATGCTAAGGGCATTCCTCAATTTCTTTTGCCTCCGGCATAATAATTCCTCTCATGACTTCAAAAAGAACAACATCCAAAAAAGTGCCCACAAAGTCAATTGCGAAAGGTTGAGTTCACTTAACACCAACATTTCCCAAGCCGCCCCTCCTACTCATCATTCGCTAATTGAGGGACCATAGTGGATGTACTAGGAGAAAAAGCAAGACAGGAACACAATCCACGTCCAACACAAGAAGAAGTTGGATGAACAATAGACCCTTGCAATCTTGATTGCAGACCAATTAATCATCCCCCCAGCTCCACACCAGAGGACCAAACTCAAGCAAATGCCCCAGTTCAGGGAAAACCAATGACATAGTACACCAAAGCACCCAGAGCAATATCAGATAGGGAGATAACACAATACCCAAAGGCTCAATAAGAGCACTTCCCTTCCCCCAAAAAAGTGTACAACCCACACAATTTCGGAACCAACCAAATTATCAAGAGAATTCCTAACAAGAACTATGGGACAAAGAATTCCCATAAGAGAGCCAAATTAAAACTCAACAAAGCCAACACCTAGACACTACCCTTCTAGTAATTAAACAGAGCATGTTTGAGACCCAAAGAAACCCAGAGTATGCACCATCTAAAACTCTATAAAACACTTTTGAAACGTTGAATAGTAGCAGACCATGCACTAGCCTTCCTAGTTAATAGGAGAAATTGAAACAAAACCAAAGTAACAGTGATTAGAGACGATAGTTGAAACGCAAGACGAAATACCTCACTACAGTTGAGCAGTGATGCCAGATCAAACCAAAGTGAAGAGATAAATGCTCGAACTAGAAAGAATGTAGTCACACCAACATGCAAATGACCCACCACTATCAACAAGACCAAGCAATACTAGGTGGAGGACAACGAGTGCACCAACATGCAAATGACCCACCACTATCAACAAGACCAAGCAATACTAGGTGGAGGACAACGAGTGCACCACCATGCCTCCTTTCCCACGAGATACAAACCTTCCCCACCCCAGAGCAATAAACCGACATTTAAAACACCCTGACCTGTAGTACACCTCTCAATGCCATTATGTGTCTCTTCACCACACCATAATGAGAAGAGAGACACCTGGAGAGAGGGCACTCCTTACAAGGAGTCCTCATTAATGCCAAGATTATCATTCCCATAAGAGTATATTATTATTCTTAAATTTAGTAAGCTAATTTTAGTTTAGTGTTGTGAATTATAAATATGGTCACATTTTGAGTTGGGTTGTCTTTTATGGTATCTTTTAAAAAAAATCTTATATATTTATTGAAACAAATTATTATTTTTATGATTAAATTATTTTATGTTTTATTAATTTTTAATTTTTAAAATATTTGTATAAAATTTATTAAAATTATATATTGAATTAATAAAAATATGATTTAACTAGCAGAATGTAGTGTATACAGTGATAACTATTTTGTTAAAACATTATGAGATGAAAAATTCATTAGTATGAAATTTCATAAGCAAAAATCCAACCATACTAATTAATTTTAATAATTAATTTAAATATAAACTTAAATATAAATTTTAATTTTATAATTAAATATAATATATAAATTATTCATCAAATTAAACACTAAACTAATTTTTAAAATATAATATAAAATAAAAATATTTAAACCCAAGTTTCATGCACACTAAGAGTGTCTCTTATTCATTGTTATTTAATGTCATTGATATTAAAGTTGTAAATGATGATGTAAGTGGGAGTATTACATGGTGATTTTTTTTTGTTAGATTATGTGAATTTTGAGATGATCGACATAACATCTAAGCAGAACCCTTAACATAAATAGATATGGAATTTTGAATCGATAACTTTTACATTCACTAAACATAACGCCCTATCAAAATTTAATCATATATATATATATATATAGATAGATAGATATATATATATCAATGATTAAATGTAAAATTAAAATAAAAACAAAAAAAATTATATCATACTTTCAATATTAAAATATTATAAATAAAACATACATTTCTCTTAAATTAATTTTAATTTAAAATTTATTATAAATCAAATTAAAATAAAAAGAAAAACATAAAAAGTATTTCTTAAATTCCTGGTTTGTAAAGATTTTAATCCCTCTTATTGGTAAAGATTTTAATGAGTATAAATTTATTTTAATTTGAGATCATTAAGTATTTTTCTTTTAAATTTTCTTATTTTAAAAAATTTAAATCTTCTCTACAAATAATAATTTTGAAATTAAAATAAATCTATAATAATTTATTAACTAATCCATAATCAAAATCAATAATTTTAAGACGTACTAATAATTTTTAAATTCTAATAAATGAATATTAATTTAGAGATAATTTTAAATCAACCTCATCTAATAACTCCTCTGGTGCTGGAATGACGCTCTCGAACCTTGCCACTGTTTCCATCAAAAGCGCAGAAAAACCGCCTCAGCATTGAAAAGCCATAGGGTTCTGCCTCATATTTCTGCTGAAAGCGTACAAAATAATTTATTTTAGCATTTAATGGATTGGGAACAAAGTCAACAATGGACTTTGACTGCCCATTCTTCTTTAAAATATCCAACTACTCAAAGGCATTTCTATAACCCTGTGCTACCGCCACCGCCACCTCTTAGGATGGATGAAGCTCTGGTCTCAGGGAATTTGGATATTTCCTGATACTCATCAGAAAACATAAATGTTGAAATAAATTTTCTACCCAGAAAAGTTAGTGAAACCCAGTTTCTTTAAAGATGGTTGGTAAGTAATTTCAGATGGCATATCTTTTTCTAATAATAGTTAAGAGTTAAAAAAAAAAAAATGTATATTAAAATAGAAAGAAAATTTAAATGTTGAAATAAATTTTCTAAAATTATTTTTTATTCAACATGAGAAAGTGATTTGGGTTTATATGATTTTCCTCGGTAACAATGATAAGTCAATATAACTATGTCACTACTTATTTCACAGCTAAAATTCTTAACTATATTTAAAAATAATAATAATAAAAAAAATCCCTGCCATAAATACTTGCATTGACTCAGTTGAAGTAATATATTTTGTTCTCACACGTTGTATGAGCAGGGAAACTGAAGACTCCATATCTGGAATTGGTGACGATATGAAAGTGGTAAAGATAAAGATACATAAACAGACAGAATCTTTAACATAAAACAACATACTACTCAGTTAAGCAGAGAGACAAATGACTAATAACAAAATTCCAATTATATACGGTGGAAATTCTAATATTGGGCCGAGGGGGAGACAAGTGATAGGTAACAAAATTCCGATTATATACAGCGAAAAAATTCCCAATCAACCAGCGTTGATCGTCACTAAATTCATCTGATTTATTGCACCATTCTGTGGGATGAAATAAAGAAACGGCAGTGGTCAATAGAATCAAAGATCTCTCATGATTTTTTTCATCATTTTGCCACCAGTGGAGTACAAGATGTAATGCACATCTGTGAGGTAGTCAAGGACTTTTCCCTTGCCTATAGAAGTGTATTTTTTACACGAGTCTTTTCCAATGTTCTACCCAGATGTGTATTTTTTACATGGGTCTTTTTCAATGTCCTATTCAAATTTTAGAAAAAATTAAGGGAGGAGGTACATAAAATTGGAAGAGAAGATTTGCATGGCCCTTATAGCATGGCTCATGTGTAAGGATGCCATACCCAAATTGAAAAATGTTCCAAATTATATATATATATATAATATTCAATTATGAAAGTATAAATATATTGATCTATACATAATTAAATTACATCATATTTATCTATATATTACGAGATTCAATAATGAAGTATATATTACGAGATTCAATAATGAAGTATATTGACCTATATTTATTATTCATCATTAAAAATTAAATTTATCATTCATTATTTTTTAACATAAATTGATTTAAAATTCATCATTCATCATTCTAGAATCTAATTATTACTAAGCAAAATAGACTAAAGTAGATATCAATGTTATTGGAATCGGACTAGAAAACCCTTTGAACCAATGATCGAACTAGAAAACCCTCTAGAAAACCCTTTGAACCAATGATCGAACTAGAAAACCCTCTGAATAGAGAACTAGTAGGAACTAGTAAAAAAATTGGTAGACCAAAAACACCTAAAATATTCAAATTTTAAAGAAAAACATATATATTCATGTGCATTCATATGAATCCAAACCATTTATACACAAATAAGCAAAAGTTCTCATTTATATAGCATGTAAGGACGCACATAATCAAGGACTTTTATCTTCCCTAGAGAATAGTATCTTTTTACATTGGTCTTTTCATGTAAAGCTTTATTTTTACTAAATATCAGTAATGCTTTAAAAAAAAAATCCAACAATATGAATCAATATGGATTTTGCAAGTTACCTTCCACTAGGCCAACAATGACAATAGTGCTCTTATGATGGCCAAAAGCTATAATACCTATAATCGCTTAAGCATGTGAAATAAAGAATAGACAACTCAGCGAAAATATCTTCGGAGACCCCTGTAAAATGTATACTTAGTGCTCACATTTGATTAGAATCAATTGGAAATTTGAAAAGCAGACATAGTGCACAAATTACACACAAAATACTATTTTTATCTTGCATTTCAAAACCAAAATACATCACACATATATAGTGCTTATGAGATCCAACAGACTCTAAACTAGGAGAACATTGTTGAGAAAATCCCTCAACAAACACCAACATCTTTCAAACCAATTTCTAAAATAAATATTATTCCTAACGCCCTCCCATAATGTTATTTTATAAACAATATAGAAAACAAATAAAATGCACATTCACATTTGTCTGATAGTCTGATATGGTCTTCATCAATGCTTATACCCACTCTGGAATCTCCCAGATTGCACTCTTTCTTCACCAAAACTTTGAGCTTACCACTTGACCCATTTAAGACACAATTGCTTCTCACCATCATTGATGTACTTGTATAATTAACAATATTGACATACTTAGCTCGTCAGGGCTTCTGTGAGAAAAGTTGTCAAGTAACTAAATCATTCTATGGAGCTACCACAATTTGTCAAATATTTTTCTTTTGACTATTCGCCAGTTTATAGGAAGGAATTCTAGACACTGAGTGTATTCAGAAGTTGATCATACAACTTGACTTGTCTAACGCACAAGGATCTCATACTATAACCAATAGCCATTGCCTTGCTTACCAGAAAGAATAGATCGGGGAGGATCACAACTAAGGAAGGAGCCTGGTCAAGGGTTTCAGAGTGTTTCAGAGTGCCAGGAACAACAAACCATAATAGTATGTAAATACAATCAAACTAGTGATGTGTTCAAGGGTTTTTGAGTGCTAAGAACCACTAAATTGAATTATGCAATATTGTTTAATAACTAATTATGCACTTTTTACAAACATAACTAAAAGAAAATTGAAAATCAAGCTAGCGTCAAAATACAACAAAGGACCAAAACAGAATAAGACAAAACCAACAATCATTTTTAATATATCACAATGATTGGTTCCCTCTAATTGATCTCACTTCTTTGAATATGAGCCAAATAAGTGACCCTTTATCATTTTGGGACTACCAGATCTACTAGTCATTTGGAAAATCAATCATTTTGAATTGGTCAAAATTTAAATATTTGAATATTAATCCTCTGCATTAATATGGTATACAATTAAACCCTAAAAGAGAGAGCATAATGTTTTTGAGTTTGTTTGAGTTTTGTGAACAGATACTTTTGATAACCTGTATGAACCATACTACCATGAATATGTTGAAATCTCCCATCAACTAGTCTACTACGGACAACGTCGTTGCTTCGACAAGTATTCAAATTTTTCCCAGCCATCGCCCCTACATAGGTTGTTTTGAGCACCCACACTTGTATTTGGTTAGTCTAACCCACTGCACAACACCGATGAACATAGAAAGGTTGTTTTTGCAATTGACTCAAGTCCCTCCTCAAGGAATTGTGTCGTTGCATTGGAACTAGGATTGCCGCAATTGTGTGGTTGCAATGGAACAAGTCATAACATATAATAATTGTAGCTGGTAGATCAGTGTGTTATAATGAGATTTGAATTTGTGCACGAGGTTCTTGGAAAGACTTGTTGTGACAATAAGTTGGGAAACCCGATGTAGTTAACTATTATGAATTCATAGGGTGATCTACTCCATGATATTCAATCAACAATTTTCAATGTCAAATGAATCCATATGCTACAATCTCTACCATGATGTTTTCCCAATAAACATCCTCCAATTGCATACAACAAGGTTCTCCATGCACAGGTTTATTGAGATCTCTCCACGTGGCATCAACCCACATGATCTCTTTGTTTGTAGATTTTATCTTCAACGCTTACAGTCAAAGACACAAAACAAGGAACCTTCATTGACAATCTCTCTCCCACGGCTTCCGAGGATTTTTAACACTCAGCATAGAAATTCCACAGATAGGTACAGCTGAACAATAGACACACTAATCTAATTTAATTCTATTTATTTAAAAAGTGCTAATCCTCATGTATTTTCCACCTTCCTGAGCCCTCCCATGAGGGAGTCAGGCTCAAATGAGCTCTAATACCAAATTAGAAATTTGAGGAGCATACATAGTGCATGGATTATACACAAAATAATATTTTTTTCTTACATTTCAAAACCAAAATATACAACACATATATAGTGCTTATGACATCCAACATATTCTAAACTAGGGGAATATTGTTGAGAATATTTCTCAACAAATTCCAACATCCCTCAAATCAATTTCTAAAATAAACATTATTCCTATTAGAATCACATTTGGTGTTTGAGTTTCTATTGAACAAACAAAAAATATATATATACAGAATGATGTGACTCCTCTTTTTCACGTGGTTGTGTTCAAACTTTTCAAAAGACAACAAAGCTGAAAATGGTTTTCAGACAACTCAGTGGTAGAAAATAGATGTTATATAAGCATGAAAAACGCATGGAAATTGGTGTTGAATCCATATGTGAGTAACAACAACATTGTAAGTGATCCCTCATATGATAAACATAAACACGTATGCATGGAAAATGGAATACCTACCCATAAATAAATAAATGATTAATTAGCTTCATGGTACCAAAAGTTCTATCCCTTTTAGTTGAAACAAGAAAAGTTTGAGGATGAGAGGAGCAAACCTAAAAGCCTTGTAGTTTCGACCACAGAGAAAAGAAAATCTTAGGGATGACAGGAGCAAACTTGAAAGCCTTGCAGTTTAAAAAAAACAAAGGCTTCAACATAAAATGATAGATCATTCTAGATTTTAGTTTTCAATTTCAATTAAAGAATAAAAATTGAATTCCATACAAAGAAAGAGATTTGGACATTGCAACTCAATGAATTTTCCATAGTGCATGTCAATTAACAGATACGAGAGAATTATTTTTAATTGCTAGTTTTGATATTGACATATCGGATTCAACGGTATATTGGGTTGCAACTACACCTACCCTAGTCCCTTGCCTGAGTATTGATTGATATACGATTCAAGCCATATCGGCCTTATCGCATTCCACCGTCTAATTTAATCTTCAAGATGATACCCCAATGTCTATTGGACCCTAATACTCAATTATCGAAGTTTGCCAATTGTACGCGATGGAAGAGTTGTCGATAAATTTTGTGAAAGGGGCATGTCATATCAAGATGAATCTTATCTGGTCGAAGTAATATTGTAATTAGACCCAATGTCGAGGCGACTTATATCAAGGTGGGCCCTACCAAACTCTCAGGCCTTCAGGCCATCGAGTGTGCAGAGAGAGTACAAAAGACACCACGGTTGGGGTCCCGACCTAACATGCCATTAGCAAGCGAGTGGACCCCATTTACCTTTGGGCCACTGGGCTCCCAAGGAAGTTTTGTAGAGAGTAAATGCCAATGGATCTAGGATAAAATGAGGTGTGCTGGAGTGGGCCCCTTCAAGCTTGCCGGACTTTAGGCCAATGGGTTAGCATTGGAATGGTGTGAGAGGAATGGAGTAGATGCCCAGTCTGATATGATGTGGGTAATGGAAACTATTTTGCACTTGGAGATATTTCATTCCTTTCAAATCTTGGTAGATTTGGAGTTAATTTTGAACAAAACACTACTAAAATGTTTAAGTATAAGAAATTTTCAAATTTCATTTTTTGTATGATATATAGAATTATTTTTGTTATTAATATTTTTTTAAATGTTACTTCTCTCTCTCTCTCTCTCTCTCTCTCTCTATATATATATATATATATATATATATATATATATATCCTAAGGAAAAAAGTGTAATTTTATTTCAAATAAGAGATAAAATACGGGGACTGCACTGGGGGAGCAATATCATACCACATGGGTTCATATTAGGGGATATATATTGAGGGAAAAATGACGTAATATATTGGGTGATTTCTAGGGGGTAAAGGGTTTTTATATTGATAGGTATAAAAAATGGAGCTCAAAGTTAATGAAAAAATGTAAATGGGTATAAAAAATGTTAATGAAAGAATGGATAGCTACAATATCTAGTGAAATTAGGGGTTTTTTAAATTGGGAAGGTGTATTGTGTTCATATTGGTAGGGGATTAAATAATGTGATTTTTAGAGGTATTTTCTATTATATAGTCAAATTAGGGGTATTGTCTAATATGCCACGAACGCATGTGATATGTCAGAGGTTCACGAAGTGAAGCCCCCGTGAGATAAAATCACATGTTGCTAAAAACATGGCATGCATATTTTTCAGTATAGATAGATCATCACTGGATCTATTGCCAAAAGTGGCATGTAAGCCATGAAAATGTGTACATAGTGTTTTCCAAGCAGAGGCTTGTTGAATACATATAGTGTAAACTACAAAATGTAAAGAATGGCAATATAGATGTATCACTAATGGAGCATGTAAGAGCATAGTAATGTAGTTGTTATGTGCCAGTATTGTAGTAACTATAGAGAAGCAAAAAAATTATGCGATTAGACCTCATATGCCTCTTCAATGAAAGGCCAGTGATAAAACTTGAAGAAGTGGTCATTTTAAAATGCAGAAAACAACCATGTTCCATATGTCAGTTTAACACCTTCCTTACAGAGGGCATCTGTAAGTTCATTAACCTCCTTATAGATATGTGAAATGGAGAAAGGATTAAAAAATAATTTTAATCTAGTAATCTCATCCACAAGTGTTTTGATTCAAAGGTTGTGACATTGTAAGATTTCATTGATCCAATTTACAACTAACATGGAATCCCCAAAGACTTCTAAGGAGGGAACATTTTTCTCTCGAGAAAAAAACTAGTAGAAACTTTAAATCCATGAGCTTCACTGAGTTATTGGTTCCTACACCAAGTCCCATTTTCAGCTTTTAATAGTGGGAGTCTATTAAATGTAGAGTAGAACCTCTGCCACAAATGTGCAACTCCCCTTGGGAGGCGCCATCGAAAAAAGCCAAAGGTTTAGAGTGGTCAATTTGTGTCACTACAACCTTCCTTTTTGAATGAGAGGAAGAGCTTTCAGGAAGTAATGCAAGGATGGCAAGGGATTTCATAATAGTATGTTCTGGAGGGATGAAATTCTTGTAGAAAATGGAATTGTTCCTTGCAAGCTAGATACCTCGGCAACAAAGAAGCGATAAGACCATGAAGTCTTTTACAGTTATGTCAAAAAACCATCAATCCCATATGTCAACTAGAACCTCACCCTGCTAGAGACAGTTTCATCCAAACTTGGAAGTTACATAGTTCCATACCTCCTTTGTGTATGGGAAAGTTATCAACATAAGTTTGATAGTTTCTTGTTCGAAACTTACAAAGACAACACTAGCTCGGTCCTTCCTTCTGGCTTTTTCATAGAAAATATCATGTTGGTATTTTATTTTCCAAGGCACACCACATGAATAACCTGGATTTTGTTGGGAAATTTAGTTTCCATAAGGGATTCCACCAGCTCACTTCCTCAGCAAGTATACTTCCTGCAATCATCTGCATGTATCCCGTTTTTGTTTTGTAAAGACCATATGTGGAATGTTTTCAATTCAACTCATCAACCTCCTCAGTTAAGCGAATATGTGATTCTACAAGTGCCCGAGTATATATGTGCCACCAATCCTATAGTTCTTGTGGTAACCTTAGTTGAATGCTAGTGAGCCAATCCTGTGGCATCAGTGAATTATGATCCATCCCAACAACTTGATTAAGAGTGTAAATGCCATAGTCATGCAGGAAAGAAATGAGGTTTTCAAGGAGGCAAAAGGCCTCACTACATCCATACCAATGGTTTGTACCAATTATGAGCCTAGAGCCATCACCCACTTTCCAATCTAGACCAAATTCAATGAGAGAAAAAGACTTGATAATTTCTTTCCAAGTAACAAAGTATTTTTTGGAGGTTTTCTTGGAATCATGAATCTAGTCCTCCAAGGATGTTGGATGGATGCACTTGATGTACACAATAGTTGTCCATAAACTCTGAGAGGTAATGAGTCTCCATCTTGTCTTTGTTGTGAGTGAATGCGAGAATAAAACCAGGTTTTTTTAGGCCCCATTTACTCCAAGCCTTTGGAAGAGAAATCCTGCTCCATTTGACACAAAGATAGGAAAATCGATTTGAGCATCATACCCATAAGAATTTGTAACACATCTGCTTCATTTTCTTAAGAATTCCCTTAGGGATCCAAGTGAGGGTCATCTAGTACACAAGTATTTCCTTGAGAATAAATTTGATGAGGACAAGATGAATTGCAATCGATAGCCAAAGAAGACTCCAATATTTTAATCTATTCTCCATTTTTGTCAAAAGCCATGTACAAGCATTATTTTTGTAAGAATTTGGTCTTACCCTAAAACCAGGTACTTAATTCCTTCTTCACACATGGATTGTTCAAAAGGAAAGAGAGATTGTAAAGTTGGGATCTCCTCAACACTTAGCTCAAAAGGAGATAAAGTAGATTTATGATTATTAATATCCATACCTATAGCAACTCTGAAAAGGATCAATAACTTCTTTTACAATTAGGGCATCCCTTCTTGAACCATTGTAAAAAATGAGGATGTCATCGACAAAAAGTAGGTGAGTGATACAAAATGTTGGAGCCATGGAAATGCCACTAAAAACACCCCTTCTTTTGGCATCATCCAATGTCCTTCTAATCCCTTTAGCCACCAAAAGAAAAAGAAGGGTAGATAGAGGGAACCCTTATCATATACCCCTTTCGGCATGGAAATGGGTGAAGTTGGGATGTTAATAAGAATTGCAAAAGAGATTGTTGTCATACAACTCATTATCCAAATAATGAAGTTCAAGTCATATCCAAAATGTGTCAATAAGAGCCTAATATATGTCCATCTAACTTGATCAAAGACCTTGAATAGGTCGATTTTGAGAATGGCACCCTTCACATGACTCTTCTTTAGGTTGTGTAATCCCTCCTTTTCCACCCTAATAGTCTCATGGATTTTTATTCCCTCTAAAAAAAATGGCATTTGAGAGAATAGGCTTTAGCCTTCTGGCAATGAATTTGGAAATAATATTGTAGAGACAGTTGCAGAGTGAAATTGGTCTATAGTAATCAAAAGTGTCAGGATTTTCAACCTTAGGAATCCAGGTGATAAAAGTGGAGTTGAAAGTTACTTGTATTCTCCCTGAGATTTTGATATTCTTCGACCATCCATAATAGGTCTTCTCCCAAAAGCTCATAAAGGCCAAAGAAAATCTCAATAGACTAGCCATCAAGCCCCAAGCTCTTACTCTTCTAAAAAATAGACAAGACCCCTTTTAATTTATCCATTAATATTTCTTCCATCAATTGTGCATTGTCAGCCTCTATAGAAAATCTTGGAAAGCATTTCTATCCACACAATTTCAACAATAGGTGTTCCCCGAAGTTATTTAAAAGGGTCGCTAAAATGTTTGTTTCCAAGAGCAGCCAAACCCTCAAAAGAAGTAACCATGGTGTTACTCATTTTCCTCCCCTTTGATAATTTTTTAAAAACAAGTGTATTCTCATCTCTAGCTTCCATCTATATAGTTGCTCTATTCTTTAACCTCCAAATAGCTTATTTACTAGCGAGAAGCTTCCTTCTCTATTCTTCAAGACGTATAAGACGAGCCTTAGACTCATCAGTCTCATACCCCTGCCCAACTTCCTCAGTTATGGAGGATAATTTTTTCTTCTATGGTATATAACTCTTGTGTATCCCTTTGTTGTTTGGTCATTGACCACGTGATGGTGGCATGTTTAACTACTTTGAGGTTCATTGCAAATTGTGCCCCTACGTTAGACTGTGAGTGTGGGTTATAAGGCCTCCAAGTGGCCTATACAAGAGCATAGAAATATTCATCTTAAAGCCATCTTGCATATAATTTGAAAGGGTTGTGAGGCTTCCTTCCTTATCTTCTAAGTTCCAGGAAAATAGGAAAGTGATCAAATTTTACCCCTTCCCCAATCGATTTCCATATGAGTGGTACCATTTCCACTAAACTTTCAACTAAGAGAAATCAAGTTGCTTAGCCACTCTATCCAGGCTCGTCTTTTTGTTAGTTCAAGTGGGCTTTAGCTTTAGGGGAGAAAAATCAATGAGAGATTATGGATTAGTAGAAATGTGTTGAAGAAAACAATATTTGGATTAGCTAGAGCCTAGGGTCCCTCGCTTTCAAGATTTCCTAATGAGAAATTCAAATCATCACCAATGATCACATAATCTTCCATGAAAAGGATTTCTACGCTTGAGCTTCCCAGAAAGGAATTTTGTCTTGATAAGTGCCATAAACATTGAGAATCAAGAAATCCATGTCTAGCTCCACAGATTTGAAAGGGAAACCCAATACGAAATCCATACATCATAAGTTATTCTCTTTAATGAATTGGGGGTTCCATCCAATTTCCATACCACCTAATCAACTATGTGCATCCAAACAAGTGAATTTCCAACCAGGGAAAAGTTTGCATAAACATAAACTTATCACTTCCCCCTCCCCCATAGTTTTCTGAAGGAGTATGACGAAAACATTGTTTAAGTCTACTAACCTACAGAGAGACTGTTGTTTAGAAGGGTTGGTTAGGCCCCAACAATTGAAGGAGATAATAATCATGATGTAACCACTATGAGATTTTTCACTACTCTAAGTTCCCTAATGATGGATTGTTGTCGTCTATATGCAAAGTCAACTATTGCTTTGTCTCGAGCCTTGGATAAGAAATATTTCTTTCCCCTGCATTTACGAATGCTAATATGTGAAGGGTTGTGAACTTGGCCCCTATAAGAAAGAGAATCACAGGTGGAGTAGGTCCTAGGTATGAAATTATAATGGGGCTTAGTATTCCTAGAGCATGAAGAGGTATCCTCATGAGAGGAAGCAATAGAAGGGGGATCAATTCTTCTAGTGGATGGGATAGGAAAAAGTAAGGGTTCACGTTTAAGTTCATAGGTAGGGAGGATCGAGGTGGTCATACATGTCACAACTGGGTAATTTTTCAAGGATGACCATTCCATATGCAAAACATATAAATTGCATAAAACAGAAGAAAGAGGTAGGGACAAATGAGAGGTACTCGGGGTGAGTACCAATGATCCAAATATGTCCTCATCATTCCTATCAATCTCAATAGATGTTTTCAAGGTTAGTCTCGTGTCTATAGCAATAATCACATGTATGGTAGGAGTCGAGGAGGTAGCATATGCATATGAAGTTGGTCCATATTTCTTAGTCTTAGTTGGAAGAGGGTCCACTGCTTCTCTTCCTCCATTCCTGTTGTTTAGTCAATTTATTATGTCCTAAATTGCTACATTAATTATCAATCCAGGAGTCATAAACTGATGAAGTGAGGCACACTATATGTGCAAGACAACCTCTTTCTTACTTTTTATTGTTTTCAATTTTTATTTGTTTTGGGGGTTTTATCTTCGTTTATCTCCTAATGTGAATGGAAATCCTATCCCTGAGTTTTAAGAATACTCTAGAAGGCAAGTATGGATATAGATTTTAAGGCAATTCTGTCCTTTATGATGACTTCCAGAACTTAACACTTCAGAAGATCTCAAAACAGTCTAGTAATGAAATTGATACTTTGAAAAAGAATGTAAATGTGCAGCTAAACAAGAATGTAAATGTGCAACTACTTGAATCAAACAAATGATGAACTACTGATCATGAAATCTCTATCTCTGTTGCTCATCTAAATACAGAAATAAAAGTTAAGCTATTGCACTCAAACAAATTAAAAATTGCAAACTAATAAAAGTAAAATCAATTCACTTCATTTATAGTCCGATAGCTTGCCAAGTAATCTTTTCGGGGTTAAGCTATGGCTCTGGAGATAACGTTAATAATATGAGGAATTGATATCTAATTGCAGAAAAATAAAACTAAAATCAAATCACATCATTCATAGTCCGATAGCTCGCCAAGTAGTCTTTTCGGGGTTAAGCTATGGCTCTGGAGATAACATCAATGACATGAGGAATTGATATCTAATTGCAGAAAAATAAATCTAAAATCAAATCACATCATTCATAGTCTGATAGCTCGCCAGTAGTCTTTTCGGGGTTAAGCTGTGGCTCTGGAGATAACGTCAATGACATGAGGAATTTGATATCTAAACTAACTAACAAAGCAAATGAATAAAACTAAAATCAAAGCACAACTGAAATTGAAAAGCTAAGAAAAGAAAAGTCAACAGAGAGGCTAATCTCATGTCACTAGTTATTGTAAAAATTGTATGAAAATGTCCGGGCTTAGCCTATCCTGAAACACGCACTGATCAGTATTAGCAAAAATATACAATGCTTGAAACATCATGTACAGGAATGTAACGTTAACATCATAACTAACTTATGAAATATACACAGGTGAACAAATTATGAAATATGTGCAATGGGAATAAGGAAACAACACATAAAAAATTTACACAAAAGAAAACAAAACCTCATCTAGCAGGGGCCCTCTACCTGGCCTTGGTCAACACGCTATCAGTCTGGAATTACGCTCACACAGTCATATAAAACAGAGTTTTATTATATTGCAAAACAGAGGAAGACTCCTCTCATTACAACAGTAGGACCAGTTCACGGCACAGTACAATGACTAACAGCAAAACGACATCAAAAACTAACTCTACATGCATTTGCAAACACGTTATTTATAAGGGAAATTACATAACAATTTTCCTATGAAACTACTTCAGCAGAAGACACGTAAAACACAACATCCGTGAGCTTAGCATGATGGTTGCCAAGATCATTCAATCTACCAAAAGGTGGTTGTTGGATTTGCGTCATGGGGGTAGTCTACAGTTGTCAAAATGTGTCCATGGATCTAGGAACAGTCTCGGACCCTTTACGTGTTGAAACAAAGACCTGTTTGCCATAGAACTCCTTCGTTTGACCACCGTTTGACCAAGGGCTTCCTTTGCGAATTTGGCTGAACCAATAGGACCTGATCCATGTCCAGATCATTCCTGAACTGCCCACATGCCTCGTTTTTGCTTGATGACACCTGTAATCTAGAGATCAACAAAAACAACAACGGAAAGTCAAATCGGCTGCGGAAAGTGGCTATATTCTGCAACTAATGAGCAAAATCTAATTCAAATAGCAAACACAAAAACATAGTTAGAAAACCACTTAAATTCTCTTTTAGAATCAATATGCAATGATCTTTGATAGCTTATGAGGTACTGGTGAGGGGAAAAAGTCTAGGAAAATGTGTAGGAGAGATGTAGTTTTAGGGCTCAACATACCCCCACTGTGAAGGTGTTGCATGTCCTCATGCAACCAAAACTGTGATCATCCTCCCTTCAGTTCATGTGTTCTAAGACCTCTGCCAACACATCCAGCCTTCTTTTCTTCTTTCTTGGTACCACTGTCATCCTAGGCTTCCTCATTAGGCACTTGAATTTGAGGTTGATGAGAGCTCTGCTCAACCTCCTATTCTTTTTCTTCAATTTTCTATTTTTCTTCTGCCATAGCCCGAGATGCAACATGGTGTTGTCATGAATAATCTTATCCAACCTGCTCTGTTCATTTAATGTTTCATTTTCTCTTTTGATGTGTCTATTTAGGACCTCCAGTTCAAAAACTTCATGTTTAATTGATTGGATTAGAGCTTCCTGGGCTGTATTAGGTTGGGTAGATGAAGTGCCTTGATCTATGGTAGTTTTCTCCATTGTCTCAATATAATCATACATTTCTTGCTGGGTTGGATCTATCTCAGGTGTAGTCTTCCTTGGGCTATCCCCAAAATCTAGTTGAGGAATAAGAGTATGGTGTGGGCCATGGCCAGGAGGGATTGCTGGAGGTTGTTCCGGTGTTTCCCCTCCTAAATCAATGAAGTGGGGCCCTTTAGTTTGTACTTTCCTCAATTTTCCTTTAAGTCTGGAGCTCCTCCTTAGATTTTGTGAGTTAGTGTCTTCTTTCTCCACACTCTGTTTTTCTTTCCCTTTCTTCTTTGCTGTAGTTGACTGTTCTTGAAGCTAAACTAGTCTTTCAGAAAGTATTTGGTAGTCGTCTTCTGAGGAAGGTTCTGGGGTTTGATAGACAACTTTAATTTTTCTTTTCCCCTTTAATTTTCTTTGCTTCCTAACCTCAGTTCTTTCCTTCCTACTTTCTGACAACTTCTCTTCCTTATTAGTTTCTTTAGCTATGTTAGTAGGAGTGTCCTGAATTCTCACACTTTTTTCCTTCTCCTACTTTTCCTTGCTGAGCTGCTCTCGGGTGTTTCAGGTGGATCTTGAAAGAAGTTTCTAACCAAAAACTATTCCCAGGTGTCCTTCTTTTCCTTCAATTGTTTTTCAATCAAAATTTTTACAAGGTCGTGATGGTACAGGTGAGATTCTATGTCCTCCAGGTTCTTTTGTACAGTTATGGACATCTTTTCAGGCTATTCAATAAAAAGTAAGGCAAATTGATGGTTTGATTTTCTAGAAAATTCATTAGCGATCGGGTGTGGTACATATACATGGACCCAAACCATCCTTCACATGTAATAAACTTTTGGATTATCAATAATAGACTAGCCCACTTTTCCTCTAAAGCAGAGGTAGGGATTCCACGTTTGAAAATGGTTATATCCATACCTAGATTGCGTAAGATAACCCTCCAGGCCCTCTCATCAAAGCTTTTGTTTTTGAACCACCGTTCCCCCTCCTGTGGGAGTTCCCTTGCTGCAGCAATAGATGCCTCTGTTAGGATTCAGAATTGACCATTTTTGACCTTATATTTTGGCCATAATATTATCCTTTTCAGTTCAATAGTTGAAAGCTTTGATTACATAATGATTTAATCACCCCAAGGTATGAAGTAATTCTTCGCATATCTATATGTTTAATTGTTCATTGCATATTCATGAATATCTTTATATTTATCTTTGGAAAAGCTAATTAAGTTGCCAAGTAACCGCTGGACTGTCTAAAGTCTGCAGGAATTATAATTCATAGTTGCTGTAACACCAGAAACAGCAACTACGCAGTTGCTGCAACACCAGAAGCAGCAACTACGCAATTGCTACAGCCAGCAACGGCAACCATCTAAAGCAGGGGAATGCTATTTTTGCAACAACTGGAAATAACAAACGGAAACTATCTGAAGATCGCCAGAATTCCGCGCTGACGCAGCATGATCAGCAATTGTCCAAAAAGGGTAAAACACAGTTGCTAAAATATCAGGAACAGCACGGGTTTACTAAATCAGCAACCATGGGGAAACGACGAAGGATAATACGAGGATCCCAAGAAGACGGTCGAAGTTCGGTTACCAGCTGTGTAACGGAAACAAACTGAAGAAAGAATACACTTTTGCACTGTTATAACAGCATCCTGTAACTCTTATTTTTGGTTAACTGAATGAACTGTGATAATCTATTGTAATAGATGTCTCCTCTATAAAGAGGAGATATCTACATTAGAGAAGGGGGAGAAAAATAGTTTTGTAAGGGGAATTTCGAAAAGACAACAACAAAGTCTGAACTTTTATTGTAACTGAATCTTTTGGCAGATGAATAGAAGATTGTTCTGAGTACCTAATCTAGCAATTGTGTTCTGGGGAATCTTGTGAGAGGGACCGGGCCCACCTTCCTCACAAGATTCACCCATTTACTTTTCTGTCAAGTGTGTAAGTGTGTTTGGTGATTTCTTTATGCTGATACTCTGTTTTGGATTCTGTAGCATTACCTCTGATAATTTCCTTTTTGCTGGCACTCTGTTTTGTTAATCGTTTGAAACTGTACTTCACCGGTGAATTAGAATTGCAGTGTGTATTAGCAATCTGGTTACAGGGGCAGGTGCTGAACATCCTTGCTTGGAGGATAGGGTCCTGATCCTCTGATAACAGAGCATCCACCACTCTTCTTTTCAGATTTGTCATCTTAAATTAACTGCTTTCATTTTATCTTTACAGTACACTGTTATGACATAACGTGAGAATTACGTATACTACAGCTTTTTAATGCTTTTAGAGTTAAGTACATACAGTACGCGGTAGCCTTTGAAATAAAAGACTTTCCCAGGTTGACAATTTAATGTGGTACTTGATTGTTAATCAATAAACAATTCAACTAGCCAACAGCCTCTGTAGTTGAAAATTTAAGGTCTCCAACCTCAACTTCCACGCCATTAAAAGACCTCTCAAATGTCTTCATAACTTCTTTGTTGTAGCCTCTAAATTTCTAGATGAACTGTAGCCACCATGCCTTCCTTAGTATGCTTTTCAATTGTGGATACCCCTCCATGAATTTGGGCCCTTCCGGTTCTGCTCTTAGTAAAAGATCCATTCCTTCCTCCTGCCTTAAAATAAGTCTGGGTGAGTAATGGATTGACGAAGGTGAAACAACTGTGTTAGCGGGGAATGGAGAAGGTTTATGGAGAAAAACAGTAGTCATAAACGAAAGAGCAGAGAACAAATAATGAGAATGAGTTCACGGGAGTGTAAACAACTAGAAATGACAAATGGGATAGTATGGGAATAGAGTGAACTCGGCTTTTGAGATAGAAGGCTGCGGAATAGGCGTGAGCACGTTCTCAAAATGGCTGCGGATTTGTGCGGCGGGAAAGAGCCGTGATCAAATAGATTACGTCCTCATAATTACCCAGTTCAGTAGGTGGAATTCCATCGTACAAATAAACACAAGTTAAATTCGGAGGCGGATCATGAGGCCGTTAAAAATTAATGCAAGGTTGTGGAGGAATCATACTGTTATCTCAAAATCAGACCCTGGAAGGCTGCAGACTAGGAAGACTTCAAGTAACTGTTTCAAACCAATCTTTTAGCTAAGGCTTAGCCTCCTTAGCCTGAGAGGGCTCTCTCAAAGGATTGAAGGTTTTTGATTATGATTAAGATGGCTAACTCTTTGTGAAACAAATAGGAATGAAGCTGGTGGAATCAAAATTAACAAGCATCCATTGGGCTTATGGAGTCTTATGTCATTTAGCATTAACAGTAGAATTGGCTTTGCAATAAAATCAAGGCATTCAGATTTCAATATAGGTAGAGTACACTAAACACCAAAGGACAGTTTACGAGTATATGAAGGAAATTAGAACACTGCAAGTGATTTCTAAGTAATCAAATACTCATAATACTGTAGACAACATGAAAAGACAACAAAAGGAACTCATACATTGAACTCTCTATGATTCTTGAGCAGCAGAAGCCAGTACTGTATTACCAAAAGAAACAGAGTCTTTACATAAGCTTAATAACAGAGCTTTTTTACATAAATTTCCAACATCCAGCTTGTTTAAATGCATGCTCGACTTCTCTGTTCTTCAAGGTTATGTCTAAACCTTCAGGCTCGTTTCTCAAACATTTGCCTGATCTGTGGTCTTTCCTTTCTGTCGATCCCTCCATGAAGGTTTGAAACACTGTCGCTGCTCAAATTTCAGTCTCTGCCTTGTTTGAATGGCTGCCTCACTTGATAACTGCCTCACTTGATAACAATGTATTCAAATTGAAAACTTGCAGACTTGTTCCTCATGCAACGAATACAATCATCATTAAGACTGTGAATACCTGGCTTTTCTTGGAACTTGTAATCCGTGTGTACCAACGTACCTAGTGGTTGTAATAATGGAGATAAGCGGTTGGACATGATATGTGGAGTGCATAAACTGACAATGAATGACGCAACCATAGATTAACTTGATAGATTTGATAGTTGGGAAAGATTCACTGCGGAATGCACGAATCTCCGATTTCGCAGCGTGGTCAGTGTAAATTTTAAATTATGTGCTACGAAATCACCTAAGACGTGTCGCGCTGCGAAATCACCTAAAACACATCGCGCTGCGAAATCACCTAAAGGACTTTTGCGCTGCGAAACTGCTAAAAAGGATTTATGCGCTGCAAAAACACTTCAAAATGGTTACATGCACTACGAAATCACCTAAAAGGCTTTGTGGCACATAGTAATTTTTAAACCAAACTGACACATGGCTATGAGATGGATGATGAATGAGAATGACCAGTGATGAATGAGAATGCATATTTGACTCAAGACCCCCTAAGACTCAGACTCTAAGCAAAAACAAAATCAAACTTAGACTAGCACCGACCTTTATCATCAAACTAGTATGAGAAATTTTGGCATTAGAATTCTTAAGTGATAACACGTACAAAGGTCATGGAGCAGTTATAGAAGCTATCAATGCTAATCATTACATATAATGGAGCCATGGTTTCATAACTATATAGAATGTGCTTTTTAAAATTCCATTTGAAATAAATCTTGCTCATACCTTGGAATTTTTGGCCACTTCCATCCATTAACCTTTGATTAGCTGCTTCCTGTTAGTGCTTTAGGTGCTTTATATCTTCAAAATATTTTCCTTTGTAATACCTGCACTTGGTTCTCATCATTATTTGGCTAACATCTGACTGTCAATGCTGAATAACAGAGTGTTAGCTGCGAAATCAATCAACTAGTTGCAGAATCAGTTTCAGCTGCGGAAACTGAATTCAGCTGCGGAAACTGATACAATGAACATATGACTGAATGGAGATGGATGGAAATGAATGATGACTGAGTGAATGATATATGAAAACTAGTCATGAAAGGAATTTTATTGACGGAATGAGATGATGAAATGAAATGGAGTGAAGTGAAATGACATGAAACTATGAATAAAATGAGGAAATATTTTTTTTTTTTTGGAAAATATAGGGCGTCAGAAGTTTCTGATTTTCGCCCTGCATTTTCTATATAAGACTGCCAATCAGTGATTAGTTTTCAAGCTTATACAATTTTTTATTTTATTTTTTTAAACAGAAAAGAACAAAGACTAGGCTGGTGGAGAAGAAGGATTTTTATTCACCAGCCTTATTGCAGAATTATCTTGAAATATTTTGACAAATTCCTCCTTTGAGAGTGGCTTATGATAGATCTTTAATCTTTGGCCATTCACAAAAAGAGGAGTTTGATGTTCATCACTGGTTTTGATTCTTACCGCTCCATTGCTAAAGATTTTGTCAATCTCATATGGCCCAAGCCAATGAGTCTGAAATTTACCTTTGAAATATTTAAAATTGGAATCAAATAGCAATGCCCAATCTCCTTCTTGAAACTTTTTCTCCTTGATGTATTTGTCATGACACTTAGCTCTTTGATATTGAACTAGATCAGTTCTTAGGATTGCTTCTTATCTGATCTCATCTAGCTCATTTAACTGCTCCATTCTATGCTTTTGGGCTTCTCATAGATCCATTCCCAATTGAACCGCCATCTTGAAGGTTCTAACTTGGAACTCAATGGGGAGCTAAACTTCTTTCCCATAAAAAAGTTCATAGGGAGAATGTCCTGTTGTATTCCTCCATGTAGTTCTGTAGGCCCATAAAGCTTCAGGAAGCCTTTCTGCCCAATTTCTTATGTGTAGATGAACGGTCTTAGTAATGATGCCTTCAAGAACTTTGTTTGTAGACTCCACTTAACCATTTGCTTGCGGATGGTAAGGAGTAGATTTTCTGTGCTTGACCTTGTACTCTTCCATCAGCTTCTCCGTCAGTTTGGATGTGAATTGTCCTCCTTGATCTGTCACAATTTCTCTTGGAACACCAAAGTGAGTAAAAATATCCTCATAAAGAAAACTAACAACTGAATGCTCAGTAGCAGAAAATAATGCTTTGGCTTCTACCCATTTAGTGACATAATCAGTACATACCAATATATACTTTCTTTGTTTAGATGGTGGGTTAATAGGTCCAATGAAATATAAAGCCCATTTTTCAAAGGGTTTGATGAGTACCTGTGGCTGCAATGGCATTTCATTTGAAAGGGTAGGTTTCCCTACTCTTTGGCAGTTGTCACACCTTTTGACATATTGTTTTGCATCTTTGAAGAGGGATGGCCAATAATATCCTAAAGAGAGGATTTTATAGGCTGTCATTTTGTCAGAAAAGTGTCCGCCGCATGGTTCATCATGACATGCTTTGAGAATATCAGGCATCTCATCTTCCCTAACACATCTTCTTATCACAAAGTGTTGAAAATGCAATAAGATGATGGATCTTAGTGGAAACGAGTCGCCTTCACTAAGTGGTCCCGCAGGCTATTTTTGGCGCAAAGTCTATTTTTAGACTATGTTTATTTTTAGACATATGGATCATGGTCTATGAGTTGCATGATGTTATTTATGGAGGATGGGTCATGTTGAGAAAAATAGATGGACTTATATTTTTGGTTCACAGCGGAGTGATCAGAGTCTATTTTTAGACTGCCAGGCTAAAAATAGAAACAGTCAAATATTATTATCCCTTAGTAATATTTGGACTCTAAACATTATCTTATTCTCTTGGAGCACTTCAGTTCGAGCTACGGATGTGGCACGTGCAGTTGACAAAGGAATCACGTGGTTTCTTATGTGTTAGTTGAGCTATTGCATGGAGGACTTTAGTTAGAACTCATGCATGTGAGTTCTATGGAGTTGGATGTGGAGTTGATGGAGTTGTGTTTAGTTTGACTTAGTTGAACTAGTTGTATTTAGTCTAACTAAGGAATACACTAGTGATGAGTTGTGTGAATTGATTGTTCATTAATTCACTAATTATTAAATCATAAAGAAACTAAAGAATACATTAGTTAACTCAGTGCATGGACAGTTCAATAGAGATAGGTGTTAGAGGTAAGTGAAAGGGTGAGTTGTGACTATCAG
Source organism: Pinus tabuliformis (assembly GCA_031772625.1). Lineage (NCBI taxonomy): Eukaryota > Viridiplantae > Streptophyta > Pinopsida > Pinales > Pinaceae > Pinus > Pinus tabuliformis. The sequence goes on from CM062811.1 coordinate 249,284,075, forward strand.
TTGTCCATGAGATTTTTCACATGCATGGATTGAGTAATGCCAATGAGGATTGCACAGTGTGGGCCAATACCAAGGCAATTGTAGCTTGTGCTCACATGATTCTCTTGCAGGATTGTGTAGTGGAGGCAGGCAAAGCAGCGGAGGAGATTTGAACCTGTGACTTGTTCGGATCTGAGTTAGTTTTGTGTGTAACAGGTGGAGATAGTGATGGATACTTGAGAGGAGTATTGTACTATGTATTGTTACATGTTCTCAATCATTATAATATACAGATAGTGTGGGGTTTTCAGCTGTATGCTTTCCCTGGGTTACATACTGTGTTAGTGTGCGCATGCGATTGATGTTTCATTGTTTTTAATGCTGCTAAATTGATGATCAACATAGAGGAGGTTATGTATTATGCATGTATTCCACAATAGTGTATAATCGGGATAATCTCTGTGAATAAGTGTCATATTATTCAAAATTTCTACATGGTATCAGAGCTATTGATCATCAGATCTATTATTCAGAAAGTGTCTACATATTATTTCTTCAAGCAAAGTTTGTAATCGGGCCAAGTAGCCTCTGGATTCATCCTTCTTTTGGAAGGTGAGATATCTGGTGAATGACCATACAGTCAATCTCTGTATGAGAAATACTTTGTTCTCACGAATTTTAGATCAGAAGCGGTTGAGTTTTGAGCTGGTGGAACGGTGCTCAAGGATAACCTCAGAAACATCTAAGTGTGAGAATGGAGACAGTATGCCCCAGTATCTCACGAATTTCACCCAGTGTCAGGATGAGCTGGGAAGTGTGGGGGTGATTGTCGATGATGAGGACTTGGTGAGCTTGGCTCTCCTTGGTCTTCCGAAGAGTTGGCATTCCTATCAGGACTCTGTCAATGGTCGGGAGAAATTGCCAGGATGGGAGAGACTTTGGTTGGATATTGTGCAAGAGGAGATCAGGCAGAATACCAGGGATGGATCTTCATCAAAGGCATCTGATGAAGAAAATTGTGCTTTGACTGCAAAAGAAAAGAAGGGGAAGGATAAGGGTTCTCTTTCTGAATCCAGTCCTTCCAATAATGGGAAGAAGGTTGACAAGTCGAAGGTGAGATGCTTTCGTTGTCATGAGTTGGGCCATTATGCTACTAATTGCCCAAAGAAGAAGTCCAAGAAGGGATCCGGGAAAGGATCTGAAGGTGAGGCACTTGCTTCACAGTTTGAGTTGGATTTCACACTATTCGCATGCATGGTTTCATCCATGGTGGGAAGTGGTTGGTTTCTTGACAGTGGAGGTTCTTTCCACATGACCGGTGACAAGCATTTGTTCAGTACTTTGGAGGAGAAAGATCTCCAGATACTCATAGCGATGGGTAATGATGAGAAGTATAGTGTCTCGGGTGTAGGCACAGTTATTTTTCAGAGGGAGCATGGAGCTTGCCTTACCTTGACCGATGTCAAGTATGTACCAGGACTGAAGAGAAACTTGGTGTTGATCACGATGCTGGAAGACGGAGGCTATGATGTAGTCTTCAGTAAGTTAAAGGTTTTCCTTAGACACATCATCACTAGACAGGTGAAGTAGATTGGTTCATGGGTCAAGAACCTATATGCTCTTGAGGTTCAAGATGCATGCAAAGCCTTGAGCAGTGAGGCAACTGATGGAGACTTGGTGGTTGAGAGGGAGGGTATATTACCTCTCAACATGCAGAGCCAGAAGAAGTCTTAGACAATTGTGGAGGAGCCACGTTTGGTGCAGTAGCTTCAGGAGGTTGTGGAGCAACCAAAACAAGGGAAGCTGAGAGGAGATCGAGTAGAGACATCTACTCATGCAGAGACCTCCAGTAAGGGGAAAATTCGAGCCAGGTGGGCAGAGGGGTCGCATGCAGCCATATCTCCAGGTAGGAGGTGGGGTGATGTGGATTGATCGTCCCAAGGAGGAGGGGCAGGATCCTTGAGATACCCAACCTCTTGGATGAGACCTTGCTACGGGAGCCCCAATGTGGAGTGGCATGAACTGACTGATTGGGTAGAGACAAATGCAGATGGAGCGGCAGAGAGAGCGACAGTGTATGGAATCCCATGATAGCGCATAGCTAGCAGGCTGCAGCAATGCGAGAGGCACAAGTGTTTTGCACAATGCTAGGTGGCACATAGAAGTGTGTAATGGTGCGAGATGCATGGAGATGTTGCAGTAGCACAAATGTTAGAGAGGGAGCACTTGTAAGCAGCAGGTAGAGCTTCAGCATCAGAGTATGTTCCTAGCCCAACAGAGTGGTCAGTTGGGAGTGTTTTTTGTTCCAAGTGTTGTTGGAGCAAGTGGACCGGGCAAATGTGTTGCATGCAGAACATTCCAGAGTTGCAGGATAAGGGTTGCTGATAATCCATATCTTGTTGAGAGGGAGTGTTGAAAATGCAACAAGATGATGGATCTTAGTGGAAAGGAGTCGCCTTCACTAAGTGGTTCCGCAGGTTATTTTTGGCGCAAAGTCTATCTTTAGACATATGGATCATGGTCTATGAGTTGCAGGATGCTGTTTATGGATGATTGGTCATGTTGAGAAAAATAGATGGACTTCTATTTTTGGTTCATAGCAGAGTGATCAGAGTCTATTTTTAGACTGCCAGGCTAAAAATAGAAACAGTGAAATATTATTAGCCCTTAGTAATATTTGGACTCTAAACATTATCTTATTCTCTTGGAGCACTTCAGTTCGAGCTACAGATGTGGCACATGCAGCTGACAAAGGAATCACATGGTTTCTTATGTGTTAGTTGAGCTATTGCATGGAGGACTTCAGTTAGAACTCATGCATGTGAGTTCTGTGGAGTTGGATGTGGAGTTGATGGAGTTGTGTTCAGTTTGACTTAGTTGAACTAGTTGTATTTAGTCTAACTAAAGAATGCACTAGTGATGAGTTGTGTGAATTGATTTTTAATTAATTCACTAATTATTAACTCATAAAGAAACTAAATAATACATCAGTTAACTCAGTGCATGGACAGTTCAACAGAGACAGGTGTTAGAGGTAAGTGAAAGGGTGAGTTGTGACTATCAGTTGTGCATGAGATTTTGCACATGCATGGATTGAGTAATGCCAATGAGGATTGCGCAGTGTGGGCCAATACCAAAGCAATTGTATCTTGTGCTCACGTGATTCTCTTGCAGGATTGTGTAGTGGAGGCAGGCAAAGCAGCGAAGGAGATTTGAACCTGTGACTTGTTCGGATCTGAGCTAGTTTTGTGTGTAACAGGTGGAGATAGTGCTGGATACTTGAGAGGATTATTGTAATATGTATTGTTACATGTTCTCAATTATTATAATATACAGATAGTGTGGGGTTTTCAGCTATATGCTTTCCCCGGGTTACATACTGTGTTAATGTGCGCATGCGATTGATGTTTCATTATTTTTAATGCTGCTAAATTGATGATCAACGTAGAGGAGGTTATGTATTATGCATGTGTTCCACAATAGTGTATAATCAGGATAATCTCTGTGAATAAGTGTCATATTATTCAAAATTTCTACACAAATTCTGGCCCTGTTTTAAACAATTCATTAGAAATCGATGAATATTTTGAACTCTCTTGAATAATATTTCTTCTTTCACCAGGAAATAAATGTGGAGGTAGTTTCCCTGTAACCAAATAGTTAGCTATATCTGCATACCAAGGAGTCTTAGTAGTTACTGAAAATAAATATTCATCAGGAAACTTGTCCTCTAGAGGAGAATCTTCTTTAGTTTTCTGAATCCTAGACAAGAAATCAGCTACTGTGTTTTTTTTCCCTGGTCTATCTAACACATTAGTATTGAATTCTTGTAAAAGTAAGAGCCACCTTGTAACTCTGCCATTAGTAATGGGTTTTTCATTAGATATCTAATTGCAGAATGATCAGTATGAATAAAATTTTCATAGCTTGTTATATAATGTCTGAACTTATTGATTGCATGAACAACAACTAAGAACTCTTTTACAGTCATAGTATTGTTCAACTCAGTGGGAGTTAAATTTTTACTGGTATAGTAAATGGCATAAGGAACTAAATCTTTCTATCCCAATACAACCCTAGAGCTGTATCTGAAGCATCTGTAGAAATATGGAAAGGGAGTTTCCAATTTGGTCCTCTCAAGATAGGTGCTTCAGATATTCTTGTTTTCAAAGTTTCAAATGCTAATTGGCAATCAGGATCCCACTTGAATTCACAGTCTTTTGTAAGCAGTTTGAAGAGGGGAGATACTATTTTGGTGAAGTTTTCTATAAATCTTCTATAATATCCAGTAAATCCCAGAAAACTTCTAACATATTTTTGACAATTTGGAATAGGTAACTTGGAGATGACTTCAACTTTTGATCTATCAACTTTAATCCCATCCCCTGAAATATGATGTCCTAAAACAATACCTTTAGTAAACATCATAAATCATTTTTCATGGCTTAGTGAAAGGTTTGTTTCTTTACATCTTATAAGTACTTTTTCCAAATTTTCTAATGCCTCTTCAAATAAATCACCATAAACTATAAAATCATCCATATAAACCTCTACACAATCATGGATTAGATTAGAAAAAATTCCTAGTACTGCTCTTCGGAATATTGCGGGTGCATTACATAATCCAAAAAGAAGCACTCGATAAGAAAAAGTTCCCCATGGACAGGTAAATGTGGTCTTATCCTGATCTTCAGGTGCTACTTGAATTTGATTATAACCACTAAACCATCCAAAAATGAAAAATACTTTTTGCCTGCTAATGTTTCTAATACTTGATCGATAAATGGCAAAGGAAAGTGTTCCTTTAAAGTTTCTTTATTCAATTCCCTGTAATCAATGCATACCCTCCATTTACCATTCTTTTTGGGTACTATAACCAAAGGAGAAACCCATCGGTTATCTGAAATTGGGTAAATGAAATTTACATTGAGTAGTTTTTGGAGCTCTTCTTTCACTATCTCCCTAAGATTTGGATTCATCCTTCTCTGAGGTTGTCTGATCGGTCTACTGTTTTCCTCGATATAGATATGATGGATGCAAGTCTTAGGGTCAATACCTTTCATATCAGTATACTCCCATGCAAATGCAGTAGAATGTTTTTGCAAGATTTTGGTTAGCTCTTTCTGTTGTGACTTTTCCAAATTTTTGTTGATATTCAGTGTTTTTCCTGGAAAAATCTCAATGGTAGAGCTACCAAACTCTTCCATAGAGTAAAGAGACATTTGTCTTGATGATAGATATTCAATATCAAAATCTAACTGAAATTGTGTGTGGTCATATTCTGAAGATGTTTCAAAATTTTCTAATGTGTTCAAAATTTGACTATCTTCACTAATTTCAAAGACAGTAAAGATAGGTTGTATGATATCTTCATCGTTGACCCATTCATTTTCTCCTACTTCAGTAATTGCCTTTGCTGGAGGATAAAAATTGAATTTCTTTATTGAACTACCATCAGAAATGTACATATCTCCATATCTACAACTAATGAAAGCATCAGTTGTGGCTAGCCAAGGTCTTCCTAAGATGAGTGGATGTCCTCCTAAATTACTCTTGGGAGTCAAAATCATGAAATCTACTGGATATTCTCAAGAATCTAAGGATACTGAAATATCTTCTAGTACACCATCTGGTTTGATTATTGATCTATCTGCAAGTTGTAGTAAGGTGGGTGTAAAAAGAAGATTAGGAAGTTTAAGCTGTTCCATAGTCTATCTACTCATAATGTTGATAGCAGCCCCTAAGTCAATCAAAGTGTTTGGAATTTCTATCCCATTTATATTTGTCTTGAAAATTGGACTACCCGGATCTACATATTTCTGCATGGTAATTTTTCCATCATGATATCTGTGATTTTTCCTACCAGGTGGATTCTTCTTGTATCCTTTAGTTTCCTTCCTGGTCTTTTAAGACTCAACTCCTTTATTGTTTTCGCTAGAATAGGAATCTCTCGAATGGCTTGTAGCAAGGGAATCTTGATACAGACATTCTTCAATTCATCTAGAAAATCATAGTCAGGCAACAAGATTTGTTTTTCCACCCCTTTGTCAATTTGTAATCTTTCAGGGAAAGGAGGCGTGGATGAAGATGCAGGTTGCTCAACTATAGGAGTTGTGGGGGTTGACTCTTTTTATTTTTCTTTTTGAATGGTTGGGTTTTGAAGAGATGCTTCCTCAGAACCTTTATTGACTTTAAGAGAATCCTCCTTAGAGGTACCTTGTTCTTGAACATCTATAGAAGGTTTTTCTAAAACTCTACCAGATTTGAGTTGAACATCATTAAGAGGAACAATCATATAGGTAGGAAACTTTTTTCCTTCTACCATGTAAGCATTCTGAGGATTTTTGTTGTTGGGATTTGGCAATGGCTGGGCTGGTAGTTGATTTGTCTTTTGTTGAAATGGAAGCAAGAGTTGAGAATTTGGATTTTGTTGAGAAGGTTGTTGTTGTGGGAATGGTAATGAAAGTTGTGGGTTTTGATTTGGAATTGGTGGATTTTGTTGATTTGGAAAAGATGGAGGATATTGATAAAATTGAGCAAATCTCCCATAAGGATTTTGCATCCCTTGCGCCCATGATTGGTATGGATTTTGAGATTGGGGCCAAGGTTGTTGCCAAGAATTCCAATTTGGCGGGAGTTGAAAGTTCATAGGATTGTTAAATCCTTGATTTTTTTGCCCCTGCCATGGTCTTCTTGAAACAAAACAAAGGGACTCTACTGAATTTGGATCTTCTTGAAAGACAGCTTTGAGCCCAGGAATTGAAGGACAATCCTTGGTCTCATGGCTTTCTGAGCAAATCATACATGTTTCTACAACTTTTGCATCCAAGGGGCATTCCCTTAGAGCATGTTTCTTTCTACATTTTGGACAAAAGATAGCTAAGGCATCAGCTTCTGCTTTCTGCTTGTTTTGTATTTTAAGGGTGTCTAGTTGTTCACTAAGGCTCCCTAGAATATCAGTTTTGAACTCATCAAGCATATTGCCAATCTCTGCCCTACTTACTGATCCAGTTGTAGATTTGTTTGCTCTAATAAGAGAAGGATTTCTCGGCCCTTTTCCAGTTTTAGATTTTCCCCTTGAGAGATGGACACATAGTTTTGCTATGTCATGAAGTGGAAGTTGAGAAATATCTCCCTTCCCCATCATGTTTAAGATATCTATCCATTCATTCTAATGGCTTTTAGTAGAAGGGCTTCCAAGTTTTCCTCATCTAAATTGCTCATTTTTTCTCTTTCAAGTTGTATTGAAATCTTTCAAGTAAATCCTCCAAGTTTTCATCTTCTCTTTGCATCATCTTGAATACGTCATCCTTATGATTGGTGGGCATACAATAATCCAGGTATCTATCCAAAAATGTTTGTTTCATATCATTCCAAGTCCTAATAGATTGAGTGACTAATCCCATGAACCATTTCAAAGCAACTCCTTTCAATGTTGAAGGAAACAGTTTGAGTTTTTGAGAGTCTTCCATATAGTCATAGGTTCGGCATAAGACTTCAAACTCAAATAGAAATGTTTTAGGATCCTCACTTCGCAACCCATAAAAGTTTGGGAGGATAGATGGTGAAATGTTTTTCATTGTTGTATGAGTTTCCTCATCGGATCCAAATGAGTTATCTCCATCCCTATTTTCCCCATTGTTACCTCTACCTCCTCCATTATTTCCTCTTCTCTACCTCGACTCCCTCCTCCAAATCCATTTACTACTTCCTCTGTCATGATAGTTTCCTCAAAGTCCTCAGAGTCCTCTGGTTCTTCTATTAATGGTGAACGAGGAGAGTTTCTCCCTCCTCTTCTTCAGGTGATTCTACTTCTTTGATTACAATATGTTCCCCTGTAGAAGTGAAGAAATGTTCTTCTCCTAGATCAGATTTAGTAGATAGTGTGGGAGAATTTCCTAATTCGGCTGCTGCCCCTTGAATTCCAGGAATCCTAAGGCTGGGAATATGAGTCGGAGATGATGGTGGTGTATCTTGTCTATGCCTTGGAGTAGCTGGAGTTGTGAAAATCGAACTTTTGGCCCTAGCTATGAACCTTCCCCTAGAATCTCTTGCTCTATGCATGTCATTTTTATTTTTATTTTTATTATTTTTTTTAAAGTCGGGCTAATAATTCTCTTTCTGATCTTCCAGATCACACTAGGTGCAAGAAGAGAGCATAATCAAGAAATTATTGAACTAATAACTCTCTTTTTTGATCCTCCAGATCACACTAGGTGCAAGAAGAGAGCATAATCAAGAAATTATTGAACTAATAACTCTCTTTTCTGATCCTCCAGATCACACTAGGTGCAAGAGGAGAGCATACTTCAAGAAGTTATCAATTTTTCCCACTTTTTTTTGTAAGAGATTGGCTACCTAGTTACACTTCCCCGGAAACGGTGCCAAAATGTTTAGTCAATTTAGTATGTCCTAAATTGCTACATTAATTATCAATCCGCTGGTCGTAAACCGATGAAGTGCAGCACACTATATGTGCAAGGCAACCTCTTTCTTACTTTTTATTGTTTTCAATTTTTATTTTGTTTTTGGCGGTTTTATCTTCGTTTATCTCCTAATGTGAATGGAAATCCTATCCCTGAGTTTTAAGAATACTCTAGAAGGCAAGTATGGATATAGATTTTAAGGCAATTCTGTCCTTTATGATGACTTCCAGAACTTAACACTTCAGAAGATCTCAAAACAGTCTATTAATGAAATTGATACTTTGAATAATAATGTAAATGTGCAGCTACTTGAATCAAACAAATGATGGACTACTGATCATGAAATCTCTATCTCTGTTGCTCATCTAAATACAGAAATAAAAGTTAATATATTGCACTCAAACAAATTAAAAACTGCAAAATAATAAAAGTAAAATCAACTCACTTAATTTATAGTCCGATAGCTCGCCAAGTAGTATTTTCGGGGTTAATCTATGGCTCTGGAGATAACGTCAATAATATGAGGATTGATATCTAATTGCAGAAAAATAAAACTAAAATCAAATCACATCATTCATAGTCCGATATCTCGCCAAGTAGTCTTTTCGAGGTTAAGCTATGGCTCTGGAGATAACGTCAATGACATGAAAAATTGATATCTAATTGCAGAAAAATAAAGCTAAAATGAAATCACATCATTCATAGTCCAATAGCTCGCCAAGTAGGCTTTTCGAGGTTAAGCTATGGCTCTGGAGATAATGTCAATGACATGAGGAATTTGATATCTAAACTAACTAACAAAGTAAATGACTAAAACTGAAATCAAAGCACAACTGAAAGCGAAAAGCTAAGAAAAGCAAAGTCAGCAGAGAGGCTAATCTCATGTCACTAGTTATTGTAAAAATTGTATGAAAATGTCTGGGCCTAGCCTATCCTGAAACACACACTGATCAGTGTTAGCAACAATATACAATGCTTGAAAAATCATGTATAGGAATGTAACGTTAACATCATAACTAACTTATGAAATATACAAAGGTGAAAAAATTATGAAATATGTGCAATGGAAATAAGGAAACAACACATAAAAACTTTACAGAAAAGAAAACAAAACCTCAGCCAGCAGGGGCCCTCTGCACGGCCTTGGTCAACATGCTATCAGTCTGGAATTACGCTCACATAGTCATATAAAACAGAGTTTTATTATATTGCAAAACAGAGGAAGACTCCTCTCATTACAACAACAGGACTAGTTCACAGCACAGTACAATGACTAACAGCAAAACGACATCAAAAACTAACTCTACATGCGTTTGCAAACACGTTATTTATAAGGGAAATTACATAACAGTTTTCCTATGAAACTACTTCAGCAGAAGACACGTAAAACACAGCATCTGTGAGCTTAGCATGATGGTTGCCAAGATCATTCAATCTACCAAAAGGTGGTTGTTGGATTTGCGTCGTGGGGGCAGTCTACAACTGTCAAAATGTGTCCATGGAACTAGGAATGGTCTCGGACCCTTTACATGTTGAAACAGAGACCTCTTTGCCGTAGAACTCCTTCGTTTGACCACTGTTTGACCAAGGGCTTCCTTTGTGAATTTGGCTGAACCAATAGGACCTGATCCATGTCCAGATCATTCCTGAACTGCCCACGTGCCTCGTTTTGCTTGATGACACCTGTAACCTAGAGATCAACAAAAACAGCTGCGGAAAGTCGAATCAGCTGCAAAAAGTGGCTGTATTCCGCAGCTAATGAGCAAAATCTAATTCAAATAGCAAACACAAAAACATAGTTAGAAAACCACTTAAATTCTCTTTTAGAATCAATATGCAATGATCTTTGATAGCTTATGAGGTACTGGTGAGGGGAAAAAGTTTAGGAAAATGTGTAGGAGAGATGAAGTTTCAGGGCTCAACACCTGTCAGCCCTTATTTTCTTTGTAGGAGAGGAGCAAGCATCTCCAAGTTTCTTGTAAAACTCCAACTTGCATTTAGAAGTAACATGACCACACTTATGACATATTTTGAACTTATAGGGAATACCTTCATAATCAAGAGATTATATGTAAGTTGTGCCCAAATGTGTGAACGTAGTCTCACTCCAAAGGCCATCATATATGTTCAAATTGACCAAAACCCTTGCTAATTTCATGTCATTCAAGTGCAGGAATGAAAATTAGACATCCAAACAATCACGCAGATGGTTTTCGATGGATATGAGGACCTACTTAGACTAGAAATGCAATACTAACCCTGGAAGATGTAGTCATATTAGGGAAATATCAATAATCTCCGTCATAGGATAGAAAAGGGGAGTCCATTTTTTGAGGATAATAGGGGAGGAATCGATGAACCATGTCTTCTTCAACACCCACTAAACATCCTCCAAAGAAATAAACATGAAATATTATTAAATATTAACAAATTAAATATTATTAATTTGTTAATGTAAATAATTTTTATTACTTTTAAATGTAACATTACCTGACAACATCTCCCTCATACTGGGCTAGAGCGTATGTCTAGATCCACATATAGGAAAGAGAAACCCATTATAAAGTCCATACCCCATGATTTTTTCTCTTTAATGAACTGGGGGTTCCATCCAATTTCCATACCACCTGATCGACCATGTGCATCCCAAAAAGTGAAATCCCAACCAAGGAAAAGTTTACATAAACATAACCTTATCACTTCCCCCTCCCCCATAGTTTCCTAAAGGATTATGATGGAAACATTGTTTGAGTTTACTAACCTACAAATAGCTTGTTGTTTGAAAGGATTGGCCAAGCCCCAACAATTAAGGGAGAGAATAATCATGACAAAACCTCTATGGAGGCTTTCACTATTCTAAGATTTTTATCGTCTAGATGCCAAGTTAGCTACTGCTCTCTCTTGAGCCTTGGATAAAAAATATTTACTACCCCTGCCTTTACTAGTGCTCACATGTGAAGGGTTGTGATCCAATCCCCTACAAGAAACAACATCAGAGGAGGAGGAGATCCTAGGTATGAAAATATAACAGGGATCAACATTCCTGGAGCATGAAGAGGTGTCATCATGAGAGGAAACAATAGAGGGGTGATCAATTCTACCAGTGGATGGGATAGGAAAAGTAAGGGTTGTGGTGGGGGTTCATATGTAGGGAGGATCGAGGTGGTCACAGAGGTCACAAGTAGGTCAAGTTTCAAGGATGACCCTTCCATATCCAAAATAGATAAACTGAATCCAATAGAAGAAAGAGGTAGGAACAAAGGGGAGGCAACCGAGGAGAGAACTAGTGGTCCAGAGACACCCTCATCATGCCTACAGATCTCATCATAGGTTTTCAATATCGATCCCATGTTTATAGAAATATTTGCATGTATGGTAGGAGTTGAGTAGGTAGTATGTGTGCATGTATTAGATCCAACTTGCTGAGTCTTAGGTGGAAGAGGGTCCATTACGTATATTCTTCCATCCCTGTCAACCCTGTCAGACCAGGCAGTAACTCATCATTGACCAAAAATTGATTCGTAACATTCCTTCAGGTAGGTCTTTATTGTATATATGAGGGAGAGACTATTCACTTCATCTCCCGATGACTGTTCATATTACTTATTTATCTATTTACATTATATTCACCCAATCATGAGGATTAGCTGTCAACATTCCCCCCCTTAATCTGAAGGGATGTTGGTGAGTCCAAGCATCATTCTGAATCGTTCAAGCTTTTATCTTCCAAGAGCTTTGGTGAAGATGTCTGCAATTTACTCATTAGTGGAACAATGATGGAGATGGATTGTTTTGGCCTCAACATGATGTCGAATCAGATGATATTTAGTATTGATGTGCTTCGTTCGATCATGGAACTTTGGGTTCTTGGCCAACTATATTGCAGAGGTATTGTCAATCATGAGTGGAGTTGATTGTACTTGTTTTACATGCAAATATTCAAGAATTTTCTTGAGCCACACAATTTCTTTTGTTGCTTTAGCTGTTGCCACATATTCTGCTTCTATTGTGGAATCTGCTGGAAATGATTATTTGTGTGATCTCTAGGAGACAGCTCCTGATACAAGACTCATAGCATATCCTGAAGTAGATACCCTAGTTTCTTTGTCTCCATCCAAGTCTGAATTAGAGTATCCAATAAAGATGAAGTCGTCCACCTGTGTATACTTGATTCCAAAGTTTTTAGTTCCCTTCAAGTACCTTAGAATTCTTTTTGTAGCAAACCAATGTCCCTCACAAGGCTTTTGCATAAACCTGGAGAGGATTCCAATAGCAAACGAAATGTCTGGTCTGGTAGTAGTTAGGTAGTTGAGACTTCCTACAAGCTGTCTATACTTTGTTGCATCCTCAAATTATTTTCCTTCAATAGATGTGAGCTTTAAGTTTTGTTCCATTGGAGTAGTAAGAGGATTTCATTCTGTCATGCCAAACCTGTTCAAAAGATCTCCAATGTATTTCTTTTGATAAATAAATATGGACTTCAGATGTTGGGTTACTTCAATGCCAAGATAGTAATGAACAGATCCCAAATAAGTCATTTCAAAACTTTTCCCTAATTCCTTCTTTATGGATGTAATGTAGCTTTCATTGTTCCCTGTCATCAAAAGATCATCTACATATACCACAAGATATACAACTGTTTTTCCAACTTTCTTGACAAATAAAGTTGCATCATCAAGATCATAATGTTTTAAATTGAGTTTCAGAAGATGCTTAGTTAATTTTTCATACCAGGCTCGTGGTGCTTGTTTGAGGCCCTACAAGGACTTCACAAGTTTTCATACTTTATGTTCATGTCCTTTCATAGCAAATCCTTCAGGCTGAGAGATAAAAACATTCTCTTTTAGATCTCCATTTAAGAAAGTAGTTTTTACATCCATTTGGTGGACTTTCCAACCGTTCTGAGCTGCTAGTGCAAAGAATGTTCGGATGGTAACCCATTTTGCCGTGGGGGAAAAGTCTCCTCATAATCAACCCCTTCCTTCTGTGAAAAACCTTTTGCCACAAGCCTAGATTTGTGCTTGTCAAGTGAGCCATCAGCTTTATACTTGTTCTTGTAGACCCACTTGCAGCCAATTGGTTTGGTTCCTAATGGAGGATCAACCAGCTTCCAAGTGTTGTTCTTTATGAGGGAATCATAGTCCTTTGGCATCGCTTCTTTCCATTCATCATGAGAATCAACTTCTTTGAAGGAAGTTGATTCAAAATCTGTAGACAAGTTCAATTCACAATCATAAGAAACATCCATATCAACAGGTGAATTAGAGTCATCCACATCACCTCCATTTTGCCGGTTTGAATTTCTAGTTCCTGTCTTTACAACCTCATCAAGATGAACACTTTCAAGTGTATTTGTCAGCCACTTTGGGGGACCTTTTTCAAATGGTCCAGGTTTCTCTGTTGATTGAGTTGGGACTGAATCAAGATTGAGTCTCCCAATTCTATCAATCACATCACTTAAAGTATCATCTGTTGTTAGAGTTTCATGTGGGGGAGAGTGTTCCTCAGAAGAAGATTCCACATGTTGATCTAGTATAGGAATCTCCCCTTCAAGATGTGGAATATAATTATCAAATTCTTGAAATGATTTTTCTTTTGGGAATCTATCCAAGTGATCAAGTTGCCGCTCAACAACATTGTCAGTTTTGGATGATTCAAGAAAAATTACATCTCTAGATACAACAAACTTTTTATTTACTTTATCATAGAGACGGTATGCTTTGGAGGTGTTTGAATACCCTAGGAAGATACATTTATGACTTCTAGCACCAAGTTTGTTTCTATGTACCTTTGGTATCAAGGCATAATAGGTGGAACCAAAGACCCTGAGATGCTTTACTGAAGGAACATGTCCATACCACATTTCATAAGGAGTCTTGTTTCTAATAGCATTAGATGGACATCTATTTTTTATATATGCAACACATATAATAGCATCAGCCCAAAACATTATCTTTACATTTTTGAAGAAGAGCATGGATCGTACCATATTTAAGATTGTCCTATTCATTCTTTCAGCTACACCATTCTGTTGGGGATTATAAGGCATAGTTGTTTAATGTTTGATCCCATGTTGGCGAAGATAGTTTTCAAATTCATTTGATGTGTATTCTTTTCCATTATCAGTGCGAATAGACCCAATATGAGATTGTGCATCATTTTCAATCCATTTATGAAAATTCTTGAGTGTTTGAAAAGCATCAGATTTGTTCTTCAATAAATAAACCCAACACATTCTAGTGTAGTCATCAATAAATTTCATCATATATTTATTTCCATTTGCTGAAGGAATAGGCATTGGACCACATAAATATGAATGAATGAGTTCAATTTTTCTAAGTGCTCTTGAATGTGAATCATGAAAATAATATTTGATATGCTTTCCTAAGATGCAAGCATCACATTGCTTAAGTTTCCTAGGAATTGTAGGCAAACCAACAACACCATTTTTCTTCAACAAGCGGAGACTATCATAGTTCAAATGTCCAAATCTAGCATGCCATAATAAACTTGATGGAAGTGTACCTTCTTCATGAAGATAATTGTATGATAAATGTTGTGCACGAGCATAGGTTCCTTGTAGCTTGAGAAGCCTTTCTTCTTCTATTCCCCTCATGACAAGTGAGTGGTCAGATACTTTTCTCACCTCAAGCTTGCCATCAAACATATGAATGGAGTGACCTTGCTGGTGGATGTGAACCAAGGACAACAAGTTTCTCTTGAGCTGTGGGAGATATAGAACATGATGTAGAAGAAAGTCTGGAAGACCAGGCAGTTTAAGCCTGATTGTGCCAAGCCCTGACGGCTTGATTTTTGATTGGTCTGCAAAGTATACTGCTCCATCAACATTGTCAATAAATTCTTCAAAAAAAATATTTTCTATGAGTCATGTGGCAGGTTGCTCCTGAATCAAGCAACCAATCATTTTTCCAAGAAGCAAGTGAAGCATTAAATAAATCTTCATTTACTCCAATATTACATTGTGCCACAACATAGTGAGCGGATTCAGGTGCTTTACCTTTGTCTGTATCATCAGTTTTACCTTTCTGTTGGTTTCTTTTCTGCTCAATTTTGTCCCATGGTAGCTTGCATGTAGAGGCATCATGTGATCCATTTCTTTTGCAGCGAATGCAGTGAAAATCTGCCTTTTCTCCTTGAGAATGTCTACCCCCCCTGCCTCTGAAATATCTTCCTCTTCCTCTTCGACCACCTCTTCCTCTTGAAGAATCTTGAGTAGGATGCTTTTCTTTATCAGCAAGGCACATAGCCTCTTCAGAAGATTCAGGGTTGTCTTCTTTCCAAAAGCTTTCTCTCTTTTAGCAAACTTTTTCACAAGAGAGTCAAAGGTGAAATCTTTGAGATTTCCATTTGCTTGCAATGACTCAAGATAATTGGAGTAAGTAACATAAAGTGCCTTGAGAAAAGTGATAAAAGGAATATCTAATTCAACCTTAGTGGATTTGATATCATGCATTATAGACTTCACTTCAGATGCAAGAACAAGAGGTTCATTATTTTGCAGTTCAAGAGTGAAGAGTTTAATCATGAGTTGAACAACTTCAAGTGCAAAATGTGAGTCATAGAGTTCTTTCAGCTTTTGTAAGGCTTCAAAGGCAGTTGAAAATGACAAAATATGGTGACTCACCTCTTCATTTACAGATGCTATGATTAATGCATAAGCTTTGTTGTTCTTGTTTTCCCAAATGACGAGCTCTTTGTCTAAGGTAGGTTGTACTGGTTCATTGTCTCCGTCTCTGACACACACTCCTTTCCACAACTCATTGAAAATGAGGGTGTGTTTTATCATCTGGGACCATTCAGGATAGTTCTCCTTGCCAATGAGAACTATTCCCACTATGGATATGATTGAATGCATTCTGTAAAAAAATTACTTTTGTCGATAGAAAAATAATTCTGCCAATATACAGTAAAATTGTACCTATGGTGGTAATTTTTTTTTTTTAATTACAATTCAAAAAGGCATTCTCTCCATATAGGGCTTTGTATTGTCTTTGTATTTAATGGAAATATAAAACATATATCAGCTATGCATTCTCAAAAGATTTCAAATCTCTTCCTCATCATTTTTTTCACAATGTTCTTGAATTGTTTTACATGAAAAGGCAACAAAGCTATCTGAATTTGGTCTTCACCAATCTAATCTCAATGTATATACCATAAAACTTCAATACAATTCCATGTGTTAAAAAAATTAAGAGTACATTCAACAAAATTCAAAGTACATTCAACGCGTGGCTATTAACACATTTTACATGCCAAAAGGTCTTCAGCATATATACCAAAAACTTTCAAAGTATATGCCAATGTTATGTGAAAAAAATTTCAACGTGTATGCCAAAAAAACTTCAACATATATACCATCATTCACGCAGCAGACTCAGGCGCCTTTTCCATGTTAGGCCAGCATTAAAAAAATACCAGGCCAGCGTTAATATAATACCAAGCCAACGTTAAAAGCTTTCTGATACCTCGGTTTCTTGCAATAATCGGTGTGGAGTCTCACTTGAGTGCGAGCGGCTTCATTTACGAGCTATTGAGCAATAATCGTGACTGCATAGCTAGAGGAACAACATAATTTGTTTGGAGGGAGAGCATTCTGTTCCCATATCATACATTATGGAGTACATTAGTCCAGAGGGGCTACGTCTGGATGGGCGTCGACCACTGGAAATGCGACAGTTACATGCACAGCTGGGAGTTGTTGACAAAGTCGATGGCTCTGCTATCTTTGAGATGGGGAACACAAAAGTTATCGCAGCTGTATACGGACCTCATGAGGTTCAGAGCAAGAATGAAATTCAGCTCTTCAAAACACTAAGCACATTAAATTCTTGAATTCTTTTCCATGATTAATAGAATAGATCCAAAGAATTCCTCAAACAAACAGTCGTGTTCATTGACAATACGAAAAAGGTTTTTTTTTTTGGATTGGAGCAGCATCAACGCATAGTAACGAGCAACGTTGTAATGAGCAGCATCAATGCATACCAATGTCAGACCAGCGTACAGCACACAACATCGACAGTGGAGGGGACATAGAGCAGTAGGCAGTGGACAGAGAGCAGTAGGCAGAGGACAGAGAGCAGTAGGCAGATGGGAGTTACAACTATTTTGGGAGTTGGCTCTGATACCGTGTCAGACCAGGCAGTAACTCCTCAACCAAAAATTGATTCGTGTTTATTCCTTCAGGTAGGTCTTTATTATATACATGAGGGAGAGACTATTCACTTCATCTCTTGATGACTGTTCATATTACTTATCTATCTATTTACATTATATTCACTCAATCATGAGGATTAGGTGTCAAAAAACCCCTATTTTCTTTGTAGGAGAGGAGAAAGCATCTCCAGGTTTCCTGTTAAACCCCAAATTTCATTCAAAATAAATATGAACACACTTACGACATATTTTTCACTTATGGGAATACCTTCATAATCGAGAGATTGTATGTAAGTTTTTCCCAAATGTGTGGTTGTAGTATCACTCCAAAGACAACCCTATATGTTTAGATTGACCAAGACCCTTGCTAATTTCATGTCATTCGAGTGTAGGAATAATAAGTCAACATCCAAACAATCATCCAGATGGTTGCCAATGGCTATGAGGGCTTTCTCAAACTAGAAATGTAATACTAACCCCGAAAGACATACCTAGATTGGGGAAATACCAATATGCCCCCTCATAGGATAAAAAAGGGGAGTCCATTTTTTGTGGAGAATGGGGGAGAAATCGATGAACCATGTCTTCTTCAATATCCACTGAACCTCCTCCAAAAAACATTAAAATATTATTAAATACTATTATATTGTTAATCTAAATATTATTCTATTATTTTTAAATGTAATGTTACATGACAACATCTCCTTCATACTAGGCTAGAGCCATTGTCCAGCTCCGCAGATCGGAAAGAGAAACCTGGTACAAAGAACATACCCCATGATTTGTTCTCTTTAATGAATAGGGGCTTCCATCCAATCGTTATACCACCTAATCGACCATGCACATCGAAACAAGTGAACTCCTAACCAGGGAAAAGTTTACATGAATATAACCTTACCACATCCCCTCCCCCATAATTTCCTGAAGGAGTACGATGGAAACATTGTTTAAGTCTATTAACCTATGGAAAGCTTGTTGTTTAGAAGGGTTGGCCAGACCTTGACAATTGAGGGAGAGAATACTCATGGTGTAACCCCTATGGCTTGCACTTCTCTAAGTGCCACAGTGATGGATTGATGTCATCAGGATGCGAATTTAGCTACCTTTTTGTCTTGAGCCTTGGATAAAAAAATATTGCATGCCTCTTCCTTTACCCGTGCTGACATGCGAAGGGTTGTGACCTTGGTCCCCATAAGAAAGAGCATCAAAGGAGGAGGAAGTCCTAGGGATTAAATTATAATGGGGCTCAACATTCCCAGAGCATGAAGAGGTGTCCTCATGAGAGGAAACAATAGAGGGGGGATCAATTCTTCCAGTGGATGGATAGGACAAAGTAAGGGTTTAGGCTATGGTTCATTGGTAGGGGGGATCGATTTGGTGACAAAGGTCATAACTGGGTTTGTAACACACCCCAATCCCCAATCTAACTCAAGGAAGGTAGTTTCTAGGTTACTTGATACTCATGTTATGGTTACAAGAATGTGTTAAGTGTTTTTTTCTTTGGAATAAAATATGGCAAGATCTCACCTTTTAATGCCTGTAGGAAAAAGATGGACAATATATCCAAAAAAAACCTAACAAGATTATTATGAGTGGTAACTTCACATGTTGCATTATCTTTGGGTAAAATTAGAGCCAAACATGAGATGTCATGGGAAGAATAGTATTATCCTTTCTACGATCTAAAGAAAAATGTCTTCAATGATCTACAAGAAATGATATAACCTTTTCTTGTCTCTAACCATCATTTTGAGCACATGATTTTAATAACAAATCCTTCAAGGAATAGCTAGAGAGTCCTTAGCATGGAGAAACTTAATTTTGTACCAACTCCTCTTTGGCTAATATCCTTTTGGCTTGTCACCATCTCTTCCTTAGCTAAAGATTTAGTATTTCCAATGACAGAGATAGTTCTCTAGAAATTCATCATCTTCCTACATGGGCTCTTCTGCATGATAAAATAGTCATTTCATTTCCAAATCAACACGATTTGGGTGTACATTTATTAGGTTTCTTCTACCCTTTCCATTAAGAATCCCATTTCAACAATCATTGCAATGGTTGAGTCATCAAGAGGTGGTATAACAACTTGTGTTGATGCATTATTGCCTCATGTAGTTTTCATCACCTATCATCAACTCAAGAATAGACATGTTTCATTAAGGGACAAACTGAAGTAATGAAATTCCAGACTATACTAGGGAAACAAGGGAGGATTCACAAGGGAAAACCACCTTCAAGAATAGGTATTGTAGTACCCTGGCATAGTCCTCTAAATCCTTTCAACGAGAAACGATTCCTTCCTAAAGATAGTCTTTCATTGCAATTCCCAAGAAACTAACTAAGGTGAACAAAGTGTGATCACATTTAACCAACTTTGTCCCAAGGGTCTTAGAGGATCGAGTTTGTCAACTATTTTCAAGGGTAATACTACCTTAAATCTTATAAATTACATACCATGGGTCCTTCTTTGATTTATATGAATCAAAATATAGTCCAACAACATTGGTAACCCCACTTACTTGGCCAAGGTATTGCCTAGGTAATCTTGATCACAAATCTATAGTGAGTTCAAGACATGTTTGATTTCCAATTATGGTTGTTCAACATTATTCTAGATGAAAAGGCATAGGAGTAGGAAGATATGTGTAATTTAAGACTCCACATATGAAATGAACAAAATTTTATTGAGCTTTACATAGAATAAGTATTTTTAGCTAGAAACTATCCTACAGTGACCCTTTTTATAACACTATATATATGTTTAACATCTTCTCAAGCTATGCATATTCATCTGTCTGTAAATCATCAGCCATATATTTTCCAGATTTGTCAATGACTGTAAGCATGAATATACAAGTGGGGGTTTTAGGCCACATTGGCCTTAACGAGCTGTATGAACAGACAATATTATCCCTTCTCCATACCATGGTTTCATATGTTTCATATGTGAAGATGTGAACAATAATGTTTTATATTATCACGAATCTCTACATTCTATTTCTCTGCCCAAACCCTAGTCAAAACATTATAGTCACTCCTTAATAGAGTCAGATATAAGAATTGTTTGTTTAACTTAATGATAAAGAATAAGGAACATGTTATGGTGTATAAGTTCATCCTGTAGACAATGTTGACAATATAATATATTTACAAAAAGGATCAAATATCCTTGGAACAAATCACAGAACTATTGCATGACATATCTTTGAGTTTGGCTAAAAGTTATTTGCAAACAACAGATATATATATATATATATATATATATATATATATATATATATATATATATATATATAGATGGATATATAGATATTATTCTCTCGTTTGTGACACACCCTGTTTCAAGAAGCAAAGCCTAACTACAAGAATAGTCATAGTTATAGTAAAAAAATCTAATAAGGAATGATAGATATCACAATTTTTTATGACAACTCCTAATTTAACTACCCAAGGTCCTTTGCATAGCTCAGGTTCGATATGAGAGGCTTTGAGTGTAACAACCGAGATTTCTTATCCTTATCTATGCGATGTAAATATTTTTATAAATTAAAAGGCAGAGAGAGGGACACAAAATCCATTGCTTGAGGTAGGAGATTGCATGAAGGAATTGCTAATTTAAATATTAGTCCTTGGTGAGGTTACGTGCTTGGGATGTTCAAGGTTTCCTTGCTGTAGGAAAACCTGAACTAGTTATGGCAGTGATTAAAGGTTGGGTGTTGAGCCTTAAATGGACAAGTTCTGAGAATTGAATTGGGCTACAAGAGAAGTATGTAGGCCCATGATACCTTGATAAACTTTACAAGGCATGGAGGATAGAATTTATGAAGATTGGATTGCACTGGCAACAAGGACAGTGGGAGGAAATCACTACATAGGAGAGAAAAGAGAAGGTGGAGGAAAGGAGATGGGACACACTCCCTCATTCAATTATCCCATTCCACTCTCATTCAACAAGGGAGCAAAGCAAAGGAAAAGAGAAGGGAGTTTGATCTCATAAGGGGCATATGACTAGCATTCAGAAAAACCAAAAAGAGGCTAAAGCAGAGGCAAAAAATCATGATTTTTGGAGCTACATTCCTGAACTCTAAGGAGATCATATACCAGCTAAAAGCCCTATCGAAACCTACAAATAAAAAAATCATAAATAGTAGTGGCTTGCCTTGAGGATGAAGGCAAGGTGGCCTAGTGGTGCTCTAGTTCAACTGTGTATTTGTTGAAGATTTCCCTCTGAAAGCACTCCACCTCAAGCTTTGGATTTTGGCTTAGGGTGACAGCTACAAGTAATAGTGGTTGTGTCTTTTCTATGGTTGGGTGGAGAGTTAGGGTCCCACTCTTAGTTGGAACATTCGAGCAATGCTTAAGATAATTACTCCTATGTTTTTTATTCATAATAGAACATGTTCTCGTTCCTAGTTTAGATGATGTTATTGTTGCGGGAGACATGGCTATGTCATTATTATTTGTAGGAATGAAAAATGTGTTGTATTAGAGATTGAAAGTGTTGGGACATCATGTAAAGAATATTGATCATTACAACAATGTTTGGCATGCATAGTTTTCTTTATTGTAATTTGATGACTACATGGTTTCAAGATTGCATGAGTGCTACTTATGTTGCCATATGGTGAAATTGAGGATTCCTCCTATTTTCTTCTCATTGGCTCCATAACTTGTTTGTTTTATATGCATATTTCCCTTGGTTGTTTTCCATAGTGTTGACCCTTAGTTCAGACAGTGTCTTCACTCTCTCCAAATCATAGAGTCGATAGGGTCCTAGTTGCAGTCTCAATTTCTCATAATATTTAAGAGTAATATGGCTTGGAAGGGAAAACCCTGGTTAAATACATTAGTATATGTCTTGACTATTAAATTTAAGTTGCAATGAATGCTTGAAATATGCATAGTTTATAGTGTTAATATGAAAAGAAAGAGACCTTGTTAAATGGTTTTGTGACTGTGATTTGTCATTAAGTGCTATGAAATGTTGGGAGGTATATATTCACTAGTTGACCATTAGAGATTGGACAGTTGGGATGAATTACAACACCCCTGGAGGAGTCACCTGAAATTTGAAGGGAGAGGGTGGCACAATGAACATTGGTAGTCGTATGAGTGGAGATGATGAGGGTCGCCTGATGAAGGCACCAGAACTATGGGTCATAACCTTGATTGCACTACCCCTTTCCATGATAACAGTAGAGCATGTTAGCCTGATGCAATGCAGCATGTGGCATTGATCTCCCTTCACCTCTGACAATCTTTGGATTATGTCGATAAGCTGTGGATACCACCAAGGTAGTACAATGGATTGTTAAGTGTTAATGTGTGTGTGTGTAATCTATGTATACTGCCAAGGTGGTACGACATATTGTTAAAAATTAATATGTGTGTGTGCGTGCGCGTGTGTGTTTAATGGTTAGAAAAATGGAAAAAAAATGAGCACTAAATTTTATTATCCCATTCTTTTGACATTACAAGAAGAGTTGGATTATCAATGGTGATCATTCCACTGTGGTATTAGATTTAGTGGTTTGTTTTAGGTGGTATCAGAGCATCCAGGATCAATGTTTGGACTTGATGGGCTCTATCATGGGCAATGGTAGGGCCTCGAGAAAAGGGGTTTCATAATGGTTTTATAAAATTAATAAAACAAATGTTTAGGTGTTAAAATTTGGTTGTAAATGGTTGATTGTATGCATGTTTGAAGGATCACCTTGTGATCCAAGTATGTATCATTGTACTAATGCATGGATCCCTGGATCTAGGGTGGGCCTCATCCTGAGGGTAATATATGAATGTGATTTGGGGGTATCCTAATCGCAAGTGTTAGTTGGATTGTATATTTAGCTACAACAATGTTTAGCATGTTATTCGATAAATGTGTGGGCAATGCATGTGTTTGATGTCTATAATATTGAAGGTCTGGACAACCAGTCATTGTGATCTTGGATATGGTCTTTTCTTTTGATATTTGCAGAACTTCCTATAGGGTAGTGAGCACTTGTGGCATACCCTCACCATTGGTTGGGTGATGCGATCTAGTACGCTTGGGACTATTATGTCCTTGAGGTTTAAGGGATCTAGGGAAGGATTCTTGTGTAATGTATAATATATTCAACCCTACTTGGTTCAGTGAATGATAGGCATATGTATTATATATGATGATTGGGATGTTAAATTCCCATGGTAAGTATGTTGTGGGAGGCTAAAAACCGTAGTTTAGGCTGATTGTTTCATATATGTTGATGTTATAGAGTTCCTCATAATGATTATTACCCTTGGGTAAGGCCTCCTTGTTTATGGAATGGGAGGGAAAAAGCTCAAAGAATTATTGCTTATACATGTAGGTGTTGGGTGTGACACCATGATTTGTTTATTTATTTATTGATTGCGAAACATTTTGTATATGAATAAAATACTGCACAAATGGGAAAATTCTAAGTGTAAAGTGATAGGTATATGATTGTATGATGTCGTAGCCTGGTTAGAATGGATTATTTCTATTTAAATGAAATTATGTGTGCATGATTATATTGATTGTATGGGGAAGTCTCATTTCTAGATTGTTACATGTCAAGGAACCTCAATAGAGGTTAACCTTTTCTTTATGGTGATTGAGGTATTCTTCCACTATAGTAAGCAAGCACTTGAGAAATTTAGCTCAGATAATGAGGACATGGTTGAAGGTGTCAATGACATTGTTGTTTGTGATAGTCAATTTTATGGGATGCATGGTTATTGGTGGCCTTGCATGAAGAGGCTGAATATACATGCTACTTTGGTCGCTTGGGACAAATGGTGATCTCACAAATCGGTCGTGAAAGTCTCAATAAATACACTGAATTAAATTAATGAAGGCTAATGTTCTTAAATTTTGAAGGTTGATTTTAACAAGTAATAATAGGGGTCTCGGTAAAGAGGTTGGTAATAATAAATCTTGATAATTTCAAGTAAAAGTCTGAAATTTCAACTAGTAAAGACATTATTATGCATGTAATGATGTCGATCTATTGAAGGGATTCTAATTAACTCCTTAAGATTGCAAACTCCATAGTTACTAACCTTGTTATAAAGGTTGCATTTAAACTGTTATTTTGGGTCTCGGTGGAACGACTAAATGAATTGAATAGTGTTGATTTTGTCATGGTATATGGTTTCAAATTATAACTAAGCTTGATAAGGAAGCTAAAATATTTTGAACTCATGGTTATGAATGAGTTGATATGTGCATGTGCATGTAGAAATTTTGGCCTTAGAAAAATAAATTTATGTTGAAATATTTTGTCCTGGATTTTGAGACATATGATTAATACGTAAGGTGATAGATATGTACAATTTCAAGGCAGCGTCTTTGGTACTGCAAGGCAAGGAAACTAAAATATTTGTCTATATATGTATATTAATGCACTAGTAGTTGAGTATATGTGGCAGCACATAGCAAGACTCAATGGAAGTGAAAAGAAACATGTATCATGGCATGGTGCAGTAGGATATGGACCAAGCCTGTCAAGGACGAGAAAGAGGGACATCCCTTCAAAGGAAAAAAACCTTCAGGAATTTGGAGGTTGATCTCAAAGGCTTAGAGGTTGAGCTAAATATCTACAATGAAGAACTTAGAAAACTCACCAGGAAACAACAAGACCTGGTTAAGTGGAATGGTGAGTTGCAAAAGCAGTTGCGGGGAATGAAATGCCAAGTTGAATCCTCCAAAATGAAGGATGGCAATAGCAAGAAGAGGCCTCATGAGGCTGAAAAGGAGAATAGGACAATATCTTATTAGTGTTATGGATAATAGCACCTGAAAAAGTATTGTCCCCACGGGAAGAAAAAGAAATCAAATAGCCCCTATGGACCACAAGAATATGAATCAATAATGCAGGACACAAAAAAGGAGGGGGAATTCCCTCCAACTCCTTGACATATATATGTGTATGTGTGTGTGTTGAAAAGGTCCTCTATGAAATTTTGGAGAATGTAAGACTTCCACGGGGGTTTCACTCCGTGAACCTCTTACATATTGCGTGCATTCGTGGCATATTAAACAATACCCCTAATTTGACTAATATTAGAACAGTGTAAACTTTGAAACGAGAACTGATATTGTTACCCATTTCGTAGAGATAGCAAAAAAGTGACCTGATTTTGAAAAGGGGTGATGCAGAATAAACATGTTTTTTTTAGAGCATAGTTTTTGGCACTTTAATTTTATTTTTTTTAAGTACATTACGTTTTAGAATGGTAGTGATTTTCATGCTGATTTAAAAAGGTGGGTATTCTGCATCAGACCCTTTTTTAAAAGACCTATTTTTTCGCTTTAAATTTTCTAATGTATGAAATGTAAATAATTATTTTGTAAATTTGATAATTTTTGAAGTGGTCGTTTTCTTCATATTTTCTTGTCTTTTATTCTAATTTTAGTTTTTTTATAGTGAGGTTTTTATTGTTTTGCATTTTTAAATTAGAAGGTCGATATTTTGAATTTTCGATATTCTACATATTCACACATCCTTAATTAATTTTTCAATCCACATGAAATAATTGCTTCTAAAAAACAATATTTTTTAACAATGGACATAAAAATAACCATTTTAAACATAAATATAACTAAAAAACTACACGTTTTGATAATTTTTTGCTAGAATTGACATGCCAAAATCACAATTTTTATACGAAAATTTTAACTCAAAATGGTTAAATAATAGTTTTTTTTTTTTTTGAATTACATGTCAAAAAAATAAAAATTACTTTTTTTTCAAAAAATAATGATTAACTTAAAAATCAATGCGAAAAGCACATATTACAAATATTGAACACATAACAACCTTAATTGAGTGTTTATTCTTCTCATAAAATGTCAAAGTCAAAACATTGCAAAGCTTGATTTCCAAGCATAACTTAAATTTAATCAACAATGTCACGTAATCCAAACTCTTCATCCTCTAGAGTTTCATCATTGTCTTCTTCCACAATATTTTCTGCTTCGTTTTGCTCATTTTCCTCTTCTAATGGATCTTTGATGTCTGCAAATCTCCCAATGTATGTCTTTCCAAACATTCCATGTAATGGTGGTTGGGGTTCCTTTGCCTTTTTTGCCACACATGATTCACTAAAGTCCCCTTTCTTCAACCCAATTTCTTGCATTACATCTAAAAGAAATTGAAGAGCATTAATTCTTTACTGAATGAAATTGCACTGTACTGGATATTTTTCAATTGCAATGCAATTTCTTAATTTTTGAAGGCAACATGCTAGTGTTATACCTAATTATCAAGCACAAAATAAATAATGAACTAAATTAGTACAATGACATATTAATTAAAAAATAACATATTGAAATTCAATTCTATATAATAAAACTTACTTGAGCTAGAAAATAAATCCAGAACCCAATCTCTTTCATTTGAACATATGTCTATAAGATAGTTAATCAATAATTGTAGTTTTTGATAAATGTTAACTATCTCTCCTTTTGCTTCTTTGTCTTCATATGTTAGTTTTCTCACAACAACATCATAAGTTAGTATTTGGCTATGACTCTTTCCATCTACCCGATTAAAAATCATAGACCTATGGCTATCATCTTTTGCCCAACTATCAATATGAATGAACTCACAATCATTTATAAATTGTTGATCTTCATTGTTAAGAATATTTGACTTTTGCTTGTAACATGAAATAGTAAAAGTTCAATTAACTTGTACATAAATGAATTTTTCAACATTAATCAAATATACATTTTAAACGTCTTACCATGTAAGCTGCATCCTTGAATTTGTTTTCCCCTTGAAGCTTGACAATATCATTGCCAATTGTGTGTCTGAATGAAATGTCACAAATCTCCATAATGGTGATGACGTGACTTCTACAAATCCTGCAACCATTTTACTAAGAGCTTAATAAGTATAAGGGTCACTATCATAGTCAATGTTTGGAATATTGAAACCGTGGGGAATATTTGCAATGACTAAGGCATAATCCCTTTTAGGTATGAATTTAGCAATGTCTTCACAGTCGCCTTGTATTACTTGATATTGAATAGTGTTTAGCCCATTCCAAATGAAATGATTAAGAGTTGGATCAAGTTCAAAATTCTTAATACGTTGCTTCCTCAGTCCTTCGATCTTTATTTTTTCAATAAAGGTTTTGAAACTATCTGGTGCTCTATTATCATCCCTCCTCATCTTTTATAAAATAAACAAATATATGTGTTAGTTATAAATTAAAAATAGTACACAGGTGAATAAAAATGAATGTATAAATCAAGATACCTTTTTAAATGCAAGATAAAAATATTTTAATGTTGATGTAGAACTTGAATCTGGATAGTTGCGTACAACATCACCCCAACTATCTTCATTCAACAATCTAACCATTTGTTCTTGAATTTTCATCTAAACTTTGTGACTGCATAGATAAAGTAACAAAAAGTTAATATAATGATATGTATAACAAATACTACCAAGAACAACATGTTTTATTTAAAATACAATTATAATCTAGAAATAAATAAAAATAATTCAACAAACTTACTTTTTAAATTCTCCATACATTTTCTCCAATGATAATTCCCTTGATGTCACACGCGATAATATTGTTTTGACAATTTTTTCATCTTTCAGTCCTTGCATTGCCCTCCAAGGTGTGATAGTCATATCATCTGGAAGCTACTTCATTTCAGAAGCTGATTTACTGTTGCTACATATCAATGGATTAGACTTTTTGACCCTCTGGTTTTTAATGGCAATGTCTTCCCACATGCTAAAAATCTCATCAATCAACTTCCACATCTCCAGTTCTAAATGACAATTGGAAAATGTTATCAACACCTCTGAATAAATCACTATTTTTGTTGCCTTTTCCACCTTTTGAATTGGTTTTCTCTTCAATTTGATAGCTTATTTCCATATAACATCCATTTTGGAAATCTGCAGTAACATTTATCCTATCCCCACCACACTTTTCTTGAATTCACTATGAATAAATCTAACCCTTGGATGAAAGTCATAGACATCCTATATTCATTATCTGAATTATGATCCCATGCCACTAACTTTGCTTCTGTATCTAATAAACCAATGTAAATGATACATCTCATTGTTTCAAAACATGGGTTATTAGGATATTCCTCCATCAATTATCTTTGAGCTTCTACATAATAGTTCCCCCCCAGCACATAATAATTGTATTCAAAACATTTTGACTTATCAAATGCTTCTTTATTGGGAACTTGAAGTGGATCAACAAGAAGCACATAACTAACCACATGAGCATATGGATTGTACCTCATCAATGTCTTCAAGTTGTGAACATGCAGATGATGTGGCTTTCTGATTTGATATTGACATTTTCCTTCACTTGCCTTATAGGTTTGCCTGACATTAAGCTGAAATATACGACCACCATCAATTAAGTTTCTCTTTGTCAAATTCTATCGAATGGCATTTTGTTTTGTTTTGAGAATGCCATCCTCTAAATCAGCTCCTGGTGTAGTGATTTCTCTACTTTCTTTTGAAGTTTCACTAGGTTCTTGACTCCTGGTAATGACTACTTCAAAATCTTCAACTTTACTTTTCTTCGTCATAACATTCCCAACAAATTTATTCTTAGGCATTGTTACTTTTGGTCTTTTATGGCTCTTCTCAGTTCCAATGTCATCTTCAGTAATGGCAACATATGCTTCACTGTCAGTTTCAACTTCATCGTCCTCAAAAGTAACTTGTTTACCCTTGCTACATTTATCCACCAGAGGCCTTTTTTGTGATTCTTTGGATGTAGTTTTGTAGCATCACCAATTACTACATTTTTCTTGTTTTCCATATCTTCTTTTGACACTGAGTAAAAACTGTTGACAACTTTCATGATATCATGCTCTATAAAATGAATGCTTCCCAACCTAATTGAACAACTTTCAACAAAATTTTGTCAAACAAAATATCATATGTCAATAAAAAACAAAGTTAAAAAAATATAGCGAGAGACTTTCAAGAACGCAAAATCCAAATATAAATAACAATACTTACAATGTTTTGTGTCATCTCATTTACGATTTGTTTACACAACTTTGTAGATACCTCTCTCGTGTCATACAATGAATATGATAGTCGGATTTAATCCTTTCATGTGACTTGGGAGCTTTTGTAAGTATGTAAACAACTTTAGTATCCGATACTGAACACATATCTATGACTCTTCCCATCACCTCAAAAATTCCATTATCATTCGGTATATCAATATATAGATATATATTGACATTTGTGCTTTCTCTTTCTTTCACATACTAGATTCTTAATGGAAATTTCATCTCTTTTGAATTCTTCTAGTCTGAAATCATCTTCTTATCACTTGAGGCACTTGAAAGATTTGTAGCCATGAGCTTAGGTGGAGTTCGTTCACCAATGTTTCTTGAAGATGCACCTTTAAGAGTCTTTGGTCCAGAAAGATTCACAAAAATCTTCTTTGATGCCATTTTCCTGAAAAATAGAAACACATAAATCAGTAAATAACAAAAACATATTAACTTAAATTAACAATGAAAATATATCATAAATTTTTTATTTGTGGGCGGGAATATGAGGACGGAAGCGGGCGGGTGGGCGGGCATGCGTAGGCCACCGTGGTGTTACGGGATGGGTGGGGAAAGCAGGCAGGGTGTGAGGGCGCAGGTGGGGAAGTTGGGGGGGGGGGGGGTGGCGGCGACCCCCCCGCCTGCTGCGAGGGTTGAGTGATTCTAAAAATCGCCCAACCCCTGCGACGGGCGAGGGGGCCACCGGCCCGCCCCCCCTCCCCTCCTCCGCCCACACCTTCACCCTGAAACCCTCCCCCATCACACCCACCCCCCCACACACGCACCCCCCTCACATGGCCCCCCCGCCCGCCACCCACACCCTCACCCTGGCCCCCTCCCCCCTCACACGCACCCTCGCCCACCCCCCACACCCACCCTCCTCACTCCCACGCCCCTCACATGCATCCTTCCCCCCACCTCACACGCACCCTCGCCCCCGCTCTCACCCAACCGCTCGCACCCACCTCAACCCCTCTCACACGCACCCTCCCCACCTCCCTCTCGCCCACCCCCTCACAAACACACCCCCTCTCACTCGCCCTCGCCCTCCCCCCCCTCACATGCACCCTCCCCTCCCCCTCTCGCCCCCCCCCCCCCACACCCCCCTCACATGCACCGTCTCCGCCCACCCGCCCTCGCCTCCCCTCTGCCCCCCCTCGCCCACCCTCCCCTCCCCCTTCTCGCCCACCCCCTCACACACCCGCCCTCGCCCTCACCCGCCCCCTCACCCCCATGCCCGGCCCCTCACCTACCCTCGCCCACCCCCTCACCTGCCCTCGCCCATGCTCATGCCCGCCCCACCCCCTCACCCGCCCTCTCGCCCACCCCCTCACACACCCACCCACCCTCGCCCACACCTACCCCACACCCTCACCCACCCTCTCGCCCACCCCCTCACACACCCACCCACCTCCTCACCCTCCCTCGCCCTCGCCCACCCCCTCACCCGCCCTCGCCCTTGCCTGCCCCCTCACCCGCCCTCGCCGACGCCCGCCCCACCACCTCACCTGCCCCCTCACCGATGCCTACCCCACAACCTCACCTACCCCCCTCACCCGCCCTCACCCCCGCCCACGCCCGCCCCACCCCCTCACCCGCCCTCACCTGCCCCCTCACCCGGCCCCTCGCCTGCCCTCGCTCACCCCACACCCTCACCCGCCCTTGCCCAGAATCGCTTAGCCACCAGCCAGACGGGCAGACGGTCTGCCGGGGTGGCCTGCCCCAGGTGTGGGCGTGGGCGGGTGAGGGGGTGGGGTGGGTGTGGGCGAGGGCAGGTGAGGGGGTGGGGTGGGCGTGGGCGAGGGTGGGTGAGGGGGTGAGACAGGTTTGGGCGTGGGCGAGGGCGGTTGAGGGGGTGGGTGAGGGGGAGGGAGGGCATGGGGGAGGGCGGGTGAGGGGGTGGGGAGGGCCGGTGAGGGGGTGGGGCGAGCGTGGGCGAGGGAGGGTGAGGGGGTGAGGGGATGGATGAGGGCAATGGCAAGTGACGGGGTGAGGGGGAGGGCGAGGCGGGGTGAGGGGGGTGTGGCGGAGAGGTTGAGTGAGAGGGGAGGGTGCGTGTGAGGGTGTGGAGCGAGGGTGGGTTGTGGGGGGGCGGCGGTGGGCAAGGGGGAAGGTGCGTGTGTGAGGGGGCGGGGGCGGGGGGGGAGGGGTTTATGAGGGGGGCGGTGGGGGGTGCGTGTGAGGGGGGCGCGGAGGTGGGTGTGGGGGGGGGGAGGGTGGCCAAGCGAGTGAGGGGAGGGGTGGGGGGGCTTGGGGGGTGGCGAGTTGGGAGGGGGTGTGTGAGGGGGGGTGGGGGGGCTTGGGGGTGGCGAGTTGGGAGGGGGTGTGTGAGGGGGGGGTGGGGGGTGCGTGTGAGGGGGGGAAGGTGCATGTGCGTGTCTGGCAGGTGGGTGAGGCGGGGGGGGGTTGCGTGTGATGGGGTGCGTGTTGGGGGGGTGGGTGTGACGGGGGAGAGGGCTGGGGTGAGGGTGTGGTGGGGGGCGGGTGGGCCGGCGGCCCCTCCACTCGCTGCGGGGGTTAGGCAATTTTGAGAGTCGCCCAACCCCTGCAGTGGGTGGGGGGGCCACCGGCCCACCTGCCCCCTCCCCCACACCCCCTACTGCCCCACCCGCACCCTCACTACCCGCCCGCTCGCCCGCCTTCCCCGCCCACCCCGCGACACCATGATGGCCCGCCCATGGCTGTTGGGCGATTGAGTTTGGTCAGGCCCAACATGCTCACGACGAACTTAATTGTTGTTTTGGCTCAAAAAAACTATTAAATTTAAAAATAAAAGTTCTTCTTAATTAAACTAATTTAATATGAAAATTTTCCGTGGAAAAAAATTAACTTACCTTTCAATTGTGAGAATTCTTCGTTGAATATGTTGTTGATAGCAATGTAGCTGCTCCACAAATTCACAAGTCTTTCAACAAACTTCAGAAAACCTAGATGTGATGTGACTAATAGTGATAATGAAATTTAGTATATAAGTGAAATTACGGAGATGTTTTACCGTACGGTTAATGTGGGATAATTTGTTTTAGAATATATTATAAAAATTAAAAAAATATATTCAATTGTTTAGTAAATATTATATACTTCAACTATTAAAATAATTAATGTAGAAGTTGTAGTTCACAATTTTAATTTTAATGATTTATTTCATAAAAAAATTAGTTTACATTTTTCAATAAATTGTAGAATAAAATAATGAAGGTAAATAAATCTAACAAACTTTTTGGAGGGAAATATTTTCGCGAAAATTTTTGGAGGGAAATATTTTCGGGAAATTTTTTGGAGGGAAAATTTCATTCTCTAAGCTATATAATATCTTTAGGAGACTCTCCATTTGTATCATTCAACATCTTCTATTTGAAAGGGATGGATTGTTCTGATAGTGAAGTTTCGATTTATACACCATCAACATCTTCATCACGTAACAACTCTATTCATATTGATGAATATAGCGGGAATTATTCCACTATGAATAGAAAGTCAATTCTTCCACTTAGTCCTGATTCTAAGGACTATGAGAGCAGCACTGATGAAAGAGGGGATGGAGAATTTCAAATAAATAGAGAGTCATAGATTCCACTTAGTCCTAATTCTAAGGACTATGAAAGCAGCAGTGATGATGAGCTTGATGACAAATTTCAAAAGAATGGATTGTCACGGTGTCCACTTAGTCCTAATTCTAAGGACTATGAGAGCAACAGTGATGAAGAGCATGATGGTGAAGTTCAAAAGAATGGAGTGTCACGGTGTCCACTTAGTCCTAATTCTGAGGACTATGAGAGTAGCAATTTTGAAGAGCATGATGGTGAAGTTCAAAAGAATGGAGTGTCACGGTGTCCACTTAGTCCTAATTCTGAGGACTAAGAGAGCAGCAGTTTTGAAGAGCATGATGGTGAATTTCAAAATAATGGAGTATCACAGTGTCCACTTAGTCCTAATTCTAAGGACTATGAGAGCAGCAGTGATGAAGAACGTGATAACAAATTTCAAAAGAATGGAGTGTCAAAGTGTCCACTTAGTCCTAATTCTAAGGACTATGAGAGCAGTAGTGATGAAGAGCATGATGATGAATTTCAAAAGTATGGAGTGTCATGGTGTCCAGTTAGTCCTAATTCTAAGGACTATGAGAGCAGCAGTGATGAAGAGCGGGATGATGAATTTCAAAAGATTGGAGTGTCACGGTGTCCACTTAGTCCTAATTCTAAGGACTATGAGAGGAACAGTTATGAAGATCGTAATGATGAATTTCAAAATAATGGAGTGTCACAGTGTCCTCTTAGTCCTAATTCTATGGACTATGAGAGCAACAGTGATGAAGGACAGGCTGATACACTTAGTCCTAATTCTAATGAGTATAAAGGTAGCAGTGACAAAGGATAGGATGTAGCATCTTCAATAAGTAAACAGTCACATTTGCGACATAGTCCTAATTCTATGGACTATGAGAGTAGCACTGACAATTCACATGAGGAAGAATATCCATTAAACATCGAGTCAAATTTTCCATTTAGTCTGAATTCTAAGGACTATGACAGTAGCACTGAAGAAGGGGAAGATGAAGAATATCCTCCAAGTCAATATTTGAAAAGCAGATCTGATCATATTGTGGATAACATTCCTCTTAATGATAATGATGCAAATGTTGCCAAGAAATATTGTATCGAGCAGTAGGCGTAGACATTTTCGTATCAATGCAAGTTGTTCTAGTTATACAAGGGGTAGAGCAAAGTATCTGACGAGAAGAAGTTCTATCAGCACTCTCATTTATAGTGAATGTTGCCAAAAAGATTTCTTGAAACATATGGATTTCAAATTTGCATTAGAAAGAAGGAAGAGATATTTGTCAATGAATAAAAGCATGCAAAATTCATATTTAGTTGCGTGCATGCAATCTACATTGTCAGGTTATGATTATCATATTAGGACTTTATTTATCTGTAGAAAAGATTTCAAAATTTTTCATTCGATTGGGAATTTTCATCTCTCGAGAATTCAAGAAAATTTGGAAAAGGATCCCACATTTTATTCAGAAGTACGTCATAAAAGACAGTTTGGGCCATTATCAAATACTGCAATGTCATGGATGAAAGATTTCTTTTCAAAGCATGGAGAGTGTATGCCAAATAGAGAGACAAAACATATTCCAGATAATTTTTCAAGACAAGAAATCTACAATTTATACAAATAATATGCAGAAGGTGCCAAGGGACATGGCCGATTTATTACATATCAATATTTTGTGAAGGTATGCAAGAAAGAATTCAACAATGTCCGTATTCCTAAGAAGACAAGGATGGGGATTTGCAGTACATGTGCTTCTCTTAAATAAAAAATGGACAAATGTAAAGGGTCAGAAAGAGGTAAGCATTCATAACTTTAACTTTTAAAATTGTATAGTCATCAACTATGAAAACATATTTCTTAATGAATTTCTTTTATGTTGTGTAGATTTAATTGTCAAATAACTTTAGGAGCATCGCGAAAAACAAACAAACAAAAGGAAGAAGTTGTACAAGAATTGAAATAAGCGTTATGATAATTCGAATAAATATTTAGGTTTGATAATTGATGGTATGGACCAGAAGAAAACACTTTTACCACAATTTGTTCGCACACCCAAAAATTTATAGGAGGAAAATTTTATTCAGTTTCACTTGGTCGGTTGTATGGTCTTCAATGGGAAAATGTTGCCAAGGGTGTACTTCACAGCTCAAAATATTCATAATGATGCAAATATGACCATAACCATAATTCATGATGTGATTTCTCATTGGTCTAGTAATCTTCCTGAAGTTTTGTATCTACACTTGGACAACACTTGCCGTGAAAAAAAAATCAGGTGGTTTTTGGATATCTAAACATGCTTGTTGAATTGAGAATTTTTCAAAAGGTAAAGGTTGGTTTCCTTCTTGTTAGGCACACTCATGACCATATTGATCAGATGTTCAGTCGTTTTTCAGTCACGTTGAGGAGGAAGGAAGTTGGGAGCTTGCCATCACTAATTGAATGTCTTAAGAAATCATACATGCCAGAGCCTACTTTTGATGTGTTGGAAGAAACTGTTGACATGGGAAGGTTTATTCTGGGATCATATGGTGAGGGGAAATGCATTGAACAACTTAATGACATTAGCTTCCAACATCAATTTCGTATCAAAAAAATTGATGCAAAAACAATAATATGGGGCAAAAAGTATTCAACTACTGCAGAATGGGCACCATCATCAGGTTTGCAATTTTTGAAGTTCATTCCAGATCATCCAATATTTACATCAAAAATATTGTTACTACAATCAGTTGGTGAAGTTTAGAATGCACACAAACAAAATAGAGATATAAATTATTCTTATTGCCTGGAAGAAATTAAAAAATGTATTAGATATACATATGAGTACTTTGACATTGCTGATTTAGTTTGGTGGGAGTCATTTTTCAATACTCAAAGTGATATCATTTTAACAACAACAAATGAATATATACCTTTGAAAAATCCATTTATTTGGCCAAAAAATGTGTCGAATGAACATGAGGAAATAAACTTGTTGAACAACAACAATCTCAAGGTATTATTAATTCTTCACAGGCAGAGGAAAGAGAGATGTATATTGGTTCCAGAAGATCTCGGGCACAACGTGAAGCCATGGAAGACCTTTACAAGGGTTCAGTACAGGATATTAAGGAGGGTTGCATGATTGCAGTGCTAGCAGATGGAGATCCCGATGGCTATCCATTATGGGTTGCTAAAGTTATAAAGGTCTTTACAGAAAATGAGGATGTTACAAGTGTTGAAGTACATTGGTATGCCACAAATACAAACCCGTTTAATGGTGTGTATAAGCTAGAGATGGTAGTTGACAAAAAAATGGTGGAAAGAGAAAAAGAAAGGGTACAAATATAAATCGCCGCCACATAGACATATTAAAATTGGGGGATGTTGACATACTTGTTTATGACTTCAATTTAATAAAGAGAGGAACTATTCACTTCAAGATGATAGAGATTCTGAAAAGGTTGTTACCAGAAGGAACAATGTTGAGATGGGAGTCTACTGAAACCAATCGTAGATCTAGAAGACTTTTTAAACCTGAAATGTTGGGCATGTATGTGGACTCAGACGGGGCACTAGTTGATGAAAGAGAAGAATATGGAACATCTTCATCAGCATCCAGTCACTCATTTGAAGATGTGAATTCTGATGGTGTGCAAGAAAATATGAGTGATTTTGAATAATTGTCTAAGACAGTTTATATAACTAATGTATGCATCCTATCTTGAAATAAAATTAATGATTTCCATATGGTGTTAAATGAGAAGTTATGAGGAATTTTTATGTTGTTGGATTATATGTCTTAATTATGATAATTTTTATTGTTTAAAATATCTACAATGCAATATTAAATTAGAGATATAATGTATGTTTTATTCAATATACAAATAATGACTTTTGAATTCATTTAATGATGTAATTTGTTCATAATGTCATGGTTTTTTAATTTTATAGTTGAAAATTTTCAATTTCTTTTGTTTCTAGCATGTTATGGTAGAAAACATGTTGAATTTATACGTAGGAAAGAAAAATGATATCCTAGCAAAAACATTAATGTGTTTTTTCCTCATAAACAACTTTGTTTGGCACATAAAAATTTGGTTTTGCTAGCATTTTTTAAAAAGTTTGAAAATTGACCCTAAAAAAAAATCATTGTTCCAGTATCATCACTTTCATTTTGAAACTATATTTTTCACGAAAATTTCATAGTAAATTTTGTAGTCAGTGCCATTTTTAAAACATGTTCAAAATTGACCCTAAAAGATAAAATCATCGTTCCAATATACACACTTTTCGTTTTTAGCATTGTTTTTGATGTTTTTTCGGGGCTTTTTGGCCAGAGTTCGCGTTTCAAAATTTACATTGTTTTGGAAAATACCTCTAAAAATCACATTATTTAATCCCCTACCAATATGAACATAATACACCTTCCCAATTTAAAAAACTCCTAATTTCACTAGATATTGTAACTATCCATTCTTTCATTAACATTTTTTACACCCCTTTATATTTTTTCATTAACTTTGAGCTCTATTTTTTATACCTATCAATATAAAAACCCTTTACCCCTTATATATCCCCCAATATATTAAGTCATTTTTTCCTCAATATATATCCCCCACTATGAACCCACGTGGTATGATATTGCTCCCCCAGTGAAGACTTCAAAGTTGTTGTGAACCTTGTGAAGAAGTCTTGAACTAATGTTGGTACATGAAGATGCATGTGTACACATATACCTATGTGCATTGTATGATGGCTGAGAGTGCCATGAATGTTGGACCCATGGAGATTGATTTGATTTTTGGGTATTGATGAGCCTCATCATTAGGTAATTATATGGGCCTTAATTCACCTCCTAGCTTAGTCAAACCAACTATTCTTACAACTTATTGCATACTTTTGATTATATTTTGTTTATAAGATGAGTTAGAGTTGGATATTTTGCTTTGTGGTCTAATGTGCATTTAATGCAGGATTAAAGGATAAAAGCAAGAATTTTGGCAAAGAATGTGGTCAAAACTCAAACGGGACAAGGGAGAGGAATTATAGGAGGTAAATCCTCCTCATTTACTACCCCTCCATTCGAATATTCCTCCATCAGCTTGGAGTGAAAACAACCAAATCATGGGGACTAAAAGGCAACCGAGAAAGTGAAAGTCAAAGCACCGGTTTATCTCGAGTTTGGGAGTCGAGCCTCCCTAATTTTAAGGAAGTCATTGGAGACTTCAGATGTATAAGTAGAGAGGCCTAGGACCTTATTAGGATTCAGACTTTTGATTGTAAAACTTTACTCTATTCTTGAGCTGCAAGATTTGTGACAGTTTTTGATGTAATCCATTGTTTTGATAATAAGATTGAGTTTTGTTTCAAGCCAACACTGA
The DNA here is from genome assembly GCA_031772625.1 of Pinus tabuliformis. Taxonomy (NCBI): domain Eukaryota; kingdom Viridiplantae; phylum Streptophyta; class Pinopsida; order Pinales; family Pinaceae; genus Pinus; species Pinus tabuliformis. The sequence continues at coordinate 249,322,654 of CM062811.1, forward strand.
GTTAACTCAGAGGCCTAAAGCTCTTGAGTTAAGGCCCAACCCTAGTAGCTAAGGCTCCTCTTTATTGTACATGTATGCTAGCGTGGATTCATGGTTTAATCATTCATTTGCTTAAGTAGCTGCATTTCCATTATAGTAGTGTAGCGTAGATTGGTTGTGTTTTAGTTTGCTTCCATTTGTGCCTTCTTTCAGTTACCAGGTTAGCAAGGGAGAAAAATATCCCCATAAGGTTGTCAGCAGGTGTCTCAGCCTCACCTCCTCCCTCTGGGACCATGACATGAGGAAGAGAGCCTCTAGCAACCCCAAGAACACATGTTTCTAGTTCTTGCATGAGCTTTAGAGTTTGTCGTCTTGATTCAATACTTGGTTCATTTTATCGTCATCTTTTTCCATCACTCTAATAAAATCTCCCTCGTATTCTCATTTCCTTCAGCACTTTCTTCATGCATAATATAGGAGGAAGCTAATAAATCATGTCTTGATTAGATTATACCCGTAGATTTCATTACCGTCTGATCTACAACAAACCTGACCAATCACCATCAACAGCGTGTCACATATTCATTTCAACGTTTGACTTTAGGGGCTCCAAATATCCATCAACGATCTGTTTTTCTTGATCCAATTACTATCGCGCAATCTCACGTGAAGTCTTGCATGACTGATATCCGACCGAGAGCAAGCGAGAAAATTGGTTTTCCCATTTTACGTGTCACTCACTTAGGCTAATCACGTGAAATTTAGAAATACAGCTTACGGCTTTTAGGGCGCGCGAGATACTGCTTACCACTTATGAAGACCGCTCCATCGCTTCACCCGCTCGCCAACTAGCTTGGCTGATCTCCACTGTTGATCAATCACGAATGATCCAATGGCTATCACATCACCCGATCCCCAACTAGCTTAGTTGATCTCCACCGTCAATCTGTCTCGCTTGATCCAATGGCTATCACGCAATCTCGCGCAGATTCTTTCACGGGCGATATCTTATCGAGAGCACGCGAGAAAAGTGGTTTCTCGTGCTACATGTCATTCACTTAAGCTAATCGCATAAAATTTAGGAATTCCACTTACAGCTTTGCAGGCGTGCGAGAAACTGCTTACCACCTACGAATACCGCTCCATCGTTCCGCATGTTTTCCCCCTTCTTCCGACACATGACTTGATGTGTTCCATCCATCTATTCACTTAATCTCCGCGATAAGATCTTTCCCGTTCATCTTTCGTTAATCTTGTTCGTTGATCGATCCATCCATCTATTTAATTAATCCCCTGTGATAAGACCTCCACCATTCATCTTCTGTTAATAATGTTCCCGACTAATCCAACGGTTCCTATGCAATGTTGCTTCATTATGTCTTCCTTTCGCTGATTTCGATCTTCGATTACTCTTCCGCTTGACTCCTTCCTAAACTTTCTTTTATGTATCATTTAAACACTACCACTCCATAGGCCTTCTAGCCGTCCTCAACCACCTTCCATCCGCCTGTCACGTCTAGAAGAACACTTAAATTGCATGCTTTATTTTACCAAAAAAACCAAAAAAGAGTGAAAATAGATTTAGTTTAGTTTCCTTGCTTACACATTACTTTGGTTTGATGCTCTTTACTTCTATAACTTAGATAGCAGCATTAGGATAGTGTTGACTTAGCGATTATGCTTAGCATAGTTGTTTAAATGGTTAATTAGGATATGGTGTGATTTAGCATTACATGTTGTTTTCTTCATTATTGCAGTAGAGTAGCTCTCTTAGAATAGATTTTCTCTTCTTCCATCAAAGAATCAAGCTTCTTCTGACCCTATAGAAGTCTGGCTTGGAACCCCTAGGGTCTCTCGCCAGATGAACGGTGACAATAGGTAGGACCTGCACTTCTACTTGTGCATATAGCATTATCACCTCCAAGTTTGTACGAACCCCGAGTTCATAAGTAAAGCTGGTAGCCCAGGAGTTGCAGAATCCTTGCTGCAATACTAGCGCTCATCACTTTTTGGCGCCTTTGCCGGGGAGGTGTCTGAGTAAAATGTGATTACTGCTCTCTTTTCTTATATTTCTAGTCTCCAATTTTCTGCCATCAGTTTATTTCTGCAAAAGTAATCTAGTAGCTTCCTTTCTTTCAGTTGTCATTATCTTCTTTCCTTTCCATTCTGGAAGTAGAATTTCAATTTAACAAGTAACTTTTCTTTATGTCAGTAGTTTTCATTCAATCAACAATTTCATTTCCGCAAAGTACTTTCCAGCTTAAAAAATCTTACAAAAACAAACCCAAAAACATTTCCTTTCATGCCTCATAGGAATAGGGACAATTTAGGGAAATTCTTGCCAAATACCCACACTGAATCAAACAGCCAACTTTCTCTCTTCTTCGATTGCTGTGAACTAGAGGAACCTTTAGGTGAGTAACCTGACATATTTGAAGAACCTATAGGGGAAGAAGAACCCATTCCTACTGAACCAATGGCTGAAAACCAAAATGACAGAGGAAATAGAAAGAGAATTGAGGGTGCCTTCTCCATCAGGGAAATCAATGGGGACACTAAGATGAAGAATATAAGCCCCTCTGCTCTACCTCATTTCCATGGCCTGACCATAGAGGACCCCGACACTTTCCTATTTGGTTTTGTTGTTATATTTCGAACCTATGATTATATGAGAAAAAAGTTAAAATTGTTTCCATCTACCCTCAAGAATGCAGCATTGCATTGGTTCATGGGTTTACCTAGAGATAGCATCACAACTTGGGCTCAGATGCAACAGACTTTTAACAACAAATATAGGGACTACTGTAGGTCAAAGGATAATAAAGAAGATATTTTCAGGATTGTCAGGCGGATGAATTGTTCTTGCAGACAAGACTGATCTCCCTAGTATCTAATGATATCTAGCGACAAGCAAACCAAACAAATTCTATCTTTCTCTAAATATGAAATTTATAAATAAAGGCAAACAGGTGTTTTAGGCCTACCTCAGGTCCAGTGCTAGTTTATGGAAGCCACGCCCCGTTGATCCAAATGAGCTCCCTTTTAAAGAATCTACAAACACAAACAAGCACACATATTAAATAGCACCTGCATAACCAATATAATAAACCATACTTATCATGATGATCAAGGAATTCATGAAATAAACCATAGAAGACAATTTATTGAGAAAAATGAATCTGATTGTATTAACTTTAATCAAAGAAGAAATTTACAACATTGGTGCCTTGATGTTGTACAAGCTCCTCCCAGGGTCCAGCAAGAATCTCCTCTACTTTGACAAGTTTCACTTTCTTCCCAAAGAAGCCAAAAGGTATGTAATCTCTCCTCTCAAGCTTAACTAGGAAGTCTCAATTCCGACAACATTTACCCTAAAAAATGTTTAGCTTTCAACCTCCCTAGCAACCAGCCCAATTCCTTAATTTATAGTGCAGAGTAGGGAAGTTACTAGGTCCACCTTCAAAGGGATAGAGCACTCCTTCAAAGGGATAAGCTCCTCTCATCAAGGGCTTAGCTCCTTTAGTTATGGGATGCATGAACCACCTAGGAGCGAACCAACCACGTCAAGATTCCTTCTAGAAGCGTCCAGAATTAACCCAAAGTGAGTTTTCAAGAATAAACTTGCGCCTTTTTGACTTTCACAGGGGTCTGCACCCACTCCTTTAGAGACAGAGCGGGCAGGTATGCAAGTAACATGACCAAGGGGTGCGGGACCACAGGTAATGGTAAGAGAAAGTGCGGAACCAGAGTTTTATAGATTTTCAAAGACTTTCTCTCATTTTTAAAGCTTGACATGAAGAGCTGAGGTTTGAGACTTGCAAAGGAGGACAGTATGAGTGGTGATAGAATCACACTGACTACAGAAAGTCATGGTGACAATATTTTGTGTAACAGATTGCCCCCTAAAGTGCGAAGTCTGTAGTAGATGAGGATTTCATTTATCATCTAAGAAGAGTGAAGTACTTTATCATTTCGAGGATCATCTTATGGAGAGCCTGGTTGAAACCTGTAAAAACATTCAATACAAAATATATATATGAGATCATATCATCGTTGAGGTAGGCATTCTCATACTCAGATCAAAACTGACTAGAAAACTAACTAAACTGCTCTGATATAGGAATGATCTTGCAATACATCACAAGTATAGACTCATGTAGACACAGTATGGGCGCAGCCATCTGTTTATGAATAGTCCACTGTAGAATGAATACAAAATTTCTCGCAGCCTGGATGGTGGAAACTAGATCCAGGGTCTTGATTTCTACTTCCCGAAATAATACGATTCTATCCATGTGAATGAATGTGTTGAAGTCGAACATGATAGAAACCACTTGATTACCATTCAATGATGTAAACTATTAACAACTATGAGAGAAACCACCATTAATGTCAATGGCTCTCAAAGTACTCAGTACAATCCATGAAATGGTAATAGATGTGTTGATGTCGAACATGTCACGGAATCCTTTTATCGAAGGTCAATGGTGCAACCTATCGTCAAAGGCGAGAAACTTGCCATTGAGACATGCAGATCCTAAGGTACTAACGATTTCTAGATCCTCTTTCTAGATAATGAGTTGAAGTCGATAGAAAGCGATCCGTCATAGGCAAGCCCACAACACGAAATCATAGATCAAGTTTGAAGAAATATAGTTGCAAGGACTGACTCAGGGATGGTCAAGATAGATGACAGATATTTTGCAGATGAATGGTTTATTTTCACTGACCTCTTGAACACATAACGACACTGCAGATGGTTTGGTGACAATTGACCCAAAGCTAATACACAGAAACCGGTTGAAGACTTTCAATATGGTTTGATTAACTGTTAGGCAAAGGATTTCCCAACCTAGGTGAACAAAAAGTGTCGTGTTCAAGAGTGGTTAAATTTTTTTCTAAGACACAAAGTATGACAAGCAGGTTCATTTTTCTCTCCTTTCCCCCACCATTTCTGGCAAGTACCTCTTTATTTTTGACAAGCTTGAGGAGGATAACATTTGCTTGATTATAAGCTCATCCTTAGGATGAGTCCAACTTAGTTTAAATTCGAACCCTAGGAAGGAGTGGTCCGTTCCTGTTTGTAATTGAACAGGTCCTTTACTGTTAAAATTTTAACGAGTCCAGCATAGGAGAAACTTGGCGTTTTTCAATTTTAGGGAGTCTGAAAAAACTTAAGAAAACTCCATGGTTGTCCTTTTTCGTAAATTTGTGTCTCTCAAGCCTGAAAAAGTATAAAATAATACTTGAGAGAACCGCTTGACCATTACGATCAAGGATTACTTTTCATAATTAGTGTCTCTGATCCGAAAAAGTAAAAAGGCGATCAATGACACGTCGTTTTATAACCAATATCGAATTTGAAACGACAAAAATCCGACAATCTTTTCATGTTTTTACGGTTAGAAAAGAGCTGTAAGTGGACCGTCTTTTTAATTCCGTTTTAACGAGCTTAAAAAGAAAAACTCAGCGATATTTTCATTTTTTAGGAGTCAGAAAAGAGGTTAAAGGTGACTCTAATGTTTTTTGTCGAAAATGATCAATTTTGCCTGAAAAATCCGTTATCTTGCACAAAAACTCAAACATTACTCATAACTGTTTAAAATAAATAAATTTTTTTCAAAAGTTACCTCTTTAAAGTGAAAAATAAACAAATTAAAAATTCAGTTATTCAAAAATCTTATAAAAAGGGCTTTTGTAAATTCATTTTTACCGTTTGACTTCAGAGTGAGAAAAGAGAGCTTTTGGTAAGAAATTTCCTGTGAAGATTACGGAAAATCCGTCTGTTGGAATCGAACACCGTCACCTCCAGGTAATCCACCTCATCTTATTCTTGCATTTCATCCATTTGAAATTTGTTTTTAGGGTGTTATTTTGATTTTTAGGAAATATTTAGGTTAAAAGACCGCACGCGGGGGTCCGCAGGCATAACATGCGAAACCTGCGGACCCCGACTTTTTCGCATGCAGAAAAAAGTCAAGGTCCCGCAACTGCTGTATAGCTAGAGTGCGGACTTACGCACTGTCTCTAACATAGAGGGTGCGGTCCCCGTAGCATACGTTCTAACATTCCAAATTTTCAAATATTTGCCCAAAAACTTTGATTTAAGATATTCTAATCCGCCTTTTGTTTGAATGTAGGGTATACACCATGCTTGACTGACGGGAATGGGAGCACGAGGATGTGGACCTCCCCGCAATTAATCATCAACCTTCGATTGATGCATTGAAGGCATGCGGTTTATTCAAATTCTGGGCCATACCTGGCATGAGGGCCCAGGTGGACTTTTTGCAGTGGCTGGTAGACAGGTGGAATGTATAGGACCAGTGTTTCTTTATTGGTGGTCACCAACTCGAAATGGAGTTGGAAGACATTTACTTTTTGACTGGTTTGCTTAAGAGAGGTGAACAATTGACTCTATTCGGGCTAGGCTAGGTGGCCAGTCTGTCGATAACCTCGGGCTAGAGTTTTGTAACGACCAAACCAAGGACAAAGGGATTGATATCAAAACCATCTCCCGTCCTGAACTCAAAGTGATTGCATTTACTGTCACCAAGCTTTGCGGAAGTGCAGCACTACATATGTCCATTGGATCCCAAATGCAGATGGTAGTAGACTGCTTTCGGGGCACCATCTTCAACTGGTGAGAAGCTGTGTTGGCTAATGTAAAAGGCCAACTGACTAGAGCAAAAAACGGACAACTGAAAAACTTTGGATATGGTTTCTTAGTTGTGAGCTTTGGTATAGAGAGGGTCCCAATGTTGGTCCCACAACATCTTTCTGTTGGAGCTGGACTTCCCCGAGAGCCCAAACTGATGCGTTGGGTTGCAGTTATGGACCGTCATCCTGAGAAGGGTTCAGAAGTTGTTCGATTTCCTCCTGAGTATTTTAATGGTTGGAGAACCAAGTTTTTGCTATTTAGGATTTTCCTTATTCTGGGATGGATTATCGTGGTTACCCAGACATGGCTCTTCCACCAGGAGAGCAATGGGATGACTCAGGTAAAATAATTTTCAACATTTTCTATTTTAATTTTTTTTTGTTTTTAAATCGTCCCAAAATTGATAGTAAAAAGTTTTAAATGCAGATGTAGGTCCACGGCAACCAGCCACTCTCCGCCCTATGAGAGGAAACAGCTAGCTGTAGCAGCACCAACCCCACGGGACAAATCTACAGAGACCTTGGCCGAATTGGAAAACCATCTAGAGCATTTGATAGTAGACATTCCAGAGACTAGCATAGATGACATTCCTCTTAGGCTACAGCGCTATGTGATTGGAGTCCCAGGACCTTTCAGGAGGTTCCTTTGTAGGGTGGCCCATACAATGGTTTCTTATTGTGATCATCATTAGTGATAGGAGATCGCCTGTTGTAGACTCATATGACATTTTTGCTTTTTGTACTATCATTTTGCCAATCATAAGGTGTTTTTTAACCTATGATCGAAGACGATGTATATTTGACACACTTCTATGCTATGCCATATCACTATTACCGGCTATTTTGTAAAACATGTTATGGAATGTTTTTAAATTTACTTGTTTGATTATTGCAAATGTCTACTTAACATTCGAGAAGCAATTGCATCTGCTAATGTATTTAAATATCTTAGAATATGCTGATATTCAATATAGTCAAATTCACATTCCAAGAGACAAACTCTCAAAAATAATCTCAATAACAATGGATTTCTAATGGCATACACTTTATTAAGCTGCAATACAATGAGTTCAGAATCTAACCTCACAATCAAACGTCGAATCCCAAATGAGATGGATTCAGATAATAACTCAATCACTGCACTATACTCTACAATGTTGTTCGTTGTTTGATTGAGGCTTACCCCATGCATAGATACCAACTCATCAGAGGGTGAATAGATAACCCAAGCTACGAAAGAAATGTTTCGTGTATTATGACAAGCACCATCAACAAAACCAATGTATGTTTGGATAGACGTCGACATCTGCAATATCAAGAGTAAAATCAAAATAAGCAGGAATAATGACAAAAACACTCTCTAAGCTAAGCACACTTGTTAATCTAAAACACACCAGCTAGAAACAAAACTAACCTAACTAAAATCTACACACCTAGATTTAAGCATAATATCTCTTCAGGTAAAGACCATTTCTGGGTTTACCTAAAGAGACTCCGTCAAATTCTACCAATTCATAGGCCCGTTTTGCCAGCTTTTTCTTAACAACATAAGGCCCATGCCACATGGGTATGAATTTTCCAGTGCCTAATTTATCATTTTCTTGATCGTACAGTAAGACTAGGTCTCCTTTCGAAAAATTACGAGGCGTAACATTTCGATCATACTGAGCTTTAATATGTTTGGCATGAGTTTCGATTGCTAGTGCAGCATCACATCGATTCTCATCTAGCTGAGCCAAGTACAACAAACGTTTCTCCTCTTCGAAAGTGGCTGGAAGTAATTCTATGGCCATTTGCAATGACGGGATTTCGCATTCAATGGGTAAGACAGCTTCCAAACCGTAAACTACTTGGAAAAGAGTGAAACCGGTTGATGTTTCTACTGAGGTTCGATACGCCCAAAGCGTTGAAAATAACATGTTATGCCAATTCGACCTATGAATCCCAATGATTCGTCGGATCATAATGACTAGAACTTTGTTGATGGCTTCAACCAGACCATTAACCTGTGGATAATATGGAGTTGAACTATCGTGACGTAGGCCAAGTTGGTCTGTTAGTTCAGTCATCATAATATTTCGAAAATGACACCCATGATCGATGATAATCACTTGTGGAACACCGAACCTAGTAATTATATGATTGAAAATGAAAATCGCGGTAGTTTGGCCATATGCCGAAAATGTAGGCATCGCCTCGGCCCACTTGGTAAAATAATCTACTGCAAGGATGATATACGCATGCCCCCTGACCGAGTGAGGGTTACATGTAATAAAATCGATACCCCATTTCACAAAAGGACCGACGACAATTATAGTAGGGTGGAAAGGAGCAAGTGGAGCGCGCATCTTTCGATCAAAAAATTGGCAGTTGTGGCATTTTTGGACAGCATTAATACAGTCTTTAAACAAAGACGGCCAAAAATAGCCAGCATGCAATATCTTTTGGGCTATGGCAAACCCAAACATATATCCGCCACACGCTCCAGAGTGACAGTCATTTAGAACCCTTTCAACTTCCTCATGAGTTAAACAACATCAGAAAACAGAGTCCGCCCCACGACGATAAAGTGTATCTCCAATAATTTTGAATTATTGGGATTGGAATCGTATTTTCTGACGCTGGGTTCTTGAAATTTTAGGCCGAAAGGATTGGGTTTGGAGATAAACTATGATATCTCCATACCATGGATCAAGAGTGCTGATTAGAAACAAGGATTCGTTTGTAATGGGCTCTTCTGCCACAGTTTCGGTATCAGCACACAGGAAGTCACACATCAACTCCACAAAAACTAAAGATTTATTTGACATAGATTTTTCAAACTCCAAGTCGAATTCCTGCAGGATAACAATCCATTTGGAATAATTCCCCCCTAGCAATGTTTTGGTCAAAATATAGATCATAGGGTTGCAATCGGAAATTATAGTAGTTTTGCGTAGTAAAATGTAATGACAAAAACGTTGGACAGCTTGAACAGCTGCCAAGGCCAATTTCTCCACATGTGAATATTTTAGCTCAGTTGGATTTAAGGTTTGACTAAGGTAATATATCACATGTTCACTACCGAATTCATCTTCCTGAACTAGTACCATTCCGATGGTGGAATGCGAGGTGGCGAGATATAAAAAGTAGTCCTGGTTGTAGTTGGGAGGATGCAATAACGGTGCATGGATCAAAACGTGTTTTAGTGCATCAAAAGACTTATCGGCTATCTCATCCCAAAAGAATGCAGTACTCTATTTCAACAACCTGGTAAAACCCTTTGTTATCTCGGCGTAGTTAGGAATTAATCGGCGTAAAAAGTTTGCTTTCCCTTGCAAACTTTGGAGTTGGCGAAGAGTCGAAGGAGGAGGCAATTTGACAATGGCTTCAACCTTCGAAGGATCAACACAAATGCCGGCTTTCGGAACAACAAATCCCAGTAACCAACCCATTTCTATACAGAAAACACACTTGTGTGGATTCAACCTAATTCGATAATGCCTACACCTCATAAAGATTGCTCGTAAATGGATGATATGGTTGGCTCGATGTAATGAATGAGTAGGTAAATCATCGAGATAGGGTTGCACAATGTCCTTGATGTCATGAAACGCATAAGACATGGCCCTTTGACAAGTTGCACCGGCGTTCTTGAGCCCAAAAGGTAATTTGCAATAAGAAAATGTCCCCCATGGACAAATGAAAGTCGTTTTTGGTTGATTAGTAGGTAGAATATTTATTTTATATAACCAGAAAAACCATCCATGAAGGAGAATATTTCACTGCCGGCACAATCATCAATGATTTGATCGATATAGGGAGTTGGGTAATTGTCTTTTGGATAGGCTCGATTAATATCCCTATAATCGATACATATTCTTATCATTCCTTGCTTTTTGTTAACAAGAACAATATTCGATACCCAATCTGTTAAGGGAATTGGATAAATGAAACCTGCTTTAAGTAATTTTTAACTTCTGCTTTAATAGCAGCAGCTTTTTGCAGGTGGATCTGACGCAAACGTTGCCGGACGGGTTTAGCATCCGGGTAAGTTTTGATTTCATGAACAACAATTGCTAGGTCAATTCCTAGCATTTCCTCATATGACCAGGCAAACACGTCACAGAATTCTTGAAATAGGGCCTTATATGTTTGAATTTCATTTTCTGTACAAGAGGCACGTATATGAATGTTTTCAACAATTCCAGGCTTAACCGAAATGTCAATAGGAATAGTTCGAGAAATATTTCCCAAATTTAACTCAGAATTAGGATTTTTCAATGGATTCTGAGGTTCCTTGACATAATCAGCTGTAAAAATAGATGAAAAATCATTTTCAAAACGATCAATCTCAGGTAAAAATGAAGATCTATGATGAAGATCTTCCCATGATAAATCATCAACATACAAGATTTCACGAATTTTCTCATTAGTGTGAACAAGTTCGGAAAACGTTGTTGAATCTAGTCTGATATTAAAAGTGATTCTTCATGGACTACATTCATTAAGTCAATTTCGGTTGAAGAAGGGTCGGAAAACGAATGTACAGCCTGATACGCAATTTCATATGGACTCAAAGGCATGGCATCACCAAATGAATCTCTCTCAAATTCGGAAGGTACGATCCAAGGATCATCATAAACAATAGTGTCTGATGAAATCATATGAATGGTTGCAGTAGAAGGTGATACGTTTGGAGGAGGAAAGGAAAAAGTTCCTAGTAAACTAGAATCTTTAACTAGTCCTACTCCAACATCCTTATAAGGGATAGTTGTTTTGCCGACATGCTGGATACTTTCAGAAGAGGCTGGGTTGGATGAAAAGTAAGTTAGCTGGTCTATAGTTATGATCTTTCCATTATGAGGAAACTTTATAAGCTGAAAGACCAATGAAACAACAACAGTCATAGCGTAAGACCAACTACGACCCAAGAGAAGGTTGTAATCTAGAGGGGCATCAACCACTTCCACATATAGATTAACAGTTTTGCCTTCAACCCCTATAGGTAAATCCTATAAAATGCCAAAAGGATGGAACCCACGACCATCAAAAGCCTTTAGAATCTTCGGGGATTGGTTAAGTGTAGGAGAACCAAGCGATCTCCAACACTGGATCGACATAATACAAAGTTGAAGCTCCCTCATCAATTACAGTCCTATAGCAAGGTCTGTTTTTAACTAACACTGGAATCTGGAAAGCCATTTGATGAGGTAAGCGAGGTGTACTATTTTCTAAATCAAAGATTATAAGGTTCGAGTCCTGAATATCAACAGCTCCTATAGCCGACAATAGCAATTTACGCTGTGTTGGACATGATTGTAGCACCTCCAAAGCCGACATTGCTGAAGGTGAAATAGCCAAATCTTCAACAATGTTATAGTTCTGAGCGGCTCTCGCATGTGGATTGAAAGTTGACTTTCGAAGTATACCCTTGGTAGGCGGTTTGATTACAAATTCTGGGTTAGGTTTCTTGATCTGTAGTAGATCGGAACAGGGAGTTGAAGTTGATGGGTTCGAATTAGAAGATTTTGCTTCCTTACCACCAATAGGACTTTTACTTCCATAATCTTGCAATCGTGTCGAAATCCTAACATGGGACATCATCATTATGGGTTCTTCTGAGGCATTTGAGGAAGAACCTATCATCTTACTGTCTTGACTAGGAAAAGGATCCTTCAAAACAATAGGCGTTTGAGAACCTTTGACGATTTTTGCAACCTCGGCGCGATGAGGGCAGTCTCTTGTAAAATTCTCTTCGTCACAAATGAGACAAGGATAACGAGGTTTACATTTCTCATCAGTAGATTCCGTTTTTCTGGTTTCTCTTTCGAATTTTTATCTATTTTATTTTTCTTCTTCACTTTCTTTTTACCGCCAGATTTTGATTTGACTGTAGATGACTCTACAACATGAATATCGACAGAAATTTCCATGGAAGAATCTCCTGTCGGGGAATTTGGTAAAGTTATGATAGGAGAAGAATTCTTGGAAGATTTCTTCTTACTTTTGGTATTAACTATACCAATCATACCATCAGCGGCATGAGACCTTGAAGGAGCTGCAGTTATTTGATTTTGTTTAGGAAGATCAGGGATTTTCTCGTGTAACGTACCCGACTGCGTATAAACAAGGTCAAGGTACTGAGCTTGAGAAATTACTTGCTCTTCAGTAACGACTCCTGCCTTAGCTACATCCTCAGTGATTTTCGGTAATAAAGATTTAACAAACCATTCTGCTAAGATCTGATCCGGAATAAAAACTTTCACTAAACGCCTTCGACGTCTCCATTCATGAATGTGATCTGAGATGTAAGTGGACGTTGAATTTTTTAATGAAGTTAATAATTCTGTGCCATTGTCATATCTGACAGGCAACTGAAAATGAGTTAAAAACGAAGTAGCTAGCTGACTAAAGTTATAAAAAGTGGCTTGCAGTAACTCAATATACCACTTTGCCACAAGACCAATTAGAGTGCATTGAAAAAGCCGTAAACGAATTGAATCATCTGAAATGGAGTTAGATGCACACCAGAGGTGATAAGTCATCACATGGTTCGACGGATCCTCTCCTGATTTACCTTCAAACTTTGGGATGTCATGGGCAACTTATTCGGCATTGGTGGCCAAAACGGGAGATAATTAATCGGATCATTCACAAGGCGCGACAAATCAGGCAAGTCCAAAATTGCAATAAACGGTAACTGATGATTAGGGTCTCTGAAACCCTGGGTCATGAGACCAGCCCCAGGAGTAGGATATCCAGGATAACTAGGAATGGGAATTGCATTTGGGATATTATATCCTCCCGAAAAACCAGGATTAACCAGACCATACTGGGGTTGTTAAGGTTGCTGATAAGTATATCCAGGGTACGGTTGATACTGATAGATTGGGTTATGCACAACAAGACCGAATTGGTACTATCCCTGGTACGGCTGATAAGTAAATTGAGGTTGACTTGTGACAACCGTACTTGGACCAGGTTGTCCTACAGGAATTTGAACCGAAGTCTGAATTGTGGGTCCAAACTGAGGTAAAGATTCTTGAGGAATTGATGCAAGAACAGTAGAAACCGGAGCTGTCGATACTCCAGAAGTAGGTGGGGTAGATGGAACAGATGTTGCAGCAGTTGCAGCAGTCGTTTGAGGCGGAGTTCGAGGCAAACTAGGCCCAGGTTGAGAAACTACAAAAAGTGCAGAAGTTTGAATAGTAGGCTGGGCAGGTTATTGGGTTGAACCAGAAACCAAGGGTTGTCCAGATTGAGATGACAACTGCACATTCGGTTGTAAGATTTGTTGAGATTGAGATGGATCCCACACTAAGTTCATTCCGGGGTATGGACCCATAGAAGGTTGAGCATATTGAGGACCATAACTGGGTTGAGGGTAGGGTTGATAATTCAAAGGTACATTTCCAGCTCCTTGGACAAATGACTGACCTGAAGGTGGTTGGAAACCTTGGGTTGGGTACTGACCTTGAGGTCGATAACCTTGAGGCACGTACTAATACTGGGGTTGACCTTGAGGTACATATTGATACTGGGGTTGACCTTGAGGAATGTATTGTCCTGTAGGTATGTACTATCCTTGAAGTTGCCCCCCAAGCGGTAATTGGGTACCTTGAGGTTGCCCCCCAGGTGATAATTGAGGACCTTGAGGCTGCCCCCCAGGCGGTAACTGGCCACCTTGAGGTTGCGGATTTGGAATGGTACCCGACATCATAAGAATATCTTCTACAATCAATGGCTTAGTTCCATTATTACCAGTTAATAACCCTTGTTCAATAGGTTGAGGAGATGCTCCCGAAAAAGTACCAGTAAGTGACTGATACCTATAGGGAACAGAAGGAATGCCATACAAAAATGTTTCTGGAGATTGAGAAAACATGGACAACTGTCTCGACATATTCAAAGGAGGATAATAACCCCTAGGTGTTGGATGAAAAGGAATGCGAAGTGGCGAAAAACTTAGTCCCGGGTTTTCCAAAAAATTGCTCAATGAAAGATACCAAGCGTCCCTCCTAGGTGGGCTATAAAAGATCGATTCACGCTTCTAACTTCTATAGCTGGTTGATTTTCAGGGATAGGTATACCTTCTTCCGGAGCAACAAGTTCTTCAATAGCAATAAGTACAGAAGGAAGATTTTGGGTAATGACTCTTTCTACCCTGGGTGAACCAGGACCACTGGAAGTTGGAGAGGCAAATCCTGATGTTGGAGTAACAGCAGGTTCAGTTTCAGGTTCAGAAATTTCAGGTTCCTCATCTAATTCACTAGTAGAAGAAAAACTACCAGTAACTTCGAAAAATGAAACAAGTTCAATAATATACTCGGCTGCTTGAACTTGATAATCAGGATGTACAACTAAAGAAGACTCTCCTTCTTCAAGTGACCCAACTCTACTGTCTCTAGGAGTTACAAGGGCTCGTAGCCCTTCAAGCTGGCTTGGTGAAAACTCAGGAGGTTGGCTCCGAAGTCTACGAGACTTCCTCGATAATTCAACCACGATTAAATATTTTAATTACTTCACACACAAACAAAGAAAAATCTCAAAGAAAACCCCCTAAAGTCTCTAAAGAACCAAACAATTTTGAATCACACGCCTAAAGAATCTAGGAGGTCAAACCACACACAAACAGTAACTTTTCGTACCGAAAACACTAGTTGGTGATGAAATCCAACGTCGTAGAATTCAATACAGAAATGGCGGTTGGAACAGTTACCCCGGCAACCTGCTGAATGAATAGACTGACACAAGTTTCTCCACTAAACCGTCTCGAGTGAAGAGAACCCCCCAGAAAATCCAAGTGAGTCTAGCCAACGTCTGCTCTAGGTACAGTGGGATCTTCCCTCCATCGTCACCTTAGGAAAGAATCCTATAGAATATGGTCACTATGGTTACCAACGGAAACAACTGGGGGAAGAGTCTATGATCCGATACACATGCAAGGGCAGAGTAGCAAGCTCAATCCCCTTGAAGGCTCCTTGAAATAATCCAAGGTTTACCAACAAGTGACCCCAAGCTCCTCGACAATGGTTAATCCAAGGTTTACCGTATTTAATACGTGTATATCTACTATCGTTCCCAATGAGGAAGGATTGATTACCCCACTGGTTCGGATATGACCTCGTGCTTGACTCCTTTAAGAGGAGCTTCCCAGAGCATAGATGTAACAATTGGAATTTATCTCCTACCGCAAGATACAGCTACTTGTTTGTTTTACTATCTTGGAGAGTTAATTACTCCCTACTCCAAGATACTAGCCTAAGCTATGTTGGTGATAAAGAGCCCTAGAAATAAAAACATTGCTAGATAGATTTTACTTTAAGCGTTATTTTTATTGGTTATTTTTAAGTCAAAAGGTGCGGAGATGAAACTTTATGGTGTGAAGACTCGACTCCAAAACACTAAAAACGCACTTAAGATGATAAACAATCATTTTTCTTCAATGAACTTCTAGCTAAAGAAAGGGTTGAGAATGCAAATGCTTGTAAAAACAAATCTTTCCTTAACAATCAAATGAAAAGAAGAAATTTTTGTCTTTTCCAATAAACTCAAAAATGAGACAACTAGTTATTCTCACGAAAATTTCCATTTCTTTTCAAACACTCAAATACTAAAAAACAAACTTTTTTCAAAAGAGATTTTTTTTTTTAATTTTTATAAAACACTCAAAATTATTGAAAAATCTAATCTTGAGATCTATAAATTCTAAAAATCTAATTGAAGTAAAATCTTACAAGAGTTCTTTTAAGGATGTTTTACTTAGTTATGAGCAAACTAAGGACTAATTTGTCCAGAATCACAAATTAATCAAAAAACAACCAGATTTTGTTTTCTTTTTTAAAAATGAAATCCAAAACTTTAAAAACAAGTTCTTTTGAAGCTTTGCAAAGAGAAAAACAAGATGTATTCCTCCACAAAGGCATATTTTACAAATCAGTCAGACTCATAAGAAGACCAACAAAAACCAAGGTGATCTGAGGTTTCTAAGGCTTCTAAACTCTGAGTTACTACAAAGACCAAACAAAAATCAATCCAGGCACACAAAGCTTCTAGAAATTCACCTAAAACCTAAATGCCAATGGAATTAACCTACGAAAAGTTTCTAACAAGACACGTGCAGCTCTGGGCAGAGGCTTAAACACATAAACAAATCCTAAGCTTTAACTGAATGAAAAGATTTTAAGTTTTTCAAAATTTTGACAGGGTCCGCAGGCCCCCAGTATACCCAGGTGCGCTACCGCTCTGTGTGTAAAGCAAAAGTGCGGGGATGTCCGCACTTTGTTACAAACAGAGGGTGCGGTCCTCTTCCAAAAGCATGAAAAACAAAAAATAATTCAAAATCTAAAAACGTACCCAATCCCACACAGCAAGCAAAAACCAGAAACAGAGAAACAGTTTCTCAAGTCAAAGTAAAAGCAAAGGCAAAAACCAAAAATTCAAGTCCCCAGTGGAGTCGCCATTTTGTCGAGCGGATGAATCGTTCTTGCGGACAAGACCAATCTCCCTAGTATCTAATGATATCTAGCGACAAGAAAACCAAACAAATTCTATCTTTCTCTAAATATGCAATTTATAAATAAAAGCCAACAGGTGTTTTAGGCCTACCTTAGGTCCAATGCTAGTTTGTGGAAGCCACGCTTCGTTGATCCAAATGAGCTCCCTTTCAAAGAATCTACAAACACAAACAAGCACACATATTAAATAGCACCTGCATAGCCAATATAATAAACCATACTTATCATGATGATCAAGGAATTCATTAAATAAACCATAAAAGACGATTTATTGAGAAAAATGAATCTGATTGTATTAACTTTAATCAAAGAAGAACTTTACAACCTTGGTGCCTTGATGTTGTACAAGCTCCTCCCAAGGTCCAGCAAGAATCTCCTCTATTTTGACAAGTTTCACTTTCTTCCCAAAGAAGCCAAAAGGTATGTAATCTCTCCTCTCAAGCTTAACTAGGAAGTCTCAATTCCAACAACATTTACCCTCAAAAATGTTAAGCTTTCAACCTCCCTAGCAACCACCCCAATGCCTTAATTTATAGTGCAGGGGAGGGAAGTTACTAGGTCCACCTTCAAAGGGATAGAGCCCTCCTTCAAATGGATAAGCTCCTCTCATCAAGGGGTTAGCTCCTTTAGTTATGGGATGCATGAACCACCTAGGAGCGAACCAACCATGTCAAGATTCCTTCTAGAAGCATCCAGAATTAACCCAAAGTGAGTTTTTAAGAATAAACTTGCACCTTTTTGACTTTCACAAGGGTCTGCCCCCACTCCTTTAGAGACAGAGTAGGCAGGTCCACAGGTAACATGACCAAGGGGTGCGGGACCGCAAGTAATGGTAAGAGAAAGTGCGAAACCAGAGTTTTATAGATTTTCAAAGACTTTCTCTCATTTTTAAAGCTTGACATGAAGAGCTGAGGTTTGAGACTTGCAAAGGAGGATAGTATGAGTGGTGATAGACTCACACTGACTGCAGAAAGTCATGGTGACAATATTTTGTGTAACAAGGATGACCATGGGCTAGGATGAATCCTTATAAGACTACGAAGAAATATTCTATCTCAGTTACAAAAGGGTTAGGTGCACACTTGACCCCGAGTCACTAAAGTTGGTCCTGCGTAGAGGAGTAAGGGAAGATCTTTTGGATATCTTACACTTGTTAGATGGAGGAGATATCTACCAATTATCCTATGAGGATATCAAGACTGTCTTTAGAAACCATTCTAGGGTAGCCAGGAAAAAAGGTAGCAGTAGTCAACCTATGGCCAGTACATCATCTTCCAACTCATCCATTAAGGGTGAAATTGGAGTTATGTTGGAAGATTTTAAAAGTGAAATGTTGCAAACCCTTGCCTTGCAATTGGACACCATGAACATCAAAAGGAAGTAAGAGGAAGCAGAGAGAGGCTTGGCCATCTTTTGTCCTAGGTGCACTAGGAGGCATCCTAGGAACGAATGTCCATTGAACTGCGTTGAGATTTGCCCAGCCTGTGAAGAAAACCACTCCACAGAAAAGTGCCCTTCTTTACCAGGACTCAAAGTTGTATATCAAGGAGATGAAGGGGTCACTGAGCAGCTTTGCTACATCAACCAAAGGAGACCTCATGGGCCTAGACCATACCAATAGGGTATGCAAGGGTCATCCCATGCATATTACAACCCTAACCAAACCACAACTATATCTTCTTGGGACCCCCCTGCTCATCCTTGCTCGTCTACACCCCCTCCTTGGTCCTATGCATCTCAGTATCATTCCCAACCAGCCAGCCAGCCATTTCAAACTTACGCTCTGCCACAACCTCAGTGGAATACTCCACTCCAGGGGTGGATGCCCCAATACAACAATGTTCCAGCTCTATTGCCTTCACCACCTACCCAACCACAACTCCTACACTCTTCTCCACCCAAGCAACCCCAGATGCATGCCCAATGAAATCCGAACCCGAACAATAGGTAGGCTCAACAAGTATATAGCGGAGAGACATCATACCCAACTTATGTTGTAGAAATCCAGGAGATCAACCTAAGATCTGGGATAATTCTCTCGGACAACCAACCTCTCTCTCCACATAAGGAGGTTGAGGAAGAAAGAGAGGAAAGAAACCTTAAAGTAGATCCACCCTTTCCTGAGAGATTAGCCTAACCACTCGAGCCTACCCTAGAAAAAACTCAACTTCTGAGAGAATTGAAAAATCTGTGTAAAGATCCCCCTTCTCTAGGCAATAAAAGATGTTCCCATTTACAATAAGTTGATTAAGGAGAAATTATTCAAGCATCCAGGAAGAAGAAAAAGGGATGCCCCTACCATTAATGTCATTGGGAAACTGTCTGACTTAATGTTGGGGCATGTAATATGTCCGAAATATTTGGACCCTGGAAGCCCTGTAGTAGATGTACACATCAATGGCACCATCGTCCCACACACTTTGATCGATCTTGGGGTTGCCATTAATGTGATGACCAAGGACACCATGCTCAAGCTCAACCTCCAAGGGTCATTGAGGAAGACCACAACAATTCTGCAGCTTGCAGACCGTTCCACAGTCACCACTGAGGGAATTCTGGAGGATGTGATGGTATCCATTGACTCCTGGGAGTACCCTGCAAATTTTCTAGTTCTCCACTAAGGCTAAGCTTACTGGTTACCCTCTCATCCTTGGGAGGCCATGATTGGCCACAACCGATGCTTACATTAGCTGCAGAGCTAGGAATATGACCATCAAGAACGAGCATATGTCCAAACATTTAGTCCTATACCCTCCTGCTTAACCTTCTCTAGAGCATGATTTACCCTTATGGTTGGAGGAGGAGGAAGAAGATGAGGTTTATTCAGCCAACTTTATGCTTTGCAAGCATCCATAGGAGGAGGACAACAAGATGAGGATGACTTAATTGAACACCTGCTCCAAAGTCCAACTCGTAGCTCGTTACCATTATAAGAAGAAGTAAGGGAAACCCAAAACAATCATCCAATTGACTTATGCTTGGCCGATTCCAACCCACTCCCAGTCAAAACCATAGAATTTAGCCCAGAGAAAACTTTGAAAATTAATCCATCTCTTTTTGCTCTTGAGGAGGAAAATCTATGCAACATGTTGAGAGAAAACCTAGAAGCCTTCGCTTGGAGTTACAAGGAAATGAAGGGAGTACACCCCTTAGTGTGTACTCACCACATATACATCAAAGAAGGTTGCAAGCTGGTCCAGCAACCACAAAGGAGGATGAATCCAACTCTTAAAGATATAGTCAAAGAAGAACTGCAAAAACTACTAGATGCAGGATTCATTTACCCTATCTCCGACAATGAGTGGGTCTCTCCTTTAGTGTTAGTTCCCAAGAAAAATGGTAAGTGGAGGATTTGTGTCGATTACAGGGAGTTGAACAAAGCCACAAAGAAGGATCATTTTCCCCTACCCTTCATTGACCAAGTGCTAGATGGCCTGGCAGGGAAGAAGTTTTTTTCTTTCCTAGATGGATTCAGTGGGTACAACCAAATCCAAATCTGCCCAGAAGACTAGGATAAGACCACATTCACCTATCCTTGGGGTACTTTTTCCTATAGGGTCCTTCCTTTTGGCCTATGCAATGCTCCTGCCACTTTCTAGAGAGCAGTCTTGAGTATTTTTGCTGAATTAGTACATGATGTGGTGGAAATTTATATGGATGATTTTACACCTTATGGTTGTGATTTTCAAGAAGCCCTGACTAACCTAGGCAAAGTATTGCACAAATGCATTGAAATGAACCTATCTCTAAGTCCGGAAAAATGTGAATTATTAATGACTGAAGGGACCGTGCTAGGTCATTCAATATCTCAGCAAGGACTGCAGGTGGACCCGAACAAAATAGCAATCATCCAAAGGGTCCCACCTCCATAAAAGCATAGGGATGTCAAGAGTTTCTTGGGGTTAGCTAGATACTACCGAAGGTTCATAAAGGACTTCAGCAAGTTGGCCTCTCCTTTATTTGGGTTGTTGGCCAAAGATTCTGAGTTTATATGGTCAAAAGGCTGTCAAGAGGCCTTAGACATTTTAAAGAGTAAGTTAACCACTGCACCAATTCTTCGAGGCCCAAACTGGGCCCTCCCTTTTCATATTCATGTTGATGCCTCAAACAAAGCCAAGGAGCAGCCTTAGGTTAAGTAGAGGAGAACTTCCCCTATGCCATATATTTTATCAGTAAGAACCTATCAAAGGCTGAGCTAAATTATAATGTGACCAAAAAGGAACTCTTGGCTGTTGTGCATTCATTAAACAAATTTAGGCATTACATTATAGGCTACCAAACATTTGTGCATACTGACCATGTTGCAATCAAATATTTAATGAACAAACCAGATGTGAATGCTAGAATTATAAGATGGTTGTGTTATGCTCTTAACCTGCAAAATGATACCTAAATACAGAATATGCGAAGAAAAGATACCCAGAACACAGAATAGCAATGATTTTATTATTCAAAGAGTAATGTTCACTTGCCTCTTCGAGGGGGCAACCTCCAATAGAGCAGAGCTCGATTACAAAATAAGACATGATGCTCCTTGCAGGGAGTCTTTATCCTTTATATATGACTCATACATGCAATACCACGGGCCAATACCGTGGGTTTTATTAATATCATCTATCTAATACTACGACCCATTTGCAACTAACTGTGGTTCCGTCATTAATTGCGGATTAAACACTTACAATTATTAATATGGGCTTTATTGACTCTTGACTATGACGTGATCCCATTACATAAATAAGGGGGTTAGGGTGGGACCCTAACATGCCCTCCCCCTTAAGACTAGCCTTGTCCTCAAGGCTGAAGCTGCGGAAACTGCTGAAGAATAGTGGTTGGTTCCCAAGTTGCATCTTCCGGAGAGGTGTCTTTCCATTTGACGATGAATTCCTTAATCATGCGGCCGCGCAGTTGCTTGTCTCGTGTGTCTAGGACCTGTTCAGGTTGAAGCCAGATGGACCCTTCTTCGTCCAATTCAGGTAGACTGGTCTGAATTCTGCAATTGTTCCCAATCACTTTCTTGAGGCATGAGACATGGAAAACTGGATGGATTTTTGTAGTAGGTGGCAAGGCCAACTTGTAGGCCACTTCTCCAATGCGTTGAAGTACTTGATATGGTCCGTAGAATTTGGGAGAGAGTTTCTGACACCCCTTGTCTTTGAGTGATGTTTGCTTATATGGTTGTAGCCATAAAAAGACCTGATCCCCTTCTTGAAATTGGCGCTCTGAGCGATGCTAGTCTACCCGTTGCTTCATGCGGTTCTGAGCTTGATGAAGATTCTCTCGAAGATGGGCGAGCATGGTTGCACGGTGTTGTAGGAGTTGATCCACTGCTTGTACTTTTGAGCATCCCTTGAGATACGAAGTAGGTGAAGGTGGGAGTTGACCATATACTGCTTCATAAGGAGTCATTTTGGTGGTGGCATGATAGTTGGTGTTATACCACCATTCAGCCAGAGGTAACCACTGTACCCAAAGGTGTTGCTTTTCTGAAGTGAAACACCTAAGGTAGGTTTCTAGACATTTGTTGACGGCTTCGATTTGACCATCTATTTGCGGATGATAGGAAGTACTGAGTTTTAGTTGAGTGCCTTGTATTCTGAAGAGTTCCTTCCAAAAATTACTGGTGAAGATCGGGTCACGGTCGGACACAATAGAAGTGGGCATGCCATGCAATTTGAAGATCTGATCCATGAAAGATTGAGCAACCAAAGTTGGTGTAAATGGGTGGGGTAGGGTGCATAAATGAGCATACTTCGATAGTCGGTCCACAACCACGATGATGACTAACTTGTTCCCTGACTTTGGAAGACCTGTAATGAAATCCATAGAAACCTCCATCCAAATTGATGTCGGAATGGGCAATGGTTGTAACGTGCCTGGTGTGTTGACGGTTTCCCCTTTGTGGTGTTGACAGACATCGCATTCTGCTACGAAAGTAAGGATGTCCTTTTTCATGCCTGTCCAAAAAAATGATCTTCTGGTGCGAGCATACGTCTTCTGAAAGCCCAAATGTCCTGCAATGGGAGATGAGTGCAATTCTGCCAAAATGCGACTTTTGAGGGTGGATGTTGGTGATATTACGACTCTGTCCTTGTAGCGAAGAATATCATCCTGCCACAAGTATCCCTTGGTGGAATTTGGATCTACCTGCAATTAAGAAATGAGTTGGGAGAGCACGGGGTGTGAAAACCATTCCCTGCGAGCCTCTTCAATCCATTTTGGAATGGGGAGGGAAATTGCTAGCAGAGTACTTTCCTCCTCAAATTGGCGAGATAATGCATCTGCTACACTATTGTCTTTCCCTTTCTTGTAAATGATCTCATAATCATATCCCAGCATTTTGGCGAGCCATTTATTTTGTTGTGGGGAGGATAGCCGTTGCTCCAAAAAATATTTAAGACTGTGATGATCTGTGCGGATTTAGAAACGTCGCCCCAATAAGTAAGGTCGCCAGGTCTCGACGGCATGTAAGATGGCCATCATTTCCTTCTCGTAGGTAGATTGGCCCAGATTCCTCCCACTAAGTTGTTTGCTTGTGAAGGCCAACGGTCACCCTTCCTGCATTAAGACCGCCCCAATACCTATACCCGTAGCATCACATTCAATGACAAAAGATTTGGTGAAGTCCGGTAGTGCTAAGACTGGAGTGGAACACATCGCATTTTTTAGAGCTGTAAAGGCCTGTTGTGCTTCCTCATTCCAGAAGAATGAATTTTTCTTTAGGAGTTGGGTGAGGGGCTTTGCTATGCGACCATAGTTGCGAACAAATTTACGATAATAGCCTGTGAGACCCAAAAATCCTCTCAAGCTCTTCAAGGTATTAGGTTGACGCCATTCCTGCATTGCCTGGATCTTTTTGGGGTCCACCTTGACACCTTCACACCCCACAATGTGGCCCAAATACTCTACTTCTGCCATGCCAAACGAACACTTGGACATCTTGACAAATAATTTATGCTTGCGGAGCAGTTGCAAGAGTAGATCTACATGCTGAAGATGTGCTGCCCAAGTGCAACTATAGATGAGGATGTCATCGAAGAAGACAAGGACAAATTTCCTGAGATATGGTTTGAGAATGTGGTTCATAAGGCTCTGAAAAGTAGAGGGGGCATTACAAAGACCAAATGGCATGACCAGGAATTCATAATGGCCTTCATGAGTTCTGAAATCAGTCTTGGGAATGTCGACTTCCTTCATGCAAATTTGGTGGTAGCCTGAGCGAAGATCCAGCTTAGTGAAGAATTGAGCCCCATTGAGTTCATCCAGCAAATCATCAACCACCAGGATGGGAAATTTATCTTTGACAGTCAACTTATTGAGGGCCCTGAAGTCGGGACACAGCCGCCATTCCCCATCTTTCTTGAGCACCATGACCACTGGGGATGAATAAGGACTAATGCTGGGACGAATGACACCTGCTTCCAAAAGTTCCTTGATGATTTTTTCTATTTCATTATTTTGGGTGAACGGATATCTGTATGGGCGCACATTTGGGGGTTGGGCCCCTGGAACCAAGGTGATGCTATGATCATGTTCCCCTCGCGAGGGTGGAAGCTCATGAGGCTTGTCAAAGACCGGCAGATGGTTATTTAAAATCTGTTGCATCTCAGGATGAATTGGCAGAGGCTTGGTTTCGACTACCTGGATGGCATTAAATTGAGCTACAACTCCATGATTGCCCTTTTTTAACAATTTTTCCATCCTATGCGAGCTGATGATAGAGGGGGCTCCCGCCTGGAGTCCACGGAGGGTATGTGTGTAGTTGTTCTGCTTAAAACTCATATATAACTCCTGGAAATCCATTGTGATTGGCCCAAGAGTGCGGAGCCATTCAGCGCCGAGGACAATGTCGCAACCCCCCATGTGTATGGCAAACATGTGGGTTTTCAACTGATAATCCCCCATTTGAAGTTTGACATTTTCACAGCGGCCTTCACATTTCATTGTGCCTCCATCCGCAATTTGAACTTGGAAGTTAGAAACTGCTCGTACAAAACAATGCACTGCTTCTGCGACTTTTTGATGGATGAAATTATGTGTACTTCCACTATCAATCAAGACTACTACTGGGCGATGTTTAATAAAGCCTCTGATTTTGAGAGTTTGAGGGAAAGAAATTCCTGCCAAAGCATGCAACGAAATAACTGGTTCGTCAGCGACATTGTCCTTTTGGTTGTCTTCTTCTAGCAGCTCATGTTCCTCCAGTGGTAGATCTTCCTCTGTTGAGCTGTGGTCAGTGGCATCAATTTGAAAAAATATGGGCACCTTGCATTTATGACCTGGGGAGTATTTTTCATCACAGTAGTAACATGGGCCTTGCTTTCTTCTTTCGGCCATTTCCGTAGTTGACACTTTTTGGACCTTAAGCATTTGAGTCGTGTTGTGAGCCTGTGGGGGGCGAACTTAGCGGAGAAATTTGGGCGACTATATTGGGCTGCTAATGCACGTTCCACGTTACGAGCTACCTTGCAAGCCTCTGTCCATGTGGGAGGGTGGTACAGTAGGACTTGGGCTTTGATAGCTTCTTTAAGACCGCTGATAAAACATTCCGTGTAGAGCACATCTGAGAGACCCAAAGTGCGGAAGGCTAAGGCTTCAAAAGCTGTAATATATTCATCCACTGTACCAGTCTGTCGGAGCTTAGTAAGACGACCCAAAAAATATGATTCCTGGTCAAAGCGGTCTTGAAGAGCTTTGGTGAATTTAGTCCAAGTCCTAAAAGGTCCAGTGCAACGTTGATGCCATTCCCACCATTGCCACCTTTCATTGTCCAAGTACATGCTCCCCAACATAAGCTGAGTCTCATCATCGAAGATGTGATTCAGTTTGAAATACTGCTCCATTTGTGCTATCCATGCCGACAGGTGAGAAACGTCAAATTTATTCGTATCCAACTTGGGAGGTCACTGACTGGGTTGTTGGTGGGTGTGCCAGACATGAGGAGAGTGGCTAGACTCACCCTCATTGTGTTCATTGCCATTATACGCCTCCTCGTGGGCTTGCTCCTTACCCTTCGGGACTATTTTCTCGACCATGCTACATAGTATGCTAAGCTGAATGTGGAGGGATTGCACTGATTCTTCAAGTTTGTCCATCCTTTCATTGGCCATTGCTTGAGCTCTAGTTTCTACCATACACCAACCTGATTTTTTTTTTTTAAATTGGGACCGCCTAAAAAAATTTTTCACTAAGAAGTGAATGGTACCACCGTGCTCAGCTCATCATCCTGCGAAAATTATTCGCCAGTATAGGAACCCTTCACAACGACTCCGATCTGGTGGATCTGAGAGATCTGAATGGCGGATCTGATAGCTCTGGGCGGCGAAACAGACTGCTTCTGCGGATCTGATGGATCTGCGAACTCGAGACTGCGAGACTGATGTCTACTGCTGCTGCACCCCTTTGCACAAGCGGATCTGGAAGAGATGATGTGTGATCCCCCGATAGAAAAGGGAACTATGGTCTTGAGGAGTGTCAGGTGCTACAGATCGCAATATACATAAGGGTCTGGCAGTAGTACTTGGCCCAATGTTTCAGGGCTCTAACTAAGGAGGATCGACCATACCCTTAGTCGTACAACCCGACTACCCTATTGTACAGGTGAGTAATCTCTCTGAGTGTTGTTCTCGGTGTACAGTAGCCGCAAGACGGCCAATGGTTTATCTATGGCGAGGTTTCAAGGGAGCCTAGGGGGCTTCCAATATACCCAGAGGGTATGTGGAAGACAGTCCGTGCGCGGTTCTGTCTAATGCGCTACTACTCGAAGGGGTACCCATAGGGGTTACAAGGGAGTCCAACAGACGTGGCCACCTCTTGTATTTCCTACGTGCATGCCTCCCCAAATCCGCAGGTTTATGCACTCAACGACAGATCCCGTGGTTTAAAGACGCCGGAACACGTCTCTAGCCAAAAAAAAAATTGCTAAGAAATGGAGATCCCACCGGCCCTGGAAAGTGCTTTGATACCACTTGTTATGCTCTTATCCTGCAAAATGATACCCAAATACAGAATATGCGAAGAAAAGATACCCAGAACACAGAATAGCAATGATTTTATTATTCAGAGAGTAATGTTCACTTGCCTCTTCGAGGGGGCAACCTGCAATAGAGCAGAGCTCGATTACAAAATAAGACACGCTGCTCCTCGCAGGGAGTCTCTATCCTTTATATATGACTCATACATGCAATACCACGGGCTAATACCGTGGGTTTTATTAATACCATGTATCTAATACTACAACCCATTTGCAACTAACTATGGTTCCGTCATTAATTGCGGGTTAACCACTTACAATTATTAATATGGGCTTTATTGACTCTTGACTATGACGTGATCCCATTACATAAATAAGGGGGTTAGGGTGGGACCCTAACAGGTTGCTTTTATTAAAAAAAATTGATCTAACTATTATCGATAAGCCTGGTAAGGAAAATGTTGTTGCAAACTTTCTATCTAGGATGAATATGCCTGCAGGTGAAGAAGGAATGGTGGATGACCAGTTACTAGACTAGCATTTGTTTGCTATTTTAGTTCTCTCCCCATGGTTCTCTAATATAGAAAACCATTAGGTATTAGCAGTTCCCACCAAACTTGTGCTCTAAACAAAAGAGCAAGATAGTCAGGAAAAGTGCGCCCTTCACCTGGATTGGGGGCAATCTTTTCAAACTTTGCCCAGATAAAATCTTGAGAAGGTGTGTAAGGCAAGAGGAAGTTTTTGACATCCCTCTAACCTGTCATGATGGACCTTGTGGAGGTCACTTTGCAGCAAAGAAGAAAACATTCAAAGTGTTACAAGCGAGCTATTATTGGCTCACTCTTCATCAGGATGTGAAAAAGTACATTAGTCAGTGTGATCGGTGCCAGAGGATGTGAAAGCCTACTCCAAGAGTTGAAATGCCCCTACAACCTCAAGTGACTTTTGAGCCATTTGACAAGTGGGGCATGGACTTCATTAGGCCTATCAACCCTCCTTCAAAGAAAAAGAAATGCATTATCGTGTGCACTGATTATTTGACTGAGTGGGCTGAAACCAAGGCGATTAAGGTAGCAACAGAAGAGAAGGTGGTTGAGTTCCTAAGGGAGAATGTATTCTACAAATTTGGGTACCCTAGAGAGCTAGTAACAGACCAAGGCAACCAGTTTACCTCCAACATGATTGAAGAACTGCTCAACATTACAAAATTAAGCATAGGACCTCCACTCCTTATCATACAAAAGCTGATGGGCAAGTGGAAGTGACCAACAAGGCACTAGAGAGCATCTTAACCAAGGTAGTTAGTAGCAGAAGGAAGGATTGGGCAGAGAGACTAGTTGAGGCCACCTGGGCCTATAATACAACATGGAAGACCACCACTGGATTTACACCCTACAATCTGGTCTATGGGAAAAAGGCTTTGTTGTCCATTGAGTTTGAATATAACACATTGAGGATGGCAACACAACTAGATTTGGATCTCAGTCATGCACAAAAACTAAGATTGTTCCATTTGAATGACTTGGATGAATTCAGAATGCAAGACCTCCTACATACAAAGATAGTTCAGCTTCAGAGGAAGATCTGGCATGATAGGCATGTTAAGGACAAGCAATTTCAAGAGGGAAATTGGAAATTGTTATATGATTCTAGGTATAAAGACTTTAAGGGAAAGCTAAGGACAAGATGGCTCGAACCTTATGTGGTGGAAAGATGCCATGATAATGGTTCAGTGAAAATGAGAACTATAGATGAAGAAGCCATTCCATTACTTGTTAATGGAAACCGATTGAAAATGTACAAGAGACATTTATCAAAACAAGAGTTCATTGACAATATCAATAAGATAGTGATGATGGTGGAGCAAGTTCCAACTCCTCCCTCATCAGATCACTGAAAAAAGAAAAAAGAATAATGATTCAGGTTAAAACCTCCATGAGGTGCCTGAGTCCCATCTTTGGGTTTAAAACCTCATGAGGCGGCCCAATGATGAAAAAAAATGGAAAAAAGAATAAGAATATTCCTGGGTGAAAACCTTCCTTGAGGCATCCAAGGAAAACATCTAGGGTGAAGACCTCTCTGAGGTAGCCTAGGTGTTTTTCAAAAAAAAGAAGAGAAAAAAACATAATTGTTATTTGTAGGTGGGCGAGAAAGACAATCAAGGAGCAAAGAGAAGATCCAAAGGGAACCCTGCCTCACATATATTCATATCCTCCACTCCTTACCATGCATGCCTCCATCAATTCCATTGTTTTTTTCACTTCATTGCTTCTATTTAGGCAAAGACTGTGTTTTCTACAGGATCCCCCGAAAACCTACAGGAAGCAATCTGAAGGTGAATGGTAGGTTGGTTAGGTCCTGTAGCATCATATCCCACAGAACATCTATCATCAGCTACAGGTCTTCACTAGGATGATCCAGGAGCTCCAGATAGCAGACAACAAAGGAGGGAGAAGAATGACCATGCAACAAATAAACAACACAACACTGTTGATCTTTGATAATTGTAGCATGGCATTGAGACCACGGGTAAGTATTCTGCTCACTCACTCATATGCATCGTTTGATCAAAAGTTGTAAAGGTTACGAGGTAGTTGGTTTATAAGTGAAAAGGTGGCCAGTTAACTTGGCCACCTTTGTTCAGTCATCACATACAAAACCGGGTGTCCTCTCACTCGTGGTTGTAGTTAACTTAAAGGTAGAGGAGAAGTAGGACAAGAAGTGGTTAACTACGAATCTACGAGTGGGATCTAATTACGAGGAACCTCATTCGGAAAATCCATAAAGGGAAAAAAACCATCATTTGCATGCATTCATGCATTCCACCTCCTCAAAACTCCCTCACTCAAGTCGCTCTCATAACTCTAGCCACCCACTGGAAGCAAGGATCCATAGTTCTGCAAGAGAGTTTCTATAGGAGTATGCATAGGAATTCTTACAGGAACAGTCTACAGGAGCAGTCTACAAGATACACAGAGGTAGTCTACAAGATAGGCAGAGAGGGTTTCAAGAGGGAATATCACAATAATTGTCCACTACCACCATTCTAAAGAGGTAGGATCTAAAAATCCATCCCCATTTACAAGCAAATGAACTAGAAATGCTCTAAAAGCTAGTGGATATAACAACTGTGGGAGGTGAATTACATACACAGGAAACTTTGTTTTCTCTTGAATTTAAAATTCTTGTGTCAAACCTCTCATTTCCTCCTCAAGCCTCACAGGCAAGATGACAGGAGGGTTGAACAGGAGAGAACCCACAAACACTGTGAGGATACAAAAACACCCCCAAGTGCTTGAAATCTTCATAAGACACCAATGGATGGGGTTTTCGAAAAAATCATAGGGTATGATGATGAGGTGGCTCAAGAATTTGCTCATTCCATCACTCCACACAACAAAATCCATGCCACTATTATATTTATAGGGCTCACTATAGATCTCACCCCAGAGCTCATCAGTAGGGTCACCACACTTCCCCTAGGAATTCCATGGAGAAAAGAAGAAAAAGTAGACTGTCAGGTGGCAAAAAGGAAATTCTTTTTAGAAGGTGAAGAACCCACAAAGGATAAAAATGAAGTAAGGAGGGACAAACTGCCATACCCATGGAGTGAGGTAGGTTACCAACTCATCAAATATATCTCATGTGAGGGTAGATACAGCGTTGTTTATGGCTACCATTTTAGGATTCTTGAAGAATTAAGATATGGGGTAGAAACACCAGTTCACCAAAGACTTAGCATACCCTATTTCTTGATGCAATCACTCATAGACTCCAGCAATAAAGTAAAGGAATGGAATTCACAAAATTGGCTCACTATGGGTTGATCAGGATCCTCATTGAGGATGCCCTCCAAAACCTCAAGATCCCTATAACATGGTCAGTCTTCAGAGACTTACCAGCAGAGGATGACATCAAAACCCTCACCTATGATGTTAGTCCTTCTATCAGTGAGGAGGAGGCAAAACAAGAAGAAGAAGATACAGAGCTAGATGGGGATGAGATGGATGAAGAAGAAACTAATACAGAGGAACATGATGAAGCAAAAGAAGAAGGGGGAGAAGAGAAGGAGGATGATGTTGAAACAGAGGAGGAAACAAAGGAAGAAACTGATGGAGATGAGAAAGAACAACAAGAGGAAGAAGATAAGAAAAACAGAGAGGAAGAAGGCATTGAAATAGAAGGGGAAGAACACAAGGAGGAGTCACCTAGGGTGTCTCCAGAGGCCCCTGAGAGGGAGGCAGCAGCTGCCCTCACTGCTCTCAACACCCCAGTTAAGAAAAAAGGGAAAAGAAGAAGGAAAACCCCTCTATATTTCAGAACAAGAAAGAGCACAAGAATCAAACAAGGGAAGCCACAAATATCAATAAAAATCCCTATTGAGATTGAATATTCCCCTACACCAAGAGACAAAGTGCCTTCCCCTAAGTCACCAATCACCTATATAAGGAGGCCTAGTACCAGATCAACTTCCTTAAAGGGTAAGGCCATCCTGCAAGATCCACAGCAAAAACTATAGGAAGCACAAAAATTGGAAAGCGAGGTAGGGGAGTAGCAAGAAATAAAAGAGGAAAACATTGGGCACATGGAAGAGAATCTCAAGGAATGGACAAAAGCTAAGTGGATTAAGGGACAGAGAAGTAATAATGGGAGATCAACTTGAGAGGGAAAATGCATGGCTGAGAGGATAACTGCAGGAAAGGGAAAACCAACTAGCATGTGTGGCTAGCCTCTCCTTGGAGGCCATCTAGTGTAGGATTCCAGCTAAATCCTATGCTCTTTACCTCAGAGAACAATGGTTGCAATTTCAGATTAAAACTCTAGCACAAAGGCGCACCATGCCATTTTAGGACTATAGGCAGTTTATTGATCTTTGTGATCAAAGTAAAGTAGAGGATAGGGCAAAAATGGCTAAGTTTTACTTGCACAACATGGCCCTCACAGACATCAATGTTTGGGATCCTAATGCCGAGCTAGGAGATCTATAATTAATGGCTTTGGCATCATGGATGAACCATGAGGAGTCAAGGGCTATAGAGATGAAAATAATATTGGCCAAAGAGAAAAATGAACCTCTTTTCATCAAAGTTGAACAATCAACTCCCATGGCCCTAATCAACAACCATAATCTAATTGCAAATCATCCTCAGCTGGAACCTAGATATCTTGTTGCCCAAGAGAAAGCAATTTCACATTTTGAGGATATGTTTACGCTGCCAGGAGATGATAGTATACATGCCTGCTTCAGGAGATGGAACACACTGTCACACAGCTTGAAGATCATAGAATATCACTCCCCTCAAAGGTTGAGAGAGGCACTCAACAGGACACCTATGTATAAGAAATCAATGCAAAGGTTGAAGGTCAATTGGATAGGCCTAAAACTCAGCCCACCACTACTCCTAGGGATGCTAGAAGGGAGAAAAGAAGAAGAGGAAAAGAGGTAGTGGGAAGAAGTAGAAAGGAAATCAGGCTTCTATGAACTAGAATAAGAGACCACAACAAAGGCATGGGATGTCAGAGAGGCTACCAGAGCCATGAAGGACATGGACATTGACTAAGTTTCTCAGAGGATGAGCAACACTTTCAATAGGGGGGTGATGATGAGCCTCATCATTGGGTAATTATATGGGCCTTAATTCACCTCCTAGCTTAGTCAAACCAACTATTCTCACAAATTATTCCATACTTTTGATTATATTTTGTTTATGAGATGAGTTAGAGTTGAATATTTTGCTTTGTGGTCTAATGTGCATTTAATGCAGGATTAAAGGATAAAATCAAGGAATTTTGGCAAATACCGTGGTCAAAACTCAAATGGGACAAGGGAGAGGAATTATAGGAGGTAAATCCTCCTCATTTACTACCCCTCCATTCGAATATTCCTCCATCAGCTCAGAGTGCAAACAGCCAAATCATGAGGACTAGAAGGCAGTCGAGCAAGTGAAAGTCAAAGCACTAGTTTATCTCGAGTTTGGGAGCCGAGCCTCCATAATTTTAAGGAAGTCGTTGGATACTTCAGATGTATAAGTAGAGAGGCCTAGGACCTCAGTAGGATTCAAACTTTTGATTGTAAAACTTTACTCTATTTTCGAGCTGCAAGACTTGTGACAGTTTTTGATGTAATCCATTGTTTTGATAATAAGAATGAGCTTTGTTTCAAGCCAACACTGAGTTAACTCAGAGGGCTGAAGCTCTTGGGTTAGGGCCCAACCCTAGCAGCTAAGGCTCCTCTTTATTGTACATGTATGCTAGCATAGATTCATGGTTTAATCATTCATTTGCTTAAGTAGTTGCATTTCCATTACAACAGTGTAGCGTAGATTGGTTGTGTTTTAGTTTGCTTCCATTTGTGCCTTCTTTCAATTAGCAAGTTAGCAAGGAGGAAAAGATCCCCATAAGGTTGTCAACAGGTGTCTCGACCTCACCTCCTCCCTCTCGGACCATGACATGAGGAAGAGACCCTCCACCAACCCCAAGAACACAGGTTTCTAGTTCTTGCATGAGCTTTGGAGTTTGTTGTCTTGATTCAGCACTTGGTTCATTTTATTGTCATATTTTTCCATCACTCTCTTGCTGTAATAATATCTCCCTCGTATTCTCATTTCCTTCAGCACTTTCTTCATGCATAATATAGGCGGAAGCTAATAAATCACGTCTTAATCATATTATACCCATAGATTTCCTTACCATCTGATCTACAACAAACCTAACCAATCGTCGTCAACCGCATGTAACATTTGACTTTAGGCGCTCCAAATCTCGACCGTCCATCTTTTTTGCTTGATCCAATGGCTAGCGTGCAATCTTGCGTGAAGTCTTGCACAACCGATATCTGACGGAGAGTACATGAGAAAAGTGGTTTTCCTATGCTACGTGTCACTCACTTAGGCTAATCACGTGAAATTTAGAAATACAACTTACAGCTCTTAGGGCACATGAGATATTGCTTACCACCTATGAAGGTTGCTCCATTGCGTCACCCGCTCGCCAACTAGCTTGGCTGATCTCCACCATTGATCAATCCAGCATGATCCAACAGCTATCGCGTCACCTAATCGCCAACTAGCTTGGCCAATCTCCACCATTGATCTATCTTGCTTGATCCAATAGCTATTGCGCAATCTCGCGCGAATTCTTGCACGGTCGATATCTGATCGAGAGAACACGAGAAAAGTGATTTTCTCGTGCTACATGTCATTCACTTAGCCTAATAACGTAAAATTTAGGAATTCCACTTACAGCTTTGAGGGTGCGCGAGAAACTACTTACCACCTACGAAGACCGCTCCATCATTCTGCACGTTTTCTCCCTTCTGCCGACACGTGACTTGATGTGGTCCATCCATCTATTCACTTAATCTTCGCGATAAGATCTTTGTCGCTCATCTTTCATTAATCTTGTTCGTTGATAGATCCATCCATCTATTCACTTAATCCACTGCGATAAGACCTCCGCCATTCATCTCTTGTTAATACTGTTCCTAATTGATCCAATGGTTCTTGTGCATTGCTGCTTCATTATGTCTTCCTTTCGCTGATTTCAATCTTCAATTGCTCTTTCGCTTGACTCCTTCATGAAATTTATTCTGCGTATCATTTAGACACTGCCACTCTATAGACCTTCTAGCCATCCTCAACCACCTTCCATCCGCCTGTCATGTCTACAAGAACACTTAAATTGCATGCTTGATTTTACCAAAAAACAAAAAAAGAGTGAAAATAGATTTAGTTTAGTTTCCTTGCTTACACATTACTTTAGCATGATGCTCTTTACTTCTGTAACTTAGATAGTAGCATTAGGATGGTGTTGATTTAGCAATTCTTGTTAGCATAGTTGTTTAAATGGTTAATTAGGATATGGTGTGATTTAGCATTACATGTTGTTTTCTTCATTACTGTAGTAGAGTAGCTCTCTTAGAATAGATTTTCTCTTCTTCCATCAAAGAATCAAGTTTCTTCTGATCATATAGAAGTCTGGCTTAGAACCCCTAGGGTCTCTCACCAGATGAACAATGAAAATAGGCAGGACCTACACTTCTACTTGTGCATATAGCACTATCACCTCCAAGTTTGTACGAACCCAGGGTTCATAAGTAAAGCTAGTAGCCCAGGAGTTACAACATCCTTGTTGCAATACTGGCGCTCATCAGGTACTTCTTTATTTAAGGCTTATGTGTTGTGGCCTTGATTTCTTGACTTCATGGATTGACATCATTTTGGTTTTGGACTTGTGCATGGTCATTCTGGTTGTTGATCTTGGTTATCATGTTGTTTTTGTTCTTGTTTATGATGTTATTTTACTTGCAGTTTTTTGTGAATGACTATTGTTGTGAATTTCATGTCCTTTTGCAATAATTTCCTTTGTTTTTCCTCTTGCATTAGCTTTCAATATTTAAATTTTGAATTGCATGCTTGGGGATCTTGGAATGAGGAGGTGGGAGTGGTAGGAAGACCACATAATCCTAAAAAGGGCAGTCCTTGATGGACATGAAGGAAAACATGTCAAATAAATATCCAAGAGAAATGGAACTCTATTGGGAAATAGACATGAACATAATAGCAATTAAAAATGAAACAACAACAATTTGAAAAGGTTTTATAATGCATGCTTGGCCTCAATCAGGGAGTCATGTAAACCCCGGATTTACTTGGCACAAGCTAATGGTTTTTGTGGCCATGATTATGTAATGTAATAGCCTAATGGGTTGGTTGATTCCATGATAATAATGGACATATGTATGTGTAGCTGGGAAAATGGCCAAAAGGGGTTCTCTTAACCCTTGACTATATTTTCATGTGCACTTATAGCTTTCATACCTGATTATGTTGATGGATACTTATGTATTGCATACATGATTATGTTTGTGAAAACTTGTATGATTCATACATGATTATGTTGATGAATGGTGGTATATTGTATACATGATCATGTTGATCGATATATGTGCGGGTGTGTGTGTGTGTGTGAAAATTACATTGTTTCTGATAGGGTTGTCAAAGGTCATTTGAATGAAGAGATGACTGCTAAAAAAAAAATAGAATATGGATGACACGAAAGGATTTCTATTGTGATGAGAAATCTATTGGGCAGAAAGGAAATCCTACTAATTTATAATTATGTGAACATAACTCTTACATTGTGCCCATGTCAAGGTTAAGAACATGGCAAAAAAATATGAGGTAGTATGGCCTAGTTCACATGCATGGAGATAGGTTGGTCTCTAAATTAATGGCAACATGGCGATATATCATGAGATACAAGGTGGTCTTTGGATTATTGTGATATTATGTAACATGACATGTTGTTTGTGTATGTGTTTCTATTGTACATGTGCATTGATTACCGAATGAATCATGCTATGACCGTGGTACATGGTACCCATTTATTACCACGAAGCATACTATGATTATATGATAGTTTTGAAGGAAAAGATGTGCCTTGGATTTGAACTCCTTCTGATGCGAGGAAGCCTTACCAAGGGACTGAGAAGCAGAGAAGGGGATGCCTAAACTTGGAAGGTGAGTGACTACATGGAATGGGAGTAATTGAATTGCCCAAGGGACTAAGAAGCAGAAAAGGGAAGGCCGAAATATAAAAATTGGGTTATGGGTCATGAGCATGGTTGATTGGGGTCAGGAGCACATTGGGGGTGTGCCCAGAAATAATGAGGTGAAAATTGTACATTGAGGAAGGGAAGGGCTGAACATAGCAGAAAAGAGAAAAATCCAAGTTGGATTGAACACCTCCAAAGGCATCAAAAGACTCCAAATTTTTATCGGGAAAAATAACTGAATGATGACTTAAATTCTACCACACTTTTAAGTTGACAGTTGAACTCTAACTGGATGATTACCATATCTTGTTTGTTGGTTGAAGCAAATGCATAAAGCATTGTAAATGTTGTAAAGAGTTGATTCTATAAAGCTCCATGAAACAAAATGTATGTTTTTCAAATATTTCCATTATATATGTATCATTGAACACCGAGGACGGTGTTCCCCCGGGGGGGGATTTATAACAACCCAAATTTCTTATCCTCATGTACACAATGTAAATATTTTTATAAATTAAAAGGCCGAGAGAGGGTCACATAATCCATTAATTGAGGTAGGAGAATGCTTGACGGAATTTCTAATTTAAATATTAGTCCTTGGTTGGATTATGAGGTTATGTTCTTGGGATGTTCAATGTTTCCTTGCTACAGGAAAACTTGAACTAATTATGTCAGTCATTAAAGGTTGGGTTTTGAGCCTTAAATGGACAGGTTCTCAGAAATAAATTGGGTTGTAAGAGAAGTATGCAGGCCCATGCTACCTTGAGAAAATTTACAAGGCAAGGAGGACAGAATTTATGAATATTAGACTGCGCTAGCAACAAGGACAGTGGGAGGAAATCACTATGTATTAGAGAAAAGAGGACGCCGAGGAAAGGAAAGAGGTCACACTCCCTCATTCAATTATCCTATTTGACTCTCATTGTGCAAGGGAGCATAGTAGAGAAAAAGAGAAGGGAGTTCAAACCCATAGGAGCATTAGATTAGTAGTTAGCAAAATATTAAGAGGCTAAAGCAGAGGCAAAAAAAGAAGGATTTTTGGAGTTGCATTGCTAAGCTTTAAGGAGACCAATATACTAGCTAAAATCCCTATCAAAACTTGCTAAACATCATAAAGAGAAATGGCTTGCCTTGAGGATGAAGGCAGGGTGGCCTAATGGTGCTATGGTTTAGTTGTGTATTTATTGAATATTTCCCTCTGAAATCACTTCACCTCAATCTTTGGATTCTGGCTTAGGGTGGTAGATACAAGTAATAGTGGTTGTAGCTTGTCTATGGTTGGGTGGAGAGTTAGAGTCCCACTCTCAATTGGAACATTCCTACAGTTCTTAAGATAAGTGCTCCTATGTTTGTTATTCATAATAAAACATGTTTGCATTCCTAGTTTAGATGATGTTATTACTACAGGAGGCATGGCTATGTTATTATTATTTGTAGGAGTGACAAATGTGTTGTATTAATGCTTGAAGGTGTTGGGACATCATGTAAAGGATATTGATTGTTACAACAATGTTTGGCATGAGTAGTTTTCTTTATTGTAATCTGATGACTATAGGGTTTCAAGCTTGCATGAGCATTGCTTATGTTGCCATATGGTGAAACTGAGGATTCCTCCTCTTTTCTCCTTGTTGGCCTATTAACTTGCTTGTTTTATACACATGTTTCCCTTGGTTGTTTTCCATAGTGTTGACCCTTAGTTGGGAAAATGTATTCATTCTCTCCAAATCATAGAGTCGAGAGGGTCCTTGTCCCAGACTCATCTTCCCATAATATTTAAGAGTAATCTATCTTGGAAGGGAAAACCCTAGTTAAATACATTAGTATATGTTCTGACTATTAAATTTACAATGACTTGAATGCATGAAATATACCTAGTTTACAGTGTTAATCTAAAAATACATATACCCTGTTAAATGGTTTTGTCACTGTGACTTGGTGTTAAGTGCTCTGAAATGCAGGGAGTTATATGTGTGTGTGTGTGTGTGTGTGTGTGTGTTTGTTAATATTAGTACAGAAGGTTTGGGCCATATATTGCTATGCAGATAGTGTCATTTAGCACTAGTAAAGGCATTTTAGCCTTTGTTAATTAATATATTTCCTAGCTTCATGTTGGAGCTAAATGATGAGGGCATGCATTATTGAAGTGTATTTATGCCAAAACTAGTCCTTCTGCAATCATTTTACCCCATTCATGATTGCTTATGAGTATGCTCCCATGTTGCAGGAGCTTTGTGTGATGTTGATCTTGGTTGGTTCTCGTAATCTAGAAATAGAGACGTCATCTCTATAATGCCCATTACAAAGGCCTGCAATAAAATCCTCATCCGAGCTAGCACCAACGTGTGTTGGTGGGGCCATACCAGTGTTTTGGTTCCTCGACGAGAACTACCAAGTTCAAGATCAAGTGTATGCCTGTGATTTGGTAATACTTCCCAAGTTGGGCCATGGCAGAGATCAAATGCAATCAAGTGTTGCAGCAAAAGAAAGGTGGAGCCCTAAACTTAATAGGATAATTTTGAGCTAACCTTATCCTTATTTTGGTTCAAAACCCTTGATGTTGCAGCCATGGATTGGCTGCCAAGATTTCCCTTGTATCACTATTGGATAAGGGAGATGATGTGGCCTAGAACTGCCATCCCGAAAGTTCAGATGTGTCGCCCAAAGGATCAGTTAGGGAAAGGTAAGCGGGATGCCTTGGCAAATATGCTGGCTTGGTGGTTATCCCATTAGCTAGTAGGTGGGCCACTTGACATGTCGCCCCAGAGACTAAATCTTGGGGCATTCAAAATGTGCACGAGAATAGGGTGCAGGGAATACGTGGAGTCAAAACATTATGGGTTCCACTTGGAACCGACAACAAGTGTGATTGGTGGAGTAGGGACCCACCTACCAAGTCCATCCACTGGTGTAACCCTGGAAGCCTCACCCGAGAGGAGCACTAGGGTGGAGGAAACAAATGCGCTAGGAAAGGCCGAACAGGATGACATAAGGGGGTGTGTGGTAGGGCTGAGTAGACAGTCAATTGGTGGGAAGGCAGTCCCACCTAACAAATCATCCTATTGTAGAATCTCAGAAGTGTAAAGTGGTGCAACAAGGGAATGTGTTGGGAAGGAGTGTGTCAAGATGACTTGGCTTCCAGCATTGGAAGAACTGGAAGGATGGGTCCCACGTAATAGGAAACACGTGCCCAGGAGACATGACAGTGGTTGGTTGGGAATGGAACCCGCTTTTGAGGGGTGCCCATGGTGGTTTGGAAGAAGGGGATTAACCCCCCAAAATGCATGTGCGTCATCAATATCCAATGTGTGGTATTCCCTTACTACCCATTCTAGGGGGTTTCATTGCATTTGAGCGGGTGCGCTAGTTGACCTACCGGAACCCTTGTATGAGGCATCACTGTTGAGATGTGCGGGTATCCACCCAGTATTTGCGTGTTGGTTAACAGTCGTGTTTATTTATCTATTGGAGCCATGGAAGTGCATGTGACATGGGCACCTTCATGACCATGAATGGTGGAGATCACATGAGATTGGATGGCTAGGATGAATTACGACACCTAAGAAGGAGTTGGTGGAAGGTTGAAGGGAGAGGGTGACACAATGAACATCGGTTGTTGTATGAGTGGAAATGATGAGGGTCATCCGATGAAGTCACCGAAACTATGGTCTGAAACCTTGATTGCGCTACCTCCTTGTCATGATAACAATCAAGCATGTTAGCCTACCACAATGCAGTGCACACTGTCAATATCCCTTTACCTCTGAAAACCATCAGATCAATCGGATAAGGCTAGGGTAGTACGAATAATTGTTAAGCATTAATATACATACGTACGTATATGTGTGTGTGTGTGTGTGTGTGTGTGTGTGTGTGTAAGATGTCTATAATGGTTAGCAAAAAGAAACATGAAAAAGAAGTGAGTACTAAATTCTACTATCCCATTCTTTTGACAGTACAAGAAGAGTTGGATTATCAATGGTGGCCATTCCACTGGGGCATTAGGTGGAGTGGTTTGTTACATCAAAATTAATTTAACATTCAAAATTATTCAAGGTCATTGATTCTCGTGACTAACATCTTGATTTTTGAAACTGACATCTTGAACTTGATTTAGGGAAACTCTCATAGACATGTATATACTCTGGAAATATTAATTCTAGAACCCAACATATTTATTTAGGAAAAATTTATAGATATGTATGT
Organism: Pinus tabuliformis; assembly: GCA_031772625.1. Classification (NCBI taxonomy): domain Eukaryota; kingdom Viridiplantae; phylum Streptophyta; class Pinopsida; order Pinales; family Pinaceae; genus Pinus; species Pinus tabuliformis. The sequence goes on from CM062811.1 coordinate 249,363,524, forward strand.
ACTATGGTAAACTTTTATATATAGCAACTTTTTCCAAGAATATATATAAGCCTATCTTGTCAAAAGATGCATTGGTACATAGAACTAAAGATATTTTCTAGCCTAAATTCTTGTTACAAAGACCTATTTTTTTGATGGCCAAAAGATTTGAAAGAAACATCAATAACATGTTCGATGAACCCATAAATTGATTAGTGTGAGTTCATCATTCATTCTAGAATAAATATTTTTGGGGGGAATGTATTTTCTAACAAAATTATCTATCATATGGCATAACTCACCGTCTAAAACATTAACCAAGTAGATTTGGAATATAGTACTCATCATAAATCCAAATGTGAATCCTTGTGTCATTATGATTCCTATAGAAATAGAAGTCAATTGAAGGCTTCCTAGATGGCCTTCAAAGACATGTGTAGCGGACATGATTGCATATTGGCATAGTAGGGTGAGAATATCAGGTCATGTGAAACCCCATGGCTTTTTGGATTCAATCCAACTATTGTTTTCAAATTGTGTGAATGTTGAAAATAGAAGTAGGCTCTCAAGTTTATATTAGTCCACGTTAGTGTCAATGTATATTCAGATAAGAAACATTATATAAGCATATCTTGCTTCTCTAGTCTTTTCTTTGTAATTACAAACAATTTTTTTACAAAATGAAATTGAACCTCATATATGTGAGTCTCTAGATAGCTTCGTAGAACGATGTTGATAAAAAATAATTGCAAAGAACAAGATAATTACAAGATGGACTGATTCTGAAAATGAAGGAACTGAATGGTTTCCAAAACCACAACAACATTACCTAAAATCGATCTAATTATAACCTTAGTTCAGGTTATATCACTGTTATGGTAGAGAATCATGGAATCAATGATTTAATCGGCAACCATTTTAAATAGGAATAGTGAATATTTAATCCTCAAGGAGACAAAACCATTCCATATATGTGTGAGCAAAGACAATATCATGGGTAAAACATGCCATAGATTACATTTCAATTAAAAATTGTAGTGCCATAATGCTAATTCATTGTATTTACAAGTGACGGATGGCAGTAATTCTAAGGTGGTTAACCACAAATAACATTCAAGCATAGGAACCAAAACATATAGTTCTTTCTACAATATAGATTTCACGTACTCAGTGCTCAACCTACTACAAATCAAATTTATGTGTAGTTAGCTTGTGTGTGACAAGTTACGAAAGTGATACTTATAGAGTCTTGGTAGAGGAGCATTCAAGAAAGTTGTACATCTCTCCTCACATTATCACCAAGAGATATATATGGTTCACTCTCCATTTAGATACCACTTGGATATTCTTATCCACCACTTACCTACCCAAGAAGAGTTGAGCCAGAATATTGAGAAGGGCAAGTGGTTTATCTAGATCACTTAGATCAACTATTACGTTGGGCTAAGCACAAAGAGATTGAGGACATTCTAGATTTTCCTTTGAACAAAAGCTTGATAAGGGATGATAAAATGAGTACATATCAAGACAAAATGAACATTATGGAGAAAAATGGCGTCCAACCATATAACCCTAGGGATGAATAAAATGGACATCCTAATTGCATTTTCTCGATGCAACATGTAGAGTAATAATGCATTATGTAAAGGAATAAAAGTGCACATTAAAAGGGTTCAACAGAAGCCACAGTTCAATATTCTCAAAACCAAGTTACAAGTAACATTCATTACATAAAACATTAATAAATAATCAACAAAATGATAGTTACAAAATACTTATCTCCAGTGAAAATAGTGACTAAGCAGTGACAATGAATCTCCTCCCAGCCTTAGGTAGACTACAGACAGGCCTTTCTCATTCATTCTCCACCCCCAAGCTAGACTCCAGGGTGTAAGGGTGTTGTTGTAGGGACCAAACACTATTTTCAATCGAACCCGGGATCTCAGAGGCATTCCATAATCATCCAATCTCCCTCCACCTAGATGTACGCTTCCTTTTTTGTCCCCCCTCTTCTGTGTTTCCTTAGGAATAAATATCAAGCCTCCGCTATTATTTCCCAGCCTAGCCATAATCGTGTGAGACAATCAATGCTCCCCATATATCCATTTTGTTCCATATTTTCATATTAGTTGGCCTTATTATTACAGATTTATTTTTGTGTTTTCGTGCCCAATATTGCCAGCCAATCACATAATTTCACTTAACCTTTTGCCCCCTTGTTTTTCAATTGTCCCAAGAATCATGACCACCTCAACCCTAGAATTCGTTGTCCCAATTTGACTCATCCCATGTGCATGTTTATATAAAAAAAAATGATTGGGGCTATCACAAGGTCAGTTTTTGAGGATGATATTTCGATATCCAAAACAGGTAAATTGCGGCCAATAGAAGAAAAAGGTAAGGAAAAAGAAGAGATACTTGGGGAGAGAAGAAATGGTCTATGTATTCCCTCTTCATGCTTTATGATATCAACAGAGGTTTCCAAGGCTAGTTTCATGTTTGCAGCAGTAGTCGTCTATATTGTAGGAGTCGAGGAGGTAGTACATACGTCTATAGTAGGTCCATATTGTTGAGTCTCAAGTGGAAGAGGGTTCACTGCTTCTCTTCCTCCATCCCCATCAACCCTTATTTTATTTGTAGGAGAGGAGAAAGCATCTCTAGGTTTCATGGGAAATCCCAACTTGCATTCAGGAGTAATATGACCACATTTATGACATTTTCTACACTTATAAGGAATTCCTTCATAATCGAGAGGTTGTATGTAAGTTTTTCCCAAATGTGTGATCGCAATATCACTCCAAAGACTATCCCATATGTTTATTATTGATCAAGACCCTTGCTACTTTCATGTTAGTCGAGTGCAAATTTGACAATTTGACATCTAAACATTCACCCATATGGTTTTCGATGGTTAAGAGGTCCTGCTTAGACCAGAAATGCAATACTAACCTTGGAAGATGTACCCAGATTGGGAAAATATTAATATGCTCCCTCATAGGACTGAAAAGGGAATTCTAGTTTTTTAGGAGAATGGGGGAGGAATCGATGAACCATGTATTCTTCAATACCCATTGAACCTCCTCCAAAGAAATAAACATTAAAATATTATTAAATATTAACAAATTAAATATTATTAATTTTTTATCTAAATATTATTTTATTATTGTTAGGTAATGTTACATGACAACATCTTCCTCAAACTAGGCTAGAGTGTTTGTCCAACTCCACAAAACAAAAAAAGAAACCTAGTACAGAGTCCATACCCCATAAGTTATTCTCTTTAATGAACCAGGGGCTCCATCTAATCTTTGTACCACCCAATCGACCATGCACATCCAAACAAGAGAACCCCCAACTAGGGAAAAGTTTGCATAAACATAACCTTCTCTCTTCCAGCTCCCCCATAGTTTATTGAAGGAGTGTGATGGAAACATTCTTTAAGTTTACTAACCTATCGAGAGCATGTTATTTGGAAGGGTTGTCTAGGCCCCGACAATTCAGGGAGAAAATAATCATGGCATAACCCTAATAGGGACTTTCATTGCTCTAAGTGCCCCAATGATGGATTGTTGTAATCTGGATGCCAAGTTAACTACTGCTCTATCTTGTTGAGCCTTGGATAAAAAAATATTTCCTATCCCTACCTTTACCAGTGCTCACATGCGAAGGGTTGTGACCCATGCCCCTATAAGAAAGAGCATCATAGGAGGAGGAGCTCCTAGGTCTAAAATTATAATGGGGCTCAACGTTCCCAGAGCATGAAGAGGTTTCCTCATGACAACAAACAATAGACGGGGGATCAATTCTTCTAGAGGATGGGATAGTGTTGTGGGGAAAAATTGCCTATGCAGGACGATCCTATCCACCTAAGGTGTGACAGTGCCTTAGCAACAAACAGAGACAGCTATTCTAGTATTCTTCCTTTATGAATTAAGAATGAAGAGAGATAGATGGACTAACCGGTGTCTTCCATTTGTCGCTCGATCCGGTCTCTCTTCTCTTTGAGGGTTCCCAGCTACTTGCCTTCTCGCTCGCCCAGCTTCAAGAGGTTCCTGCAAGATCACAAGAAGAGAACACTACACAAGACTTGGATTCATATTCATAACTAGTTCAGGATTAGAAATAAACTAAACATACTAATGCAATCATACATCAAAGATACATCAGTATATAGGAGAAACCAAGATAGCTTTATTGATGAATAACAAGGTTCAGGAAGAGATACAACCCAGAGGGCTCCAATCCAGCATCTCCTTCCCAGCAAATGGAATTCCTATCTTCACCCCCTTCAAAGCATTAAGCACCCAATGATTCCAATCTCAAACCAACAACAATTCTTTGCAATAACAAAATTCCAGCCCCCAGATCTCATGGAGGAGAGATCCATATATAGATGTTTGGAGAGAGGATGAGTCAGCTTGAGATCTGACTAGTGTCCTCTCCCTCTGTCAGTTCTTGATTCCACTTGGAGGTTCTTGCTTCCACTTGGAGATTAGGAACATCTTACTCATCACCAGTCGAATCCACTGAGGCAAGTGTCATTGAGGAAGATTTTGGAAGCTTCCTGGGTTTTGACACCTCGTGGAATGAACTTGCCACATGTCAACTCTCGCTCAGCGCAGGTAGCCAGTGTTGGCTTTGACATTCAGCGTAGGTAGCCAGTGTTGGCTTTGACATTCAGCGCAGACAGCTAGTGGAGCCACTGAATTGATCCTGAATTGACTTGTTTTTGAGCAGTTTCTGGTGGAGAACTTTTGTGAATTGCTGTGTTTTGTTAGCCTTGTTCCTCTAGGGGTGGGAACAACATGTTTAGGGACTTTGGATCCCTTAGATTATGGAGATTTCATGCTCAATGCTGTAAGGCACAAAAATGTCTATAACAGTTGCCCCCTAAAGTATGAGGCCGTTTATCGGGTGAAATGCTTTATCAGGGGGATCCGAAGTTCATCCAATGCTGGGAGGAGACCTGTAATAAGATACAATACAATACATTATTTTTCATACTGCTTTCATGATCTAGCTGAGGCGGGCATTCCCATGCTCAGCTTTATAAATTCATTTTTCTGTACATAGAACAGACAATCGTCTGGTGGTAGACTGATAATTTTGATGAAATTATCATCCTTTGGGGTAGGATGATTATCTACTGCAATGATGTACATGTCAATTTCTTTATCTTTCCTGAATATATATCGCAACCCGGATGGATGAAACTAGATCCAGGTCTTCAAACTCGTTCGATCTTCACTCTAAGTACAAGTCGATCCATGTGAGAAATGTTCTGAAGTCGAACATGGAAAGACATCGCTTGATTACCGGTCAATGAGGTAAACCGTTAACAAGCGCGAGAGGAATCACCGATAATGATAATGACCCTCAAGGTACTGCAGTACAATTCACGTGGTGTGAATAAAGGACTTGGCGTCGAACACCACGCAAAATCTTTCGGTCGAAGGTCATTGATGTATACCTGTCGCCGGAAGTGAGAAACTTGCCATTGAGGCATGCAAGCTTCAAAGTACTGAAGGGGTTGTTCCTAGATCAACTTCTTGGATAATGAGCTGATGTCGACAAGAAGCGATCCATCAAAGGAGGGCCTTAATGAATCCCACATCAATGACACGGAACAGAGCTAATGATTTTGATGGAGGTGAAAACGATCTGTGACATATGATTCAGGGTGGCGGTCATGAAAGGATGAAAGGTAATGTACGTCAGTGGATGGGACACGGTTGACTTTTCTGAACGACTTCTCTTGAACATATGGCGACACTGATGCGATGGATCGGTAGCATTACCCCAAATATGGATGGTATGGCGAGACCATGGATGTGACCGGTGAATGAAACAACCCAACCCGATTGTGGTACGGAGGAAAAGTGTCATGTTCAAGAGCGACTTGCTACCATCAAAGTTTTCTTGAGTTTCTCCCAATTTTTCCCCAGTCATTGTTGACCAGTACCTCTTTATTTTTGTCAAGCTTGAGGAGGATAACATATGCTTGTTCTATAACCTGCCCTTCGGGCAAGCCCATCGCTATGTTTTAACGAGCCTAGCGATAGTGAAACTCGTTCTCGTCTAAAGACAAGTTTGTCGCTATTTAATGATTTTAACGAGTCTAACGACAAAGATAACTCGGTCCTTTTCATTTTTAGAGAGTCTGAAAAGGTACATAAAGTTAACTCCAAAAGTCCTTTTTCATCATCTAATCCCTTAAGTCCGAAAAAGTGTAAAACAATACAGAAGGGATGAGTTTTCGATAGTTTTAACGAGCCGAACAAAACAAGCGCTCGATCTTTTTGTGCAATAATCCCTCAGGTCCAAAAAGATTAAAATCTAGAGGAGGGATAGCACTTCCGGTCGCTTTAACGAGCTGGAAGGCCAAAACTCGGCAATCTTTTCATATTTTACAAGTCAGTTGAAAAGAGCTTAAAGGAGACTCGTCTTTTGAGGAACGAGTGATGAAACAAGTTAGCAGTTGATTCCAGGTACAGGTTGGAATTTTCCAATCACGGCAGTGTCACAAGGATGGCTAGTGAAATCACTCTTCGCAGCTGTTCCTCAAAATGGGTAAACAAACATATGGAGGTGAATGACCGGCCAATGGAAAAGTGGAGGTGACGGGCAAACACGACCAAGGCTTTAATGGCTGATGATATTACACTCACAGTGGTTATTTACTGGGATAGTTCATTTTTTAACGAGCTTAAACGTGGGTGGAAACACTTGCTCGATCTTATGTTTATTTTTTAACGAGCATGAACTATGCGCTAAAACTGCTCGGATCTTGCGTTTATTTTTTAACGAGCATGAACTGTGTGCTAAAACTGCTCAATGATAAGTTTGCATGCCCCCAGCATAATAACGCAAATCGAGGTGCATGCCCCCCAAGCTTCATTGCATTCAACTTGGTGGTTGGAATGAAGGTTTACCTTTGAGATTTGGAAAGGAGATTGTTTCATTTTTTAATGAGGTTGACACAGTAAAAGAACTATCCTCATGACTCCTTGTTTCATTTTTTAACGAGGTTGACACGAGATTAGAACCATCCTTGGAGCCCACTGTATTTACAGTATTTCTATTAGGGCGATGATCCATGCTGACAAAATGTTTAGGAATCTTCCGAATCCATTAGATATAGAAGATTTCATATTGTAGGTTTCCACTGTGGCCACTTCCGCCAGATTACTTGTAGGCGGTAGGGCAAAAGTACCCATTAAGGCAGGGTCTTTTAGGAGACCTACTCCAATATTTTGAAGCGAATGATTGCTTCCATGGATCATTGGAATGCTTCCCGTAACTTGTGAACTGTCGGGGAGGAAAGTTTGTTGGTCGACGACTGTAATTCCTCCTTGAAAGGGAAATGCAATCTTCCTGAAGTAGGTCGACACAACTGCGGCCATGGCATATATCCAGGGCCTTCCCAGTAGGATGTTGTAATCGAGGTTTCCATCAATTACTTCAACATCAATTCCTACTGTTTTTCCCCCTAGTTCAACTTGCAAGTTACTTAAAATCCCGTATGGAGTGTATGATCGTCCATCAAATGCTTTTAACGTCGTTGACGATCTCGACAAGGGTGGTGAGCCTAAATTCTTCCAGCAACTCATCGACATAATACACGTAGATGCCCCCTCATCAATAATTGTTCGATGAACAGTTTTGTTGAGGGCTTTCACTTGAATAAGGAAATCTAGTTGAGCTGGTAACTGAGGATCATATCCTTTATGATCAAAGGCCACAAGATTGGAGTCCATTGGGTCAATTTCACCTATTGCTGATAATAAAGCTTGCTCTTGGGAGAGGCAATTTTGCGGTACCTCAAGCGTCGACATAGCGGACGGCGATTGGGCCAGGTCCTCTATTATATTATAATTCTGTGCTATTTTTGCACGAGGATTAAATGTCGACTTATACACTACTCCCTTTGGCGACTTTATCATTTGTTCAGGAATGGTGGGTGGCACAACTTTGGTCAAAGTTGTTGTCTAACTACTAGGTTGTTCATTAGCCTTGTTATTCGACACCTGTGGATTCCCGTAATCTTTTTTCCTTGCCAAAGCATCATTTTGCTGCTTTGAGATAGACAACATAAGCACTTGGGATCGGGAAGCATTTTGATTAGCAACCAGTTTGGTGCCCGGGCTTGGAAACGGATCAGTCAATACTGCTGAGGTTTTTGAACTCTTAAAGAGTTTCTTAACTTCAGCTATATGTGGACAATCTCTCGTCCAATGATCCTCATCGCATATATGACACCCCGTAGGGGGTTTCCTTTTTCTCCCTTTCTTTTTCTTCTTGCCCCCTGGTTGCTTCAGTTGTTTGCCCTTATCGGTCGACGCGGCATTTACTTCCGAGGCAAGAAATTCCTCATTTGCATTTTGACTGGAAATCTTACAGGCCCTTTTAGATGTAGCCTTTGTCGATTTCGTGTCTGTCGTGCCAATCACGCCATCGATGGCATGAGAGTCATTGTTTGATTTAGGAGGAGGAGGAATTGAGAATTCCGGTCTAGGGGCATCAGGTATTTTGTCGTAGAGCGTGCCAGACTGAGTATAGACCAAGTCCAGATATTGCGCACGAGCGATGACTTGCTATTTCGTTACGACTCCCCCCTTTGCCACATCTTCCGTGATTGTAGGAAGTAAGGATTTGATAAACCATTCAGCTAATAGCTGATCGGGAACGTACGTTTTTACCATCCTACGACGACGTCGCCACTCATGTATATGATCAGATATGTGAGTGGCCGTTGTCTGTTTGAAGTTGGTTAGGAGTTCCGTTCCCGTTTCATACCTTATCGGTAATTGAAAATGGGTTAAGAAAGTCGTGGCTAAGGTACTGAAGTTGTTGAACGAAGCTCTAGGCAATTCAATATACCATTTTCCGCTGGACCAGTTAACGTCCTCTCAAAAAGGCGAAGCCTAATCGAATCATCGTTTAGGGTGTTTGATGAACACCACAGATGAAATGTCATCACATGATTCGACGGATCTTCACCCGAATTTCCATTAAATTTAGGAATATCTGACGGAAGTTTATGCGGAATCGCTGGCCACCAAGGGGCATAAGCAATTGGATCATTCATCAGCCGGTTTAGATCTGGTAATTCTAGAGTTGCTACAAAGGGAAACTGTTGATTCAGGTTAGGCGAAGCATACCTAGGATAAGATGGAATCGCCTGAGCAGTGGGTCTTTGCATACCAGCATAATGTATTTGATGCTGGCAACTTTGACAAGGTTGATGGGCATAACCATTATAATATGGTTGTTGATTACCGCTTTGGAAATGTGATTGCCCATTACTTACAAAGACTTGTTGCTCAGGTCCTTGATATGATTGCTGGAATGGGGGTTGTTGAGTTTGAACCAGCTCTGGTTGTTGAACCATTTGCTGTTGACCAATACTGGATGATTGACCAAGATGAGGAGTTGCAGTACTTGTTTGATCCTAAGTCGCTCCAGATAAGGAGGCACTAACCTGAGGTTGTGATTGAGTCGTTGAGACAAGAGGCTGTTGTATTGCAACCTGAGGCTGTTGGGGTTGACATACAACAGGTAGCGCTTGTACTTGTGACGCAGTAACCATAGCAGGTATAGTGGGAATATTCGACACAGGGTGGACTGGTTGCATTGAATATACAACCCTTGGTTGCTGAGGCAGTATTGGTACCCAACCGCTGGATGTAATTCCAGTTTGACCTGAACTTTGTTGTAAACTCCCATATGGTTGTTCTCTGGGAGGGAACAATGAAAAGGCATACTGCCCTCCATATGGTGGCAATCCAGTACTTAAAGGGAAAATTGGCCTTTGAAGACACATTGGATTAATTTGTTGAGTTTCAACATAAGAAATACCAGATGATAATCCGGATGAAGAAATAGGAACTAACCATGTCGTCGAAGCAGTCCCTAATGGGACTCAGGCTTGTTGTTGATAACTTGCGGGACAGATGGTATACCATCGAACATCGTTGGGGTAGCAGCAGGAGGCTCTGCCGCTGCTGTGTCGGATGACACAGTCCTGGATGTCGACGGTTGTTCAGACATATCTAGTCTATCCAAAAGATTTTCTAGCGATTCTACAAGAACTTACGATGAAAAGAGACTAACTTCGAAGATCAACGAGGGAATGGTGATGACTATTCCGTTTAAAATAAATTTTAACGATGCTTAGACACAACCTGCTTTTTCAATTTTAAAGAGTCGAGAAAAAGCAAAAGATGACTCTAGTCTCCTTCGATGTTTTAACGAGCCCGAAGTGACAAATGCTCGGATGGACTTTTTCTGTTATAGAGTCTGAAAAAGGCCAAAAGGAACTGCTCTGGAGTTCTAGGCAGAGGGTGTGCCAAACTTTTCGCAAAACCACAGAATACTTTTTAAGGTACGGGTGGTCGATCTTCCTGAATGCTGTGTTCAGTGCATTGCGATCAGTAGGGCGGCCGACACGGCTTCCTAAGGATAAAGTTTTTATGCCTATAGGGGTCTCCCAATATATACGCGACGGTACGTGGGAGCACAATCCGTACTGGCGCTATCGTCTCTCAGGAGGAATCACCCACCATCAACGAGATCGACAGTCACCAGGCTTTACGACGTCGGAACACGTCTCTAGCCTAGACCTCTATGTTGTGCGTTATGTTGCAAAGCGTTGTTAAGTTCATTCAATTTATTTTAGGTTGATCTTTTTAGAAGTTTGCCTTTTGAGGTTCACCACGAGATGTATGATACAATTCCTAAATGCAGTCTAAAGATGATAAGCAAGCTTTATATCTTTTCAACTTATGAAAATCTTAGCTACTAAGGGAAAAGAAAGACACCATCTTTTCTCAAAGAGTAATCAGCACACTCTAATGCACTTTTCCTAAATCAAATATGCAAACTATCAAGATGCAAATGCACAATGCAGGTGTTTGTTTTCTGCTTTCTTAGTATTGATGCCTACAAAGAAAGCTTTTTTGTACAACTTTGAATTTGCTTTTAAATGACAAATACAAACAAGTTTACTTTTTCGAAATCAGAGAGGGTAGAAGAGATTACAACACTTAATGATTTTCGAAATGAATACTTGTTTTGACACTTAAAAGACACAAACTCAAACCAAAAGCAAAAGTAAATGTATAATCAACTGTAAACAGCCAATGAACTCTCTCCTAAGATCACAATCGACGGATCTGAATCAAGGGCTACAAGATGACTATTTCACTCTTGCAAAGGAAAACTGCAAATGACGCCACAAACACATAAAAACACTCACAGTCTTTTTGTACAAAAGGAGGCGGAATTTAAGCAGAGAAAAGGAGTTATCAGACTGGTACCTATGCTGGTTACAGGCTGCAAAAATCAGAGATCAAAACAAGGCAAAACAGAGCAGAGAACCCCAGCTGCACAAGGCCTAACTGGATCAGCGCACCCTCAACACAGGGGTTTTGAAATTCAGCGCAAGTAGCCTTCACGGGACCTGCGTTGAAATGCAGAACCTCTTCACAGGGTCTGTGCTGAAGGAGAAACGAGAGTTTCTCACTGGGTTCTGGGTCACAGATTGCTATTTAATCTACTGTTTTAGGCCAAATCAAAGAAACAAGCAAGGTGCAATCAAAAGGATGCTTTGAGGGAGTACTAAGATCTATCACAAAGGATCATCAAATCATTTGTGAGTCCATTGTTCAGATCATAGACAAGTCCAGTGATTGGATCAAAGCAGCAACTACCTACTTTGCATCTGAGAATAGCAGATGCAGTTCGATTGTTGCTGTCGAGTCTATGAAACAAACAATGATAGAAACACAAATAAAATGACTAAACAGATATCCCCAGCAGAGTCGCCAATTTGTTGTGGGTAAAAATGCCTATGCAGGACGATCCTATCCACCTAAGGTGTGACAGTGCCTTAGCAACAAACAGAGACAACTATTCTAGTATTCTTCCTTTATGAATTAAGAATGAAGAGAGATAGATGGACTAACCGGTGTCTTCCGTTTGTCCCTCGATCCGGTCTCTCTTCTCTTTGAGGGTTCCCAGCTACTTGCCTTCTCGCTCGCCCAGCTTCAAGAGGTTCCTGCAAGATCACAAGAAGAGAACACTACACAAGACTTGGATTCATATTCATAACTAGTTCAGGATTAGAAATAAACTAAACATACTAATGCAATCATACATCAAAGATACATCAGTATGTAGGAGAAACCAAGATAGCTTTATTGATGAATAACAAGGTTCAGGAAGAGATACAACCCAGAGGGCTCCAATCCAGCATCTCCTTCCCAGCAAATGGAATTTCTATCTTCACCCCCTTCAAAGCATTAAGCACCCAATGATTCCAATCTCAAACCAACAGCAATTCTTTGCAATAACAAAATTCCAGCCCCTAGATCTCATGGAGGAGAGATCCATATATAGATGTTTGGAGAGAGGATGAGTCAGCTTGAGATCTGACTAGTGTCCTCTCCCTCTGTCAGTTCTTGATTCCACTTGGAGGTTCTTGCTTCCACTTGGAGATTAGGAACCTCTTACTCATCACCAGTCGAATCCACTGAGGCAAGTGTCATTGAGGAAGATTTTGGAAGCTTCCTGGGTTTTGACACCTCGTGGAATGAAATTGCCACATGTCAACTCTCGCTCAGCGCAGGTATCCAGTGTTGGATTTGACATTCAGCGCAGGTAGCCAGTGTTGGCTTTGACATTCAGCGCAGACAGCTAGTGGAGCCACTGAATTGATCCTGAATTGACTTGTTTTTGAGCAGTTTCTGGTGGAGAACTTCTGTGAATTGCTGTGGTTTGTTAGCCTTGTTCCTCTAGGGGTAGGAACAACATGTTTAGGGACTTTGGATCCCTTAGATTATGGACATTTCATGCTCAATGCTGTAAGGCACAAAAATGTCTATAACAGATAGGAAGAAGTAAAGATTTGAGATATGGTTCATAAGTAGGGAGGATCGAGGTGGTGATAGAGATGAAAATGAGGTCAGGTTTGGAGGATGACCCTTCCATATCCAAAACATATCAACTGCATCCAATATAAGAAAGAGGTGGGGACACGGGATACGTACCCTAGGAGGGAACCAGTGGTCTAGTGACATCCTCATCATGCTTGTTGATCTTAGTAGATGTTTTCAAGTTCGATCTCGTGTCTATAACAGTAGTAGCATGTATTATTGGAGCCTAGGAGGTAGTATATGCACCTGTAGTAGGTCTAGCTTGTTGAGTATCAAGTAGAATAGGGTCCACTACTTCTCTTCCTCCATCCATATCAACCCCTATTTTACTTGTACGAGAGGAGAAATCATCTCTAGGTTTCGTGTGAAGCCTGAACTTGCATTCAGAAGTAATATGACCACACCTATGATATCTTCTGCACTTATAGGCAATACCTTCATAATCGATAAATTGTATGTATGTTGTGCCCAAATGTGTGATCGCGGTCTCACTCCAAATTAATACCATATTGTATGTTTAGATTGACTAAGACCCTTGCTACTTTCATGTGATCTGAGTGCAAGAATGACAAGTCAACATCCAAGCATTCACCCAGATAGTTTCCTATGGCTGTGAGGGCCTGCTCAGAACATAAATGCAATATTAACCCCATAAGGTGTACCAAGATTAGGGAAATATCAATACGCTCGCTCATAGGATAAAAAAGGGGAGTTCAATTTTTGAGGAGAATAAAGGAGTAATCGATGAACCCTGTCTTCTTCAATACCTACTAAACCTCATCCAAAGAAATAAACTTGAAAGAAAACCACCCGCTGACCAATGATTTAACTGTTGCTAGCTTGGTGAAGCATCCTCCCCGCTCCTTTTCCACCCAACCCTCAAGGGTTTTTCCACTGAAATGCCTCCTTCAGGCACATCCCACCAATTCTAAATCATCCATGTGAGCCACTTAATGTATTTCAATATCCACTCGAAGAACCATAGATGTATGACCCTTGTCTTTGACTACAGGGTTCCTCCTCTTACTTGTGCTTACAACCCTCAACGTGTTACCAAGTTCTTGAGATCTATCACCCATAGGTGTACTCACCACAAAATAAGCAGCCTGTCAAAATTCCACTCTTGTCCTAGTCAATGCATTTTCAGGCGGCACATTTGAAAGCGACACATTGCAAAATTGGCCTTCTGAACAAGAGACCCTCGTACCCCATATGGGGCTTGTAGACCCAAAAATATAAGGGGGTGATTAAATGTCCCATGAATTGAGTATGCCCGTATAGTCTAATGGTTGAGGGTGTATCTATTCCATAGGGGACTCACCAGAAGAAAAACCCTAACCTCCAATAAAGGGGGTCCAAAATATAGAAAGTTGTCAACATAAACTCTAAAAAATTTCCTAAACAATAGGTTACCATTGAATGCATCTAGCGGAGGAGAGGGTGGATAAGATGTCACAGTCGTGCCAAACTGTACAAGATCCTCTTCATTAAGAGTGAGATCACCCCCCCCCACCCACCATCTCCTGATATCCTCTGACATAACTCCTTCTCACAATGATGGGAGTGACTCTTATCATCGCGATGGACAGAAACACCTAGGAGACTGATGTACCCCTTCTTCATGATCATATGTGACCAGAGGAGTGTCAGAGAGGATAGATGTCAGAGGAAATAGCTACCTCCAAATACAAACATTTTCATATGAATCTAGTGTGTGGTCCACCAGATCCACATTGAAACCCTTCATTCTATCCATGAGTAGAAAACCTAAAGTAGGGATTCTTCGAGAAATGTACTATAAGTGACGGGATATGAGCAAAAATAAGAAAACCAAGTAGAAAACCCTAATAGCGAGAGAATTTCCATAATAGCTCCCCCTCTATGTGGCTCTCTCTCATATTCATATATATATATATATATATAGATATATATATATATATATAATTGTTTCTGCTAACTACTTTTCAAAATGTTACATGTCAAACAAATTACAAATCTCTATCATACCTTGAATTACAAAGAATAGATATATATATGACTTGTAATTATGTAATTATTACCAGACTACCCTATGGGGTTTTTTGTACAAGAACATCTGAAGGTGGACCGCCACACTTTACAGCATATGCTTCTTCAAGCATCTACAATATGTAATTTTCAACTTATTAATGAAAATTACGATTTTTCCTTGGGGAATATATATATTATATATATATATATATATATATATATATATATATTATTTGTTTCTGTTAACTAATTTTAAAATGTTACATGTCAAACAAATTATAAATCTCTATCATACCTTGAATTATATATATATATATATATATTATATATATATATATACACACACTTTTTTAAATGTTACATATCAACTCCATATTAAACATTGAAGGGATTACAACTAGCAATTGCACCGAGAGGTGCAACGAAACACTAAAAGGAGGAGTCGGGAATGTGGAAGGAAACTATCTCCTTGTGCTACATTTCAAGGTACATCATAAATGTCACCTTATGGGGTGCACAATGCCATACTAAAGGGGAAAAGCTTTATAACCTCTAGACCTCAAGAACCACTCCAATCCTTGCAAACAAAAGGATCGTGTCAATGGATGTGATCTCTACTTGAGTCTTACTTTTCAATAGCATCCATAGATGTTATAGATGATAGCACATCCAAAAAAACTCCATGGATTCTGGGCATCGACATGTGGTTTTCCTTCTGTATGTTATGATACCAAGTTATGAATTCAGATAAATAAACAAGGATAATGATTTTTCATTGTCCTTTTAAAGATAGAATAAAATTTTATAGTCAATCCGAATATTGCAACAACGCTTTGCACCAATTTATTTCTTAATGGGTCTTATTTTATTCTTTCCCCAAAGATTAGAGTCAGACTTGAGTAAACTCAGCCCTGGAGGAGTTTGGTAAAGAGGCAATTAAAAGAATAATATAGTGCCAATGGGAGAAATACCTCAAATCCAACCCAAAAGGGGAGCTAGAATTATAACCTAAAAATATATACTTTCAAGTTTCAACCATTTTACCATAATCGAGCACCAACGGTATCCAGAGAAGAGTGGTTCATTTGTTCAAATTCGTTTTCAACGATCTTGGTTTCCATCTCATTAGATATCAAAATGAAATGTTTGCGATGAGAATATAGTACCTTTTCCAAGTTTGAGAAATAAATAGTAAGAATCAGACTTGAGATGAGAATTATGATAACCAAAAAAATTTGTGGATTGTCAATCCATCGTCGTAGCCCTCTTGGTCTAAAGTGTTATACAATTTATCTATCCACATAGTAGAATTGCCTTTCTTGCCCTATACTTCGAGTCCAATATGGCTCAAAACAGTGATTTAGAGCTCTCCTTCCTTGAATCCCAAACAACAAAAGAGAAGTCTTATTGAATGTATCCACCTCCTTGATTAAGGTTTTCCGCAAGGCACTTGAGGGATGTTCCCCATTCTTCCAGCATTTCCCTGCAACAAAGCTTTCACCTTTGTTTATAGTGCTAGAATACCTACGACCTAGAGCTTTTACGTACTCCAAGGGACTTTGAAAATATTTGCATGTTATACAATCACCACCCTCTGATGACTCAATTGCACGACCATGAGTGACTCTACCATTCAAACTGAGAGGTGAGCACTAATGGTGGAAACCCTCTTGTACACTAAATCAACATCCTGTTTCAAATTTGTGGAAGTCTAATCCGCGATCATGGTGAGAGAAATATCATGCTACGTAGCAGACAATCAGCTTGATATCTACATTGGGATTCTATATTTTTGAAACGTAACTCAAAATTAAACCCTAAAATCAAGCTACGATCTCTACCAGTGATCATGTGTTGAAATTGATTTTAAGATTTCACATTTCAGAGAATGGTTGAAATCTTCACGAGTTCCACTAAATGATACAAGATTTCATGATAGTGCAGACTCTTACGCGTTGAATACAGAGGACAAATTTGAGACTCCAACTTCCTCTTTGTTGAATAATCCTCATGTCTATAAAGTCTACATTTAGATCCTCATGTATCTAAATTCTAAATTCAATGATTCAATTCGTATTGGCATTGGATGTGAATAAGAGGAACCTCAATGGCATCGTTTGGAAATCAAAATTATGGTGTTTGTACTCTAATTCAATTCATACATGGCAGTTCACAAATTTGCTTCATTGTGACACATGGTTATCGAGCCGAGCAAATATTTTCATAAATATCTCCATAATTGATAACGATTCTCACACTATCATCGTGGTAAGACTGTAGTCACCATATCATTCCTCATGATTACAAACTTTAAACCCATGACAAATCACAACTATATTTAAGATGTAATTTCCATTGTTACAAAATCTTCAAACTTTTATATTTATATTTATATTTATATATAACACGTTAGAAAGCCATTTAATTGTTTTTTATTAATCAAAATATGAATAGATTCTATTACCTTTACATAAAATGAAATACAAATTCGGAAAACAAGAATATATATATATATATATATATATAACACGTTAGAAAGCCATTTAATTGTTTTTTATTAATCAAAATATGAATAGATTCTATTACCTTTACATAAAATGAAATACAAATTCGGAAAAACAAGAATCTTACACTCATGTTTAAATATAAGATGGAAATGATAAACGGGCAATGGGCTGCTGATTTGTCATGAGTTTATACGGATGATGCCACCATTGATTTACTTGGTAACATGGACAACGACGTCCTCCTTTGGGCAGATGGGAACGTCAAAATTGTAGCCTGGGTTTACAATATGTGAGCATAAACACTATCTTGCCCTGTTGGTTTTGTGCACAAGTTGCTCTTGTGTGCATAGTAGAGCTACCAAGAACATATGCATCGCCTCCTCTTTAGGAACGTTGTTAATTCTGCCATTTATAATCTTCATAACTTCTCTTTTCCAACTGGTCGTCTTCTTCAACCACCCTGCGATGGTTCATGCTCTCAATTCATACGGCAGTTCACAAATTGGCCTCACTATTATAGTCCATTCCATTAATTTTCATGTCGAACACACACCTACGCTACGCTGCATTAGTCACTTAATAAATTCTTTTCTCATGCTCTCTTGAACTTGCTTACCGCTCCTGGGGATTTGTTACATGATCTATCATAACAACTTCAAATGGAATGGATAGTGAAAGAACCAAAACCTTCTATATTTCTCACCTACATTGTGAGTTCAGCACACGCTGAGATGCATGCTGCAAGAATCAACTCATAAAATACGAAACTACCTTATCATTAGCTTTAGAGTCATCTTTAGGTGGGAAGGTGAGATGGAGTACCGAATAGGCCGTGAATATCACAGTCCATAATCAAACTATTTTATGCACAATTCACTACAATGATCCTTGCTTCGTTATAAAGTGATCTTAGATTTTATGTTCTACCTTGACGTATATCTTTTATTTCATTACATATACTTTTTGAGTCGACAAAAAAATCATATTTTTTGGGTTACTTTTAGGCTTTTATACTCCCAGATTTCCTAATTTAATGCCTTGTTTCACATTACATATATAATGATAATTTTAATTAGGTTGTGATGTTGGGACATTATGATGCACAATGTTCATTTATTCACCATTTCATAATTATAGAAAATGAAAATTACAAGTGGCAATTCATTCTTTGAATTTTGGTTAACTTATTTAAATAGACTATTATTAATGAAATGGCTTTCATTCACCAAACTGTGTACTACACTCGCATCTATCTCCACATGACCAATCACTAATAGGGTATGTGGTTCATATTAGTCCATATTACATTGGGCATTCTCCATGTCAAACATTGGTGATGAAATCCATTTGGTTAACAAAACATATATGTGTGGTGTTATTTTTCGGAGTCATTGCAATTATATTTTTTTAATGGATCTAATCGTGATAATGAACCATGGAGGTTAGTTCAAAATGTTGATTACAACAAATATGATTGCAATGACTCTGGAAGATAACACCACACATAATATAGATCGGCTCAAATCAATAAAAACATATATGATCTGTACTATGACTTATTTCACTTAAGGTAATTTAAATTATGATATATCTGCTAAATACAGTGGCGTATAGATATAAAAATCGAAATCTGTTAAATCGAAATCTGTTAACCAAGGATTGAACTAGAACCTTCGACAGGTTATCGTTGAGCTCTACCCATCATAAGGATCTGACTGGATTTCCATTGGTTAAATATTTTGCAACTAGTGCTACATTCTATCCAGTGGCACAATGGTTGGACCTCTGTCACATGACCATATCTGATCAAACGCATCCAAGCAAGCGAGACCATAACTTAGACCAAACTTCTGCAAATAATTATCAGACTTCCCCCATAAGCCATAAATCTAGTCTCAGCTAAATGGATGCTAAGCCCACCGTCGCCAAATTTCAGGTCAACTTTATGCCACGTGAAACCAGGTTCGCTTATGTGTTTATAAGCTATCCAATAGGGTTTACTTTTCTACGTGAGTCATTCCCATCACACATTAATCGACCCAAAACATGCAACTTCGAAACCTTTGACTGGTCAAGGAAAATGGAACAAAGCTTTGAGTTGGCTAATATAACTTTGCTAAATTTAGACAGTCTTTCCGTCATCACTATTTTCCATAGCTATAATGCATTCACCAGAAATGTACCTTTTCCATCGCAATTTTTTCTGTAACCATACACAAATGGAAACTCTTCTCATCATGTCAACAAATTGGAACCATCTCTATTCGGCAAAATCAAAATATTTTACGCACAATTCCAAGGATCTTACCACAGTCTGGAGAGCTTCCAAATAGAGAAGCACGTTAGATAATTTCCACCACACCGTATCAAATACACGATCACCATTATCATCGACCATGTATGTTTACTAGAGCAAAGATCCCCATTCTATCCTCAAATATTTCGCTAGTGCGGGTGCTAAACATAACTCTACACAATGATATTGAATCCGGAATTCCAGCAATCTTATAGTATTTTGTTGTATAATGTATTCAAATCGTAAATTATTTTCTTCTAACATTATAGGAAACTATGATGTTGTTTGTTTGGCAACATATTTTCTCTTTTCATTTCCACGGAGTGTCGTGATTTTTTGCTACTCAATAATCCCTTTTATTTTGTCCTTATTCTGAATTTTGACTTCCACCATCTAATGTCTGGTAATATGATGGGAGAGTTGATATATTCCATGGCGATACAAAAAAAATTACAAATACCTTGCGTTCCCATAGAATGTCTCATACAGATGATTCAGAGAATGATTTTTGATCGTGATGAAAGAATATGTGTTGCTTAGGAAGCCATAGGAAAGAGTTTCCTTGCAAACAACTTTGTCTCAGATTCGAACATTGAATAAGCTACCAATAACTTGTGGAGAAGAAGACCAAAAAGCATCGTGAGTATTTGCGGTAGTATATTTTTTGAAGCAACATTTTCTCATGAATGCAGGGTAATGTTTGCGAATCTTTGTGTTTATAAAAGTGGTTTTCCTGTATTTTCATTCCGAATAAAGTACGAGTGTGAAAATTGGTGCCCAGGTGAAATCAGATTTTTAACAAACTATAAATTTGTGGTTACATATTTAGATTGCAAAGCTAGCTAAGTCTCTGATTTTACAAATGCCCCTCTATGTATGGATTTTCATGAAGTGGAGAGTGACGATTTAATGAAAGGGAAGTGGGTTGAACTCAAATAAGCAAATTGGAATAATAGAAATAAGAAGTTGAAAATAATTATATTATTTTGTATTAATGGAGAAATGGTTACATAGTTGTAACGTTCTCCCTAGTTTAGGATTAGTTCCTAGAGTTTAGGGGTTTGGTTGCAACTTCCTAATTACTAGTATTGTATTTAATGATTTAATCTTTCATTGATGAATAATAGAGTGTACGAGAGTGATCTCTCTGTTCTGAGTGTAGTCTCTAGGTGCAGGCCTTACCTGTGAGCTACATCTCCTTCATTGTCAATTTTGTTCACATTTTATTTTGGTAGCAGAGCTCAGATTGGGTGAGCCTGATCTTGTATCACCTCTTGTGACTGAAGTGCCTTTGTGGCCAGCTTGCCTTGTGGCATAATTGCATGTGTGGTGTGAGGTGCCTCTATAGCCGCGTGTACACAAGGAGCTTTGTGCTCAATTGAGCAGGTGGACTGCAGAACAACTAGCTCAGACTGGATGTTTTTTTTTTTAATTTTCTTAGTAGAAGGGGATTGGCGTGCTTTTCACACTGACAGTAGCGCCAGGAAGCGGAATTGGCGCGACTGTTCGTCTGTTAATCGCACCAAATTACCCGATTGCCGCGGAAAATCACGGAAAAATCACGCCAGCAAATTTTACTCTAACCAATTTTTCCTTGGCGCGGATTTTTCGCTCGGGAACGCGCCAATACACTCGGGGACTCACCAATCCACCTTCAAGGGGATCTGCGAGAAGCTTCATCTTCGTTTGGCGATTTGCGAAGGGAGCAAATCGGAGAAGTTGCAGATCTATCCGGGAGAGGCAAATTGGATCAGTTTTGATCAGATCGATTTTTTGGCTATATTGATAAACGATGAATTTGCTCATTGGAGCGGAATTGATCTTGCTAAGTTGTCAGATATTGGCGGATTTGAATTGGTGATAGATCGATTTGACAGGTATTGATTTTTTGTTACTATTGGGTAGATTCATTTCTTAAATCTGATCAGAATGAGTAATACGATGGAATCTTACCTCCACGAGTCTGGCAAACTCGATGGATCTAACTTCATGAACTGGAAGTTTAAGATCCAGACATTGCTTGAAGGTGCGAATGTTTGGTCCATAGTTATAGGTGATGAGCAGAGGGTGAATGCGGGGACGCAGGAGCAAGACTGGGATAAACGAGAGAACAAGGAGAAAGTTTTGCTGAAAATGTCCATGAAGGACAACGTTATCCTGCACATTAGAGACTGTAAAACGTCCGCGGAGATCTGAACGACCATCAAAAATCTGTATCAGACCCAGAACACAAACCGAGTTATGACACTTAAAAGCAAGCTATTTTCGATGAGGATGAACGAAAATGAGACTGCTGCTGCATTTGTTGCGCGAATCAAAGATGTGAAAGATGCATTGGGGAACATCGGAGAGGCGGTGTCAGACTCTGATCTTGTCTCAATCACACTGAACGGGATGCGAGATGAATTTCAAATATTCATCACTGGATTAGCAGCAAGGGAGAAAGCGCCCACATTTGATGATATGACAGGGATCTTGCTGCAAGAGGAGGAGCGGCGGCAGAACTTGAACCCCCAGAGTGATGATCTTGCGTTGATGGCGAAATGACGATCATTCAGAGGGAAGCAGCCACAGCAGCAATCACAGCAGAAAGGAGGAACATCACAGAAGCGTTCACATAAAGGTATGATTGCAAATGATTCCGTAAAGAAATGTTATTATTGTGGAAAGAAGGGCCATATACAGAGTGTATGCTTTAAGAAGCAGGTTGATGATGCAAAGAGGAAGCAGGCAAAGCACAGAGGATACTTTGTTGAAGATGATGTTGAAGAAGATAAAGATTTCACTCATGAATTTTGACTATTCATAGTCGACCATGCCCTTTCAGCATCTGATGAGGACAATATATGGTATGTTGATTTCGGAGCATCCTCTCACATGACAGGTAAAAAGGAATTTTTTGATAGTCTTGAAGAAAGTACATACAGATCAAAAATCTATTTAGGAGATGATAGTGGATATGAGATTAAAGGTTATGGGATTATTCCAGTCAAGTTACCAAATGGAAAAATTAGTCATCTTCAGAATGTTTTATATGTACGTGGAATTAAGAAAAATCTGATATCTGTATCCATGATAACTAATCAAGATATGCAAGTCGAGTTCTTCAAGACTCACTGTGTGATAAAGGATTGCAGGAAAGAAATAGTTGCAACAAGCGTGCGTGTTGGAAGCCTATACAGACTAGATGTAAAGAGTATATCAAAGCGAGCCATGGTTGCAAGAGGATCGACAGCCGAACAACTCTGGCATCAGAGATTCAGTCACTTGAATTTGCAAGACCTCATGCTATTGCAGAGAAAAGGTATGGTTGAGGGGCTCCCTATCTTTCGTAATATTCAGTTAAATTGTGATGGATGTGCCTTAGGTAAAATGCATAGAGAACAGTTTCCTGTGCATGATAGGAGGAAGGAAACAGATATTTTAGAACTAGTGCACACTGATATATGCGGACCCATGCAGACAAGGTCGCTAGGTGGAGCATATTATTTTTTGCTATTTACTGATGACTGCACTAGATATTCATGGATTTATTTTCTGAGTAAGAAAAGTCGGACTTTCCAGTGCTTTAGAAAATTTAAAACCTTGGTGGAAAAACAGTTTGGTAAGAGTATAAAAAGTCTCCGATCCAATCAAGGGGGAGAATAGAAGCTAGGGGAATTCATGAAATTCTGCAAATCTCACAGGATTGTTCAGCAGTTTACAGTGCCACACACACCACAGCAGAATGGAGCCGCAGAACTCAAAAACAGAACCTTAGTGGAGTGCGCAAGGAGCATGTTACAAGGTAAGGATCTATCTAAAATTTTTTGGGCAAAGGCTATTAACACTATTGTATATTTGAAAAACAGAAGCCCTACCAGGTATATTAGCTTCAAAACCCCTTATGAAGCTCTATATGGATTCAAACTAGCAGTAAATCATCTAAGAGTATTTGGGTCAAAGCATTTGCCCATATACCCAAAGCTGATAGGAAGAAATTAGATCCCAAAGCAGTTAAATGCATCTTTGTTGGTTGTGGCACAAAATTTAAAGCATATAAATTGTTCAATCCTGAGACTCATAAGATATTTGCAAGCAGGGATGTAGTGTTTCATGAACAGGTACAGGAAGGGAAAGATGACATTGGTGATGATTGGCACATTCCATTGTTGATGGATGAAAATAACGAGGATGAAAGAGAGAAAGAGCAGAAAGAAGAACAAGAAAAAGGTGATAAAGCAAGACCATTTAGAGTTGAAAAATTTGAGGTAAGTCCCTTACCAAGGAGATCTGGTAGGAAGACTCAATTACCATTAAAATTGAGAGACTATGCTTTGATGTCAAATGTTTTGAACATTGTAGAGCCCACTAATTACAAAGAAGCTAGTCAATTTAAGGAGTGGAGAGCTGCAATGAATGAAGAGATAGAATCAATTCTTAGAAATGACACTTGGGATTTAGTTGAACTGCCTAAGAATAAAACATCCATAGGATGTAAATGGTTGTTTAAACCAAAAATGAATGCAGATGGAAGTATAGAGAAATTAAAATCTAGGCTGGTTGCAAAAGGATATTCACAGCAGGAAGGTATAATTTTTTATGTTACTTTTTCACCTGTAGCAAAGTTAAATACAATCAGAATGCTTATTGCTTTAGCTACTAAATATAATTGGAAGCTACACCAGCTTGATGTCAAATCTGCATTTTTAAATGGTGAATTAAAAGAGGAAATTTACTTAGTACAGCCAGAAGGGTTTGTAAAGCAGGGGCAGGAACATCTTGTTTGCAGATTGAAAAAGGCTTTATATGGTTTAAAACAAGCACCCAGGTCTTGGTATGAAAAGGTTGATTCTTTCTTTTTAGAGTATGGCTTTCATAGAAGTTTGAATGACCCAAATTTGTATACCAAGTACAATAAGCAGGGGCAGATTATTCTGATTTCTTTGTATGTAGATGACATGATTATAATAGGAAATGCAGATGATTTAATCAGAGGAATCAAAAGGCTTATGGCACAAGTTTTTGAGATGAAAGATCTTGGAAGACTTCATTACTGTTTGGGATTAGAAGTATGCATAGATACTGGGCAAACTTTTCTTACCCAAGGGAAGTATGCCAGAAATCTGTTAGAAAAGTTTGGTATGGATCAGTGTAGATCAGCAGCGACACCTTTGCAGTAGAATATGAAGTTGAGCAGTGACGATGGCACTAAAGAAGTTGATGCTACAATGTATAGACAGCTAGTTGGCAGCTTGATATATCTTACAACAACCAAACCTGACTTAGCATACTCTGTTAGTGTGTTGAGCCAATTCATGTCAAAACCGCTTGAAAGTCACTGGGTAGCAGAAAAAAGTGTGTTGAGGTATCTTTGTGGTACTGTTAACTATGGTATTTTATACACTGACGCATCTGATGTTATTCTAGTAGGTTTTTCAGATTCAGACTGGGCAGGTAACTTGGATGATCGAAGGTCCATCACAGGTTATGCATTCAGCATAGGATCCGGGGTCATAGCATGGAGTAGCAAGAAGCAGAGTACTGTAGCCTTGTCTTTGTGTGAAGCTGAGTATCAAGCATTGTGTGCAGCGACGTGTGAAGCAATCTGGTTGAGAAGACTTCTCAATGATGCAGGAAAAGAACAGAAGAATCCCACTTCCATCAAAAGCGACAACCAGAGTACCATTAAATTGGCATACAATCCAGTGTTTCACAAAAACACCAAACATATAGACACTCAGTTCCATTTTGTTAGAGAGAAAATACACTCAAAAGAAATTATTGTTGAATATTGTAAAACTTGTGACAATATGGCTGATATTTTTACAAAGCCACTTGCACGTGTGAAGTTTGAATTGTTTAGAAGGATGCTAGGAGTCCAAGAGAACCCTTTCTCCATTAAGGGGAGGAGTTGAAAATAATTATATTATTTTGTATTAATGGAGAAAATGGTTACATAGTTGTAATGTTCTCCCTAGTTTAGGATTAGTTCCTAGAGTTTAGGGGTTTGGTTGCAACTTCCTAATTCCTAGTATTGTATTTAATGATGTAATCTTTCATTGATGAATAACAGAGTGTACGAGAGTGATCTCTCTGTTTTGAGTGTAGTCTCCAGGTGCAGGCCTCACCTGTGAGCTACATCTCCTTCATTGTCATTTCTGTTCACATTTTATCTCAAGAAAGAGACATATGTCTTGTGCTTTAATATGCTCTAAATTCAAGTAATAGTGGTACTATGCATTCACTATTCATTCATCGATCCATTCATCCCTAGCTCGATCCATCCACAAGTGTATCTTTGTCTATCCTGTCTCACCGATATCAGTTCGTGTATCTTGTAGTAATCATTGTGGCATATAGGTTGATTCCTAAAATAGTGGGTGCCCAAGAATTGATTAATAATATCATATCGGCCAAATTCAGAAGTTGTCAAAACTATCACCTGTAGGTTGTAGTTTGGTGATTCCTTCTTGTGTTTTTGTGATGATTCCTTGTTGTTCGATGCGGTGAATGTCCTTCTAGGTTTATGCCACGTTCCTTTACACAACCAGTGGTGGGTTCATCTTACTATGTCTGTAACGTATTTCATAAAGGTTGTAAGATAGTATCTGAGTCAGTTTAATCATGTCTAATTATTCATAGGCAGGTTTCTCTAACCAAGTGTTTACCACATAACATGATTGTGTCCTAAAAATTCTCTTTGTTTTGAGTAACAAGGTATCTCGGACAACAATATGCATGTCAGGCTACAACTGCCCATTAGGATGGTGAAAAGGTGATACATATAG
Source organism: Pinus tabuliformis (assembly GCA_031772625.1). Classification (NCBI taxonomy): domain Eukaryota; kingdom Viridiplantae; phylum Streptophyta; class Pinopsida; order Pinales; family Pinaceae; genus Pinus; species Pinus tabuliformis. Next base: position 249,390,021 of record CM062811.1, read on the forward strand.
AAGCAGGTCTATAAAAGTACCATTGAAGGGGTTATTTTCAAGTGTTAGTTATGGAACGTACTTAGTAATTCTACTCCTCACCCTTCTTAGGTTGGGTGAGCGCTTTCGCTCCTCATCATCAATTGAGGAATTTTGATCCTTCTTCATGCCCCAACGATGGTCAGGGGGTACTAATACTTCTGGGAACCCATTCTTCCTTGGTTGTGGTAATGATTTTTTGGCCCTCCTTTTACTGGAAGAAGTATCCCTCCCTTTTCTGGTGGTGGTAATCTAGTTACCAGAAACGGCAAACGGAACGAGAAACAACAACAGGACGAGAAACGAATTTTGGAAGTTTCGAATTCAAGAAACCAGGAGAGAGAAAAAACAAAATAATATATGAAAAATATAAAAAATACATTCATCATCAACGTTCTATAATACTATGGTTCATAGTCAATGGCTCATAAGCTTCAATTGCTTACATGGACCATTTTCGAATACTCATAGTGAGAAACAAAGCTTCAATTGATCACATGGGCCATTATAGAATATCCATGTTTGATCCTCTAGGATGGAAAATACAATGGTGAAGAAACCCATGGTATTGAATTCAAGCTTGATTTGGCCTTTGCATTTACACTTGATTTGGACCTACTTAGAGTGGGATTTTTTTTAAGGCCAGATCCCTAAAAACTTCTCGATATATTGTATATATTCTCTAATGTGACTTGAGTGGACTTCAAATTTGGGGTCTATTAGCATTTAGAAGGCATTTAATGGGTTTTCGTTTCCATAGTTTGGTAACAGGATTGTGGAGACTGAGCAGATCTCCATTGGGAATAGAGTTAGAAGTAGAGGATTGTCAGGAACTATTGCCACCTACAACAAACTTAGTATAAAAAGGAGTGCCACTTTCTCCACTACTACAACTAGTGTTTGGAGAGAAAACTTAAACAAAGTTATTAGTAAACTTTCAAAAAATTATTATTAATCAATTATAATAGTAAATTAATAGTTATAAAAATAAAAATAATATATTTTAAAAATATAATTGAACTAGATACTAAATTCAATATTTTATTATTAATCTATTATAATAGTAAATTAATCTTTATAATAATAAAAATAATATATTTTAAAAGTATAATTGAACTAGATACTAAATTGATATAAGATTTTTTTGTTTGTGAATGAAGTTTACTAAATTATTATTTATATTTAACCACTTGTTTATAAAATTATATATAAGGTAACACTTAACATTTAGATTTAAATTTATAATTTTGTATAAGATTAAATACAATGAAACCATACATTAAATGCATTTTTAAATAGAAGAACACAAAATTTGAGAAAAGGATAATAATAAAAAATGAAAAATCATAACAATAACTACACATCCATAACTGCATTTAAAATAACATAATTTTGATAAAGAAATCCCTAAATGATTAATATTGTTAAGGAAATATTTTTTCACCCAACTTCTCTACACTACGTTTGTTTAGTGACCACGATTTCCTTCAAAATCAATTTTATGAGAAAGGTGCCTTCATGAAATCTTAATTTCTCATAGGCTCATCCCGTTCCACCAAAGTTCCTTAGTGATATATGATTGACCTTTGCCATATACACCCTAGGCAATATAAAGCATAGGCAATATAAAGCATTCCCTCTCCAGCAAAACTGAAGTCTTCTTCCCCAATCACTGCCACATATATAGCCGATTTTCAAACATCTTAAATACTGACACCCACTAAACTTGGATCGCTATATAATATGACTCGCGGTTTCTAAAATAATACGGCCAAAATTGGACTTCCCCTGTTCTACTTATAATACCAAACCATGCAACTGCCTTCAAAAACCAACCTCGGTAAATCACAAAAGAACCAGAACATCGTTTTGCAAACCATGCAACCTTCGAAAACCAACCTCAGTACATCACAAAAGACCCAAAACAACATTTCTCAGAAAACTGTATTCGTTTATGGAGAAACAATTTCTTAGACCGAGAAACAAAAACGGTCGTACAAAACGCCGTTTTCCATGCCATGCCATTTTGTGTACGTTTTTTTCCTGGAAAGGAAAGCTCCCGTCTCGTTTCTGGTAACATAGGTGGTAATACCATCGGGCGCACATTTTTAGGGTGGTCCACCTTTCTATAGTGGGGGACAATGTGAAGGGGGAAATATGTGCCCTGATGGGGGTGGTACAACCAAACGAGGGCTTGAAAACATAACCAACCCGAATAGGAGGTCATAGGGTGTGTCAATGCTAGACCGCCCCAATATCCCCCAGGTTCTTTGAATGCAACGGGACCTTCGCTATGCTCAAGCGAGATTTCCAGCGGAGATAAAGTCTTAAGCAGTGTTTAAATGTGTGAGGGTAACTGCGATCGAGATGAAGTACGCATCTAAACATTGCAATCATCGGATCAAGGATGGAGTAAACGAGAAGAACCATGTACCGGACGAAGGACTGACAATAAGGGAAAAATGGTTTCAACGTGTTGATTTATCATAGTAGAGAATGATAAAAATGCAGCTAGGAGATTGGCTGGGTCTATATAGAAAACGCCTTTTAATGTAAATATGGATAAATAAATAACTTATTAATTGAATATTTATCTATCTATATGATATTAAAATCTTGTACTTAACATGCATATTGAAATATTTGATGTATTTATTTTTCTCTATATAAATATAAAATTATGTTATTTATAATTGATAGTAAACTATTTTTTTCTTAATATATTTTTGCTTTAAATATTAAATGTTAACTGAATATATGCATCATGTATTATCAACAATATTATTTTTACATATTATTTGGTCTGTATTAAGTAGTGAAGAAATTACATATTTCCCTCATATTAAAAATTAAAATATTTTTTCTGCTTTCAATTACTTTTTCTCTCTATATGTAAAATTGAGGTGGAAATTAGAATATTTTATTTATGAATGACATAATATTATTTTTACATGATATTTGTCAATTCTATATGAAGTAGTGAACGAATTACATATCTCTCTCATACTAAAAAGTATTATATTTTATATTTACTTTCAATCACTTTATCTTTCTATATGTAAAATCAAGGTGGAAATTGAAATATTTTATTTATGTATGACATTGATTTTTTTTGTTACCATTATTTTTTAGTTTGTTAATGTAAATATTATTTTATTATTTTTAAATGTAATATTACATGACAACATCTCCGTCATACTAAAGTTGATGTAAAATTAAGGTGGAAATTGAAGTATTTATTTATGCATGAGATTAATTTTTCTTGTTATTATTATTTTTCAATTTGTTATGTAAGTATTATTTTGTTATTTTTAAATGTAACCTTACGACGAAACATCTCCCTCATACAAACTTGTAGAGGGTCTCCCAGAGCAACAATTAATATTTCTTAAAATGTTATGTATCAATTCCAGATTAAACATTGAAAAAATTACATGTCTGTGTATATATTTATTATATATATCACCTATTTTAATTATTAATATTTCTCAAAATGTTACATATCAATTCCATTAAGCATTAAAGTAATATCCTAATATTGTCCATACTTAACTTTAATTCCTTAGGATATTTATGTATTTATTTAATATTATTATTTAATTAATATGATACTTTATTATTATTATTATTATTATTATTATGATTTAATCATTTATTTTTATATTTTATTTATTTCCTAATAGTTATTTTTCATTCCTTTGATCTAATCTTTTTGCTTGGAAGAATTCTTCCTCTTTTTATATCCCTATTGAATCGAATTTTCTTCGTCTACCCCTGAAGATGAACCACATTTGCTAGTTGGAAACATGTCAGCAATTTAAAAGTTTTATGTGATGGGTTGGAAGATAAATCTCTAAATAACTCTACAAGCCTTCATTCAGATATATTAAAGGAATTACAAATCTCTCTCATAATTTAAATTAATGAGATATACCAACTCCATATAAAATATGAAATAAATTACACATCAAAATTTTTAATTTAAATTGCTTTTTTTACTTGATATAGAATTATCTTATTTAATTTGAACATTAAAATATGATACAAATATTTTTCCATATGTGTTTAATTAATTTTTTTACTTTCAATTATTTTATCTATCTATATAAAGTTGATCTAAAATTAAGGTGAAAATTGAAGAATTTTATTTATGGTTAATATTAAGTTTTCTTATTATTATTATTTCAATTTGTTATGTAAATATTATTTTATTATTTTCTCATATTGGGCCTTAGAGCGTCTCTCAACACAAGAACATATCCCTCATCTTGGGTTTTAGAGGACCTCTAAGCACAATGAATTGGTTATAAAATCCATATATATATATATAAAGTAATGAAGATTTATTTCTATGCATAAATTATTAATGAAGTTAGAAAAATGATTGATTTTTTAATTAATTAACTACAAATAATAAAAATATTGGTTTGTATTCCTAATTCATTGCATCTAAGAGTCCAACATGTTTTACTATACAATATGTGAGATGTCATCACTAACATTCACTCACAACAACAAAATAAATAAATGATTGTGTATATACATATGTATGTGACAACAACAACCAAAAACAAATATGTATGTAGTTATGCACATGACAACTTTTAAAAAATAAACTAGCTTAAATCCATGTTAAACCAAGGTCTTTTGTTGGAATATATATTTCCCACTTGTCTTAATAAGTATGATCATGATTATTTAATTATTGAATTTTTGGTCATCTTCTAAGTAGAGAGTATATTTCTATTTGTTAGGAGGCTATTGAGGCCCAGTTGGTTGAGAGATTCTGCTATTGAAATATATATTTCCCACTTGTCTTAATAAGTATGATCATGATTACTTAATTATTGAATTTTTGGTCATCTTCTAAGTAGAGAGTATGTTTAATAAGTATGATCATGATTATTTAATTATTGAATTTTTGGTCATCTTCTAAGTAGAGAGTATGTTTCTATTTGTTAGGAGGCTATTGAGGCCTAGTTGGTTAAGAGATTCGGCTGTTAGAATATATATTTCCCACTTGTTTTAATAAGTATGATCATGATTATTTAATTATTGAATTTTTGGTATCTTCTAAGTATAGAGTCTATTTCTATTTATTAGGAAGCTATTGAGACCTAGTTGGTTGAGAGATGATATCCAACTAATTGGCCTCCTAAAATACAATGTGGTTAAAATATTCCCCCACACAATTAATTGCAACCCCAAGATAGTTTTCCTATTTAAGATATGGTTAATATTTGTAACATTATTGAAATTAAAAAGATCTCTCACCACATTTTTATGTATTGAATAATGCCTAAACTTCCATTACTTAGCATGCTATCAGAGCTTGGTTTGGTAGTTTTCCTATTTAAGACATGGTTAATATTTGTAACATTATTGAAATTAAAAAGATCTCTCACCACATTTTTATGTATTGAATAATGCATAATCTTCCATTACTTAGCATGCTATCAGAGCTTGGTTTGGCTTGACGCTTGACTAGAGAAATGGAGAATAGGTTTCAGTGTTAGAATGAGTACTTTGTCCATCATCAATGAGAGGCCATTCAAGGACGTGAGCAGGTCCAATTGGCTTACTCAGAAGCGCGTAGTTAATTGACCTCGCCTATGTATTCAGGAATCCACAATCGATATAAGGATGCCCGTCTTGCAAGTAACTTGATTGTCGTGAAGAACTGCAAGAAAGGATCAAAAAAGCTATCTGTGGACAGAGTAAAGATGGCGAGTGAGCATGGAGGAGACCGTGTGAGGGAGGAGAAGAGCTTACAAAGCAACTGCTTTAGAAGGTGGCATCATGAAGGAGCAATTGTATGGCTATTGAGAATCGTTGCCTTCATGAAGGAGCTGGAATGGACATGCTGTGTGAAAGGTTCCATTGAGTATTACCTACCTGTAACTTGTAAGTAGAAGGAGATGTTGATTTATTAAGACAAATTCACTGCTTTTGGCTTGCAGTATGAGGAGAGTGGAATAGGGTTGAATGGAGAATTCAACCCCTGTGAATATACCTGACTAGATGATACTAACGTGGACCTTTAACGTTATCAAAGGGCTTTTATTTGAACTATGCAGGATTGCAGCCGTTCCTCCCACGTTTTTTTTGTGCGTTTGATAAGATGGAAACTAGCATAGAACCTAGCGTGGATCCGCTGGCATGTATAGGGCAACGATGGAACAAAATTTTCTAGCCAACCATTGTTGGGTATTTTTAATGGGGAAAATACCAAAAACCAAATATTCAAACACACAGAGGCAATGCTCTGTTTCTTTTGCTCCAGGATCTTTTGTGCACACAGAAGATTTAAAAAAAATTCACTGAGGAACAGAGGATTTCACCATAAAATATTTCTATTCATTAAAACAACAAAAACATTCACTGTGTCTCCATATGAGAATTTACACTGCTAGAAAAATTCCCATTAACATTTACTGCTGTAAAACCTCCATTCACATTTACTGGTGTAAAACAATTTTACATACTGCTGTAAAAGCAAAACTTACACAAACTTACAAAAACTTACTTCATGCAAAACCACACATGGTTTTCGCTACTTAAAAAAACTTCACAAAACATTACTGAATGTATTCGTGCACTGCTGTGCATACATCCTCTGGTTCTTCTTCTTCTTTTTACCGCACCATCAACATTTTTCACTGCTGTGAATACGCATCCATTTTTACCTCCCGTGTGCAATACATAAAAGTCAACAGTAAACAAACATATTACATACGATTTTTTATTTTTAATACCTGCCGTAAAAGTCATAGGCTTCTATTAAAACGTGCCCATACCTATGTTTTAAATGCACCATACCTTTTCATAAAAAAGAAACTTACGTGCTATATAAGAAAATATATTGTAATGTGCCCATACTCATATTAAAACGGGCCACCAAAATCTTGTACCAACATTAACTCTTTCACCTACGGCGGTCAACCAAAAGTTTAATCCACGCAAGCCTTTAATGCACCTCGTATGCAGCTTTAGTTCATCAACGGTGGAGAGCGATGGAGTAAATCCGACGGAGGTCAACAATATCGGAAACCTGTTTGCTGCCCAACTTTAACGCCCGAGAAAATGACGTTGCGTTACGTCAGGGCTGAACCACGTGTCAGCTCCAAATTGTATCGGAGCTCCTTCCCGGATTATTCCTTCGTCGGCAAATCGCTCCGAGAAAATCCGGTGAACGGTTTCTGGCTTGGTTCACGGTTTCTGGTGGTCTGCGTTGAAATTAGATTTCAACACTCCCCTTTAATTTCAACAGCTGGGCATTCAGTCATACCCAGACACTTTCTCAAAAATTCAAAGCTCTTCTGATCCAATGGCTTTGTCAAGATGTCTGCTACCTGTTCTTGAGTCCTGCAATGTTCTAGGACAATTTCTCCATTGTTCACTAATTCTCTGATGTAGTGAAACCTTGTATCAATGTGTTTCGTTCTCTTATGAAACACTGAATTCTTTGACAATGCAATAGCTGAGCTATTGTCACAAAAAATCACTGTCGCTTCTGCCTGCTCTTGGCCTAAGCTTCTCAACATTCTTCTCATCCACACTGCCTGACAAGCTGCTGCTGTCGCTGCCACATATTCAGCCTCTGCTGTAGACAATGCTACAATGGACTGCTTCTTAGAAGCCCATGAAATGGCTCCTGAACCCATATTAAAAACATAACCGGAAGTGCTCTTCCGATCATCTACACTTCCAGCCCAATCGCTGTCTGTGTATCCAACCAAATCTGAATGTTCTGAGGCATGATATAAAATTCCAAACATTTTGGTACCTTTGACATACCTCAAAATTCTCTTTGCTGCCTGCCAATGTGCCTCCTTCGGCCTCTCCATGAACCTGGAAATTAAACTAACTGCATACATTAAATCAGGCCTAGTTGCTGTTAAATACATAAGGCTGCCCACAATACTTTTATACAAGCTAGGATCAAAATCCTTGCTGCTGTCCTCTCTGCTGAGTTTTAATCCCATTACTGTGGGAGTGATGGCTGCCTTGCATTCTTGCATGTTAAATCTGTCCAAAACTTGATTTACATATCTTGCTTGAGATATAAAAATTCCTTTTTCATTTTGATCTACTTCTATGCCTAAGAAGTATCTCAAAAAACCCATGTCAGTCATTTCAAATTCATCCTTCATGACTGATTTAAAATTTTTAATGAGCTGATCATCATTACCTGTGAAAATCACATCATCAACATACAAAACAACAATTAAAATCTTACCATCATTTTCCTTGATGTAGACTGTGGGTTCTCCTTCACACTTGTCAAATTCATTATCTAATAGATATGAATCTATCCGGCTGTACCATGCTCTTGGCGCTTGCTTCAGCCCATAAAGAGCTTTCTTCAATTTGCACACTTTGTGCTCTTCACCTTTCTTCTCATATCCGAGAGGCTGTTCCACATAGACCTCTTCCATTAACACTCCATTTAGGAATGCTGATTTCACATCCATTTGGTAGACTTTCCATTTGTTTTGTGCTGCTATGGACAGCACTGCTCTCACGGTTTCCATTCTTGCAACCGGGGCGAAAGTCTCCTCATAATCTCTCCCATACTGCTGCTTGTACCCTTTGACAACCAGCCTTGCCTTGTGCCTTTCTATCTTGCCTTCAGCATTGCTCTTGGTCTTATAGACCCATTTTACACCAATGACTTCTTTGCCTTTTGGTAACTCAACCAAATCCCATGTTTTGTTTCTCTCTATGGCATTCATCTCCTCATCCATAGCTTCTATCCATTTCTTATCTTTAATAGCTTCTTCAAAATGAATAGGATCATCAACATGACAATACAAGGCAAATAAGGAATTCATTCCTTCTTCATAAATTTCACTTAGATTTCTAAACTTCTTACCTCGTTCACTTGGTGTGCAAGTGCTTGAAGATGCACTTGAATTTCCTCCTTGTGGTGTGCTTGGAGAAGCACTCTCATTGATCCTCAATGGTGTCCCTTGCTGTCCTTGTGCTGGTGCTGCTGTTTGGGGATTCATTTCAGCCACCTCCTCTTCATCTTCATCATGAGACAAACAGTGTTTAACATTAACTGTCTTCTCTATGCTTCCATCCCAAGCTTCCTCTTCAATGAATTGAACATCCCTGCTGACAAAGAACTTCTTGGTAGATGGAATGTACATCCTGTAGGCTTTGGATTCATCACTGTATCCAATGAAGATGCATTTCTCCCCTTTGCTGTCCAACTTCCTCCTTAGCTGATCTGGTATGTGTGCATAGCCCACACACCCAAAAACTCTCATGTGGGTGACTCCTTGCTTTCTCCCACTCCATGCCTCTTCTGGCACTTTGTTCATGACTGCTTTTGTAGGACACCTGTTCAATATATAAACTGCACAATGTACAGCTTCAGCCCAATACTCATTTGGCAAATGCTTTGCTTTCAACATGCTCCTTGCCATCTCCATGATGGTTCTGTTCTTCCTTTCAGCAACTCCATTTTGCTGTGGAGTGTACCTTGCTGTAAACTGTTTATGTATTCCATTTTCTCTACAAAATCTTAGGAATTCCTTGGAGATATATTCACCTCCTCTATCAGTTCTCAAAACTTTAATGTGCAGCTCGCTTTGGTTTTCAACAAATGCTTTGAAGTTTTGGAATTTCTCAAAGACTTCACTTTTGTTTTTAAGGAAATATATCCAAGTCTTTCTTGTAAAATCATCAATGAATGTCAAGAAATATACGCTGCCTGCTAATGATGGAGCTTGCATTGGTCCACACAAATCTGAGTGGATAATCTCTAAGGGTGTCTTTGCCCTTATGCTTTTCCCTGATGGAAAACTCTCTCTATGTTGTTTTCCCAAAATGCAGCCTTCACATAGGCTGTCCGGTTTCTCTATCAATGGTAATCCCTTTACCATTCCTTTTCTGCTCAATAAGTTTAGACCTCCAAAATTTAGATGCCCGAATCTCAAGTGCCATAACCAGTTTTCATCCTTTGGCACGCTTTGGAAGGCCTCTTGGGTAACTGCTGCAATTTCATTTTTGTTTTTCAAATCTGCCCTGATCCTCAAAGGGAACATCCTGTTCCTTGTCATCTTCACTTCAGCAATGCATCTTTTGCTGGGTGGTATATCCATGATGGTGCATACATCATTTTTAAAGAAAACATTGTACCCCTTATGGACAAGCTGTCCAACACTCAAGAGATTACATCTCATTCCGGGGACATAGTATACATCTGCTATGGTTTTCCTTTCTCCTTGCTTTGAAAGTATTTTTATTTCTCCTTTTCCCATAACAGACACTTTACTATCAGTTCCTAGTGTGACTTCTGATTTCACATTTTTATCTAGGGCAGAAAAGAAGGCTATGTTTCCGGTCATATGGTTGCTGCAACCTGAGTCTAAAAACCATATGTCCTCACTATGTGTTTCAGCCATGTTACAAGCTAACAGGACATTTTCTTGACTGCTGTTTTCTCTTGTAACATTTGCATTTTGTCTGCTGTTCATATCATGTTGTTTCTTTCTACAATCACTAGCATAATGTCCATACTTTTTGCAATAATAGCATTGAACATTAGATTTATCATACCTTTGTCCTTGAGCATGATGTTGTCCTCCTTGTTGGCTGCTGCCTTGGCCTTGGTTCTGATTTGGATTGTTGCCTCTTCCTTGTGCATTTGATGAGTTGTTCCTTCCACCTCTATTCTGGCTTCTGCCTCTTCCTCTTTTGTTTCCTCTGCCTTGACCTCTGCCTCTTCCAAAGGACATCTGGGTCTTGAAGGCTTGCTCAAGAGATGAGTTTTCATTCCTACTCAACCTCTGCTCATGTGTTATCAGTGATGCATGCAGCTCATCAACTGAATAGCTTGAGAGATCCTTTGTCTCTTCAATGGTGGTGACTATGGCATCAAACCTTGAGGGTAAGACCCTCAATATTTTCTCCACAATTCTTCTGTCTTCAATGGTTTCTCCATGAGTTCTCATTTGTGTGATTACACCAATCACATGAGTGAAGAATGAGTCAATGTTATTTGACTCCTTCATGTTCAAGTTCTCAAAATCCTTTCTCAGCAATTGTAGTTTTGCTGTCTTCACTCTCTCCATGCCTTGATAGGCTGTCTTGAGGGTTTGCCATGCTTCATTGGCTGTCTTAGCTGCTGCTAACCTTGGAAACATACTCTGGTCTACTGCTAGATACAACAACACACGGGCTTTTGAGTCCTTCTTCCTATTGTTCTTCAGCAGATCCTTCTCTCCCTGAGTTAGTGCATTGAACTCAGTTTCATCTGCTGGTTCTTCAAAACCTTCTTCAACTATTTCCCATAAATCTTGGGAAGCAAGCAGGGCTGTCATAGTTATTGACCAGTAGTCATAGTTCTTCCCATTAAACTGTGGGAGCTGGGTGTTAAACAAACCCATACCAGTGCTTGTGCTGGCCATTCCTTGACTGTGTATTTAAAACACTGACTGTCTCTTCAATAACAAACAAGATAGCTATGAAGAATACCTGAATCCTTTGTTGTCTGAGTCTTCTATCTGCCTGAGAAGTTTTGCTGCAGCAACAACCTTCTCCCTTCAGCTTCTTTAACTTCTTTAAAGAGCCTGGACTGGCTCTGATACCACTGTTGGGTATTTTTAATGGGGAAAATACCAAAAACCAAATATTCAAACACACAGAGGCAATGCTCTGTTTCTTTTGCTCCAGGATCTTTTGTGCACACAGAAGACTTAAAAAAAATTCACTGAGGAACAGAGGATTTCACCATAAAATATTTCTATTCATTAAAACAACAAAAACATTCACTGTGTCTCCATATGAGAATTTACACTGCTAGAAAAATTCCCATTAACATTTACTGCTGTAAAACCTCCATTCACATTTACTGGTGTAAAACAATTTTACATACTGCTGTAAAAGCAAAACTTACACAAACTTACAAAAACTTACTTCATGCAAAACCACACATGGTTTTCGCTACTTAAAAAAACTTCACAAAACATTACTGAATGTATTCGTGCACTGCTGTGCATACATCCTCTGGTTCTCTTCTTCTTTTACCGCACCATCAACGTTTTTCACTGCTGTGAATACGCATACATTTTTCCTCCCGTGTGCAATACATAAAAGTCAACAGTAAAAAAACATATTACATACGATTTTTTTTTTTAATACATGCCGTAAAAGTCATAGGCTTCTATTAAAACGTGCCCATACCTATGTTTTAAATGCACCATACCTTTTCCTAAAAAAGAACTTACGTGCTATATAAGAAAATATATTGTAATGTGCCTATACTCATATTAAAACGGGCCACCAAAATCTTGTACCAACATTAACTCTTTCACCTACGGCGGTCAACCAAAAGTTTAATCCACGCAAGCCTTTAATGCACCTCGTATGCAGCTTTAGTTCATCAACGGTGGAGAGCGATGGAGTAAATCCGACGGAGGTCAACAATATCGGAAACCTGTTTGCTGCCCAACTTTAACGCCCGAGAAAATGACGTTGCGTTACGTCAGGGCTGAACCACGTGTCAGCTCCAAATTGTATCGGAGCTCCTTCCCGGATTATTCCTTCGTCGGAAAATCGCTCCGAGAAAATCCGGTGAACGGTTTCTGGCTTGGTTCACGGTTTCTGGTGGTCTGCGTTGAAATTAGATTTCAACAACCATCACATGTTGGTCGTTGAACATCCATGTCTTGGGAATATAATAATATATATTCCAAAGTTGGCTGGAAGCCAATCGAGCTTGCACTGACCCAAATTAGGGGTTAGCCTGTATTGAACCAGTTAGGCTGCCAGTTAGGAACCAGTTAGGATGCAAAGGCCGTGGACCCGAATCCCTCCATAACTCTGTTTTTTTTAATGATCAGATCCTGGTCTTCCTTACCAGGCCGTCGAAATAGATTGAACCTTATGATCTTTCTAATGCATAGATTGAACCAAGGTTTGTGATCCTTCTAATGCATAGATTGAACCTTCCAGTCTATGCATATACATGCAGAAATTATCCAGCATGTCACCTAACCAGAGATCATGTTGTGGGTGCAGAGAATGGACAAGTTGGCGGTAATTAAGGTGCCTTGGCTCATGTTGGACAAGTGGTCTATTCTATGACCACTTTAAAGAAAATTTTGCTGGTTTCCTTGTTTAGATTTGTCTCTAAGAATTATAATCGCCTCATTTGAAGACTTGTATGTTGACATGAGAAGGTGAGATGAGACCTGTTGAAGTTGCTAATTGGTTGAGAGTTAGCTAAGTTTCCAAAACAAGCAGGTTCAAGATTGTGGACTACATTGGAAGGTTAGACAATATTCTTATTATGTGTGTCACTTTCCCTTGCTAATTGTGTACTAGTGGGACGTTGTTGTTACGAATGCAGAGATCTGGAAATGTCCCGGTGGCTGTTGTGAATTTGCTAGTAGAGATTACTAGTAATGAAGTACGAGAGTGGAAAGTGTCTTTAAATTTATTTGGGGTTTGGGAAGAGAGTTTAATAAACTCAATATGTAAATGCAATGCAGTTTGTTAAGATTGATCACTCTAACAATTGCCTCGCGAAGAAGAGAAACTCCAAGATGAAGATTGAATGAAGATGCTAAAGACTGATATGAAAATTACAAAGATGTGCATGATTCCATAGGAGGAAGAACATATGTGTTATTACCTCTTGCTAATATATTTAGTGCTGCAATATTTTGTGATGTAAATATCATTCCTTAGTCTATTTAGTGAAGAAGTGGTGTGGCTGAAAGGGTGTTCTAGCTATGAATATTTGCTCCATGAATTGTTTGTCGAGTGGTGCACTCTAAGTCCATTTTGGCATGTGCAGAGAATGTAAGCCTGAGTTGGATACATCGTGTATCCAAACTACTTAGTGTTGGCTTATATGGGCCTGACCCAGATTCGGAAGAATTATTTAGCCAAACAAATCTCGCAACTACCGGCCCTTTCAACAACAGTCCACGGAGCGCAAACTGAGGTCTCACCCGAGGTAGCAGGGAAGGGTGCGAGAACCAGGTTTCCACACCCTTGGGATGTCTAGATGTGGTCTGGGGGTTTCGCACACTGTTCACAACGTCGCACTGCTCTATTTCGCGCAGATCCGACCCAGAATAATCTTTACTAGTTGTTAGCATGCTATTTAAAGATCTAATTTGTTTGATGAAGTATTGTAAGTCAGATCTACTTAGAAGGGTCTTTAGGCAAACATTTATCAAATTTATCCAGTTCACGCACTTAGATTAAACGCAGATTCACATGTATTTAAAATGTAAGCATATGTGCATAGATCAAACAATGATATTAAGCATACAACAAGCTAGATCCACGATACTTAACACATAATTACCAAAGAAACTTATCTTTATTTACTTTCTTCACCAATACATCCATATCTGCCCTGTGCACTCAGCTGCAGGGGTCCGCGCACACAGTTGCAGACTCTTCCAGGCCTCTGCGCAAATAGCTGCAGAGCCTCTATCCACTACCCAAACTCTCAACTCAGACTTACAGATGCTTATAGATTGTTCTCCTAAAAAGGCCATTACATTTCAGATCCAAAATCATACAACAAAACTTAGCTTCCTATACCCATAAAGCTTCGCTCTATTTATATCTTTACATGGACAGCGATCCACAGGCGGGCTGACTCATCTTACATTTCTTTACAATATTTTTGGGCAGACTACCCTTTGACTTCAACCTATTACAAATCGTGCTCTGCGCTTCTCGCGAAATCTTTACCCAAAATTGCGGTCTTCGTACCCCATGACTGTTACTCGGGGCTTCCGCTACCCAATAGTCCCCCAACATAATCATCGTGACTTGTCCCGAGTCACTCAACTAGTGCGGGAATCTTTGCACGGAGGTCGGTCAGAAACTTTTGCATCTCACCTGTCTCTACAACAAATTCGGCTGCGAGCCTCTGTACCTTTTCCAAGTGAGCCGTTGAGGCATCCTTATCACTTGCAGCTACCTGCTTCGTCGCACATACTGCCTACGTCTGCGTTACCTTGCCTTCAATGGTTTTAGATACGCTAAACGCTTCATCGAGCCAAGGTCGGATACGTTCTTTAAGTACCGCCTCCTGTTGCCACACTACGTCAATTCGGGCTTTGAGTGCCTGGGCCTCTTTCATTTTAGCCAACCATTGTGTGATAGTGACCGTAAGTACAGCCCCGCAGGCGGTGTCATAGGCCTGTTGTAGCTCGTGTGCCTTGGTTTCTACTTGCTGGATGGTTAGGTCCTCCTGGAGGGAGGTGAGTATCTCAAGCGACTGACCGAGTAGTCCTGATCATTCGCAAACATCACTACTCATCGTTTCTAGTCCAGCTACAACTTCACCGCGGCGGTGTTCCCATTCGGTCGGGGGTGTGGGAGGCCGGGCCTTAAGACAGAGCTATACAACCTACAACGTTAGTTCCTCCTGGTTTCTTGTGGCCTCTGCTTGGGCCGTGCGAAAGCCGGTTTCCATGTGCTGAATCTTGGTAGCTAGTGGGAGGTCCTCGGGGATAGCTAGCTCGAGTACTGTGCTACATGCCTCCGTCACAGCTTGTTCTACCTCCCGGTATCGTGCAGCCAGGTCCTCATGCTGGAGAGTGATCTGTTCTATCTTTGCCTTTTTCTCTGTCAAGATGTGGAAAGCGCAACCTTCCCTGGCTCGAAACTCTTGAGTTACTCCCTCTTGCAGTACGTATAGTATTTCTCTAAACAGGGCGGCTAGATTTAATTCCCAACTACCTTCGTCGGCTACAACTGTGTCTCAGACAGAATCTGCTGGCAATGGGAGGATGTGTGGTGTGTGAATGCTGACCATCTATTCGCCGACAGCTGTGTCTTATGTGGGCTCGCGAGTGATCCGACTCGGGGGTCGCTCTTGTAAGGCCTATAACTGCGCTCTGATCTCCCCCAACACAATTTTTTGCGCGGTGATTAGTTCGGGCAATGTGCTGGTGGTAACATTGCTTGTGGGCTGGCTACTGTCCATGAATTCGTTTTCCAGAGCCTTCGCTGTTTTGGACTTTTTCCGGGTGGCCGGTGATTCCTTGGCGCGCGACCACTTGAGGTGGTCCTACGTCTCCGTTTCTTGTTGCGGGTCCTATTCCAAATCCATTCCCTGATTTACCTGATTCCCTGTTGTTATCGGGCTCATGGTAGCCTCCTGCTGCAAAGTGGCTTGTTGTTCCTAACGTGCTTTTTTTGCTAGTTGAGTGATTCGCTGCTGGCGTTCCTTCTTCTGCTGTTGTGCGGCCAATCTGTCGAGAACAACCTTGTCTGGGGCACGCAATTATAGAGGCCATGTTTCCAATACCGCGTAAACGGCATCATTTATTGCAAGGAATGGGAGTGTGACCAAAGATCACTCTAGATCCTTTCGCGCACGGATATACACGTGATGCATGTCTGCTTTGAACTCGGCCATGCTTTGAAAATCATTGTAGATCGTGGGGGACATGCGCGGTCTGTGAGCAATTCGCGTCCGTATCTTCCCTTCTATGGAGGTCCAAAACGTCCGGATCGCGGAAACCCTTGCTGCATCCTTTGTAGCCCAGAGAAAAATATACCGCACTGCTTCGGGTAGGCTATCCTCAATGTGGGGAAACTGGCTCTCCTGTGGTAATTCACCTGTAACTTCACCCAACAACTATGCATAATGAAAGGTCTTACCCTTGTCCTGTGCTTCTTGACAGTTGGTCAGAAATTCGTCGCATAAAAATTGTGTCCAATTGAACTGAACCCCCTCGACACATTGTCCTGCCAATGCGATGACAGGGGCTGGAACCTCATCTGCGCAACATTTTCTCATGAGTTTATTGGCTAGTAGCTGAGCACTGACTCATACTGCGCGGTCGCTGATGCTTGTTATGACATACCCCTGCTTTCCTTTATCCATATGGTACTTCGCCTTCACTGTTTCAGCGAGGCCTCCCTCGCTACTTGTCCCTGCTATGTCTGCGGGGTTATTCCCTTTAAGCGGCAAGTGCGTAATCTGGTGGATTAGTTCGGCTATGATCGGGATCGGTTCTTCCAACCAGAGATATCCATCATGGATGAGACATAGCAGTTGTCAGATTACAAATATGGTGATGGTCGTGCGGTGATGGTGAGGTATCCACCTGAGATTTCGTAGCCCCGCCCTCTCCACACCTAGTAACCACTTCTGTGGGAATAACTTGTCCTCGGCTAGCTCGAGGAACTTGTCGCTCTCTGCAAGGTCCCAATCTTCAAATTTGTGCTTGGAACGTGCCCCATTGGCAACCCTTTGAACCTTATATCGTCCAAAAGAAGCGAGCTTTGGAGCATAGTTTTTGCAGCATCTACGTCTTTCGATATCTTGGTCATCCCGGTCCATGGAGAAAGATACGGGGGTAACAACAGAAATTGGAACGTAGGTTCTTCTTCCTATACCTGTGCGTCAATCTGATCAATCAGGTCTTGCAGATCGTCCTCCTCCTCAGTGGGTTCGGTGGTTACTGCTTTGCCTTTGTCAACGGTCTAGCATTTGTTGAATCTTGGGGAGGCCCAGATTGTTCCCATCTTCTGCTTGTTCTTCCTGGGTCGTGAGGTATGTGGGGACTTAGGAACTTCAGGAACTTGAGTCACATCCTCGGGCTCTTCTTGATTCAGCTACATTTCTTCTGCGACCCATGCTCGGGTTCTTGCCATAGTACTCATGGAGTGCCTGGTAGCTGCGTACTTTCTGCTTTTTGCTGGTTCAAAGAGCGAAAAGTCCAGTTCCGGCCCCAAACTATGACATTTGAAAAAATCCCTTCCCTCTGTTTTCAGTTCATTAGTGGTGTCGAGTTGGCAGATATTTGTGTATCTCATCCGGAACTTTCATCGTAATGTCCCACCGCCCGCTCCTTTCTGATGTGATCGGACCTTCTTGTCAGGGCAAATGTGGCTAACGGTCATATTTTGACTTTTTGCCACAATAGCACTATCCTTGGGGTGCAGCTACGAACTTGGGGACTGCTTTATTTGGTAAAGAATCCTTTTGCCACGTCGGTTTTTCGCAGACTGGTTTATAGTCCCACTCCTTCTTTCAACTGCTCGAGGCACTGAGACTGTAGTTTCTACTACTACTCAGGTGCTCACACCTTTGGTGCGAGTTTGGATCGTCCCTGCTAGCTCGGGTTGCGAGCACCTCTGAAGCATCTGGGTCATCAGTCTAGGGTTTATGTTTTTCCATGAGTGTGGGCGCAGCCATGATAGCAAGGTCGCATCGCGTGGCTGGGCTATGCTGCTTCGTAGCGCACTTTTCTTCTTTGGCCGTAACCACAGTTTAACGGTGTTGATGGGCCCGCAACCATTTTTTCTTTTCTGAGCTTCCTTCTGTCATCTATTACAAGCCCAGCGAACCCGTGGTATCCACAAATTCCTTGAGCCCCTACTAACCTTGGCGTCAGCCGCTTGGGCACTGATCTGTTGGGTTGGATTTAGGCTCCTACTTCTAGGCTGGGTGGATGTCCGCACCTCAGACACCTATAGCCTATGCTGGCGATGAATGCTTACTTTGTTTCACTCTTCCGGCCATGCGTGCGCTTTCCTACACCCTATCGTACGCATCTTCGGGGTTACACCTTGTCCGAAAGCAACAGTTTCACAAGATAGTTTCGCGGATACCTCCAGTTGTTCCTTTGCTCCTATTGTCACCATCCAATTACAATTGAGCGTGGTTACTTCATGCAGTCAGTTCTGCCATTGCTCAACCTCTTCATCCGAGTCTGACATGTAAGAACTATCGTGGTCCCATGAGAGTCGACCATTGTTGGATTGACCCTGTCTTGATCTTGTGTTGTAATTTGGTAGATACAGTCCAACTCTCCATCATTGTCTTCGTCACGCATGGGCTCGATATATCGCGCCCCTTCTGCGGGGTCCAATGGGACCACCACGCAGAGAGCTTTCTTTTCGAATATCATTTTTTGTTTCTTGAGGTTGATGATTCCATTCATATCCATTGCCCAATCTATCCCTAACAGTGCAAGATATGGGTTACTATCATCCACAATTTCGATGACCTCAAAATCGGTCTAGGTGCTGGCGCCATCGATGTCTACTGTAACTCCGTGCAGGTGTCCCATGGGCAGAATATTCTGTTGGTTAGCCATCCGTAGTTGAATTGATGACCATTGTAGTGGAGGCCTGCCCATGTGTTCCCAAGTCTGCTTTGGTAAAGCATTCACGTCGGACCCCAAATCTAGGATGACCTGATCCATCTCATAGTCTCCTATCTGGACAGTTAGTCGCATTTCCCGCCCAGTGCGTAAAGCATGTTTACCTAATTTTCGTATCATTTGTGGTTCATCCGCTCCCGCACACCGAGTTATCAATTCCTACAACCCCTTTACCACTTTATCATCCCTGAGTAAGTTCATGCAGGTTTCCAAAAAGGTGGTTAGCATAGATGTATCCTTCTCTGATCCTAATGGATCCTTACTTCCCAACGTAGACACTTCCGCAAAGCTCTTCTTGGTTTCCATAAAGGTTTCCTTCGCACGCTCCAATTCAAAGTCTGGTTGTTTCGGAGGGGGCCTTATGGACCCATGCATCCATCTCTGGTTGTTTCCCCTTATATTCTCTGGTGGTAGCACCACTCCGAAGCATCATATTTACGTTCAGCTCCTCCGCACGAGGTTCAACCTTCATCATCTGGACGTTCTGAGTGGGATTGACCAGAACCACCCTGTTTTCTCGCATCTGAGCAATCAACGTGGGGCAATTGACTACTTCGTGGTCAGATTGGTAACAGTAAGTACAACAGGCTTTGGTCGGGTGCATGCAATCCTGCGCGTAATTCCCTGGCCCTCCACAATTGTGGAAAATTAATTGCCCTCGTCCCCATCCAAGTCCCATGCCTCCACATCCTTGGTACCCTCCCCGTGCGAATGGTGCAGAGGGATCCTGCCTGCGTGCCTCTGTTTTCATCCTATAAGCAGGTGTTTGATCCATCAACATTTGGTAACTACGACAATTTCTTTCCTCGTGGCCCATCATTCTACAAAAGTTATAAAATAATTGTTGAGGAGGGGGTTGTCTTAAGCTTGGAAATAGGTGACAATTTTCCGTAGCATGCTTTCCTCCCACCTCATAGATTGCGCACCAGAGTGTGGGCACCATGCTTAGCCCAGCTTACCTCTAGTCGCAAAGTTATTGGCCCCCCTCCTACCACATAGTTCACAAAGATCGAACAGTGGTCCTTATCGTGGCCCGGTCCCTTACATTTGATACACCATACATCTTCACGTACCTCTGTCCTAGGCACGTTTCCTTGTTTCAAGCTTCGCATCTCTAGACATAAGTTTTGTATTTATGCTTGGATTTGCTATACTCCCAACTCTGGGACCTGTATTGGGGTTTTGTGCTACCGCATTGCTGCCTCCAGCGCTTCAGCTTGGGTTGAGATCTTTTGTTGTGACGGAGCCAATCTCAGATATGGCGTTAATGATGCGACAAACCAAGTGCGGTGTTGCACATCCGTCAATGTCATATTGGCCTCGTGGATGGTGCTTGTCAACCTCTGATCTAAATCCCATGGGGTTTCACCAGGCAACATTAAATCTCCTTGAACCCAACAATTGACTGTGCTTTCAACTTGGGTTGCCCAGATTCCTTATTTAGTGCCTCCTGGATTGCTGTCATTCCTTCATTTGGATGATCACTTGAATATTTAATGTACCAGGTCAATGTGTGGTCCTGCAACGCACTAAATAACGTAGCCTTCTTGATTTTATCATCTGTGATGCCCTGGGCATATAGACCGTATCACAAACCAGAATCGTCCTGGTTCTTTATTCCCTACACCCTTAAATACTGGTAGTTTGATTGCACTCGCCATCCCGACTTTTGGTGGTGGTGGGGTTGGAGGTGGGGTCAGGGTTGGTGTGGACAGATTCGATGAAGGTGATGCGGGGGGTGGCGTGGATGGAGGTGGTATCAGTGGGAAGTGCTCCCTGATCAACTGGACCACACTCCCTGGTGAGAACCTTGCAAGCTCCTCCTCACTTTCCCGGGAAATAGAAGCTAAAGTATTGTTCTCTACTCCTCCCATTCCGCAATAACCTCTTCTGCTCTGCGTTACTCCAGACATCAATAAATGCGCATAATCTAGTTTTCACACAACAGCATCTTAATCCAAGTATTCAATGATTTGATATACCTACCCCTAGGTCCTTGAAGAAACCACCTTTCTGCTTCGCTATTTGTATCTATCACGAACTCAGTAATAAATCCTCCTATTACCCGATCCAGCCAATGATCTACTACACGCACGATTTTATCTTATATGGCTTCTAGCCTACGCACCAGTTCTGAGGTCCACACAATAGGCTGGTCCAATCTGCACCTTCCCACGTTGTCAACTAGTCTTGCGATCCACTCGTACAGTTCTACCGGAAATGATGCGAAGAATATTTCGTGAATATCTATGAATATATAATGGTCCAGCCAATCTTCCTCTGATACTTGCGGGTTCTGTTTTCCTGAACTATGAACTTGTGGAGTTTCAAATCCCACCACTTTTCAATCTCTTTCTTTGTAGGGTTCCAGTGTTCCCACATCAGTCACCCTTTAGGCAGATCCCGGTCCTGGCAATGGAACCATTTGTTGGCTTATATGGGCCTGACCTAGGTTCGGAAGAATTATTTAGCCACATAAATCCCATAGCTACCGGCCCTTTCGGCAATAGTCCGTGGAGCACGAACTGAGGTCTCACCCGAGGTAGCAAGGGAGAGTGCTAGAACCAGGTTTCCGCACCCTTGGGATGTCTAGATGTGGTCTGGGGGTTTCGCGCACCGTTTGCAACATCGCACTGCCCTATTTCGCATAGATTCGACCCAAAATAATCTTTACTAGTTGTTAGCACGCTATTTACAGATCTGATTTATTTGATGAAGTATTGTAAGTCAAATATACTTAGAAGGGTCTTTAAGCAAACATTTATCAGATTTATCCAATTCGCGCACTTAGATTAAACGCAGATTCACATGTATTCAAAATGTAAGCATATATGCATAGATCAAACAATGATATTAACCATACAAAAAGCTAGATCCGCAATACTTCAAATTTAACACAAAATTACCAAAGCAACTTATCTTTATTTACTTTCTTCACCAATACATCCAGATCTGCCCTACGCACTCAGCTGCAGGGGTCCGTGCACACAGTTGTGGACTCTTCCAAGCCTCTGTGCACATAGCTGCAGAGCCTCTATCCACTACCCAAACCCTTGACTTAGACTTACAGATGCTTACAGATTGTTCTCCTAAAAAACCCATTACATTTCAGATCCAAGATCATACAACAAAACTTAGCTTCCTCTACCCATAGAGCCTCGCTCTATTTATACCTTTCCATGGACCGTGATCCATGAGCGGGCCAACTCATCTTACATTTCTTTACATTATTTTTGGCGGACTACCCTTTGAATTCAACCTATTACAAATCACGCTCTGCGCTTCTCGCAAAATCTTTACCCAAAATTGCGGTCTTTGTGCCCCATGACCATTACGCGGGGCTTCTGCTACCCAACACTTACCTAGATAACTGGTGAGTATAGTGGATGGAACTCATGTATCTTGATATATGGAAGTAGATGCATAGGATGGTCGACTAATTAGTCTTCATGGTCATATTGATTTTAATCCTTTGAGTACAACAAGTTCCCGATTGATCTGAAATATCAATGGTACAGTAGTTTCCAACGGGGACATAATGACAATTTTTCAAATGGGACGAGTGAGGACACTTTCTAAAGTGGAATTGAATTGCATCATTCTCGCTTAGAAAACTAAGTGTTCATTACAAGCTGAATTCTCGGAGAGGATCGAGTGATTTCGCGGCAAGAAGGATAGAGGGATCGTAGATACAACAAAGAAATTTTTAGAAATTGGTCCAAGAGTATCAGGTGACAATTCCTTTGGGAATATTATGGCAGCAGTGGATATTGGTTGGAGCAACATATCAGATTGGATGGTGGACAAATTTAGGTAAAGGTGTGTGGAATAATAGACAGACTCGTGACCATATTGTAGTATGAGTCACATATTGTAGTTGTAGCAAGTCTAAATGTCATGTGTTGATGTGATGTATTGGCCCTTGAAGAGTTATTTAATTGGTATCTCCATGAGTTGGAGTGTGTGTTGTACCTATATCTATGTAACATGAAAAGTGCATATTGTTGTAAGATATAGAGAGGTATACATACCCCTTTATCATGTGTCCCTATTGACTTGGTAGCTTGTCTAATATAATTCAATAGTCTTTGTTAATAAGTTCTTTACCACTCAAAGGAGTGGGCCATGTCTTGGTTGGATACACTTGAGTGGACCACATATTGGTTATAGACTTCGAGAGGTTTATATTCAAAGGAAGTTCATCAATAGGTTGAATGAACCATGTACATGAAGGGACATCCTAGTATACCGGTGGTTGTAGTGATTGGTTACCCATGAATTCTAGTGGATGGTTGTTTCTTTATATGGACATCAACAGTTTTGTGATGCATGCATGATCGAGGTACGAAGTGAAAGCACCAAGTTGGACCAAAGGTAGACCTTTTTTATCATGAGGTTCTTCAAAGTCATAGTGAGGTAATGGTCATAATTGGGTAAAGATAGTTATCTATGTAGAGAGTATATTCCTATTAGTTAGGAGGTTTTTGAGGCCTAGTTAGTTAGATATTCTCTCCAACTAGTTAGCCTCCTAGATTGGAGTGTGATTGAGATGTTCCCTGTGTTAGAGTCGGTCTGGTCAGTCCTCCATTAGAGATCAAAGCTCTTTTTGCGTTTCAATTTTAGGTGTCCCGCTCCATCCACTCAACTCCATTTCACTAGGGACATGCCATGATCTGACGGAGATAGTCATGCTAGTCATTTTCCCTCATCTCTGGCCCCTGCTGGCTCAGGTCTTTGTCCATAATCACTGAAATTCATGATAGTCAAGGTCTGGTCATATTACAGGACAAAGTCATCTTTTATGTTTGGGTCTAGGAAATCATCAATGTGGTCTTTGAAAAACATGTCCAGAACAAGCCATGCAGGCCAGAGGGAGACCTTATACAGCTATGGTTCCGAAAGCTTCATCATCACCTGAAGAGACATCGACTCTTCTTCAAAACTCTGTTTTGAAGAAAAGTCAAACAAGGTCAACTATGACAAAATTTTCCAAAAAATCGCCAGTTGACTTTTTCAGATGCAGTCATGGTTTTCATGGCCAAATGCCCAGTCACACAGTCCCCGCAAAGAAATGCCGAAAATTTCATCATGAGAGCCAAAATTTCAAAGAAAAATGAAAATCAGGGTGTTTTAAAGTCAATGAAAAAAGTGCAAAACATAAACATTAGAAAGTGGGTTTTCAAAGAAGAAAAAATCAAACCAATTTCTCTCAAGCCTATATATATACTTGTTGTGGCCCAAAGCAAAGCCATTGTGCCATTGAAGACTTGGAGAAAGATCCCAAAGGTGAGAGAGCGAAATAGTGAAGAGTTTGAAGGAGTGAGAGGTGGTGTTGAAGGGCGCGGCGCATACACCAGGGAGCGCGGCGCACACAGAGGGCGCGGCGCACACGCAGCCTACCCGCCATTCAATTTTCTCAAGGGCGCGATGCACACCCAGCGCGCGGCGCACTGGGCTTGGCGCGCGACGCACACAGCCAGGGGCATAAGAACATTGCAAATCATTTCAAATCTCGGTGAAGTCAGCGAATCAAGAGGTAGGCCATGATTGACACCTCTTCTCCATCACTTTTGTCATTAATATGGGGTTTGTAAGATGTTTAAATGGTACCCAAAAGCACAATGGCCATCCATGGAAAAATCACCAAGGAAAGCGAAAAATGGGGTTGCAAAATGTGATGATAAGCACCAAGGTTCTGCTCCCCTCCCCTTGTCCCCTCACTCCTCATCGTTCCCGCCTCCATTCCATCATGTTCCCTAAAGAAACCACCCTAAAACCCTCTCCCCTATTTTTCAAGCAAATATAGGGTGAATTTACAGTGCGCGGCGCACACACGAGGTGGCGCGGTGCACTCAGGGCGCGTGACGCACTGGGAGCCCGACCACAGTGCAAATTCGCCACTGGCGCGGCGC
Organism: Pinus tabuliformis; assembly: GCA_031772625.1. Classification (NCBI taxonomy): domain Eukaryota; kingdom Viridiplantae; phylum Streptophyta; class Pinopsida; order Pinales; family Pinaceae; genus Pinus; species Pinus tabuliformis. The sequence goes on from CM062811.1 coordinate 249,415,114, forward strand.
ATACCTGGCGCGCGGCGCACTGGGCAGAGCGCGCGGCGCACAGACTTATAAGCCCAGAAATGCACTAAATTGCCCAAAATTTTTGTGAATGACCCTCAAGGTTGGAGAGGTAGCCCATCTACATTCACCATTGGCATTAAAACTTGAAGGGGAATGTTATTATGACGACCATGAAATCAAATGCAAAATTTTTTAAAAGTAAAACAAAGATGATATAAAGAAGGTCAAGAAAGCTAGGGTTTTGCTACAGTGACTTTATTGCTAAAATATGCTCCTACCCTACCTCTATCAGCCAATCCCCCTGTAGCAGTTTCCCCTAATAATCACCCTAGCTCCACTCTAATCATATCCATTTGTTCCCTTTATTCCTATAGCTCAAAATATCCCAAACCCTACCCCATCAAAACCATACCCCAAACACTCCCAAATCCCTGATAAATTTCTCCTTTAAACCCCTATTCCCCTTTTCATCATTCCCCTCCTAACACTCCCCTGTTTTATTGTCCCCTTGGTGACAGATTTTCAGAGCATCTATCAGTTTCATTGGATTCAGAGGGCAGCATAAAACTCAGGGTACAAGCAGCAGTAATGGCATCAGAAAATTCATCAAAGTATGAGGAGGGGACCCACAGCGACACATCTTCAAGAGAGAGGGCCCATAGGAGACATCACCGGAGCGGCAGACATCTTAGAGATGAGCCAAACACCCTCACTGAGCTGCAAGCATGCCCACTTGCTATGTCTTGTTTCCAGCACTTGGCATGTTATGAATTTTGTCAAAGGGTGTCGAATGTCAAAGTCCATCATGAATTGGCCCGCCTTTTTGCACTTCATCTACAGGGAGGCCAATCGGTCCTGGCTGGGGTCACTTTCACATTGACGCCGGAAACCATATCAGTCGCAACAGCAATACCAAACATTGGAGAACAGTGGCATAAGAAGAAGAAGGTGGAGAGGCATCACTATGAACCTTACATCAAGAACAGCTGCTTGAGCTAGATCACCAGAGTTTTTCCATTCAGATTTTTGAGGGATGAGTATGCCCCACTCATGAGATTTATCATGAAGTATTTTAGTTGCGAGGGGAGGTTTTCTCGCCTTTATGCCTATCACATCCACTTGCTCATGCACTTCACTAGGGTGCGGATGATGAGCCTCCCATTTTTCATCTGCAACAACATTGAGAAGATGAAAAACTTCATGCAACGCAAGACCCACGACAGCAGCTAAACAGTGTCTATCATTTTGCTCTCATCTGGATTTTGGTGGACCATCAGTTAGGATTGCAGGGTATTGCGTGGGAGGACTTCATCTCCCGTGATTTCTTCAGTGCTCCACCAGTGATATCAGAGGCAGAACATGAGGTGGGAGGTCCTTCACATCAGTTTGAGCATGAGACGGGAAGTCCTTCACATCAGTTTGAGCACCATGAGACTGCCACCATGCCAGTATACATCACATACCAGAAGGGCAGTAGACCATTGTTTGCAGCAGCAAAGCGAGTGTTATCTCCACCCGGGGTGGAAGGGGCCTCGCTTTCGACATCAGCACCACAGGAGCAGGGTAAGGGCAAGGAGCCAGTGCAGGAGGAAGGGCCATCAGGTGAGCAAGAGACCGAGTTTGTTCTCCTCCAGGATGATGAGACAGATGCAGAACCTACAAATGCTGAGTTGGGAGAGATCATTCAGGAGCAGCAGTCTGTGATTGAGAACCTATCCCTGGACTTGGATAGGGCCAAGTGGAACATGCAGTATCTGGAGCAGAGGAACAAGCAACTTGAGGATCGACTAGCTGAGATAGAGTTGCAAATGATCAAGGAAAACCAGCGACACATCCTGGCAGCACAAGGCAGACCTATGGAGCAAAGAGACGAAGACCGGGAGTATGTGCTAGAGAAAGTGAACATTCACTTGGAGCAGCGGTTGGATAAAGCAAACAGGGAGAAAGACATGCTGAGGCACATGACTCATCACTACCAGGCCCGAAACATGAGTTCCAAAGCAAGAATCAGGAGCCTAAAGGCAAAATTGAGCAAAGCGACAAAAGAGGCAAAGGAGCAAGATAGGCTTCAAATCTTGGTTGAGGCTTCCTTGGCACAGCATAGCACTTCATAGGGAACCTCCAGCCCAAATTTCAAAAAATTTGGGCAAATTTTGGTCACAGGCAAATTTTTTGGACACAAAACAGGAAATTCCTCCCTGTGCGCCACGCCACTAGAGCAATGCTAAAACTCTAGGACTCTAATCAAGGAACAGCTTCCATATTTAGATTCAGCATCGAAAAATACTACTACTGGTGTCCGGGCAAGAAACTTTGACAATATCTGGGTCTCCTAAAGGTCAAAAAACACCCAAAAATGGCCTCTCTACCACTTTTTTGACACATAGAAAGCAGTCTTGGGAGAATGAAGATTTTGAGGGGAAAATGAGCACCAAATTGAGAAATTATAGTGGGGTTAGAAAGTAGACAGGACCAGCTTTCCAACAAGCCCACTTGGGCATATTTTGGACACCTGAAAGTGCCCCAAAACAGGCTCCAAAGTGGCGCGACGCACAGAGAATTTGGCGCGGCGCACAGGGGAAAAAACTGCCAATTTGCTCCCGTTTCACGAAATTTCGGGTCGAGACTTCTCCAAGTGGGCCCGGTCATCTACAATTCGGTTTTTTGGCACCAAAGGTGGCATTTAAAGAGTTTTCTCTCCAGATGCGCATTTATCCAAGTGGCAAAATAATGCAAAGGGTCATCCCAGCCAAATGTCATGCTTAAGAACGCTGCATCTGTAGCTGATGGTTGGCTTTCCATATCCTTTTCATAATGATTTGAGTAACTTACCAACCCCTGGGCGTTCTATCTCTTCCTCACACATTCTATATATTGTATGCAAGTTATTTGCAAAGGGTTGGCTGGCTTGTAACTTCTGGGAGACTGTGGGAAAGAAACTCTGTTTCTGCACTGTGTATTTTTTTACCGAGAATTAATGAAAAGAAACGGCTCTGTTTCATGAGATTCTTGTGGTTGTGAGTGTAGCAAATTTGTTCTTATGTTCCATATGTATCTTGTTATGTTTCATAATTCATTTCATGTTTCATTTCAGTGAAATTTTCTAAGTGAGATTAGGTAGAATTCAATTTATATTGCTCTGCCTGTGGGAAAATTTCATGTGCAGTGTTACTCTTCTTTTGAAAAGGATTCATGCGACAATGCCATTTTCACTCTCTTCAGCAATCTTTCCATTCCGCGTTACCTTAAGCCGAAATTGCTGTGCTTGCCGCCTACCTTGCCTCACAGAATAATCTGTGCCTTCATATTCGATTCTCTGTTCTTTGCTGAGCGCCAGTCCCATATACATCCCAGAAGCTCGGTCACTTCATAAAATCTTTTCCAAAATCCCTTTTCACTTACTAGCTTAAGGTAAATATTGCATTGTAAGTCATCTTAGACCATTGTGCCTATCCATTCGCTGAGCGTGACTCAGAGAGAGCCCTCTCCTGCTCTGGTAGGGCTAGCTACTAGACTGAGCGTGGTTTGTGGTTACCCTAATTTTTGCCTTCCTTCAGCCTAAGGTAGATTTAGGTGCTAACCCTCAACCAATAGATTGCATGTCCAATATAGTTTTCCTACATAGTTTAATGTATTAATATTTGTATCATTATTGATGTTAAAGAAGAGCGCTCATCGCAGTTTTGTGTACTTAATAATGTCTATTCTTCCATAACTTATCATCTATCAAACACATAGAGGGAAAAAATTTCTTAAGGTGTAATTTTTTTATCATCTACTATGAAGGAATTGATACATGACATGAAATTATATGTTAAAAATTAAAATTAAAAGAAAAAATACAACTTAAGAAATTTGATTCATCAGTGCTTAACAAATCTAGGTTTAAGATGAATTTACACTAATAATAGTGGAAACAAAAAAAATACATTTGCAATTTTATAACTCTTATTTCAAATTTACCACCATCCAACCAATTAGAAGACAAATTAGGAAAAAAAAACATACACTACAAACTTGCCTACATTAGAATGGAATCCTTCCTACATTAGAAAGGATTTTTTTTAAATAGAAATTATGAAAATCATGGGTATTCAAGTGTTTATTCCATCAATAATGTATATATTGAAATTGGTGATAGAATTCAATCTAATATGATTAGGAAATATAAGAGATCTTAATGGTGGATCCTTGTTTAAGGTTTAGAGAAATTTTACAATAGTTGATCTTGAATGTTGTAGAGGTGAATCACCATTTGTTGACATGTTTTGGATGGTCTCAACTAATCCAAATTAGTTTGAGAATGCAATTTAAGAATATAATATTGTAGAGATAAGATAAATACATTATTCAAATTAAATTATAATAGTGAAAACCAAATTTTACTATGAATCAAAGTATCATAGTGAAAAACAAACTTTACTGCAAATCAAATGGCGGAAAACAATATGATAGTCATAGCAATACAAAATTGCTAGAACTATATTAGCTCATCTTAGAGAAGATATGTGATGACTATGCTTATCACAAAATCCCATAACATGAGATTGATACTATATTTTATCATGAAGTTAAAAACACTATCCCTAAGAGTTTAGGTGGCAAAAGGAATGCAAACCACAAGAAACTTAGTTTGTATTCCAACTTCCAAGGGCCATAACTTTGTATATGAAATCTATTTCCAGTGTTCTTTGGGTTGTTACAAATCTTATTTCAAGCTCTATGTGTTTGGAAGTTATAGTCATTAAACACATGGAAAGAACCCCAAATTCTAGAAATTCAAGACTTGCAAAATTGTTGTAATTCTAACCAGGTTTAGGATCATTTTTGAGACATTAGCAAACCCAAATGGCTCCCTATATTAATCATCCCCCTTGGAAATAAATAGTCTCCATCGTGTCATGTTCCTACATCAATGGACAAACCTATGTTAACTATGCTCCCTAGTAAACCACTTCCATTGGTAAAGTATCTATTGTAGCAATACTAGTGGGTGGTCTTCATCCTATTATCCATGATTTAGTTCATTGCAACTTGTTTAATATCAAAAGGGTTGAGATATAAAGGGTTCCAATGCTTTGCCACTTCAAAGGCATCCAATAGAAGCATAAATTCCATATTAAAGATAGGGTGTAATTTAAGAAAGTCTAGAAGATAAATTAAATATCATTTTCATTCACTACCTTAGTGATGGTGTAAGGCTCATAATAAAGTGGCCTAAAATTCCTATGAGTCACTCTTTCTACACGTGCAAATATACCTTGTCACCAACCTAAAACTTGCATGGAATAATGTTGATTGTGTCCTTGCTTGTACTTAGCATTGGCTTTATACAAGATAATATGAACTCACTATTGGATATGTTGGATCCATTCAACAATTTTTATTGCTTTATCTACCTTATTCTAATATTGGAAGGAATCATCTATGTTGTTGTGATGCGAAGGGCTACCTTAACTAGAGCTAATGGCTAGAACACCAAACACACGGGAAAAGAAATGTGACCAATAGAACTAAGAAAAGTTTTATTGGAACTATGTTTAACAAAGGAAGCTTTTCACACCATATACATGGATACTCAGACTTGTACATTTTTTGGATATGCACAATCATCATATTGATTACCTCTCTCTAGCCATTAATATGGCAATGGAAGGCAATCAATTTATGAGCTTAGTTTCCATCATGGACCAAAAATTAGACCATGATGTTGTCCCTATTAGAAACAATAGTATTTGGAAATCTAAAACAAATGCAAACATGCTGAAAGAAGATCTTAGTAGTGGCTTTTGTTATGGCATTCTTCTTACAAGGCACCAAAAAAAAAAATCATCTTAGAGAATCAATCAACAACCAAAAAAACACAATCTTTTATATAGATATTAACTCCCACGTCTTATCTAAAGTAGGCATAAGAGTGCGCACGATTGTAGGTTTAACATTGTTGGAAACTAGGCAATTACTAAGAGGGGGGGTGAATCAGTGATTGTGTCTTTTACCTATGACCACTTATACATTCTCTTAACACCCTTTTAACTTTTTCTTTAACGTTTAGTATAATTATATAGGTTTTCACCATTAACTATGAATTCAAAGGCAAACATACAAGCAACACATATAGACACCAAATATAAATGGAAACTCATACAGGCAAAAAACCATGGATTTTGTTGTTGTGATGTAAATGAAAGCACCCACTCCCTTTTTACATAAGATTTTGTAGGCACCCACCTATAGGAGGCTTCAACACCTCTTTTATTTTGCAAGCTACAACTTATTGGAAGCACCCACTCCCACTTCTTATAGGTTCCAGACATGTTCTTTTATAGACTACTACCTGAAAGGAGACACTAATCCCTTGACTAGATTAAACATTTACTTTGTTGGTTTACGTGGTCTTTGAATTATGAGTTCTTCTTTTTTTTTGTACTCTGCTGATCCAGATTTAAACAGGAATGCAACAAATCATAGGGATAACCATAAACACAGAGATGTAGTGGAAATAATACTTCGTTTCATTAATGTAAAATACTGAAATATGCTTACAAACAACAATGGAAATAAACCAGCAAGGGCTATGGTAGCTTATCTCTGAGAAGAGATGTGGCAGCTACATGCCTCTGAAATATGTTACAATCAGGCTCGAAGGCCTATTTATTGTTGAGAAACAATGGAAAACCCTGAACATCCAAAAATCTAACCCTAGAAGATGAAACGCCAAACTGTTGACCTAGTTGGGTAAATTGGTACGTCAACTTCCCGGGGTCATAACTTTGGCATATGATCTTCGTTTGACGCGCACAATATCTCGTTAGAAAGATATATCTGAGAACTACAACTTTGGGAAGAGAAACATTAGTTCATAAACCCATGTTGCTGCCATTTTTCCCAAAAAATGTCGTTTAGGGCCTCAAAAAAACTCCGGAAGTTCAGGACCCAAAAAACTGCTAAAAATAGTAAATTGTGCAACAATTAAGGAAACTGAAAAGCTGAAAGAAACAATGGTGGGGGTCCAAGTGGACTTGGCAGGTAGCCACAAATATCCACCTGGATCATTCCTCCCCCCTTAGGAAGCAATGGTCTCCATTGCATTGAGTTCCTCCATGAGATGAGGAAACTTTTGCTGAACTTGGTCCCTGGTGAGCCACTTGCCCTGGTGAAGGAGTTGACCTGCTTTGACAACTCAATACAGTTGGATATTCTATTGGCAAGTGTACTTGATCTGTGAGTCCATGATCCGATCAGTTGCAGCTTGTTCCATGCAATCTGGATTTAAATTTGTGGGTTTGAGTTGTCCTGCAATGTCAGATGTGTCTAGTAATGGTGGAAAGTATGGCCAAAGGCATTCCACATTGAACACTGGGTGCAGGCCAAGGAATGGGGGAATGTTGAGCTCAAATTCATTGTCTCCCACAACCTTGGTAATGGTGTAAGGACCATATCAAAGTGGTCTGAGTTTCCAATAGGCTCTGTTAAGGCATTCCTTTCGCAAATGCAACTAGACTTTATCGCCCATTGTAATTGGCATTTGATTTCTCCAGAATGTCATGGACCTACTGGCGAATATGTTGGATGTGCTCAATGAAGCTGGTTGCCTTATCTGTTTTGGATTGGACATGAGCCGAATCTGTGTGAGTAGCTGCAAATGGCATGGCCACATCAATGGGACATAGTGGCTGGAATCCCAAGCCCACCTGAAAAGGGTTGTGGCTAGTCGAGCTATGAAGAGCCCGGTTGTAGTTGTGCTGAACATAGGGGAGGCTCTCATCCCATGTGCATGGATGCTTTGATTTGTACATGTGCAGAATGTGTACGATCATCCTATTGACAACCTCTGTCTGGCCATCAGTTTGAGGATAGAAGGTTGTGGACTTAGTGAGTTTGGTGTCCAGCATCGACCAAAGACTCGACCAAAATGTTCTGAGAAACATGTTGTCTCGATCTAAGATGATAGACTGTGGGATGCCAAAGTGTACCCACACTCGTTCAAAGAAGAGTTTAGCAGTGGCTTCTACTATGATATTCTTCTTGCAAGCCACCATAATGGCCATCTTCAAGAACTTATCAACGACCACAAAAACATAGTCATTTCCATGCTTAGTCGAAGGAAGGCCTGACATGTAATCCATGGAGATGGATTCCCAAGGTTGACTAGAGGTAGGCAGCAGGGTATAGAGGCCTTGCTTCTTGATGGTCGGTTTAGCAATGGCGCAGGCAGTGCATGATCTAATGTACTTCCGACATCCTGTCGACGATTCAGCTAATAGAAATACTTCTGCAGTACTGCCACCATTTTCTCAACCCCAAAATGCCCAGTAGCCTGACTGTAGTGTGCTTCTCAAATAATCTTGGCACGCTCACTTGAAGGAACACAAAGGTGACCCAGGTGGCATAACAGGGCATCCTGGAGGTGAAAATCTGGAACACGCTGACCCTCCAAGAGTGTCTGATATGTGTGGTCGAATTCTGGGTCGCTTTTGTAGAGAAGTGGCCAATCAGAAGTCTCATACCCATAAGAGTTGAGCACAGTGGTTAATGCCATGATTGGTGGTCGACTGAGGCAATCTGAAACATTATTGGTGCTGCCCTTCTTATACTTGATATTCAAATGGAACTGTTGCAGGTATGTGGACCACTTATGATGGCGATCATTCTGCAATTTCCCTTCGGTCTGTATGAACTACAGGGGTCGGTGGTCTATGTGGATGACCATTTCCTTCCCCAAAATGTAATTCTTCCATTGTCGGCAGGCTTGCAGAATGGAATATATCTCTTTGTCATAAGTGGGATACTTCTGGACTATGTCTAAAAGTGTCTCATTGTGATATGCCACTGGATGCCCGTGTTGAGTAAGGACTGCCCCAATAACATAGTCAGAGGCATCTGTCTCGACCTCAAATGGTTATTGCAAGTCTGGTAATGTGAGCATTGGTGTCATGCAGAGGTGATCTTTCAACTCTGTGAATTCCTTTTGTTGATATTCAAACCAAAAGGATTTTTCTTTCGCTCCTCCCTTGGTGACTTGACTCAAGGGCCAAGTGATATGAGAAAGTCCCAACACAAACCTGCGGTAGAATCCCGAGCTCTGTCATAGTCGTTGGAGATGGCCAATCTCGAATGACTTGGATCTTGGTTGGATCCACATGCACCCCCTATTCATTAATAATGTATCCCAGATAATGAACCTAGGTCATGCCAAAAGTGCATTTCTCCAAATTGGCCATAACTTGTGTTGCTGCAGTGTTTGGAGAACCTGTCGGATGTGGTGGAGGTGCTCTTCACAACTCTAGCTGAAGATCAGGATGTCATCCAAGTATACCACCACAAATGAGTTGGTGAATGGCCACAAGATGTCATCCATTAGTCTCTGAAGTTTGTAGGAGCATTCGTCAATCTGAAAGGCATAACCAACCATTCGAAAAGGCCCTCCTTGGCTTTGAAGGAAGTCTTCCACATCGAAGGGTTGGATTGGTACTTGGTGATATCTTGACTTCAAATCGATCTTGCTGAAATATTTCCCCCCCTTCAGTTGGTCCAGGAGGTCATCAATCCATTGGATCGGGTACCTATCACAGACAGTGATCTTGTTCAGTGACCGATAGTCAATAAAGAGTCTCCATGTCCCATCCTTATTCTGTACCAAGACAATCAGGCTCCCACAAGGCAATGAGCTCAGATGGATGTGACCTTTCTACAACAGCTCCGGAATCTTCCTCTTGATTTCATCGTTCTCCAAAACAGAACACCTATAGATTGTTCCATTGGGCAATGGCGCACCTGGGGTCAGATCGATGGAGTGCTTGACCTGACAGTGCAGAGGAACCCCTGCAGGGGAGGTGAAGATGTCCTTGTACTCCTCCAAGACCTTGTTCAGTTGTAGTTCTCGTGCAGAGGGGCCCTATCTGGAGGTCGTGGCCACCATCTTCTTCTTTCCTTGAGGGTGTATCATCAAGAAAACAAATTTCCCGGTTTTGGAAATGAGCTTATTGCATTGTTTTGTAGTAACCAAAGAGATGGCAATAGACAGTGCTACCTCTGGTATCCTGTACAACTTATTTCCCAATGTAACAATAGCAACACGGGGTCCTGATTCATACACATCATATCGCTTCCAAAAGTATGGTTGTCCTAATAATACATCACAAACTTCAAGAGAAGCAATGTCACACAATACCTCATCCGTGAAGGGCTTGGTGTTGTATGGAAGGTGACACTGCTAGCTCACGCGAAGATCCCATCCTTGGTGAAGCCACTCGATGGTGTACGGTTGTGGATGTGTTGTGGTTGGTAAGCCCAACCGCTTCATGACCTCTACTGAAATGAGGTTCTTTTGGCTCCCGCTGTTGAAAATGAACTATAGCGGGGAGCCCTTTACCCACATCTGGGAGTGGAAGAGACGCTCCTCTTACTCTGGATCTTCAAGTTACTCCTTCTGGATCTTCGTGGTGGCAACAGTGGCATTGGGTTTCGCATCGATAATCTGCTTCCCTTTGTCATTCCCCTTGTTAGATTCTGACTCAGAGTCAAAACAAGCATTTGATTTTGAAACCTTTAGCTCGACCACCAATGACTGCTTGGCCCGACACTCACTTGTATTGTGGGTGGAGCTCTTATGGAACTCACACCACTTGCCCGCGTCCTTTTTCGGCTTCACGGGGCTATTCTTTGCTTGCAACTTTGGTGGGTTGTCGTGGGCTGCCCCGCCTTGGCTTTGTCCTTTGTTCTGTAGTTTGGGGGAACCTTTCCCTTGCTTTGAATTCGCAGATCCAAAGTTTCACTTCTTCTGTTTAAACTTTTGCTCGACCTTGACGGCATATTGGTATGTCGTGCCGAGCGAGGGGATGTTCAGGAATTCTATTTCTTCCTGGATGTACTTGTGCAAGCAGCCACAGTATTTGAGTACCAAATGCTGCTCTAAATCCTTGATACCCAACTTTGTGCGAAGGGTATGGAAAATATTGATAAACTCCAGCACGTCTTGGTCCCTCCCCTTCCACAGCGTGGTCCATTTTATGTACTGATCCTCATAGATTCCAACAGGGTAGTAATGCTCCTTGATGGCATCCCGAAATGAATCCCAAGTGGGTGTGGCTAATAATAGTGAGCCTGTACTTTCATCCTTCTTCTTGCAGTAGGTTTCCCACCAATCCTTGATGTGGGGAGCTGCTTTGAGAAGAGCGAAAATAATTTTTTCCCAACTGGAAAAATCATGAACAAAAAAATAACCCTCTAGCATATTTAACCATTTATCGATGGCATCTATGTCTATCTGACCCTCGAATATGGGGATTTCAAAATTAACTTGTACCTTAAATGGTGTGGCATTTCCAGAGTAGTTGTTGGAAGTCGATGCGTCGCCCCTAGTTAGCCACTGAAGGATCTGGGCAAAGTTATCCATCCTCGTGTTCCTTTGTCACTCGAGGGCTTCTTTGAGCAATATTTTGATAGGATCTCCTGCCCCCTTGTCTTTCTTTTCATCTGCCATGGGAGGCCATCGGGATTTGCGAGGCTAGTCTTGTAAAGGTTCGACCAGTTCAAGCCCTAACTCCTTATATCCCAACCTCAATGGGGAAATGCAAAGAAAAATAGAGAAAAAGTAGACCGCTCTGATACCACTGATCTGGATTTAAATAGGAACGCAACAAATCATGATGATAACCATAAACATAGAGATGCAGTGGAAATAATACTTCATTTCATTAATGTAAAATACTAAAATATGTTTACAAACAACAATGGAAATAAATTAGCTAGGGCGATGGTAGCTTATCTCTGAGAAGAGATGTGGCGGCTGCATGCCTCTAAACTATGTTACAATGAGGCTTGAAGGCCTATTTATTATTGAGAAACAATTGAAAACCCTAAACATCCAAAAACCTAACCTTAGAAGATGAAACGCCAAACTGTGGGCCCTGTTTGGGTAAATTGGTACATCAACTTTCCAGGGTCGTAACTTTGGCATATGATCTCCGTTTGGTGTGCACAATATCTCGTTAAACTCATGTTGGCATATGATCTCCGTTGGACCCATGTTGCTCTTAGTTTTCCCAAAAAACGTCATTTAGGGCCTCAAAACGACTTCAGAAGTTCAGGACCCGAAAAACTACTAAAAATAGTAAATTGTGCTACAATTGAGGAAACTGAAAAGCTGAAAGAAACAATGTTGGGGGTCCAAGTGGACTTGGAAGGTGGCCACAAATATCCACCTGGATCATCTGCTTCTACCCCTTTATCTTCTTTTATCCTCTATCTCACTTTTGCTCCTCTTCCTATATATATTTCTCTCTCTTTTCAGTCAATTTCGAATTAGGTCTCTTCACATTTCAATAGTAATGGCCTTGGTGAAATTTCCATGTAATACAAGTTAATAAAGGAAAAATAATAACCACGGATGATGGGACACGTATTCCAAGTTGAATGTTGGATGATGGGACACGTATTCCAAGTTGAATGTTGGAGAAAATCCTAGTGATGGGGATCACTTGTGATTGTTTGTGGCTAAGGAAATTGGCAAAGGCAATGGCTAAGGCTTTGGAAAGGCAAAATGGCATTTTTGGCACATTTGTTTATGAAAATAATGGAAATTAGGAGAAAAAGGAGGTGAAGGGTCACAGGTTGGATGTGAGGAGGAAATTGAAGGAAAATAATAGAAAATGAAGAAAATAGAAGCCTTGTTCATAAAAGGGATTCTAAGGATCAGTTGGTAACCTTTTGTCAATTCAGTTTTGGATCTCTCTCATTATTCTCTCTCTCTCTTTCTCTCATACTCTTGGAGACTTAGATTTTTTTTGGACCACTCTTGGAAGGTGTGGCATACTTGGATTCTTGGAGCAAGAAGGCAAAGGAAGAGTAGGAAATCACAAGAAGGCATCGGAATCAACACCTACATCAAATTTGATTTTAGGTACCAAGTTGGTCCAGGTGGATATTGGTGGCCACTTGCCAAGTCCACTTGGACCCCCACCATTGTTTCTTTCAGCTTTTCAGTTTCCTTAATTGTATCACAGTTTACTATTTTTAGCAGTTTTTCGGGTCCTAAACTTCTGGAGCCATTTTGAAGCCCTAAACGATGTTTTTTTGGGAAAACTGAGAGGAATATGGACCCATGTTTCTCTTCCCACAGTTGTATTTGTCGGATAGATATTTCTGACGAGATATTGTGCGCATCAAACGGAGATCGTATGCGAAAGTTATGACCCTAGGAAGTTGATGTACCAATTTACCCAAACGAGGCCCACAGTTTGGCGTTTCATCTTCTAAGGTTAGGTTTTTGGATGTTTGTGGTTTTCCATTGTTTCTCAACAATAATTAGGCTTTGAGCCTCATTGTAACATAGTTCAAAGGCATGTAGCTGACACATCTCTTCTCAGAGATAAGCTACCATCGCCCTAGCTGGTTTTTTTCCATTGTTGTTTCTAAGCATATTCCAGTCTTTTACATTAATTAAATGAAGTATTATTTCCGCTACATCTCTGTGTTTATGGTTATCTATGTAATTTGTTGTGTTCCTATTTAAATCTGGATCGGTGGTATCAGAGCGGTCTGCTTTTTCTCTGTTTTTCTTTGCATGTCCCCAACGAGGTCGGGATATAAGGAGTTTGGGCTTGAACTGGTCGAATCTTTGCAAGACCAACCTTGCAAATCCCGATGACCTCCCATGGCAGATGAAAAGAAATATGAGGGGGAAGGAGATCCTATCAAAATATTTCTTGAAGAAGCCCTCGAGCGACAAAGGAACGCGATGATGGACAGCTTTGCCCAGATCCTTCAACGGCTACCCAGGGGCGACGCATCAGCTTCCAACAGCTACTCTAGAAATGCCACACCGTTTAAGGTACAAGTTAATTTTGAAATCCCCATATTCGAGGGTTAGATAGACACAGATGTCGTCGATAAATGGTTAAATTTGCTAGAGGGTTATTTTTCTATTCATGATTTTTCCAGTCGGGAAAAGATTATTTTCGCTCTTCTCAAAGCATCCCCCCATGTCAAGGACTGGTGGGAAACCTACTGCGAGCAGAAGGATGAAAGTACAGGCTCACTATTTTCAGCCGCACCCACTTGGGATTCATTCCGAGATGCCCTCAAGGAGCATTACTACCATGTTCGAAGCTATGAGGATCAATACATAAAGTGGACCATGCTGCGGCATGGAAGGGACCAAGACATGCCGGAGTTTACCAATATTTTCCATACTCTTCCCACAAAGTTGGGTATCAAAGATTCAGAGCAACATTTGGTACTCAAATACCGTGGCTGCTTGCACAAGTACATCCCCTCGTTCGGCATGGGATACCGATATGCCGTCAAGGTTGAGCAAAAGTTTAAACAGAAGAAGCGAGACTTTGGATCTGTGAATCCGAAGCAAGGGAAAGGTTCCCCCAAACTACAGAACAAAGGACAAAGCCAAGGTGGGGCAGCCCAAGACAACCCACCAAAGCTGTAAGCAAAGAACACCGTCATGAAGCGGAAAAAGGACACGGGAAAGTGGTGTGAGTTCCATAAGAGCTCCACTCACAACACAAGTGAGTGTCGGGCCAAGCAGTCACTGGTGGCCGAGCTAAAGGTTTCAGAATCATATGCATGTTCCAACTCTGAGTCAGAACTCAATAGGGGGAATGACAAAGGGAAGTAGATTATCGATGCAGAGCCCAACGCCACCATTGCCACCACGAAGATCCAGAAGGAGGAACCCGAAGATCCAGAGGAGGAGGAACGTCTCTTCCACTCCCAGATGTGGGTAAAGGGCTCCTTGCTACAATTCATTGTCGACAGCGGGAGCCAAAAGAACCTCATTTCCATAGAGGTCATGAAGCAGCTGGGCTTACTGACCACAGCACATCCACAACCGTACACCATCGGGTGGCTTCACCAAGGATGGGATCTTCGCATGAGCCATCAGTGTCGCCTTCCATACAACATCAATCCCTTCATGGATGAGGTATTATGTGACACTACTCCCCTTGAATTTTGTGATGTATTATTAGGACAACCATACTTTTGGAAGCGACATGTTGTGTATGAATCAAGGCCTCGTGTTGTTATTG
This sequence comes from Pinus tabuliformis, assembly GCA_031772625.1. Taxonomy (NCBI): domain Eukaryota; kingdom Viridiplantae; phylum Streptophyta; class Pinopsida; order Pinales; family Pinaceae; genus Pinus; species Pinus tabuliformis. The sequence goes on from CM062811.1 coordinate 249,430,161, forward strand.
TTACTTTGGGAAAAAAGTTTTACAGGATACCGGAGGTAGCATCACCTAACACCATCTCTTTGGTTACTACAAAACAATGCAGTAAGCTCATTTCCAAAACCAGGAAATTTTTTTTCCTAATGATACACCCTCAAGGAAAGAAGAAGACAGTGGCCACAACCTCCAAACAGAGCCCCTCTGCACGACAACTATAGATGGACAAGTTTGTGGAGGAGTACGAGGACATCTTCACCTCCCCTGCCTGGGTTCCTCTGCAATGTCAAGTCAAGAACCCCATTGATCTAACCCCAAGTATGCCGCTGCTCAATGGACCAATCTATCGGTGCTCCATTTTGGAGAAGGATGAAATCAAGAGGTAGATTCAGGAGCTATTGCAGAAAGGTCACATCCATCCGATTTCATCACACTATGGGAGCCTGATCGTGTTGGTACAGAAGAAGGATGGTACTTGGAGACTCCTTATTGACTATTGGGTGCTGAACAAGATCATTGTCCGTAATAGGTACTCAATCCCATGGATTGATGACCTCCTTGACCAACTTAAGGGGGAAAAATAGTTCAGCAAGATCGATTTGAGTCCAGGATATCACCAAGTACCAATAGAACCCTTTGATGTGTGGAAGACTTCCTTAAAATCCAAGGAGGGCCTTTTCGAATGGTTGGTTATGCCTTTCGGATTGATGAATGTTCCTGAAACCTTCATGAGGCTAATGGATGACATATTTCGGCCATTCACCAACTCATTTGTAGTGGTATACATGGATGACATCCTAATCTTCAGCTAGAGTTGGGAAGAGCACCTCCACCACATCCGACAAGTTCTCCAAACACTGTGGTAACACAAGTTAAGTGCCAATTTGGAGAAATGCACTTTTAGCATGACCCAGGTTCAATATCTGGGATACATTATTGATGAATAGGGGGTGCATGTGGATCCATCCAAGATCCAAGTCATTCGGAATTAGCCATCTCCAACCACTCTGACAGAGCTCCGTAGCTTTCTAGGTCTTGCCAACTTCTACTGCAGGTTTGTGTTGGGATTTTCTCATATCACTTGGCCCTTGAGTCAAGTCACCAAGGGAGGAGCAAAAGAAAATTTCTTTTGGTCTGAATCTCAATAGAAGGCATTCACAGAATTGAAATATCGCCTTTGCACGACACCAATGCTCACATTACCAGACTTGCAACAACTATTTGAGGTCGAGACAGATGCCTTTGACTATGCTATTAGGGTAGTCCTTACTCAACACAGGCATCCAGTGGCATATCACAGTAAGACACTTTCAGACACAGTCCGGAAGTATCCAACTTATGACAAAGAGATGTATTCCATTATGCAGGCCTGCCGACAATGGAAGCATTACATTTTGGGGAAGGAGACGGTCATCCACACAGACCACTGACCCCTGCAGTTCATACAGACCCAAAGGAAATTGTAGAATGATCTCCATCAGAAGTGGTCCACATACCTACAACAATTCCATTTGAATATCAAGTATAAGAAGGGCAGCACCAATAATGTTGCAGATTGCCTCAGTCGACCACCGATCATGGCGTTAACCATTGTGCTCAACTCTTGTGGGCACGAGACTTCGATTTGGCCACTTCTCTACAAAAGTGACCCAGAATTTTGCCACACATACCAAACACTCTTGGAGGGCCAGCATGTTCCAGAATTTCACCTCCAGGATGCCCTACTATGCCACCTGGGTCACCTTTGTGTTCCTTCAAGCGAGCGTGCCAAGATGATTTTGGAAGCACACTACAGTCGGGTTGCTAGGAATTTCGGGGTCAAGAAAATGGTGGCAATACTATAGAATTATTTCTATTGGCTAAATCTTCGATAGAATGTCAAGAAGTACATCAGATCATGCACTGTCTGTGCCATTTCCAAACCAACCATCAAGAAGCAAGGGCTTTATACCCCACTGCCTACCCCTAGTCAACCTTGGGAATCCATCTCCATGGATTACATGCCATGCCTTCCTTCCACTAAGCATGGAAATGACTGTGTTTTTGTGGTCGTCGACCAGTTCTCGAAGATGACCATTATGGCGGCCTGAAAGAAGAATATCACAGCAGAAGCCACTGCTAAACTCTTCTTTGAACAAGTGTGGGTACACTTTGGGATCCCACAGTCTATCCTCTCAGATCAGGACAATAGGTTCTTTAGTATATTTTGGTCCAGTCTCTAGTCGATGTTGGACACCAAACTCACTAAATCCACATCCTTCCATCCTCAAACTGATGGCCAAATAGAGGTTGTCAACAAGATGATCGTACACATTCTGCGCATGTAAAACTCAAGGCATCCACACACATGGGACGAGAGCCTCCCCTATGTTCAGCACAGCTACAACTGGGTTCTCCACAGCTCGACTGGCCACAACCCTTTTTAGGTGGGCTTGGGATTCCAGCCACTATGTCCCATTGATGTGGCCATGCCATTTGCAACTACTCACACAGATTCGGCTCATGTCCAGTCTGAAACAGATAAGGAAAACAGCTTCATTGAGCACATCCAACATATTTGCCAGCAGGTCCATGACATTCTGGATAAATCAAATGCCAAGTACAAGTAGCAACATGATCAACATCGTGTGCCACACAAGTTTCAGGTGGGCGACAAAGTTTGGTTGCATTTGCAAAAGGAACACCTTACCGGAGCCTATCAGAAACTCAAATCACTCCGATATGGTCCTTACACCATTACCAAGGCTATGGGAGACAATGCATTTGAGCTCAGCATTCCCCCATTCCTTGGGCTGCACCCACTGTTCAATGTGGACCGCCTTCGGCCATACTTTCCACCATTACTAAACACATCTGACATTGCAAAACAGCTCACACCCACAGAGTTAAATCCAGATTGCATGGAACAAGTTGTAACTGTTCGAATCATGGACACACATATCAAGCACACTCACCAACAGAATATCCAACTATATCGAGTTGTCAAAGCAGGCCAACTCCTTCACCAAGGCAGGTGGCTCACCAGGGACCAAGTTCAGCAAAAGTTTCCTCATCTCATGGAGGAACTCAACGCAATGGGGACCATTTCTTCCTAAAGGGGGAGGAATGATCCAGGTGGATATTGGTGGCCACCTGCCAAGTCCACTTGGACCCCTACCATTGTTTCTTTCATATTTTCAGTTTCCTTAATTGTAGCACAATTTACTATTTTTAGCAGTTTTTTGGGTCCTAAACATCCGGAGCTGTTTTGAGGACCTAAACGACGTTTTTTGGGAAAACTGGGAGAAAGATCAGTCCATGGACCAATGATTCTCTTCCCAAAGTTGTAGTTCTTGGATAGCTCTTTCTAAGGAGATATTGTGCGCATCAAACAGAGATCGGATGCCAAAGTTATGACCTCGAGAAGTTGATTTACCAATTTACCCAAACAGGGCCCACATTTTGGCATTTCATCTTCTAGGGTTAGGTTTTTGGATGTTTAGGGTTTTCCATTGTTTCTCAACAATAAATAGGCCTTCGAGCCTCATTGTAACACAGTTCAGAGGCATGTAGCCAACACCGCTTCTCAGAGATAAGCTACCATCGCCCTAGCTGGTTTATTTCCATTGTTGTTTGTAAGCATATTTCAGTATTTTACATTAATGAAATGAAGTATTATTTCCGTTGCATCTCTGTGTTTATGGTTATCTCTATAATTTGTTGTGTTCTTGTTTAAATCCAGATCATGAGTTGCATGTATGAATTCTTCACTAGTTTTGGCATGCAAGGCATATGCATGTGGATTCTTGTCATGATATGTTATTAGCATGGAGGTTTGCCTGGATTGGCAATGTATTTCCTAGCCTTACCATTTCCTAGATATCCATGATGATTGTGGGTTTACTTTCATTGTTTGTTTTTGGTTGGTTCTCATGTTTCCTTAGCTTGGGTTGATTTATTAGTTCCTAGAAGCCCTACTTGGACAAACGCTCTCGAAGCCCTGTAACAGTTTGGGTTGTGTTACTAGTTCTAGAAGCCTTAGTTGGACAAATGCTCTGGAAGCCCTTGGTGGGTTGAGTTACTAGTCCTGGAAGCCTTGGTTGGACAAACGCTTTGGAAGCCTAATAGTAGCTATGGGTTGAGTTACTAGTCTTGGAAGCCTTGGTTCGAACAAACGCTCTGGAAGCCCTGGAAGGCTTGGATGGAGACCAATCTATTGATGGTTTTGTGATGTCTTACTGTGAGGTGGAATCATTGTTTGATGGGTTGAGGTGGATGGCCTCTGGAATCCCTGGAGGAGTTTGGATTGGTGTGTTCTATGAGATCCCACATTCATGCTTGGAATATGGCACAGGGGTGAATGGCTTAAGAGAGATTTGGCTCAGCCATTTTACGTTCGGGTGGAACATGGAAGTGATCAGGTTAACAGGGTGTTGATTGGACTAGACATGTTGGAAAACATGGAATAGGAAATGCAAGTGATCAAGAAAAACCTAAAGGCAGCACAAGATAGGCAGAAGAGACATGCAGATTGGAACAAGTTGTTCAAGGAGTTCCAGGTTGGGGAATAGGTGTATTTGTGCATCAAGCCAAAGAAGAGCTCCTTATGGATTGGATCATGTGCCAAGTTGGCACCACGATTTTGTGGACCCTTTAGTATCATTGAGAGGATTGGATCAGTAGCCTATCGACTTGTAGTGCCTTCGACAGTGACATTATGTTTTTCATGTGTCATTTCTTAAGAAGTATGTTAATGATGTTGATCATGTGATAGACTGGACCTTTATATTGCAGGTGGAACCAAATGGAGAATTCCAATTGGAACTTCAGTGTATATTGTAGAAAAATGTGCTCATGCTCTAGAACCGAGCAATCGAACAAGTTAAGGTGAAGATGAAGCTACATGGGAGATGGAAGATCAGATGCGGGCTACAGTATCCTTCCTTGTTTTCCAGTTGAGGCAAATTAGTTTTGGCTTGGTGTTTTGGTGTGATTTTGGTATATGCTTTGGTATATGTTTTGATATACGTTTTGGTGATGTTTGGTATATGTACATATGTATATGGATGTAAATATTACCATGAGCTATGCTATAAAGCTCCAATAAGTGGTATGGGAGTCATTCCATTATGATGTTATGTTGTTATATTTTCATGTTGGTTGCTTCTCAGCAGGTTGATCATTGTAAATATTGCATCGAGATAAGTTATAAAGCTCCATCGGTAGTATGTTTTGCTTACAGCAGTTTTGTGGTTATAGGTGTTGTTGAACACCAAGGATGGTGTTCCCCCAACGGGGAGGGTTCTATAACAGCCCTGGTGAAAATTCCATGTAATAAAGTTAATAAATCCAAAATAATAACCACAGATGATGGGACACTTATTCCAAGCTGGATGTTGGGCCAAATCCTAGTGATGGGGATCACTTGTGATTGTTTATGGCTAAGGAACTTTGCAAATGAAATGGCTAAGGCTTTGGAAAGGCAAGATGGCATTTTTGGCACATTTATTTATGAAAATAATGGAAATTATGAGAAAAATGAGGTGAAAGGTCACATGTTGCAGGTGAGGAGGAAATTGAAGGAAAATAATGGAAAATGAAGAAAATAGAGGCCTCATTCATAAAAAGGCTTCTGAGGATCAGTTGGTAACCTTTTTTTAGTTCAGTTTTGGAGCTCTCTCATTATTCTCTCTCTCTCTCTCTCATACTCTCGAAGACAAAGTTTTCTTGGAGCACTCTTGGAGGGTGTGGCATACTTGGATTCTTGGAGCAAGAAGGAAAAGAAGAGTAGGAAAGCACAAGAAGGTATCGGGATCGGCATCTACATCAGATTTTCTTGCAAGTACCAAGTTGCATGTATGAATTCTTCACTAGTTTTGGCATGCATGGAATATGCATGTGGATTCTTGGTCATGATCTATCATTGGCATGGAGTTTTGTCACGATTGACAGTGGATTTCCTAGCCTTTCCATTTCTTGGATAACCATGGTGATTGTGGGTTTACTTTCATTGTTTGTTTTTGGTTGGTTCTCGTGTTTCCTTAGCTTGGGTTGAGTTATTAGTTCCTGGAAGCCCTGGTTGGACAAACGCTCTCGAATCCCTGTAACAGCTTGGGTTGAGTTACTAGTCCTGGAAGCCTTGGTTAGAAAAACGCTCTGGAAGCCTGGTGAAAATTGTGAGTTGAGTTACTAGTCCTAGAAGCCTTGGTTGGAACAAACACTCTGGAAGCCCTGGAAGGCCTGGATGGAGACCAATCTGATGATGGTTTTATGATATCCGAATGTGAGGTTGAATCATTGTTTGATGGGTTGAGGTGGATGGCCTCTGGAAGCCCTGGAGGAGTCTGGATTGATGTGTTCCATGAGATCCCACATTCATGCTTGGAATATGGCACGGGGGTGAATGGTTGAAGAGAGATTTGGCTCAACCATTCTACAGTCGGGTGGAAAGTGGAAGTCCAATCCCTGGTTTGGATTTTGCATTGTTAATGAAAGTTTGTTTCTCCTTGTATTTCTATGATCATTTTGATGGATTATATGTGGTCTATATGTTTGTACTTTCATGAGTATTTATGTTGATATTATGTTGTTATGTATGTGTTTTATGACAACAACAATGTATGGATTTCATCATGTTTTTACTTGTAATTGAATGATCAATGTATCTATGACCTAATGGATGGAATGACAGTTGATGTGTTGAGGTATCAATGGTTCTTAGCGATTCTCATCTAGGTATGAAACCCTTATACTCATAGCTTTTATTTACACATGTAGTTTACATATTCGTGATATGTTTGACGAAATTCTTGTCATGGCTAGTAGGGGTCCAATTAAGGTCTTAAACAAGTATTTTCTTTAGTAATGTAATTTCCATGTTATGTTACTGATCGGAAGAGATGGTTCAATTCTGGGTAGTGACCTAGGCTCTGGACCTGAAAAAGTGGCTCAAATCCTGAGGACGTTGGCATAGCACTGAATAAATGAGTCTTTCAATGTTGGCAGGAAAGCTTGTGAGAGCGACTCTGGGTTTATGGACGTTGTCATGCCTATAGCATGAGAGCGACTGAGGCTTAAGTTATCCAAAAGCTTAGTGGGACCCAAGGGCAAGTTGTAGAAAGTGTTGGTTTGGTTCCCAAAGGTCCTAAAGCTGATGTTGAATATCCATATGGTGTTCTTTTGTCGGTTCCACTTCCTTAACGTGACTTCGGAGGTCAAAAAACTGTAAATTTGTTGTTACATATTTAAATTGCAAAGCAAACTAAGTCTCTGATTTTACGAATGCCCCTCTATTTATGGATTTTCACGAAGTGGAGAGTGACGACTTAATGAAAGTGAGGTGGGCTAAACTCAAATAGACGAAGTGGAATAATAGAAATGAAGAAAGAGACCTATGTCTTGTGCTTTAATACGCTCTAAATTCAAGTAATAGTGGTACTATGCATCCACTATTCATTCATTGATCCATTCATCCCTCGCTCGATCCATCCACAATTGTATCTTTGTCTATCCTATCCCACCGATACCAGTTCGTGTATCTTGAAGTAATCCTTGTGGCATATAGGTTGATTCCTAGAATAGTGGGTGCCCAAGAATTGATTAATAATCTCATATCGGCCAAATTCAGAAGTTGTCAGAACTGTCACCTGTAGGTTGTAGTTTGGTGATTCCTTGTTGTGTTGTTGTGGTGATTCCTTGTTGTTCGATGCGGTGCATGTCCTCCTAGGTTTATGCCACGTTCCCTTACACAACCAGTTGTGGGTTCATCCTACTATGCCTGTAACGTCTTTCATAAAGGTTGTAAGATAGTATCTGAGTCAGTTTAATCATGTCTAATTATTCATATGCAGGTTTCTCTAACCAAGTGTTTACCACAGAACATGATTGTCTCGTAAAAAATCTCTTTTTTTTAGTAACAAGGCATCTCGGACAACAATATGTATGTCAGGCTACAACTTCCCATTAGGATGGTGAAAAGGTGATATTTATAGAAGCAGGTCTATAGAAGTACCATTGAAGGGTTATTTCCAAGTGCTAGTTATGGAACGTACTTGATAATTCTGCTCCTCACCCTTCTTAGGTCAGGTGAGTGCTTTTGCTCCTCATCATTAATCGAGGAATTTTGATCATTCTTCATGCCCCAACGATGTTCAGGGGGTACTAATACTTCTGGGAACCCATTCTTCCTTGGTTGTGGTAATGCTTTTTTGGTCCTCCTTTTACTGGGAGAAGTATCCCTCCCTTTTCTGGTAGTGGTAATACCATCGGGGGCACATTTTCAGTGTGGTCCACCTTTCTATGGTGGGGGACAATGTGAAGGGGGGAATATGGGCCCTGATGGGAGTGGTACAACCGAACGAGGGCTTGAAAACATAACCAACCCGAACAGGAGGCCGTAGGGCGTGTCAACGCGAGACCCCCCCCCAATATGAGGTTCTTGGAATGCGACGGGACCCTTCGCTATGCTCAGGTGAGATTTCCAGCGGAGATAAAGTCTGAAGCAGTGTTTAAATGTGTGAGGGTAACTGCGATCGAGATGGAGTACTCATCTAAACATTGCGATCAAGGATGGAGTAAATGAGAAGAACCATGTATCGGATGAAGGACCAACGACAAGGAAAAAATGGTTTCCACGTGTTGATTTATCATGGGAGAGAATGATGAAAATGCAACAAGGAGATTGGCTGGGTTGAAGAGTGTTTACCCAGCCAACTCCATATAGAAAACGCCTTTCGGTGTAAATATGAATTAAAAAAATAACTTATTAATTGAATAAGATCACTCTATCTATCTATACATATAATATTAAAATCTTGTACTTAACATGCATATTGAAATATTTGATGTATTTATTTTTCTCTATATAAATATAAAATTATGTTATTTATAATTGATAGTAAACTATTTTTTTATTAATATATTTTTGCTTTAAATATTAAATGTCAACTCAATATATGCATCATGTATTATCAACAATATTATTTTTACATATTATTTGGTCTGTATTAAGTAGTGAAGAAATTACATATCTCCCTCATATTAAAAAGTAAAATATTTTTTTTGCTTTCAATAACTTTATCTCTCTATATGTAAAATTGAGGTGGAAATTAAAATATTTTATTTATGAATGACATAATATTATTTTTACATGATATTTGTCAATTCTCTATGAAGTAGTGAACAAATTACATATCTCTCTCATACTAAAAAGTATTTTATTTTATTTTTACTTTCAATTACTTTATCTTTCTACATGTAAAATCAAGGTGGAAATTGAAATATTTTATTTATGGGTGACATTGAATTTTTTTTTGTTACCAATATTTTTTATTTGTTAATGTAAATATTATTTTATTATTTTTAAATGTAACATTACATGACAACATCTCCGTCATACTAAATTTGATGTAAAATTAGGGTGGAAATTGAAATATTTTATTTATGCATAAGATTAATTTTCCTTCTTATTATTATTTTTTAATTTGTTAAGTAAGTATTATTTTTTTATTTTTAAATGTAACCTTACGACAAAACATCTCCCTCATACAAACTTGTAGAGGGTCTCCTAGTGCAACAATTAATATTTCTTAAAATGTTATGTATCACTTCCATATTAAACAATGAAGAAATTACAAGTGTGTGTATATATTTGTTATATATATCAACTATTTTAATTATTAATATTTCTCAAAATGTTACATATCAATTTCATTAATCATTAAAGTAATATCCTAACATTGTCCATAGTTAATTTTAATTCCTTGAACTTAGGATATTTATGTATTTATTTAATATTATTATTTAATTAATATGATACTTTATTATTATTATGATTTAATCATTTATTTTTATATTTTATTTATTTCCTAATAGTTATTTTTCATTCCTTTGATCTAACCTTTTTGCTTGGAAGAATTATTTTTCTTTTTATATCCCTATTGAATCAAATGTTTTTCATCTATTCCTGAAGATGAACCACATTTATTGGTTGGAAACATGTCAGCAATTTAAAAGTTTTATGTGATGGGTCTAGAAGACAAATCTCTAAATAACTCTACAAGCCTTCATTTAGATACACTAAAGGAATTACAAATCTCTCTCATACTCTAAATTAATGAAATATATCAACTCCATATAAAAAAATGAAATAAACTACACATCAAAATTTTTAATTTAAATTACTTTTTTTACTTGATATAGAATTATCTTATTTAATATGAACATTAAAATATGACACAAACATTTTTCCATATGTGTCTAATTATTTTTTTTTACTTTCAATTATTTTATCTATCTATATAAAGTCGATATAAAATTAGGATGGAAATTGAAGTATTTTATTTATGGCTAACATTAAGTTTCCTTATTATTATTATTATTATTTCAATTTGTTATGTAAATATTATTTTATTATTTTCTCATACTGGGCCTTAGAGCGTCCTTCAACACAACAACATATCCCTCATCTTGGGTTTTAGAGGACCTCTAGGCACAATAAATTGGTTATATATATATATATATATATATATATATATATAAGAAAAGTAATGAAGATTTATTTCTATGCATAAATTACTAATGAAGTTAGAAAAATGATTGATTTTTTTATTAATTAACCACAAATAATAAAAAGACTGGTTTGTATTCATAATTCATTGCATCTAAGAGTCCAATATGTTTTATTGTACAATATGTGAGATGTCACCAATAACATTCACTCACAACACAAAATAAATAAATAATTGTGTATATAGATATGTATGTGACAACAACAACCAAAAATAAATATGTATGTAGTTATGCACATGATAACTTTTAAAAAATAAACTAGCTTAAATCCATGTTAAACCAAGGTCTGTAGTTGGAATATATATTTCCCACTTGTCTTAATAAGTATGATCATGATTATTTAATTATTGAATTTTTGGTCATCTTCTAAGTAGAGAGTATGTTTCTATTTGTTAGGAGGCTATTGAGGCCTAGTTGGTTGAGAGATTCTGTCGTTGGAATATATATTTCCCACTTGTCTTAATAAGTATAATCATGATTATTTAATTATTGAATTTTTGGTCATCTTCTAAGTAGAGAGTATGCTTCTATTTGTTAGGAGGCTAATGAGACCTAGTTGATTGAGAGATGCTATCCAACTAATTGGCCTCCTAAAATAAAGTGTGGTTAAAATATTCCCTCAAACAATTGATTGCAACCCCAAGATAGTTTTCCTATTTAAGATATGGTGGATATGGTTAATATTTGTAACATTATTAAAGTTAAAAAGATCTCTCACCACATTTTTATGTATTGAATAATGCCTAATCATCCATTACTTAGCATGCTATCAGAGCTTGGTTGGGCTTGACCCTTGACTAGAGAAATGGAGAATAGGTCTGAGTGTTGAGAAATGAAGAATAGGTTTCAGTATTATTTGACCTCGCCTATTTATTCAGGAATCCACAATCGATATAAGGATGCCCGTGTTGCAAGTAACTTGATTGTCGTGAAGAACTGCAAGAAAGGATCAGAAAAGCTATATGCGGACAGAGTAAAGATGGTGAGTGAGCATGGAGGAGACTGTGTGAGGGAGGAGAAGAGCTTACAAAGCAACTGCTTTAGAAGGTGGCATCGTGAAGGAGCAACTGTATGGCTATGGAGAATCGTTGCCTTCATGAAGGAGCTGGAATGGACATGCTGTGTGAAAGGTTCCATTGAGTATTACCTACCTGTCACTTGTAAGTAGAAGGAGATTTTGATTTATTAAGACAAATTCACTGCTTTTGGAATGGAGAATTCAACCCCTGTGAATATACCCGACTAGATGATACTAACGTGGACCATTAATGTATCAAAGAGCGTTGTTTTGAACTATGCAGGATTGCAGCAGTTCCTCCCACGGTTTTTTTTTGGTGCGTTTGATAAGATGGAAACTAGCATAGAACCTAGCGTGGATCCGCTGGCATGTATAGGGCAACGATGGAACAAGATTTTCTAGCCGACCATCACATGTTGGTCGTTGAACATCCATGTCTTGGGAATATAATAATTTATATTCCAAAGTTGGCTGGAAGCGAATCGAGCTTGCACTGACCCGAATTAGGGGTTAGCCTGTATTGAACCAGTTAGGCTGCCAGTTACGAACCAGTTAGGATGCAAAGGCCGTGGACCCGAATCCCTCCATAACTCTGTTTTTTTTAATGATCAAATCCTGGTCTTCCTTACCAGGCCGTCGAAATAGATTGAACCTTGTGATCTTTCTAATGCATAGATTGAACCAAGGCTTGTGATCTTTCTAATGCATAGATTGAACCTTCCAGTTTATGCATATACTTGTATGCTGACATGAAAAGGTGAGATGAGACCTGTTGAAGTTGCTGATTGGTTGAGAGTTAGCTAAGTTTCCAAAACAAGCAGGTTCAAGATATGTGTGTCACTTTCCCTTGCTGATTGTGTATTAGTGGGAGGTTGTTGTTACGAATGCAGAGATTTGGAAATGTCTCGGTGGCTGTTGTGAATTTGCTAGTAGAGGTTACTAGTAATGAAGTACCCGGGTGGAAAGTGTCTTTAAATTTATTTGGGGTTTGGGAAGAGAGTCCAATCAACTCAATATGTAAATGCAGTTGGTTAAGATTGATCACTCTAACAATTGCCTCACGAAGAAGAGAAACTCCAAGATGAAGATTACAAAGATGCTAAAGACTGATATGAAAATTACAAAGATTTGCATGATTCCACAGGAGGAATAACATATGTGTTATTACCCCTTGCTGATATATTTAGTGTTGCAATATTTTGTGATGTAAAGATCATTCCTTAGTCTATTTAGTGAAGAAGTGGTGTGGCTGAAAGGGTGTTCTAGCTATGAATATTTGCTCCATGAATTGTTTGTTGAGTGCTGCACTCTAAGTCCATTTTGGCATGTGCAGAGAATCTAAGTTTGAGTTGGATACATCCTGTATCCAGACTACTTACCTAGATAACTAGTGAGTATAGTGGATGGAACTCATGTATCTTGATAGATGGAAGTAGATGCATAGGATGGTCAACTAATTAGTCTTCATGGTCATATTGATTTTAGGCCTTTTAGTACAAGTAGTTCCCGATTGATCTGAAATATCAATGGTACATTAGTTTCCCGCTAGTACATAATGACAATTTTTCAAATCGGACGAGCGAGGACACTTTCTAAAGTGGAAGTGAATTGCATCATTCTCACTTAGGAAACCAAGTGTTCGTTACAAGCTGAATTCTCGGAGAGGATTGAGTGATTTCACAACAAGAAGGATAGAGGGATCCTAGATATAGCAAAGAAATTTTTAGAAATTGGTCCAAGAGTAGCAGGTGACAATTCCTTTGGGAATGTTATGGCAGCAGTGGATACTGGTTGGAGCAACATATGAGATTGGATGGTGGAAAAATTTAGGTAAAAGTGTGTGGAATAATAAATAGACTCATGACCATATTGTAGTATGAGTCACATATTGTAGTTGTAGCAAGTCTAAATGTCATGTGTTGATGTGATGTATTGGCCCTTGAAGAGTTATGTAATTGGTATCTCCATGAGTTGGAGTGTATGTTGTACCTATATCTATGTAACATGAAAAGGGCATATTGTTGTAAGACCTAGAGAGGTATACATACCCCTTTATCATGTGTCCCTATTGACTTGGTAGCTTGTTTAGCATAATTCAATAGCCTTTGTTAATAAGTTCTTTACCACTCAAAGGAGTGGGCCATGTCTTGGTTGTATACACTTGAGTGGACCACATATTGGTTCTAGACTTCGAGAGGTTTACATTGAAGGGAAGTTCATCAATAGGTTGAATGAACCATGTACATGAAGGGGCATCCTAGTATACCAGTGGTTGTAGTGGTTGGTTACCCATGCATTCTAGTGGATGGTTGTTTCTTTATATGGACATCAACAGTTTGGTGATGCATGCATGATCGAGGTACGAAGTGAAAGCACCAAGTTGGACCAAAGGTAGACCTTTTTTTATCATGAGGTTCTTCAAGTCATAGTGAGGTATTGGTCATAATTTGGTAAAGATAGTTATCTATGTAGAGAGTATATTCCTATTAGTTAGGAGGTTGTTGAGGCCTAGTTAGTTGAGATATTCTCTCCAACTAGTTAGCCTCCTAGATTGCAGTGTGATTGAGATGTTTCCTCAACCAATAGATTGCATGTCCAATATTGTTTTCCTACATAGTTTACTGTATTAATATTTGTATCATTATTGATGTTAAAGAAGAGCACTCATCACAGTTTTGTGTACTTAATAATGTCTATTCTTCCATAACTTATCATATATCAAACACCCAGAGGGATCAAATTTCTTAAGGTGTAATTTTTTTTATCATTTAATATGAAGGAATTGATACAAGACATGAAATTATATGATAAAAATTAAAATTAAAAGAAAAAATACAACTTAAGAAATTTGATTCATCAGTGCTTAACAAATCTAGGTTTAAGATGAATTTACACTAATAATAGTGGAAACAAAAAAAATACATTTTCAATTTCATAACTCTTATTGCAAATTTACCACCATCCAACCAATTAGAAGACAAATTAGGAAAAAACAAACATACACTACAAACTTGCCTACATTAGAATGAAATCCTGCCTACATTAGAATGGATTTTTTTAAATAGAAATTATGAAAATCATGGGTATTCAAGTGTTTATTCCATCAATAATGTAATATTGAACTTGGTGATAGAATTCAATCTAATAGGATTAGGAAATATAAGAGATCTTAATGGTGGATCCTTGTTTAAGATTTATAGAAATTTTACAATACTTGATCTTGAATGTTGTAGAGGTGAATCACCATTTGTTGACATGTTTTGGATGGTCTCAACTAATCCAAATTAGATTGAGAATGAAATTTAAAAATATAATATTGTAGAGATAAGATAAATACATTATTCAAAGTAAAGTATCATAGTGAAAACCAAATTTTACTATGAATCAAAGTATCATAGTGAAAAACAAACTTTACTGCGAATCAAATGGCGGAAAACAGTATGATAGACAAAGCAGTACAAAATTGCTAGAACTATATTAGCTCATCTTAGAGAATATATGTGATGACTATGCTTATCACAAAATCCCATAACATGAGATTGATATTATATTTTATCATGAAGTTAAAAACACTAACCCTAAGAGTTTAGGTGGCAAAAGGAATGCAAACCACAAGAAACTTAGTTTGTATGCCAACTTCCTAGGGCCATAACTTTGCATATGAAATCTATTTCCAGTGTTCTTTGGGTTGTTACAAATCTTATTTCGAGCTCTATGTGTTTGGAAGTTATAGTCATTAAACACATGGAAAGAACCCCAAATTTGTGCTAGAAATTCAAGACTTGCAAGATTGTTGTAATTCTAACCAGTTTAGGATCATTTTTGAGACATTAGAAAACCCAAATGGCTCCCTATATCAATCACCCCCCTTGGAAATAAATAGTCTCCATCGTGTCATGTTCCTACATCAATGGACAAACCTATGTTAACTATGCTCCCTAGTAAATTGCTTTCATTGGTAAAGTATTTATTGCAGCAATACTAGTGGGTGATCTTCATCCTATTGTCTATGATTTAGTTCATTGCAACTTGTTAAATATCAAAAGTGTTGAGATATAAAGGGTGCTAGTGCTATGCCACTTCAAAGGCATCCAATAAAAGCATAAATTCCATATTAAAGATAGGGTGTAATTTAAGAAAATCTGGAAGATAAATTAAATATCATTCTCATTCACTACCTTAGTGATGGTGTAAGGCTCATATTAAAGTGGCCTGAAATTCCTATTAGTCACTCTTTCTGCACGTGCAACTATACCTTGTCACCAACCTAAAACTTGCATGGAATAATGTTGATTGTGTCCTTGCTTGTACTTAGCATTGGCTTTATACAAGATAATATGAACTCACTATTGGATATGTTGGATCCATTCAACAATTTTTATTGCTTTATCTACCTTATTCTAATATTGGAAGGAATCATCTATGTTGTTGTGATGCGAAGGGCTACCTTAACTAGAGCTAATGGCTAGAACACCAAACACACGGGAAAAGAAATGTGACCAATAGAACTAAGAAAAGTTTTATTGGAACTATGTTTAACAAAGGAAGCTTTTCACACCATATACATGGATACTCAGACTTGTACATTTTTTGGATATGCACAATCATCATATTGATTACCTCTCTCTAGCCATTAATATGGCAATGGAAGGCAATCAATTTATGAGTTTAGTTTCCATCATGGACCAAACATTAGACCATCATGTTGTCCCTATTAGAAACAATAGCCTTTGGAAATCTAAAACAAATGCAAACATGCTTAAAGAAGATCTTAGGAGTGGCTTTTGTTATGGCACTCTTCTTACGAGGCACCGAAAAAAAATTCAACTTAGAGTCTGAATCAATCAACAACCAAAAAAACACAAACTTTTATATAGATATTAACTCCCATGGCTTATTTAATGTAAGCATAAGAGTGTGCATGATTGTAGGTTTAGCATTGTTGGAAACTAGGCAATTACTAAAGGGGGCTGGGAGGGGTGAATCAGTGATTGTGTCTTTTACCTATGACCACTTATAATTTCTCTTAACATCCTTTTAACTTTTTCTTTAATGGTTAGTATATTTATATAGGTTTTCACCAATTAACTATGAATTCAAAGGCAAACATACAAGCAACATATGCAACACAGATAGACACCAAATATAAATGGAAACTCATAAAGGGAGAAAACCATGGATTTTGTTGTTGTGATGTAAATGCAAGCACACACTCCCTTTCTACATAAGCATTGTTGGAAACTAGGCAATTACTTGGGGGGGGGTGGGGGGTGATTCAGTGATTGTGTCTTTTACCTATGACCACTTATAAATTCTCTTAACACCCTTTTAACTTTTTCTTTAATGGTTAGTATATTTATATAGGTTTTCACCAATTAACTATGAATTCAAAGGCAAACATACAAGCAACACATGCAACACATATAGACACCAAATATAAATGGAAACTCATAAAGGGAGAAAACCATGGATTTTTTTGTTGTGATGTAAATGCAAGCACACACTCCCTTTCTACATAAGCTTTTGTAGGCACCCACCTAAAAGAGGCTTCAATGCCTCTTTTATTTTGCAAGCTACAACTTGTTGGAAGCACCCACTCCCACTTCTTACAGGTTCCAGGCATGTTCTTTTACAGACTACTACTTGGAAAGAGACACTAATCCTTTGACAGAATTAAACATTTACTTTGTTGGTTTACCTGGTCTTTGAATTATGAGTTCTTCATTTTCTTTGGTTTGTTTTTGTACTCTGATTCTTCCCCTTTATCTTCTTTGCTCCTCTATCTCACTTCTGCTCCTCTTCCTATATATATTTCTCTCTCTTTTCATTCAATTTTCAAATTAGGTCTCTCCACATTTTGATAGTAACAACCTTGGTGAAATTTCCATGTAATACAAGAACAACGTAAACTTTGAAACGAGAACTGATATTGTTACCCGTTTCGTAGAGATAGCAAAAAATTGACCCGATTTTGAAAAGGGGGGATGCAGAACACACATGTTTTTTTTAGAGCATAGTTTTTGGCACTTTAAATAATCGATACGATTACCCGTTTCATAAGGATAGTAAAAACGTGACCCGATTTTGAAAAGTGGTGATGCAGAATACACTTTTTTTTTCGGGGCATATTTTTGACACTTTAAATTTTCTTATGTATCAAATATAAATATTTTTTTTAAATGTTTGTGATTTTCATGCTGATTTTGAAACGTGTTGATGCAGCGTACTTTTTTTTAGAGGACTTATTTTTCACACTTTAAAATTTATTATGTCCAATTTTTTTTTAAATTATGATTACTTAACGAATTTTCAAGTTGTTTTAATTTTTTTTTTAAATGTTGATTACTCAAAAAAACAAATATAAATATATATATATATATATATATATATATATATATATATATATATATAAAGAGAAAAAAAAATGTAAAAAAAAAATCTCATAAACCATAAAAAAATTTGGAAAAAAAAAAAACAAAAACAAACAAAATTTAAAATATATATATATATATATATATATATATATATATATATAAAAGTAAGTAATCAAAAAAAAACAACAACAACAACATTAACAAAAACTAAAAGCTAGAAAAAAATAAATAAATAAATAAATAATAAATAATAAAAATAAAAAAAATAATAATAACAACAAAAAAAATTTAAAAACTAATAAAAATAATATTAGAAATATTTAAAAATAAACTTAAAAAACAAAAATAAACTCAAATTATTAAAAAAAAGAAAAAAGAGGACCCAAAAAAATATGAAAATTTTAAAAATATATATATCTTTTCAAATAAATATTATTAAGCCCTACCTTTTTTATTTGAAAAAAAAAAAAAAATTAAACAGTTTAAAATAATAATAATAATAATAGAATTAAAAAAAATGGCGCGGCCCTGGGTAGAGGGTTTGCATGCAGACCCTTCGCCTAGAGTTGCACCACCACGGGCGGCCGGGCGGCAACAGGGGTAAAAAAATAATTTTTTTAAAATTATATATATATACATAGATTAAAAAAAAATTAAATTTTTGTTTTTTTGTTTTTAAATTAAAAAAAGTAAGGCTTAATATAAAATAATTTTTTTAAATCAAAAATACATATTTCTTTTTAAACTTTAAATGTTTTTTTATTTTTATTTTTTTTAATTTGAAAAGATATATAATTTTTTTAAATTTTCATATATATATATGTTTTTAATATTAATTTTACTAGTTTTTTACTCTTTTTTTAATTTTCTATTTTTTTTAATCGAGTTTGTTTTTAATTTTTTTTTCTAGTTTTTGTTAATGTTTTTTTTGCCTATTTTTTACTTACTTAATTATATATATATATATATATATCCCCGGATGCGGGTGTTTAAGTCTGCCTTAAATTCGATGGGACTAGAGTGGGCTGAGAAAGGCCGCCACCTGCCAGCCCTGTACAGCGAAGCCATTTCCATGTGGCCGGATGATCATCAGTAGGTGGGTTTCGTTCTGCTTAAAGGAATTTGTGCAAGAAACTTTGATTCACCTATCAGTAGGTGGGTTTCGTTCTGCTTAAAGGAATTTGTGCAAGAAACTTTGATTCACCTTTCACCTCCACACGCTTTGTCATGTTTTGGCTCTCGGCTCCCATGAATGCCGCAGTAATGGCGGGAGCGTCTCGAGGCAGGGGAATGGGCATTAAAACCAGCCTCCGCCATGGGTTTCTTCAGATGTCTCTTATGTTATGTTGGTTGGGCTCTTGCTCGGCTAGCTCGGAGAAGCTGCCTCTGTCAATTTCCCTAACTCCATCTGAAGCTTTGGGCTCCCGTCTGATTGTTTGTTTTTTTGGCCTAAGTCTTACCTCTCCGATGGTTCGTTCTAGTATCCACAAGGGCGTTGTAGCTGTAGTCATGCCTCGACCCCGCCAAAGGATGTTAAGCCGCAGAGGCACCTCCCTGGGTGCGCCTTCTCGCCCTTCTTCCAGTGAATTCACTTCTAGCCAGCACCCTCGTACTCGCAGCGAGAGAGGGCGCTTTCTCTGGCCCAATCAATTCCTTAAGCCCAACTCTCTAGGTTCCTCATCCTCGCCCTCCTTCGGTTTTGCAATCTTCACTTTCAATTGCACCCTGAACCGTCCTCGGATTACAACCCATGTCTCGGTGCTCTTTCTCGAGGAAGCCCAAGAAGAGGGCGAGTCCAGTGTTCTTCAGGAGGACCCAGGCTTAGTTTCTGTGCCGAATTCAGGCTCCCCGCGAGCCATGGAGACTCCGGCAAGCAATGTTAATGACACAGTGATGGAGCCAACGGCCCCGGGTTCGTCTGTGAACGAGGATGCTCAAGCTCAGGATCTGGCTGATGGTGGTTGGTGTAGGATCGTGGAGGAGCCTCCTGACGCCTAATTCAAGCTCTACAGCTTCGTCTCAGGTTATGCGGCCCAGTATTGAGGGCTTTTTGCCACTGTTGATAATTTTTGTAACTGTTGTTGCGTCGAGTTTAAATATGCATGGTTTTTGTAAAGCTTGTAAGCTCAGCAAGGCCAAGATGGGTAACTCTGGCTCCCCTGCGCGGGACTGCATAACATGGCCTAGTCCAAACTCTCTGTTCTGGACAATTTTCTGTTTCAAGCTGCCTTTCCTTCTGGGCAGTTGTTTCTTATGCTAGTCATGTTGTAACTGTATACCTTTAATGTGAATAATAGAATAGTCTTATTTAGAAAAAAAAAAAAAAAATTAAAATTATATATATATATATATATATATATATATATATATATATATAATTTTGTTTTTTTTTCAACTTTATGAGATAATTTTTTTTAACATTTTTTATTTATTTTTATCTTTTTCTTTTTTTAAATCTAGTATGTTTTTAATTTTCATTTATTTTTTAGTTTTTTGTTAATGTTTTTTAATTTTTTCTATTTTTACCTACTTAATTTTATAGTTTATTTTAAATTTTTTCTTTTCTTTTCCATATTTTTGTGTTTCTTTTTTTCTGCCAATTTTTTTTTTATAGTTTACAAGAAAAAAAAAAAAATTCCATTTTTTTTTTAAATATGTTTTTCTTACTATTTATTTGTTTATAATTTTTAAGTTTTCTTTTAGTTTTTTAATTCTTATCTTTTATAGGTTTTTTTTTTTACAATTGATTTTTTATTTTTATTTTTTATGTTTGATTTTTTTTTTGTCTTTTTTATATATTTGATTTCTTTTTGTTTTTTATTTTTATTTTATGTTTTGTTTTTTTTTTTAACTTTTTTTGTTTAGATTTTTTCATTGTTTTAATTTTTTTATTTTAAGTTTTCATTATTCTTTTGAAATTTTAATTTTTTTGGGGTCATGATAAAATATTTTATGCCATTGTTTGAAATGTTGAAATTTTACCTTTGAAAAAAAAGTGTTATCCCAGCGTCTTTTCATTTTGAGGGTGTTTTTTGCGCAAAATTTACCACTGGAAAAATAAATAAATAAATAAAATAAAATAAAATTAATTAATTAACTAATTAAAATTAAAAATTAAAAAAAATAATAATAAATAAATAAATAAATAATTGTTATTCGAACATCGACACTTTTCGTTTTGAGGGTGTTTTTTAGACAATTTTTGCACAAAAATTTGGTTTTCACTGTCATTTTTAAAACATGTTGAAAATTTACCCTAGAAAAAAAAAGGGTTTTATTCCAGCATCAACACTTTTCGTTTTTAGCATTGTTTTTTTATGTTTTTATGGGGTTTTTTGGCCAAAGTTCTCATTTTGAGTTTATAGTTTCTATTTCAAAACTTACATTGTTCAAGTTAATAAAGGAAAAATAATAACCACGGATGATGGGACACGTATTCCAAGCTGAATGTTGGAAAAATTCCTAGTGATGGGGATCACTTATGATTGTTTGTGGTTAAAGAAATTGGCAAAGGCAATGGTTAAGGCTTTGGAAAGATAAAATGGCATTTTTGGCACATTTATTTATGAAAATAATGGAAATTATGAGAAAAATGAGGTGAAAGGTCACATGGTGCATGTGAGGAGAAAAATGAAGGAAAATAATGGAAATGAAGAAAATAGAGGCCTCATTCTAAAAAAGCTTCTAAGAATTAGTTGGTAACCTTTTGTCAATTCAGTTTTGGAGCTCTCTCATTATTCTCTCTCTCTCTCATACTCTTGGAGACTTAGATTTTTCTTGGAACACTCTTGGAAGGCATGGCATATTTGGATTCTCGGAGCAAGAAGGCAAAGGAAGAGTAGGAAATCAAAAGAAGGCATCGGGATCAACACCTACATCAGATTTTCTTGCAGGTACTGAGTTGCATGTATGAATTCTTCATTAGTTTTGGCATGCATGGCATATGCATGTGGATTCTTGGTCATGATCTTTTATTGGCATGGAGGTTTGCCTGGATTGGCAGTGGATTTCCTAGCCTTACCATTTCCTCAATAACCATGGTGATTGTGGATTTACTTTCATTGTTTGCTTTTGGTTGGTTCTCATGTTTCCTTAGCTTGGGTTGATTTATTAGCTCCTAGAAGGCCTGGTTGGAAAAACGCTCTCGAAGCCTTGTAACAGCTTGGGTTGTGTTACTAGTTCTAGAAGCCTTAGTTGGACAAATGCTCTAGAAGCCCTTGGTGGGTTGAGTTACTAGTCCTGGAAGCCTTGATTGGACAAACGCTTTGGAAGCCCAGCGGAAGCTGTGGGTTGAGTTACTAGTCCTGGAAGCCTTGGTTGGAACAAACGCTTTGGAAGCCCTGGAAGGCTTGGATGGAGATCAATCTGATGATGGTTTTATGATATCTGAGCGTGAGGTGGAATCATTGTTTGATGGGTTGAGGTGGATGGCCTCTAGAAGCCCTGGAGGAGTTTGGATTGATGTGTTCCATGAGATCCCACATTCATGCTTGGAATATGGCACGGGGGTGAATGGTTGAAGAGAGATTTGGCTCAGCTAATCTACAGTCGGGTGGAACGTGAAAGTCCAATCTCGGGTTTGGATTTTGCATCATTAATGAAAGTTTGTTTCTCCTTATATTTCTATGATCATTTTAATGGATTATATGTGGTCTATATGTTTGTACTTTCATGAGTATTTATGTTGCTATTATGTTGTTATGTATGTGTTTTATGATAGCAACAATGTATGGATTTCATCATGTTTTTACTTGTAATTAAAATTATCAATGTATTTATGACCTAATGGATGGAATGGCAGTTGATGTGTTGAGGCATCAATGGTTCTTAGCAATTCTTAGATAAGTATGAGACCCCTATGCTCAAAACTGTTATTTACACCTCTAGTTTACATATTTGTGATATGTTTGACAAAATGCCTTTCATGCCTAGTAGAGGTCCAATCAAGATCTTATACAAGTATTTTCTTTAGTATCATCATTTCCATGTTATTTTACTAATCTGAAGAGATGGTTCAATTATGGGCATTGACCTGAGCTCTAGGCCTGAAAAAGTGGCTCAAATCTCAGGGACATTGGCATAGCACTAACTAAATGAGTTGTTGGACGCTGGCAGGCAAACCTGTGAGAGCGACTCTGGGTTTCTGGACGTTGTCATGCCTATAGCATGAGAACAAATGAGGCTTAACTTGTCCAAAATCTCAGTGAGACCCAAGGGCAAGTTGTCTAAAGTGTTGGATTGGTTCCTAAGGGTCCTGAATTTGATGTTGAATTTTGTATGGTGTGTTTCCATCGGTTTCATTTCCTTAACGTGACTTAGGAGGCTGAATCATATCATAGTGGCCTCTCGCCACATGTTTACCCTGGCTGGCTGATTGCTTGGTTAGATATGGGAGGAGAGTGTACCAGAGTGGTATCTGAGCATGGTTCACCCCTCGAACAGGATGGGTTGTGTGTTGGTCATGCATGCATGTAAGTTGTGTGTGTGTCTCTCACACTTGCATTCTATGAGCTTGTTGCATTTGCATGATGTTGTTCATGGTTGTATTGATGTTTTCATGTGAAATTTGAGGATGTTATTGTGGAATGCAGTGTCGTGAGTGTATGACTGGTTACATGTCGACTTATGTCGCTTACATGTGTTGTTGTAGTATGCTTGGTTGCATTATTGCATGTTTGGTTACATTCTTGTATGCTTGGTTGCATGTATCTTCTAGTAGGTTTGGTTTCAAGTATCATTCATTCATGATTGATCATACGTGTTTAGGAATTGTGTAGTTGATTATGTATTTCTTATGCATGTTCATGTTTGCATGTAGTCAAATGTCCAGTGATGTAGTGGTTGTTGTTGTTATCACTGAAAATTCTGTTTCCAAAAATTGTTCAGATTAGCTTAAGGACAAAGTGTTTTCGCAGCGCATGAATTCTTTTAGAAGTTTCGCAGCGCTACCTGTTTAGGTGGTTTCGTAGCGCGCTACGAAACTGGGGATTTGTCCAAAATCATAACTCACCCATATCACTTTTGTCTCCTATGGGTTCTGTGGGAATATCTGGCTCGACATGTCATAGTGCTGGTTCTTATCATCAAAATACAAATAATACTGCTGTGTTTTTCATCTCCAAGGTTTTCTCTATAATCCCGCTACATTGGTCAAAGTTCTGGTATCTAGTGGAGGTCAATATCCTAGCATGCCTATTGAACAGAGTTCTGTTACCCTCAAGAAATCAGCATCTAGTGAGAATCTCACAAGAAGCATACGCATCAACTGGTCACCGGCAAGATAATGTTCATACAGGGAGCTCTTCCAAACAGCTGTTAGTTCAATGTGCAACTGAAATATCTGAAGGTAAAGAAGGAAATGATTTTAGTTGAGAGAGTACAGCAGTACATGGATATTTTTTTCCGAAAAAACTGGAGGGGCATTCCTGTGTTGATCCAAACTGGCCAATGGAAAGACTCATTGAGTTCAACCAAGTTATGTTGAGATATATGCCATTTTTGCCACCAGCCTTGCGAGCAGTGTCATTTACTATAAATGC
The DNA here is from genome assembly GCA_031772625.1 of Pinus tabuliformis. NCBI lineage: Eukaryota > Viridiplantae > Streptophyta > Pinopsida > Pinales > Pinaceae > Pinus > Pinus tabuliformis. Next base: position 249,454,613 of record CM062811.1, read on the forward strand.
ATGTGAGAAGTTTAGAATTGCTAGAAGAACAGGTCTAGTGTCCTTAATGATATATTTCGCCTTACTCCAATTTCTGATGGGAAAATTTAGACCCTTTTGGTAACATTAATCCAAATGGAAGATTTGTTGTTGTATGTGGTGATGGTGAATACATAATTTATACGGCACTGGCATGGAGGAATAGATCCTTTGGATCTGCACTCGAATTTGTTTGGGCCTCAGATGGAGAATATGCAGTTCGAGAAAGTACTTCCAAGATCAAGATTTTTAGCAAGATATTCCAGGAAAGGAAGAGCATTCGGCCAACATTTTCTGCTAAAAGTATCGGGGGAATATCGTTATGTGTAAGGAATGGTAATGAGCTGCCCTTCTGTATCACTCATGTACCAAGGTGGCAGTAATGCAACATGTCATAATATGGGTGCTTGCAAAGAGACGGTTGACAGTTGTACAAGCAAAAGTTGCGGTGGTCATGAAGTGGACATAATGCACTTTTTAATAGGAACCGCAATTCCAGGTCGTTTGTATGGCACCAACATAAGTGATAATACAAATGGTGCTGGAGGATATAGGGTTGCCCATTTGGTTGATCTATATGCATCCACATAGTCGGTATCTTGATGGATTGGATCCTCAAGGAAATGGAAATGGTGCTAATTTTAGTGCGCAGAATGATTGGCAGGGAGCGTAGTGGCATGTTTTGATTGACAATTCCTTCGGTCTTCTGGAGAATGCAAGCCCAGCCTTGTGGCAGAGTCTAAGGATGTTTTTGATCAGAAGGCAAGTAATAAATATTGGATTGATGTGCAACTTCGGTGGGAAGACTATGATTCTCATGACCGTGAACGGTATACGAGAGCCAAATTCTTAGACTATACAACAGATAATATGTCAATTTATACATCACCCACTGGTGTTATGATTGCAATCGATCTTGCTTACAATTTACATTCTGCATTTGGTAATTGGTTTCCTGGTTCAAAGCCTCTTTTGGCCCAAGCTATGAATAAAATAATGAAGTCAAATCCTGCCTTGTATGTGTTAAGGGAGCGCATAAGAAAGGGCCTGCAACCTTATTCTTCGGAGCCAACAGAACCGTATTTGTCATCTCAAAACTATGGAGAGATTTTCAGCAACCAAATTATATGGTTTGTGGATGATATAAATGTGTATCGTATCACAATCCATAAAACTTTTGAAGGAAATCTTACAACGAAGCCTACCAATGTCGAGGCTCACATTGGAAAAGGAATTTGTCTCCAAATGCAAAGTGTTATTCCGAAGGCATTTGAATGCTTTGCAGAAGCTATTGCGCTTGATCCTCAGAATGCTTGTGCTCTCACGCGCTGTGGAGTTTTGTACAAGGATGAAGGGCACTTGCTAGAAGCAGCAGAGGCATATCAGAAGGCTCTTGTAGTGGATCCTACATACAAGCTTGCTGCGGAGTACTTGGCAATTGTCTTGACAGATCTTGGGACCAGTTTGAAACTTGCAGGAAATGTCCATGAAGGAATTCAGAAGTACTATGAAGCTCTAAAAGCAGATAGCCGCTATGCTCTTGCTTATTATAATTTGGGGGTGGTTTATTCGGAAATGATGCAATATGATATGGCACTTAATTGCTATGAAAAAGCTGCATTGCAAAGGCCTATGTATGCTGAAGCATATTGCAACATGGGTGTGATATATAAGAACCGTGGAGATTTGGATGCAGCCATTGCGTGTTATGAGAGGTGTTTGGCTGTATCTCCAAATTTTGAAATTGCTAAGAATAACATGGCTATAGCCCTTACAGACCTTGGTACAAAGGTGAAGCTTGAAGGAGATATACATCAGGGTATAGCTCATTACAAGAAGGCATTGCTTTATAATTGGCACTATACAGATGCTATGTATAATCTTGGTGTGGTCTACACTGTCCAGGGTAAAATGGATGCTGCTGCAAGCATGATTGAAAAGGCTATAATGGAAAATCCTGCATATGCAGAAGCTTATAATAATCTAGGGATTTTGCACAGGGATGCAGGTAATATCATGCTTGCGATAGAGGCATATAAACGGTGTTTGCAAATTGATCCAGACTCTCGGAATGCTGGTCAAAATCGCTTGCTAGCCATGAACTACATCTATGAGGGCGAAGATGATAAGCTTTATATTGCACACAGGTTGGCTCTGCAGATAAATATAATATCAGTGAGTTGAAGGATGCCATGTTGGTAATCAAAGACCTTTTATCTGTGGCATCATTTTATGCAACTAAATCCAGCTTCACAGCTTCTACTGCCTTGTCTATAACATGCTTCGGCATGTCCTTTCCTGAAGTTTATAGCAAAGATGGTACAAATGTACAGATCAAACATCTAAAGACTTTTGATGAAGGACTCTTGAAAATGGACAGAGACACACATGTTATGGATTGTTTTTTTTCATGGAGCAGGCCTAGAGGTAGATGAGTATGTCCGGAGGTCTTATAAGTTTGCTTATGTGGATGGTATTGAAGTGGGTATTGAAGCATGATTATATGGCTTTGAGCTTCTCAAAAGTCGATTTGCTGTCTTGTTTGTGACTGAGATATACAGAGTTTTCTTAATATGCTTTAGAGTACATTATTGGTATCTTGGTCATTGCATTAGCTATACAGTAGTGGTTTCAGTGTTGTTAGAAGAAGCTGCTATGGGGAGAAGATAGCAAGAATGCAGAGAAGTGATGAGACTGTGTATGATGAAATTACACAGCAGTTTCGTAGCGCGCTACGAAACTGCTGTAGCTGCATGTTTCAGTTGAGCCAATCATTATGATTGACAAATCAGCAAATCTTTAAAAGGTGTTGTCTTCACACATAAAAATGGCCAGCACATCATGGACGTGGAAACCTGGTAATTAAAGGATAAAAGCGTACTTCTTTGGATTCGAATATTTTAAGGCAAACCAAGGACCGACAAACAGGAGCAGTTTCCTATATTTCAGGGTATTGGAAAACATGTTACATTAAAGGCCAGTAAGCAACTATGGACACCTATCACAGCCAAACTAAAAGAAGCCATTTGTCAGAGAATGAGCCTGTTTTCTCCTTCTTTTCGTAGGAGCACCATCCTGGTTGTAATAAATTCTATTTCCAGCATGATGTAGAATTAGAGTTTTATTTGCTTTAGGATTCCAGCGCTGTCAATTAGTGGTCAGCTGAAATTATTAGTTAGTTAAAAGTTAGTAGGTGTCATCATAGGTAATTATTGAGCTCCCCTCACACTGGAGGAGGGAGCTCGAATCAGGTAGAGTAAGCATTCTATATAGAGCTGAAAGATGAATGTAAAAGGGGTTGGATACTTTGATAGAGAACAAGTCTATTTTGGTTTATGTAAAGCATGTTTCAGGAATACAAATGACTGTTGTTTTTGACTCAGGATTCTCAATAGATCTCATTGTTCAAATGTATGGTGGCTTGTTATTTTAGTGTTCTTTTACAGTTCTGTTATTGCATAATCACTCAGAACTCATGCCCACATGCTCTGACTTCCTGTATGTTATGGCAGACTGTGTTTTATGTTAGTTATGTTTGAGCATAGATGTAAAGAGCCCTGACTTCCATGAAAAATAGTATTTTGGTTTGCTGAGATGTGTGAGACTCCATAAGCCCAATGGGAATCAATCTGATATCTGTCCAGCCAGCTTATTTTCATGTGTTTGTTAAAGAGTTAGCCATCTTTCCTTGTTAGTGATCAACATTCATAATCTATGAGAGAGCCCTCTCAGACTAAGGAGGCTAAGCCTTAGTCCAAATAGGCAGCCTTCAGTGTGTGATTTTGTGATAACATTTTGGTGCGTCTGCCGGGAGCCTGAAGATTATTCTTTCCCGAAATCATGAAGCTGAACTTCTGAAGGTAGCAGGAGCTCAGAAGGTTTTTGAGGCTGCAAATCTACCTTGGTGACTCCATTGTTGAAGAATTCGAAGTTCATAGGTTCATGGTGATTTCACTGGAGTTATGAAGAACCCAGAAGCTACCATTCTTAGTTCAAGGTATGCATGCATAGATTTTTCAGGAATTCATGGTTTCCCAAATCATTTTCCCAAGGATGCATATTTTCTAAGGAATGGTCCCAAATTTAATGGAGAAGATTTGAGTTTAACTCTGAAGCATATCTCAGATTTCTGTCATTTTGCTGAGCTTCTTAGAGTCAAACATGAGGATGTTTGCATTATGTTATTTTATGATTCACTTCAAGGGAAATGCAAACAATGGATTGAAAGTTTTCCTATCAAATCCGTTAAGTCATTTCAAGACTTATGGCTTATGTTTTTGGAGGAATGGATAGATAGGTCAGAGGTGGTGGTAAACTCTCCTTCAGTTGAGGGTTTCAAACAATGGAATAATGATCATAGTAAAGAAGAAACAAATGAATATTTTTCTTTGTCCTTGTCCTCATATCTAAAATCCTTTGACTGCAAGGCAGAGGATAGGATGAGATTTTTGGATGAATTTGCCGAGGACATTGAGAAAGACATTAAAGGTTTGGAAGAACAAATTCAGGCATACAGTCTTCATAATCATGATCATTATTTTCAGAAGCTTTCTATGGCAGAACACAAGGAGCGAGTGCCACTTCCTTTCTCTTTCACAGTTAAGGAGCTGTACACTGTTGTTGAAAATCAGTTTGCACAACCTGAAAGTTACAAGAATCATCAAGCTGATCATATATTCTGGGATCCTGTAGCTGATTACATGGAAGAGTTTTACTCTCAAGTTTTTCAGTTTTCCTATAAAGATCAGAGACAATTTCAGTGGCAGCGGTCATCACCAGATCATATTGGCTCTGAACTCCGATGCAGTCAAAGAAATCAAATAGCAGATAAAACAGAAGATTGGCTACATTGGAAATTTCACATAGATTGAGCAGAAGGAAGTTGAAATTGCTAGGGTAGGTAGGTAGGTAAATGCAAATAAGCTCAAGGTTGACTGAGCATTTTTTTTAGTAGATGTAGTTTTCTTTCTCCTACAGTGATCATCCAGCTAAAGCCCGAGGTGAAGGCCTAAGAAGCTGAAAGAAGATGTTTTGTCAAATAAACTTTATAAGGCACTGGAACTGCAGGTTCGTAGTGTACCACAAGGGCACACTATCCCAAGTGGAGCCACTGTTATCACTGAAAATTATGTTTCCAAAAATTGTTCAGATTAGCTTAAGGACAAAGTGTTTTCGCAGCGCATGAATTCTTTTAGCAGTTTCGCAGCGCTACCTGTTTAGGTGGTTTCGTAGTGCGCTACGAAACTGGGGATTTGTCCAAAATCATAACTCACCCATATCACTTTTGTCTCCTATGGGTTCTGTGGGAATATCTGGCTCGACATGTCATAGTGCTGGTTCTTATCATCAAAATACAAATAATACTGCTGTGTTTTTCATCTCCAAGGTTTTCTCTATAATCCCGCTACATTGGTCAAAGTTCTGGTATCTAGTGGAGGTCAATATCCTAGCATGCCTATTGAACAGAGTTTTGTTACCCTCAAGAAATCAGCATCTAGTGAGAATCTCACAAGAAGCATAAGCATCAACTGGTCACCGGCAAGATAATGTTCATACAGGGAGCTCTTCCAAACAGCTGTTAGTTCAATGTGCAACTGAAATATCTGAAGGTAAAGAAGGAAATGATTTTAGTTGAGAGAGTACAGCAGTACATGGATATTTTTCCGAAAAAACTGGAGGGGCATTCCTGTGTTGATCCAAACTGGCCAATGGAAAGACTCATTGAGTTCAACCAAGTTATGTTGAGATATATGCCATTTTTGCCACCAGCCTTGCGAGCAGTGTCATTTACTATAAATGCATGTGAGCAGTTTGGAATTGCTGGAAGAACAGGTCTAGTGTCCTTAATGATATATTTCGCCTTACTCCAATCTCTGATGGGAAAATTTAGACCCTTTTGGTAACATTAATCCAAATGGAAGATTTGTTGTTGTATGTGGTGATGGTGAATACATAATTTATACGGCACTGGCATGGAGGAATAGATCCTTTGGATCTGCACTCGAATTTGTTTGGGCCTCAGATGGAGAATATGCAGTTCGAGAAAGTACTTCCAAGATCAAGATTTTTAGCAAGATATTCCAGGAAAGGAAGAGCATTCGGCCAACATTTTCTGCTAAAAGTACCGGGGGAATATCGTTATGTGTAAGGAATGGAAATGAGCTGCCCTTCTGTATCACTCATGTACCAAGGTGGCGGTAATGCAACATGTCATAATATGGGTGCTTGCAAAGAGACGGTTGACAGTTGTACAAGCAAAAGTTGCGGTGGTCATGAAGTGGACATAATGCACTTTTTAATAGGAACCGCAATTCCAGGTCGTTTGTATGGCACCAACATAAGTGATAATACAAATGGCGCTGGAGGAGATAGGGTTGCCCATTTGGTTGATCTATATGCATCCACATAGTCGGTATCTTGATGGATTGGATCCTCAAGGAAATGGAAATGGTGCTAATTTTAGTGCGCAGAATGATTGGCAGGGAGCGTAGTGGCATGTTTTGATTGACAATTCCTTCGGTCTTCTGGAGAATGCAAGCCCAGCCTTGTGGCAGAGTCTAAGGATGTTTTTGATCAGAAGGCAAGTAATAAATATTGGATTGATGTGCAACTTCGGTGGGAAGACTATGATTCTCATGACCATGAACGGTATACGAGAGCCAAATTCTTAGACTATACAACAGATAATATGTCAATTTATACATCACCCACTGGTGTTATGATTGCAATCGATCTTGCTTACAATTTACATTCTGCATTTGGTAATTGGTTTCCTGGTTCAAAGCCTCTTTTGGCCCAAGCTATGAATAAAATAATGAAGTCAAATCCTGCCTTGTATGTGTTAAGGGAGCGCATAAGAAAGGGCCTGCAACCTTATTCTTCGGAGCCAACAGAACCGTATTTGTCATCTCAAAACTATGGAGAGATTTTCAGCAACCAAATTATATGGTTTGTGGATGATATAAATGTGTATCGTATCACAATCCATAAAACTTTTGAAGGAAATCTTACAACGAAGCCTACCAATGTCGAGACTCACATTGGAAAAGGAATTTGTCTCCAAATGCAAAGTGTTATTCCGAAGGCATTTGAATGCTTTGCAGAAGCTATTGCGCTTGATCCTCAGAATGCTTGTGCTCTCACGCGCTGTGGAGTTTTGTACAAGGATGAAGGGCATTTGCTAGAAGCAGCAGAGGCATATCAGAAGGCTCTTGTAGTGGATCCTACATACAAGCTTGCTGCGGTGTACTTGGCAATTGTCTTGACAGATCTTGGGACCAGTTTGAAACTTGCAGGAAATGTCCATGAAGGAATTCAGAAGTACTATGAAGCTCTAAAAGCAGATAGCCACTATGCTCTTGCTTATTATAATTTGGGGGTGGTTTATTCGGAAATGATGCAATATGATATGGCACTTAATTGCTATGAAAAAGCTGCATTGCAAAGGCCTATGTATGCTGAAGCATATTGCAACATGGGTGTGATATATAAGAACCGTGGAGATTTGGATGCAGCCATTGCGTGTTATGAGAGGTGTTTGGCTGTATCTCCAAATTTTGAAATTGCTAAGAATAACATGGCTATAGCCCTTACAGACCTTGGTACAAAGGTGAAGCTTGAAGGAGATATACATCAGGGTATAGCTCATTACAAGAAGGCATTGCTTTATAATTGGCACTATACAGATGCTATGTATAATCTTGGTGTGGTCTACACTGTCCAGGGTAAAATGGATGTTGCTGCAAGCATGATTGAAAAGGCTATAATGGCAAATCCTGCATATGCAGAAGCTTATAATAATCTAGGGATTTTGCACAGGGATGCAGGTAATATCATGCTTGCGATAGAGGCATATAAACGGTGTTTGCAAATTGATCCAGACTCTCGGAATACTGGTCAAAATCGCTTGCTAGCCATGAACTACATCTATGAGGGCGAAGATGATAAGCTTTATATTGCACACAGGTTGGCTCTGTAGATAAATATAATATCAGTGAGTTGAAGGATGCCATGTTGGTAATCAAAGACCTTTTATCTGTGGCATCATTTTATGCAACTAAATCCAGCTTCACAGCTTCTACTGCCTTGTCTATAACATGCTTCGGCATGTCCTTTCCTGAAGTTTATAGAAAAGATGGTACAAATGTACAGATCAAACATCTAAAGACTTTTGATGAAGGACTCTTGAAAATGGACAGAGACACACATGTTATGGATTGTTTTTTTTCATGGAGCAGGCCTAGAGGTAGATGAGTATGTCCGGAGGTCTTATAAGTTTGCTTATGTGGATGGTATTGAAGTGGGTATTGAAGCATGATTATATGGCTTTGAGCTTCTCAAAAGTCGATTTGCTGTCTTGTTTGTGACTGAGATATACAGAGTTTTCTTAATATGCTTTAGAGTACATTATTGGTATCTTGGTCATTGCATTAGCTATACAGTAGTGGCTTCAGTGTTGTTAGAAGCAGCTGCTATGGGGAGAAGATAGCAAGAATGCAGAGAAGTGATGAGACTGTGTATGATGAAATTACACAGCAGTTTCGTAGCGCGCTACGAAACTGCTGTAGCTGCATGTTTCAGTTGAGCCAATCATTATGATTGACAAATCAGCAAATCTTTAAAAGGTGTTGTCTTCACACATAAAAATGGCCAGCACATCATGGACGTGGAAACCTGGTAATTAAAGGATAAAAGCGTACTTCTTTGGATTCGAATATTTTAAGGCAAACCAAGGACCGACAAACAGGAGCAGTTTCCTATATTTCAGGGTATTGGAAAACATGTTACATTAAAGGCCAGTAAGCAACTACGGACACCTATCACAGCCAAACTAAAAGAAGCCATTTGTCAGAGAATGAGCCTGTTTTCTCCTTCTTTTCGTAGGAGCACCATCCTGGTTGTAATAAATGCTATTTCCAGCATGATGTAGAATTAGAGTTTTATTTGCTTTAGGATTCCAGCGCTGTCAATTAGTGGTCAGCTGTAATTATTAGTTAGTTAAAAGTTAGTAGGTGTCATCATAGGTAATTATTGAGCTCCCCTCATGCTGGAGGAGGGAGCTCGAATCAGGTAGAGTAAGAATTCTATATAGAGCTGAAAGATGAATGTAAAAGGGGTTGGATACTTTGATAGAGAACAAGTCTATTTTGGTTTATGTAAAGCATGTTTCAGGAATACAAATGACTGTTGTTTTTGACTCAGGATTCTCAATAGATCTCATTGTTCAAATGTATGGTGGCTTGTTATTTTAGTGTTCTTTTACAGTTCTGTTATTGCATAATCACTCAGAACTCATGCCCACATGCTCTGACTTCCTGTATGTTATGGCAGACTGTGTTTTATGTTAGTTATGTTTGAGCATAGATGTAAAGAGCCCTGACTTCCATGAAAAATAGTATTTTGGTTTGCTGAGATGTGTGAGACTCCATAAGCCCAATGGGAATCAATCTGATATTTGTCCAGCCAGCTTATTTTCATGTGTTTGTTAAAGAGTTAGCCATCTTTCCTTGTTAGTGATCAACATTCATAATCTGTGAGAGAGCCCTCTCAGACTAAGGAGGCTAAGCCTTAGTCCAAAGCTAGGTTTGAAATAGTTACACATTATCTTACTGATAGGCAGCCTTCAGTGTGTGATTTTGTGATAACAGTTGTCATGCATGAGCTCATGGTGTGTGTTGTTGTTAAGGTCATGCATTGATGACTAGACCCTAGCTAGAATGACAATTGCATGGTTATATGCTTAGATGTTATGTTCTTATATGTTGTCATGATTATGTTATACGTGTATCACACTGATTCGTTGATCTTACAGACAAGGTATCCTCCCCGAGCTATGCTAAGGTATGTTGGTTTATTGTGATTTGGTTTAGCTGACATGATATACCTTGCAGGAAGAACTATAAAATTGCTAGCAAGATGGTTTACTACAAAGACTCTCCCTATGAATCCAAACAACAGTCAGGTGTTGGGAACTCTTCTGATTTGGCAGTTACACTGAGAAGCTTAAAGGATGAGATAAGGAGTTGTATGGAAGATAATGACAAAATCATGCAGGCATAGGAGAAACAAGCAGAGGTAAATGCAATGATGCTTCAGAGTTTTTCAGATTTGCAGCGACAGGAACCACGTCAGATCAACTATTATAACTAACGGGGCATATGGAAATAGGTTGCATGGTGGTCACACGTCAAATAGAAATGACACAGTCAGAGATGGCAGATTTTTGGACACTCCAGATAGTAGAGGGGATAGACATAGGTATTATTCTAGTTCTGATTCAGATAGGCATCATGATCGTCATCGTTATCATCCTTATAGGAGGAGTGACAGGGGATATTTGTCGAATGAGTTTAAGAAATAAAATACACCTACATTTGATGGAGAGATGAAGAAATGGCAGGATGCAGAGGCATGGTTGCTTGTAATGAAGAAATTCTTCAGGTTACATGACTCTTCAGAGAACATGAAAGCTAGAGTGGTTACATTCAGTCTCAAAGGTAAAGTAGACATTTGGTGGGAAGATGTGAAGAATGTCAGATGTATTCATGAGGAAGATTTGACTTGGAGTGAGTTTGAGTGGTTATTCAAGAAGAAGTACTTGTCAGAGAGATACTTTGATGATAGGGTGAAAGAATTTTATGAGCTAAAGAAGGGTTACATGATAGATGATGAGTACACTAGTAAGTTATTAGAGTTATTAAGGTATGTGCCTTATTTCACAGAGGAAAAGGCCAAGATTTAGAGGTTCATTAGTGGATTACCGGTTGCATTCAAGGATAGAATTGAGTTTGATGATCCTAGATCATTAGAGGAAGCCACCGGAAGCTAAGGCATTTCTATGAACAATCGAAGTGTAGAACTGAGATGAAGCCTAACTAGAGAGGTAATGCAAAGAATAAAGGAAAATGGGATAGAAAGTGAGCAAGGCCTCGGGATACAGGTAACAAGGAGAATGTTGCACCATCTAATAAGTTTAATGCATCAGAAAGAGGATAGGAATTCTGATCAGGAGAACAGAATAAGAAGACATGTTGGAAGCCTATAGAGTGTTGGACTTGTGGAAAAGATCATTGTAGGAGAGATTGTCTGCATAATCAGGGTGATAGACCTCATATAAGTGTGAAGGAGGCACAGACTGTTGGGGATGTTGGTCAGATTATTCCACGTATTTATGCAACATTGGATAACAAATAGGTAGATCATCAGGCATCTATCATTGAGATGGATGGTAAGCTTTGTGATCAAGTTATTTCTATTTTGATTGACCCTCAATCTAATTATAGCTATGTTAGTCCTGACTTGGTGGATAAGTGTGGTTTGAGTAAGGAATTGCATGCAGAATCTTCGTTAGTGCAATTGGCTATAGGTACGAAGATGCGAGTTCATCGTCGGGTAAGAGCTTGTGCATTTGATTTTAATGGATTCCTACCGCGGCACATTTAAATGTATTACCGTTGGGTTCATATAGTATGTTGTTGGGCATGGATTGGTTGTATCTTCATAGAACCAAGGTGGATTTTTATGACAAAGTGATTGAGTCTGTTGATGACAATGGGGAACCATGCGTCTTACAGGGTAAGAAGAAAGTTACATTAGTTAGGATGGTGACAGCTATGAAAGCAAAGCGTAGTCACAGAAAAGGGTGTAAGCTATTTGTAGTGCACATTTCTAGTGATAAGTTTAAGGAAGTTGAGGATATAGATGTGTTGAGAAGGTACCAGTTTTACAACAATTCAAGGATGTATTTCCTGAGGACATTACAAAGTTTCCACCTCACATGGAGGTAGAATTTTCTATTAAGTTAGTGTCGGGGCCAGCTCCAATATCAAAAGCACCTTACAAGATGAGCACACCTAAGTTGGTTGAGTTAAAATTGCAGCTAAAGGAAATGTTGGACAGGGGATACATTAGGCCAAGTGTATCACCATGGGGCGCACCAGTATTGTTTTTGAAGAAGAAAGATGGAACTCTCAGATTATGCATTGACTACAGGCATTTGAACAAAGTAACCATCAAGAATAGGTATCCTTTGCCGAGGATTGATGACTTGTTTGATTAGTTGAAGGGAGCAGCAATTTTCTTGAAGATTGATCTAAGATCTGGATATCATCAGGTGCACATCAAAGAGGAGAACATTTACAAGACTGCATTCAGGACCAGGTATGGACATTATGAGTTTGTTGTAGTTCCATTTGGCTTAACTAATGCTCTAGCTACATTTATGTGTTTGATGAATAGTGTGTTGCGTCTGTATTTGGATAAGTTTGTTATTGTGTTCATTGATGATATATTGGTATATTCTAAAAATTAGGAAGAGCATGTCGATCATTTAGAAATAGTGTTCAAGTTGTTGAGAGAGCATTAGTTGTATGCTAAGCTTAGCAAGTGTAGCTTCCTTCAGACTGAGGTACACAACTTGAGGCATGTTGTCTCCAAGGAGGGAATTACAATAGATCTAGAAACGATAAGAGCCATCATGGAGTGGGTAGATCCTAAGAATGTCGATGAGGTGAGATATTTCATGGGTTTACAGGCTACTATAGGTGGTTCATTAGGAATTTCTTGCAGATTGCTTATCCTATTACGTCATTGCAGAGAAAAGGTAAAAATTTCAAATGGACAGAGGAGTGTGAGGCTAGTTTTGAGCAACTTAAGCAATTGTTGACACATGCACCAGTGTTAAATATTGCAGGTCCAGAAAAATATTTTGTAGCATGCATAGATGTTTACAAGAGAGGACTTGGTGGAGTCCTTATGTAGGATGGACATGTAGTATGATATGAGCCACGAAAGTTGAATGAGCATGAGTAGAACTATCCCACACATGATCTTGAGTTAGCAGCAATTATACATGCATTGAAGATGTGGAGACACTATCTTATGGGCAGGAAGTTCACATTGATGAGTGATCACAGCGGTTTGTGATATCTATTTAACCAACCAAATCTGAATGGTAGGCAAGCTCGGTGGTTGGCTACGATCAGTGAGTTTTATTTTGAGATCTGGTATATCAAAGGTAAAGAGAACATAGTGGCAAATGCTCTTAGCATGTAGGTACAAGTAAATCACTTTGCAACTATGAGATCCTATGGGAAAGATCTACATGATAGGATCTTGCAGGTAGGTCAGCCAGATGTTAGATATATGGAGATTTTTCACAAATTGCAGTAGAGTACAGGTACAGGTATAGGTGATGGTACATGTGCAGGTGATGGTACTAATATAGGTACAGGTGATGGTACAAGTACAAGTAGTGGTACAGGTATAGGTATAGGTAACAGGTGTAGGTGCATAGGATGTGGATTATTGCCTTATAGCAGATGGATTGGTTAGGTTCTGAGATAGGATATATGTGTCGGCTAGCAATAAACTCAAGAAGGTGATCTTGAGGGAATTTCATGTGAAACCTTATTCAGTTCACCCAAGTTATCAGAAGACATTAACTGCAGTGAAGAAGTTTTACTATTGGTTGAATCTAAAGAGGGATGTAGAAAAGTTTGTGGCTAGATGTTTTGATTGTCAACACGTGAAAGAAGAATGTAAGCATCCAAGTGGATTGCTCCAGCTAATTGCGATCCCAAAGTGGAAATGGAAGTTCATTTCCATGGGTTTCATCACAGGGTTGTCGAAGACAATGAGACAACATGATTCCATCATGGTTATTATGGACACATTGACAAAGGTTGTGCATTTCATTTCAGTGAAGTCTACATTCTCATCTAGCGATGTAGCACAGGTGTTCATCAGAGATCTTGTCATATTGCATGGTGTTCCAAAGAAGATTGTGTCAAACAGGGATGCAAATTTCACTTCCAAGTTTTGTAAGGAGTTATTTGTAGGTTTGGGCATAGAATTGGTCTTCAGTACAGCTTTCATCCGCAAACAGATGGACAGACAGAGAGGGTCAACCAGATATTGGAGGACATGTTGAGGATGTATGTGATGCATCAATAGTGAAAGTGGGAAGAGTACCTTCCACAGGTATAGTTCGCATACAACAATGGTTATCAAGAGTCATTAAGGGTGACTCCTTTCGAGGCATTGTATGGGCAGAGTGGCAACACTCCCATCAGTTGGAGTGATCTGGTTAACAGGGTGTTGATTGGACCAGACATGTTGGCAAAAATGGAATAGGAAATGTAGGTGATCCAGAAGAACCTAAAGGCAGCACATGATAGGCAGAAGAGATATGCAGATCAGAACAAGTTTTTCAAGGAGTTCCAGGTTGGGGAACAGGTGTATTTGTGCATCAAGCCAAAGAAGAGCTCCTTATGGATTGGATATGTGCCAAGTTGGCACCACAATTTTGTGGACTCTTCAGTATCATTGAGAGGATTGGGTCAGTACCCTATTGACTTGCAGTGCCTCCAACAATGACATGATGTTTTTTATGTGTCATTTCTTAAGAATGTTGATCATGTGATTGACTGGTCTATATTGCAGGTGGAACCAGATGGAGAATTCCAGCTAGAGCCTCAGTGTATATTACAGGAAAAGGTGCTCATGCTCTAGAATCGAGCAATCAAGCAAGTTAAGGTGAATATGAAGCTACATGGGAGATGGAAGATCAGATGTGGGCTATGGTATCCTTCCTTGTTTTCCAGTTGAGGAAAATTAGTTTTGGCTTAGTGTTTTGGTGTGATTTTGGTATATGCTTAGGTATATGTTTTGATATATGTTTTGGTGATGTTTGGTATATGTACATATGTATATAGACGTAAATACTACCATGATCTATGCTATAAAGCCCCAATAAGTGGTGTGGGATTCATTCCATTATGATGTTATGTTGTTATGTTTTCATGTTTGTTGCTTCTCAACAGGTTAATCATTGTAAATTGTTATAGGACAAAATGACCTCCTCATCAACTCAGAGGTGAAAGATAGCATGACTGAAGTAAAGACCACAATTGCAGGCCTTGAATCCACACTAACACTGTTTGGGGCTGCTAACCTGCTTTATAAAGCCTGTTACCAAGCATAGAGGAGCGTTAGTCACCCTGCTAACTCAAGTTGCTAGACCATGGGGGAGCGTTAGTGAAACTAAGAGATGTTCAGTGGGTCAAGCCAATGAATCTACTCACAAATATCTAGATATTTATCCCTAAATTTGCTCAAGAAAAGCAGAGAAAGTCCCAAAAATCAAACTATTTGGGGAAATTCCAATCTAAAAAAGAAGGCAAAAGGGAAAGAGCTGGAATAAGAGGCAGGTTCATTGCTTTTTCCCTAATGAACTCTAGGAGGAGCTTGGCAGCCCTAACTTGATTGCTACATAAGCAGTGAAAGGGCCATTTTGAAATGGGTCAGAGCATTTGAAAGGATATCCCATTAAGCTGTTGTGAACTGTCATACACTTGAAGAAGTGAGCTGAAAGAGAGAGAGAGAGAGAGAGAGAGAGAGAGAGAGAGAGAGAGAGGAAGAAGGGGCAAGGGAAGGCTGATACAATGGATGGTTGTAATCACTCGTCCATTATAAATACAAAACTGCAGTTGTGTTCCCTACTCCATAGTGTCGGTAACATTATTCATTGAGTTGTTCATTTCGATACTTGTCAAGTTGAGTAGTTTAAGTTGTATACAAATATATGTTCATTGTGCATTCTTATATTAGTTTTCTAGATTGTATGTTGTGATTGTTTTTGCCTTTCCTTTGTGTAGGAATTGTCTTGGAGCCGGCTTTGGAGGAGTTCTTCTTGGTTGCATTGAGATCTCCAAACAAATCTAGAAGGAGATTGGAGGTAAACACTCTTTCTATTCTTGGTTAACTGATATTTGATAGATGAACATGTGTATAACTTAGTAGCTTCTACAGATAATCTTACAGTCTGTCAAAGGTCTCGAGAAGGCCTTTGAGGGTAGTTTTCATTCTCCATACACTGTGCATTTTACCCCATAGCAGAATTGGCGACTCCGCTGGGGACTATACATCTAGTTTCCAGTTTACTCGGACTCCTCTCAGTTCTTCTCTTTCTTCTAAGAGCTCCCTACTTCTTCAAATCCGTTTCTAGTCCACCAACTATCTTGTTACATCCTACTAGTTTGCATTCTCCTTAGAAACTGATCCTAAAGGCCCTCTGTTTGAGCAATTTCTCTCACTAACATAGGTTACCAGGCTAAATAGAGCTTTATAAAGCATTGTGCCTGTGTACAGGGAGCGTTAGTGGACCAACTAACTCTCTGTTTACACTGAAATAGAGCGTTAGTCTCCCATTTCCATGATTTCTAGTAGTGTCTATGGACCAAATGGGGGGGGGGGGGGGGGGAATTTTCTCATGGGCTGAAGTAAGATCTGCAACTATATTATGTTAGCAAATTTGGTGTCCTAAAAATTTATTTTTAGGAAAAAGTTTTAGTTTTTCTCTCTTAAAATACATTTTTTTTGAAAGAAAGACTGATAAATTGTATTCATCCTTGTGTCGAAATAGTTGTAAGTTGCTTCATTTTGGTTTTCAGTAGTTGTTAGGAAATATTGGAAAAAGAACCTTTTGGTTATGCAAGTGTTGAATGGCTTTAGATGCACAGATGAATCTATGAATATGTGAAAAGATGAATATGTAGAATAAGACTTGTTTGCATAAAAATTGGAAAAACAATTCAGAGCATTGTTCTGCATTATTTATTGAGTCAAGAGTCTCACCATATTCATATGTCAACACCCCTACCAAAGACAAATAATCAAGTACACTTAAAATTTACATTAAAATCAATAAGTTACTCTTTTGAGAAAACCAACATTAGCTAGGCTAGGACCTTGGGATAAGCATGTGAGTGAACTACCCAAGGTTGAAAACCAAAACTAGTGTCGTTAACAAGTGAAAAATCCTTCTACACTCATATTACCAGGACCACTCCACTAACAACGAAGCGACATATGAGACAACATCGGACTATAATTGAAGGTATCCTGCCTTCTCTTACGAATCCTTTAGGAATTCTGTGTACTGGGGGTCCCTTCGGGGATTTCGGAACTAAGTCTGGGACTCAGGTTTCCTGCCCACACAACATTTTGTCTACGACTATGTCCCCCCTACTAATGTCTGTGATTTGAGGTATCTCTAGTGGCCAAAACTTCCATGTACTTACACAAGGTGACTGGGACGGGCTATCCAGTACCTAACACAGACAGATCCACTATGTCTTCAGTGTTTAGGAGGGTGCTCGTCTCCACGAGAGTACTTCGCCCCTCAATATGAGGTTCGAGCGAAGCTCTAGAGTAGCCGTAATTGTACATTTGGCCATCCTTCTTTGTTATTCATTGAGATACTGGGTTTCATCTCCAGTAATCGGTGCTTATTAGACGAGGTACTTTCCATTTGTTTTTTGATTGATATATTTAGTGTATTTTTTATTTTTAGGTACCTGAGCGCTATCATTTTTTAGACTTTAAACATATCACATTAAAATTTATTTGATAAAACTTAACGGTCACTGTGGCTACGTCCGGCCCTCGTCGTCACTCCAAGCGATTGTTAGGACTTCCTCCACTCATTGTGGAAGATCCGTCGAGTTCCACTAACTCGGATTCCTCATCTTCGAGGAATCAGTCTCCTAAATCTCACACGGGATCTTTGTGGACAACCGACGATTCAAGTTTGCCAGAGGATTTCTTCATGGAAGGGTTTCTTCCTCACTTTAACACTTCGCTCACCAATCTATCGGACCCTATCATGGTTCCCGTGGTACCTGTACTTCCTTCTTCAGTAGGTGGAACTTTCCCATCTATCCAGTCGATGACTCACGGGTTGTGGAATTTTAGAGACATTGTTGGTCCTCTACCACTTCCACAGTCAATAGTCCTCACAACACCGGTAATGTGGAATCCCGCTATCCCATTTGTCCCAGGTACGACAACTCACATAACACCCTCTATAAGTGGAACCCAATAGATGCTAGGTTCCACTCCTATGGTGCCACAATGCATACCTTCGACAAGTGCCACATACAGTTCTCCATATAACACTCAATGGGGCACTATGGGCGCGGTTCCCGTTTACCAACAACATGGTCAGCCGCCAATGTACAGTTCCAACCCCTAGATTCAAATATCTGGGGGGGTTCCCAATATGCACATGCCGGTAGGGAATGTCACAATTCCCCCTCCATTCTCAAGTATGCATGGACAGTCGTTGATTGACATGAGTGTTCCCTTTGTCAATCAAAGCCAAATGGTTAGTTCTGTGTCGGTCAGGAATCCACAAGGGGTTCCCAACCAATCCATGGGGGCACCCTACTCACAGACTCAAATGAGTCAAGGGGGCACCGCTTATACTAGGGGAAATTTCATACCCCAGTATCAAAATCCTCATGGAAATCCACTCTACAACACCATACCACAAAGCAACTGCTACACCACGCAACCCATGTACACTATGGGGAACCAAATGATGGGAGGAGCACAGAGCTCCTCAGGTCATCCGTCATCACCATGGTTCGAGTCGGGGGCACCTAACTCTCTGCCTTTTTTGGCAACGTTGGATATTCCCAACTTATACAAGTTGACAAATGACCCCATCTACCACAACTTACAATGGCCGCCGATCTCGCATAAAATACCAATGGACATCCCAAAGTTCGATGGAAAACAAGGGGAGGATCCGGGCACCCATATCACCACCTACCATCTCTGGTGTGTTTCTAACTCTATGGTGGATGATAGTGTCCGATTACGTCTTTTTCCCCGCACCCTCACTGGCAATGCAGCGAAATGGTATATTGAGTTACCACGTGCGTTTTTCAATACCTTTGACGATTTAGTGATGGAGTTCCTAAAGCACTTTCAGTTACCTATCCACTATGAGACTGGGACATAGCTCCTTACTTCATTTCGTCAGGATACTGCCACCCACATCTCTGATCATATTCATGAATGGAGATGTAGGCAGAGGTTAGTTAAAGCTCCCATCCCTTATTTTCTCTTAATAGACTGGTTCTATAAGTCCTTACTCCCACAAATCGCTAGAGATGTCGCTCTAGGTGGTGCAGTCACAGAAGACCAATCCATACATCGTGCCCAGCACTTAGATTTGATTTATTCACAGTCTGGCACTCTTTACGACATAATCCCCCATGCTCCTGGTAACCCCAATGCTTCCACCACTCAGCACCCTGGAGTGCACACCGACGGGATTGTCGGCACAACCTCTGGGGTCATTGTAAAACAACTCAGTGGTTCCATTGCCAAGCTGGCAGTGGACCCCTCTACCAAAGCGACTGCTCTTCCTGCCACTGCGATAAACTTTGTGCAGTCTACACAAAAATCTGGTGGCAAGAACAAGAAGAATAAGAATAAGACCGCTCCTTATGAAGAGAAGTCATCCAAGCAGCCCAACCCAAAACAGAAGGCTGTTGTGCCTACTGATGAGGAAAAGGATAAAGGCACTAGATATCCTTGCAAACTCTGTGCTGAAGACCACGTAACTTGGAGTTGTCCACGTCTTCAAGAATGCACAGAGTACCTTGCCAAAAGGGATATTGGTAAGACCCCCACTGTCCTTAGGAATCCTTTTCCCACTCAGCAGTAGCAAAATCTTATTGCAAACCAACAACAACCCACGCCAGGGGGTAATGATGGTTCACAACATCCTTCAGCTGGTGAAGGATCTTCTACCATTTTCAAATTTGAAACGATAGAACTCGCCATAAGAGCCAAATCTTATGGAGTTCCTCTAGCTCCTGCAGCAGAATGATCATCAGGTCAAAACCCATAGCCGCCCAATGATTTGCATATCGAAAGGTCAGTTGAGGACTTTGTAATTCGACCCCCGAAGGAGGCACTTCGACACACAACGCACAATACATCTGCACATGCCACCCAACACTACAACATCGTAGAGGATTTGGCCCAAGAGCCATCAGCTATGTCGGCGCTCGAAGTATTACAAACATGCCCCACCCAACGGAAAGCTTTGCTTTCGGCTATTGGAGTTATTGACCCTATGGATTCCATGCTTGCTATTTTCGACATGGACAAGTGTAAACCTCCCCTTTCCCACCAGATTGCATTTCAGGTTCATATCATGTCAAAAGGTAAAGGTATACATAGAACTGTCATCGACGAAGGTGCTTCTACTTGCGTCATGTTAGCTTTATGTTGGCTCGCCCTGGGTTCCCCAACCCTTTCCCTGTTTTGAACTCCATTAAAGCTTTCTACGGCCACACCTTTATCCCAAAAGGATTCCTAGCCAGTTTTCCCATCACTTTGGCTAGGAAAACCGTAACAATGGACATAGAAGTCGTAGACAGAAAACTCGACTATAATCTCTTGCTAGGTCGTAGTTGGACATATGCCATGACGGCCGACATATCTACTATCTTTCGCATCATCCAATTTCCATTGGATGGAAATATTATTATAGTAGATCAGTTGTCTTTCTGCACCCCTGATTATTCACCATTACCAAGTGGCTCTGTACCCCTACTAGGAAGTGGAATTGACAGCTATGTCAGTTTAGGTACATGTCTACTGAAGGCTTCTTCCCTCATGGGTTGTTTCCCTCTTCAACCGTCGAAGGTTTCATAGATGGTCAATATGATTTCATCTATTCCTCATGAACAGACCGATCCATGGATCCTATTGGCTCCTTCAGACATTGACACATACGGAGAACAAATGCCACTGTCACTAGCTGAATTGGCTTGCGAAGCCATTCAAAATGCATTCGAATCTCCGGCCACTTTGGTTTCAGCCAATGGTACCACTGCCCCTCCCATAACCGCTCCTTCTTTCGATCCACTCAATCAAGTCCTACCTAAGGACGAAGCTATTAGAGAGATCACGAGTTTAGAAGAGCAACCTTGGGAGGACTCGCACCATCATGTTTCGATATCTGATTTGGACATGATGCCTCTTCAAATCCTATCACCTAACGCACATGAAATCGTTTCCTCACCATATACGACTATCCAACCTATGGATTTGGAAGGAAACATGGGCAATATTTCAAAAACATTGCTCATTGATATTTTTGTCATGACAGGCATCGTGGAAAACATACAGATTGGAGCCAATCGCAATCCTGAGGAAATTGTGAGCTTCACCTACCCTGTTAAGGATTTCCGCGATGTTTTCCCTTGGTCTTATGAGGAAATGCATGGCATAGACCCTTCTATTGTCAAGCATGAGATCAAGAAAGACTGAGCATTCTTTTTATGGTATTTTTCTTGCTCGTTAATCCGAAAAAGCCTCGAGTATCCTTCTTCGGGCTCGTTAAACTCCCATGAAGAAGATTGAGCATTATTTTTATGGTATTTTTCTTTCTCGTTAATATGAAAAACCTCGAGTCTCCTTATTTGGGCTAATTAAACTACTACAATGAAGAATAGAATAGAGCACTTTTAGGGATATTTTATTGCTCTTTAAAAAATATAAACATCTCTGAGTTTTCATCGTTGCGCTCGTTAAATCTGTACGACGGTGGTCAGAGCACTTTTTGTGATATTTTATTGCTCTTTAAAAAATATAAACATCTCGAGTTTTCATCATTACGCTCGTTAAATACATGCAATGATGCTTTGAGCAACTCTTTTTTTTTCTTTTTCCAGCTCATAAACTGAAAAAGACCAAAGGAGCATTCTTTTTAGGCGCTTTTTTCTCACTCTTTAAACTGAAAAAATCTCGAGCTATGTCTTTTGGCTCGTTAAACTCGATAAATATGACTCGTGCATTCTTTTAGGTAGTCTTCTTGCTCGTTAAAACTGAAAATCCCCGAGTTTTTGTTACTAGGCTCGTTAAAAATTAACAGCAGCAGCAAGAGCACTTTCTTTATTGGGACCGTTTCTCGCTCTTAAATCGAAAAAATCCCTGAGTTTTTCCCCTCCTTCGAGCTCGTAAAACTATGAAGAAGGGATGATCCATTATTTTCCCTCTTTTTCTCGCTTACTAAACTAAAAAAGACACCCTGAGTTTTGTTCATTTGACTCATTAAAAATTTTGATGAAGGTATTGAATTTGTCGTCGTGTGACTCATTAAAAATTCACGACGAAACACGAGTTTAGTTTGTCGCCTCATACTCGTAACAAAATGAGGTCGACATCTATTGGAAAAAGGTTTCTCTTTATCTGGGTTCAATAGATTAAAAGACGGAAAAGTAACTGATTCGGGTATACTATTAACCTTTTGTTGCACCCAGTTAACAACTATGACAAAGGGACCACCATGGAGTCTTGCTTTACGATCTTTTCAGACTCTCTAAACATGAAAATACCACCGAGTTGTCTAGTCTGGACTCTTTAAATTACACATACAAGATATAGAGTCGTTCTTTTTACGATACTTTTTAGACTCTTAAAACATGAAAAAATCGACGAGTTTGCCTGTCTAGACTCATTAAACTAATCAGATAGGGCATAGAGTCATTCTTTTTGCGATCCTTTTTAGACTCTTTAAAAATGAAAAGATTGATGAGTTTAACCATCTGCACTCATTAAATAATCAGACGGGGAAAGTAGGTAACACAGCTGTATTCCATACTTGAAAGCGTGGTTTGGCAGCAATCGTTCCCTTGAACATGGAACTCCCTCAGATAAACCTGCATTTTGATGGCCTCTCAATATGAACCCTACCAAACTATGAGTTTTAGCCTATATACCCTGATGTAATTTCATCTCCGTACCCTAACACTCTGTACTGTTCATGAGTCTACTGTTGTCTAGTTAAAACCGTTGTCGTGCCTTCTATTGTTCAAGGGTTCCCATTTGTTTCCTCTATCAATCAATCATACATATCCTTTCATCATTCCCTCCGTCGTTTAGACCCAAATGCTCAAAAGATTCCTCAAAAAACAACATCATTCTTGTTCGGTTTCGTGTCAACTGATGTAGGACACGCCTTTGCCTACCTTTTGATAGGTTTCTTCCTATCGACTTCAACACTCTATCTAGGAAGATAACCAAGAAACACATTCAGTGCCTTGGTACTTGCAAACATTAGTGGCAAGTCACCTTGTGTTTGATCGGGGTTTTTCATTATTGGCTCCTGGTTAAGCGATTCTACGAGTGTTCGACGACAAAGAAATCTTTCACACTCGCTATTTTTCACTGTGCATCATGGAGACCATCACCATTATCGGTGGCCTTCCTCACATCTATTAACGGTCTCCATTATTGACTAGTAATCAGATGATTTTCGTGCATGTTCAACGTCAACACATATTATCACATGTACCGATCTATGTTGTTCAGTGAAGCGGAAATCAAGACCTTGGGTAGAGGCTTGCATCATTCAGCCTTGTTTCCTCTCCCAAGCTGCGGATATTGTTCTTTGGAGACAGCTATTTTAGGATGATCTATTATGACACTGGATCCACTCTGTGCTTATCGGTGGCCAGCATTGTTATATCTCAGAAGAGAAAATTACTCTGACATAGGTACTGAGCATGGGAATTCCTGACTCAGGACATGATTTTAGCAGTTTATATATATGTATGTTGTTGTATCAGGTTTTCCCTTGCTGCCCAAAGCTTCTCTCTCTAAAAAATTTTGACAGAAAATTACAGTTTTAGTAAAGTATTTCGGCCATCGTCTCTACCTCTAATCTCACACTTTAGGGGGCATCTGTTATAGGACAAAATGACCTCCTCATCAACTCAAAGGTGAAAGATAGCATGACTGAAGCAAAGACCACAATTGTAGGCCTTGAATCCACACTAACGTTGTTTTTACACTGCTAACCTGCTTTATAAAACTTGTTACCAAGCATAGAGGAGTGTTAATCACCCTGCTAACTCAAGTTGTTACACCAAGGGGAGCGTTAGTGAAACTAAGAGATGTTCAGTGGGTCAAGCCAACGGATCTACTCACAAATATCTAGATATTTATCCCTAAATTTGCTCAAGAAAAGTAGGGAAAGTCCCAAAAATCAAACTATGGGGAAATTCCAATTTGAAAAAGAAGGCAAAAGGGAAAGAGCTAGAATAAGAGGCAGGTTCATTGCTTTTTCCTTAATGAACTCTAGGAGGAGCTTCGAAACCCTAACTTGATTGCTACATAAGCAGTGAGAGGGCCATTGTGAAATGGGTTAGAGCATTTGAAAGGATAGCCTATTAAGCTGTTGTGAACTATCATACACTTGAAGAAGTGAGCTGAAAGAGAGAGAGAGAGAGAGAGGAAGAAGGGACAAGGGAAGGCTGATATAATGGATGGTTGTAACCACTCTTCCATTATAAATACAGAACTGCAGTTGTGTTCCCTACTCCATAGTGTCGGTAACATTGTTCATTGAGTTGTTCATTTCGATACTTGTCGAGTTGAGTAGTTTAAGTTGTATACAAATATATGTTCATTGTGCATTCTTATATTAGTTTTCTAGATTGTACGCTGTGATTGTGTTTTCCTTTCCTTTGTGCAGGAATTGTCTTGGAGCTGGCTTTAGAGGAGTTCTTCTTAGCTGCATTGAGATCTCCAAACAAATCTAGAAGGAGATTTGAGGTAAACACTCTTTCAAAACTTGGTTAACTGATATTTGATAGATGAACATGTGTATAACTTGGTAGCTTCTGCAGATAATCTTACAGTCTATCAAAGGTCTCGGGAAGGCCTTTGAGGGTAGTTTTCATTCTCCATACATCGTGCATTTTACCCCATAGCATAAATATTGCATCGAGCTAAGTCATAAAGCTCCATCGGCAGTATGTTTTTCTTACAACAGTTTTGTGGTTATAGGTGTTGTTGAACACCAAGGATGGTGTTCCCCCAACGGGGAGGGTTCTATAACAACTCTAGTGAAAATTCCATGTAATAAAGTTAATAAAGCCAAAATAATAACCACGGATGATGGGGCACTTATTCCAAGCTGGTTGTTGGGCCAAATCCTAGTGATGGGGATCACTTGTGATTTTTTATGGCTAAGGAAATTTGCAAATGAAATGGCTAAGGCTTTGAAAGGCAAGATGGCATTTTTGGCACATTTATTTACGAAAATAATGGAAATTAGGAGAAAAAGGAGGTGAAAGGTCACATGTTTTAGTACTCATTCATAAAAAGGCTTCTGAGGATCAGTTGGTAACCTTTTTTTAGTTCAGTTTTGGAGCTCTCTCATACTCTTGGAGACAAAGTTTTCTTGGAGCACTCTTGGAGGGTGTCGCATACTTGGATTCTTGGAGAAAGAAGGAAAAGAAGAGCAGGAAAGCACAAGAAGGTATAGGGATCAACATCTACATCAGATTTTCTTGCAAGTACCAAGTTGCATGTAGGAATTCTTCACTAGTTTTACCATGCATGGAATATGCATGTGGATTCTTGGTCATGATCTATCATTGGCATGGAGTTTTGCCTAGATTGATAGTGGATTTCCTAGCCTTTCCATTTCTTGGATAACCATGGTGATTGTGGGTTTACTTTCATTGTTTGTTTTTGGTTGGTTCTCATGTTTCCTTAGCTTGGGTTGAGTTATTAGTTCCTGAAAGCCCTAGTTGGACAAACACTCTGGAAGCCCTGTAACAACTTGGGTTGAGTTACTAGTCCTGGAAGCCTTGGTTGGAAAAATGCTCTAGAATCCCTTGGTGGGTTGATTTACTAGTCCTAGAGGCCTTGGTTAGAAAAATTCTCTGGAAGCCTGGCGAAAATTGTGGGTTGAGTTACTAGTCCTAGAAGCCTTGGTTGGAACAAACACTCTGGAAGCCCTGGAAGGCTTGGATGGAGACCAATCTGATGATGGTTTTATGATATCCGATCGTGAGGTGGAATCATTATTTGATGGGTTGAGGTGGATGGCCTCTGAAAGCCCTGAAGGAGTTTGGATTGATGTGTTCCATGAGATCCCACATTCATGCTTGGAATATGGCACGGGGGTGAATGGTTGAAGAGAGATTTGGCTCAACTATTCTATAGTTGGGTGGAACATGGAAATCCAATCCCGGGTATGGATTTTGCATCATTACTGAAAGTTTGTTTCTCCTTGTATTTCTATGATCATTTTGATGGATTATATGTGGTCTATATTTTTGTACTTTCATGAGTATTTATGTTGCTATTATGTTGTTATGTTTTTATGACAACAACAATGTATGGATTTCATCATGTTTTTAATTGTAATTGAATGATCAATGTATCTATGACCTAATGGATGGAATGGTAGTTGATGTGTTGAGGAATCAATGGTTCTTAGTGATTCTCAGCTAAGTATGAGACCCATATACTCATAAATGTTATTTACACCTGTAGTTTACATATTCGTGATATGTTTGACGAAATTCTTGTCATGGCTGGTAGGGGTCCAATCAAGGTCTTAAACAAGTATTTGCTTTAGTACTATCATTTCCATGTTATTTTATTGATCCAAACAGATGGTTCAATTCTAGGTAGTGACCTAGGCTCTGGACCTGAAAAAGTGGCTCAAATCCTGAGGACGTTGGCATAGCACTGACTAAATGAGTATTTGGATGTTGGCAGGCAATCCTGTGAGAGCGACTCTGGAATTATGGACGTTTTCATGCCTATATCATGAGAGCGAATGAGGCTTAAGTTATCCAAAAGCTCAGTGGGACCCAAGGGCAAGTTGTAGAAAGTGTTGGATTGGTTCCCAGGGGTCCTGAAGCTGATGTTGAATATCTATATGGTGTTCTTTTGTCGATTCCACTTCCTTAACATGACTTAGGAGGTCGAATCATAACATAGTGGCCTCTCGTCACATGTTTACCCCGGTTGGTCGGTTGCTTGGTTAGATATGGGAGGAGGGTGATACATCAATCCACTAGTTATTTTTCATTCCAAAAATATATATTTATATATGTATAGCATGTTGTTTGTTGGTGTTCCAGTGCAGGGACTTGAAGTGATTTGGTTTATTTTTCATGCTTCACACCCATTCATTTGAAATTATCTTCAATACCAAATAGCTGGAAGAGATAATATGTGCCATGTGATTATTCATAACAACAAAAAATGGAACTACTACTTTTGCTAACATCTCAAGTGCTAGTTATGATTCATAACAGCTAAAATTGATGCATTCAAAATGGCTGGCTTGTCCACATTTTCCAATGAGGGATCTCCTTCCTTATTTGACCTTCAATCATTTATGTATTCAAATTGTTGGTACTAGCACTTAGAGTTGGAACTATACCTTCTCAACCTTTGGTGAATAAAATATGAGAGCTCCATGTTCTGAGTATGAATGATGAATGAGAACTCTTGTACACAAATAATTACCATATTGCTTGCTAATATTGTGTCTTCATCACTAGAAGGCATAGTATTAATGATCTCCTTGTAATAATAAAAAAAAAAAATCGAGTGCATTCATACCATTGTGACCACTGCTATGAAGCATAGTGTTGGCAAAAGGAGAGCTTATTGATAGCACTAGTTGAGACTAGTACTAATTTGCAAATCTGCCTTGAAGAAGGTAGTCATGAAATTCAATATGGTGGTGTCATTCTTGAATATAAAAATGGGAAATTTCTGAGCCAATGTATATGGAAGAGCCTATTGCATGGTAAGATGATAACAAGGCTAAGATATCATCATAACATTCAATATGGTCAAATACAACCAAACTTGACCTTGTATAACATCATTTCTTACATATGTTACCTCTAAAATGGCTTCTCCACTGTCTTGAAATCTTTGAAATCATTCCATCCAAATCCCATTGTTCTGTTGTGCTCTTTTTGTCCTGAATTCTGAATTTGTCCAAATGATGTCTACTTTAGTCCATTGGAAAGAACTTATTGTGTATCATTTGACTATGTTAGTGCAATCTCAGGTCTTCCATGCCTTCTAAACATGTTGTTGTTGCAAACAATCCCACTAAATTCCAGCACATATCTTCAACTTTGTACTTACAAATTTTGATATGCAAGAATCTTTTTTCACTCAAATTTGGTGTAGTTCCCTATCTTTCTTAGCTAGTAGATTAATGTATTTTCCTTCCAAGTATTGTCATAAAAGGAAACTTCTAGTCTTAATCCACTTTTGTTCGTGAATAATCATATTTATTGTCTTCTTCTTCTATTGGTTCTACATTAAAACCATTCTCAGTTTTCCCCTACAACTAAGTCTTGAAGTCTTTGATTCTTCTTTTTAGTGATGACCATTCTATATTGATGATTGTTCTATTTTCTCTTTTTACTATTGTTGCAGTTGTTATTCACAACACTTATGACAACAACCTGTAAACTTCTCCACACACTCAATTCTCTACAAAAATCTCAATTATTCTTGTGTGACCAAATGGCATAGTGTGGAAAACAATGGGTTTGATTTTCCTTCAATTTTTCACTTATAGGATTAGTGTAATGGTTTCCAACACATGTTAGAAGAAGAATGCACTCTACAACTTAAATGCCTACTACTCCTGCATAGAACAAAAAAACGGTTTAGGGGTACATATAAAATATGGAGAAAGAATTTTGTTTTCACCAGCCCTCTTATTTACTTGATAAACATACATCAATGGTTAAAAAAAATACTCAAACACCTCATACCTATGCTCTTGCCTATTCCAGCGATCATATGCATAATAAATAGGGGAACCTTCAAAATACGCAATGTGGGATATAAGAGAGTTGAGTTGTAGATTGGTGGTTTCTTTACCTAGAGATTTGAGGAGATTAACAATTATTATTTTTTTCTGGCCTCAAGAGACTTATTAAATTTCTCTACCTAGACCCTAAGGGGGCTCAAAGAGATCATGGTTTTTGTATGCATATGTTGATTGATCTTTTGCAATGAAAATATAAGAAATGTCCAAACCTCTTTTGTCTTGAATTCCATCCCATCGATAATCATTTGAGCATGCTTTTCATTCTCAAATTAACTATAGGAAGAGTTTTTGTATTACCTCTTATAGAATCGGCTTTTTGGCAATCCAATTCACTTTAAAGAGATCAAATGAGATCAATGTCATACATTACTGTCATAAAAGGTTCATCCTTAGAGATGGCCTATATCACTGGTGGAAATCTGGATAGTGTTTTCCATTCATCAAATACATGTATAAGCAACAAGTTATTCTCATCTACTTCCCCTTAACTTAACTTTTGGTATTCAAGTGAACTCTCCACTACAATGATTATTAGCTGCTAGTAGTGATGATTCATTTATTTAATGAAAATATCTTTGACATCAATGCCAACTCTGTTAACAATCTCCCCCTTTGGCATTGATGGCAACATTGAACAATAAGAAGGTTCCTTGCTTCTTGCTTCTCTTGATTTGGTCCTACCCCTATGGTCCTGAGAATTATTTCTCCTTATTTCTCCTTACCTCCCCCTTTGACATCAATTTCAAGGGGTCATTTTCTAATGAAAAATATTGTGACTTAAATCTTGGGTTGGTTACACATTTGGGACTTTACTCACAGATTGAAACAGGGTTCTGTTACACCTTTAGGACTTGATTTATCTCTCCTCAAACTTGTAACTAGTTTACAATACGTAGGTCTTCATACTATACAATGCATCCTCAGGTTTGGCATATGCACATCAAACTATGTGTATGTGTATGCAAGCATACTATGGATTCTGTGACAGATATGCATAACTTCTTTGGCATTGCTAACTTGGCATAAGGTTTGTGGGATGAAAACTAGTAATGCATGGGATATACCATAGGTTCGCATATTGAATTGGATTCCCTAACTTGTAATTGATGCTACAGGTTCGCAGACTGGAATGGATTCCCTAACTTGTAATTGATTCCACAATTTCACAGAATGGACTGGATTCCCTAACATATGGTCAATATTTTTCATGTTGTAACATCTTTCTTGTGAAGGTGTTGTCTTTCTCAATTTTACACTTAAACAGTTATGTCTGTTGTTTACCTATTTATTTAGTGTAAAAATTTGATCCATCGTATTTAAGTTACATGACAAGATTGCGCACTCTCCTACTTATTTCCCATACTCCTTAACTCTATATAAAGAGTTTCATATGTTGTGAGAATACTTTTTAACACTTATTTTCAATAGGTAACCCATGTTGATAGTCCTAGCTAGAAGTGATTTCTACTCATTTTATGGTACTATAGCCACCAAAGATCTGGAAACACAATTATTTGCATTTCTTCAATTTCAGACTAGAAACTACCATATGATTTTAAGGATCTCTAACATCTTCAAATAAGTTTCCATGGGCTTCCTAGGTTTCACTCAAGTCTTTTGGAGTTCTAATAAACTATCATATTTTGTCTCCTACTATTTGTTGTTATCCCCTTCCCTACCATGTCCATGGTTCTTTATCATTTGGTTTAATTGTCGTTGTTGTTCATTTTGTTTATATCTTTGTATATAGCTCTGTATGAATTATAGTTATTGTCTTTTTCCTTTTCTTCTTCTTGCAGGTGACAATTTAACTTTCCTTATGAATATATTTATGAGAGGATAAGTTTAGGAAGTAGCCTTTTCAATCTTCTTTCTTAATCACCTCAGTAAATAAATTTTGCTACTAGCTCGTTCATATTACATGAAGCAGCTGCATATATGTGGCTTCTTCATATTTGTCATCCTCTCCCTCTTCTCGTTATTGTTCATGTGACTATAGAATCTTCCCCTAATATTGTTCTTAATTATTTTTTTTAATCACCCAAACAACCTTTAAATGCCCCTTTTTAAGATTAAATTAATGAATAAAAGGAGAAGGGACTATTCCCAGATTTTTCCTTAGATATTCAAAGGGTTCCCTAGCCAAATGCTTGGTGAATATATCAGTTATTTGTTCTTTAGTTGAAATATACTCTAGCATTACAATATGCTCAAAAACCTACTCTCTGAGGAAATGATACTTTAAGGGAATGTGTTTAGTTTTAGAGTGAAGGACTAGATTCGTTGATATGTTTATTGCACTTGTATTATCACATTTGATAGAAATTGGTTCATTGTATATTACCTTTATGTCTTGAAGAGTTTGCTTCATCCAAATTACTTATGCACAACAATTTGTTGTCGCTCTGTATTCAACATTGGAGGTAGGTAATGATATTGAGGTTTTCTTCTTGCTCAACCAAGAAACCAGTGATTCTCATAAGAAAAATGCACTGCCATTTCTAATTTTTCTTGCATCTATGCAACTGGTCCAATTTGCATCTTGTAGGCTATTAGCAAAAAGTACTTTCCTTTTGGATACCACAATCCATATTCCATTATCACTTTTACATATCTAAAGATTACTTTTGTTGCTAAGAGATGAATTTTCTTTGGAGGTTATTGATATCTTTCTACTAACCCAATTGCTAGCATTAAGTTTGATCTTGAAGTTGTTAGGTGTAATAGGCTACCAATCATAGATCTATACAACTTTTGATCAACTTCTTGTGATTCATCATCCTTGATTAGCTTGCATCTAATGACCATGGGAGTGGTGACAAGGGTACAATCCTCCATCCTAAAACTTTTCAACATTTATTTTAACTATTTCCCTTATGATATGAACATGCCTTATGATTTGTGTATGATTTGTAGACCAAGGGAAAAAGAGAGTTCTCTAATCATTGGCATTTCAAACTCATACTTCATTTCATTAGCAAGCCATTGGACTCAGGAGTTTTTGTTGCTTTCAAATATTATTTCATTAATATATACCACTACAATCAAGAGTTTTTCATCATCTGAATTTATGTACAAGTTGTTGTCAGCTACTCCTCCCTTGAAACTTTTCTTTTGAAGTTGTTTGTCAAAATGACAATACCATGTTCGTGGTGCTTATTTTAGACCATAGAATGCCTTATTTAGTCTACAAACTGCATTAGGATTATCTAGTAATTGGAAACCTTCAAGTTGTTCTATATATACTTATTCTTCAAGATCTCCATTAAGGAAGGAAGATTAAACATCCATTTAATATAATTTGAAGTCTTTGTGACAGGGAAATGCAAGAAACATCTTGATGGCTTCTAACATTGCCACTGAGCAAAATTTTCTTCAAATTCTAATCCTTCTACCTATGCATAGCCCCCACATATCAACCTTCCTTTGTTTATGATAATATAACCTTGTTCATTTAGTTTGTTTTTGAAGAACCACTTTGTGCCTATTGTGTTTTTGTCTTTTGGTCTTTGTGTCAACTCCCAAGTCGCATTCTTTTCTATCTGGTCCAATTCCTCATTCATGGCATCTATCTAGTGTTCATATTTTCTTGCCTCAAAAAAATTTGTGGGTTCAATCATGGATAGCATGGAAATCTAAGCTTGATTTGATGTGTCAACAAGTTTTCTTCTTGTTTGGACCTCTGCATTCTTGTTACCAAAGATTTTATTTTTAGGATGGTTCTTTTGTACATACCTCGAAGGTGTTTACGAATGGGTCTCTGCTTCCTCAACATCTTCAAATGATTATTCCTTTTCTTCATTAATTGGCTGACCTGAGGGATTGTTAAATCATGTCTTCTTGTTTTTGGGAGATAGTTCCTCATCAACTTTCACATCTATACAGTAAACTATCTTGTGTAGTCTTTTGTTGCAACACATGTACCCTTTTCTTTTAGTTGAATACCCTAAGAAGATTCCTTCGTCTTCCCTAGCATCAAATTTTCCCAATTTCTCATCATTATTTTTAATATAACATCTACTCCCGAACACTTTGTGTATGTTTTAACCTTGTACAGAACTTACCTACAGACAAATTCTAAAAATAGAAAATAAACAATGACGAGAATATAAAACAAATACACAGATATTTCCCCTGGATCCCAAAATCGAGACTACCATGTTGATTTTTCATTATGTTCCTTTCAATGTTACAATACATATATATACATGTCGAAGCATTCATAAACCCCAACCCATTAACCCTAGATTAGAACATAATCGTAGTTCCCTTGATCAGATCTGCAAAATACCATGGGCAGATATACAAAATACCATGGGAAGAAAACGATCATGACCAAAACCATGTGCAAAACCATAGGTAGGTCCTCCCACCTAATATAGGGTCTGTTGGGTGTGGAGCCTAATTATCTTAAATATTCAAAGGTATCGCCACATTGGACCCCAGTTGGAAATGGGGGCGGCAACGCCGCCCGTAAAATATTCACTGCAAGGGGGGTCCAGGAGGGGGCAGCCCCCCCCCCCTGGCGGGGGGTTCGGGGTAGCGCCCCCGAAGCTAAAAACAGCTGTAAAATTGCCTTGTAAAAGTATAGTAATTTCTAGTCAATCTGGGTCGTTCATTAGGCGGATGATCTGACAGTAGAACTTATGTTTAGTTTACGTTTTTTTGCCCTAGAAGGCAACCCCTCTCTTTGTATGAGGGCATTGTATTTGAGGCTGTGTGATAGATGTGTATTCTGTGAGCGGGAAATAGAGAGGTGAGACTGTGAGAGAAAACAGAGGATATTACAGTGGATATGTTGTAGGTTGTGTCTCTTCATTTTGCTGGATAATAGAAAGGAAGGACTGGCTGTTCGGAGTGGACGTAGCCCAAACTGGGTGAACCATGTATATCTGTGTCTCTCTTGTTTTATGCGTTTTCTGTGTTTATATTTCTGCAATATTTTATGTGTTCCATTACTCCATAATATATAATTTCTAACAGGGTCCCAAAAAAAATCACGGGGCACTGCCTTGAACCCCATGCAAGGGGGATACCTCCCCCCTGAAACCCCCTTTGTTGCGCTCAGCACAACGAACAGGGGGGGCTGTCACCCCCCTATGACCCCCCAACATGTGCTACTAGTCATGGAAAGAATATAACAGACACCCAACACTTTGAAGTTTTTAATTGATGTTGGTTTTCCATGCCATAACTTATAGGGTGTTTTGTCACAATTAGGCCTGATATGTGCTTTATTTTGTATGTGGATTGTTGTGTGAATGGCTTCTTCCCAATAGGTCTGTGATATGTTTCTTTCTTGCATCATAGCACTAGTCATTTATTGTATTGATCTATTGTGCCTTTCAACAACTCCATTCTACTTGGGGTGTCTATAATGGTATAATGTCTCCTTATTCCATATTCATCACAGGAATCTTCAAATTCTTTTTATGTAAACTCTCCTCCTTTGTCTAGTCATATGCACTTTATATTATATTCTATTTGATTTTCTGCGAGTGCTTTGAAGACAATGAATTTCTCTAATGCATCTAATTTATCTCTCAAGAAGGCTACCCATGCTAGTATAAAAAAATCATTAATCAATAATGTGAAGTAATCCTCACCTCTAGATGCCTTTGTTCTAGAAGGTATACATAGTTCCATGTGTACTAGTTGAAGTGGCATGTTTCTTGATAGTTGTTCTTTAGCCTTGAAAGGAGCATGAGCTTGTTTTCCCATTTAAAATGACTTACAGATAGTATTTTGTGGCTTGGTAATTTTGGGAAGGTCCCTTACAACTCCCTCTTTTTTTTATTCTGATGATATGATTGAAGTTTAGATTCCCTCTCCTTTTATGTCGTAGTCAGTACCCATCTTGTTTACCCAAATGACATTCTTCATTGTCTTCCTTTGGAACACATATAGTGTTTGTTGTTTGAATTTCTTTGGCCAAAATATTTCCTATTGTGGTTGAATTTTATTCCACATTATTGAGCCCTAAAGATGACATCATATCCTCTATCATACATTTGGCTCACACTCAACAAGTTATGTTTTAGCCCATCCACAAACAACACATCTTGTGCCTTGCCTATGCCATTATTCAAACTTATTTTATCTTTTACTATTATTTTCCGTATTGTATCATTTACAAAGGTGAGATTTCCATATTTGTTTTTATTTAGAGACAAGATTTTGCTCTTATCTCCAGTCATATTCCTAGAGCAACCATTATCTACATACCACTGATTGTTTTGGTTCTCAGCATAAATAACAAGACCACATTTGTTAGTTTTCTTCTCTTCCTTTTTCCTTTTCCACAACATGGATTTGTTCTATGATTACCCTGATATTGTGGTCTGAATTTTATGAGTTAACATTCATAAAATTTATGGCCAAAATTGTGGCAATAGAAGCATTCAGTGGCATCAGAAAAGGGGCCAAAACGATTGATGTTCCTACTTATGTTTCTTCTTGCATTTACAAATATGTTGTTGATCTCATTTTTTATTTCTTATTTCATACCTTCTGATATATGATCTGCATTTCACTGGTTTGTGTACATAATTTTTTCACAAATAACAATAACCATAGAAGAAATTTTCATGGCTGGAAAAAGATAGTGCTTGTGAATATGATCTCCTTAACATCTGATAATTTTGTCTTTTGAAGAAATAAGGTTTTTGGTAACTTAGTGCTTGTTTGTAAAATCTTCTTGTATGATGTTGTTAAGTAGGATTAGTCATTTGTTTCTGTTGAGATTGATTGTTACATTATTGTTGCTAAGGTGTTTTGTTGACATCCTTATTCTTTAGTTGTTGATTGATGTCATTATCTCCTGTGACAGTTTTAAAGAAGTTGATGGTCCTTTTATCCTATGTTTTATTCTTACTGGTTTCTCCTTCATAACCTAAACCAACTTTCTTAGGAGGATACCTTTTAGCATTTAGTATCTCATCCAACCTTTCAGACCCCTTAATGTGGTTAAGATTCATATTTAACTCAATCCATTTTTTCTCTAGCTTCCTTCTCAGAGCAACTAATTCTTCTTCCATCTTTTCACATTATTTGTATTTCTCTTTTAATTATTATAATAAGATATCTTCAGTCTTTTTGGCCTCTTGTAATTAAACTTTTAACTAGAAAATCACTTCGAACTTAGGCTCTTCTTTAACATATTTCATCAAAATTTCCTTTTGTAAACATTCTTTCGTTTGAGCTTGACAATTTCTTCTAAAGAATTTATTAGCTCTCCTTCAAGATCAAATTCACCCTCTTCTTCTTCACTTAACTCATACTCATTAAGTTTTTCAGTTTCAAACTCTAGGGCCATAAGCATGAACACACTAATTCCCTCTTCCTTGGAATATTCATTTGTGTCTTCAGAGGAGCTATTATCTTCTTGTGTATAAAATAATTTCCTTTTAAATATTTTCTCATTCTTCACTTTGTTATATTTGTTCTTTTCTTTACCTTTTGACTTATTCTCTTCCTTCTTAAATGGAAATTTTGAGGCATAATTCCCTACTCTTCCATAATTAAAGCACTTAAAAGGAAGTTTTCCTTTATACTTATTGGTTCATTTCTTCAATATTCTCACAAATTTTGCTTCTTCTTCATCTGAGCCTGAACTTGCTTCTTTTTGGTATTATATGGATTTCCTATTAGTTTTAAATGTTGCATCTATTGATGTAGACTTTCCTTTTGTTATTCTCATTTCATATGTTATTAGAGAACCAAGAAATTCATCCATTATTAGAGTTTCAACATTAGACATTTCTTCAATAGTTGACACTTTAGAATTAAACTTGGTAGGACGAGACCTCAACACTTTTTGGACTATGGTGGATTCCTTAATGCTTTATTTAAGACCTCTCATAACATTTAATATTTCATCAACTCAAAGAAATAACTTTGTTATATATTCATCATCACTCATTTTCAGGGACTCAAAATGAATTATGTAAACTTGTAGCTTAGCCAAATTCACTTTACCACCACCTTCATGAATGTTTCTTAATTTATGTCACATTTCCTTGGTAGTATTACAATGCATTTCTTGTATAAATTTCAATTCAGCTAGCCCACTAAGGATAGAATTCATGGCTTTTGCATTGAAGGATAATTATAATTTATCATATTTATCAACAATGATAGGTGGTTTCTCATAACCATGTTCAACATCATCCCAAACATCTACTCCAAGGGACATTAAATATGTCTTCATTCTAACTTTCCAAAATGTATAATTAGTACCATTAAACAAAGGAGGCTTTATTTGTAGAACACTCTTCCTAAATCACCATTTCTATGAGTTAGATCTTCCTTCCAATTGTTAGGCTAACACAGAAGGAACCCGCTTTGATACCAATTGTTGGAAACTATGCAATTACTAAGAAGGGAGATGAATCAGTAATTGTGTCTTTTATCTATGACCAATTATAAATTCTTTTAACAGCCTTTCAACTTTTTCTTTAAAAGTTAGCAGATTTATATAAGTGTTCAATAATTAACTATGAATTCAAAGGAAAACACACAAGTAAAACATGCAAGACATATAGACACCGGATATGAGTAGAAAGCCATAAAGGGAGAAAACCATGAATTTTGTTGTTGTGATGTAAATGCAAGAACCCGCTCCCTTTTTACATTAGCTTTTGTAGGTACTCATTTACAGGAGGTTCCTCTTTTATTTTTCAAGCTACAACATGTTGGAAGCACCCACTCTCACTTCTTACAGGCTCCAACCTATTCTTTTTCAGGTTATTGCCTAAAAGGAGACACCAATCCCTTGACAAGATTAGAAATTTACTTTGTTGGTTTACCTAGTCTTGGAATTATGAGTTCTTCCTTTTCTTTGGCTCAGTTTTGTAATCTATATCTACCCCTTTACATTCTCTTCTCCTATATCTCACTTCCGCTCCTCTTCCTTGTTGAAGAATCTAGGGCACCTGAGTTATAATGAGATTCTTCTAGCAATGATAACAACTTGTGAAGTACTTTTACTTTTCTTGCTAACACAATATTCTTATTATTACTATTAGTGTATGTTTTCTTAATTCATTAAACAGCTACCAAAATACAAGAGACAAGAACACAAGATGTTGGCTCTCAGCCAGGGCAAAACCTCTCTCTCTTAGAGAGGAAAACCCTTCTTGAAATTTCTCTTATTGAAGCATCTATTGATAAATGCCAAACCCTAGACCTTTGACAAGAAGATCCTCCAAGCACAAGTCAAGTCTTTTTCCTTCTTCTTTTGGAACTTTGTCCTCCTTCTAGCACTTCATTCTTCTTCTGGTAACTGATAGCAACCCTAGTTATGCTTGCACTAGAAGAGATATTTTTCTTTATTCCCTAGTAGACTCCTTCCCTTATGAAGAGTACCTTATCCCTCTTATAATTGAGCTCTTCCTTGATATATAGTTGCAGGTCTGATATAACAACATCGTGTCCCTTTTTCTTCGCACGTGTCAGGGGATTCCTTCAAGAAATTGATGCTATATTTCTCTCCTTCCTTTGCTTGTGTGGTCTTCTTATTTTCTTGAGTGAGAGGCCTAATATGCACTCCTTTATTAGCCCAACCAATGAACTTTTATGACTGTAATAGGAGGGTTGTTGTGACAGTGGAGAGAGCCTCTTTTTCTTCACAAGTGTGACAGTAATAGGCCCTAAGATAGCCCTATTAACTTCGGTTTTTCTTTCTTCCTGCTTCGCTGCACTAGAGGCTCCTCCTTCATCCTTTTTCGTACCCTATACTTGTAGAAATTTTGAATAATTTAACACATATTCAATAGAGATTATCCTGATCATGTACTATTGCAAAATACATACACAATACATAAGCTCCTCTACGTTGATCATCAATATAGCAGCATCAATAACAATAAAACATCAAGAGCATACACATTAACACAGTATGTAACCCGGGGAAAGCATCTCGCTAAAAACCCCACACTATCTGTATATTAATGATTGAGACCATGTAACATTACAAAGTACAATGCTTATCACAAGCAATCCAGTACCAGCTCCACCTGTTACACACAATACAGCTCATATCTGATCTCCAAATTTATTCCATTGCTTGCCTGCCTCCTCTGCTCAATACCTACTCAAGAATGAATGAGAATGGTCTACCAAACTCATATTTCACCTCCAAAGAATCACTCACAATGTGTAAGACGTGAGCAGAAGCTACAAATTGGGCAAATACATGAGAAAACTCATTGGCATACTCAATCCCTTGATTGTGCAAGATCTGATGCACAACTATAGTCACAACTGATAGCAATCTGATTCTCTAACACCTGTCCCTGCTGAACTGAACATGCACTGACATGCAACTGAGTTAACTGATGTATTCTATAGTTTTATTATGAGTTAATAATTAGTTTAACAACTCATCATTAGTCTATCTGCAGTTAGACTAACTACAACTAGTTTAACCAAGTCAAACTGAACACAACTCCATCAACTCCACAATCAACTCCACCAAACTCAACTGATTGAGTTCTAACTGAAGTCATGCATGCAACAACTCAAATGAATCAAAAGAAAAGTGTACTTCCTTCTGACAGCTGCATGGGCCACATCTGTAGCTCAAACTGAAGTGCTCCAAGAGAATAAGATCAAGTTTATAGTCCAAATATTATTATGAGACAATAATATTTGACTTTTCTATTTTTGACAGCCAGTCTAAAAATAGACTTTGATCACCCACACTGTGGTCACCCACACTTTGGTCACCCACATTGTGATCACTCACACTTTGGTCACCCACATTGTGATCACTCGCACTGTGATCAAAAATAGAACTTGCGCCATAATTTGCCTGCGGGCCCACTTAGTGAAGGCGACTCTTTTCACTAAGCTCCATCATCTTGTTGCAATCTCAACACTCCCTCTCGACAAGATATGGATTATCAACAACCCCTATCCTGCCCCGGTGGTACTCGA
This sequence comes from Pinus tabuliformis, assembly GCA_031772625.1. Taxonomy (NCBI): domain Eukaryota; kingdom Viridiplantae; phylum Streptophyta; class Pinopsida; order Pinales; family Pinaceae; genus Pinus; species Pinus tabuliformis. The sequence goes on from CM062811.1 coordinate 249,494,049, forward strand.
ATTTGCTCCTAGTGAGAGACTTCGTCAGAATATCACCATCCTGATCCTCCGTTGGAATGTACGAAAGTAACATGATCCTCCGCTGCACACAATCTCTGATATGATGGTACCTGATGTCAATATGCTTAGATCTATCATGAAATACAGGAATAGCCGAGAGTTTAATGCAACTCTGGTTATCACAGTAAATCACAGTAGGATCCAAATGAGAACTGAACAAACCAACCAGGATCTTCCTCATCCATATAGCCTCGCATGCAGCCAAACTTGTTGCCATATACTCAGCCTCCGCTGAACTGAGTGCCACGGATCTCTGCTTCCTGCTGTACCAAGAAACTACTGTCGATCCAATACTGAAGACCCCTCCTGATGTGCTCTTTCTGTCCATTGGGCTCCCTGCCCAATCTGCATCCGTGAAGCCACATAGCTTCACCTCATCCTCCTGTCTGTACCACAAACCATATCCCAATGTGCCTCTCAAGTAGCGCAATACATGCTTGCCCGCCTTCCAGAAGAGCTTGGTAGGCTTAACCATAGCTTGTGAAAGTTGGTTAACTACATAGCATATATCAAGTCGTGTATTGACCAAATACATCAGCGACCCCACCAACTGTCGATAAACAGTGGCATCCACTTCTTCTCCCGAAGTGGCATCCTTTTTCCTCCAACCTCCAGGAAGAGGAGTATCAACAGGCTTGCAGCCATGCATGTTGAACTTCTCCAGTATCTCTCGAGCATACTTTCCCTGAGAAACAAACAGTCCACCACTGCACTGCCATATTTCCAATCCTAGGAAATAGTGAAGGAGGCCCAAGTCCTCCATCTCAAACTCTGTAGCAAGATCCTTCTTGCATGACAGTATCAACAGCTCATCACCCGTTAGAATCAAATCATCAACATACAGTACAATGATAAGCAACTTACCCTCCACCACAATCTGGTATAGGTTAGGATCCGCCTCGCTCTTGGAGAATCCAAGTCCTGTGAAATAGCTGTCTATCCGTGTGTACCAAGCACGTGGTGCTTGCTTCAACCCATACAGCGCTCTCTTGAGCCTGCACACATGCGACTCGCTGTTGAAGACCTCAAAGCCTTCGGGCTGCTCAATGTACACCTCCTCCTCAATGACTCCATTGAGGAACGCAGTCTTCACATCCATCTGATGAATGTGCCATCCCATCTGTGCTGAGAGAGCAAGAATCGTCTGTATGGAAGAATACCTTGCGACAGGTGCAAAGGTCTCCTCATAATCGATCCCCTCTATCTGTGAAAAGCCTAGGGCAACAAATCTTACCTTGTACTTCTCCACACTCCCATCAGCTGCATGCTTGACCTTGTAGATCCATCTCGAACCCACCACTGATTTCCCTTCCGGTCTAGGAACAATCTCCCATGCACTGTTTCTGATAATAGAATCATACTCTTCCACCATGGCGTCTACCCATGCAGGATCCTCCACAGCTTCCTCGAAAGAGGATGGCTCAGTCACAACACACTTGCTCATAAGAGCTATGTATCCAGTGTACCGATCAGGTGACTGTCTCTGCCTGCGTTGGGCTGTAGGTGGTCCTACAACTTTCTCTGCATCTTGAGCCAAGCGCTTTCGCACTCTGATGGTTGGCGCTGCATGAGTGGTCTCTTCCACTCCATGAACCTCATCCTATGGCTGATCCACGTCCTGAAGCTCATCCTTAGGAACTAATAGCTCCTCATATGCATGCAAGTGTAGCTCCCTCTCAAGCGAACACTTCATGGCTTTCTCCTCCTAAAATTTTATATCCCGTCGCACAACAGTTTTACCACTGTCTGGCAAATACACACGATAGTTGTGGGCGTATTAGTGTACCCCACAAATATCCCAACCTCTGCGGTCGGCTCCAACTTCTTCCTAGCATCCTTCGTCACATGCATGTAAACATTAGCACCAAAAATCCTCAAATGAGAAAGATCAGGCTTCTTACCAGAATAAGTCTCCTCAGGTGTACTCATGCCAAGTATCCTATGAGGACAACGGTTCTGCACATAAACTGCTGTATTGCATGCTTCCGCCCACAAGTGAAGGGGTAGGCCCTGATCATGCAACATTGCCCATGTAGCACCCACAATCGTTCTGTTCTTCCGCTTAGCTACCCCGTTCTGTTGTGGGTTATGGGGAGCTATGAGCTCTCTACGAATCCCTTCTGCCTTGCAGAAATCCTTGAACTCATCCGAGATGTATTCACCACCATTATCACTCCTAAGAGCCTTCACCTTCTTCCTCGACTCCTTCTCGACCAGTGCTTTGAATTCACAGAACTTTGAATATGTCTCGCTCTTCTTCTGCATGAAGAAGATCCAGCACTTACGAGAGAAATCATCAACAAAAATCACATAATACCTGTGTTTTGCTGTCGAAGCAACTGAGAAAGGTCCACACACGTCTGTGTGAATTCTCTCAAGGATCGTCGTGGCGCGACTATCCTTCTCGTGAAAGGGGCTTTCACAAACTTCCCCAAAGTACACCCCTTGCACTGATCTAATTGCGCAAGTGTGCCTTTAGGAAGCCCTGTAGTGATCTGCTGCAGTATCTTCAAGGCTCCATGGTGAAGGTGACCCAATCTCCTGTGCCACAACTCGCCATCATCCTGGCTCACCAATCCTTCTGCCTTGCCCGCCATTGCTGCGCATCCATCTACATGTAACTGATAAAGGTTCCTCACTTGAACCCCTATCTTCCGGGTCTCACCAGTTGTCTTGCTACGCAGGAAAGCCTTTCCCTCGCTGAAAACAACATCATACCCCTTGTCTTCTAACATCGCCACTGAGATGAGATTCTTCGTCAATCTTGGAACATGCATGAATTCCTTCAATATGAAGGGTTTACCAGACTCCCTCTCAAAGGAAATGGTACCGATACCGGTCGCACTGTATCTACCATCATCGCCCATCACGATGTGCACTCCAAGATATTTCTCCTCCAGATTAGAGAACAAATCTCTATCTCCTGTCATGTGAAAAGACGCACCACTGTCCAAGAACCACACTGATCCCATCACACTTGAAACCAAGCATGCGATCAATGAAAAATCAAGCTCAAACTGTGAGGCTAGAGCCTCTCCTGCTGAAGATCCAGCAGCCTACTTGTTCTTCTTCTTCTGCGGACAATTTGTGGCATAGTGTCCGTGCTGGTGACAGTGAAAACACTTCACCTTGGACATATCCTGCTTCTTGCCTTTCGCACCAGACTGAGAAGCTTTCTTGCTCTTCCCTTTCTTTGCTTTGGCAGCCAAAGCACAATTCTCTTCATCAGATACCTTTGATGAAGATCCATTCTCATACTTATTGTTACTGAGTTTATCCTTGAGCGCCAGGTCACTCTTGCTTTGGAATAACATTCGCAATCCGTTGAAAGACATTTCAACAACACTGCTGCAAATTCGAATTCCACCAGCTCCAACTCAACTACTTCCGATCTAAAATTCGTGAGAACACAATATTTCTCGTACAGAGATTGACTGTATGGGAATTCACCGGATATCTCACCTTCCAAAGGAAGGATGAATCCAGAGGCTACCTGGCCCGATTACAGACTCTGCCTGAAGAAATAGAATGTAAACACTTCCTGAATAGTAGATCTGATGATCAATAGCTCCGATACCATGTAGAAACTTTTTCTACAATTATCTAGCTCTGATACCATGTAGAAATTTTGAATAATTTAACACATATTCAACAGAGATTATCCTGATCAATTACTATTGTGGAATACATACACAATACATAAGCTCCTCATAATTTAACACATATTCAACAGAGATTATCATGATCATGTACTATTGTGGAATACATACACAATACATAAGCTCCTCTACGTTGATCATCAATATAGCAGCATCAATAACAATAAAACATCAAGAGCATTCACACATTAACACAGTATGTAACCCGGGGAAAGCATCTCGCTAAAAACCCCACACTATCTGTATATTAATGATTGAGACCTTGTAACATTACAAAGTACAATGCTTATCACAAGCAATCCAGTACCAGCTCCACCTATTACACACAATACAGCTCAGATCTGATCTCCAAATCTATTCCACTTCTTGCCTGCCTCCTCTACTCAATACCTGCTCAAGAATGAATGAGAATGGTCTACCAAACTCGTATTTCACCTCCAAAGAATCACTCACAATGTGTAAGACGTGAGAAGAAGCTACAAACTGGGCAAATACATGAGCAAACTCATTGGCATACTCAATCCCTTGATTGTGCAAGATCTGATGCACAACTATAGTCACAACTGATAGCAATCTGATTCTCTAACACCTGTCCCTGCTGAACTGAACATGAACTGACATGCAACTGAGTTAACTGATGTATTCTATAGTTTTATTATGAGTTAATAATTAGTTTAACAACTCATCATTAGTCTATCTGCAGTTAGACTAACTACAACTAGTTTAACCAAGTCAAACTGAACACAACTCCATCAACTCCACAATCAACTCCACCAAACTCAACTGATTGAGTTCTAACTGAAGTCATGCATGCAACAACTCAACTGACTCATAAGAAAAGCATACTTCCTTCTGACAGCTGCATGGGCCACATCTGTAGCTCAAACTGAAGTGCTCCAAGAGAATAAGATCAGGTTTATAGTCCAAATATTATTATGAGACAATAATATTTGACTTTTCTATTTTTGACAGCCAGTCTAAAAATAGACTTTGATCACCCACACTGTGGTCACCCACACTTTGGTCACCCACATTGTGATCACTCACACTTTGGTCACCCACATTGTGATCACTCACACTGTGATCAAAAATAGAACTTGCGCCATAATTTTCCTGCGGGCCCACTTAGTGAAGGCAACTCTTTTCACTAAGCTCCATCATCTTGTTGCAATCTCAACAATACTTGTCATTTTCCTTTGCTGATTTCATAGGTGAATTGTGTTGCTTTGGAGGGGTGGAATGACCCTTATATATAGAAGTCTTCTCCTTCTTTAGGCCAACTTGAGGCTGACTTGATGACTTGAGGTCGAGTTGACTTCTATGCTTCAGATTGCTTCCTTTTGTGATGACGTTGCACGAAGGAGGATTGTGACTTGGATTGGAGGTATTTCTTGGACTCTCATACATAAATATACATGGTGTAACATGCCCTTAAGGGTCTTCAACATTTCTTTTGACTCTTTGACTTCCCTATAGCACTTTGACATATGCTAGACCTATGTAATGAGAAAGAAACGCATTGATATAAATAACAAAAATAATAGCTCTATCAAATTATCATAGATTTCTTTCAATGTTTCAAGTTTAGAAACATAAGGAATGCGAGAGTCCTTGATGGATTCTATTAGAATCCTTTGAGCCCTTGTTTCATACTTATTATATTTTGTTAGGGCTTGATTTTATTCCTTAGCAGGTATAACGATACTCCCTTTGATGTGTTCTAGAAGTTCATTCTCCTTGAGAATTAAATCAGTCCTCTTTTTCCGTGCAAGGAAATTAGCAGTCCCAACCCGTTTGTTTCTTTCCTTGAAAAAATGCATTGTGATATGTTCAAAAGAGGACATACAAGTATTTACTTGCTAGTGTTGATGACATACAAGTATTTCCTTGAAGATTTTATGATTTTCCTTATTGGATCTTTGTGATCTTCAAATTGCTTCCTTCAAAGAGATTGCTTGGTGTTGAAGACTTCTTTGAATTGGAGTTATTTTCTTTTCTTGAAGATGATGTAACTTGATGTAGATTCTTCTTTGAATGGATCTTCTTGTGGGTTCCTTTATATGAAAGGCTCTTCTTCTTACTTTCTAGTCTTCCTTGATGGATCTAGAAGAGTAGATGATAGACCTCCTTGTACTTGATGGATTTGAAACCCTTAGCTTGTAGAGTTGATTCTTCAACATTGTATGTGTTCTTGATATGCCCTTCCTAATTGATGTGTCACCTTAGCTCTAATATCATGTTGAAGAATATATGGCACTTGAGTTATAATGATATTCTTCTAGCAATGATAAAAATTTGTTAAGTACTTTTACTTTTCTTGCTAACACAATCTTATTCTTATTATTATTAGTGTATGTTCTCTTACTCCATCAAAAAGTTACCAAAATACAAGAGACAAGGACACAAGGTGTTGTCTCTCAGCCAGGGAAAAGCCTCTCTCTCTTAGAGAGGAAAATCCTCCTTGAAATTTCTCTTATTAAAGCTTCTATTGATAAATGCCAAACCCTAGACCCTTGACAAGAAGATAATCCAAGCACAAGTCAAGCCTTTGTCCTTCTTCTTCCGGCATTCCGTCCTCCTTCTTCTGGCACTTTTTTCTTCTTCCAGCAACTGATAGTAGCCCTAGTTATGCTTGCACTAGAAGAGATATTTTTCTTTGTTCCTTAGTAGACTCCTTCCCTTATGAAGAGTACCTTATCCCTCTTACAACCGATCTCTTCCTTGAGATATAGTTGCAGGTCTGATATAACTACAATGTGGCCCTATTTATTTGCACGTGTGGGGGATTCTTTCAAGAAACTGATGCTAGATTGCTCCCCTTCCTTCGCTTGTGTGGTCTTCTTCTTCGCTTGAGTGAGAGGCCTAATAGGCACTCCTTTCTTAACCCAACCAGTGAACTTTTACGACTGTAATACGAGGGTTGTTATGACAGCAGAGAGAGCCTCCTTTTCTTCGCACGTCTGACTATAATTAGCCCTAAGAAAACCCTATTAACTTATGTTTTTATTCATTCCTTCTTTGTTTCACCAAAGACTCCTTCTTTGTCCTTTTTCATACCCTATACTTGTCCTTTTCCTTCTCTAATTTCAGAGGTGAATTGTTTTGCTTTGGATGGGTGGAATGACCCTTATATATAGAGTTATGCTCCTTATTTAAGCTGACTTGAGGCCGACTTGACTTCTGTGCTTCATATTGCTTCCTTTTGTGATGTCGATGCATGGAGGAGTCTTGTGACTTGGCTTGGAGGTACTTCTTGGACTCTCATACATAACTATACATGGTGTAACATGCCCTTAAGGGTATTCAACATTTATTTTGACTCTTTGACTTCACTATAGCACTTTGACATGTGCTAGACCTATGAAATGAGCAAGAAACTCATTGATATAAATAACAAAAATAATATTTCTTTTCTTTTATAAATACAAAGATCAAAATTACATTTATGAAGAGCGAACCTAGTTACACTTTCTTCAACATTCCTCTCTATATTTCTCCCACTTTTGAGGCAATTTATGAATCAAATATCTCCACAATTCAATCCAGTAGTTATTTTTCGTTCCAAAAATACATCTTTATATATGTATAACATGTTGTCTATTGGTATTCCAATGCAGCGACTTGAAGTGATTCAGTTTCTATTTCATGCTTCACACCCATTTGTTTCAAATTCTCTTCAATAGCAAATAGCTAGAAGAGATAATATGTGTCATGTAATTATTCACAACAACAAAAAATGGAACTACTACTTCTTCTTACATATCAAGTGCCATTAATTATTCAAAACAACTAAAATTGGTGCATTCAAATTGGTTGGCTTGAACACGTTTTCCAATGAGGGGTCTCCTTCCTTATTTTATCTTTAGCCATTTATATATTCAAAGTGTTGGTACTAGCACTTAGAGTTGCAACTATACCATCTCAACATATGATGAATAAAATATGAGAACTCCATATCTATGTTTGACTGATAGATGTACACAAATAATTACCATATTACTTGTCAATATTATGTCTTCATCACTAGCAGACATAATATTAATGATCTCCTTGTAATAAACAAAGTTTTTGAGTGTTTGTAATGTATCCTTGTGACCAATGCTACAAGAACATGACATAACCTAGAGCATATAGCTATGAAGCATATCTCTAGCAAAAGGAGTGGCTTATTTATAGCATTAGTTGAGACCAGTATTGATTTTCAAATTAGCTTTGAAGAAGGCAGACATGAAATTTAGTATGGTGGTAGCATTCCTAAATATAGAAATGGGAAATTTCTTAGCCAATGTGTATTGAAGAGCCTATTGCATGGTAAGATTATAACAATGCTAAGATATCAACATAACATTCAGTATGGTTAAAGGCATCCAAACTCTGCCTTGTCATGCTTCAATTATTCCATATGTTGCCTCTGCAATGTCTTATCCATTGTCTTGAAATCTCTGAAATCATTCCATCCAAATCCCATTGTTTTTTTCTTCTCTTTTTGTCTCAAATTTTGCATATGTCCAAATGATGTCTACTTTATTCCATTGGAAAGAAATTCTCGTGTATCTTTTGACTATGTTAGTGCAACCTTAGGTCTTTCATACCTTCTAAACATGATCTTGTTGCAAATTATACCACTAAATTACAACACATCTCTTCAACTTTTCACTTACATATTTTAATATGTAAGAATCTTTCTTTCACTCAAATTTTGTGCAGTGCTCTATCTTTCTTAGCTAGTATATTAATGTCTTTGCCTACCATATTTTTTCATAGAAGGAAAATTCTTGTCTCAATCCACTTTTGTTCTTAAATAACCTTATCAATTTTCTTCTTCCACTATCAGTTATGCTTTAAAACCATTCCCAGATTTCCCCTCCAGTCAAGTATTGAAGTCTTCAATTCTTCTTTTCAATGATGACCATTCTATGCTCATGATTGTTCTTTCTTCTCTTTTTATCATTTTTGTAGTTTTGATTCACAACACTTATGAAAACAACCTATAAGCTTCTTTCTCCACACACTCAATTCTCTACAAAAATTTCAATGCTTCTTTTGTGACCAAATAGCATAGTATAGAAAACGATGGGCTTGATTTTCCTTCATTTTTGCATGTGTAGACTTAGTGTAACGATTTGTAACACATATTAGAGAAAAGGATGCATCTACAGCTTAAATTCCTAGTACCCTTACATAGAATACAAAACCAGTTTAGGGGTACATATAAAATCTAGAGAAAGAACTATGTTTGCACCAACCCTCTTATTTACTTGCTAAACATACATCAGCGGTTAAAATAAATCCTCAAACCTATGCTCTTCCCTATTCCAGTTATCATATGCATAATAAATAGGGGAACCTTCAAAATACATAGTGTAGTAACTATGACAGTTGAGGTGTAGATTGATGGTTTCTTTACCCAAATAATTAGGGAGATCAACATATATTTTATGGCCTCAAAAGACCTATTGAATTTCTCTACCCAAACCCTAAGGGAATCAAAGAGATTGTGGTTTTTTGTCTCCACATGCTAATTTATATTCTATAATGTACATACAAGAAATGATAAGTCCTCCTTTGTCTTGAATTCCATCCCATCGATGATCATTTAGGCACGCTTTTCATTCTTAAAATAATTAGAGGTAGAGTTTCTTTAACTACCTCTTCTAGCATCAATTGTTTGGAAATATGATTCACTTTAAAGGTATAAAATGAGATCAATTTCATACATTACTGTCATCAAAGGTTGAGACTTAGAGGTGGCCTATTAGTGGAAATATTGGTAGTGTTTTCCACAAGACAAGCATCAACTTCATGTATAAACAACAAGTTATTCTCGTCTAATTCCACTTAACTTAAATTTTGGTCTTCAAATGAACTCTCCACTACCATGATTATTAGTTTCCAATAGTGATGACTCATTTCTCTAATTAAAGCACCTTTTACATCAATGCCAACTCTTAACAAGCAATAACATAGCTAGTGTAGGATCCTAAAAAAAATTGATGTATTATCAGAGGTTTGGCCAATATAAGAACTTCTACAATACCACTAGTATCTTCTCCACAAGAAAAAGCCCTAACACTTGATTTCGATATGCCTCTTGTTAATGGACTAATCTTATCTTGCGGACAAGACAAATATCCCTATACTTGGAAACTAAGTCTAGAGAAAAACAAACAAACACATAAAAACTCTCTCTAGGCTCATTACCATTAAATCATAGATGCAAGCAATTGGATGAATAACTCATACCGTTTTTATCGATGTTTGTCCTCACTATTGTTTTTTGTAAATTTCAATCTCTTCCTCAATGCTCCGAGCTAAGATCTGCAAAGACACCAATAGAAAAATCATCAGAGCACATGATACATAAATTATCTGTATATGAAACCGCTTTAGGTTTATGTAAATTGCAAGTGATTAAATTTGAGTTTTTAGAATCTTATGTTAAATTCATAAACACATAAACATGAATTTAAACTTAAAAAATTGCATAATATTGTAGACAATGTCACCATAATAGTAAACACAAAATTGCAAGTGATGAAGGAGTTCCTCCTGGGCTACATCTCCTGGTCCAGCTTCCAATGTTTGGTCCTATATCAATATGCTCATTAAAATAGTGATTACATCAATTTAAAGTGCTCAAATGGCTTCAATAACAGCTCCAATGGATTAATAGCTATCAAAACCCTTGTCTAGCCTCTTTCTGCTCCCAAAAATACCAAAAATTAAGAAAGTTATGAGCTCCCCAAGTTTTTCTTCTAGTCGACCTACAAATTTGCCCCTTTTTCCACTAATTGGGTGACAAATTGATGAATAATCGGCACAAATTGTGGGATAATTAATTTTCCTAATGATCCATGTGCATGTACCGGTGGTCACATGACCCCCATGTGACTGGGCACTGGTGCCTAGGGTTTGGCCCCCTCAGCTGCGCCCCTGGTTCCGGCTCCATGGTCGTATGGCATATTTAAGTTGGGGGTCAGGGCTAAGCCCTAGCCCCTGGTCTTGCCCCTGGTGCATGTGGGTGCGGTGACCAGGGTTGGGGCTAGCCCTTGGCCCCCCTACCCATATCTCCACTCAACATTTAAAAGTTGAAATACATATTTAGTGGGTCATTTAAACAAGATCCACCAATAACGAACCAGTTATGGCGGACATTAGTTGGAGAGTGGTTCAAGGTTTGAATCCTACAGAGGTTAATCCAACCTGCCAATTTTTTTAGTGGTCACCGAGGTGCCATGTGGCGGCCTTCGGTTGGTCGACATCAACACACTAAAAACCAATCATATTCAACCCAGTCAGCACCACTTGAACCTACCACGTGTCACGATATCATTGGCTCTTTTTGAATCTCAGTCACCTTGCATAGTTAGCAGGCCCAATCAATTGCACAGACTACTGACTGGGCAGCCTACACAATTTTTGCCAAAATTTGCTTGTTTGGGAAATCGATCAAAACTCCTTTCTGGGAGCATACGACATCCATTTTAAGTGAAACGAGTTGCGCCATATTCAGAATGATGAGCTCTATCCATTCGTTCCATTTTTGAGCCATTCTAACAACTTTCATTTTTTAGCATATTTTTTATCCAATGGATCAACAAGTGATTGAACATAACCTATACAGGTGATCAAGGAATCTTGTACCAATCATTATAACAATTAATGTGAGAAAGAAAAAAGTATTTGTATTAATGAAATATGGAAGCAGATTACAACTATTGCCTTGATGTTGTGAAGCTTCTTCTAGTTGTCTTCACTCCAAGCCTTATCTTCAAAAGTAGTATGCTCATAGGTTGGATACTTTAATAGAATACAATGGAAGTATGAGAGATAAATTTTTCTCAAGAGCCAAACAACTAACCCCTTCTCCATGAGATTCCATTGAATATATAGACTAGATAAGGGTAAGAGGAGATAAGAGATGCAAGTTAAGATCCACTTAGGTAGGGGTGAGATCCACTATGGTAGGGTTGAGATCTACTATGGTAGGGATGCAAGCTCATATCCACACCGTAGAGAAAGATACCTCCACGAGGCTTCTAGAATAAAATCTTCTCATTCCTTTTTAATTTTTACCCATGATAAAATATCGATGCAACCATTTAGTGCAGGAATTTTCTTCAATGATGCAATTCGTTAGCTATGCAACCTACGTCATCGCAGGCTATAATGGTGAAACCTACGTATATGTACAAAAATAGGGTATTTTAAGGTATTTTCATAAATTTTTTATCTTCCATAGAAAGGTATTTATTCAATCTTCTTATGGGATTGCTGGCAATGATACTTCGGATAGAAAAGGATGGGAGTAAAACATAATTTGCCATAGATGCGAAAAAATATTGTGTAACATATTCCCTCTAAAGTATGAAGTCATAAAAAGGACTATGACTAAAATTCCTTATCATGCAAAGGCTTGAAGTAAGGAGAAGACTGGTTGGAAACATGTCAATCAACAATTGAAGGATTACAATATAATAATATCATATGATCATCACTGGGGTAGGAATTCCCATACTCATAATATAAGTAACTCTAAGTGTATGTATGGAAATGTAAAATTATCCATTTCAAATTTAACAAAGTCATGGCCACCATACATGCATCATGGATCCATGCTTAGAAAAACTCAGTATGAACATATCCACCATACATACATTGTGGATCTATGTAAGAGACATAAATCCTCAAAACTCCACGCAACCTAGCTATCAAAGACAGGATCCAGGGTCTTCATATCTATCTATCCATAGTATTAATCTAACCATGCGAATAAATGTGTCAAAGTAAAGCATGGTAGAAACCATATGATTACCATTAATGATGAAAATCATTAACAGATGTGAAAGGAACCACCAATAATGATAATGGTCCTTAAGGTACTATAGTACATTCTAACAAGTGTGAATAATTGATCTGAATTTGAACTCTTGTAGAATCAATCGATTGAAGGCTAATGATGTAAACCTCTTGTCAAAGGCGAGCAAACTTGCCATTAAGGTATGTAATTTCCAAGGTACTGAAAGGTTTCTAAATCAACTCCGTAGATAATGTGTTAAAGTCAGTAGGAAGTGATTCGTCATAGGAGGGCCTTCAATATGTATTCCCTATCAATGACACAAACAGGTATCAAGATTTGAAGTAGAACATAGCAAAGTGATTTTTGACTAAATCAGGAATGACTGGTGCAATATAAGGCTTAAATTACTGATGTTGAACTTATCTTGAACATATTGATGACATGAAAACTATATTGGCAGTACTGACTCAAAAGAGGTCAGAGCCTGAGATATAATACTTGTCACGGAAAATGATCAATAAGAGACAAGTGGATTTCCCACCCTTGACACAAGGAGTGAAATGGGTGTCATGTTTAAGAGTGACTTGTTGCATAAATTATATACATATTTCTACAAATTCCCTTCCCAAATTTTCCCCACCATTTCTAGAAAGTACCTCATTATTTTTTATGCTTAAACTATAATCTCATCCTTTGGATGAGTCCTTCAAAGTAATTTTTAACGAACCCTAAGAAGAAGTGGTTTTGTCTCATCATGATAGATGAGTCTGTCAATGTATTCTTTAACGAGCCCAAAGATGGTATGGCTCATATCCCAACATAATGGATGGGTCCCTCATTGCTTAAGTTTTACAAGTCCAATGAAGGGGTAACTCAATGTCTTTTTCATATTTAGAAAGTTTGAAAAAGAAATAAAAAGAAAACTCCAATGTGTTATTTTATGTAATTTAGTCTCTTGAGGCTGAAAAAAGGATAAAACAATACAAAATATAACTCTTTTAGTCATGTTTGACTAGAATAGTCCTTTTTCATAATAAGTCTTATTCATTCCAGAAAAATGTTAAACTTATACTAAATAAACATCCTTTCAAATTCTTTAACGAGTGTAAAAAAAACAAATTCACTCGACAAATTTTTTATATTTCGAGAGTATGAAAAGATCTTAAAGGAAACTCCAGGGGGTTCCTTTTAACATAGTCAATGAGCCTGAAAAAACTGATAAAAGTATACTCACATCGACAATTTACGTTTAAAGCTGTGATATACACATTTAAAACATTAACAATCATCATATTTGTCCAAAAGATTAAATCAAAAAGAATAAATTAATGAAATTTAGGTATAAATGGTAAAATAATTAATTAAAAATTCCTTTAATGCCTTTAAAAGGAGAAGAGTAATTTATTCTTACCATTTGCATTTTACCAACTTTGAGAGTAAAAAGCCCCTTTTAACATTGATTTCTAGGAAACACTTTTGAACAAACTAGTGGACGATTTCAGGCGTTGTTTCTTCGAGGTAAGAGCCCTTAGTATCCTCTTCATTTTCATGGTTCTCTTTTTCAATTTTTATAGTTGATTTAGTCATTTTTTAAATTTAAAATTGGGGGGAAAATGCCCGTGGATCATTGTAAGGATCCCTTATTGGGCTTTGCGTCATTCAAATATAGACATAAATCCTAAAAGGGAGACTTATGTCAAATATGCACTGTCCATAAAAGGAAAGTTTTGGTTGATGTGAAAGGTTAAAAAATTTTAAATTTTGTATCGAAAAAACTCAAAAAAAATATTTTTCATGGGGTAACAAATTTTTCCTTTAATGATAACAAACTTTTCATCTGTCAAATTGTTGGAATGGAGGGAGAGAGAGCACGAGGAATAATATTTGATTGTTTCCAATCATGTTAACACCATGTTGGCAATGTGGTTTGGAAAAGAAATTCTTAATCGCGGGAACGAGAGCTCAGCTAGAACTCTTGGATTATTTTGAGAGAATGTGGAATGTGGATGAGCAGCATTTCCAAGTTGGTGTGCACACTCTCACTATTGATGTAGAAGACATTTATTTTTTAATAGGCTTTCCAAGAGAGGATATAGGGTTGCATTGGCCAGTCATAGAGGCGATGGTGAACCCACTGAATATTATGTCAGGCAATATTGTACCCTAGGATCAAACAGGACCAATAGTGGAAAGATTCAAAGAAAATATGTGATGGATCTTTCGTTGAAGACCATTTTGTTTACCATTACCCACATTGTAGGCAGTGTGGCCCGAAATTTGGCCACTAAGGAGTAAATTCAATATGCTTTGGATTGCATGGAGCCAACAGCTTTCAACTAGTGTGAGGGGCTCTTGATCAATATGAAAGAATAGTTAACCAGGTGCAGAACAGGTCATCTAAAGTAGTTCAGTTATGGTTTGATTATGGTGTCCTTTTCCTAGAAATGGTATTGTTACCCACTACTTCGCGGGTGATATCCCGAGGAAATTTTTTTCTCTATGATGAACCTCAACCAACAACTAGTAGCCCCTTGCAACCTCCTACTAGATCGGTGTGCCATTTCTCTGCCACCTGAGCTAGCCATGTGGTCCCTCACCCACCTGTATTGATCATATGTTTGAAAGTGTGCCTCCTGAATCTAAAGGTATGTATTTTCATTTGGTAATTGAGTATTGGGCTTACTTATCGTGGATACTTTGGGTATGGATTGATGGGGGGATTTGGCGGAAAGGGTGGCCTTAGTTTGTGCTCTTGTCCCTATTCTCTATTTTGGATGCTATCCTTGGATCTTCGTTCTATGGGATCTCCTTTATTGATCATTTGATTCTAGGATGGTACTACTTGGGAAACTCCGACTTTGGGTGAGTGGTCCCGCTTATTTATCTGTGTATATTACTCCCTTTCCGCTCATTATACCCCATTCATCATTTCTCCCAACTGGTTCCACATAGGGCTAGCCTCCCTATCCCATTGCCCCCACCTTGGGTCAGGCCTGGAATGATGCCCCGAAGGTTGAAGCAGCTAAAAGAAAAAGAAAAAAGCATAATTGGCCACATTTAATAGGAAATTATACAACAAAATGTAAAATATGGTTAGGAAAAATTAATTATCACGAGGGAAAAAGCCAATACATGAGCTCTACCCTAATCCATGGTCATCACCCTAGTTCCATAGGCCCTAGATGAGCCTCCTTTATCATTCGGGAACCCATGATTGTCCCAACCCCTGGAGGGAAATGAACCGCCCTACCTAAAAGGGGTAATCATCGTTATATTTTACACATCATGCTATTGTCCTTTGAGCCCCAAGCAGTTAATGAAAGAAAATTCAGAAAAGGTAAAAGGCATATAAAGAAGGGTGGAAAAATCAAGGTCGAGGCACCTCATGTACCATGATTTCTCCCTCCTACACATTACATACCCAGGTGTGGGCTTCCCCTTATCTAGCTACCCCTATGCCCCAATATGTGGCCCAGGATTTCCCCTCTAATTCCCTACTCCATTCCACTTATTTATCACTTGCCACCCCATTAGAGGGATGTACCTTGGACATAGTATCCCCTTTAAGGGTTGAAACCACCTAATACGGTACTTGGTTAACCCCCTATGGAGCTTGGAGACACAAGCACATGCCAAATCCCACTATGGAAGGGCATGCCATTATGAAGTTCACACTTTCTTATCCATTATTTGTAAACACTTTTACCCGATTATTTTAATGACTGGTTGTACTGGAAGCCTAGGGGACACATTGGATCTTATGCAAGATTACGGGTGGTTTCCATTTGGGTTTGGTCTCCCTATACGGGACCCTAACCCCCAGAGGTCTACATTGGGACATATAGGGTGTGCATAGAGATCCATTGGCCTCCACAATAGGAGATAGCACTCCACGAATCTTCATTTATGCTCAGAGACTACTAGCGATCCACTTTTGGGATGATGGTGATATGCTTGGTACATTATGCCCAACAGGCCCCCAAGGAGCCCCACACTCTTGGCAAGTGTCCCAAAACTTGTACAATTTCATGGTAGCATTCATTCCACCACTCGGACCCTTGCAGAGGATCTACAAGCATCTCTGATTCATATGGAGAGCCATGGGGTCATTTATGTGCCCTCAGACCCACTAGGAGAACCACATGTCTACTATTTGGAGAACAAGGGGCCACCCCCTTTTCCATCATATTCCGAGGAATTTATTCCTCAGTATGGCACTTAAGGACATTATTAAGCCTTTGGAGGGCCCCACGACATGTAATTATTATTATTTGGCCCCTTGTGAGGTTTATTTGTCTACTTGCGAGCTAGTTTGGTGGGCTTGTCACCAATAGGGGTTTTATCTGCACATTATTTTATCATTAGGGGCTAATGTAGGCCCATAGGCTAATTCGAACTCATTAGGAGGCTATATATTGATGTTAGATACATTCATTTGATCATCACTTGACTTGGGATCACTCTAATCATATAGAACTTTGCATTTTTTCCTTGGAGGATATTTTTTGGAGACGGATGAATTTTGACATATGGATTTGGGTTATTTTTCTTGTCTTGGAGCTTTGTCTTGCAAATGAAATGTTGGTTGGATATATTCTATAACATTGTAAGTAAATTTTGACGTTGTTATTATTGTTGTTGCACACTACTAAAATTAGGGCTAGCTGTTGCATAATTGAAATGTGGAATCAAGCATGTTTTAGATAATTTAATGTATGGGCCAATATTATATGAATGAAATGTTCTATAGGTCATTTGTCTCTATAATCTTGCATCATTTTCTTTGAATTATAAATTCTTGAAGGTCACTTTTCTTTTATTTCTCTCAACATTGGATGAAACTGACTTTCTGAGCCTCCTTGATCAAGAAACCAAGTTCTTACTCATCATAATCCTTGACTCCATATCCCAAAGTGAATTAGGCATTTGTCCCTCAAAAAGGGCGATCATTTTAACCCTATTGTTACCCTTTTCCCCTTTTTTCCTAGGTATAGCCCCATTAGGTCACCTAGGGCATCAATTTCCAAGGAATTGACCTAAGGAAAAATTTCGATCTCCTATAGGCTATTGCGTCAGTGGGTCCCCTCCCTCTCCTCCAAATTTTAGGCAATTCTAAAGGTGGAATCTTGGGAAATCCCAACCCCTAGCTATAGGATTGAATTTTTCTTAGGCATCCCCAAGTCTATACCTCAACAAGATCAATTCAACCTTTTGAAGTAAATATTTTTGTTTGGTCCTTTCCTTTCACCTTGTCCAGGATAGGAGCATCATTGGTTGATACATTCCATCCCCAAAACTTGGTTGGGTCCACTTGGCCCCGTGTGGTCCCACTTCCCAATAAATATTATTTGTCAAGGACCATTTGGGAATCAAAATTTCCTAAGGATTATATGGATTGAGAACCTCGTCTATAAGCCTATTCCTTCTCCCTTAGCCCTCCAATTTTCACCCCTTACCCCTTGAGGACCAAGTCCCTTACTTAAACAGCAAGCAAGTTCCATTCTTCACTCCATCCTTGGGAAAGGGTTTTTGGGGTCACTTTCCACCTATCCATTGCATATACTTTACAAGTGATCCCTACACTACTGGGACTCCTCCCATCGGTGAAAGTATGTAAAGAGAAGGGAGACTTATGGCAATGGATTAATCCTCCATCATTGTCCTTAACCTAGTAGTTTCCCTCTTAGAAACCCCTATTAGGTCCCCTACTAGTTTGAGTTGTTACATTTCTGGCACCATTTTCAGGGACACGAAACATGTGTTTTTTCCCCATATGACATATTGACATATCACTCTTGGCAATTCAATTGGAAGAATGAAACCCTAGTTCTTCATTGAACTTTAGGGTCAATGCTTGTAGGGTGAAGCAAGCATTTTTCTAGGCATCTTTAATTTAACCCTGACTACTCCTACATATTTTTCATGTATACCTCAGACGGGTTGTCATTATTTCATAAATTTCCTGCTTTGGACATTGCTATCATCCCTAGACATCCTAATCATGTCACAGTAATAATGGTACGTGGCATGCCCCGTGTTTGATGGAGATCCATTCTCTTGAATTGACCACGTAGAAATATTTAATTCACATGATTCAAAAGAGAAGGTTGTCCACCAAGATGTCCTCATTTTATTGTTCATGGGATCTCTCGTTGGTCATAACTCATGGTTGCATGATCATGAACCTAGGAGCATCTTGTCTATTGAAGAGTTCGTTGAGGGCTTCATTAGACATTTTAAAGTACACTGCGCATTAAGCATCCAAGAGGAATCTTTCACCTAGCATCATAAAGACATTGAGAATCTAGGTAATGAGAAATAAGATGAGTCCTCCTTGGGTCCACATGATGAACATGATGATTTTGAGGACACGTGTTGGGAAGGATGAATTTATGGAAAGTGAAATTGAGACCAACCCTATCTTTCTCAAGGATATTACTCCCGATGAATCCTATTTTGAAAACCTTGAGAGAGATGATCCCCATTAGCCCCTTGAAATATGACATTGGATATTATTTCCACATTGAAAAGGGGAAATGGGAAATTGTTGGTCCTCAATTTGATTGTGCTCCCATTTATAACACCGACAAGGAGGATGAGGATGAGATCGGTCTTCCCTTCCCCTCAGGCACTATTTATGATGACATACCCATTGATAGCCATGGGAAGGAGAATCTTCATTTAGCTTTGCATAATGAAGGGAAATTGGAAGTGATCAACTTTCCTTTTGAGAGAGACTCGATCATTGATACTAAGGAAATTGATAAGGCTCCCACTTCTCCTGAGTATGATTCTATGTTCAAAACACTTGAGCCTTTCGATTATGAATTTGGGAAAATGCAACCCGTTGAATACAATACTTCTTTCTCCTTGTCTCTTATTTATCATCTTCTTGGGCCTTCATCAGGTGATTTGCTCATCCCTGGACATATGATTTAAAGTAACTGTAATCCCTTTCCCCTTCCTGGGTATAGTTTCAGGGAAAAGCCCATCATTGATTATACTTTTCCTCCTTGAACGCACACTCGGGTTTTTGATCACTCCATAGTCTCCCCTCTCCAATATAATCATCATGTGCAACCTACTTGTGTCTCTCCATCTCGTCGGCCTCCCTTTCCCACTGATCATAACCCAATGAAGGCCATAATCCATGATGTAAATAATAAAGACAATGGTGGAAGTGATATGCCATAGGTTTCCATTCATCAAAAGTTTATGAGCTTGGTTGTTGACATCTCTATATTTTCGTTGCAAGAGAAGATTTCATGGACTAGATTACATCCTTTCCTTGCTTCTTCTCACAAAATCATCCATATGTGGGCATCATATTTTCTGACCTCCCACCAGCAACATCCTCCATATGTTTGGGTTTGCATTCGCTTTGGGATTTGTAGCATAAGTAATCATATAGGCAGTCATATTTATATTGACTTGATGGTATGTTGGTTGCATTGGCTTTATGATTACACTTAGTATTATCCTTACTACATGAATGTTAGGATAGGATACATTTCATGCTCATTTTCTCATTAGAACTAACCACATATGATGTTTCTCATGATAGATTAGATTGCATGCTTTATTTCTTGTTGGTTTATGGGCTAACATTAAGCATGGGTGATCATAAGACACCATCAAAAACATGCTATCCTATGGCTTTGATATTTGACATGTGCAGATAACAGATCTACGGTGACCAAGAGATTACTAGAGTTATCGTGACCTCCCGTTTGAGCAACCTCATCCACTTCTTCGAGAGATCATGTCCCAGTTGGAGCCAAATGTTACCCACCACTTCGTGGGTGATGTCCCCAGGAGAAATTTTTCTCTATGATGAACCTCAATCAGTACCCAGCAACCTGTTGCAACCTCCTAGCAGCTTGTTGTGCCATTTCTCTGCCACATGAGCCAGCCATGTGGTCCCTCACCCACCTGTATTGATCATATGTTTGAAGTTGGGCCTCATGAATCTAATGGTGTGGTCTTGTCATTTGGTAATTGAGTATTAGGTTTACTTATCATGGATACTTCTAGGCATGGATTGATGGGTGGATTTGGTGGAAAGGATGGTCTTAGTTTGTGCTCTTGTCCTCTTTATCTCTTTTGGATGCTACCCTTGTATCTTAGTCCTGTGGGATCTCCTTTTATTGACCATTTGGTTTTAGGGTGGTACTACTTGGTAAAGACTAACTTTGGGTGTGTGATATCACTCCTTTATCTACATATATTACTCCCTTTCTACTCATTATACCCCATTCATCATTTCTCCCACTTGGGTCCACATAGGGCCAGCCTCCCTATCCCCTAGCCCCCACCCTAGGTCAAGACTGGAATGATGCCCCGAAGGTTGAAAAAGCTAAAATATGGTCAAGACAAAATAATTAGCATGTGGGAAAAATCCAATACATGTGCTCTACCCCAATCCATGGTCATCACCCTAGTTCCATAGACCCTAGATGAGCCTCCTTTACCATTCAGGAACCCATGATTGTCCCAACCCCTAGAGGGCAATGAACCACCCTACCAAAAAGGGGTAATCACTATTATATCTTACACATCATGCTCTTGTCCTTTGAGCCCCAAGTAGTTAATTAAAGAAAATTCATAAAAGGAAAAAGGCATATAAAGAAGAGTGGAAAATTCAAGGTCGGGGCACCTCATGTACCACGATTTCTCCCTCCTACACATTACATACCCAGGTGTGGGCTTCCCCTTATCTAGTTACCCATATGCCCCAATATGTGGCCCTAGATTGCCCCTCTGATTCCCTACTCCATTCCACTTATTTATCACTTGCCACCCCCATTAAAGGGATGTACCTTGGACATAATATCCCATTTAAGGGATGAAACCACCTAATAAGGTACTTGGTTATGATCTTGGATACACTAGCACATGCCAAAGCCCACTACAGAAGGGCATGCCATTATGAAGTGCCCACTTTCTTATCCATGATTTGTAAACAATTTTATCCAATTATTTTAATGATTGGTTATACTGGAAGCCTAGGGGACGCATTGGATCTTATGCGGGATTACAGGTGGCTTCCATTTGGGTTTGTTCTCCCTATACAGGATCCTAATCGCCAGAGGTATACATTAGCACATAAAGGGTGTGCAAAGAGAGCCATTGGCCTCTACAGTAGCAAACAACACTCCACGGATCTTCATCGATTCATAGAGACTACTAGTGATCCACTTTTGGGATGATGGTGATATGCTTGGTACAATAAGCTCATAAGGTCCCCACAAGAGCCCCACACTCTTGGAAGGTGTCCTAGAACTTATACAATGTCATGGCAGCATTCATTCCACCACTCAGACCCTTGCAGAGGATCTATAGACATCTCTGATTCATATGGAGACCCATGGGGTCATTCATCTGCCCTCGGGCCCAATAGGAGCACCATGGGTCTACTACTTGGAAAACAAGGGGCCACCCCCTTTTCCATCATATTCCGAGGAATTTATTCCTTAGTATGACACTTAAGGACATTATTAGTCCTTTGGAGGGCCCCACGACATGTACATATTATTATTTGGCCCCTTATGAGGCTTATTTTTCCATTTGTGAGCTAGTTTGGTTGGCTTGTCACCGATAGGGTTTTATTTGCACATTATTTTATCATTAGGGGCTAATTTAAGCCCATCGGCTAATTTGAACTCCTTAGGAGGCTATATATTGATGTTAGATACATTCATTTGATCATCACTTGACTGGGGATCTCTCTAATCATAGAGAACTTCACATTTTTTCCTTGGAGCATATTTTTTGGAGATGGATGAATTTTGATGTATGGATTTAGGCTATTTTCCTTGTCTTGGAGATTTTTATTGCAAACAAAATACTGGTTGGATATATTCTATAATGTTGTAATTAAATTTTGGCGTTGTTATTCTTGTTGCTACATACTGCTAAAATTAAGGCTAGTTGTTGCATAATTGATATGTGGAATTAAGCATGTTTTAGCTAATTTAATATATGGGCCAGTGTTATATGAATGAAATTTCCTAGTGATTATTTGTCTTGATAATCTTGCATCATTTTATTTGAAGTATAAATGCTTGAAGGTCACTTTTCTTTTCTTTCTCTCAACATTGGATCAATTTGACTTTTTGAGCCTCCTTGATCAAGAAACCAAGTTCGTACTCATCATCATCCTTGACTCCATATCCCCAAGTGAATTAAGCACTGATCCCTCAAAAAGGGTGATTATTTTAACCCTCTTTTTACCCTTTTACCCTTTTTTCCTAGGTCTAGCCCCATTAGGTCACCTAGGGCATCAATTTCTCGGGAATTGACCCAAGGAAAATTTGAAATCTCCTATAGGCTACTGCGTTGTGGGTCCCCTCTCTCTCCTCCAAATTTGAGGCAATTCTAATGGTGGAATCACCGAGAATCCCAAGACCTAGCTCTAGGATTGAATTTTGCCTAAGCATCCCCAAGGCTAGACCTCAACAGGATCAATTCAACCTTTTAAAGTAAATATTCTTGTTTGGTCCTTTCCTTTCACCTTGTTCAGGCTAGGAACATCATTGGTTGATCCATTCCATCCCTGAACTTGGATTGGATCCACTTGGCCCCGTGTGGTCCCACTTCTCAATAAATATTATTTGTTAAGGACCATTTTGGAATCCAAGTTTTCCAAGGATTATAGGGATTGATAACCTCGTCTATAAGCCTATTCCTTCTCCCTCAACCCTCCAATCCTCATCCCTTACCCCCGGAGTACCGAGTCCCCTAATTAAAGAGCACGCAAGTTAAATTCTTCACTCCATCCTTGGGAAATGGTTTTGAGGTCACTTTCCACCTATCCATTGACATGATATACTTTACAATCTATCCCTACACTATTGGGACTCCTCCCATTGGTGAATGTCTATAAAGAGCAGGGAGAATTAGTTATGGTGACAGTGGGCTAAGCCTCCGCCATTTCCCTTAACCTAGTAGTTTCCCTCTTAGGAACCCATTTTAGGTCCCCTGCTGGTTTGAGTGGTAACAGGTACCATTATTGTGTCATCATAATGTAGTGGTGGAAAGACTTTGGCCTAGAGCGCCTTGGCTGAGGAGGTGGGTGGATTTGATGGCACACCATGGTGGCGGCCATTGATCATGTTTACTCCTTTGTTCTTTATCTGGTTGTGAGAGAAACTACTTATGATCAAGGACAACTCATATGCAAGGGATGATTCTCGAGGAGATCCAAACTTGGTACTTCCTCATGATTATATGCAGTGGGACGAATCAGGTAAAAAGGACATTTTTATGTTTTCATTATTTTTCATTTTAAATGATTTTGTGTGTTAAGAATAATATCAACTAATCATGTAGATGTTGGACCGATTTGACTTGCGCGGATGTTATCTATCTAGAGGCATGGCTAGCAAGTTGGAATAAGCAAGCATAATTGCAATGTAGTGGAGGAAATTGAGGAGATAGAACAAAACCTCAAGGGGCTTACCCGGGGCATTCCGAATTCACAGATCGAGGATGTGTGTCATCGTTATTAGAGGCATAATGTAGGACTATCTGATAGTATAAGCCAATTTCTTCAATGAGTATTCCAAGAAGTTGTGTGTTACCATGAGCATCATGCCTAGGGTTAAGGAATTTCACAACTGGATTTTATTTTGGTATTATCAGCATGTATTTGATAAATAAAGGTGATGGACCTTATATGTCTAAACATTTTTTGTGAAACTTTTTGGCAAAAAATTGTCTATGGACAACGTTTTTTATTTGAGTTATCTACTATAAAATGTGTGAATGTTATGGTTTTTATAAATTGTGTAAATGTTTATCTAATACATATTAACTAATGTATATGTTAATGTATTTAGATGTCCTATAATGTGTTGATATTCTAAGTAATCAAATTGTTGAAAATTGTAAGTAGGTTCTATCTTCATAATGACCTAATTATAATCATGAAATTGTATATTCTTTATTAAGAGAGAAAAAGAAATAAATAGAATTATATTTTATTCTTTTGGAGTATGGGTTTCATATTCAAGTTTGAGTCAAAATCATGTTCTTCGTGATTTTAGGTTTTCTAGGCCTTTCTAAGATAAAGAGTATTCATTGTCATGTGCCATAGTCCCATTTGGACTCTTTGTAATAAAGAGTGATATTTATTATGTCAAGAAAAATCCATTTATAAGCCTATGACCAAGTTGGCCCAACAAGAGGAGCTCAACTCATTTGGACACACATCAAGCACAAGTTCAATCTGCAAGAGCGAAGAATAAAGAGAGTAATTGGAGGGATGAAGAAGAACAAAAGCCGAAAAAAATTTAAGGTCATATTCTCTTGTTTCACTCTAGGGTTTGTGAAGCTTCCAGTTGTAGAGGGGTTGAAGTTTTGATGTCGAGAGTCAAAATTATGTGAAGAAGTTGCAGGAGGTTGACATTGTAGCATCATAGTAGTAGTATCGAAGTTATGGAAGCTACCTTAAAGACGATCTTGTTGGGGGCTGACTTTGTGCTTGGCAGGGTTGTTGGGTTTGGTCTTTGGGCCTTGGAAGTTTCTTTGTAAGTAGATTCTAAAGAAGAAGAGAAGCATTTCTAATTTTTTCCCTTGGAGGGGATTTTCCCTGGCTTGGAGCCTATATCTTGTGTATGTTGTCTTGTTGTGATCTTCATTGTTTTGGTAATTGCTTAATGAACAAATATCTAACAAAGTAGTAAAATTCCAACATATATCACAAGTAATTATCAAGTTATGAAAAATCATCTAAATTCATAAGTCTCCTAATTTTCCAACACAAACTCTCTTTCCAAGAGACAAACCCTTAAAAATACTTTTAAAAGAGTAGGACTTCTATTATAAAAAGTATTACTCAGCTATAGTACTATGAGTTGAGAATCCAGTCTAACAACCAAATGACGAATACAAAGAGTAATGGCATAAGATAATAGTTCAATGAGTGCACTATATTCTGTAATGTTGTTAATTGTACGACCAAGACATATCCCATGTAGACTCACTAACTCATTAGTAGACATATATATTTCCCATGCAGTAGAAGCAAGATTCTTAGTACTATGGCTAGCACCATCGGCAAAGCCAACATAAGGTAAATGGAATGCCAACATCTGCAAACCAAGCAAAAAAACAAGACAAGCATCCAATACATAAAATATTCAAAAAAAAAACAAAAAATGCAACATGCCAAATATATGCTACAACAATATACAAAAGTACCTATGTAGAAAACATCTAGTCATAGTACTTTTTAAGATAAAGCCCATTCATGGGCTCAACAAAGGGAATCCCATCGTAATCAACCATACCATAGGTACATTTTTCTAGTACATGTTTAATTAAGTAAAGGTCATGCCACATAGGCTCGAATTTACCATCTCCTAGCTTATCGTTCTCTTGATCATATAAAAGGACCAAGTCACCTTTGAGAAAAACTCGAGGATCACATTTTTTTAGTATGTGCTTTAGTACGTTTTTTGTGGGCCTCGTTAGCCATAGCAGCATCACGACGAGTCTCATCTACATGTGCTAAATATAGAAAATGTTCTTCCTTAGGATAAGTAGCAGGGAGTAATTCAATGGCATGTTTAAAGAATTGAATTTTTCATTCAATCGGTAAGACAACTTCCAAACCATATACGAGTTAAAAAGGTGTAACTCCAGTAGTTGTTTTGGTTGAGGTTCGATATGCCCAAAATGTTGGAAAAAGAATGCAATTCAATTTGTGAATCCCTTTCATTCATTGAAGAATAGCAATTAAAAACTTTTTTACAGCTTCTACTTCTTTGTTGGCCTGCAGATAATAAGGATTTGAGTTTTCATGGTGTAAACCCAACTTGGCAGTTAATTATGATATCATAAAATTTCGAAAATGGGTGCCATGGTCAGTCACAATTACTTGAGGCACACCAAATATAGTGATTCCGTGATTGAATACAAATAAGTTTGCATTTTTCCCATCATTAATGAATGTAGGCAGCGCCTGGGTCAGTTTGGTAAAAAAATCGAAAACAACGATAATATACCCATGCCCCCCAGCCAAGTGAGGGTTACATGTCACGAAATCAATGCCCCAATTTTTTAAATGGTCGATGATAACTACAAGATGAAGTGGATCAAGAGGCACACACATTTTACTATTGTAAATTTGGAAAGTGTGACATTTTTGGACTACAATGATGCAATCTTTGAAGAGAGAGGGCTAAAAATATACGACACAAAATATTTTGAGTAGTGGCATACCCAGACATATGACCAACACATGTTTCGGCATGACAATAATTAAAAACATTTTTAGCTTCTTCATTTGTTAAAATCATCGAAAAACTAAATTGACACAATGACAATAAAGGGTATCACTAACAATAATATATTGTTGGGTTTGATATCGGATAATTTAGCACGTGATAATTTAGGCCGAAAGTTTTGGTTTTGGAGATAGAGAATAATATCTCTACACCACATATCAGATGAATTGATAAGAAATAGAGATTCATTAGGAATGGAGTCTTTTGTCACAGTCTCTATATTAGTATAGGGAAGGTCACAAATTAACTCGGGAAAAACCAATGGTTTATTAGATTTGGATTTCATGTCCAAATCAAATTCTCGAAGGATCATGATCCATTTCAAGTATTTTCCCCCAAGTAATTGTCTATTCAAAATATATTTCATGGGGTTGCAATCAAAACTTATGATGGTTTTGTGGAGTAAAATGTTGTGATGGAATTGTTGGGCGACTTGAACAACTGCCAAGGCCAATTTGTCCACTTGTGAATGCTTCATTTCAAAAGTGGTAAGATTTCTACCAAGATAGTAAATCACATGCTCATCATATGAATCACCCTCTTGGACAAGTACCATAACAATGGTACCATCTGACGTGGCTAAATATAAGAAATAGCCTTGATCATAAGCAGGGGGTGTAACAACAAGGTATGAGTTAGCACATCCTTCAAAGCATCAAATTCTTTTTGGGTTTTCCTCCCGAACAAAGGGAACCCCTTTTTTCAACAGTCGAGTAAAACCCTTAGTAAGCTTAGCATAGTTGGGAATAAAATGTTGTAGACAATTTTCCTTCCCTTGCAAACTTTGGAGTTGGCGTAGATTTTAAGGAGGAGGAAAATTAATAATAGCTTCAACCTTCAAAGGATCAACACAAATCCCTTGCTTAGTGTTATCATAAAATCAGTTAGGTGTCAAATACATTAATGGTTGTTTTATGGTTAGAATATGTCACTGATGGCAAATTCGAATTCTCTTGAGGAGGATGATGGAATCTAATTGTAAATGCTTTATATAGAGCAAGAGGTCGAATTAGCAAGAACTTTTGGCTCAATTGCTGCTCTATGTGCAGACTATGTATATTTTTAACCTAACGCAGAATTTCTACTTAGACAACTCAAGATTCATGAAGAGTTCTTGTAATTTTGATGGCATCTTCCAATACTTACATTGCAGTGAGGTTTACTTATGATACTCAGAATTCATCAATGATGCTCTGACTTCCTTCATAGTAAACTAAGTTTCACTGTTTTATAATTTCTGCACTTGAACTCTATAATGCCTTGACTTCCATGCTAGGTAGAATGTTTTGGCTTCACTACTCAGGATTCAAAGAGGGTTTTTAATGTCCTATTGTCTCATGGTCTTTCACTTACTTGCAGTGGTATGAATACATGTTACTTAGAATTCATCATGATGCTCTAATCATGATAACTGTGTTTCCTTGCATTGTATCTGTTTTGTTGATGTATAAAAACTCTCTATGCCCTGACTTCATGTTAAAGCTGATCTTGCTATGGTACTGAACATACTTTGACTCCATAGCCCAAAGGTAGCCAACCTTCATCTTTCAACCTATAAACATATACAATCACAAACTATAGAGTTAGCCATCTATCTTATTCTTTAATCAAAATCTTTAACCCTTTGAGAGAGCCCTCTCAGGCTGAGGAGGCTAAGCCTCAGCCAAAAGTTTGGTTTGAAATAGTTACTCAAAGTCTTCCTGATCAACAGCCTATCAGGGGCATGATTTTGTGATAACACTTAGATAAGATGAAACTTACTAGACGTCTGATTCCACATAAAAAAACACATTTATGAGGGTTCAAATGAATATTGTAATGTTGAAACCAAAGAAAAATAGCCTGTAACTGTATCAAATGATCTTGAGATCGTAAGGAATGTGTAGGTAAATTGTCAAGGTAAGGTTGTACAATATGTTTGACGTCATGGAATGCATAAGACATGGCTCTTTAAAAAGTTGCACTTGCATTTTTTAGTCCAAATGGAAGCTTTCAATAGGAGAAGGTTCCCCAAGGACAAATGAAAGTGGTTTTATGTTGATTTGATGTAAGTATGTTGATTTGATTATAGCCAGAAAATCCATCCGTTAAGGAGAATAATTCACTTCCAGCACAGTCATCAACAATTTTTCAATGAATGGGATTGGATAATTGTCTTTGGGGAAAGCTCGGTTGATATCCCTATAATCAATGCATACATGGATATTTCCTTGTTTCTTTGTGACTAGAAAAATGTTGGAAACCCAGTCAGTCAAAGGGACGGGATAAATAAATATTACTTTAGGAAATTTTTCAACTTTAGTTTTAATAGCGGAAGATTTTCTCAGATGCCTTGGATGTAGAATTTTTCGAACAAGCTTAGCATCGGGATATGTTTTAATCTCATGAATTACAATTTGTAGGTCAATTCCATATTTTTCTTTGTATGACCAAGCAAAAAAATCACGGAATTCTTTGAATAGGGTCATGTATGTTTGAATTTATTCAAAATATCAAGAGTCGCCTCTATGAATGTTTTCCATGATCTTAGGTTTTACTGAGATTTAAATTCAATGGTTGTGGATATGCTGCCTAAATTTTGTTCAGATGAAGCATCATAGATCGAAATAAGAGTTTTAGGGTTATTGACAATCTCAAGTAGAACTAAGGTGTCAAAGTTATTCTCAATGATCTTGAGTTTAGGGAGAAAGGAGGAATTGTGATAGTTATCGTCCGATGGTGTTTCTCCTAATGAGATGATCTCCATAATACTTTCATCTTTAGGGAAAATGTTGTCAAAAGGATCAGGAGATGTGGTAGAAATCAACCAAGAATATTAAGAATGCTCATCTAAGACCACGTTCATTTAGTCATTGGATTCTGAAGCGACCATAGAGGCCAAGTGGATAGCTTGATAAGCTAATTCAATTAGACTGAGCAGCATTTGATCACCATAAATTTCAAATTCTGATGAACTAGGAACTACCAAGCATCATACGATTCAATGGATTCACTAGTGCTAGTCAAAATCATGTTGATTGGAGCGACATAAAGAGAGGTGTTGGGGAAGAAAAGGTTCCCATTGATGTTGAATCTTTTAATAGACCCACACCAACATTCTCATAAGGAACTAATGATTTACTTATGAATGGAACACTACCCGTGGTTTGAGAATCAGAAACATAATAGTAAAGTTTTTCTACTATGACTATATTTCCTTGATGATGAAAACAAAGTACACGAAAAAGTGAATAAACTATTGTTGACATAGAATAGGTCTTTCTACGGTCGAGAAAAAGGTTATAGTCAAGATATGTGTCAACGACTTCTACTTCAACAGTAAGTATTTTACCTTCTAATTACATAGGTAATGTGTCTAAAATTCCATAGGGTTTAAATCATGTTCCATAAAAAGCTTTCAAAGTAGTAAGTGATTGGTTGATCAAAGGTGAGCCCAAGGATTTCCAACAATTCAAAGATATAATGCATGTTGAGGCTCCTTCGTCTATGATAGTATGAAAAATGTTTCACATGCACAACAACTTGGATCTAAAAGGCAAGTTGATATGGAAGCCTTGGGGTATGGTTTTGTAAATCAAAGACTATTAAACTTAAATCTGATGGATCAATTCCACCAATAGCCAATAATAATTATTTTAATTGTGCATGACAACTTTGAAGGACTTCGAGGGCCAACATTGCAAAAGGAGCATGAACTAGATCTTCTATAATGTTATAATTCTAAGCAGCCCAAGCATGTGGACTAAAAGACAACTTATAAATGACACCTTTTAGGGGGGTTGAATCACTATTCCAGAACTTGGTCACTCTATTTGTAATGGACTAGAAGGAGGTGGATCTAATGTGGAAGGTTGATCTAGAACACCTCCATTATAGGAGTATAGTCTTTGGCTCTTGTAGCCACCGAAACTGTCTCTTGAAACATAATTATGTCAGAAGAGGATTGGGTTTGTGTAACCATTTGGGTTTCCTAAGTAGGAAAAGGGTCTGTCAAAAGAGTTGGTGTGTTTTAAGTGCCTTTGAGAAATTGATTAACATTGTCATGATGCAGAAATTATTTGGTATAGTGATCCTCATTACAAATGAGGCAAGCATACCATGGTTTATGATTTTCTGCAAGATATTGAGTTTTAGGTTTTTCCTATTGAGGGGCATTTTTCTTAGCCTTTCCTTTGCCCTTCTTTTTTACCTCTAGGTTGCAAAGATTTACCAGCCAATGTGGATTGTATTGCTTTAATCTCAGAAGTATTAATAGTAATACTAACTATAGGGGTATTTTGAGATGCAATAGTGGGAGTAGGCCACGTATTTGAATGGCCAAATGATTTACTCACTGATTTTTTATTAATAAAACCAATCACACCATCAAAAACATGAGATCTGTAGAATCTAATGGAATAATATTTGATGGATGAGGAGAATTTGGAATCATGTAATACAATGTGTCATATTGTGTATAAACAAGATTCAAATATTGGGCACAAGCAATAGCTTGCTCCTGGGTAACAACTCCACCCATGGAAACATCTTGGGCAATCAAAGGAAATAATGACTTAGTAAACCATTCTACCAACAATTGTCCTAGAATAAAATCTTTAATTAAATGGTGTTGACACCTTCATTCATGAATATGGTCATAGATATGCATGGAGTTTGATTGTTGTAATGAGGTTAAAATTTCAGTTCCAACTTTGTATCAAATTGGTAATTGGAAATGAATTTAAAAAGTTGTTACCAAATAATTAAAGTTTCCAAAATATGCTCATGGTAATTCAATGTACCACTTAGTTGTATTACCAGTAAGAGTACGCTAGAAAAGACATACTCGAATGGAAATTCAAGGAGTTGGAAGAGCACCACAAATGATATGTCATTACATGGTTCAATGGGTATTCTCTAGGTTTACCATTGAATTTTGGAATGTCACTAGGTAATTTTGTAGCAATAATCAGCCATAAGGGATGATGAAAAATTGGATCATTTGTAAAGAACGATAAACTCAGTAAATATAAAGTTGTGATAAATGGTAACTTCCTATTAAAATTAGGTTGTGGATAGGCTTGTGGATAAGTTTGATACTAATAAGAAACAACAAAACCTTAAGGTCTAGTTGTTGGAGGAGAGTATCCATAATATCCTGGAATAGGTTGTGCCATAGGCATTTTAATTCCATGAGGATAAACCAAAGGAGGATATCCTGGATAACCTAGAGCAAGTTGAGTCCTAGCCATTTATGGAATTCCACTAAGATAAGCGGGAGGAGGATATCCAGGGTAACCTGGACTAGGTTGACCTATAGGCATTTGTGGAAATGTTTGAACAAGTTGGCCCATTCGTATTGTTATCGTTCTGTATTTTTTAGGTTGAGAGAGTAAATACAATGGACAACATCAAACTACTTTTGAAGCTGGAATCTAGCCCTGCCAGCTTCAGAAAGGGATGTCTCTTTATGAATTAACTTGGTTTTTAAGTTGATCGTAGGCTAGTTATGAGTATGCATGGTTGTTTGTTTGAATTTGGTTGATTGGTTTGGTTGATTGATCTGATCAAATTACTTTCTTTCCATTGGGCTATGGAGTCAAATAAAGTTGGGTATTGCATCAATATGTCTAAAGAATAATCACAGGGTGAGCTAGTTGCATTTACTGGATTCTTAAAGTGAATTATGAATGGAGAAAAGGGGATTTCTATAATGGTCAAAAAGCATTTAAGAATTTTTCAATCAGACTTTAGAAGAAAAACATACAAATTGTAAAAACAGTCCAAATAAGGTGTTCAATCAACAAATCTTATTTTTCACATTTCCTGTTTTACAATTAGATTTTCAGATGATTATAATGCAGAGAAAAGAAATGGGAACAACTATTACAATAGGAAAACCATCACCAGTAAATTGCAGCACAAGAATCCTGTGAAAGTCTTTGTATTATTGATGCTCCAGCAGCATGGAAAAAAGGTCCAATGCTCAATAGAAAAATTATACTGATCAGGAACCGACCCTCAATACTTTGAATGAATGAAGTATTTAAACAATATTTCCAAAAAGATTAAAATGAATATCGCATCGACATGGAAAGCTATTATTAACTACAAAACAATAGTATGACTAATGTGCCCACAAAAGGTGAATTCGGTGAAGTGATCTGGATGTCTGGCACTATTTGAGCAGAGAGCAACTGCTAAGTTTCCACAATTTGGGTGTTGCATTGGATGTAGCTGATCTTTTCTTTAATCTTGAAATTCGCACAGTTTATCCCATTGCTCTCCATCTGGGATGGTGATTTTTGTTGCCTTGCGGTAGATTTCATCTACATTGGTATATTTAGAAAATGTATGCCTTACCACGAAAATATGCTTTATCTCATGTTGAATGAACATAATGTTATTGATAGCTTCAAAAACATCTCTCCCTGTCATAGCACCTTTAATGTGGGAATACTTAGCAGTATCCTTTGCAATGTCTATAATCTTCTTCTTATAATCTTCCATGGTCATTAATTTGTCATTAATTATAAATAAAGAAGGCAAGCCCCTTATTGTTAATACCTCTATTTTGGTGAAAAATATGTTGACTGCTACTTCCAAACTATGACATTTTTCTCTAAGTTGCACAATCAATTTTTTATTTGTAAGAACTTTCTTTACTTCTAAAATTGTCTTTGTCCTGTCCTATACTCCCAAATCGTCCATCTCATATATGTTTTTGAAATTGAGAAACTTGATGATGTTATTGGCTGTGAGGCATATCTCCCAACTCATTGTTAATAGTGGAAATGACCTAATTGGCTTTCTCAATCAACTATTTCTGTTCAAATATAATCTAAATACATGGCCATATTTCATCCATGGCTTCAGTTATATTGTTCCATATAATTTCTTTAACTTGAGCCAGTGTGTGGCCAATGGAGGATTCGATTGTGGATTCCCACCATGCTTCTATCTGGTTTTGAGCTCTTTGTAGCCCTATTGCATGGAAAGTCTCAGTCTTTGCCTTCTGGTGTTGCAAAATATTAACTTGAGCCTGCAATCTTTGAATTTCTTCTATTTGGAGAGACATATTTCCTATTGAACTTGCCAATTGATCTGTAATATTCCCTATGTTTGTTGTAGAATATGTAGATGTAGGAACTACTATAAGAGGTACAACTTCCAAAGGGACAATAGACATTGTTGTAGCTTGCTCATTTTCTTTGATTATTTTCTCCATATTTGTTTCCATTTGTTTCAACTGTACATTCTGTTCCATGATGAGCTTCATCATATCTTCCTTCAGGGACTCTGTTTCTTCAATGTCTTTGGCTAGAGGATCTTCTGTGGCTGATAATTTCAATTGTTTTCTCAATGCTGCTATGTTGGTATTATTCTTTCTTATGATCACTTCTATTGCATTGGTGTTTGAAGGATCATATCCAATACTAATTACCAAGTCCTCCAAATCTTTGATCCTTGTGTCTTTGGAAAGTGAAGAGACTTTCTGCATCTTCAATTGTGACTGAACATTAGTTAAAGTAACCTGCAGTTTAGACAAACTCATAACAATGTTAGTGAGAGTGGATGAAATCATTTGACCAGTTTGTTTGTGCATCTCCATTTGATCAATGGGATTTATGTCTTTTACATCAAACTCAAATGAAGTCTTTTTGTAATCTGATGCTTCCTTGGGTTGTGGGATCCGTGCTTGGAGGAAGGCCATCTGCATTTTTCCTTTCTTAGATTCAAAGGCTAACAATAATCTGCTTTGAGAACTGGAATTCTGCTTCCAGAACTGATTATATGTATTGATCTTCAAAGCTTCATTTCTCACTTTAATCTACTTGAATATATCAAATATGCTCTTTTCTGTCTCCCATGTGGTAGATGTGTTGGTTTCCATAACTTGTTGTTGATCCTGTGAAGTTTTCGAGGTGGTAGGAAAGAGTTTAGTCTAATCACCTACTAGTGAGGAAAAATGTGTCTCTTTGGTGGTGATAATATCCTCTTGAGCTGAATCCTTGCTTAGGTTAACCTTGGGATTGAGATTAGTCATCTTCCTATATATGATTTTGAAGTCTTTGATGTGAGTATCAATCACTGGAGGTGACTCTTCTTCTCTGATCCTTTTTGTTGCTTTCTCCTGTGTGGCAAGAGTCTGTAATGTTGAATTTGGCACCAATTGCTCCTCTACCTCTTGTAGAGTGTTATCAGTCCATTCTACCTAGTTCTTATATCTCTCAATCTCTGGTCTAGATGTATGAAAATAAGTTGTAGATTTATTCTCTACCCTTAACTTGGAGATGACCCCTAATGGATCATATGACCATGTAAAGTTGAGGTTGAATTGCATTTATTTCAACAATTTGTCTGCTTCTTCCCCTGTTACCCTATTTTTGTAGATGAAATATCCTATTTTTGTTTTGATCTTGAATTGAGACTTCTTCTTGGCAGACACAAAATGAATATCATCTACATTGAGTGTTTGCATGATGTATTCCAGAGCAAAAATCCTCATTGGGAGGAATTTTCGCAGTTTGTAAGGAGCAAGTTCACACCCATATATCCTTAACTCTGTGTACTTTTGGTAAATATACCAATCTCTTGTCTACAATTGGTCTACTAACTACAAAAATTTCCTAATTTCTTCACTTGTTCTTGATTCTGACTTGTTGCTTAGGAGACCGAGTGCTGGATGTACAAACATTTCTATGAATTGTTTGTATGAATATTCTTTTTGCTCCTTCATTATTAGTGTAGTCCAGAAGATGACAGATTGTTGATTTCCCTCTTCATCCAACTTTTGTAATGCAAGCTTGAGGTTGTCTCCCTGAAAATACAAAAACAAGTATACTAACACAAAAGCATATTTTAATACTTCCTTAGTTTGGAATTTGAAAAACTGTTCATGGATGGAATCTGCGGGGAATTGGCTGAAATTGAACAAGATGGAAGGCTTGGAATCTGTGGAGAAAATAGAAAGAAAACCTACAATAGCCTTATCTACCCACTGATCTGAGTCATAACCAAGGAGGTAGGAAGCGATAGTGATAATCTGCTTGGCTCTCTCAGGGGAAATGGAGGATGGATAGGGAGGGTTTTTCTTGGGTAAAGAGGCATCTTCAGTCAAGAAAAGCTCAAGGGTTTTGGCTCTTTTTGCAAAGTCTAGTTTCTAGTAAAATTCAATGAGTGCTTCATGAGAGAAAGGAGTGGAATTCTTTGTAATGGGTGCTTGCATCAATTGATCTATGGATTGGGCAATTATGGTGAATAGAATTTCTCTTATAGGAGCAATAATTTGGCTAGGTAGGTAACAAGCATGACATTTCCTGACGAATTCAGAAGCACTATGGGTACAGAGAAAGATATAATGGGGCAAATTGGATTCCCACAGTCCAATATCATCTGACTTATCAATGAACTTGTCTTATAGCTAGCAGTACATTTCAAACAAATCAAATTCACACAGGTTTTCATGAATTTTGTAGCCCTTGTACGCCAGAGGTATATGGTGAAAATCAATGGGAGGGTGGATCATAGGACTCATGCATTCTTCTTGACCCTTATCTTTAGGAGGCATGATTGGATAAGGCTAAGAACATTGATGGAATGTTGATTATGCAGGTTTGGAGTATGCAGAGAAGACTCGGATTTGAGCAGACATGAAAACAGAGGTAATAGTTTGAATAGAAGTTAGCAAGTGTGATGCTCAGCCGAGTGAAATAGTTTCAATTTGAATTGGCAAACTGGTCACATAAAAATGGTATGGGCAGAGTTGGATATTAGTAACATGTGAATGGGCGAAAGGAGAGAGTTTATAGCTTTTTGGCTTTCCCGTTGATGATGGTGCGAGTCAGTTAACAGTTAAGTAATTAAATTAATTAATGGATTGATTTTGAAGGGAGTGGATGTGATTGGGAGGAGCAACAGGTAGATGAGGTGGCGAGGGGGAACTGGCAGGGGCTAACGGATAGGACAAATGGTTTCGTGCGACAGAGAAAACAATTTCGGAGGGGGCCTAAGGTGGTTAGTGGTTTGTGCATGTGGGGGGGGGGGGGGGGTGTGAAAGCACAAGATGATGCCACGTTGCAATGAGGGAGGGTTTGAATACCGCCCATTTTGGACCCCCCCCCCCCCCCCCCCCCCCCCAACAGTAAATTTCGGATGGTGAGGGGGGGTCGAAACATAATATCGGCCATCGGATATTAAATATGGAGTTTGGATGGTGGGAAAGGTGACAGGGGTTTATCATAATGTGATGGATATACGATGCGGTAGGGAGATGAATGAAATGAAATATGATTGGATGCTTGGTGACGGAGGCGAATGAATGAAATGTAAGCGGAGGAGTGATTTTAGGGTGGTGAAACTTAGGAATAGTGGACTAATGTGCCAAATATCTTTTGATATGCATAACCTTATAATAAACCTCTATCTCTTTGCTTTCCTCCTGCGCATGAAAATAATCTTTAGAATTTGACTTAGGATAAAATTTTCATGCTTTTCCTGAAATCACCATTCTATTTCTACCTACCCTCTCATTGCAATTCTTTTACTAAGCTAACATTTTTTCTTCTTCTTGCTTTGCAGGGTGCATTTAAACTAGCAGACCCAAATCACTTTTTTTATGAAAATTTATCCTATTCTATCACTTATTTCACCATTGATTCAAATTATATTGTTGAATCAATTTTTATTTCTACCTAGCTACTTGTTGTGCTAAACAACAACCCCCCATTTCTTATAAAATATTTATATAAAATTTTAAATAAGAAATGGGTCCCTTTAAATCAACTGAGGTAAGATTTGTGTGTTAATAAATAAAATTGGTATTAACCCAACAAAGGAAAAACCCTTAAAAATGTTTGAGGTAAATAAATTATTATAAAAGCCTTTTGAATGAAAATAAAGCGTGACTTTTAAAAAATTATAAAACTCTTCGTTATTGCGATAAAGCGATCGGAAGATCGCATATTGCAATAACAAAGGAAACATACGCAAAAGCCACGAAGACCCTTATCCATTCTCTCCGATCTGAAAAGGCAATCGCAATCGGGGAATCGGAGAAGCCAAAAGCCAAGCGCAATATAATCAAGCCCCTTAATTCCTCCGATGCGATAAAGCATATCACAATCGGAAAATCAGCGATGACAACAACAAGCCAACACATAAACAAGGAATGCTCAAAACCTCTGATGCGATAAAGCATATCGCAATCGGAAATCGGTGAAATCACATTGACAAAACAAGAAAACCCGAGCCCATTCCCGATTGTGATGTATCAATTAGGTGCACATCTCGAAAATGTATTTAAAATGGTTTGTATGCATTATATCACCTTTCGGAGATCGGAGATATTTAAATCAAGTATTAAAGCCTGCACCTTGACATTCCCAATCGCCAATTTTCTATTTATCATTGGTCATCCATCAAAGAGATCTAAGGCACGCTTGAATTAATCATTCGCCATATAAACGACATGATGGGCATTTAAAACTGTCTTTACCACGATTGACAGGTTAAACAGCTATTCAATGAAGCAATTAAGGGTAGATATTTTCTT
Source organism: Pinus tabuliformis (assembly GCA_031772625.1). Lineage (NCBI taxonomy): Eukaryota > Viridiplantae > Streptophyta > Pinopsida > Pinales > Pinaceae > Pinus > Pinus tabuliformis. The sequence goes on from CM062811.1 coordinate 249,532,392, forward strand.
TAGATTTTATCCACGGAAAATTTTAACTATATTCCATTATCACCTTCGAATCAACGTAGCTCTTTTTCATTATCATATTGGTCTATAGCAACATTTCTTTGTATCACAGTTTTTTAATCGCTTATGCAGAATTCCGCTGAAACTAGAAATCTGAAGAAAATGGGAAACAAATCTAAGAAGTCCGCAACAGCAGCTCCTCCAGCAAAAGATCTAGGACTGAGTAAAAATGGATTGATATCAGACACAACGTGTCTCTGACTGGGAAACACTAGCTGGGAGAGTATATATAATCTGATTAAAGTTGAAGAGCCTGAAGAATTATCTGAAGAAACCATGGCTGATTCAACTAATAAGTCTAAAGGAACTCTTAAAGAGTTGGCATGCTCCTTTCTTCACAGAATAGCAATGCGAGCTAAAGTCCTCCATATACTGATGTCGTGAGATGGGTGGTGGAAAAAATTCCAGTTACAAATAGAACCTTTTGCACAACTAACGGGAGGATATTCGACCCATTTCAACCTAATGATCTAAGGAAAATGTATCACTTACCTAAGCCTGAGAAACAATACAACAAAGCATTCTTAGAAGCTTTTGCAAAATAAAACGAGTCAGAATTGGCCTCGATTAAGTAGTGGAGACACTTCCCTGAGAAGCACAAGCATGAATCATCGGGTAAGTACTCCGTAGACTCATTGGCTTCTCCTTACTATTATGTTGGAGCTATGATGTGTAGAATGTGAGGAATACTTGACTCTGCTAAATTTACTATAGAAATGATCCCTCTGATGGAGGCACAATCAATGTCTATGTGATGGATTAGGCCAATATTTTATTTGATAAACTAGCCATAGAAATCCTAGAGTACAGGGAAAATGTATATTACTACTAGGACCATTCCCCTATTCTATTATAGTGCATTCATTATGGATACTATTTGTTTTAATTCTGAATTTCCATTGCTCGGGTGGAGATGGACCCCCGCAAACCCCAAACCAATACATATCTATCATGACCAGTTATGGAAGGCCAATTACAAAAATCACCGGTATAAAATCTGCAACGGTTTTATTTTGCCTATTTATTACTCTATTTTTTATAAGCCTGCTCCCAAGATATCTCCAGAAGCAGAAACAGATTTGACAGCAGTAGGCAGTTGGTTTGGGGAGGAAAAATTCACTTATATAAGGCTTTTTGGTAGCAATACAAAACCCCATGTCCTTCCCCTGTATGTTCCCGATAAACTATTAGCTCGGGAATTGGCTTATCAGATAACAGTAGATGGGACATCCAAAACCCTTAAAAATTCCAAGAAACAAGTATGGCCTACATTCCCATTACGGTGCGGCATTTTCACTCTTCATGATTACAAGCACGCAAAGAAGGAGACAGAGAAATTGCAAACACTAAAGCTTGCCACAATTCCCAACAGACAGTATGATCCCAGAAAGGTGGCCTATAATGTTCTTGACCAAGCCAAGCTTGCCAAATTTGATCATGAAGATGATGTCTTCGATGATCTATTTGCCTCATATGAATCATTATTCCAAGTTAAAGCATTTCCTGAAATCAAATATCAAGATGAAGGACTAGAATTGTTTAATGGGCTTAGAGAACAGAGGTTGTAAACTCTGCCTTTAGACCTCTTAGTCACAGCTCCTACAATCTAGTCATCTGCTCAGACTGAACAAATAGTTACTGGTAAGACTTCTGATATTGAAAAGGTCTCCGAAAAAGAAAAGGAATAGAAACAGGATAGAGACAGGGAAAAGATAGTCAATTCACGGATACAGATACTCATATTGATCCCAGGCTTCTTAAATAACGGCAGCAGTTCAATTCCATTATAAGCAATACTGAGAATTTACAGGAGTTTAGTAAACCTGAAGTGACAACTGGTCACAAGACAGCAACTAATACAGTTCCAACTTAAGGAACCAGTGGCCCACCAATCACTCAAAAGGATATGGAGATAATTCCAGAAAATCCATCCAATGAAATCATCCTACATGTAGAATAAATACCACCTTTAGATGTCTTCTACAGCCCTAAGCACAGGGCTATAGTAAAAAGACAAAGGAAAAATAGAAAGCTTGATCAACCTTCTCTTTTACTTGCACAAATGGAGATGGTTAATGTGGTATGGAGGGAGGAAGTTAATCCTTCCGAAGACCTCAAAACTCTCTCAACATGTCAGGGCATACTCGGCAGCTACTATGGATAAAGCATCGAAAGTCAGCGATTTACTCAAAGAAAAAGATCAAACAATTGTTTCACTTGAGGCACAAGTATCTGAAAGGCAGCAAAGGATAGAGCAGTTAGAGTAGAAATTAGCAACGCGACAGCAATTAAATAACTAGTTAAATGAGCAATTGCTCAAAGAGAAGTAGAGGATGGACCAAAGCGTAGTTCATAAACAAAAAGAATTATCCTTAGCTTTGGCTAAGCTGAAGTCAATGAATGAACAATTGAGCAAAAAGAAAGATGAGCAAATCGCTCAACTATCACAACAAATAGAAAAGTTCAAGGGTTGTCCTCAAACAGCAAAATTCAAATCTGAAGCGCTCCAGATCAATAAAGCATTGATTAATCAATTAAATTTACTATGTCATAATATTTCTCTTGTTGAGCCCCTTTGTGAGATTTCTTCATCAATGATCGATAAATCATTTGAAGCAAGACAGAATTTGGAGTAGGCCGATGAGACATTAACAGACTTTCTTGCTTAGCAAGAAACCAAGGAGGGACAAGCTGCAAATCTGCCTCAAATTCTGGAATCACACAAGGAAATTCTTTTCTTAGAATGGCAGTCTAAATTGATGAAAGCAGAGTGGGCAATTTCAAGATGTAGATCAACAACTAGTAATTTGATTGAATTAATCAATGATACACTTTATCTGTCTAATTTGATTTCAGAATGTACTCTAGGTAAACTGCCATCAGCTAAAGCATTGGAAAAAAAATGCAAACAGGAATTAGCAAAGAAGGAGAGATTAATCACAGGCATCCAAAGTTTGACTTGGGACACCTTTTGGTTCTTCCTGGTTAAACCCCATAGTCAAAAGGCAGCAATAAAATGTTTGACAATGCAATCAGTTACATGATTCTTGAAATTAATGATGCTACGTATTCAGCCCAATTGCATTTGTGTATGAGTCATCCTCTAGAATTGCAACTAATGCTCGCTATATGCCAGCTCAAGCCAAAGGATAATCAGCTGAAACAGTGAATCGTTCTACCGACTGCAAGCATGTCTATTTCAAGGAGATTTTCATGATTTGGTTATACCACCTCACAACATTTTTATTTCGTAGTTAGTTAGTTAGTAAGTATTTATAGACCCTTTCATTGTATTTAGAAAGGGTCCTCAATTTTTGTATCAAAACTTGGATCGGGAGTTGCACTATTGTGCTTCCGATATATATATATATATATATATCGGAAGCACAATAGTGCGACTCCCGATCCAAGTTTTGATACAAAAATTGAGGACCCTTTCTAAATGCAATGAAAGGGTCTATAAATACTTACTAACTAACTAACTACGAAATAAAAATGTTGTGAGGTGGTATAACCAAATCATGAAAATCTCCTTGAAATAGACATGCTTGCAGTCGGTAGAACGATTCACTGTTTCAGCTGATTATCCTTTATATATATATATATATATATATATATATATATATATATATATGTTATGAAGACTAGGCCTATATTCTGAATTTTAATGAAGAATGCTTTGATAAGATATGCACTATTGCTTTTTGTGAGAGTATTTCTAAGTTGAAAGATGGGATCTGAATGCGATTGATATCGAAGGGGATTCAAATTACATATGGTACTATTATCTATGTCTTTGTTCCATTCTTTTATATGAATCAACATTTATTCAATTATTGTTATCATTAGATATATGTATGTGTTTTAACAACAATGGTTTTACTTATCACTATTGAATGTTTAAGGAATGTTATTCTTTCAATCGTATTTATGTCAATGATATATGAAGAAAAGTGTAATAATGTTTTAATTATTACTTTGTTCAACTACTTGAACAAAATAATTATCATATGAATGAATGTCTTTATTTATAAGTGGAGTCATCTATATGCCTATTTGTGGATAAAGATCATCAAAAGTTGCACTAAAGTGGAAATTTCCCGAGATAGATTAGTTGTTTATAATTTTGCATTATAGAATAAATCATCCATCATTATCATTAGATAATAGAAGATCAATCACTTATCCATCCTATTTACAAACCATTGGGAAACTGGTCCCATTATATCCAGTCGGAGCCACCACACCAAACGGAAAAGGAGCTGCCTTTAAGGTCCGGACCGGGTGGTTTTCCCCGATGTTGATGCAGCGATTTTCAAGGCATCAACATTTTTGGCGCTAGAAGGAGGGCATGAACTGTGAATGGTGAGAAAATCCAAACCTACAACCCATTCTGAGAGTAAATCTCCCTCCACCTCACCTCCAACTTCTCCTTTGCATGTTGTAACTCCAGTCTTCAAACGAGAAGAAGAGGAGACAACTACCACTACTCAACCACAACATATCTTAGACAAATTAAGTACTAAATCTCCTGAAGTACAGTCTCTCATCCATAAACTTCAAGGCTTCTCAATATCACCATAGAAATCTGAGGTATCTCAAGGCAGTGTGACTTCGCAATTCATTCTCTCTCACCCCCTCACCAGACTTCAGAGTGAAAAGCTTGGTATTGAACCTACTAAGTTACCTTTTCCCAAAAGGAAAAGGGCAAGGAAAACGACTCAAGGATCTGATAGTGAAACAATATCATCATCATCCTCCATTTCATCTTATCCATTGCAAAGTCAACCATCCACTCCTCCATTACAAATTGTTGTTCAACAGGGAATAGGAACTTCAACATCGGCTTCACAACTTTCTGGAATCTCAATATCTACCCTTTCCCAATCATCTGGAACTTCATCGGCATTATCATCTACTATCTTCACAATGGCACAAAATCCATGGAGCAGTCCTGGTGCAGTCACTATGCCTGCACCTTTGCATCCATTGCTAGCACACCCCGAAAAATGGTTGCCAAAATTTAATCCAGATGCAGGAATACTAGCAGACGAACATATTAACAACTTTATGTTATCAGTCAATCTAAATGGAGTTACAGAGGAAGATGTAATTGTTAGGATTTTCCCTTATACCCTACAAGGATCAGTTGGGTCTTGGTACTTTTCTTTACCATCAGGATCCATTACCAGTTGGAATATTTTTCAAGAACAATTATTGACTAAATATGGTGATGACAGATCTGTAGCAACATTAATCAATGATCTTTCAAATATTAGGACAGAGTCCAAATAACCTATAAAATAATTCAGTTCTAGGTTTAATAAACTCCTGAATAAGATCTGAACTGCCTCTAATCCTAGTGAACAAGTTAGAAGTGAATGGTATATAACAGATTTACCTTCAAACATAGCTATCTTTGTAGATAGAGCAGGAGAACCTACTCTAGCAGAAAACATGAAAGAGGCAATTGCTGTGGAAAAACGTATCACCGCTTTGGAAAAGAAAGCTGCTCTTGAAGAAAGAAAATCTAAAAAGGTCTCTTTCAAAGATGATTCAAAGAAGAAAATGGCTAAAGATCCATACGATATGGAGGGTCTTCAAAAAGTTCTCAAAACTATGTCAAATGAAATGGTAGAAATCAAAAAGCAGGTAGCTGAAACTTCAACAAAAAAGCCATTTAGGAACTTTAAGAAACCTGAATCAAAGCCACCAAATGGTATATCCAATGCAGACTTAGATCCGGAAGAAAATGAAGAAGAAGAGACTGTCTTATCATCTGAAGAAACTAAAGAATCAATAACTGTTGAATGCCATGGGATGTGGGATTTCATTTTACCTAATTCCAATACAGAAAATGAACAAGAATCTTTCCCAGTTACTATCAGGAGTAAAGGTACTTCTGAACTTATTCAAATAAATCAAAAGAAAAAAAATGTGGGTACTCCTATAAAAGAGAAAACTCCCACAAAGAAATCTCCAACTCCACCTTCTCAAAATCAACCATCAGTTTCAAATCCACCTACAACAGCTAAAACATTAGTGGTTACAGACTCTATGGACTACAACATTATTGAAGACATGAAGAAAACAAAAGCAAATATTACCATGTTTGAACTCAGTAAACTCAAACACCAACAAAAGTTGTTGCTTAAGGAGTTAGATGCGGTACCATCTTCTCCTCTTCCTAATGTTGTATTGTCCAAAGCTGCCAATGAATCAGGTAAACCACCTCCTGGTAGAGTAGAAGCTACTGATGTTGTTTTAATCGAAGATAGATCATATTCCCATACTCTTCCTTTTCTATTAACCTACGAAATCTATAATAGAAATCTACACAACTGTTTGATTGACTTAGGGGCCTCCTCGAATATAATGCTAGCTTCGGTTTGTTCCAAACTGAACATAGAACCCCAAAAATCTGCAATTCATATTGTCCAATTGGATAGAACTAAGGCCCAGGTTTTAGGAGAAATCAACTCAGTTCCTATCAGGTTATTAGCTGATCCAAGAGTGGTTCAGAGAATTGATATTTTAATCGTTGATATACCTGAATTCTATGGTTTGATTTTGAGTAGAGATTGGTCAGAAAAACTTCATGGTTATATTTCCACCGATTGGTCTCATATGATCAATCGAGAGAAACATATGACTCATACTATCACTAAGTTTGAACAAGAAAACTAAACAATAGAATTCAATAACAACATTTTGGGGAATTACTCATCTGAATCATTCTTTGGCAATTTTGCTGCTCAACCATCACCCTTCTCAGTTAATAATTTCACATCTCAAATTGAATTTTTTTCTCAAACAAATACATCAAGATGTGTTAAAATTGTTGAGGAAACTGTAAATAAAACTGTAGATAAATCTTTGTTTTGGTCATTATATTTTGATGGGTCTAAATCTAGTGAAGGTGCAGGAGCAGGATGTATTTTAGTTAGTCCCGAGGGAGAAAAGACCATGTTATCATGTAGGCTAGAATTTGAATTCACAAACAATACGGTTGAATATGAAGCCTTGGTTCAAGGACTTTATAAAGCAATTGGTCTTAAAGTTCAATATTTGAAAGTGTTCGGTGATTTGGAAATTGTTATAAGACAAGTCAGAAATACTATTCATTGCCTTTCTAGTCACCTTAAACACTATCAGTCCTTGGTACAAGACCTAATATCTCAATTTTTGGCATTTAATATTTCTCCCATCCCTAGATCCTAGAATGCAGTAGTAGATTTGCTAGCTAATGTTGCTTCTAAGCTCCTTCCATATGAAGATTACCGTCCCGATAGATTCTCAGTAGAATTAGTTTTTAGACCATCAATTCTTGATAATGTCACTAATTGGCGAGTGTTCAATCACGATGAAGACATTTTTAATTTATTAACTTCTGACAAATCCTATGATGATCAAATTATTGATGAGAGTGACCATGACCTTCAAATGAAGGAAAATCTTGAAGAAAACTCAATACCTAGACTAGTGGTCAAGCTTGAAGATCTTTATGACATCAAAGACAGGTTTAAACAGGTTACTAATTCAAAGCTTCGAAGTTCAACTTTGAGATTTGAATTAATAAACCTTGGTACTGTGGACAATCCACAAAACATCAATTTAGGATTAGGTCTTTCTTCAGAAGAAAGAATTACATTCATTAGATTATTGCATAAATATAAAAATGTTTTTGCTTGGAAATATGATGATTTGAAAACATATGATACATTTATCATACAACATACAATTCAAATGCTTTCTGAACAAAAACCAGTACAACATAAATTAAGGAAGATTCAACCTAACTTAGAGGGACAAATAAAAGCTGAATTAAATAAAATCTTGAAAGCTAAAATAATTTTTCTTGTTAGAAATTCAAATTGGGTGTCCAATATGGTTCCAGTAAGGAAGAAAAATGGTGACATCAGAATTTGTATTGATTTTAGCAATCTTAACAAAGCAAGTCAAAAGGATAACTTCCTTCTACCAACGATGGAGCAAACTCTACATTCAGTAGTCGGTTCTGAACTAATGTCCTTCTTAGATGGTTTTTCAGGGTATAACCAAATTTTGGTACACCCTGATGACAGACTTAAGACTACTTTTAGAACTAAGTGGGGAACTTATGCCTACCAAAAAATGCCTTTCGGGTTAATCAATGTTGGAGCTACGTTCCAAAGAGCGATGGACATAGCATTCAAAGGACTGATCAATGAATCAATAGTTGTCTATTTAGATGATATTACTATATTCTCTAAGAAAATATCAAGTCATTTGCATGATCTGAAACAAATATTTGAACGTTGCAAAAGGTATGGTATTTCACTCAATCCTAAGAAATCCTTTTTTGCTCTTGACCAAGGTAAACTCTTGGGCTTCATTGTTTCAAAAGATGGAATTTATATTGATCTGGATAGAATCAAAGAGATTTCTGATATTCCATTTCCTCATAATAAAAAATCCATGCAATCATTTTTAGGTCAAATTAACTTTGTAAAAAGATTTGTACCAGATTTTTCACAGATTGTTTTACCATTACAAACCATGATTAAGAAAAATTCAGTGTTTAAATGGGGGCCTGTAGAAAAAGAGGCATTTGATTCCATCAAACAATCAATCATAAATGCCCCTGCTTTAAGCACTCCTAATTTTTCAAATCATTTCATCTTATATACTCTTGCATCTGATTCGTCTTATGCAGCAGTACTCACACAAATTAACGATCAAAATTTGGAAGCACCAATCTCATTTTATAGTTCAATCTTTCAAGGTGTTGAACTTAATTACTCGGAAGTTGAAAAACAAGCTTTTGTTGTATATAAAGCCATCAAACACTACCGACCCTTTCTCTTAAAAGCTCACACAAAAGTTATAGTCTCTTTTTCAGTAGTAAGACAATTATTAATTCAAAGGGAATTAGGAGAAAAGAGAGCAAATTGGGTCACAGCACTACAAGAAATTGACTTGGAAATAAAACCAGCAAAGATTGTCAAAGGCCAAGGTTTTTTCAGGTTGTTAGCAGGAGCTTCTAACATTCAGGAACCTAAAGGTACAAAAGATATTGAAGAAATAAACCAGATAAGTACCTCTAATCCTGAATCCCAATATGCAGATCTGATTTTCTATTTGAAAAATGGATATGCTCCTTCTAATATTTCTTATAAAAACAAACGTATCATTTAGACGAAATTATGAATCAATTCTGTTAAGATGCTTAGAAAAACCTGAAGCACAAAAGGTCTTGCTGGAGTTACACGATGGACCAGCAGGAGGACATTTTGGAGCTGATAAAACAGCCCACAAAATCATTCGTGTTGTGTATTACTAGCCCACCTTGTTCATAGATACTCATGAATATGTAAGGAAATGCCAAAGTTTTCAAACTAATAGTGGAAGAAAAGGAAGCCAGCGTTCCCTTTGCAACTAGTCAACATTGAACAACCTTTTGAACAATGGGGATTGGATATCATTGGAGAAATCATGCCACATTCGTCCAAAAAACATAGGTATATCCTCACATCCACTGATTACTTTACTAAGTGGGTTGAAGAAATTCCTTTGAAGACAACAAACTCTAAGGCAATTATCGAATTCATAGATCAATTCATCATTACCAAGTTTGGTGTCCCAAACACTCTTATTTTTGATAATGCATCTTACTTCTCTGGTAATTCTATATTTGACTTTGCTATCAAAAGAGGATTTAAGTTGAAATATTCTACAAACTACTACCCTCAGGGTAATGGTTTAGCAGAATCTACCAATAAAAATCTCATCAAAATCATTAAGAGAACTATTGAGCAGAATCATAAAAACTGGCACAAGTCTTTGACATTTGCACTATGGGCTGACCGAATAACACAGAAGGCCTTAATAGGAACTTCCCATTTAATCTAGTGTATGGAAAGGAAGCTATCATGCCAACAAGTTTAGTACTTCCATCACTAGCCCTAGTGCAGTTTATTGAAGAAACTTCCTCACCTTCTATCCAAGTGAGACATGATCAGATCCTAAAACTAGAGGAAGAAAGGGAGATAGCCCGAATTATACATGCAAAACATCAGCAGATTATTAAGTCATATTTTAATGCAAGTTCAACCAGCTCAAAACATTTACAAGTTGGTGATCTAGTTTGAAGTGGGAAAAATCCCATGAGGATAAAGGAAAACACACTAAGTTTCAGAAAATGTGGCTTGGACCATTCCAAATCAGTGAGAAGATAGGCCCTTCTACATTCATATTGCAAGATCTATCAGGAAAGAGAGATTCTCTTCCTTTCAATGGCCTTATTCTGGAAAAAATCTTCAATTGAGGAGGTAACCCATTCTCCCTTTGTAAATATTCAATTTTCAACAAGATTTGTGTGAATAAATTAGTTTGTTTAAAACCCTAGCAAATAAAGTTGTAAAAAACCTTCCATTGGTCTTTGCTATATTGAAAAAGTTACTCAAAAGAAAATAGTTTTAATATTTACTTTTAAGAAATGGAAGCCATGAAGGAAAAGGAAGATTCTAGGAAATTAGGTATAATTAGATTCTGAAAACCCCATTTTATTTTTGTGAAATCTTCTCAAAGCTTAGAAATACTATAAATCATTTTAAAGTTTTAGAAGCCTAAAAATGGTTATCAATACAAAATAGAGACTGATTCAATCTTAGCATATTCAACTCTTACCCTGTCATCCATATTCTCTTAAGGAGAAAATTGTTCATCCCATTCATCAAAGTTTATAATTACTCAGAGTGTAATTCTAAAATATATTTGATATAAAAGATAAGAGGTCTTATTACAAGCCTTCTTACCATGATCATGGGGGAATAGTTCCACTGACATTACCAATACTACATACTAAAACAGTGTAATGGCTTATTATTATAATACAAGGGGTCTCATCACGAGCTAGCGTGTTCAGTTAAATTACAACCAGTGAATGGCATTGTCAACAGTTGGCCACCAAACTAGGACAATGGCTTTTTATCTTACAAAATAAGGAAAAAGAAAATTCAATACAAAAAAAAATTGGAAACATATCTTTTGAATTCATTCTTTTTAATTATACTCTGAAATGAATAGAACAATGAATGATCTAATGGTTAAAGGGTAACCCCGCTGAGACTATAAACGTTTCCTGGTAGCAGAGGCTCTAACTATGACAAAGGAGTCATTATAAAAGCTAAGAAGGAAAAGTCGTTTGTTTTATCATTATCAACCAATTGAAGTTAATCTAAAGCTTAGAATGTATTTAGTTTTAAGTAGAGAAAGAGATAGTAAAAATCGTTATCATTATGTTCAAAATTTATGATTATCTAGTTATGTTAGATTTTCTCTATCAATTAAGGTTTTCAGATCAAGAAGGTTAAAGTATTATATTACTTTCTCAGAGATAACTGTTTCTCCCAGTAAATTGCCAATTGTTGTGCTAAACAACAACCCCCCATTTCTTATAAAATCTTTATATAAAATTTTAAATAAGAAATGGGTCCCTTTAAATCAACTTAGGTAAGATTTGTGTGTTAATAAATAAAATTGGAATTAACCCAACAAAGGAAAAACCCTTAAAAAGGTTTAAGGTAAATGAATTATTATAAAATCCTTTTGAACGAAAATAAAGTGTGACTTTTAAAAAATTATAAAACTCTTTGTTATTGTGATAAAGCGATCAGAAGATCACATATCGCAATAACAAAGGAAACATACACAAAAGCCATGAAGACCCTTATCCATTCTCTCCTATCCAAAAAGGCAATCGCAATAGGGGAATCAAAGAAGCCAAAGGCCAAGTGCAATATAATCAAGCCCCTTAATTCCTTCGATGTGATAAAGCATATCGCAATCGGAAAATCGGCGATAATAACAACAAGCCAACACATAAACAAGGAATGCTCAAAACCTTTGATGCAATAAAGCATATCGTAATCGGCAATTGGTGAAATCACATTAACAAAACAAGAAAACCCGAGCCCATTCCCGATTGTGATGTATTAATTAGGCGCACATCTCGAAAATGTATTTAAAATGGTTTGCATGCATTATATCACCTTTCAGCAATCGGAGATATTTAAAGCAAGTATTAAAGCCTGCACCTTGACATTCCCGATCGCCGATTTGTGATTTATCATTGATCATCCATAAAAGAGATCTAAGGCACGCTTGAATTAATCATTCGGCATATAAACGACATGATTGGCATTTAAAATTGTCTTTACCACGATTGACAGGTTAAACGACTATTTAATGAAGCAGTTAAGGGTAGATCTTTTCTTTATATTTTATCTGCGGCAAACTTTAACTATATTCCATTATCACCTGGTAATCGATGTAGCTCTTTTTCATTATCATATTGGTCTATAGCAACATTTCTCTGTATCACGGTTTTTCAATCACTTGTGCAGAATTCCGTTGTAACTAGAAATCAGAAGAAAATGGAAAAGAAATCTAAGAAGTCTGCAACAGCAGCTCCTCCAGCGAAAGATCTAGGACCAAGTAAAAAGGGATTGATATCAGACACAACGTGTCTCAGACTAGGAAACACTAGCTGGGAGAGTATCTATAATCTGATTGAAGTTGAAGAGCCTGAAGAATTATCCGAAGAAGCCATGGCTGATTCAACTAATAAGTCTAAAGGAACTCTTAAAGAGTTGGCATGCTCCTTTCTTCGCAGAATAGCAATGCGAGCTAAAGTCCTCCCATATACTAATGTTGTGAGATGGTTGGTGGAAAAAATTCCAGTTACAAATAGAACCTTTTGCACAACTGATAGGAGGATATTCGGCTCGTTTCAGCCTGATGATCTAAGGAAAATGTATCACTTACCTGAGCCTAAGAAACGGTACAACAAATCATTCTTAGAAGCTTTTGCAAAAGAAAACGAGTCAGAATCAGCCCCGATTAAGCAGTGGAGACACTTCCCTGAGAAGCACAAGCATGAATCATCAGGTAAGTACTTTGTAGACTCATTGGCTTCTCCTTACTGTTATGCCAGATCTATACATGACTCCGCTAAATTTATTATAGAATGTGGGGAATACATGACTCCGCTAAATTTATTATAGAAATGGTCCTTCTAATGGAGGCTGCAATCAATGGCTATGTGATGGATTGGGCCAATGTTTTATCTGATAAACTAGCCACAGCAATCCTAGAGTACAAGGCAAATGTATATCATACTACTAGGACCATTCCCCCATTCTATTATAGTGCATTCATTATGGATACTATTTGTTTTAATTTTGAATTTCCATTGCTCGGGTGGAGATGGACCCCTACATACCCCAAACTAATACATATCTATCATGAGTAGTTATGGAAGGCCAATTACAAAAATCACCTGTATAAAATCTGCAACGGTTTTATTTTACCTATTTATTACTCTATTTTTGATAAGCTGCTCCCAAGATATCTCCAGAAGTAAAAACAGATTTGACAGCAGCAGGCAGTTGGTTTGGGGAGGAAAAATTCACTTATATAAGGCTTTTTGGTAGCAATAAAAAACCCCATGTCCTTCCCCTGTATGTGCCCGATAAACTGTTAGCTCGAGAATTGGCTCATCAGATAACAGTAAATGAGACATCCAAAACCCTTAAAAATTTCAAGAAACAGGTATGGCCTACATTCCCATTACGGTGCGGCATTTTCACTCTTCATGATTACAAGCACGTAGAGAAGGAGACAGAGAAATTGCAAACACTAAAGCTTGCCACAATTCCCAACAGACATTATGATCCCAGAAAGGTGGCCTATAATGTTCTTGACCAAGCCAAGCTTGCCAAATGTGATCATGAAGATGATGTCTTCGATGATCTATTTGCCTCGTCTAAATCATTATTCCAAGTTAAAGAATTGGCTAAAATCAAATATCAAGATGAAGGACTAGAAGTGTTTAATAGGATTAGAGAATAGAGGTTGCAAACTTTGCCTTTAGACCTCTTAGTCACGACTCCTACAGTCCAATCATCTGCTCTGACTAAACAAATAGTTATTGGTAAGACTTCTGATATTGAAAAGGTCTCCGAAAAAGAAAAGGAACAGGAACAGGAACAGAGACAGGGAAAAGATATTCAATTCACGAATACAGATACTCAGATTGATCCCAAGCTTCTTAAAGAATGGTAGCAGTTCGATTCCATTATAAGCAATACTGAGAATTTACAGGAGTTTAGTAAACCCAAAGTGACAACTGGTCAGAAGACAGCAACTAATACGGTTCCAACTAAAGGAACCAGCGGCCCACCAATCACTCAAAAGGATATGGAGATAATTCCATAAAATCCATCCGATGAAATCATCCTACATGTAGAATAAATACCACCTTTAGATATCTTCTACAGCCCTAAGCACAGGGTTGTAGTAAAAATACAAAGGAAAAAGAGAAAGCTTGATCAACCTTCTCTTTTACCTGCACAAATGGAGATGGCTAATGTGGTATGGAGAGAGGAAGTTAATCCTTCCGAAGACCTCACAAAACTCTCTCAATATGTCGAGGCATACTCGGCAGCTACTATGGATAAAGCATCAAAAGTCAGCAATTTACTCAAAGAAAAAGATCAAACAATTGTTTCACTTGAGGCACAGGTATGCGAAAGGCAGCAAAGGATAGAGCAGTTAGAGTAGCAATTAGCAGCGCAACAGCAATTAAATATCCAATTAAATGAGCAATTGCTCAAGGAGAAGCAGAGGATAGACCAAAGCGCAGTTCATAAACAAAAAGAATTATCCTTAGCATTGGCTAAGCTAAAGTCAATGAATGAACAATTGAGCAAAATGAAAGATGAGCAAATCGCTCAACTGTCACAACAAATAGAAAAGTTCAAGGGCTTTCCTCAAATAGTAGAATTCAAATCTGAAGCGCTCCAGATCAATAAAGCATTGATTAATCAATTAAATTTACTATGTCATAATATTTCTCTTGTTGAGCCCCTCTGTGAGATTTCTTCATCAATGATTGATAAATCAGTTGAAGCAAGACAAAATTTGGAGCAGGCCGATGAGACATTAAGAGACTTTCTTGCTTGGCAAGAAAGCAAGGAGGGAAAAGCTGCAAATCTGCCTCAAATTCTAGAATCGCACAAGGAAATTCTTTTCCTATAATGGCAGTCTCAATTGATGAAAGAAGAGTGGGCAACTTCGAGATGTAGATCAACAACTAGTAATTTGATTGAATTAATCAATGATACAGTTTATTTGTCTAATTTGATTTTAGAATGTACTCTAGGTAAACTGCCATCAGCTAAAGCATTGGAACAGAAATGCAAACAGGAATTAGCAAAGAATGAGAGATTAATCGTAGGCATCCAAAGTTTAACTTGGGACACCTTTTGGTTCTTCCTGGTTAAACCCCATAGTCAAAAGGCAATAATAAAATGCTTGACCAATGCAATCAGTTACATGATTCCTGAAATTAATGATGCTACGTATTCAGCCCAACTGCGTTCGCGTATGAGTCATCCTCCAGAATTGCAACCAATTCTCGCTATATGCCAGCTCAAGCCAAAAGATAATCAGCGGAAACAGTTAATTGTTCTACCGACTGCAAGCATGTCTATTTCAAGGAGATTATTGTGATTTGGTTATAACACCTCACAGCATTTTTATTTCGTAGTTAGTTAGTTGGTAAGTATTTATAGACCCTTTCATTGCATTTAGAAAGGATCCTCAATTTTTGTATCAAAACTTGGATCGGGAGTCACACTATTGTGCTTCCGATATATTTTTTTTTTATGAAGACTGGGCCTATATTTCGAATTTTAATGAAGAATGCTTTAATAAGATATGCACTATTGCTTTTTGTGAGAGTATTTCTAAGTTAAAAGACAGGATTTGAATGCGATTGATATCAGAGGGGATTCAAATTACATATGGTACTATTATCTATGTCTTTGTTCCATTCTTTTATATGAATCAGCATTTATTCAATTATTGCTATCATTAGATATATGTATGTGTTTTAACAGCAGTCCTTTTACTTATCACTATTGAATGTTTAAGGAATGTTATTCTTTCAATCGTATTTATGTCAATGATATATGAAGAAAAGTGTAATAATGTTTTAATTATTACTTTGTTCAACTAATTGAACAAAGTAATTATCATATGAATAAATGTCTTTATTTATAAGTGGAGTCATCTATATGCCTATTTGTGGATAAAGATCATCAAAAGTTGCACTAAAGTGGAAATTTCCCAGGATAAATTAGTTGTTTATAATTTTGCATTATAGAATAAATCATCCATCATTATCACTAGATAATAGAAGATCAATCACTTATCCATCCTATTTACAAACCATTGGGAAACTGGTCCCATTATATCCAGTCAGAGCCACCACACCAAATGGAAAAGGAGCTGCCTTTAAGGTCCGGACCGAGTGGTTTTCCCCAATGTTGATGCAGCGATTTTCGAGGCATCAACACTACCAATTTACCAAGATTAAACTGTTTGGTAAATCTTTATTCATTAACCTATTCAACAAAAATTTAAATGTGTTCAATAATGATTAAACTGTATGATTTGAATAGAACTTTAGTCATTGTGGCATTCAAAAACAATTTGTACACAAGCTTATTTGATAATAAACTAAAAGAACTAACTTATCAGTAGTGGCATTTAGACTTGCAACACCTTCTGTATTATTTTCTATTTTTTCTTTTGTGGGGTACTTATTTCCTTTTTTCTATTTATTTTTTAACATACCCTCTTTTCATTTTATTTTTTCATATATTTTTGGAAATAATTGAAATATTTAAATTATGTACAATATGAAATTACAAATACAAAATACTCACTCACCTTGAGATCCTATAATTTATAGGACCCTAATAGTGGCTCCGGCTGGGGATGGCACTTTTGCAAATGAACTGTCAAGAACATATGATCAGTAGCCTTGAGTAATCCATGTTTGTAATGTCTTCATATGATTTCTTTACTGTTTTAAGATACTTTTG
The DNA here is from genome assembly GCA_031772625.1 of Pinus tabuliformis. NCBI lineage: Eukaryota > Viridiplantae > Streptophyta > Pinopsida > Pinales > Pinaceae > Pinus > Pinus tabuliformis. Next base: position 249,549,383 of record CM062811.1, read on the forward strand.
GTAGCTCATCAATCTAGGCTTAGGGCCTTCACTGCGAGCTTCAACCTTTGTTAATAAGTTACCCAATCAAAACCATAAAGACTATGATATTTACAATGATGTAAGAAAAACTATAGGCTAAGAAAAGTAGTGCTTCAGCATCCTGCCATTGACAGGACCTCCAGGTATCTCGGATCCATCTAGCTCTTTAAGGAAGAATGCATTATTTCCCCTGAAAGCATGAACAATATATGGCCCTTTCCAAATATTATCAAACTTGCCATGTTTACCTTTGTCTTCTCTCCTAGAATCCCATCTCAAAACTTGGTCCCCAATGTTAAAGTCATCAGCTTTTGTTCTTTTGTCAAAGATATTTTTAATATTTTCCTGAATAACTTGGGTCTTGTTGTATACTTCCTCCCTGGATTGCTGCAACTGGATAGTTTGATTGATCCTTCTCTGTACATCATTCGGTTCAGCTTGCACTTCTTGAATGATCTTCATGACTGGAACTCCTAAAGATGATGGAAACACTACATCCATTCCATAGACCAATTGGTATAGTGACATGCCAATTTAGTTTTTAGTAGTAAGTCTGTCCACCCAAAGTGCATTGACCAACTTGTTATGCCAAGAATTTTTGTTGTCTTCTAACATATTTTTGATGATGTTCACCAAACTTTTATTTGAGGATTCATCCAACCCATTACCCGGAGGGTAATAAGCTATTGAATGTCCCAAAGTAATGTGGTCTTTATGGTAGAATTCAACCATCTTCTTAGATTTAAAGGTTACAGCATTATCAGCGATGAGTTTTCTAGGACAGCCAAATCTGAAGAGGCTATTAGTCTCAAGGAATTTAATAATGACAGCGTCAGTGGTAACTCTAGAAGGGGTGGCCTCTATCCATTTGGTAAAGTAGTCAGTGGCTGTAAGAATCCACTTATGTTGGGCAGAGGAAGAGGGATGAATTTCACCAATGAAGTCCAATCCCCATTGTTGGAAGGGGCTTTCAACAAAGATAGGCTTTAATGGCAAGGGTAACAATTTTCACTTTCCCTCAAAAATCTGGCATTTATGGCATGAGGTGACTTGTTTGTGAATGTCAGGGAAAAGAGTAGGCCAGTAGAAACCAGCTCTAAGGATTTTATTGGTAGTGGTTTTCCAATAAATATGTCCACCGCAATCTCCTTCATGGAATTCCTACATAACTTTTTCTGCATCATCCTTTAACAAGCATTTAAGTAAAATACCTCCAACATATTTTCAATACAAAACATATCTATAATGAAAACTTTAATTGATTTTAACTTCAGAAATATTGCCTTTGTTTTTGTCAAACCAGGAGGAGCATTTAAATTAAATAAAACATAAAGCAAGTCTGCATACCAGGGTGAGTTCAGAAATGCCTCATCAATTTGTGGAGTCGCATGTTCCCCATGATTATTTAATGAATCAACCAAGTTAATGTCTAAAGCATCGAAATTTGACTCAGCCATTAATTTGGCCAATCCCTGACCTTTAATTAATTTGGTGGGCTTGATTTCTAAGTCATATTCAAGAATGACAGCAATCCATTTTCCTCGTTTTCCATCAAGTCCATTCTGTGTCAAAATGTCTTTGACCACTGAATTAGGTACATAAGCAATAATATGGGAATGCAAGATATATACTCTAAAATCTTTTATTGCTTTAACCAATGCAAATGCCTACTTTTCCATAATGTTGTATTTCAAAGACGCATCTCTTAAAGCTTTACTAAAGAATGTGATAGGCTACTCAAAACCTTCATCGTTTTTTTGTAGTAAGACTGCTCCAATAGTGTGTTCAGAAGAAAAAGAGAAGATTATGAAATCTTTTGTAAAATCGGGGCTAATCAACATTGGTGCTTTGGTTAATGCCTATTTAACTGAGTCAAAGGATTGTTTAGCCTCGATATTCGACTCGATTTTTGAATCCTTTTTAAGCATGTTTTTTATGTTTCTAAGAAGTTTTGCAAGGTTAGGAATGAATCTCCTTAGGAAATTTATTTTGCCAACAAAAGATTGAAGCTCTTTGATATTTCTTGGATCACTGATTTTTAATATTGCTTCAATTCTACTAGGATCAATCATAATTCCATCCTTAGAAATAATGTGACCAAGAATTTTTCCTTCCTCAAGACCAAACAGTGTCTTCTTAGGATTCAGTGAGATGCTAAACTTTCTACATTTTTCAAACACTCTTCTCATATGTACTAAATGTTCCTCATCAATTTTAGAATAGACAATAATGTCATCTAGATAAATCACAATAAAATGGCCAATTTCATCAGCCAAGGCAATATCCATTTCTCTTTGGAAAGTGGCTCCAGCATTCATTAACCCAAAGGGAATTTTCACATACATGAAAGTTCCCCATGGAGTAGTGAAGACAGTTTTATCCAGATCATCAAGATGCACTAGGACTTGTTTATAACCTGAGAAACCATCTAATAAGGAAATTCTACTAGACCCTACTACCTTTTGCAACATATGATCCATTTTAGGTAAGGGGTAGTTGTCCTTAAGGGATACCTTATTAATATTTCTAAAATCAATACACAATATGATTTCTCCAGTTTTCTTTCTAGTAGGAACAATATTAGACACCCATTTAGAGTATCTAAGAGGAAGTATAATTTTAGCATCATACAACCTTTTCACTTATTTTTCAACCAAAGGCATCAGGACAGGATTTATCTTGCAAAGTTTTTGTTTGAATGGTTTTTGATCTTCCTTGATTCAGATTTTATGTTGTATGATACTAATGTTGTATGCTTTTAGATCCTCATAACTCCAGGAAAAGACATCTATGAACTCTTTGAAAAGAGTTATGTATCATTGTTTTGTGACAATAGGAAGTGATTTGGAGAGTTTTATCATTTTGGGATTCTGCTCACTACCTATATTGCATTCTTCTATGTTTGTCCCTATGGGTTCCATTTTTGGCTTTTTTGCTACATCATTAAATCAAAAATTTCTTCTAACGGAACTAAACCCCTAGGCAGAACATTATCCTTAAGCTGAAGTACTTCAAATTCTTCCTTTTCTGGATCTATTTCATGCAATTCTAATTTATGTACATCTTTACTGACTGAAATATTTACATTAGAATCGTCAAACTACTTATCTACATTAACATATTCAACAATATAATTTTCTACTTCACACTCTAAATCTATGCTACTTTCTTCATACTCATCCTTGGATTGCAAAAAATTTCAATCTGCTTGTCACTTCCAAATACCTTCCAATATCTCATATTATCAAGTACAGTTGGACGGTGTTTAACTTCCACTGTATATTGTCTGTTTGGGTGAGGCATTTTACATGTGCTAGCTAAAAAAGCTAAATCATTATCCAGGACATTCTGATTTCTGGGAATGACAGCAAGATCATATTCTACAAAAGTTCCTAGAAATTCAAATACAACATTTCTATAGGCTCTCAACCTAGGGTGTTTTGTAGCCTATTCTCCTTTGATTTATTTTAGAATTAATTCAGAATTCACTTAAACTGGAATTCTTTTATCACCTATCCTTTTCAATAGTTGCAATCCTAAGAGAAGTGCCTCATATTCTTCTATATTATTGGTGCAATGAAAGTTGAGTTTATAGGAATGACCTTCTGCATGATTGTTCCCTGAATTGGACACCCAAACACCTACGCATGAACTTTCTTTGCCACAAGAGCCATCAAATCATGTTCCAAAAAGGTTCAGTTTCAGTGTTTTGTTGCATAATTTGTGTTTGATTTTCATGTTTCTCATCATTATCATTTTCTGCTTTAGTAACCTGTGCATGAATGTCTCCATCATTATAAAGAATGAAAGAGTTCATGTCAAAATGAACAGAGTAAAGCGGATAGTTATGTGGTTTCTCTTAACTACTGACCATATACTTCATTAAAGTTTCCCTATACAGTCTTCTCTGTTGACCAAACACTGGTATAGTGATGTAATTCATGTCCATTTTTAGGTTTCGTTATAATTTTTCTCCCCATGAGCGTGACAACAGCATGCCATACTTAGGGGGAATTTTTGCAACCGCTATATCCATCACTAGACTTTTAGTAGGGATTTGGGCTAAAGTAACACATAGGTCTTTGATAAGACCTAGGCATCTAACTTTGCTAGAATCAAAGGAATATAAATATTTGTACTGTCTAGTAATGTCAAGTACTAGTTTTTCCATGACTTCTTTGGGCATTATATTATGGGATGCACTTGAATCTAGCACAGCATGTGGATAATTTTATCATGAATATTCAAACTGACATAAAATGGAGGGACTCCTCCTTCTTGTGGTTTTCCTTCTACTTCTGGCTCAAATAAGAGTTCAGGATGATCATCATTTAGATTTACATCGTCAGTTTTCCCCCCAATGTTTAATGCTTTCATGACCTGAGTCTTGTATGTATTCTTGTTCATTAATTCGGTTAAGGGGATAGAAATTTTCAGCTTGGCAAGTTCATTCTCTATGCTAAATGGTGTTTGATTCTTAAGCAGATTTGAAAAAACAAACTTATCAGCAATTATTTTTGTGGCCAGTTCTGTTTGTTGACTAGTAGAAGGGAGATCAGTTTGAGTAGTTTTGGAGGGAGTATCAATGGTATTTTTCGTAGTAGCTTCTACTGGCTTCTTTCCAAGATTTTCAGTGGTTTTCTTAGGAATATTTTCTACTATTTTCTTGGAATTGGAATTAAAGACCCTTTTGACAGGATTTTCGACATTCTTTTTATTGGCAGTATCTTGACTTTTCTTACTTCTAAGATTATACTACCTATGGACTTCCATTATGGCATTTTTAAATCCTTGTTTGTATTCATCTGACTCTTCAGAATCCATTTCAGTTTGGGCTATAAGAAAAAGTTCTTGCTCTTATTGAGTGAGGAAAATTGTTTCTTCATCACTTATCCCTCACAAATTTATTTGATTATCATCCAAATCTTCCACAATATTCCCCTCATCATCTGTGTATTTTTTCTAAAAAGGGGGTCAGACGTGCTGGTCTGGTCCATTTTTTTCTCTTTGTTTAATTTGGGGAACATTCCTTCTAACATTTTGGTTTCTAGTTTGAGGGAAATTTTGGTTTTCTCTTGCTTGAGTTTGGTCATTAATATTCACTCTTTGCATCATTTGATTCACTACTCTGACTAAGTTATCAATCTTATGGTCAACAGTAGAAGTAGAAGGTTCTTATTTTATGTTTACTCTGCATTCAGATTTATGTTTGGATTTTTTGGCCAAGATGTTAGCTTCAACTTTAATTGCATTTGCTTGCATTTCTTTCAAAGTTGTCGAATCTCTCTCTCTAAGTTAGGGGAGGGCTTGATGTCATGTGAAATGGTATTGTAAACAGTATTGAATCGTTCACAATATTCTTCCACAGTTTCATTGGGTTTTCTTTTTAACCTTTTATATTCATTTAGGAGTTGAAGTGGATTCTTCTTGATCTCCCATCTAGCTAAAAACAATTGATAGAAAGCATCAAGATTAGCTATACTTCTTGTAGGTAAACCCCTAAACCATTTCTTAACATCACCTCCTAAGCTTTGGGAAATAAATCTCATTTTAACATCAACTTCAACCACTTCTTGGAGTTCAAATACAGCATTCATCCTATCCACGTGCTGTTGGGAAGTATTAGTACTAGTAATATCAAAGGTCACAATTTTGGATGGATAATCTGCAGGCATAGCATTTAGATGGCCTAGTAACACAAAGGGTGCATACCTCCCTGCCATAACTGTCCTGGTAGATTGACTTGAGGATGGACCTAATGGAGGTGCAGTTTTGATAACTACGGGGATAGTGGGGATAGTAGTTTGAGAAATCAGAGGTAGGGAAGTTGAAACTATGGAATGAGTAGGACTGGTAGGCTGTAGATGTACAGATTTGGAAGACTGGGTAGACAAGGAGGCTGTTGCAACAGTCAAAGCAAAGAATTCAACGTATTGTTGAATAAAAGCTTCTTCGATAACTTGGTCCAAGACTAAAACTAGGCCTTGTAATTTGTCAAATTGTTGTAAAGATTCAAGGTCATGATCTATTTCAAGGACTTGGGTTTGAGATATATATGGTTGTAGTATGGCTTTATCTATGATAGTTTGATCTACAAAAGCCTCAAACTTTGATCTAAACAAAATTTGCCGGAAAGGAAAATCAAATTCTATGTCTTGTAAAGTTTCAAATTTCTCTGGGAGAGAATTAGACCTTGACAAAGGAATATTCTCAGGAAGAAAATTGAATCTAGATAGAGGACTATTACTACCATGACTCTCAATAAATCTTATTTTTCTCACCAATTTCTCAGGTTCATCTACAATTTCAGCAAGGTTGGGATAAGGGTGAGATCTAGTGTAAATTCTTTTGGGAGCCAGGGCTATAAAAAATCATCACAAAAAAATCAAAATCAAAATCAATGATACAGCGGATATCTACAAAATAACAACCTCAGATCATGTATTTCATTATGATATAGAAATTGCTTACTAAAATACTGATTTTAAACCGGGAAATAATAGTGTTTTGGATTAAAATCTATTCTTCCCCAGTATGGTCACCACTATGTTATCATTCTATATTTTTTAGGTTGAGGGAGTAAATACATTGGACAACATCAAACCACTTTTGAAGTTGGGATCTAGCCCTGCCAACTTCAGAGAGGGATCTCTCTTTATGATTTAGCTTGGTTTTTAAGTTGATCTTAGGCTAGTTATGGTTATGCTTGGTTGTTTGTTTGAATTTTGTTGATTGGTTTGGTTGATTGATCTGATCAAATTACTTTCTTTCCATTGGGCTATGGATTCAAATAAATTTAGGTATTGCATCAATATGTCTAAAGAATAATCACAGGGCGAGCTAGTTGCATTTACTGGATCCTTAAAGTGAATTATGAAATGGAGAAGAGGTGATTTCAGTAATGATCGAAAAGAATTTAAGAATTTTTCAATCAGACTTTAGAAGAAAAAAATACAGATTGTAAAAACAGTCCAAATAAGGTGTTCAATTAACAAATCTTATTTTTCACATTTCCTGTTTTACAATTATATTTTTAGATGATTATAACACAGAGGAAAACAATGGGAACAACTGTTACAATAGGAAAAACATCACCAATAAATTGCAGCACAAGGATCCTGTGAAAGTCTTTGTATTATTGACACTCCAATAGCATAGAAAAAAGGTACAATGCTCAATAGAAAAATTATACTGATCAGGAACTGACCCTCAATACTTCGAATGAATGAAGTATTTAAACAATATTTCCAAAAATATTACAATGAATGTTGCATCGACATGGAAATATATTATTAACTAAAAAATAACAGAATGACTAATGTGCCCACAAAAGGTGAATTCAGTGAAGTGATCTGGATTTCTGGCACTATTTGAGTGGAGAACAGCTACTGAGTTGCCATGATTTAGGTGTTGTGCTGGATGTAGTTGATCTTTTCTTTAATCTTGAAATTTTCATATTTTATCCCATTGCTCTTCATCTAGGATGGTGATTTTTGTTGCCTTGCAGTAGATCTCATCTACCTCGGTATACTTAGCAAATGTGGGCCTTACCATGAAAGTATGATTTATCTCATGCTGAATGAACATAATGTTACTGATAGCTTCAAAAAAATCTCTCCCTGTCATAGTGCCTTTAATGTGGGAAGACTTAGCAGTATCCTTCGCAATGTCTGTAAGCTTGTTCTTATAATCTTCCATGGGCATTAATTTGTCATTAATTATAAATAAAGAAGGCATACCCCTCTTTGTTAATACCTCTATTTTGGTGAAAAATTTGTTGACTGCTACTTCCAAACTGTGACATTTTTTGTAAGCTACGCAACAAATTTTTTCTTTGTAAGAACTTTCTTTACTTCTAAAATTGTCTTTGTCCTATCCTCTACTCCCAAATCATCCAGCTCATATCTGTTTTTGGAATTGAGAAACTTGATGATGTTGTTGGTTGTGGCATGCATATCGCCCAACTCATTGCTAATAGTGGAAATGGCTTGATTGGCTTTCTCAATCAACTCTTTCTATTCAATTATAATATGAATTTCTTTAACTTGAGCCAGTGCGTGGCTAATGGAGGATTCGGTTGTGGATTTCGCCATGCTTCTATCTAGTTTTGAGCTCTTTGTAGCTCTGCTGCATGGAAAGTCTCAATCTTTTCCTTTTGGTCTTGCAGAATATTAACTTGAGCCTACAATATTTGAATTTCTTCTCTTTGGAAAAACATATTTCCCACTGCACTTGCCAACTGATCTGCAGTATTCCCTGTGTTTGTTGTAGAAGATGTAGATGTAGGAACTATTGTAACAGGTACATCTTCCAAAGGGACAATAGACATTGATGTAGTTTGCTCATTTTCTTTGATTATTTTCTCCATCTCTATTTCCATTTGTTTCAATTGTGCATTCTGTTCCATGATGATCTTCATCATATCTGCCTTCTATGACTCTGTTTCTTTAATGTCTTTGGCCAGAGGATCTTCTGTGGCTGGTAATTTCAATTGTTTTCTCAATGTTGCTATGTCGGTATTCTTCTTTCTTATGATCTCTTCTGTTGCATTGGTCTTTGAAGGATCATATCCAATCTTGATTACCAAGTCCTCCAAAGCTTTGATCCTTGTGTCTTTGGCAAGTGAAGAGACTTTCTCCATCTTCAATTGTGACTGAACATTAGCTAAAGTAACCTGCAATTTAGACAAACTCATAGTAGTGTTAGTGAGTGTGGATGAAATCATTTGACCAATTTGTTTGTGCATCTCCATTTGATCAATGGGATGTATGTCTTTTACATCAAACTCAAATGAAGTCTTTTTGTAATCTAATGTTTCCTTGGGCTGTGGGATCTATGCTTGGAGGAAGGCCATCTATATTTTTCCTTTCTCAAAGTCAAGGGATGACAGTAGTCTGCTTTGAGAAATGGAAGTTTGCTTCCAAAACTAATTATATGTATTTATCTTTAAAGGCTCATTTCTCACTTTAATCTCCTTGAATATATCAAATATGATCTTTTATGTATCCCATGTGGTAGATGTGTTGGTTTGCATAACTTGTTGTCGATCCTGTGAAGCTATCGAGCTGGTAGGAGAGAGTGTAGTCTGATCACCTACTAGTGAGGAAATAGGTGTCTCTTTGGTGGTGATAATATCCTCTTGAGTTGAATCCTTGCTTAGGTTAGCTTTGGGATTGAGCTTAGTCCTCTTCCTATATATGATTTTGAAGTCTTCGCTGTGAGTATCAGTCAGTGGAGGTGACTCTTCTTCTCTGATCCTTTTTGTTCCTTTCTCCTATGTGATAGGAATCTGTAATGTTGAAGTTGACACCAATTGCTCCTTTGCCTCTTGTAGAGTGTTCTCAGTCCATTCTAGTTGGTTCTTGTATCTCTCAATCTCTCATCTCGATGTATGAAAATAAGTTGTATATCTATTCTCTACCCTTAACTTGGAGATGACCCCTAATGGATCATATGACCCTGTAAAGTTGAGGCTAAATTACATTTCTTTCAACAATTTGTCTGCTTCTTCCCCTACTGTTGCAGATGAAAGGTCTTATTTTTGTTTTGATCTTGAATTGAGACTTCTTCTTGGTAGACACAAAATGAATCTCATCTACATTGATCATTTTCCTAATGTATTCTAGAGCAAAAATCCTCACTGGGAGGAATTTTCGCAGTTTGTAAGGAGCAAGTTCACACCCATATATCCTTAAGTCTGTGTAATTTTTGTAAAGATACCAATCTCCTTTCTGGACTTGGTCTAATAACTGAATAATTTTCTTGATTTCTTCACTTATTCCTGGCTCTGACTTGCTGCTTAGGAGACTGAGTGTTGGATGTACAAACATTTCTATGAATTGTTTGTATGAATATTCTTTTTGATCCTTCATTAATAGTGTAGTCCAGAAGATGACAGATTTTTTATTTCCCTCTTCATCGAACTTTTGCAATGCAAGCTTGAGGTTGTCTCCCTGAAAATACAAAAACAGGTATACTAACACAGAAGCATATTTAAATACTTCCTCAGTTTGGAATTTGACAAATTGTTCATCAATGGAATTTGCAAGGAATTGGTTGAAATTGAACAAGATGGACGGTTTTGAATATGTGGATAAAATAGAAATAAAACCTACAATAGCCTCATCTACCCACTCACTTGAGTAATAACCAAGGAGGTAGGAAGTGACAGTGATAATATGCTTGGCTCTCTTAGGGAAAATGGAGGATGGATAGGGAGGGTTTTTCTTGGGTAAAGGGGTCAAGAAAAGCTCAAGGGTTTTGGCTCTTTTTGCAAAGTCTAGTTTCTGGTTCAATTCAATGAGTGCTTCGTGAGAGAAAGGAGTGGAATTCTCTCTAATGGGTGCTTGCATAGTTTGATCTATGGATTGGGCAATTATGGTGAATAAAATTTCTCATGTAGGAGCAATAACATCTCTTTGGCTAGTTAGGTAACAAGCATGACATTTCCTGATGAATTCGGGGGTATTGTGGGTACCGAGAAAGATATAATGGGGAAAATTGGATTCCCACGGTCCAATATCATCTGACTTATCAATGAACTTGTCTTCTAGCCAACAGTACATTTCAAACAAATCAAATTCACACAGGGTTTCATGAATTTTGTAGTCCCTGTCTGCCAGAGGTATATGGTGAAAATCGATGGGAGGGTGGATCAGAGGACTCACAAGTTATTCTTGTCCCTTATATTTACGAGGCATGATTGGATAAGGCTGAGAACATTGCTCGAATGGTGATTATGCATGTTTGGAGTATGCGGAGACGACTCAAATTTGAGCAGACAGGAAAACAGAGGTAATATTTTGAACAGAAGTTAGCAGGTGTGATGCTCAACCAAGTGAAACAGTTGCAGTTTGAATTGGAAAACTGGTCACATAAAATTGGTATTGGCATAGTTGGATATCATTAATCTACGAATGGGCGAAAGGAGGGAGTTTATAGCTTTCTGGCTTTCCCATTTATGGTGGCGCGGGTCCGTTGTATTAAAGGTTAAGTAATTAAATTACTTAATAGATTGATTTTGGAGGGAGTGGATGTGATTGGCAGGAGCAACGGGTAGATGAGGTAGTGAGGGGGAATTGGTGGGGGTGTAACGGATAGGACAGATAGTTTCGTGAGGCAGAGAAAACCATTTCGGAGGGGGCCTGAGGTGGTTAGTGGTTTGGGCACAAGGGGGTGCGAAAGCACAGGATGGCGCCACATTGTGGTGAGGGTGTGTTTCGTATGGTGAGGCGGGGGGGACATAATATCGGTCATCGGATATTAAATGTGAAGTTGGGATGATGGGAAATGTGATGGGGGTTTATCATAATGTAATGGAGATATGGTGGGGTAGGGGGATGAATGAAATGAAATATGATTGGATGCGTGGTGAGGGAGGTGAATGAATGAAATATAAGCGGAGGAGTGATTTTAGGGTGGTGAAAAGTAAGAATAGTGGACGGATGTGCCAAATATTTTTTGATATGCATAACCTTAGAATAAACCTTTATCTCTTTGATTTCCTCCTACGCATGAAAATAATCTTGAAAAATTGACTTACGATAAAAATTTATGCTTTTCCTGAAATCACCATTCTATTTCTACCGACCCTCTCATTTCAATTCTTTTACTAAGCTAACATTTTTTCTTCTTCTTACTTTGCAGGGTGCATTTAAACTAGTAGGCCCAAATCACTTTTTTTATGAAAATCTATCATATTCTATCACGTATTTCACCATTGATTCACATTAGATTGTTGAATCAGTTTTTATTTCTACCTAGCTACTGATTTACCAAGATTAAATTGATTGCTAAATATTTATTCACTAACCTATTCAACAGAAATTTAAATTGTATGATTTGAACCTAACTTTAGTCATTGTGGCATTAAAAAACAATTTGCACACAAACTTATTTGATAATAAACTAAAAGAACTAACTTATCAGTAGTGGCATTTAGACTTGCAGCACTTTCCGTATTATTTTAATTTTTTCTTTTGTGGGGTTCTTATTTCCTTTTTTCTATTTATTTTTTAACATGCCCTCTTTTCATTTTCCTTTTTCATATATTTTTGGAAATCATTGAAATATTTAAATTATGTACAATATGAAATTACAAATACAAAATACTCAATCACCTCAAGTGAGATCCTATAATTTATAGGACCTAACATATATTTATGGAAGTCCTTGAATAGTTTGACCTACAGGCATCTGAGGAAATCCTTGAATAGGTTGGCCTACACGTTGACCGGTAGGAATTTTAGATCCACTACCATAGGCTAGGTTCCATGGGGTACTAGCCATTCCAAGGAACTGGGCACCAATTAGAGGTTGAGTACCAACGGGTTGAGAGAAACCTATCTAAGGTGTTTTTCCAGTGGGTGGATAAGATCTAACAATATGTTTCCCTCCAATGGGAGGATATAATCCTACAAGAGGTTACACCCTAGTAGGAGGATATGATCCAACAGGAGGTTACCCTAGAGGAGGAGGATAAGATCCAAGAGGAGGTTACCTCCTAGCAAGAGCTTATAATCCAACGGGAGGTTGTCCCCTATGAGGAGGATATGATCCACCAATAGGTATAGGTTGTGGAATTCCTACTTAACCAAATGTCAAACTAGGTTCTTGATCAAATACTGGTTGAACACCAAACACAAGATTTTATGAAGCAACCACATTTTTGGGGGTTTGTACCATACTTGGTAAAGATGAACCAGACAACAATTTCAAGGACCAAGGAGGATAATGTAAAAGTGAGGGACTTGTCACATCTCCAGAAAAATTTCCACCAAGTGACTGATACCCAACTGGTACAAAAGGTCCACCATACACATATGTGTCACTAGGTCTATTTGGATCAAAAGAACCACTAGGTAAAGAAGATCCAATAAAGGTGGTAGATACACTAGTTTTGGAAATTCCATGAATCAATGGAAGATGAAGTAGGCATTTGCATACTCTAAGGTGTAGATTATATAGAAGTTGGTTGATGCATGATTGAACTGGTCAAAAAAATATGGAGTGTGTAAAAAAGGACTCCTCCTAGGTGAAGAAGCTATAGATTGAGAATGATACAATGGGTTATCTCTCCAAAATATGGAGTAGGTAATTTGACAAGAAGAGGACCACTTAAATTAGTTATCAGAGGATTATTTGGTGGAATATGTCCTTTAGAAATCACCTCTACATCTAGTAAAATAGGTGAGAAACTAATAACAACTTCATCCTCTAAATATGGAGTGCGTAAAAAAGGACTCCTCCTAGGTGAAGAAGCTAGAGATTGAGAATGATACAATGGGTTATCTCTCCAAAAAGATGGAGTAGATAATTTGACAAGATTAAGACCACTTAAATCAATTATTGGAGGATTGGTTGGTGTAATATGTCCTTTAGAACTCACCTCTACACCTACTAAAACAAGTGAGAAACTAATAACAATTTCATCCTCTAAAGAAATAGACTATTGAGGACTAACTGGTAACGGTATAGAAATTAAACCAATTGAAAGAGGAATGTGAATCTCTAAAGTTATTAGTTGAATAATTTCTAGTTCAAGTTCAATTACTTTAGGTTCCAAAGTTTGGGTTTTAGATTCAATAATTTCATATTCAACTGTCTCTGGCTCTACCACTTCAGTTTCCAATGTCTCGGGTTTTGTAACTTGAGGTTTTTCAATGGTTTCAGATACTTTAGGTTTAGCAATTTGTGTAGATTTTGATGTTAAAAGTTTAGGAGATTCATCTTGTACCACTTTTGAAGTCGCAAGTTCAATTTTAGGGAGTAAACCCTACATTCTACGTGAATGACGGGTTTTATTAGTTTCCATAGTGAAATTATATTAAGAATTTAAAAATATTAACAATTCTAATTCACAATTACGATCTTGCTAAAAACTAAAACAAAGTAACACACCCTAGTAAATCTAAGGAAGAAAACCACACAAACAACCTTTTCACAGTGACCACACTAGTTGGTGATGAAATCCAACATCACAAATATCAATATGAAAAGTGGCTAGAGATAGAGTGGGTGGAACTAATTACGTTGAAAACCTGCTTAACGATCCAAACCTAGTGCAAGTATCCTCACATATAGTGAAGTACCCTCCAAGAAGGCCTGAGTGAATCTAGCCAATGTATGTCCCATGTATAGCAAGGACTTTCCTCTTGTTGTCACCTTATGTAATAGACATAGGATTATGGTCACTAAGTTCACCACCTATAATAACCCTGCCTAAGGGGACAGTCAACAGTTGGACATGCATGCAAGGGTAGGGTAATAAACCCAAAATCCCCCTGAAAGGTTCCTAAAAATAACAGTAGTCCTCCCAAGTGATCCCCAAGTGTTTTTCAACATTTTTGTAATACATGTAAATCAACTCCACTGTAACCAATGAAGAAATATAGATTACATTGTTGGGTCTAATGTGACCTCGTGCTTGACTCATGTGTAAGAGGAGTTTCCGTGAAATGTGATGTGGTAAATGGATTTCACTCCCTTCCTCAAGATACTAGGCTTATTTTGTAGCCTTGGAGAGTTAAACTCACCACCTATTCCAAGGCCCTAAACTTAAACTAATGTGTGTATGCGATCAGAGAATGATAGATTGTCGAATTAATTTTTTTAAGTGTTGTTTTTATTGTTGTTGTTTACTCAATAGGTAAATGGAGAGGAAACCAATGATGTAATGAATTGACCCAAAATCTTAATGCACCAAAAATGAGATGCAAAATTTTAATTTGATGAATTCTAACTACAAGAAGGAGAAGAGCTTTTCAACTTTTCAAAAAATACAAGAAATGTCTCACTCTTAATTAAAATCCTTTAAATGCCAATATACTATTTAAAATTGCTTTTCTGAAAACATGTAAAAATTGTTGAAAAGTGTAACTAGGATCGGTCTTCATAATTATCATTAGCATTACATATTTTTATGTAAAAATCAAAAAAAAAATAGTGTTTCATTAGTTAAGTCTGCTCTTCATGCTTCTAGGATTTGAGTCAAAGTCCTATTTGGACCTTTTGTAAAGAAAAGGAGAAAAGAATTTTAAAAATGTATTTTTGGGCCAATTTACCTCACGAAGCCAAGTCAGCCCTCCAATATTACAAGTTGGCTCACTCAAAAGGTGTGTATTTTCGCATGTTAGGACAACTATATATTGGCATATGTTCTCCATCAAAAGTGCAGCAAATTTAGTGCTTTCTGTGATGAGTTCTAATGTAAGAAACATGGATGTCTTATGTGGTGAATTAGTGGAACATTTGTGCTAGAAAAATGAAGTTTCTAAAGCCTAGAATGTGAGTTATCTATGGAAATACGTGGGTTGTTTGTACCATACTTATGATGAAAATGTGAGTTTTATATATTGTTCTTCTATGATTAAATATGAGCTTTTGTGGTGGTTCTTTGTGATGGAACGAGAGCTTCTATGGTGGATCCTTATGATGCCATGTAAGCACCTACAATTCTATCTCTATGATGGCATATGAGCTCTATGATGTATCCCTGTGATGACCTATGAAGAAATCTATGGAAAAACCTACAGATAAACCTATGAAGTATGTTATGAAGGCAAATATTGTTTAATGGAGGGTTGATTTGGAATCTTGGAGGTAGGATTTTTATATTGGATCTTGGATTTTTCACTTTAATCTAATTCTATAATAAGAGAATTTGGTCGAGTTTTCCACCTTGTGTGGTTTTTCCCTGGCTTGGAGCCTATGTTCTTTGTTCATTGACTTTTGTGATCTTCATGTTTCATATTTTGGTAATATCTTGATGAAAGAAGAAAAACATAATAATAAAGAAGCAAACAAATTAACAAGTAATTATCATGCAAAGAGAAATCAACCCTAATTTCTTAAGAACATTGATTTCTCAACATGGCATTAGAGCTAAGGTTTGAAGAAGGAGGCGTAAAGATCACATTTTGTTGGCATTTGAAGATGATCATTATCAAATATTTGAACTATGAAACATCCAAGAAGTTTTGAAACCTATATTGGGAGATCATTCCAACATACATTATATGTCTAGAATCTGAGCCAAAGAAAAAGGTATGATTAGTCTTATTTTAACCTATGACATGTAATTGTATCAAAGATCAAATTTATTATTGGTAAGAAAAATATCTTGAACTCATCACTTTGTAGTGTGAGAATCTGTAGCATATAATTTTGTAACATGTGAAGATGTTATAGTAACCCTAGTCAACAAATATAAAATTGTGGAATCCTACTTCTACAAAATTTGAACCTAAGCAGACAAATATAACAAATATTAGAGTAGATTTTCTTGTTTTTAATCATTTGAATATCATCTCCTGGAAGGATTACATTACATCCAATACATCTAAATTCTCTATATCCAGTCCACTATAAACAATCTCCATACTACCAGTAACGATGCAATTTAAATAAAGACTCTATAAGGAATTTATGGGCATCCAAATCTTAGAAACGAAGCATATCTAAACATATGATGACACTTGTGAATAGTCTAAATTTTATGATGGTTTAAATGAAATTCATGAGGCTTATATATACCATCAACAAAACAAAGAAGATTCAAGGATATCCCAAAACTAGTTCTGCTCCAGAATACAATACAAGTTATGTTATGCAAGTTTTGTGGACATGTAATACGAATATCAATAATAAAAATGCCTATGGCAATACATTTCCTTTTATTTGAGTTCTTGTAGATTCAACAAAAGAAAAATCAAGATACAAACCGAAATTCAATGGTACCTTTGTGAAAAATCAGTGGATCAAGCTTCGAGTTATGAAGGTTCATCATCTCTATAAATTTGAGTTATAATACAAGTCTACAAGATACAAAGACATCCCAAGGTCTTGAGTTATTAATAATCTGTGTTTGATGGCAACCTGTGCGAAAAATATGAGGAATGATATTTTGTGACAAGAAGTTATATGAAAATCTACATCTCTGCATATGAAATAATGAGTATGTCTTTTCGAAAGGTGGGCTACGAAGATATCGGAAGTTTGTGGCATTAGCATCCTTCTTATATTTAAAATAAAGGTGAATTCCATCTATGTATTCAACTTGAAGTCTGAAAGAATTGATTAAAACGAAGTTGTAAGTGAAAGACTTGAAGAAAGTTATTCTATATGCGTAGAATAGAAGTTTGGGATATGTACAAAGGTTTCCTTGTCATGGAATATAGCTTGAGAGAGAGAAAGGATAGTTGTATAAATCATCTAAAGACCGAGACTTTGTAAATTGTGGAAGCACTATATCTGAAGATTGATTAAGGTCATATTTGTGCTACAAGTATGAGAAGTTGTCTCTTTCGAATGAAGTTAATAAATGTCAACTAGAGGAAGAAGACTAGAAATCTGAAAAGAAGGACACATCAAATCAAAGAGGTACATATCATTTATGTGTATTCCATGACCTATGTCAATTACTTGTAATGTTAAGTCCTTTAGGTCATGGTGATGATCATTAAAAAGGTCTGCATAAATATAGATTAGAGACAATGGCATGTAAGAGATTGATGTTATGTTAGCACATCAAGTATTTAATTATGAAGACTAGGCCTTGTAATCAAATGAAATAAAAGGCATGTTGAACAATATGATATATCATTAGGGTTTTGTAACATGCTAGTAGAATTTTGAAATGCATGGATGACAAGTCTTAATATCTATGAAGGATCTAGGGTTTGTATAGAACTTTGAAAATTTTTAGTAGCGGGTCTTAAATACTTTGGCATCTAGGCTTTATAAACCCTAGCATAGTTTGGACTAAAAGAAACCCTAGAAACAAAACTCTATATAATCATGTTCATTGTTAAAGATAGATCTAACCCTTTATATTTAATATGAGAACAAGGTTGGTGAACATGTCCAAGATCAAGAGGGAGTTAATCCTTCTCAAAAGATAAATAATTTATATCTCTATATCTTTGAGCCTTGTCCTTCTTGTTCTTTCATGGTCTTCTAACAAAGGTTGCAAGTAAAGACAAGATTTATCTAAAGCTTGACTAGCAGAAGGAAGAAGTGGAAGAACGTGGCAAATCATGAAGATGAAGAAGAAGGGAGAAACTTGAAGCTTACATCAAGGAATTCGATTAGAGGGAAATTCATTCACTTACCTCAAATGCAAAAAGGGAGCTGTGAAGACCCTATTACATACAATATTAATTGAAGCTTGTGACCAAAAGAGATGACTTTTGATCTAGGGAAATGTCTTTAAGCAAAGAAGTTGAAGAGTTTTGATGTTGTTGTTCCACCAGTTGATTGGTTCTTTCCAAGAACTCATTGGTTGATGATTGAAGAGAAAAATATCATGAAGCAGAAAATTTTTGCAGTACGAGGATAGACCATGCAAATGAATGTTGACCTCAGAGGGAGCAAGTAATAGAATTTGACATGACGAAGACCACACCTTGACTAGAGGCTATTTGGATTTTTTAACTCTTATATTAATGATTTGTTTGGGATATGATTTGGATCCTTGAAAGTACATACTACATAAGTATGAGTAAAGGTTGGAAAGATAAAAATTGATATAATATGATGTACCTAAAGCCATTTGGTTTAATTTTATTTTGGGAGAATATGGTTTGAGTGGACAACATTGATGATAGTTTGGAAGAGAATGAGGGCATAATTCTAATATGTAAGGATATAAGGCATGTGCTAGAAGTTGTGAGGAAGTTTGGCTCCTTGAAGATGATAGATGAACCATTTGATGAAAAATTTGCATGATGATTGTCAATATCCAAGAAGGTTGAAGTTCAGTATGATGTGATGTTATTAGGAGTTGAGAAGCCCTACAAAGATCTAGAAGCCCTATAAGCTACTGATAAGATCTTCATGGAGGAACAAGTAGTTTATGAATAATATAAGTTGATGCATGTGGTTATGTCTCCCTGGTTGAGAGGGAGTGATGATGGACATTGTATTCTCCATGTGTCATGCAATAGGCCAAGACTAACAGTTGTAAGTCAGTGAAATAACTGGTGGGAGAATGGAGGATTGGATAAGTATCTGGGACCAATACTCCTTGAGGATTGGCAATCCAAGATAGGAGTAGTACCAAGGACTGATACTCTTTGAGGATAGGGCATGGTATCCAAGCTAAGAGTAGCCAAAGGGACTGATATTATTTGAGGATTGGGAATCCAAGACAAGAATAGTCCTATAAATACATACATGGCGAACGTCTGGATGGGGTATGTACCTTGAGAGGTGGTGGTGGTGATGTCCAAATGTATGCCTCCCAACATTGTCCTATAATCTAGTGGAGAGTTAGAGCTTGTTAGTCAATGCCTTTCTATTTTGTAAAATTGACAATGTTGGTTATGATGTCGATGCTTGATGATGGCTTATCAATCCGACTCTTATTATGAGAATATTTCAATTTGAGAGTATTCGTTGGGTATCCTATTGTTTAATTATCAATACCTCCCTAGTTAATAGGGAGTGTTGAAAAGTGTAACTAGGTTCAGTCTTCATAATTATCATTATCATTATATATTTTATGTAATAAAAAAAAGGAAAATAATTTTTTATTGTTTCATTAGTTAAGCATGTTCTTCATGCTTCTAGGATTTGTTGAGTCAAAGTTATATTTGGAATTTTTCTAAAGAAAAAGGGAAAATAATTTTGAAAATGTATTTTTGGGTCAATTCACCTCAAGAAGCCAAGTCGACGCTCCAAGATGACAAGTCGGCTCACTCAAAAGGTGTGCCTTTTCGCATGTTAGAACAACTATATATTGGCATACATCCTCCACCAAAAGTGCAACAAATTGGGTACTTTTTGTGATGATTTTTTATGTAAGAAACTCAGATGTATTATGTGGTGAATTCATGGAACATCAGTGATATAAAAACGAAGTTTCTGAGGGCTAGAATGTGAATTATCTATGGAAATATGCAAGTTGTTTGTACCATACTTCTGAGAAAAATGTGGGTTGCCTATACTATTCTTCTGTGATGAAATACAAGCTTGTGTGGTGGTTTTTTGTGATGGAAAGCGAACTCCTATGGTGGATCCATGTGATGGAATGCGAGCACCTGTAGTCCTATCTTTTTGATGGCATACGAGCTCTGTGATATATCCTTGTGATGACCTATGAAGAACTTTACAGATAGAGCTATGGATAAACCTATGAAGTACCCCTTTTAGGGTTTTTCCCTGGCTTGCAGCCTATATTCTGTGTTTATTGTCTTTCGTGATATTCATGTTTCATATTTTGGTAATTGCTTGATGAAAGAAGGAAAACATAATAATAAATAAGCCAACAAATTAACAAGTAATTATCATGCAAAGAGAAATCAACCCTAATTTCTTAAGCACGTTGATTTCTCAACAAAAATACCCTCCTAACTGTGAGAATTTGATAATATTTTGCTTTAAAAGAAGGAACAAACATATATGAGAATGTAAATAATTCAAGTACTATTTTTTTTCTTTTTTGTGAAAAACAAATGTTTTATTGAAAGGAATGTTCACAAAAAAAAAAATCCAACCTTTGAAACAATCACTCCAAGTACAGAAATAAAGACCCTAAAACTTGAATATTTACAACTAAAGAGATTATCAATCTTTCTACAAATAAATAAAAGTAATCAAATCAAATCATTGAAAATGGAGATTTTTCACAAAAACAAAAAGATAAAAAGATAGTCAAACAAGACCAAATCTAAAATGGTTAATCCTATAAAAGGATATTAAACAAACTCAAAAACCATAGAAAAAAGTAGATCTTAGATCAAACAGGGGAAAACCCTAAGAATATTTCAATTTTCCGAGATCGACGTAAGTATTTAGTATAGAATAGTGTAATTAACAGGCATAGACACAGCTTATAAGCAAGCATGGTGTGATGAAGATGAACTACCTCTCACAATAAAGTGTGATGGATGTAAATATCAACAAAACAAAAAATCCTTCAAATATATGAAAATATTTGAGGTTTTGGAGTCGAAGTTAGCTCACCAATGAAAAATATTACTAAAGAAAACAAGGAATGAAATTGAAGAACAAATCATTCCCCAATATGGTCGCCAATTATGTTGATGGACTAATCTTATCTTGTGAACAAGACAAATCTCCCTAGACTTGGAAACCAAGTCTAGAACAAAACAAACAAACACATAAAAATTCTCTCTAGGTTCATTACCATTAAATCATAGATGCAAGCAATGGGATGAATAACTCATATTGTTTTTATCGATATTTGTCCTCATTATTGTTTGTTGTAGCTTTCAATCTCGTCCTCGATGCTCTAAGCCAAGATCTACAAAGACACCAATAGACAAATCATCAAAGCACATGATACATAAATTATTTAACATAACCTATACAAGTGATCAAGGAATCTTGTACCAATCATTATAACAATGAATGTGGGAAAGAAAAATGTATTTGTATTAATGAAATATGGAAGCAGATTACAATTGATGCCTTGATTTTGTGAAGCTCCTTCCAACTATATTCACTCCAATCCTTGTCATCAAAAGTATCATTCTCATAGGTTGGATACTTTAACAGGATACAATGGAAGTATGAGAGCCAAAGTTCTTTCAAGAGTCAAAAATCCAACCCCTTCTCCATGAGAGTCCATTGAATTTATAGACTAGAGAAGGGTAAGAGGAGATAAGAGATGGAGGTTAAGATCCACTTAGGTAGGGGTGAGATCCACTATGGTAGGGATGTGAGCTCATATTCACACTATATGTAAATATACCTCCACTAGGCTTCTAGAATAGAAGCTTCTCATTCCTTTTTTTACCCACGTTAAAATATCGATGCAACCATGTAATGTGGGAACTTTCATCGATGACGCAATTCATTAGCTATACAACCTACGTCTTCATGGACTATAATGGTGAAACCTACATCGATGTACAAAATAGGGTTTTTTAAGGTATTTTCATAAAATCCTTATCTTCCATAGAAAGGTATTTCTTCCATCTTCTTCAAGGATTTGTGGCAATGATACTTCAGATAGCGATGGATGGGGTACAACATAATTTTCCATAGATGAAAAATAATAATGTGTAACACCTCTTAAATCTTATTTCATACTCCCTTAAAGGAACACAAATATGGCACAAATGACAAAGTCCATCCTAAAAGTGATGGTTAGTGAAAGTCCTAAACTTTTTAACTTGCAACTATTTTCTATTATGTATTAAAAAATTCAAGATGTTTGTCATACTATTGGGGCCACTTTAAAGTCTCATGTCCACAAGAATTGAGAGCCATTAACAATGCCACAACTGGAGGTCACCTATGGTAGTTATTTGCAACCATATTTGTGCTTCCCTTATTGTACTTCAACAAGAATCTTAGTTTGTACATCAACTTCATGGGGCCATAAATTTCACACGTGAACTCCTTTAAAAGTTATTTGGTTTGTTATAAATCTTATTTTGAGCCCTATATGTTTGGAAGTTATACCCATTGAGCACATGCAAAGGGCCCAAAAAATGTGCTAGAAGTTCAGCACTTGCAAAACCGATGTAACAACGCTCCAGACCATTTGTTAGACAATGGAAAACCTAAATGGGCCCCTATATCATTCATCCTATTTGGAACAAAATGTTCCCCACTGTGTCATGGTATTGCATCATATGGACAAATCTATGTTGAATATGGTTACTAATAAACCACTTTCACTAGTGGAGTAGCTACCCTACTTTCACGACCCAATGAAATTGTAGGCACTACTAGTGGGTGACCTTAACCTTGTTTTCCATGATCTAATCCATTGTAGATTGCCCAATATCAAGAGGGCTAAGCTCTATGAGAATTTTCAGGGCACCAAAATTTCCATCTTTTAGAATTGATCAACAACCACAAAAACAAAATCTTTACCATGGATATCATCTCCAATGCTTTATCTAAAGTAGGTATAGGAGTGTACAGTCCTTGTTTCTTGATTATAGGTTCAACAATGGCATAGGAACTATATGATCCAAAATATTTTTTGATGTCATATCAAATTTTTCGCCAATAGAAACACTTAGACAACATTACTAGTTTATCCACAATGAAATGTCCTACCACTTGATTGTAATATGCCTCCCAAATCATTTTTCCATGCTTCCCCACAAAGATGGCCCAGAGGACATGTAGGTCCTACCCATAGGAAAAAGTCAATGAAAGTCTTGAACTTGTTTACTTGTGACAAATGTATAGTATGTAGCAATGAAGATCATTGTCATACTACTAGGGCCAATTTAAAATCTCATGTCCACAAGAATCAAGTGCGATGGTCAATGCCAACTAAAATAGTTATTTGTAACTAGATTGGTGATTTTCTTCTTCTACTTAATGTTCATATGAAATTATTGATGATACATGGACCACTTCTAATTATTATCATTTTACATCTCGCTCTAGTTTGCATAAATTGTAGAGGCCCATGGTTAACATTAGATGATTATTTCCTTTCCAAGAATATAATGCTTCCATTGTCAGAAGGCATATGAAAATGAAGTATGGTTTCTCATCATAGGTGTGTTATCTACAAACTATGGTAGAGAGTATCTTATTGTGATAGACCATTACATGTACACGCTATATGAGCACTACAATAATGATATAATGTAAGGTGCGCATCTAAATTTTGAATATTGTTTGTAGATATGGCAAAGCTGAAATTGATGTTTTACAAAGGTGATTTATCTCCTCAAATTCTTTCTATTATGCCTTGACCTAAGTAAACTTGGACTTAGCTCCACACTTAATCTCTTGAATCAAGGACCAAATGATATGGGAAAAATCCTAATGTGAAGCTATAGTAAAATTTGGCAAGGTTTAAGAAGCTATAAATCTTTGTATCTTTGAGATTAACAAGTCATAAATGACTTGGATATTTGTTGGGTTCGTGTGCGCATCAAACTCATCCATAACGTGCCCCAGAAATTGAATTATCTACATGCCAACTAATCATTTCCTCCAGTTGGCATATAAATGTTGATATCATAGTCTAGTCAACACTTATTGAATGTACTTTAGATGCTCTTCCTAGGCTATATTAAATATGATAATGGCATCTAGGTATGTGACCAAAATAGAATTGGTGAGTGGTTGCAAAATACTATGCATCATCCTCATAAATTTCAATGACAAATTAGTCAAGTCAATGGGCATGACCAAAAACTCAAAGTGGCCTTCTTTATACTTGAAGGTTTCCTTACATATATTAATTGGCATGATTAACACTTCATGATACCCTAACTCAAGATCAATCTTGTTGAAAAACTTGGCATCTTTGATTTGATCAAGCGCATAATTAATCTATGGGATGGCATAACATAGAGTGTCATCTCTCACCCTTCTTTGGAACCAATATAATAAGTCCTCATAGAATGAGGAGATTGGTTGAATGTGGCTTTTATGTATTGACTCTTGAACCTAGGGTTTGATCTCCTTTTTCTTTGAATGAACATATTTATATATAGCACAATTTGTTAGAGGGGCACCCGATATCAAATCAATTGCATGATTTTCCTACAAGGGTAAAGGTACTTGACAGGCCTTATAATTACCCTTCTAATTGCTAAGAAAGACAACCAAAAGGTTGTGCATTTAATTGTCAACCCAGTGCTCATATGGAGCTTGTGAGCTACCATGCACTATATATGCATGTTACGCAGTAATTTGTCACTGTCTCCCTGTCAGTCTCCCTAATGTCTCATGGAATCAAATGCACCATGCTCATGCTCTCTAAATTGGCCAAATGACCCACTTTTCCAAAGTTTACTGCATCAGCGCGTCTGTTATTAAAATAACCGCGCTGACGGGCGGCTTATAGTGTTACTGGTGCGCTGCCAGCGCGGAAGCACACGGGTTTCCCGCGCTGGTCGAATTTTGTGCGCCAGCGCATCCTATGAAAGTATCGAGTCGCGCTGACACGGTCTTCACTATTATTGTGATGCACTGTCAGCGCGTCAGTTCAGTGTTGCACCCGCGCTGATCCAGTTTGGGCGAATTTGTTCCAACAGCCAGCCTTCCAGATGATTCCAGACTTGGTTGTTGGCCTTGTGAGTGTTGCCCTCCCTTCTATGGCATGTCTGTTCGTCATTTGGAACCACCTTCCTTGAAGATAAGCTTGTCCTCCCACCATTCATGGAGACTCCTTCTCTACTTAAACCTCCACCATTACCATGAGCAGCTAGTTTTGGATAGTGTGGAATTCATAGTGCTTGGATTGCTGCTGTTAGTAGGTAGTTGGTGTGACAAGTGTGGTTTTGTTAGAGGAAGCTCAAGGAAGGTTGTGAGTATTGCTTGTGTGAGAGAGAGCTTTTGTGTTGGGAGAATCTACCTCCAAGGGTGAATGCTTAAGAGACTTGCTGGCTGGACCCTCAAGAGAAGGACTCAGCGTCAGAACATTGGTTGTACCTTTCTCTGTTATTGATTTAATAATAGATGACTACTATTATGGTTCCATTCTCATTTGTCGTTGCAATGGTTATTGTGAATTACATCCTTTCTGACTGATGTATAATTGCTTTTATTAGATTTCACGCTTGTGTTTGTCTGTCTCTTCGTGTGTGCAGGTATCTATTCACGGAGATCGTGGAAGATCATGACCGGCCAGAGCGAAGGAGCGAGAACGGCATCTCTTCATCAAACAATAGCGTTGGAATCCAAGTAGGTGTTCTTTGCCTCTCTTTTAATTGCAATTAGGAACTTGCACAGTAGCATTGATCGATTGTTGCTAGACCCATTCTGGGCTAGTAGGGATCGCCTCTATCCGTAGAGGGGATTTACCTCTCCAACAATTTGGCGACTCCGCTGGGGAGCTGGCCTTTTGTCTCTTTTGTCCATCTTTGTGTTTGAATTTGATTGTTCTCTCTTTTTGAAATTGGGGATTAGTTCTCTGCTTTTAGCCCTCCTGGTTCAATCTGGGAAGTGTCTTAATTGTTTAAAGAGTTCTGGCCTTGGTTTGGGAGTTTTTGGCTTGATTTTGCCTCTTTTTTTGCCTCAGCGCGGTTTATATCAAAACAGTTGCGCTGACAGCGCATAGCTGTTTCTTTAAACCTGTTGTCATCGCGCTTGTACGTAAAACAGTCGCGACGGTTCTGAAATCGAACCAGCGCGCTTAAGTCGTGTCCTTCCGCGCTGACAGCGCCAAGTTGCTACGCGTGACCTCTTGTCAGCGCACAGTTGCTGAGCGCTACCCGCGTTGATCCTGTAAAATTGAATTTGTTTCAATTTTGCCTCCTGAGCCTGTTGGTTTGACTATCTCCAGCTTTTCCTACTTGGTTTATGACTTGATATTTATTGTTTGAACTGTTGCACACTTGCTTGCAAAGTCTTGTTGGACAAATTTCGTTTTTTGTGTCTCGTGACCTAGTGCCATCATCCAGTTTCCACTGGACTGACCTTGTTTTGCCCGCTTGTTCACTTGTTCGCAAAAGTTCGTTGCTGCTTGCCTTTGCTACTGCGGAAACCTTCCTCTTTTTGCCTTCTTTGCTTGATTGGTTGAGGTGATTGTTGTTGAACCGATCCTTCGATTGTTTCACTACCCAGGCACAGATCACAGTTGCTAGGGTTCAATCGGCTCTTTTCACGCTTGTTGTGCTTTTCATTGAGTGATTTTAATGCTTTTTGCTCAGTGTTGCTATCTCTCAAAATTCATTTTAAAGTGCATAGTGCCATTGAAAGAGAAATCAAACTAGCATCTCTTGCATTCAATAGTTAATGAAAAGAAGAGTGTTTTATTGATTTGTGTTCTTAAAAGGAAAATTTCATTTCTTTGTCATTAGCTGCATTAGATTGTTTGATTGTTTGAGTTCATTTTGTTTGGTTGAAAGCTCGTAACCTTCTCATAGTTAGAATTCATCGAACAAAATGGTATTCTTTGGCATGTAGCTTGCATCTAGGAAATTGTGAGAGATCATACGATAAGGCATGAAACCGAAACTTAATTCAAGATCAACCATAAAATAAACTGAATAAATCTAAAAACGCATTGGAACTTAATGCTCATATTGTAGAGGTCTAGGCTAGAGATGTGCTCCGGCGTCGTTAAACCTAGTCACTGTTGTTTCACATTACGGTTGGGTGATTCCTCCTCTTGTGACTCGATAGTGGTCTAGCACGGATTTGAGCTCCCACGTACCGTCACGTATATAGGGGAGACCCCACTAGGTTATCGACCTTGATCCATAGGAAGCCGAGTCTGCCGCCCTGCGAGCCGTAATGCACCGAACACAGCATTCGGGAAGATTGACTGCAGTACGGAAAGTCCTTGGTTCTCATACGATTGCCAAGGTGTATAAGCAGTTTTACGGATTGCTTGGTAAACCCTTTGCCTAGAATCTCCAGAGCAGTCACTTTTGATCCTTTTCGGACTCCCTAAATGAAAAGGTGCCAGTGAGATTCTTGTCACTTCGTGCTCATTAAACATTCGAAGGAGACTAGAGTCATCTTTTCGTCCTTTTCTCGACTCTTGAAACATGAAAAGGTCAAGTTCAGTTCCTGTGTCTTAAAAATTTATTCGGCCACGATAACATTACCTGGTTAGATTTTGTATGCGTTAGTTTGAGTAGGGTCTTTGTCGTTAGTTTCCTTTAGGGTTTTGTGTGGGGTTTGTCATCCTGGCTGACCCGTCAACTCCCGGTCCAAGTGATCAAGGTTCTCCATCTTCTGTTGCTCCTGAGGTACCAGTTGTAAGCGATACTCTTCCGGTTATCCCGAGTATCCAGCCTATCAACGTACGTGCCCCGGGCGACCCGGATTACGAAGAGGATTGGAACCCTATCTGGGAGCCTGACGAAGACGATATTCCTGTTACCCCTCCCGGTATGTCGTCTCCGATGTCAACTTCCCAAATGGATGAGACATCACCCAGCGCAGGTGAGACACCCGTGGTGTCAAGTATTGAAACTCCCATTCCAGCTACTTCTCCACTCCCTCCACGGTATCAATCAATGAGGGATAGAATAGCTGCCAGAATGCCTTCTACGACTATATGGGATCCCAGTGTCATTGCCACCACGGAACCCTTTCTTTCGCAACCCCCTAATATGCCTGTTACCTCAGTTCCCACAAATCCAACTGTTTGTGTAGCGTACTCAACTCCAGTCGTCAGTGCTGTGACAGCATCTTCATCTATGAACCCTGGGGCTGGTCCCTCTCACAGTCAAGTGAGCAGTGGCCAACCAGAGGTTTCATCTGGAGTCATCAATCCTGCACAAAGTGCTCAGCCCTCTTCTGGTCCTGTTCTAGGAGGGGGGCCGTATGATGCCCATGGGCAACCCATTGTGGACCCGAATTACCAAGGTCCGCTCTTTTATTATGATTCTAACGGTCAGTACCTCGAGCACATTCAATCACGCCTCGTCAACCTTTCGTTGAAGTCTCGACACCGTTAGACATTACTTATGATCCCGTTACTCATACTTTTCGTGGGCGTCGAGCAGTTCCTGGACAGCCCCAAGGACCACCTAATCTAGGCCAGCCACCTTATGTGCAAGCCCCCCAAGGGCAACCACTGTATGGCCAGTCTTACCCAGGACAATCTGGGGGCCCACAAGGACAACCCTACCCGGGACAACCTTCGGCCATGGGAGGTCCATCCTTTTCCTATCAGAGTCAACCTTCTGGTTACCCAGGGCAACCTGGTATCCAGCAAGGTTATCCGTCTGGTCAGCCAGGGCAGCCTTACATCCAACAAGGCCAACCTGGTTTTCAGCAAGGGTATCCCACTGGACAAGCTGGGCAAAATTACACCCCTCAAGGTCAACCAGCAGTCCAACAAGGGTATCCTTCTGGGCAGGGGGGGCAACCCTACGTGCAGCAGGGCCAACCCACTGTCCAGTCTAGTCATCCTTCTGGGCAGGGGGGGCAACCCTACGTACAGCAGGGCCAACCCGCTGCTCAGTCCATGCAACCTTCTGGGCAAGGGGGGCAACCCTACGTACAGCAGGGCCAACCCACTGCTCAGCCAGTACAACCCTCCGGACAAACGGGCCAGCCCTCTGTGCAACAAGGCCAACCCACTGTCCGTCCTACTCATCCAGCTGGACAGGCTAGTCAACCGCAAGGTCAACCAGCCATCCAGCCAGCTCGGCCATCTGTTCCGCAAGGACAACCCGTGGTTGCTCAAGGACAACCTGGCACCCAGCAAGTACATCCTTCTGGGCAAGCAGGTCCATCCCAGGTTCAACCAGGCCAACCTTCCGGCCAGATGATCCAAGCCCAGCCGGTTCAAGGACATTATTCTGGGCCTCAAACTCAAATGGGTTATCAAATGCAAGGCGGGCCACAGCCCCAGCCTTCCTACCAAGCGCAGCCTACTTATCAGGCTCAGTATGGAGCCGAGCAAACGCATGGCTACCAGCAACCCCAGGGGCAAACTCAGTTTACCCCTTACCAAAATTACCAACAGATGCAGGTCACTCTTACCAGAATTATCAGTATGTTGCACCTACGGGTCAAGTTGCTAATACATGGGGTGCTGGGGGGCAGACCCAGGGTCAATTGTCTGCATATGGACAGAATACATATGGGCAGAACCCCTACGGACAAGGTCCCTATGCGCCAGGCCCTTTTGGGCCAGGTCCATCGGGACAAAGTTCCTATGCGCCAGGCCCTTTTGGGCCAGGTCCATCTGGACAAAGTTCGTGGGGGCAACCACCACCTGGTTGGAACCCTAATACTGCCTCGAATCCACAGCCACAAATGTCCTTTAACCCTCAGTTGCCATTCTTAGCGACGTTGGAACTTCCGGACGTGTCCAAGTTAACGAATGATCCCATTTTGCATAATGCGTATTGGCCACCAGTTCCAACTAAAATACCCGGTGATTGTCCAAAATTTGATGGCAAAGCGGGTGAGGATCCTCAAGCACATGTTATGACCTATCACCTTTGGTGTTCATCGAACTCATGGCTTGATGACTCTATCCGACTTCGTCTCTTTTAGAGAACCCTCACCGGTTCAGCCGCTAAATGGTATATTGAGCTGAATCGCGGCATGTTTCAAGATTTCAACTCGTTGGTTATGGCGTTTTTAACTCATTTTCAGTTACCGATTCGGTACGAGACAGGGACTAATCTCCTCACGTCTCTTAAACAGGATACGGCTACGCACATATCTGATCATATACATGAGTGGAGAAGGCGTCGTCGCTTGATCAAATTCTGGATTCCTGATCAACTCCTGACCGATTGGTTCACAACTTCCTTTGTCCCTAAAATTGCGAAGGACATCGCCATGGGAGCTTGTGTAACTGAAGAGCAAGCGATCGCGCGAGCTCAGTACCTAGACTTAGTATACTCTCAGTCGGGTACTCTATATGATTATTTGCCAGACGCCCCGAGGCCTAGATAGACCAAGGCTCTGCCCAAACCATCTGTCGATGGGGTCATTGGCTCTGTTAACTCGTCATCGAAGAAATCAGCCACGAACCCTGGGAAGCAAAAACAGAATGCTTCTAATGAAAATGCTCCTCAGGGCCAACCTAATCCTGGAAGTACCTCCGAGGTAAACGTCGTCCAGTCCACCGCGGCGGATAAATCCTCAAAAGGGAAAAAGAAGGGAAAAGCTAAAGATAAATCTGGTCAGCCCAAGCAGGATGCCCCTAAACCTCCACCCGAGGAAGGAGCTAAACGAAAACCTAAGTATCCTTGTCTCATATGTGATGAGGATCACTACACTAAGGACTGCCCAAGGCGGTCCGAAGTTAGTCGGTTATTGAAAGGAGCTCCTGGGACCCCTGCCGTGCTTAAAGAGCCTTTCCCTTCCCAGCAGACTCAAATGGTGGTAGACCCGTCTCAATCCTCTTCCTCGCTCGGTTCTCAAGTGTTCATGGTTGGCACGATCCCCATCCATGTTTCAACTCGAGCGAAAGATTATCCATCTCATGCCGGGAAAGAGCTGGAGGTCCCCTCCAACGCTCCTCCGTCTAGTTCTGGTCCTCTCCACATCGAAAGGCCCAGCACTGAGACGATCCCCCGACCCCCTCAAAAAGGTGTACTCAGGCAGTCATCTTACAACCCTAATGCTCGTGCTGCCCAGCACTATAGCATTGTTGAGGACCTAGCTCAGGCTCCGTCTGCTATGTCTGCTTTAGAAGTCCTCCAGAGCTGCCCCTCCCAGAGGAAGTCCTTGCTATCAGCTATTGGTGGCATCGACCCAGCAGATTCAGATTTGATTTCTTTCGATCTCGAGGGTTTTACACAGCGACTGCCTCACCAAGTCGCTTTCCTTATACAGGTCATCATCAATAGCAGAACGATTCACCGTACGGTTATTGATGAAGGTGCCTCAACCTGCATCATGTCCGTTGCTTGCTGGAAAGCGATTGGTTCCCCTGCTTTGAGTCAGTCCCCTACGACGCTCGAAGCTTTCGATGGAAGAGAATCTCGCCCTTACGGTATCCTCCAACGCTTACCCATCTCTTTGGAAGGAAAGACCGTAGAAGTAGAGGTTGAAGTTGTTGACGCCAATTTGACTTACAACCTCCTCCTCGGACGGAGCTGGACATATGCCATGCAAGCCGTGGCTTCCTCCCTGTTCCGTGTCATTCGTTTCCCTCACCAGGGGAAGATTGTCACGGTGGACCAGCTCTCTTTCTTCGCCTCTTCTTCTGAAGGTAATGTGCCATTTGTGGAGCATACCTCAAAGTCACTCGTGAACGTGGGTGCTGGACTCTTTAAAGATCCCACCTTAATGGGAGTCTTTCCCCACCCACCTCTGAATCTCGCCCCTATCAACATGATCTCTGTACGCTCAGATCCGTGGATTCTTCCTCCTGCTAATCAGGAGGACTCTTGGGGTGATATGATGCCGTTGAGTCCTGCCGAACTCAACTACATCGAGATTGTCGCTGCATCGGCTCCCCCTGATGAACCTGCTCTTCCGAGCAGTGTTCCCGATTCATATGATCATTTCCCTTGGCTAGGAGATGAGGCTACGTCAGATCCGTTGAAGGAAATATTTCCTTCCGACGAAGCCATCATAGAGACCATGTCTCTCGAAGAGCTCCCTTGATCAGATCACCACCATCGCTCTTTGTTTCTCCCTCCCCATCCGGAAATGACCGCATGTCTCGAGCGGTTTGCTTCTTGTGTCCCATCCCCGCCCCTGCAGACACCCATCCAGCTGTATCAAGTGTCAGAGGGCAATATGGGAAATATCACGCAAACCCAATCAATCGACATCTCTGTCAAACCAGGGATCTTCGAACACATCCATATCGGAGTCACTTGCACTCCTGAGGAAGTTCAGCTCTATACTGCTCTATTTCGCGAATTTCGTGATGTTTTCGCATGGTCCTACGAGGAAATGCCCAGCATCGAT
Source organism: Pinus tabuliformis (assembly GCA_031772625.1). Taxonomy (NCBI): domain Eukaryota; kingdom Viridiplantae; phylum Streptophyta; class Pinopsida; order Pinales; family Pinaceae; genus Pinus; species Pinus tabuliformis. Next base: position 249,581,696 of record CM062811.1, read on the forward strand.
CCTAATATAGTGGTGCACGAAATACCTACGTACCCAGGTGCTAAGCCTGTTTGTCAGCGCTTACGCCCTGTGCACCCCCGAAAGGCTGCAGCCATCAAGGCCGAAGTCGAAAAGCTTCTTAAAGCTGGCTTTATTTACCCCATTCCCCTTATGGATTGGGTGTCTAATATAGTCCCTGTGAATAAAAAGTAGGGTACTATCCGGGTCTGTGTTGACTATCGTGATATCAATCGTGCCTATCTGAAGGATAACTTCCCCACGCCCTTCATCGATCAGCTTATTGATGAGTGTGCGGGAAGTGAGATTTACTCGTTTATGGACGGCTTCTCTGGCTATAACCAGATCAACATTGCACCCACGGACCAGCATAAGACAGCTTTTATTTGTCCTTGGGGCACCTTCGCCTATAAGAAGCTTCCTTTCGGTCTAAAGAATGCCGGCGCTACATTTCAACGTGCAATGTCTTACGCCTTTCATGATATACGTCACATTGTACAACCTTACCTGGATGACCTTCCGGCTCATTCAGCTAAGCGTCAGGACCATCCTTCTCATCTTCGCGAGATTTTTCTTCGCTGTCGACACTACCGCATAAGGCTTAATGCTCATAAGTGTGTCTTCTGCGTAGAATCTGGCCGACTGCTCGGGTTCATTGTCTCCCGAGGAGGCATCCATCTGGATCCCCTCAAAGTCGAGGCCATCTTGAACCTTCCTCCCCCTGCCTCTTTGCAGCAATTGCAGAGCCTGCAGGGCAAAGCGAACTTCCTTAGACGATTCATTCCGAATTATGCCGAGGTAGCTAAGGGTTTCACACGATTATTAAAGCGAGACACACCCTTTCGTTGGGATGCCATCGCCGAGGAGTCTTTCGAGCGACTCAAGGATCTCCTTGTCTCGGCTCCACTCTTAAGACCTCCGAACTATCACCGTGATTATTCTCTCTATCTAGCTACCGCTGACACCACCATCGGCATGGTTCTGGTGCAGGATGATGATGATGGCAACGAGCACATTATCTATTACCTTAGTCGCAATCTCTTGGATACAGAAACTCGCTACGCGTATGTCGAGAAGTTGGCATTGGCAGCTGTCTGCGCCGTCCAATGATTCCGGCACTATATCCTGTTGCGCACTACGACCGTGATTTCCGACTGCAACCCTATGACCTACATCTTGTCACGTCAGCTGCTGGGGGGCAAATACTCGAAATGGATTGTCATCCTACAAGAGTTTGACTTGGAATTTACTGCCACCAAGTCTAAGAAATCTCTGGTCTTTGCAGAACTGCTCTGTTCTTTTCCATCCCCTTCTGTACCATCCCGTTCGGAAGAGCATATCCCGGATGAAACATTGTTTCTAATCAGCACCCTCGACCCTTGGTATGGGGACATCATAGTATATTTGCAAACGTCTTCCTTCCGTCCTGATGTATCGAAAGATGCTCGACAAAGGATTCGTCACCAGTCTCAACCCTATTGCATTATTGGCGATACCCTGTACCGCCTCGGCGTTGATTCTGTTCTCCGCCGATGCTTGACTCTCGAGGAGGCTGAGCAGGTATTGAATGACTGCCACTCCGGTGCTTGTGGCGGCCATATGTCCGGATATGCCACCGCCCAGAAAATTCTCTGTGCTGGTTATTTCTGGCCTTCTATTTTCAAGGATTGCATCCTTGCCGTCCGTGCATGTCATGAATGTCAGGTTTACCACCGGAAAATGCGTGCACCTCCTGCACCCTGTTGTTACCGTAGGTCCATTTGCCAAATGGGGCATCGATTATACGTCTTGTAACCCTCGTTCGGCCGGGGGGCATGGATATATCATCGTTGCCGTGGATTACTTCACCAAATGGACGAAGACGGTTACACAGCGGCGCAGTTCTTGTTTAATCATGTCATTACTCGGTTCGGAGTCCCCCAGGCTATTGTCACAGATCACGGAAAACATTTCCGTAATCACATGATGACGGAACTAACGACCCAGCTAGGCTTGCGTCAAGATAGCTCGACGCCATATTACCCTCAATCCAATGGCCAAGTTGAAGCCGTGAACAAAGTTTTGATCACAATGCTCCAACGCACCGTGAATACGCACAAGTCTAACTGGCATCTGATGTTGTTCCCCGCCTTGTGGGCTTACCGAACCTCTGTGAAGGACGCCACCGGTTTCACCCCTTTTCAGCTTGTTTATGGACTGGAGGCCACCCTTCCTGTTGAGTGTGAGATTCCTTCGTTGAAGTTAGCTGCCGAGTTGCTCCCCAACACCACCCCGGTGGAGGAACGGCTTCTCTATTTAGAGCGGCTAGACGAGACTCATCGCTTAGCCTCTCTAGCTATTGAAGCGCAGAAGAAGAGGGTTAAGGCCCACTTCGACGATACCATTCGACCTCGTTCCTTTGTTGAGGGAGACCTAGTACTGCTCTATGATCAAGCTAAGGATAAGCTGGGGGCAGGAAAACTCGAATCCATGTGGCTAGGCCCCTATATCGTGAAGAGAGTTTTGCAAAAGGGGGCATATGAGCTGATCGATTACGAAGGAAATCCTCTTGACAAGCCCCGCAACGGGCTCTATTTGAAGAAATATTATGCATGATTTCGTGCACCTAGTTTGTACATACGTGTGTTCTTAGCAAGTGTGTCATGTGTGCATGATTTCTAGTTTTGCTTTGGTGTGAAGGCGTGTTTGCCTCTTATTTTGTTTTCTGCTTCTTGTGCAGATGTCTAATACACCTTACGTTGGCTTCGCCGATGGCGCCTGCCGTAGTACTTGCAATTTGTCTTCTGCGGCGTGGGCGATCTACGATCCTCACGGCGAGTTGCTAGATCTTCAAGGCGTGTGCTTGGGCCGTACCACCAACAATGTTGCCGAATACAGTGCTGTAATTGAGTTACTAGCCGAAGCAGTTGATCTTGGCATCCGTGCTTTGGTGGTAAACCTGGACTCTCAACTTGTTGTCCATCAACTCAACGGGCGATATTCCGTCAGAGACCAACGCATTCTAAGGTTGTATTTACGTGTGAGATTGTTAGAAAGGAATTTTGATTATATCACATATCAACACATTCCGAGACGATTAAATACGTTAACCGATGCATTGGCAAATCATGTGTTGGATAGACATTTGCGTAATAGATAACCATTATACAAGAAGACATAGAAAGCATAATAAGACCATAGAATAAGCATGTGTAAATAATTTCTTTTTCAAGCATAGTTTGCATGTGTGCCTGCATATGTGCTTTTAAGCTTGCATAAAAAAATTAAAATACATGGGTCGTGTGTTGTGCAATTGATACATAGATCACATTTGTATTAAACATTTGCATAAACATATTTAAAAACATCATCACATGTGAAACGATCCATCCAAAAACAGTATATATATATATATATATCGTGTGGCGCACTGAGGCGCTCAAAAATAAGTGTATATGTCCAAAAAATAAAAGCCGGTGTCCTCGGTACATCCGAGACAGGTGTCTCTCAAAAACATCAGTGGAAAAACCTAGATAACTACTGATCTGGGTTATGCTCTCTATAGCATACTGCTGCCCGTGCCACTCGCCTCAAAAGGCGGTGCATCTTGGGTGCCACCCCCACTGTGTGGATCTGATGCTCTATAGGGACCTCCTCGACCCCCTGGTAATCTGGCACCCCCTCCAGCAAACCCTCGAGGTTGCGAGCTACAGTCTCCGACGTGTCAACTCCTGGAGGAACTAGGGCCAGGGCTCCAGCTCCTTGCCCCTCTCTCCGTGCCATTGGGGCTAGGCCAATGGGTCTCACGGGTCCCACATCTGCACACCGTGACATTTATTAAGACATGTACATGAAAAATCAAAAACATTCAAAAATATTGAAAAGAGATCAAGTGTCATACCTCCATCGTCCCAATGCTCTCCCGCGGGCAGTGGCATGTCAGGATCATTGCGGAAGTCCATGCCAGCATATGGCCAGTCCTCTACGATGACAACCTGCCGATCCAGCCACTCTCGGAAATACACTCCCCAAGACACTGGGTGGCCTCCACCTCCACGTGGCATGACGCGGGCCCATCGACTGGCCCTCGTCTCCCGAGGACCTCTAGGTGGATCCACGGCCATGGTCTGTAGCTGTAGGGCCGGCACTCGCTCCAGCATGAGCGGAAGTAGAAGTGACCCATATGCAAACTGCTTCGACTCTCCGCGTCGGCAGTTGTTCAGTTGCCTCTTCATGCTAGTCGTCACGGCTGCTGCCCAGTTGAAAATGGTGGGTTGTAAGCACTCCAGAGCTAGTAGTAGTTGCGTCTTTGAGGCCTCATGATTGGCCAAAGAGCCCGCTGCCTGTGTCACCAGAAAGAGTATGGTGCGAAGAGGCATGTCCTCCACTGTCGGAATACCAACTTTCCCACTCCGTGTTTTCACAGCCCGTGGGCACACTCGGGCCATGAGCTGATCAAGAGTCTCACCGCTGGGTCGTTGCCCCTCCAGGATGGGCATCTGGCCCCGGCGTGACAATCCAGTCAAAAAGTAAATGTCCGTGGAATCAAACTCAATGTCCTGGCCACGGATCGTGAATTTTCCATCCACTGGGTTCCAAGCTCTGATTAAGAACTCAAGCAAGTCAGGTTGCGCCCTCAGGCGCGGAGTAAGGAAGAATTTCAAGAATCTCGCATGCCCGCATTGCATTTCGGCATTCGGCAAGTGCATAGGCAGCTATATCCTCATCACCGTGAGGTCTCTCTTGCCAAACAAAAGACATTTTTCCTTGCAAGACCATGAAAAAATATTAGGATGCTAACCGTTGAGATTTGTACATTCATTTCTTAAAAAATAAATCTTTATGGCGCCAACGCGACTGTTTCTAAAACAGTCGCGCTGAAAATGGCGCACCGTTGTTTTTTCACTGGGTCAGCGTGGAAGCACACGTGTTTTCCGCGCTGACCCATGTGGTGGTACGTGTAAATATAAATCGATCAGCGCGGACCCGAGCAGGAAACCCGCGCTGACCGAGAGCGCACCAACGCTCAAAAAATTTTCCCAAAGGGCCACTTCCCACCGTGGAATTGCTCCCAAAAAGACTTAAATTAAAGCGCAGGAGGAGGAGAACCTACCTGGAACCAGCTGCCGGATGAATGGTGTCTGTACGGGCTGGAAATCACTCCGTCAACCTTGCAGCTCCTCAACGTTCTTCACAACTCAAAATGGTAACAATGGTAAAAAATGACTTTTACCCCCCTATTTATGGTAAAAAATTCATAATTAGCCATAATTTCTTATCAATGTGGGTTTTTGTCGTATTTTCACCATGGATTTAGCGCTAATGTCACTGAATTATGCCTTTATGCATGTTTTACTATGTTTTTACACATATCGAACAGGTTTATGCGGGTGGTGTTCTTGTGCAGGTTCTCGTAACCGGCGTGGTCATAACGATTTTTCGCACACTTGGTCCCAAAAAATGTCGTCTTTAAGCTCTTTTCCGACATGAATCAAGAAAAGATGGCCGAGCTTCCTTTCGGCTCGTTAAAGGGAGTGAGAGGCGGTCGTTTTAAGCTCTTTTCCGACCGTGTAACTTAAAAAGATTGCTGGGTGTTTGTCGTTTCGCACTCGCTACTGGCTCTAAAACGACGTGCTTCTGATCGCTTTTTTACTTTTTCGGGTCGAAGCTACTCTTCACGAAAAGTACTCCTCGATCGTAATGGTCGGGCGGTTCTTTCGAGCATTATTTTATACTTTTTCGGGCTCGAGAGACACAACTTTACGAAAAAGGACCCCCCTGGAGTTTCCTTTTCCGCTGTCTTTTCAGACTCTCTAAACAAGAAAAGACGCCGAGCTCCTCCTTTGTCAGGCTCGTTAAAACTCGATGACATCGGATATTGTCAACATGACGCCTCTCCAAGCATATGCTATCCCCGTCAAGCTTGTCATCCAAAAATAACTGGGGTACCTGCCAGAAATGGTGGGGAAAATGAAACTGTAATAATGGTCGTGTCGGCAGTATGTCGCTCTTGAACATGGCACTCGTCTGCATTCGTGTCTGGGTGGGGATTTCTCATCTTGTTTTACACTAGCCTCCATGGGTTTGGGTTATCCTATTTGACCTCTCATCTGCTCATTGCCTTGTCACCATGACCTCTGCTCATTTGATGTCAGATACTGCCAAATCCACTGTCGTGCCGCCGATATGTTCAAGAGAAGTTGACCTCTGCAAGATTACCACCTCCCTCTGATGTCTCACACAAAATCTTTTATCCTTCTCTGTCTCGTGTCGATGATGTGGGAAACATCATGGCCCACCTTCAATCAAGGTTACTTCCTGTCGACTTCAGCTCATTATCCAGGAAAGTGACCTAGAGACTCCTTTCAGGTGCCTTAGAGCCTGCATGCCTCAATGGCAGGTTCTTCGTGTTCGACGTGAGGTTTTCATCATTGGCCTCCGATCGGATGATTCTGTGGGTGTTCGACAGCAGCTCAATGATTCACACGTCGCGGATTGTACCTATAAGTACCTTGAGGACCATTGTCATTATTGGTGGTACCTCTCCTGTCTGTTAACAGTTTTCATCATTGACTGGTAATCAGACGATGTTCATGCATGTTCGACTTCAACTCATGTATTCACATGCTTGAACTTGTACTTTGTTCGGGTTGGAATGGAGCGCGAGACCCTGGTTTTTGTCTGTTGCAAACCAGGCTGCGATTTTGTGGATTGTGATTACATGACTCATTGATGGATGGCTGCGCCCATACCTGAGTCTTTGGGATGGCTGCGACCATACCCTCTTATCTTTATGGTCTCTTCAGCTGGGTGGCTGCGTCCATACCACAGACCTTCTTCGTATGTCTTTTGGATGGCTGCGCCCATGCCTAGACTACATGTGATCGAGATGTCAGTTGTACATTCATGCAGGTCCTTCCTCGTGGTGTTCCAGTTCAGCAGTTTTGTAAAGCATTTCACCCCTCCCACTCTCTCGGGTCTCATGCTTTAGGGGGCATCTGTTACGCAGTAATTTGTCATTGTCTCCCTGTCAGTCTCCCTAATGTCTCATGGAATCAAATGCACCATGCTCATGCTCTCTAAATTGGCCAAATGACCCACTTTTCCAAAGTTTACTGCATCAGTGCGTCTGTTATTAAAATAACCGCGCTGACGGGCGGCTTATAGTGTTACTGGTGCGCTGCCAGCGCGGAAGCACATGGGTTTCCCGCGCTGGTCGAATTTTGTGCGCCAGCGCATCCTATGAAAGTATCGAGCCGCGCTGACACGGTCTTCACTGTTATTGTGATGCGCTATCAGCGCGTCAGTTCAGTGTTGCACTCGTGCTGATCCAGTTTGGGCGAATTTGTTCCAACAACCAGCCTTCCAGATGATTCCAGACTTGGTTGTTGGCCTTGTGAGTGTCGCCCTCCCTTCTATGGCATGTTTGTTCGTCATTTGGAACCACCTTCCTTGAAGATAAGCTTGTCCTCCCACCATTCATGGAGACTCCTTCTCTACTTAAACCTCCACCATTACCATGAGCAGCTAGTTTTGGATAGTGTGGAATTCATAGTGCTTGGATTGCTACTGTTAGTAGGTAGTTGGTGTGACAAGTGTGGTTTTGTTAGAGGAAGCTCAAGGAAGGTTGTGAGTATTGCTTGTGTGAGAGAGAGCTTTTGTGTTGGGAGAATCTACCTCCAAGGGTGAATGCTTAAGAGACTTGCTGGCTGGACCCTCAAGAGAAGGACTCAGCGTCAGAACATTGGTTGTACCTTTCTCTGTTATTGATTTAATAATAGATGACTACTGTTATGGTTCCATTCTCATTTGTCGTTGCAATGGTTAATGTGAATTACATCCTTTCTGACTGATGTATAATTGCTTTTATTAGATTTCACGCTTGTGTTTGTCTGTCTCTTCGTGTGTGCAGGTATCTATTCACGGAGATCGTGGAAGATCGTGACCGGCCAGAGAGAAGGAGCGAGAACGGCATCTCTTCATCAAACAATAGCGTTGGAATCCAAGTAGGTGTTCTTTGCCTCTCTTTTAATTGCAATTAGGAACTTGCACAGTAGCATTGATTGATTGTTGCTAGACCCATTCTGGGCTAGTAGGGATCGCCTCTATCCGTAGAGGGGATTTACCTCTCCAACAATGCATATCACACTTTTTACTTTCATTAGTTTGTTTCGTAGATGTAGTACCAATTATTACTTTTGCAGAAGGAGTATAGATAGTTGACATGTGTGGAAAGGTTCTACAAATTCAGAAGTAAAGTGACTAAAGCTAATTGCAAGAAAGTAAAAACACTTTTAGGAAAGCAAACACTCTTGCAAGAAATTAAACACACTTGCAATAAAGTAAAGACACTTGTAGGAAAGTAAACATGCTTATAGGAAACCAAAGATTACACTTGCAAAATTGAAATAGCTTACTTCTACCTAGTGCGCTTAGGAAGCTTAATGTTGTAATCCTTAGCAAAGGTAGAACAAAGTACATGGGTAGGAAATGAAAAGACTAATCATTTCCAAGATGACCCAAGGTTTTCCTAAAACCAACAAATGTAATCATGTGTTGAGCACATTTATTCAAAAACATAAATGAATGCAAACCGATCTTAAATGCATGCATGTCAAATTAAAATAGAACATGAAGAATCAATTGCATAACTAAATCAATAAATAAATTATATAACCATGAAATGATAGTTAATTGTTGTTGTCGTTGCACAAACACCCTCCAAAATTTTGCCTCCACTTGAATTTTGGAGCCTCCTTGTGATCTTATGATCTATTGTTCCTTGATTGTTCTTAGTTGCTTCGTGATTGGTTTATGATTTGCTAAGTGTTCAAGTCTTCTTCTAAGGTTATAACTATTGAAACCACTTGCTTACACATGTTTAGGCTTTGATGCATTCATAAAAGCACACTTTTCTAGAAAGCTAGCAATTAATGTGCACCCTATAAATTCAAGCGATGTGCAATCCTTGCTGATAGTCATTACGCAGATTCTGATGACAGTGACTGCGCGGTGCCTAAGGATAGTGATTGCAAAGTTCCTTGTGGATGATGACTATGTAGTCCTAAAATACATTGCTCGCGCAGTCTCTGGTGATAGTGATTGCACAATTCTTAGAGATAGAGACTGCACAATACCTATGGATAATCAGTGTGAAATTCCAGATGACAGTATCTCCCACTATTAGTTGCAATTGTATCATCACTCTGGTGATTTTTCTTAATTGTCCTTTACATACCTTTTTCATTCACAAGTTTCACTTTCACTTTTGTGATAGTCATTTTTACTTTCTTTCACTTTAACAAGTGTCTATTTTTCTTTCTCTTTTCTTTTGCATGTGTCGCTTCACTTTCTTTAGATTTTGCAAGTTTCGTTTTCACTTTTCTTACTATCCCAAGTGTCACTTTTAACTATTTGTACTCTTGCAAGTGTTGCATATTAGCACATTACTAGAGACATCTCTAGCACATTAATTGATCGTATATATCATAAGAATATGTGCTCGAAACTCTCCCACAGCCTAGAGTACATTCTGGTTGCATTCGACACTTCGGTCATAACTTGTATTCTAAGTGTCGGAAAGCTACCTTTTAATTATCACATTTACAAATAAGTGTCACTTTGTTGTTGTTTCAAGGTATGCGTGTTGATTTTGGGTATTGTGCTTTCTTTAGCTTATGTTGATGTTATCGAGATCACTTTTTCAGGACTTATTTGCATGTCTTGTTCTCTCTTGTCTCGCTAATTCCACTCTCAATCATTTTCAGATATTTCACTATCTGTGAAACTTGACAACCTTTCTCCCTTCTGGAAGTATGCACTATGTAGTCTTAAGTCACAATGAAGCATCCTCTACCTCTTGGAACTACACATTGTGCATTTCTAGAGGACAATCTTTCTCAACTATAAACTTAGAAACCCTGAAGTATGGATCATTACTCTGGCTTCTTAGCCCTGTCTACTACACAGTTCATGATTCCTTCTACCCTGGATTGTGCATTGTGCAGTTGCAGTGGATAGTGGGATAATCTCAGTGTCACTTTCATGCCCAAATATGTTTTTCTCAAAACTTCCTCTTAAACCACTATGCATTGTGTAGTTATAGTGTGCAACTTTGTCTCCCTAACTTTTCCAACTATGTGAATTCCTTCATCTGGTGAGCCTCCTATTGTGCATTGCACAATTCTAGTGAGTAGTATGTCAATGAAACCCTCAACTAAGAAATTCACTAAGCCTATCCCTCAATCACTGCACATTGTGTAGTTACAGTGGTCAATCTTACCACCCCTTCTTGTTGAAACCCCTCAATGTGCAATCCCTTGCCTTTGCTTTTGTCCTACCGTGCATTGTACAGTTTTAGTGGACAATGAAGTCATCCCTCAGCCCTTGTGATGCCAAACTACATATTCTTAGCCTCCTGCTCTAAAAAACCTTTGCCTATTGCCTCATCATAGTCAGCATCTTCCATGAGCAAACAAAGGTAGAATAGTTTCTTTCTGAATTGATGTTGGCTTGTCATGAGTGAAATATATCTACAAGTGTTATCATTTCAACATGGCAAGGTGATTCTCAAGGCAAGTCATCAAGGAGAGGCTAGAAGATAGCACTTGCGAAGAATAAGAATAAGAGGAAAAATCATGAAGGATAGTAAGGAATTATGGATCAAGACGAAGAGGTGTCAACTCATGCTAAGTTGGAAGGTTCCAACACTCACCTAAACCGTTTATAGGGTGAAGATGAATAACAAATAAATATTCGTCATGAAGAAGTTAAAGTCATAATAGTAAGGAGAAGAGCTTGGCATTGATGAAATGAAGTCTTATGTCATTGTTGCCAAGTCATGGCTTCTTAAAGTGTCATTACCAAATTCACAATTGTCAATGTGTTTTTCCTTATCATTTGTGGAATGTCATTATTGTATTTTTTAAAAATGAGAAATTGTAAAATGTGTGGAAGACCAAGGGTCCCACATGCAATGTGAAAAGTCACTATTAATTTCTAAATTCATGTAGAAGATCAAAGGTCATGTAGGAATTTGAAAAGACATTGTAGAAGCTCAAAGTCACATGGGAGGTGGAGAGTCACCTCATTTGTTATAAATACACCCTCATAGCTCAAGAAAATGTACTTTTGACTTTTCACCTTGGCTTCTCTAGTTTGGCACAAGAGAGAAGGTATTTCTTTGGAGGAGCAAGTGGTGACTTAATGTTCTACTATTGGAGCTAGTGTGGCAACATTATAACTGTATATCTTGGGAATTTCACTTAATATATGAAGCTCTCAGAGCCAGCTCACTTTCATGCATATGTCATGAATTATTGTGAGACTATTCTTTCATTGTTTGTGTTATTTGTTTATGTTAACACATAGTAATGAAAATGAACTATTTTGTTGGCTTTTGTATGCATCTTATTGAATGTACGTTGTTACTTTCTTTTATGATAATTATTAGCTTGTGAACTACTTTGCAGGTTAACAAACGATCCCCTTCATGCTCGCATGTGTCTCTTTTAGGATAGTACTATTACTTTCTTCTAAAGGTTCACTCTCTCTTTTCCCTACCATGAAAGTAACTTATATATATTGTAGTTGTATGCCTCACAGTGTCAACTTACTTTCTTGTTACAAATATTGTTTGCATAATCTTTTATGTTGATAATTGCAGCCAAGGAAAATTCCTAATAATAATGGAAGCCAACCTTATTTCATGGTTGGGGCTCCTACTCCAAATGGTGTGAGGTTGAGTTGGGACTTCATATCGAGGAGACCCTCTTGGTTGAAATATTTCCAACACTGTCAATAGTTGGCACTAGAAGGAGGACCAAATTACAAGCTCAATCCTTTGAGCCTGTTTTGAATCTCTTAGCTTGAATGGCTAATTCCGAAATCATACTCTTGGGATGTTTTTCTAATATATCTAATCTTAAACTTTCAATCCCCGTGGAAATTTTTACAACTTATCTCAATTAAGGTTTTATGGCGAGGATGAAATATCCATAACTAAACATACATCTCATTTTCTCAAGTTTTGTGAATCTCATTAAATAAATTATGAAGATGCTACTTGTAAATTATTCACCCTCACCCTTTAAGGTCGACTTAAATTATGGTGTCATACCTTACCATTTGCTTCTATTTATTCATTTGAACAAATTTTCAAGGAGCTTAATCAAGCCTTTGACAGGTATAATTATCATGATGTTTATAAAAGAATTAATCAACTTAGAATGAAGTCTGATGAATCAATATAGGATTTTTCTAATAGATTTCTTCACTTGTGTTACCTGTAGAAGATATGGATTGGGATTTCTTCAAAGAAAAGTTTCAACGCTTGGTTCAAATCTCCTTGAAATAATATGAATTTGAATCCTTGGCTAATAGTGCTCTCCCAACTTTTGTTAATCATGAGACACCTCCAATTTTAGAGGAGGAACTTACTATTCATTTTTTCCCTTGTCCTCCTCCCTTTTCATAGCTTAAAAAGGTTGTCTTTGGTGCTATTGTTGAAGTTGAGAAGTCTGAAAATCAAATTGATGATCCATTCATCCCATCCTCATTTTATCTACTTGCATAAGAAAATATTGAATGTTCTAATAAATCCATGGAGCCTAAGGTGAAGAATGATCCCTTGATTCCCCCATATCACATTAATGTGTACAACCAAAATTTTGAATCTAACATCATTAAAAGTGTTGTTTCTTTAAGGGACACCTATTATCCTCCATCGTCTACATGTTATGATCCTTTGTACCTCCATCCTCTTTATCAATACACTCCATTTTATATTTCTTCATACCCTCTTTATTTTCAATTTGCTCGTCCAAATTGTGATCAGGTACAAGGTGGTCACATTTCACAGGTTGGGGGAAAGGAGTGTGAATATTATTTTAATATCTCTTCTCTCTTTCAAAATCCTCCATGTTAAGATGATGTTTCTTCCTTCTTGGCTGATTTAGAATCTAGTGATCTCGGCAGTCAATCAAAAGAAATAAAGATGTTTAATCAATCTCATGCCTCGAGAAACCATCATTCTATTGTACATGGTGATTATTTCCTAGGAAAATTGGCCAATCTTTTGATTTCTCAAGAATATTTTCTTATAGGAACTTATTCTTCAACTTTTTATCCCTTGTGTCCTATTGTTTGTAATGAATTAACTCATGAAGAAGATATGCCCTGCTCTTCAAGTTCACAATCTAAGGAGTGGGATCTTGAATGGACACAAGATGGTAGGGTTGAACATGATGAAGAAGAAAACAATGAAGTCATTGAGAATCCATTTAATTCCTTACAATTTCCAATATTGCATGAGGATAATTATTTATTTGAAGTTATTCATGAAATTTCTCTAATATATACTTTCTCAAACATGCAGCTAGAAGAATCTTAGGACTTGAGTAATTTGTTTCTTGAAGAGGAAAAATATGGTCAAACCAGTGGTGAAGATGGCTTCCATCTTGGTAATAGTGATATTGTTGTAGTAACTAGTAGTAGTTGTCCACATACAATTTGTTATTTGACTCAACTCTCAAAATTTGATTTTTCAACTTTCAAAAGTTTTGGGACTTATTAGAGATTCGGGGCACTTCAACTCTCATTGATGGTTATGTGAAGTTCTCACAATGCTGATGAGGTCCCTCCACTAGATAAAATATGTATTTTCTCGCAAAATTCTTTTCTTCATATCATTTCACTGGATGCAAACTCATTCTTGAAAGATTTTGAGCTTTTTTGAGACAATTTTCCTAATTTTCAAGATTGGATAAAATATTATGTTTTAGTTAATTCATCTTCATGTAAATCACCTGCATCGAACTTGGTATCGGAATGTACATCTTCGTGGATGCATAGAGCGATAAAGCCTATCATTCACATTATCATGACAAAGATTATCATCGGAATAAAGCTTCATATTTTTCAAATACTTATGTGAACAATCAGCTCCTAGTCTTTCTTGTGAATATTGTGATGCTAATTATTTTCCTTCTGGCACAAACTATCCTTTCGAGTGTTAGTGAATGCTTGAATTATTCAGTGAATCAAAGTCCTCATATTGACAAATTAATTTCCTAAGCTCATATAAAGGTTGAATTTGATTCAACACATGATGATCCATTGTATCTTGATTGGTTTCATCTATTTGCTATACTATAATTTATTTTTAACTCTTCTAATATGATACAAGGAAGTGGTTTTTTGTGTTCAAAATGCGAGGAAAATGATTATATTATTCAAAGCATTTGTGAAATTCCTCAAATTGATCTATCTCTATATTTTAATAACAGAGAATCTTATGCCTTAACTGGCCCATTTGATCATCACACCGACCTTAACACCTGTTTTTCAATTAATCATTTTCTCACTAATGTATATGATGATAATTATTTTATATTTTTTGATCCCATCAAGGTGATAAATTGTTTTGATATTTATGGTTTATCATCCAATTGTTCAGATACTTGTCAAGAATTTGAGGCACTTCAGCGTTTGATGATGGTTATGTTAGGTTCTCATTATCTTGACGAGGCTCCTAAACAAGATCAGATCGATTTTCTCTCACAAGATTCTCTTTATAATTCAATTGAGCTAATTGAAAGTTCATTTTCCCAATAATTTCAAAGCCCTGAAAAGGATTATTTTGAATTATATGATTGAATATTTGATTGGTTGGAAGCATCTTACTTAGCAAGATTTGTTACTAATAATAAGTTGCAATCTTACCTGATGTTTGTTGAGACCGAAAATATGGGTGAATGTATATTCACAAGAACCCTTCGAGGTTTGTATCATAATTGTTCTCGTCGACACGGTGAAGTTGCATATTGGTTAAAGTTAGTTGTTATGGAACATATTTCTTATAATAGGTAAGACCTTCAATTTCTTGTGCAAGATATTTAAGTTGTCATCTTTATTTATGCACATTATTTTATAACATTCTTAATTGCGTGTATCTTTGTAGTTGCAGATCAGGAGAAAATTTGGTGGCTATATTGGAAATTTCATTACACTTAACCCTAACCTTCTAGTTGGTTAGATTAGGAGTAGGTTTGGTTGCACGTAATAGCCTTGGTGAAATTCCATGTAATAAAAGTTAACAAAGGAAAAATAATAACCACGGTTGATGGGACACTTATTCCTAGGTTAATGTTGGGCAAGACATCCTAGTGTGGGTATTCGTCGGTTTATTAATGGCTAAGGAAATTGGAAAAGGAAATGGCTAATGATTAAGGAAAAATGGAATTTTTGGCACATTTATTTATGAAAATAATGGAACTTAGGAGAAAAGGGAGGTGAAAGGTCATAGGTTGCATGTGAAAAGGAAAATGAATGAAAATAATGGAAATTGAAGAAAATAGAGGCCTCATTCGTAAAAGGCTTCTGAGCATCAGTTGGTAACATTTTGTCAATTTAGTTTTGGAGCTCTCTCATTATTCTCTCTCTCTCTGATACTTATATTTTTCTTGGAGAACTCTATGTTATTGGATTCTTTCTCATGGATCAGCAGCTACTCTTGTTCTAGCAGGTTTGTTGATTCTTATAGATGGCATAGGATAAATTTATGTTGATCTCGATGCGCATGGTGATGCTTGAGTGACAGTGGATTTCACTGCATGTTCTTTCCTCACTATTGTTATCATTGGCATATGAATTTGTTTGTTTTTTTTTCACTTGTGGCATGAAATGATGGAAATAGTGAGATTTCCTATGCTTTTGTTTCCTGGATAGACATGGTGATTGTGGATTTATTTTCCTTGTTTTTTTTGTTGGTTCTCATGTTTCCTTAGCTTGGGTTGAGTTATTAGTCCTGGAAGCCATGGTTGGACAAACTCTCTAGAAGCCTTGTAAAAGCTTGGGTTGAGTTACTAGTCCTAGAAGCCTTGGTTGGACAAATGCTCTGGAAGCCCTTGGTGGGTTGAGTTACTAGTCCTAAAAGCCCTAGTTGGACAAACACTCTAGAGGCCTGGTAAAATTTGTGGGTTGAGTTACTAGTCCTAGAAACCTTGGTTGGACAAATGCTCTGGAAGCTCTGAAACGCTTGGATAGAGACCAATCTGATGATGGTTTTGTGACGTCCGACCATGAGGTGGAATCATTGTTTGATATGTTGAGGTGGATGGTCCCTAGAATCGCTGGATGGTTTTGGATTGATGTGTTCTATGAGATCCCACATTCATGCTTAGAATATGGCATGGGGGTGAATGGTTAAAGAGAGATTTGGCTCAGCCCTTCTACAATCTAGTGGAACGTGGAAGTCCCATCCGAAGTTTGGATTTTGCATCATCAATGTGAGTTTATTTCTCCCTGTATTTATATGTGTATTATAATGGTTTATATGTGGATCATATGGTTGTGATTCCATTGGTATTTTTATTGCCATTATGTTAGTTATTGTTAGGACCTCATAATGTCTCTTTTTGACCATACGTTTTGCTATGATGTCATCCTTTTTCAACTTACATTTAAAGTCCTTGTTACTGTTTTAACCCAATTATTCCAAAGGTACACAATATTTCTTCTCATCACTATAAGTTTAATTATTTTACATATAATTACGCTATCTCCATTGTTAATCATTGAATTGATAGTTGTTGAACAGTTAAAGAACGATGTGCAGTCCATGTTACTGAAACTGCCTGGAGATTGCAATATTACTTCTACAGTTGTTGAAATAGTAGGAACGATGCACAAATCTCGTGGCTGAACAGTTGTGATTTGGAGTCTAGATTTGACAACAACAGAAGAAGATCATTGAAGGAGCTGCTACACTGGATGTAACGATCATGATCTAAAGACAGTATTATTGTAATATCATTTTGTTGATGGGAAAACTGACTTCCCTATTTTTGTATAAAGGGTTAAAATAGGACTTACAATGTAATCTATTGTAATAGATGTCTCCTCTTTAAAAAGAGGAGACATCTACATTATAAGAGAGGGAACAAACTGCGGAAAGGCTTAGTTGAAGGAACAGAACTGGAATCCTTTTTTATGTAACATGACATATTGATGGATGAATAAAATTTTGTTTGAACATTTATTTCTAGTTCTCCTCTCCTGGGGAATCTTGTGAGAAGGATAGGGCCCACCTCCATCACAAGATTCACCCATTATATTTTTGCAGTCTGTTAAGTGTGTCTTTTATCCATGCCTAGTTAACAATACTGTTTACTGAATATTGTTTTCACATTATTGTTGAAACTTTGTTTTCTTTCCAGTTTTTTGTTGCATTATTTAGTTTATCTCCAGTTCATTCATGAGTGTTTCATTGGCAATTGAGTTTACAGAGTGAGTTGGCAGTGTGGTAAACATAAATAGGTGCTGAAGATTCTCGCTCTGGGAATAGGGTCCTGTTATCTGTTACAGCATAGCTAGTGCTTCCCTTTGCAATTGATTCTTTTTCATTAGATTACTCATTTAATGAAATTAAGCTTTCTTTGGTAGCTGTCTGTAATAGATTTTTTTGTTGTAACTTAGAGTGGAGCTTTAGTTTGCTTAATCAAGGTGTGACTAGTATTTACTACAACTTTTATTGCTTTTAAGATTGAGTACATATAGTACACAGTTGCCTTTGAAATAAATAGACTTCCCTGGGTTAACAATTTATGTAGCACTTGGTTGTTTGAATTAATAATCAATTAAAGTGACCAACATTTTGGCGTCGTTGCCGGGGAAAGCAATCATAGATTTTAAAAGCACTGATGATTTTCTTTTAGATATGTAGGATGCATGAGAGGACGCAGGAAAACTAATCCTACAGGTGGCAAGGGCAAAGGAAGAGGAGGAAGAAAAACTTTCAATGATGAGATTATTTCAAAAGCTGAGACTTCTCAGAGGCTAAGCTCTCGAAGGCCACAAACTTAGCACTCTCTCCAAACAGACTACGAAACAGAGGAAGTAGTGGGACCTGAAAGGGTTGAAGAGATAGTAGAACATACTGAGGAACCAGTGTAGGACATTGAAGAACCAATAGAAGATATTGAAGTTGAGGAACTAGTTCAGGACATTGAGAGTCCAACATAAACTACTGAAGTTCCTCAAGAAGCAGTCGAAAATCCTCAGGAAACTGCTGAAATTTCTCAAACAACAGCCGAAACTCCCTAATTAAATGCTGAAAATCCTCAACAAACCCCTGGAATTCCTCAGCAAATTAAAAATCCTTCTGCACAACAACCAGGGAGCGTCTTTGATTCCCCACCACCCGTAGCAGTTAATCCAATTGACCCCTCCACTGCATCGACCCCACCCCATAATTTAGCTGAATCATCCACTCCCACTATCCATATCCCTAGTGATGATTCAGATGACAACATTCCCATTGCTAAGTTAAAAATAAAAAGGCAACAAAATGTTGCGCCCCTACCAAAAAGACGAACAAGGGCCTCAATCAAACAAGCTATTACTCCTGATGACCCTCCTACCCTAGAGAAAGTTACTCATAAAAGAAAAACCATTGTTCTTCCTGCCTTTTTAACTTGAAGATGAACGAGGACGTCTTCTGAAGCAGCAACTAAAACCACTACCCTAAATTCCCCACCTATTATCCTAAAACCCCATAGCCCACCACAATCCCAAGGCCCCAAATCTTTACCTACCTCACCCTCGGGTACTGAAATACAAAATGCACAGGATTTTGTGACATCATTCCTTTCATAGAACGTAGCTGTCACACAAGAACCAGCTACTAATTCAACAGCTGCTCCACAAGAACCAGTTGTTGATCCATCAAAAGTAGATACCCAAGATGATATACAACATGTAGCTATCCCGCAAGAACCAGCTACTGACTCAGCAGGTGCTACACAAGAATCACCTGTTGATGTCCATAAAACAGATGACCAGGACGTAGTTGCTCTAGCTACTGACTCAGCAGTTGCCACACAAGAACCACCTACTGATGTCCATAAAACAAATGACTAGGACGTAGCTGCTCCAGCTACTGACTCAGCAGTTGCCACACAAGAACCACTTGCTGATGTCCATAAAATTGATGACCAAGATGTAGCTTCCCCACAAGAACCGACTACTAACTCAGCAGTTGCCACACAAGAACCACCTGCTGATGTCCATAAAATTGATGACCAAGATGTAGCTGCCCCACAAGAACTAGCTACTGACTCAGCAGTTGCCACACAAGAACCACCTGCTGATGTCCATAAAATTGATGATCAAGAGGTAGCTGCCCCATAAGAACCAGCTATTGACTCAGAAAATGTTACACAAGAACCACCTGCTAATGAACAAAATATAGATAATCAGGAACCAGCTACGTAGTCAACAGCTGCCACACAAGAACCATCTGCTTGATATGCAAAATTTGGATGTGCAGGATGATATAGTTGTTACAGAACCAGTTGATGATTCAGCAGATGTCACACAAAAACTACCTGTTGAGGCTACAAATAATGAAGTTTCTACCGAACAACAACCCTTCCATCCACCGGAATCAGCTACTGAGACTGTGACTGCTACACAAAGCCCAGTCACCTTGGCTTCCCTTTTACAAGAAAACGAGTTTCTGAAATCAGAGCTCGAGGTTTATAAGCAGGAATTAATAGTGGCAAGGGAAGCCTATGAAAGAGAGCTTAATATGTATACTTTAGCTCATGCAACATCTGCAGCCAAGAAAAGTGTAGAGAAATATCGATATAATGAATACATGTGCAGCCAATGTGGTAATATTTATCATCAAGCTGGTTATAAGATAGTCGAAGTCCCATTGCCTAGAGCCACTCCTGCATTGACTCCTGTTATAGTTAAAAAGGAACGCCCTGCTGTTACACAAGAACTAGCAGGGCCTTCAAAGATTTTTGAAAAAGAAGTGAAACCACAAGTATCTCAGCCTACTCTGGTTGTTAAAACTGAAAGTCCTGCATCAAGGCCTACAAAGACTGTGTTTACTCAGACTGAACCTTGGCATTCAAAGACTGTCTTCACTCAAACCACAAGCACTCAAGCACAAATGGATATATGGAAGAAGGAATATGTTATGTCACAGGAAAGGATCTTGCAGGAACATAAATTATCATGGAAAAATCATATATATGCAAATTGGGAAGTGTTGGAATAGTCTCATGCGCAGAACAAGGAGAATAAACAGTTAAAAACTAGATTGTCTCTCATGTTTGATTTGGTTCAAAGACTACTGGCCACCAGGAAACCATCCTTTAATTATTCTGTGTTTCTTGTAGAGCGCCTAGCATTCTTCCAAGTAAAGGCAATCAGAGATGGACGACCTCATGAGGTATCGACACCTCAACAGTTTATCAAAACATTCACAGAGGCATCATTCAGTGAACAAATTGTGAACTATACCTCCATAATGAAGCCATGCCTGAGGATAGAAAGCTTAATCTGATCCCTCTAGTTGGGGACATTCAAATTAGAGCCTTTTTCTCTTTCCTAGCCAATCAGCTCATGTGGCAAAATGCCTTCCTTTCAGCAAAACACAATGAAGATAATCGCCTTCTATGGATTCGATCCGAACCATAGAATGTTGTTGTTTTCGTCGATGAATATCATTGGTTTTTAAGGGAACCAAGAATGACTGAGCATCTCAGAGAATTATGGGCAGCAGTCTTAAAAGATTTCCAACATTATGTCAAAGCCAAGGGAGCTCTTGCCTTATGGTTTTGGGAACACTACCCTAAGGAGAAAGTAATATCATCCCTTTAACCCTCTTAATCTTCAAACTACAATTTCACAGCTACCTAATTATGTCAAATGCATTCAACAGTGTGTTGAAAAGTGGTTAGGATATCATTTTCACTTCTCTCTTCTATGGTTGCCAGTACAGCAATATAAGGCTTATTTCAGGTTGTCTAAAAAGGAGGAGCTCGCAGCATGGCAGAGATTACAAAATGTCCAGGGTTTCAAAGATTTGGTTGATAGTACCTTCTATACTTACTGTCTAAGTAATTTTCACTATACAGCCTAGTACTCAGACTTAGACTCAGAGTAAAAGTTGCATGAGGACATGCAACCCTTTCAGTTGGGGGGGATGTTAGGACCTCATATTGTCTCTTTTTGACCATACATTTTGCTATGATGTCATCCTTTTTCAACTTAATTTAAAGTCCTTGTTACTTTTTTAACCCAATTATTCCAAAAGTACACAATATTTCTTCTCATCACTATACATTTAATTATTTTACATATAATTACGCATCTCCATTGTTAATCATTGAATTGATAGTTGTTGAACGGTTAAAGAATGATGTGCAGTCCAAGTTTCTGAAATTGCCTAGAGATTGCAAGATTACTTCTACAGTTGCTGAAACAGTAGGAACAACGTGCAAATCTCGTGGTTGAATAGTTGTGATTTGCAGTCTAGATTTGACAGCAATAGAAGAAGATCACCGAAGGAGCTGCTACACTAGATGTAACGATCATGATCTAAAGACGGTATTATTGTAACAACATTTTGTTGATGGGAAAACTGACTTCCCTATTTTGTATAAAGGGTTAAAATAGGACTTACAATGTAATCTGTTGTAATAGAGGTCTCCTCTTTAAAAAGAGGAGACATCTACATTAGAAGAGAGGGAACAGACTGCGGAAAGGCTTAGTTGAAGGAATAGAACTGGAATCCTTTTTCTGTAACATGACATATTGATGGATGAATAAAATTTTGTTCTGAACATTTCTTTCTAGTTCTCGTCTCCTAGAGAATCTTGTGAGAAGGATAGGGCCCACCTTCATCACAAGATTCACCCATTATATTTCTGCAGTGTGTTAAGTGTGTCTTTTATCCATGCCTTGTTAACAATACTGTTTATTGAATATTGTTTTCACATTATTGCTGAAACTCTGTTTTCTTTCCAATTGATTGCTACATTATTTAGTTTATCCCCAGTTCATTCATGAGTGTTTCATTGGCAATTGAGTTTATAGAGTGAGTTGGCATTGTGGTAAACATAAACAGGTGTTGAAGATTCCCGCTCTGGGAATAGGGTCTTGTTCTCTATTATAGCATAGCTAGTGCTTCCCTTTGCAGATTGATTCTTTTTCATTAGATTACTCATTTAATGAAATTAAGCTTTCTTTGGTAGCTTTCTGCAATAGATTGTTTTTGTTGTAACTCAGAGTGGAGCTTCAGTTTGCTTAAGCAAGGTGTGGCTAGTATTTACTACAACTTTTATTGCTTTTAAGATTGAGTACATATAGTACGCAGTTGCCTTTGAAATAAGACTTCCCTGGGTTGACAATTTATGTATCACTTGGTTTTTTTAATTAATAAGCAATTAAAGTGACCAACAGTTATATATATGTTTTATGATAGTAGATATGTATGGCTCTCATCATGTTTTTACTGGTAAATGAATGAACAATGTATCTATGACCTAATGGATGAAATGGCAGTTGATGGTTGAGGCATCAATGTTTCTTAGTGATTCTCAACTGAGTATGAGACCCCTATGCTCAGATATGTTATTTATTCATGTAGATTACATATTGGTGATATGTTTGACGAAATGTTTATCATGGATAGTAGGGGTCCAGTCAAGGTCTCATTCAAGTGATTACATTTATATTGTCATTTCCTTGTTATTTTACTATTCTGAAGATGTGATTCAATTGTGGGAAGTGACCTGGGCTCTGGGCCTGAAAGAATGGCTCAAATCTCAGGGACGGTGGCATACTACTGTGAAAAAGAGTCCCTGGACACTGGCTTGCAGGCCTGTGAGAGTGTCTAGAGGTCCTTGGATGTTGGCATGCCCATAGCATGAGAGTGTCTAGAGGTCAATTGGTCCAAAAACTTAGTGGGACCTAGGGGCTAGTTGGAAGAAAGATTGGATTGGTTCTTGAGGGTCCTAATGTTGATGTTGAATGTCTGTACGGTGTGTTTCCATCAGTTCCACTTCCTTAGTGTGACTTAGGAGGTCAAATCATATCATAGTGGCCTCTCGTCGCATGTTTACCCTGGCTAGTCAATTGCTTGGGTAGATGTGGGAGGAGGGTGTTACAAAGTTGTATCAGAGCATGGTTCACCCCTTGGACTAGATGGGTTGTGTGTTGGTCATGCATGCATGTCAGTTGCATGTGTGTCTCTTACACTTGCATTCCATATGCTTGTTGCATTTTCATAATGTTGATCATTGTTGTAGTAATGTCGTCATGAGGAACTTGATGTTGTTATTTTGGAGTGTATCGTCATGAGTGTATGACTAGTTACATGTTGTTATATGTCACTTGGATACATTCTTGTATGTTTGGTTTCATTCGTGCATGCTTGGTTACATGTATCATTCCTGTAAGCTTGGTTACATGTATCATTCTTGTAGGTTTGGTTTCAAGTATCAATCATTTATGTTTGATTACATGTGTTTATGCATGTGTGTGGTTGGTTAGGCATTGCTTATGCATGTTAATGTTTGCATGAGGTCATGGAATGCGTTGTTGATAAGGTCATGCATTGATGACTGGACCCTAGCTAGAATGATGCTTGCATGGTTATATGCTTATGTGTTATATGATGTCATGATTATGTTATACATGTATCATTTTTATTTGTTGATCTTGCAGACAAGGTATCCTCCCCGAGTTATACTAAGGTACGTTGGTTTATTGTGATTTGGTTTAGCTAACATGATATACCTTGCAGGAAGAAATATCAAATGGCTAGAAATATGGTAGACTAAAAAGACTCTCCCTATGAATCAGAAGAGTAATATCATGTTGGGAACTCTTCCAATTTAGCAGATACACTGAGAAGCTTAAAGGAAGAAATAAGGAGTTGTAAGCTAGATAAAGACAAAATCATATAGGCACAGGAGAAGATAAAGAGGCAAATGGAGTGATACTTCAATGTTTGTCATATTTGCAGTGACAGGGATCACTTCAGATCAGCCATGAGCAGGAGGAAAAATTAATGGGGCATATGGTAGTAGGTCGCATGGTGGTCACAGGTCAGATAGAGATGACACGATTAGACATGGCAGATTGTTGGACACTTCGGATAAGAGAGGGGATAGACACATGTACCATTCTAGTTCTGGTTCTGACAGGTATGATGATCAATATGGTTATCATCCATATTGGAGGAGTGATAGGGAATACTTTCCATATGAGTTTAAGAAAGCAAAAAAACCTACTTTTGATGGAGAGATGAAGAAATCACGGGATGTAGAGGCATGGTTGCTTGGTATGAAGAAGTTATTCAAGTTGCATGATTATTCAGAGAACATGAAAGCTAGAGTAGCTACATTCATCATTAAAGGTAAAGCAGACATTTGGTGGGAAGATGTTAATAATTTCAGATGTATTCATGAGGAGGACTTGACTTGGAGTGAGTTTGAGCAGCTATTCAAGAAGAAGTATTTGTTAGAGAGATACTTTGATGACATGGAAAAATAATTCTATGAGATGAAGATGATGCCTATGACAGATGATGAGTACACCAGCAAGTTCTTGGAGCTACTAAGGTATGTGCCTTACCTCAAGGAGGAGAAGGCCAAGATTCAGAGATTCACTAGTGTGTTACCAATGGCATTCAAAGATAGGATTGAGTTCAATGGTCCTAGACCATTGGAGGATGCCATTCGAAAGTTAAGGCATTACTATGAACAATTGAACCACAAATCTGAGAATAAGCCAAACTAGAAGGGTAATGCAAAGAACAAAGGGAAATGGGACAGAAACTGAGCAAGACCTCGGGGTACAGCTAACAAAGAGAATGTTGTACCATCTAAGAAGTTAAATGCATCAGATAGAGGACGGGGATATCAATCTGAGGAGCAAAATAAGGGTGCAAGGTGGAATACTATTGAGTGTTGGACTTGTGGCAAAGATCATCGCAGGAGAGATTGTCCACAGAATCAGGGTGGTAGGCCTCAGATATATGGTGCACAGGACGCACAAACTGTTGGGGATGTTGGTCAGATTGTTCCTTGTATCTATGAAACATTGGATAACAAATAGGTCGACCATCAAACATCTATCATTGATATGGACGGTAAGATTTGTGATCAATTTATTTCTATTTTGATTGACCCTGGATCTAATTATACCTATGTTAGTCCCGATGTGGTCAATAAGTGTGGTTTTAGTAAGGAATTACATGTAGAATATTAGCTAGTGTAGTTGGCTACAGGTACAAAGAAGCGAGTTCATAATTGGGTAAGGGCTTGTGCATTTTATTTGAATGGTGTGCCTACCACAACACATTTGAATGTATTACCACTAGGATCATACAGTATGTTTTTAGGCATGGATTGGTTGTATCTTCATAGAACCAAGGTCGATTGTTATGACAAAGCTATTAAGTGCTTGGATGACAATGGGGAACCAAGAATCTTGCAAGGAAAGAAGAAAGATACATTAGTTAGGATGGCGACAACTATGCAAGCAAATAACGGTCGCAGAAAAGGGTGGGTTTTATTTGCAATACACATTTCTAGTGATAAATGTAAGGAAGTTGAGGATGCAGATGTTTTGATCAGGTACCCAATTTTACAACAGTTCAAGGATGTATTTCCTAAGGACATTACAGAGCTTCCACCTCATGGGGAAGTAGACTTTTCTATTGAGTTGGGGGCAGGGGAAGCTCTAGCGCCAAAATTACCTTACAAGATGAGCACACCTGAGTTGGTGGAGTTGAAGCTACAGTTGAAGGAAATGTTGGACAAGGGATACATTAGGAAAAGTGTATCACCTTTGGGCACACCGGTATTGTTTGTGAAGAAGAAAGATGGTACTCTTATATTATGCATTGACTACAGGCAGTTGAACAAAGTGACCATCAAGAACAGGTATTCATTGCCAAGGATTGATGACTTGTTCGATCAATTGAAGGGAGCAGCAGTGTTCTCAAAGATTGATCTGAGATCTAGATATCATCAATTACGCATCCAAGAGGAGGACATTTACAAGACAACTTTCCGAACCAGGTATGGGCATTATGAGTTTGTTATAGTTCCATTAGGTTGGACTAATGCTCTAGCTACATTTATTTTCTTGATCAATAGTGTGTTGCATCCGTATTTGGATAAGTTTTTTATTGTGTTCATTGATGACATATTGGTATATTCTAAAAAGGAGGAAGGGCATGTCAAGCATTTAGCAGCAGTGTTGAGGTTGTTGAGAGAGCATCAGTTGTATGCTAAGCTTGGCAAGTGTAGTTTCTTTCAAACGGAGGTACATTACTTGGGGCATGTTGTCTCCAAGGAGGGCATTGCAGTAGATCCAGAAAAGATAAAGGCCATCATGGAGTGGGTAACTCTAAGGAATGTAGATTAGGTGAGATATTTCATGGGGTTGGCAGGCTATTATAGGAGTTTCATAGGGAACTTCTCACAGATTGTTTATCCTATCACATCATTACAGAGAAAAGGTAATAATTTTGAATGGACAGAGGAGTGTGAGGCTATTTTTGAGTAGCCTAAGCAGTTGTTGACACATGCACCAGTGTTAAATATTGCAGATATGGATAAAGAGTTTGTATTATGCACATATGCTTGCAAGGGAGGACTTGGTGGAGTCCTTATGCAGGATAGATAGGTGGTAGGTTATGAGTCACGGAAACTGAATGAGCATGAGCAGAACTATCCCACGCATGATCTTGAATTGGTAGCGATTATTAATGCATTGAAGATGTGGAGACACTATCTTCTGGGAAGGAGGTTTACATTGATGAGTGATCACAGTGGTTTTTGGTACCTGTTTGACCAACCGAATCTGAATGGTATGTAGACTCGGTGGTTGGCTACGATTAGTTAATTTGATTTTGAGATCATGTACATCAAAGGCAAAGATAATAGAGTGGCAGATGCTCTTAGCAAGTGGATACAAGTAAATCACTTAGCAGCTATGAGCTCCTATGGGATAGAATTACAAGACAGGATCTTGCAGGCAGATCAACAAGATGTTAGATATATGGATATTATGCACAGGTTATAGTAGAGTACTAGTGCAGGTATAGGTGATAGTATAGGTGCAGGTATAGGTGATAGTACATGTACATGTGTAGGTGTTACACAACATTTTGTCACTATCCATGTACTCCCCGTTCCTTGATCCTGGAGGACCTCTACAGTGAACCCTACATGCTTTCCCTTCATGAAGAAACTCCCATTATGTCCCTCTTCATGAGCAGAACAATTCCCTTTTTCACTATTTCCCAAAAATCTTCTGTTTTTCCCAGTTTACAAGACCGACACTAATGGCCCTTGTCCTCCTCATGCCGATATCCAGGGATTAACAATGTCCCTAGCACCGATCGGAGTGACTGAGCTTTGTTCCAGTCGCGTCGATCCTTTTATGGAAAGTTTTTTAAATAAAGAGCTGAAGCTTCCAACTCTAGAAGCTTCGTAATGGAATTTTGGTAAATGGTTTGTCCGGATGGGGTCGAGGATGTCAATTTGGGCTCCTTTCCCCTATAAGGATGGAACTACCTCAAGATCTTCTCCCATGAGAAGAGGATCCATCTCCCATCCATTCATGCTATATAAACCTCTCATTTTCCCAAGCACAAGATAGTGTTAATGTTGGTGTGATAGTGCTAATTAAGTTTGGAGTAAACAGCAAGCTATTCATAGTTGTAGCTTTCTATTTGTGTGAGGGAGAATTGTCAATTTGGTTTAGTATGAAGCCTAAAGGGAAGAGCCTTAAAACTATAATTGTTAAGGCCATCATGGAATGCTAGCAGAAGTGTGTGGGAACCTGGTTTTGTTGAAGGAGAATGGAAACGTCAAGACAATGGTTGTAATCTCTTCTTGATTTAATATATATGCAACTATCGATTGATTTCCTACATGATGTGTCATCTTACATGTTCATGGATTAATGTTTCTTGACTTGTTAAGTAGTTTTAATTACAATTTGTCTATTATCACAGTTGTTGTTTTTTGTTGTTTACTTGTTTCAGGTGTTTGAAGAAGGAAACGAGAGATAGCTGGAGCGAGCAAGCAAGGACATCATCAAACGGGATAAGCATACTAAGAGGTAGGCCCTCTTAATTGGTTATAACCTAAGGAAATCTTCCATAGAATGTATCAGTTGTGGCTAGACCCATTATCTGGCTAGAGGTGTTGCTTGTGTCCGCACTCATAATTTGACTTCACCACAAATTGAAACCATACTGGGGAGCCAATCCTTTTGTTTGTCTTGTTTGAGATTTCATGGTTTTGTGTGAAATTTTCTATTTCCACTTTTTCCCTTTGGATCTATTTTTTTTCCTTTGCTTACTGGCCTAGTTTAAAATTCATAGTAGAAAATCTAGTCCCAACTTTAAAAAAAAATATTTTTTTTATTGGCTCCCTCTCTTAGAACGCTTAATTCACTGACAGTCGCACCGATCAGTGTGATATGCTAAGAAACAGTCACGTCGACCTCCCTCTGGCGCTTTTTTTCAGTTAGGCAGTCACGTCGATCCCTGTAAGTGAAGATTAGGGTTTGTCCCCAATCTTGGACAGTGTGTTTTTCTCTCATGATTTCGACCCCATAAGCCTTTTGAACCATTTTCTCCCTGACTAGAAAGTTGCTTTTCATTTGGTTTTGTTTGCTTGTTGATTTGTCATATTTCCGCTTGATTTCTTGGGTCATTGGGTGGATAGTGGCACTAGGTCATCTAGATTGTCATCCATTCAGTTGATTGTGAACTCAGTGAGTCGAGTTGTTGGTGCATTTACTCCTTGCATTTCATTTGTGGTCGTGTTATGGCTTTGACCTCCATTACACAAGTTTGAAAAGTTTTCGTTTGCTTGTTTCAACGTTTCTTTTCCAGCATGGAAAACATTGCTTGTCTTGTTTTTGGTAAAGTTGGTGTTTCATTAGTCTGAATGAGTTTCTCTTTTCGCGTTTTCATTTGTTTGAAGAGCTAATTGTTTCGAAAACTTTTTCATTGAAGTTTTGTATGCGAAAAATGCATTTCGTCGTTTCATGAAAAGGTATGAAATTCTAGTTTGTTGCATCAGTATGCTACGGTAGTCAGCATTGTTAAAGACTAGGGTTGCATTGGCATTTGAAATGAAAAATAACTCTTTTTCTTTTAGAAGTACTATTAGAAATGTACTTGTCAAGAAATTAGGAATTGGAACGTATTTTCATTAGTTTATCTTCTCAAAAAGTGAAGTAGTGAAAAATCATTTTGCTTTCAGTTGCTTGGTTGTTTGCATTTGATTGTCTGTTTTCTACCCTCTCTAGTGTAGACAATTCATGGAATTGAAAGGGTCTTGTCTCATTTAGTTGCATTTATGGTTTTTCGAGTCACATTGCTAAGGTCTAAAAACTGAGACATAACTCAAGATAAAATTTAAAATGAACTCAATTAACCTAAGGCGCATTTGAAATCTAACGATCATATCTAGAAGGTCTAGGCTAGAGACGTGTTCAGCATCTTTAAGCCTAGCAACTGTCGTTAGCTTCGGCATTAGATAGCGCTAGTATGGATTTGTGCTCCCCATACCATCGAGTATATAACGAGAGACCCCTCTAGGCTACAATCCTTTATCCATAGGAAGTCGAGTCGGCCACCTTCAAAACGTGATACACATCACAACATTCGGGGAGATTTCCTGCCCATACTTCTCGATTTGCCAGGAGGTACTCTGCAATTCATGGTTTCCTGGTAATCCTTTTTACCTAGATCATCTAGAGCGGTCATTTGATCTTTTTGACTCATTAAACTTAAAAGATCATTCCAGCACTTATCCTTTAGAGCTCGTTTCCAATCAAAAGCAATAGTCATCTTTATTTCTTTCTTGAATCTTAAAAAATGAAAGAGCACCAGCCTATTTATGCATCTTAATAAATTGATTATCCACAATCTTATAACATCCTGTTATTCTTTTCTAGACAAAATCATGAGTTTCCCTTAAAAGAACTTTTAAAGCCTTGAATTTTATTTCTCTCTTTTCATGTTAACTAAGACAAGGTCATCTTGGCTGAACCATCTGGTTCACCTATTTCCTCTTCCTCTCCTTCGTCTGAAAGATTGCCTGAGGAGTCATTTCCTAAATTACCAGAGTCACTCAAGGACCAAGGTGTTGAGCTTGGAATTTTTCTGAGCATTCAACCTTTGTCATCAGGTCCTCCACCTACTTCAGATACTAGGTCACATGCTGATTTTGGCCTAGAATCTCCAAACAATCCCATTCAAACTCCTGAGACTTTGTCGACCACTAACGGTCAGCTTGGACTAGTTATCTATCCTCTGAATCCTTTGTTGGACCTTGTTGTGATATCCTCGTACCGTTCATACAGTCCGTACGATTAGCCGGGTGTTCCTTTGGAATTATCCCCTCGTACTTCTTCGGTCATTCGTCGTCATTTGTTCCCATATATGGAACCCGAAGGCGATGCTCTAGTCACCTCTCTAGATGATTCAGAAGTTTCTACTCCAGACACTGTTAAGGAGGAAGAACATCCTTTTCCTCCTAAAGGATTCCCCTATACAGGGAGCATTCCCATCAGTGTGTATCGGGAATTGCTGCCTAATTATGTATCCCTGGCACAGTTGGTTTCAAGTACACCTAGTGCCTCATCATTTTACCATAACCCTATTTGGGTGTTCGGCACCATGCCTACTATAGGTCCGTTCATTGCGAACGCAACCTCCCAATAGGCCGTTACCTCAATCCTGGTGCAACCCACTGTTCCAAACCCTCTTGTTTTGTCCGTCCGTCACAAGTTCAACCTCAAGGAATGTTTTGTGTTCCAATCATATGGTCAGTGCCAAGCTATTCCACCCTGGGGGGTAGAATCTGAATGTTTCTATGGTGTCAGTGCCACCAATGTGAGTGGCTCACATGTCTTGGTTGAACCAGCCTTCTTTTGGCTATTCAAAACCACCTGGGGGCAATGTTGTACATCTTCAAAATCTTGTTGTCGTCTGGGTTAAGCAATGTCCAGTATGTCTTAAGGTCAGGTCCACCAATTGTTGAGTGGTTCTCAAGGGCTTGGTTATGACCCTTCTTCTTTTGCAGTATATCAGCGTCGTTCATCACTCCTGGTTGGCTCAATTCAGTTCGGGATCGAGTGTTGTTCAGTACCCTTTTAATAGCAAGGACAGCTCTAAACATCTTGCTTGGTCCGTCTGGGTTATTCTAACCATGTTGATCTGTTCAGAGCAATTCTAGAGGTTCACTTGTTGGTCCGTCGGGTTAAGCAATGTCTAGTATCAGTAGCCTTATGAGGCTCAGGTCCCTTCCAAACTTCTTACGTTCCATGTGGTTCTCAAGGAATGGTTAATCAGCCTTACACCCTTCATTCTGGGCAGTATGTTCAGCGTCGTTCATCCACTCTCTAGGTTGGCTATGGCCAAATTCAGTTCGGGAATTTTTCGAGTGTTGTTCAAGTACCCTTTTAATAGCAAGGACAGCCTCTACAACAACAATGGAAACCTTTGTTACCGCAAGGGAAACCTTTATTGCAGCAAGGGCTATCCCTGCAACAAGAAGGGAAAATGATCTCACAGCAAGGTCAACTGTAACAACCGTAGGGGCAACCCTTGCAACCGTGCAGCAGCAGATGCACTATACTCCACAAACCTCCTAGCCCATGTCCTCGCAAGGCCAACCTCTGCAGCCCCAAGAAAAAAAAATTGTAGCCACAAGGCCAACCCTTACAGCAACAAAACCAGCCTGGGCAGCAGCAACAAAACTCTAATGTCCTGGGTCAACAGGTACATAATCCTTTTGGTCAAGGGCAGCAGGTACAACATCCCTATGTCCAAGGGCAACAAGTGTATAATCCTTATACCCAAGGGCACCAAGTCCAAAATCCTCTTGTTCAAGGGTAATAGGTTCACCACCCATATGTTCAAGGACAATAGGTACAATACCCATATGTCCAAGGTCAACAGTCTCAATAGCCTCTTAACCCATACGTTGCTTATCAACAACCTATGACTGGACAGTTTCAATCTATTTAAGGTCAAAATCCTCCCTATGGCCAAGGTAACCCATAATGGGGTAACATCAAATTCCATATGGCCAAAATCCCTCACTGTGGGGCCAAAATCCTTACCAGAAGGGATGGGCTCCTCGGCTTGGACCTGCTTACCAACCTCCAATGCCTTTTGTTAGAGCCTAGATTTGTCTCAGGCTGAAAAGACAAGGTTCTAGGTCCACATCAAACCACGCTCAGCTTCGTAGCTAGCCCTACGAGGACAGGAGAGGGCTCTCTCCGGGTCAATCTCGGAAAAATGTGATCAATGAGGCTCGAGATGACTAAATTGGCAATTGATCTTAGGCTAAGTATGAAGTACAAGGAGTTTGAGGTTGATTTTTGAGGTTTTTGTTGAATCAAAGGAAAAGGCAATTTTGGGTGCGGGGACGAGACACAGTTGTTGCAGAGGTCTACTTGGGGCAAGGTAGGCGATTGTCTTGATGCTTTTAAAGAGAATAAATGGCTAGATCTGACTGATGAGAAGCTAAGGAGAGCAAGAGCTTTCAAGGATTCTCCTTAAACAGTTGAAAACATAGAAAATCAAACAAATTTAAAGGCAGAGCATAACAATCTATGGATTCTACCTTAACACTTCATTTTTTCAATTGCAGAAGATGAGAGAAGGAAAATGATACACATAATAACTTAAAATTACTGAAAGAAGCACACCATCAAACACATAAAGCCACAAGGATCCCAAATAGTGCTGCAAAACCCTGGTCTTTCCTTTGCCAAAAATGTTGAAATGAATGTACAATAGAGTGTCAAGATTTTCCCAAGAGTCCAACCCTGAAAATGACTTGGAAATTACATAATATAGGCAAGCCAACCTCTTCCCTTGCCTCTAGGGGTCGAGCTCATCATTCTAGGAACTGTTTCAACCAATTCTAAACAAAGCACTACAATCTAGGCAGTCAAAACAACTTGCCTCTATAAGGTAGGAAACTGATTCATTCATTAAATTTTCACTCTTTGGTGAATGAATCTTCTAGATCAAGTAACTAAGTGTCAAATTACATAATGTTTCAATCAATTACATCAAGAAAAGTCACAAATTACATCACAAATCAAAACTGGTCAAACTAGGCGAGTTTTTGAGCTGAAAGATGAAAAATAGGGCAAAAAATCTATATGTGTCGCGCTGATTTCTATATGCGCCGCGCTACTTTGCTGTTGTTTTTGAGGTACCTGCAGGAGTCCAAATTGAGCTCAGGTTGGCTTGTTAGAAATCCCTTCCTGTCTACTATCCAACCCAAGTGGAATTTTCAAAATTGGTGTCCATTTGCCCCTCCAAAAGTGCATTCTCCCAAGACTACTTCCTGTGTGTCAAAATAGGGGCAATGAGGTCATTTTTTGCATGTTTTTTGACCTTTTTGGGACCCAAAACTTTCCCAAACTTCTTTTCCAAGTACCAAAATTCATGATTCTCCATGAAAAATCCAAAACTGGAAGCCATTTGTGATTTGGAGCTCCCAATCCTATGGGTCGCCTAAGGTGCGTGGCGCATATATGGAAAAAACCTGTTTTTTAAATGCAAAAATTTCAAAATGACCAAAAATGCCCCAAATCTCTTGAAATTTGGGCTGGAGTTCCTTCATCAAGTGTGATGATGAGCTAAAGAGGCCTCGGCCAAAATCTGAAGATGATCAAGCTCCCTTTGTTTCTTTTGCTTGCAGATTGCCTTCTTCAATTTTGCCTTTAGATTTCTTATCTGAGCCTTGCAAACTTGGTTCTGTGCCCTGTAGTGAACAGCCATATGTCTCAACAATGCATTATCTCTATTGGCCTTGCTCAGCCGCTTCTCCAAGTAAATGTTGACCCTTTCGAGATTAGACTCTCGATCCTCATTGACCTGTCGCTCTAGAGAAGTGAACTGAATCCTCCTATGTCGGGCAGCTTGGCGATTCTCACGGATGTTCTGTAGCTCCATGATCGCATGTTGATCTTCAAGCTGCTTATTTCTCTATTCTAGATACCTGATGTTCCATTTGGCCATCTCCAACTAGATTTCTAAGGCTTGAATGTCTGTTTCTTGCTCCTTAATCATCATTCTATATCTAGACTTTTCTAAATCCGTAGCTGTCTCAACATCAGGAATGACAACAAAACCTGATGGCTCACCTGAAATCCTTTCTCATGCATGGGCTTCTTGCCCTTGCCCGTGTGTACTGTGCTGTGGTGCTGATGTCGGAAGCGAGGCCCCTTCCACGCCAGGTGGAGATAACACTCGCTTTGCTGCTGCAAACAAAGGTCTGGTACCTTTCGGATAGCCTCTCTGATATGTAATGAAAATAGGCATGGTCTTATGACACTCATACTACTGAGAAATTTCACCCTCATGTTTCACCTCTGATACTTCTTGTGAAGCTCTGAAGAAATCACGTGAGACAAAGTCATCCCAAGTGATGCCCTGCGAACCAAGCTGATGAACCACCAAAATCTTTATAAGCGCAAAATGATATACATTGTTGAGTTGCTGCTGAGGGGTTCTATGATGTATAAAGTTTGTCATCCTCTCTATATTCCGATAAACGAAATACGGAATGTTCATCATCCGCACCCTGGTGAAATGCATAAGTAACCTGATGTGATAAGCATAAAGACAAGAGAATCGTCCCTCACAGCTGAAATATTTCATGATCAATCTCATGAGAGGAGCATACTCATCTTTTAGGTACCTGAACAGGAACACTCTTTTGAGCTGCCTCAAGCAATTGGGTTTGATATATGGCTCATAATGTTGCTTATCAATCTGCTGTTTTTTATGCCATAGTTCACCAATATTTGGTATACCTGTTGCTAGAGAAACAGTTTATGGTGTAAGTGTAAAGGTGACCCCAGCCAAGGTAGCTTGGTCTCCATGCAAATGCAAGACAAAAAGACAAGCCAACTCATAATGAAACTGGACCTCAGCTACCTTTTGACAAAACTCATAGCATGACTAATGCTCAAAGCACTGCATAGCAAGAGGACAGGCATGCAGTTCTATAAGGGTGATTGGTTCTTCCCTGACATGTTTGCCACTTTTACGAGGCCTCCTGGGTTCTTTTTCACCTACGGGAGAATCACTTTGGGTTTCTGCCTCATATTCCGATGAGTGACCAGATGACATCACTGCCGATATACAAACTGCCTCAAATGAATGCTGATAAGTGAAATTGTTGTGTGCAACTGAATATGGATTGTTCCTTTGATATAAACAATGCTGTGACCAAGGGGAAACAATGTACAAGGATATTAGGAAAGGGAAAACATCAGGGAATTAGGGAATTTTGAAATGAAATGTATTTAGGGATAGGAGGGGAAATGTAATATGAGATTAGGTTTTAGGGTTTGGATATTAAATAGGATTAAGGAGTTTTTTTTTATAGAGGTGGGGGATTAGGATTTCAGGGATTGTAGTGTAGGATTAATGAGGGAATTAATGGAGGGAATTAATGAGGAACTATGATGAGTGGATTTGGGAATGAGGAACAAAGGGAAATGGGGAAAAAACACAACCTTGGTAACAAAACTATTTTCAAACCCTACAGCACTTTATATTGACAAAGGGAGGCTTTCAAAATCTGGTCTCCACGGCAATCATCCATGAGCCCATCACATTCACCATTAAAAACAAAGCAAAGGCAATGGAGGCGAGCCTACTTGATAAATTGATGTGAAGAGAACGCGATTTGATGAGGTTTCGAACAAGTTACGGGCTCCAAACTATAAGTGCCGCGCTCCTTACCCAGTGTGAGCGCAAGTTATATGTGTCGCGCTGGTTATAATTTGCACTGGCCTGAATGTCTGTGTGCACCACACAAGTTATGTGCACCGCGCAGCCTGTTATATGCGCCACACAGGTGAAATGAGGACCAATCTGCTCCAAAACGCTCAAACACGACTTGCAATGGTTTTCTCCTCCTTTGGCATGCACAATGACTTGAAACTTCAATGAAAAACCCTTATATAGACACCAATTTGATTTTTGCCTCTTTCATAACCCACTTTGTTATGTTTTGCAATTGACACTTTTTCAGGATTAATAGAATTTTGACCTTTTTGTTTCCTCCTTAAATTTGGTTGAAATAATGATTTTCTTTGACAAATTTTTGCCGGGATAGCTATGATATGATCTGGCAAAGGAGACCAGGGCTGTGCCGGGACATTTCAAGAACTGAAATTTTTGAAAATTTATTACAAAAATGAAATATTGACTTGTCTTCAAAGCAGAGTTTTGAAGAGAAATCATAATCTATCTGTATAATGATAAAATCTCTGAGATAACAAAAAACAGGAGCTCCCTCTGGCCTGCTAGCTATTATTTAAACTTTTTCAAAGACCTATCGACTTAACCTAGACCTAATGACCGAAAAAACTATTATGACCTAGAGACAGAAACAGGACTGCAAATGACTTTTCAAGACCTGATTTTTAAGAATAGACCTGAGCCAGCAGTGCCAAGCAGACGAGGGGAAAGAGTGACACAAACCTCTACATCAGGTTTAGGCATGCTTCTAATGAAATGCAACTGATCGAAACTGATGAGACACCTAAACATGAAGTGCAAAAAAGAGTTTTGATCTCTGACGGAGGGATAACCAGACCGACTCTAACACCTTTCAATACTCAATTTCCATTCTTGGCCACTCTAGAATTGCTAGATGTGTCTCACCTTACGAATGATCAAATTCTTCATTCGCCATACTGGCCTCCAGTTCCGTCCAAGATCCCAAGCGATTGTCCGAAATTCGATGGGAAAGCAAAAGAAGATCCTCAAGCCCATCTGATGACATATCACCTCTGGT